>OX494431.1:12686000-14029000 GCA_950381575.1 Plusia festucae
TAATTGCAAGCTTAACTTAGTTCATAAGTCCAGTTAGCCTCTATTTAGTGTTACATAAGGCTGTCCAACGAAGAAACTGTTTCGCGTCGCGAGACGGTATGCGCCAGGAAATACTAGTCTTGTAATAGATGAACCAAGTTATCGGTGCATCTGCACCATTAACGGCACATCAGTTGCATAAAGTGCTGGGGCCGGTTGCACAATCAAAGCAATTCACTCTCGTTGCGTGTCCCGCGGCCGCCATTGTCGCGCACGCGCTTTACTGAGAACGTTCCCGCGTAAAGGGGGCAAAAAGCGCGGGAACTGCGCCCAAACAATAATGGCCGACATAACGCTACGAATGTTATCTGTCACCGGTATGCACGTACCGCCGTTTACAACATAGCGAATGTTCTCATTGCTTGTTTCAATGCAGTAGCTCATTACTTATCTTACTTATGTAGTTACTAAATAAAAGGATGTATACATACACCCTTTTATGCTAATTAATTACATTGTAGCTACACAATGTTTTCTACACAAATTGTGTTCAAATTGAAATGTTACACTTTACTCGACAAAGGCGCTATCAACTCGCCCATTGTATTGACAAACAAACGTAGAAGAATACTTTCCATCCTGCAATTATCTGCATATTCTGTTTAATTGATACATATTTTACAGCTAAAGAATTTCACTGTTTCAACAAACACAACAAAATAAACAAACAATCAGCATTAGTAATGTGCGCCTTCATTCAAGATCAGTGACACGACTGTAGCTGACAGATTGACATCATTGTACTGAGCTCACTGGTTACAGTTGAAGTTAGTGTTTCAAATAGAATAAAATGATTTTAAAGTGAAGTGCTCCTTTGGACCATGGTTTATCGAAGGGAAAAATGACCCAAATAACCATTTAATTAGGAAAACAAAAAGTTATTAAAATGGTGAACGGGAATTACGTGTTATACGGAGACAGGCCATCCTCAGAGTCTGAGATCATAGATGACCATGTACATTCACGATCAAATGACCGCAAGAACAAACGAAAAATTAATAGGACGGCAAACGAACTTCAGCACTCGCTGAACCTCGCGCAACTAGACAACGAGACGGACTCCGTGAAATATGAAAAGAAAATCAAAGAGCCGAGGTTACTGCGCTACGTGCCCACTACTGACGTAGAAGAAAATTATGTTACGGAAAAGTTCGAGACGTACGATTTGAAGCCGACGGAGGAGCGACCGCGACGTTACGCATTTACGAAGAAACCTAAGAACCCGGCTGACGGGTCTGTGAATTACGCTTACTCACGGTCGAGCAGCAGCTGTAGCTCGCCGAACGGCAACCTGCCCACGATCTCCGAGCACGGCGAGCAGTACGGCACGTACCGGGCGCGCGCCATGCCCAGCCCCGCCGTCAACGACCTCATCGCCGGCTACGACACCAAGCTGGACAAGTACTTCTCGAAACCAAGAGATGTCAAACCTTTTGCTGCCAAGGTAGGCTACATAGTAAGTGTAATTAACTTTATTACAGTGTGACATGATTTAATTTATTTTTAATATTAGAAACATAAAATTAATACAATTTTAATATGTTTAACATTCATAAATATAGTGTTCAATTTACTAAATAATATATTACACAGAAGGAACTACCAGTCAGTATTAATTATGTAAAAGTTAATTTATGTACTGTGAAATTCTTTCATCCCATTTATATTAATGTAAATAGTAATTTATTAATCTTATCGTAAACGAGAAGAATGTGTTATCTAATATGATCATTATGTAAATACTAACGGTGTCCCGCGACTGCGACTGTATCGGTAACTCAAGATTTGTGATCTCATCTTGTTGAAAATCACCACCTAATGGCTAAATAATTGATACAAATCTCTAAAAATATTAATATTTATAACCGTGGCTTGAGTTCTTTTGATCGTAACTATAAAAATGTGTGTAAAACTAAACAAATTCGCGTGTTTAAGTGAGAACCGAATGACTCTATTATATCGTCTAATCCGCTAAACACAATATTCTTTGGAGATTATCCTAAAAAGCTGAATATTTTAATCAGAACTTCCGAAAGCAGTTTCCGTTTATAATTAAAATTTGATCTTTTCTAATTAAAATGGTCGTTATGTAAAAATATTAATAACTTTTGCTCTTTATTATCTTTGAAAATAGTATTTAATATTTACCGTCTCCAAAATCGTTGAATTACAACTACTTAGATAATATATGTAGAAAACATAGATAAGAATATTTTGTAGCAGTGTTTATAGAAAAAGCTGTTCCTAGACTTATCAACAATACTATGAAAACTTATATATCACAGAAACTGAATAATAAATGAACCTTTCAAGTCTCTACCCGCCCCAAGCTTATCATATCCGTGTTAATTACATATGCATGTAGTCGAATCTAAGCCGGTTAAATGCCGGTTAATTAAACTATCCCATATACCGGATTTTAATGTTGTTTAAGTATTAAATACTTCGTTTTATCAGAGGCTTGCCTATAAAGTAATTATGATAGTAATATCTAGACGGCCTGAAACTGGAACGTGTGTGGTACCTACTGTGTAGTGTGTTGATACGTGTTGGCATAGAATTACCGTTAAATGACTTCCGCGTATGTAAGTTTTGCTCGAGCTTAAATTATTCTGACTGTGAAATAACTTCTTGGCGTATGACATGTTATCATCGTTCGCTCCCACTTCTTTGATAAGAAAGAACCGAACATTTATACGGAAAAACTGCTCCATGCTAAACTATAAAGGGAATAAGATGTATTTTTGCGATTTTTGTATCTCATCATGTTATTTGTCAGTAATTGCAGTGCCATGAATAGTCCCTAATTGAAGATAGTATGTAATACATTTCAAATACCTCGTAATTATAGTAACTCAGTGACTTGGGGTTTACCCTCCGTCCCTAGATGAAGCTGGCCCGAGCCGACCAAACTAGCAATAAAAATATGGCCCTTAATAATAAAAACTTAGGTCCAGCCTTATTTTGATGCTTGCTTTATTAATACTGCTGTCACCGCATTTAGTCGGGGTCCGAACCCCACAGGGGGTGCCCTTAGTGAACGTTGCTAATGTAGTTAGTGTCTATTGCACTGGCTAGAGGCCCTTAAGATTTCGCCAAAAAATCCGGTGAAGCAGTCAAATTCTGCGCTCAGGCTAACTGCGGAAGACCTCATCAATATTCTTTTTGACTTAGGGTCATATACAATCATTTTTTTGCCGTTATGTTATGAACATCAGTTACAATTAGCAAATCCTTATAAGGAACACGGATATGTTGTAACTCTAGTCCATAATAAACCTTAGTTTTTCTTATGATTTATTTATGTTGCATCGCAATAACCTCACAAGCTAGTATCGATTTTTTGTTCTGAACTCATTAAATCTATATAATTATGCGGAAATTTTAAACCCGAAATAAAATAAACACAACACAAATAAATAAAACTGTTCGGATTAATATTACAAGCGATGCTTTCATTTATATTTATTCAAAAAATATTTAATAATATTATAGTATGTAAGTATATTTATTCAAAAAATATACTTACATACTATATAATTGTAATCATAATATTTTGATTAATTTTTCAATTTGTAATGTTTGTGAGCTGAAAGGACAACTTAGGAATATTATCTAAATAAGTTAGCAAGTATTAACTCCTTTTTGAGTTAAGTGTCAATAAACAACAACTATAAACATGATCATAGACTAATCTTCTGTTTTATTCATTTTATTTAGTCATATGATTATGGATTATGCTTAATTAATTGGTGTCCGATAGGTCTACTGACTATTTTTATTTAGATACTGATGATTGGGGGTGTCCTTAAAACTCTCCGATTTTATTAAAACAGCAACAACGAAGGACGACAATGTACAACGCCGAAAACTACAAACCTATATTACTTAAATCCTTGAATAAAAGCATTTTTGCTTAAAAGTTAAAATGATACACCTCTGTAGTCTGATATCATGAAAGACCCAAGGTGATTTTTAATTTATTTTTTCTCAGAATAAGGTAAATAAATTTATCGATACCGGCTAAACATTTATAGATCCATTGAACAATCAAGATCACAATAATTCGCCAGTTTATTGAGGAAAAATATTTACGGTTATTGGAATTGTAAACGGGTGACCTAGATTCGCGGTGACTCGGTCCTATGTTAAATATGTTTATTTTCTTATTGTTAATGACGTTATTGATTCGAAGAGCAAATATGGACTTGGAGGAAGAGAAATAAAATAAAAATTGATTGAAGTTGATTAAGAACGATATACAAAAAAATATATGTTAAGGTATTTCACTTTTTAACCGACTTCTAAAAGGAGGAGGTACTCAATTAGACTACTTTTTTTTAGATCCCTGTTGTTTCCCATAGTCCCGTGACTAGTAATTTATAATTTCTAAAAATGTTTAAAGACATCTTTTTGCACAAAAATATCTATTTGAGGCACGAAAACAAAGTTTTTCACAATGTTTGGTACCTTCTCTTATTAATAATAAGTTAGATATTTCTTTTTAATCTTACATTCAGGTTATGTTTAACACCACTTCCTGTTTTATTTGATTAATCCATCCATATCATAACAAACCAATTTGAGTGTTGTAATTTGTTGAATTTCCATGAGACCCAGAAACCAATAGAAAAGATGAATAATATAATCAAGCCATAATCATAATAATACCTATTCTTTATTGTGCTCCGCGGCACTATTTTAATAACATGTGAAAGCGAGAATGATATATGGCTGAGAAATAGGAAGTAAAATAGGTCGATCAATACCGTTTTTGGTGATATTTTGCGTTTAGAAGAAAACAAAAACCTACAGAAAAACAAATTGCTTTAATCATTATCACAAGATTCAACAAGATAAGAACAAAATCCCAGAAGTCCTGGGAACGAAAACTGGACACTGTTCCTTAAACAAATACTTATTCACCATGGGTAGGGACAGCCCTCCGTGCAGAGGCCCAAGGAGGCGGTATAAACGCCACGGCAAGTGTTAGTAGAATGCAGAAGTGTGGCAGATGAATGGGCACGGATTCTCATGTCTCCAGCCTCTTTACCGGAAGTATGTAGTAACCTGAAAAGATTTCTAACTTTCTGATGATCCTAGATCATCCCAGAAAGTTAGCTTAGTTAACTTAGCCCCGTCATTTTTGAAAAATGACGCTAAGTGCGGAAAATTCCAGTAAAACCATCTAACAATTGTTATTAGGTTTGCATTTTTTCAGCAAACATTAGTAGGTATATTTATAAAAAAAAAGTCAAATTCAATCCGAGGGTGGATTCTACCCTAACTTTTATACTCCGTTTAAGACTTATAATTCGGATATGTATGGATATATCGGATATATATGTTTTGACTGGCCTGTTGGTCTAGTGGTTGGTGACCCTGGCTGCTAGGCCAGAGGTCGTGGGTACGATCCCCACCCAGGTCAAAACTTTGTGTAATGAGCATGATCATTTGTTCTGTGTCTGGGTGTAACGGTTGACCAAAGTCAGATAAAATTCACCCAACGAGAAATTACTAATATAATATACGAAATAAATTATTTATTACTCACGTTATAAGTATCTCAAGTTATAAAATATTCCGAACGCCTTACTCGCTATTGATGTTGCTTCACGTTAAATTATTTAATGTTTATGGCATTAATTTTGTTTACATCATTTAAAGCCCGGTAGCCGTCGTGCATATATTACAAGTAAACATTACGTTGTAGCATCAATAATATTACATTCGTGTCCAAACAGTTATTACCTAATTTGGACGGATTAAGATGATACACCGCCGCGGGAGACTCATTGCTACAAGAAGATTTAGATTTTATATGAGAATAAAATATATTTCCAATTTATTTTATATTCAATTTACACATAAAACAAACGAAATTAGATTATGTATAGTTACCTTATTAATTATTTGAATAAATTAAAAGATAAATAAATAGAAGGAAGGGAATACCGTTGTCCTGCGTTGCGAAAATATAGCCCAAAATAAATCTTAATATATGTATATAAATTACGCGTCACGTTGTTTGTGACTCCTAAACTACTGAACCGATTTCAATCAAATTGGCAGACCGTGTGCAGTTTGATCCAACTTGAAATATAGGATAGCTCACACTGTTCAATAAAAAAAATTGAGACCGCGGGTGGAGCTGCGGGAAACAGCTAGTAAATAATAATTTTATTTTTCCTGTCACAATAAAACGAAAGCTTTCTTTAATACCATGAAGATAAATATTCAAACTGTGTTCGACCGACAAAACATTTAACACCATCATAAATCAGTATCGAATTACAATCGATTAGAAAATTTTAAATATCGCCCACATTCCTTAACGTTGTTTATGACAATAATGTGAAATAAATAAGCTGTTAGCCCAAAACTGGCAATATTAATGCAGTTGGGGGTAATATTTATCGACGCTTCCAATATTTTGTTCGATTG
Source organism: Plusia festucae (assembly GCA_950381575.1). Taxonomy (NCBI): domain Eukaryota; kingdom Metazoa; phylum Arthropoda; class Insecta; order Lepidoptera; family Noctuidae; genus Plusia; species Plusia festucae. Next base: position 12,692,484 of record OX494431.1, read on the forward strand.
CGACATACCATGCACAGTTATAAAATAGTTTCGTAATTGTTATTGTATTGGTCAATTATTAAACTTTCTAATTACCTATATAGATAAAATAACAACATGGCACCAATTTGTTAAATGTGTATCCTACGCATTATAGAAATTGGTTTGTTTGGTATTTAAATAAATTGGTAAAATTTAATCAATCAGTCCGTTATAATTTTGATATACTCTTTAAGTCACAGCATTAGAGTTCCTTTTCGCTTTTTAATTAATTCATTTAATTATAAGATTAGTTGTATATTAATGCCAAATGATAAAATAATGCCACTTCGGTACCTGCGACTGTACGTCAAGGGCATTAAAATCACCTTTACTTCTTTGAAATAAGAACACTGTCAATGCCAAAGCGTAAGAGCAAATGTGAGCACGAGTGTACTTAAAAAAAAATCGTGTGACAGCAGTTTTCTTTCATTTAAATGACATAATAAAATGTTTATACGTCTATCACGTAACTCCGTCGAGTTTAACACAATATGTGTTTTGTTTTGAATAAATATTGAATATTATAATCAACTTGACGCGTGGGCTGAGCAACTGTTGTGGTTAAACACTCGTATATCTTGCATTTTATTTTAATATTTTGGTATTAGCTACAAGCTATTAAGTCATTATAACTAATAAGCCGCATGAATAATACTGACGCATTACGCAGAACAACACGTTATGGAATTTTGTCGAGAGTATTTTATACGAAACTAGCTGACTCCCGCTGCTTCGCCCGTGTGGATATTTAGGCATAAACATTCCCCTTGAATCACTCTTTATGAAAAAAAAAAGTTTTATACTACTTATAAGTATATCTATGTGATAAGTGAAATTGTTTTATTAATTATGCTTATATAAATCTAATTTACAAGGACCAAGGACAAAATTATGTAAGGCCTCCTATTTCTGTATGATTGAAACAATCAATGTGTAAAGTCAAATGCGTACTATTTTTATTCCGTCGAATGAACGAGTATGTTTAATTGAATCAAGATTTTTTTATTCCAAGTTCCTGTTCCTTTTGATGTACCCTTGAGTAAATATGTGTTGCTTGTTGTTCCAGGGCTCCCACCCGGACAGCCTGTACCGCGTGGCTGCGGACAGCAATACGGGCGCGGGCAAGGTGACGCGCGTGCTGCGGGTGTTGCGGTGGCCCGTAGCTCTCGTCGCTGTGTGCGTCGCTCTCGCCGTCTTCGTCTACTTCCTTATGCCTGGTGAGTACATACAACCAGTATTAGGTAATATGTAACATTAACAATATGTGCAAAATGAGTTTATAAGCGGCAGTAGCTTAATGGTTAGGGCTTCGACTTGCGATCATGTGATGGTTCGAAACCCACATATTGCACTACTGACTAAAACCCGCCCGTAACTCAATACTGACATTACTAGTTAGTTAAAAAAAAGTTTTGTATTATAATATCCGCTCACATAAATGGAATTGAAAAAGATTAGCTTTCAACATCAAAAAGGATATAATCACAATGTTTCTGTCACACAGGTCTATATATGGTGCAAGAAGTATCACTTATACATTTTGAATATGAGAATTTCACATGACCAAATTTTTAATTTCAATTTTTTTTTAGAATTAACTTGATTTCTTTCCTAAAAGGGAATCAAATTTGCTAGTGAAAGTGAAATACTTCATTAATGTAGAAATTAAACCATAACTATCCTACTCATTCGGATAGTTTGAAATTTAGTTGATTCTAAAATTGTATTCACGTAATAGGTTAGGCCGATATTATTATTATTATTACAACTAACGGCTGTTCCTGTTAGTCTAGTGGTTGACTAGACTAGACCCTGACTGCTAAGCCGGAGGTCGTGGGTTCGATTCTCACCCAGGATAAATCTTTAAGATGAGCACGATCATTTAATTTATCTATAATATGTATGTATTTAGAAATATATAAGTATGTTTATCAGTTGTCTGGTTGCCATAGTACAGGCTCTGCTTAGTTTGGGATCAGATGGCCGTGTGTGAGCTGTCACAAGATATTATTATTATTATTATTTATTATATTATAATATTAGTTCCAGATAACCACCGCCCGGCCAAAAACTGGCCACCGGGTCTGATAAGTTTGCGGAATTAAAGTTTGAACAAGTCCCACAGTGATGATAGTTTGTTACTAAACGACTGCCTCGTTGGTCTAGTGGTCGCAAGCGCGACTGTCGTGAACGAGGTCTCGGGTTCGATTCCCGGGTCGAACTAAAAATATTTACTGAGTTTAGAAATTCTCAGTACCGCTCGGAGTCAGGAAGTGTGGCGGTGTTTACACCCCCGTGCCTCGGAAAGCACGTAAAGCCGTTGTTCCTGCGCATGATCCCTCTCCGGTCGTGTCGGTCAACCGTCCCATCGGACTATGAGAGTGAAGGAACAGAGAGTGCACCTGTGTTTGCGCACACACTTGTGCACTATAATATCTCCTGCGTACATGGCTAATCTCACTAGAGATTGGCCGCCGAGGCCGAAATTCGGTCAGGAGATTATTATTATTACTAAAATTTACCAAGAAGTAGGTATATAATCAGAGCTCTTTTTTTTCGTTACAAACTTACGTTTTTGTTAATTATTGCCTTTCTATACCTTTCACCCGTTTACCTATTTATAGAATTGCTTCAATTCTCCTTTTACGTATCTTGTGCGATAATATCTATGTGGGTTTATTCTTTTAACTTTATTTTTCATAAAACAAAAAGCTTAAATCGTCACGGTACTAAAATGGATAAAGCGATTAACAGTTCCAATTACACGATATTTTTTATATAACAGTTATTGACAATCATACTATTTATCAAAATTGTTGGCTTTATAAGGAATAGAATTCTGATTTAGCTTAGTTATTCTATGTGTTTGTACATATATGGTTTATACAAGGCTTTGTCGAATCGGTTACGTTGTGAACTTTCAATTTCCCAAAGATAATGCCCTAATATCTACAGCTTTGCATCATACCAAGCATATTTGTAATTTTGTATCGTGGGTATCGCCCGAAAGCTGTTATTGACACCATTGTTGGAGACAACTGGTTGTTCAGTTCTCACAGATATATTAGTCATAGTTTTAAGGAAGAAATATCTCTGAACATTGTGATACAATTCCAAAATCTTTTATTACAGACTATAATGTCATTACACAATATATGTAGGTAAACCGCGAGATGTGTCCGTGTAGATAAACAAGTAAATTAAATAACTTGATATAATTTACTGTAATTTTTAAACAAAGTAGGTAATTACGAGTACATTGTATCTCGCGACCGCTTTTATATCATATAAATTGTGTAATGGCAAAGTTTAGTCTTTAGCGCATTTATATAAAAGTTTGCTTTTAAAACAGTTTTCTACGTTTATTTTTTTCAGTTCGTCTAAGTTAGTTTTCTTCTTTGTGGAAACTTTTTGATAAAAATATTTGCCCGGTCAGCTATTATGATAATAGAATTCCTGTGATTAGGTCATACGAATAGTCTATCGCATAGTCATATAATATGGAAATAATGAATTGTTTGGTGATTGTTCTTATGGCTTGCATCCGCTAAAATTATAAATAATTATTTAAAGATAATAAAATATTGGTTTTAGAATATCTGCATGGCTGCATGGCCATGATTATTTAGCATTTAAAAAATATTCTGAAAAAAGAAATAAGTATATAATACAAATTGTAGAAGGAAAAACTTAAACCTCAGGCAGGACTCGAACCTGCGACCACTGGCTTGACGCGCCAGCGTCGCCAGTGATCGCAGGTTCGAGTCCTGCCTGAGGTTTAAGTTTTTCCTTCTACAATTTGTATTTAATTACAAATATTCGCTAACACATGCGATAATGTGTATAAATAATTAAAAATAATAAATAAGTATATATTTTTTGTAAGGAATAAATCAGTTCTTCCACTAAACTCAACCATTAAATCATATAACTAACTGACGCCCGCGACTTTGCTCGCGTGGATGCATACAAAAACTTGACAAATTACTTAAGTACTAAAATCTTCCTCGAGAGCCACTCTGTCCATTGCTGAATACAGCATGAAAATCAATGCAGGCTATCTTGAGTTTATCGCGAATAGACACGCAGACAGATATTTAATTAACTTTAAACGCATTAAATAAATTTAAGTCAATAGATATTTATCATTCCTTCGTGTGTATTTTCCTTTTTAACTCAATCTATTGTCAATTTACAAATCGCTATCAATTATTTTGTAGTCCATAAAAGGTGTTTTACAGAAGAATGTGAATTATTTTCTAGCGTTGTGACAAATTTAATACATAAAGCTATAATATTGTGTTGACATTTAGTATTGGTTTGGTATGATGACTCATTGCTTACGAATCTTTAGAAATGTAACGTAATCTACAAATATTTTTCTCCCAAAATGGTTGTTCTAATATAATCATCTTAATTTACATGATTACAATTGAGGTAATATAATAAATTATAGCGTTTGGTTCCGCGTTATTAAGCCATTAGCACATTTCATTCATAAACAAAAATAACATTTCTCAAGATAACATTTGTCAAGTTGATTCTTGACATCGATGATTATATCAGAACCTATTCAACATTCAAGATTGAAAGTCGTTGTTATAAACCCACTACGTACTTATACGAAAGTTAGCGTTGTGTTGCATGAGCACGCAAACTTTCGTACACTTACAAATGCTTTTCCGAATGTAATTCGAATATAACTAAGTAAAAAAAAATATTGCTTCATATTTTTTTAAGGGGTCACTGTTTGTATTGTTGTGTGTCGGGTTGTGCCGTTCCCTCGAAAATTGTTGAGTTGAATGAGCTATTCGAGGCATGCTTGCCACCTGTTGGTACAGACTTGCTCAGGACGATCTGGTTCTTTCTGACAAAGGCCAGTCCAGAAAAAACCCTGCATTAACTACTCAATATTACATTTTTACTATTGTTTGGACTTTAAAAGACGCTATGACCCCTGAGTTTTTTTCAACACTTCTTCTCAGGGTAGCCACTTAGAAAATGGCGACACCAGCGAGCTCAAAAAATAATATAATACTTATGTGTGACATTTAAAAGTGATGATAATATATATTATCCTACTTTCAGAAATAAATAGTTTCATTTAATTTAAAGTTCGTATGAACATTCTTGCGACGGAACCCACCAATGTAAATAACTTTTGCCATCCCAGTTGGTACATGCATTCGTACGAATGTGAGGGACCGGCATAATGTGATAGAGTGCTCACGTTTATAGAAGCACGACGGACATCACGAGCTGTATCTGAGGTTAACAAACGATACGTCTATTTCGACATTTACTAATGCTTTATACAACGAAGTTACTTGCTATTATCATTTATATGTAAATATAAAGATATGAAAACAAATTTCGTTGTAATTTATAAATGTGATAGTCACTCAACATGTCTGTAACACATATTTATGTAGAAAAGCCAGTTCATTGATTGTTGTAACAAATAGCGCTGTTATATCAACAATCAACACTATAATAATATGTTATTTAAGTTGCGGCATGCGTGTTAACCACTCCGACACCAGATATTAATTATTCACACGTAAAGTTTTAAAGTCGTTGTTATTGATATGTTGTCAGATAAATGTAATTGATTATTTGTTTAAGATACATATATAATCGCAAAAAATTCTGGATTCTACTTAAATTAAAACAGGGCTTTAACAAGTAAATATTTGCATAAAGAAAGTTGGAAATGCAAATGTTTGGATTAAAATCAAGTAATTGCCCTAAAAACGGAAGCTTTAATATGTCGTAAAACTTTTGATGCAATTACAGTCCTTTTCATGCGCAAATTGTACTTTGATAAGGAGCTTGAGGCTCTTGACAATGTTGATCTCTTCATAAATATTCAGCTTTCACATCTCACACGCGAAGGGATCTTTTAATAACAGTTGTTAAATGGTGAATAAAAATGGTAGTTGGTTATATGCGTGGGGTGTTCTGCGGCCAGCCGGCGGCGCTGCATCACGACAAGTCGACACCACCATGAGAATACCAAGTTACAGTGGCATCAAGACTTTATTTCAAAGCATTACGGTTCAATTTCAAAATTGCAGCCAACTAAATACTCGGTACCGGATGCTCTCCAATCTCCTTTGTTGCTCTCATATTGTGTTTTTATTAACGAAGGATATGTAAAAACGAAAGTTGACCTCGCGAATGCTTATGTGCATAGCACGTAGGCGGGTTTATTTTTATACTGCTCCGCTTTTAGCATTTCTCTTCCTTTTAAGATTGATAATAATAATATGAATGTTCAACACGATTTTACAGTATTTTTATTTAACTTGAATGATCTTGTATGACGATGGTTATAATGAAAGTCATCCAATAAACATAAACAGTTGACAAGTTACAAACCTTTATGGTTTTATAACCATGATTGTATCTTATTTTTGGCATTTAGCAACTTATGTTCCCTTTCTCATTTCGCATGCATTCCATATCTTTATTTTTAATCAAGCAATTAATAACAATAGGTCCTAATAGACATATGTTGGGAAATATATTATAATCATAAAAACGTGACCTCTGATCCCGCTTTCTTTCTGTCGTACGTTCACAATTAGGTAACTCATAAAAACATCATTATAGTGCTGTTATAAAACGGACAGCGCCTTCATTTAATTACAGTATGCAAAACGCGGAGAAGTGTAATTACATATGAATACTCGCGAAATCAATTAAACGAAATACAATTAAGGTTGTGTTGATGAAAACGACATTACTAAGCCGACAGAATGAAAAATACGTCTCGTTTAAATTGTAAATTTTGGAACATGCTTCTCAAAGTAATTGATGGCTTGCAATTTTTAACATTGTTATTTTTACAGAATTTAAGTGGATGGAAATATATTCCACTTTCAATATCTACTATATAAAACAAAGTCGTGTTTGTGACAGCGGTTATAACTCGAGATCGGAATTTGTCTCGATTAAGTATTAAAAACAATGCAAAATTTACAGGACCAGAAACGACTAGACAAATTTTGAAGGAATTTGACTGGCGGATAGCTGATAATAAGGAGTAATTTACCTACTTTCATTTTAGAAATACTATTTTTTTTATAATAACGGGAGCCGGGACATCTGACGCGACTGAATCGCGGGGCACAGCTGGTTAAATATAATATACAAAAGTAACTCACTGTTAAACCCCATAGATTTTATATTTATCAATATTGACACGAAACATTAAATACACCTAATATTTTAGTGTATTTTCAACTCAAAACAAAGTCAGTTCATAGGCTATTAAATATAATAATTATTCTACAAATTACCGGACAGAATATTATTGGTAACCTTCAGATACTAAATTAAATGACAATTATAATAAACTGTTGTATTTAAGAACCTTTACATGCGGCTAATCTCGACAGGTGGTATGTTTCGAAGAGGTGTGGTCACCGCTAGCTTTGCAGTTATCTCATGTGTAGAACGTTTATCTACTAAATTACCTCAGGAGTAGTATAATGTACATGCCTGTCAGTGGAATAAATATTTATAGCAATTTGAGACTTATACAAAAGGCATAAAGGTTTTTATTTCACTGCATGGTAAACTACCTCATAGTTACGTGCATACTTCGTTTCAAGAGAAGACAAATGAAAATTATTGTAATTTATTTCATTTGTTTTCAGTCATTTGATTTGTTGTAATTTATGTTCCATTTTTAATTAAATATGTATTATACTTCTTTTGTGCTGTTTACTGGTGTACCTACTTACACAGTTGTTATGCTTCCTCAGTAGATCAGTTAATAACCTCCGGCAGCTACCGCACGCGTTCAAATTGTATTTCATTTGGAGCACACCTCTCGTTATGTAACATATAATCATCTTAATTACTTACAAAGTGCTTGTAACAGGGAGCCTGTAAACTACATCCCGTACAACTGTTAGGTCACACTTCTGCGAAACTGTTCATGCACCCGCTCAAATGTTGCGAGAACCTAACGTGTTGAGATGACTTAAAGACGCTAATACTTACCTTATAATAGCTAAACTTTAACTTGACGAACAACACGGTGTAGTGTTAGTTTGGTTACTGAGCACAAGATGGCCTCTGCCACATAAAACGCTGAAAGCAAACTTCCATCTAATTTTAGCGATGTTTCCAAAGAATGACAAAGGAAAGCATTCACTGCTAGTATAAAGCTAAATACTAAATTAGGTACCTAAATTGTAAGCATAATATAAGTTGAAAAACAAAACACATAATAAAATACACACAACCAAAAAACGAAATCCGGCATCGACCAACGAAACTGAATAAATTGTAAAACATGAGTTTGTTATAGGAAGTCGGCTGGTTCACCTTTGACACTGACACAGCTCAAAACGGGAGCGTGTCTAGTTACCTAGTATCGTCACATTAGTTATGTATGTTTGTTGTGCAACCGCGATAAGGATTAATGGCGATACTGCGCTGACACGGCCGGAGGAGTGCCGTGACATCTTGAACCAAGCTTTCACCGGCTCGCGTCTTCGCTTAGCTGATATACTGGTCGTGCTTCCTACTACACTTTCTTGAACACGTAATGCTCCAGACTAATCTTCAAATTACTATATTTTATCTTTATTGGCAAGGTTTACATAGAACAACAGCAATGGATGTTACAATGCATGACATTCGGTGATAAATTTCTTCGACCCCATCATATGACCCCGAAGTTTCAAAGCTATAATTATGGATCCCTAAACGTTACAATATAACTTACCTATTACAGGATTAATAATTCGTCCAAATGCATGCAACTTGGACACTCGTAATTACCTCTTAAATATGACACGAAGACATAAAAAAATGAAATGTACGGTGTTAATTTCTAGTAGCTTTATTTCAAACAGGTTAGAGAGGATGACATGTTTGACAGATACTAATATTATCGAATCCTCAGATCAAGAACCCAATCTCTAATTTAATCTGAGATCGAATCTCTTTATAAGTGACACAAAGCTCGTATATTTTTAATAGATGTCAATTTATATCTTAGCGACTAATATTGAATTGAGACATTACACTGCTGATAATCAATCTAAAAAAGACCGAGACATATCCTCAGAGTTTAGAAGCAGATAGGTGCCGGTGGTGTTGAAGCACACCTAAGCCATGTGAGTTTGGCATTTTTCCACACATCACGCTGGGCAGTTCATTAAGTAGACTATAATATATAGTGTACTTAATGAAATGCCCGGAACTATTCCGGTTGCATGATCCACCACCCTGCTGTCTACATCCCTTGCAGATCATGCATCTTCGTCGTCATTCATGAGTCATGATGATTACTTTCGTTGACCAAAATGACATTTCTATGAACATTTTCCAGTTATTTTGATTTTAATCGAAACTACTGAATCGATCGAATGAATTTCATACAAATGAGACCACCTCGAAGACATACCTACTCTACAAAAAAATTACATACATACCTACTCTATAAAAACACAATACCGTTCATCTATAGCATCGCAACAAGAGCCAAATATAGCGTCGCGGCGCCTCTTAGCTATGGATGGCGTCGCGATGCCGCTCTACTATTGCGCTATACCGGCCTATAAATGTCCCACTGATGGGCAGAGACCTCTAAACATAAAGAGAAGGAACGAGCATTGATCACCACGTTTTGCTCATTGCGGGTTGGCGATTTCAGATTTTAATTTTTGGAAACCAGGTTTCCTCGCTATGTTTTCATTCACCGTTTATCAATGGTGTCTAAGTACACATAACTTTGAAAAAGTCACATTGGTACTGGCCCGTACTGGATAGATACACTGATTAACGCGAACAACGTCGCGGGTACAGCTAGTTTTAAAAAAATTGTAAACCTATCTGATTATAGACCGTGAATTGGGTTCTATATGATCGCTGTGAATGAAAGTGAATGATTTATACCTACCGTACTTATTTTTATGGCCGTTTAGATATTCAGTAACCAGTAGAATACCAGTCAAGCCTGAATTTAAGTATCTATTAATATGCGATAAGAACTGACTTCGCAATACATCACACTTTATATTTGTTTCCTTAATAATTATAGAGTACCTTTGTTATACTTAATATGTTTAATAATAAGATAAACGTCGAATATTTACATAAATAAATGGATATTTTGTTCTGTTCACTGATGTTTTACAGTGTATTGCCTTTCCTCGATATTATATCAATTTTAATAATCTTAAAGAGAATATCACAGAATGTATAAGTGAAAATGTATTTTATATTTCTTTATATATATTTTCTTTTGAGGGGCTCGTGGCTATGTGTAAGCCGTATCAACCGAACCCAACATAGCTTGGGAAAAGAAGAAGAAGGAATATATGTTTTCTTTTGTGCTGATTATGACACATAATATATTATAATGATCTAAAGCCTAAACTTAAGTTTTTATTTGTATTCTTTATCAACGCCTGGCAAATTAACTTAGCAATACAATATGAGTCGGTTTGCGATTAAAGTCGCATACAATACAACGTAATTAGTTCGATATTTCAATTATTATTTATGTATTTCAATAATTGTTTGTTTCTCCCTGACCTACTGACAGCAATGACTAATTCCTAATTTAATTTGTCATTGTTGGCAATCGGCGTAACAACGCTAAGAAATATTAGTAAGGGGAGAAAGCAACATAGGCATTTACGATACTTTACATTTAGGCTACCCAAACTTTTTCTACAAGTATTGCCAGCCCCAGCAAAAGAAAAAAAGAATACAATAATAGTAGACAAAAAGAAAATATCTTAGAAGCTAACAAAGGAAACATGTTTGCCTTCCTTTCCTAAGAACATTACCCGATACTTAAGCGATCGTTAACCCTTATATTCCAGACAACTTGGAGTCGAGGTCGGAGAACGAGAACGGGACGTACTGGGAGCCGATCGTAGCCGCCGGACACCGACCGTACTCCGCCGGACACGGCCGCGAACACTACAATAAGAAACCGGAAAACGAACATGGACATGGTATGGTATATGAAGCTAATACGATGAAAAAAACAAGAACGACGCAAGGTTCCATTATTTCGTTTATTGGAAATGTTAAATTCCTTGCTTATTATAACTAGAATGTAATTGCAGTAATGTGTGAAACATAAATAATTGAAGTTAAAAAATAATTGATTTTTGTAAATATCAACAAAAAAATATGTCGTGTTGCAGTACCCAGCATGAGATAATTTATTTCTACTAATCACTACTGTGATATGTAAGTGTTTAATGTGTGTACTTGTGGCCCCGAGTGAAATTAACGCATTTAATGTTCCATGTTTGTCTTGAAAACACACGACCTAACTATATACAAATTGTATTCACAAACCACACCTCGAGTCTAATCATCTGTGTACCTACACTGTTATGTCTGCTGCCCATCTTGGGACAATTCTATTAAATGTCACATTCCTCTCATATATGTTTAATGCTTCACGAAACACTTCACGGCATCACGGCGTGTCAAATTGTTGGTCAGTTAACTATGCATGTGTACTTCAAATAACTAAATAAATCACAGTTCCTACGTATATTGTTGCAAACACATAATTGCAGGTACGAAAACATCGGAAATAGATTTCTACGCCGGCGAAAACAATAAAAACTACGATTTAACCTCTGTTGTTGACACGATAACAGAAGCAAGTCCCAAAAGAAAACTGCCCATACCTCCAGTCTTCCCAACACATCTCACACCCGAAGTTCAATACGGCAACGAAAAAGCCGATGCAGACAAGTTGAGATCACCTAAGGTTTTAAACGACGCTGAATCTGACGACTCTACCCTAAAACCGCATATAACGCAGAAGCCTGAAAAACCCTTAGCAATTTTCTTTAAAGACGCGCAAGGAGCAACCACTTCGTCTACAGAAGGAATAACGAGAGCAGAAACAATAAATAATTTCAACAGTCACGAGAAACATAGGCAACCGTTCAAGAAAGATGAAGAAGTCCTAAAGAAGATACATTCATCGGGATACAAAGAATTTGCTCAGAAGGTGTACAAAACGCACTCAGTACCCGAACGTCATAACCCTGTTGATTACAATTTTGGAGTAGGAGCTGGCGTTCCACTTGAAATACAAGAATATTACGGTCGTCGCCCCGTGAACTTCGATGTCAACTTTACATCAGGTCATTCCAAATTTTTCGGTGTTTCTATAGAAGATGCAGAAAAAATGAAATCAACAACTCAAAGCTCTATATATAATACTAGAGTTTCCCCTACTCTTCCGACTTGGCGTGATGGTGATGACACGACAACTAAAAAGTACCCAACTAATACCAACTCTGAGGGTAAGTTTTAGCACATATATGTTACGAGGGGCATGCGGTTTCATCTTAAAAGCTATTGGTACGTATAAAATATATTGCTCATATTGTCACATTATTTTCACTGGTCTTACACTGAATAACCTCATCCTTCATTTCATGATAAATTAAGAGGTGAAAGGGATGTCACTAATCAAGCGTTTTATAGGGCCCTAATAAATAGTACATAATATGTTTGATATGGGCTAATTCATACAAAACTTTTACAGTGCAATGTCGTTCTACACACATGGCGCTTTGTCGTGGTGTGCTTCCATACGACTTAGCCGGTGTGTCAGCAAAAGTAGGTGAGGTAGAGATTACCTCCCTACTCTCTCAGATCGACTACCTGGTAGCAACTAACTGCAGTGACCGCGTCAGGCATTTTGCCTGCGCTCTACTCGAGCCTGAGTGCAATCCTCCACCTTATCCTTCAAAGATGCCTTGCTACAGCCTTTGTAAAGGTATATCATTCTTCAGTTTTCTGATAGTATATACAAATATTTACTTATTAACAATAATCTTCATTCTTTTTATTTTAGCCGTCGTTGATAGCTGTGATGGTCATATTCCTAGCGAGTTGGTCCCAGCGTTTAACTGCAAACAGTATTCGCGAACCAATTGCGTTAGTGCAAAGACTCCTTGTTATCCTCGGGAGTTCGAATGCAGTGACAATTCGTGTGTTCCACGAGACTGGATGTGTGACGGCACTAAGGATTGCCCCGCTGGGGAGGACGAAGCTGCATGCGTTCAATGTGATCAATCGGAGTACCGGTAATGTTAATTAACTGTCTCTTCTTGTGTCTGCTATTCAAAAGCATGTTTGCAGTAAGAACACTTGTTTGTCCATCGATATTTTCAAAAACTGGCTGTCTCTTTATTTAATAGATCTATTATCTCTTAAAAAATCCTTAGAATGTATTAGTTTTTTACCATTATCTAAGTTGACTATATCGCAATGCCGTTGTGGAGAACCTGTATAGGACATGCAAACACTTCCTTAATTGCACGTCGTGCACATCCACCTGTACTTACCAAGACCTAAACTAGGCCAACGATAGAGCTGTACAGGTTGCTCGATACTGGTCGGACACTATTTGAATCGAGTCCGTCGACACGAAAAGAAGTAGACTATAACAGTCCATAGATACGTAGATTATATGCAGGGAAACATGGCATCATTAAGAAACGTTGTTTACTTACAGTTGCAGTACAGGGGGCTGTATCTTGAAGCGGTGGCTGTGTGACGGATATGCAGACTGCCCGGGCGGCGAGGACGAACGCGAGACGACGTGCGGTGCGCGTCACATGCACTTGGCTGGCGAGTCGCGCGGTTTGCATGGCGCGGTCGACACGCACGAGCCTGGTGAAGAGTCCGCTGGCTCAGCACCTGCACCAGCCGTGCGACGCCCCAACAGGGTGCCCGTTGGACGCAAAAGTCATTACAGAGCCGGTAAGTTAAAGGACAATAAAATGCATGCAAGAGATTACTGAAATTTATACCGTAAAAAAATTATAAAAATACTTACGACGTGGCGTAAGTACTTTTTAATCTTTTTTGGCGAAGGCCCAGTTAGTAAAATCATCATTTTTCTTATTGCAGGGGAAAATGAAAGTAGCAAGGAGCTTTTGGTTACGAGCGATAGCAACAACGCTTTCAAAAGAAATTACACACGCCGCCCTCTACCACCCAGATTATCACCTTACTATCGTCCTCAATCACGAATGACAGATCTTGAGGAATCCGCCGATAACACTAGTATGAAAAAGTCTGATCCAAAGAAACCGGGAGAAAAGACAACTCAGAAAAACGTCTTAGAAAACGAATCAATTGAAGACGTCAACATGGGAGACCTTGGATTTTTTGAAGAGTTCGAAAAAGAAGCAAAGGAGGTCACTTCTCCAGCTCACCGCCTAAAACCTAAGCTCGGAGGAGTGCCCACACCGAAACCTCCGACTCTGGTACCTTTACCTGCGACACAAACAACTCGCTTGGATAAGTCGGCCAACAAATTAGACAGAGTCCTTGACGGCGCAGCGTTACTACGGGTAAAATAATCTTAAACGTCTATAATTATTTATCTCTATTATAGCATAAGCATCTTTACTTTTGTGGCATTGACGATTAGGTTTAACCAGTTAAATATTTTTACAGAAAGCGGTGGCGGCGCAGGCGGCGGACACTATAGACGATATGGCTGAATTGAACGCGACTGACATAGATAAGGAAGATATGCCAATCAGTTCTGGTGACGGTGCGAGTAGAGCTGGCTTTACAACCGCCGGTCCTACAGCTGTAAAAGTTAACGATGATGGTCCGCCGCCTAGCAGGAGAGGCAGGCCCGAGTCGTATAGGGATTCCGATTTGGCGGCAACGGCGCACTCCTCGCCGTGTCCGAGTGGTGAGCTTCGCTGTGTGGACGGGCGCTGCATCACTCTTGCACAACTCTGTGATGGGACCATCGACTGCTCTGACCACGCCGACGAGGACAACTGCTACACGTGATCAATACAGCAATCTGAAGCTGTAAGTATCGTAAGATAGTGGCCGTATACATTGATACTGGAGTGATAAATGAGATGAGATGAGGGAAACTGACCAGTGACAATGATGAAGAATGTACGAGTGCTGATACTATTTTATATTTAATTATGTGTTTTATTAGACAATGAGTATCTTTAGTTGAAGTTGAAAGAAAAAGTGTTACTTATGTTTACTTTGTAAATGTAAGGTTATGAAATATTATGTTGTTGGAAAGCAATCCGTATCGTCAAAACATATTAAAAGAAGCAAGCTGTCAAAAATGATTAAGATTTTTGAATACTGTTGAATCTCGTATTACGTTTTTGTTACTGCAGCCTGAAATTCACGGCATTATGGCCTCTAAATAATTGAATAGAGAATAATTATATGTTTTACACGTGGTAGCACAATGTGGACTTTATATACAGAGTATGGCAAAGTATATAAGTTATGATATAGTATACGCTGTGATAAAGCAATGCATGATAAGGTGGCAACGATTTCACGGCTAAGTAGTGTATACAGACAAATTGCCGTCCGTTTTAGGCCTTAAGATGTACCTGTAAATCGATTGAAGTGCTTAGAATAATATTTGTATAAATACACATAACTATGATTAAGGTTTAAAAAAATTAAACAAGTTCTTGCCCCAATTCTCATTTCAGTAGATAATAAGGGAGAAAGGCTTTTTTTTTCAGCTCAGCTATACCTAGCTGTAATTAAATTTCTCAATAAATGTATGTACACTTAAGTCATAAGATATTAACACTAAGTGTCGAATTTGTGTTAACTTTTTATTAGGTTATATTAAACTATGAATCTCAAAAACGATACTTTAAAAAATATATTACAAGATTGTAATTTGATGAGTATGTGTTGATAGTAGTAAGAGTGTAGGAAGGGACAATGCTTAGACAATTGCCATAAATTAAATAATACTCAGACATGGCACTACTAGTTATAAAAATCAAAAATCTATTTAATCCTTAAGTCAGATAATAAAATAATACTAGAAAAGGACGTGCTATTTTTTATTATTAGAACAATACAAATTAACAAAGAGCTCTAAAGTTGATTCAAAAATGACTACCCGGCTGTAGGCTAATTAACATTTATATTAATGCTCGTCAGGCACTGAAAACATAGGGACACGTTTTTTTTCATATTCAAAAAATTACGACGATACTTTAAATGCCGCATGACATCTCAAGCAGATTTAAAATATAGCTGTTAGTGACGTAGCGAATATCCTGTTCATAAATTCGGTTTACCTATGTAGAACTGTAGAAGCTAAATACATGTTAATTTTTTTTTGTTATCTGACAGACGGAAATTATAAACAAAAACAACATCCCTATTGGCATAGGCGTAATTGGGATCTAATAGATGATCCTTTTTTGTTTCAATTATTTTGAACGTTGTCCTTGATACAGTAATAATTATTAATTTCCTGTAAATACTTTTCTATTACACTAAGATTTTATTAGTTTATGTATATTCTCACGTCATTTGACTCTCGTTATTATAACTTATTTAATTATTAACCAACTAAGCATCGATATAACAATGATACGCATTTGTAAATAGAATTAACCATGATTTATTTATAGCGATAAGTATTTATATCTAAGGTAAAGTGTATCATTTTTTCTTTCATTCTTTTTTTTTTGTATTCACTCACACTTTAATATTTTACGAACGCTTGCACGAGTAACCTATGCAAAACTGTGGGTTTGCGGATCCTAGCAAATATGAGTGACGTCATATTTTTTCTTCAATTTCAATTGTTTTAGTTTAAAGAACTTTTATTACAGTGTTAGTCCTCAAGCGTAAGTTGAATTTAAGACTTACTTGTATGTCTGTATTTCGCTACTTTCCACCATAAAGTAGCAGAGACGGTATTCGATTAAGGTCGACTTAAAATTGAGTTGCCAACTATCATTCATAATATTGCCTTAAGTAGAGTTAGATAAAGTTTGTGTAATTATTATGTAAACTAGGTGATTTGTACAAGTGTGTATTTATCAACATTAAAAACCCTCGATACCGAATTTATGTTTCCGTTACTATGTTAGTTTAATCTAAAACGGATTTTATGTATTATTATTATGTTTATTACGTTACAAATGATTAAGAAATTTGAATGCAGATTAGAGTGTAACAATTATTTAAACTGATAATTATGTTATTTGCTACAACTACGAAAAGATTTTAATTTTTCAGATTCAATTTTTTGCACCTACCTAGTTGAATTTAGAAATTTCTTGTAGTTAATTAAAATAGTAACAATGCCTTGCATAGTCATGCATCAGGAGTGCATAAGCACCTCCACGTTTGAAATTTTGAATTCCCTGTCGCAAGTTGGCAACGCTCTGCGGGGTCAATTTTTTCCCGACTACGGCGAAGCCAAAAGCTTTTGACTATGTGAACGCCAACAAATTCAATATAGTTTGCCAGTTTTACAGCCATGTTAAGATAATTAGGAGAATTGACGTTAGATAGATGCCCGCGAAACACAGCGAATTCAAAGTTTGAGGTGCTTATGCACTAATAATTATTGACTATAAAAGTACATAAAGTGAAAAACGATTACTACTTGAAAATAGCCTACAGCTTTACCAACCATAATAAATTACATCCGATGAAAAAACATTAAATTAAAAGATAAAATTAAAGTAACAACTCTGAATGAAATTTAGTAGTTATGTCTTATGTTGACAAATATTTATCTGTTGTTTAATTTTTTTATGCTCCAGTTGATGCGAAATTGACCACAAAATTCATATTTGAAATTCGAATTTGAAATATAGTCTGTATAGGTCGTCAAAAAAAAATCAGCCGTTTATGACCAGTCAGTACTAAATCATGAACATCGAAAACCGAAAAGGAATCGAAAGTATTTTTTTCATAGAAAAATAAAAGTAGATAATTGCTAGAAAACATTTAGGAATGCCTCATAAAGCGTACAGACAGCATAGAAATTAATATTTTAAGAAACAACTTAGGTATGTAGTACGCAAACAAACGTTTTAATATACAAAAATGATAAGTTTCCGTCCATATCTTAACATAGGTTTAGTGTGTCGCTTCGTATTGTCCAAAGTAATGTCATAATAAATTTGAATGCCCAAACAACTAACATAAGTTAGTGGGCTTCTTAGTTTTTAGTCTTAATTTTAGATATAAATGTAATAATAAATTAATTGTAAACCAGATTACGTAAGTTATGTATTGTTTTTTGTACGATAATTATACTGTAAGTTATCATTTTAATGATAATAAATACTATGCCATGTTAGACATCATTCGTTTTATTTGCACCCCGCTATGGTAAGGTATTTTTTTGTTGTTTTTATTCTTAATTATTCTAAGACATCATTGACCATCAGTGAAGGAAAACATCGTAAGGGAACCTGGATTCCGAGAATTGGAATCTGACATCGCCAACCCGCAATGAGCAAGCGTGGTGATCAATGCTTGTTCCTTCTCTATAAGGTAAGAGGCCAGTGCCCAACAGTGGGACATTTATAGGCTGTTATTATTATAAATTATATCTAAACTTTAGTTCTGTTTATAAAACCCTGCTTAGATTTGTAAAATTCTTAACAACGACAATCCATAGACATCCTATAGTTCCAATAGTTCCCACAAACTTTTCTCGCAAGATAAACATCTATGTCTTGTAGCTCACTTCTGACGTGCTATGTAGATTGCAAAACTGTAGTCCTGAACTGTAAGTTACTTTTTAGGGCAGGCTTTTTGTAATGTGTTTAAGTTAATAATATTAGCCGTACAGTCTCGAGTATAAATATTTATAAATACCAACACATAGAAAATTTGTAAAACTTTATTGAGAAGTTTTTGATGAACCTCAAAATAAAAAAAAGTAACCTACATAATGTGAAAATTGTTTTAAATCATTTGTCCATAGTTCATACGCAAGTCGCAACTGGAGTCATTCAATGTATCGAAAGTACTGCAAAGGCCTACTTGAAATAAAAATAAGTAATATGATTTTGATTTCATAACATATTTATATACCAATCTAGAATTGAAGAGAAAATCAGTTGACATTTTCTGAGTGTACAAATTCTTTTGTGGCTTACCTACTGTACTTACGTATCTACTTATATTATTTTTCCATCAAGACAAGTACTAGAAAAAAGGATAAGTGCGTGCAGGTGGTATGTTATTCTACTTTATCAGCCAGCGTGTCTACTTCAAGGAACCAGAAGTGCTTATTATGGCGCTTGTCTAGTACATAATGAACAGGTTAATGTAAATCAAAGATTGCGTATATTAAGTCTAGACCAGGCAGTGCCATAGCATGCAACTGGAGAATGTTGGAAAATATTTTAATATATATTTATTAAAAATAAATCGCTTCAATGTGATTACACGTAAAAGCTGAGACTACATTTTTTCAGTACTTAAGTAAAAGTTATTATCAACCGCAACCGCAATCGCTAAGCCCGCTGGTGGGTCAATTAGTAAGACAGCGCAGCTCCAGAAACTCTATTTGATGTTGGGTAACAAAAAGAGAGTTCTCGATACAAAAATAAAAAAATAAACTTAAGTACTGCAATTTCCCAGAAGAATTAATTTTGTATGTCAACCAGCGTGTATTTTTTCAGTAATGTTTATATTCTATGGTAAAAATATTAGGAAATCCGAGGTAAAACAATGATTTAATCTCTTCCGCCTCAATTTATTCGTAGTTCCTGTTTGTCTAGTTGACTAATTTCAACAGACAGAAATCTAACACGCCGCCATCATTTCGTGAACATTCTAAATATAGTCACTGAATGAGTATACCGAGAACTTAAATGCTACTTGGATACCTAAAGTTCACGCTTAGTGATCTCCTAGTCACAGATGAGTCACGTTCTGTATCTGCTACATCTATTCAATGGCGCGGTCTCTCAAAATATCCACATGACCGCTTAAAATGTGAAGTAGCTTCTGTTGTATTCAAATAAGGTTGGTTTTCGATTGGTGAGGGAGATTTCCTCTCCGACCTTACAGTTAGTTTACTTTAGATTTTTTATATATTTTTTCATTCATAGTGTGATTACCTCATCGGTACAAGCGGCGGCGCTACCGTTTGGTTTCGGCCATCATGTTCGTTTTGCATTAGTCATTCCGCACTTGTTTTTGAGGTCGGCCGGCTCTGCGGCGTTTCCTTGTACATAGGGTTGCTGACCACAGGTACAATTAAATACATCTAAAAATACATGTATAAAAACAAAATACCAAAAAAAGTTGAAACCAGTATCTCTCTATATCTGTTTTATAGACTCTACCTAATTTACTTATCTAAATATAATAATTAAAAATAATATTTTGAATTAAGACACATTAAAATAAATAATTTTATTGAAATAATCAAACTTCTATTGTAAAACAAGGAGAGAATTTAATTCCCGGTGGGTCACTAGATAACAAAGCCTTATAAGTTCCACCCACTGAGCGTAAAGTATTTCTTAGTAACTTGTAATGCAGCTTTATAATTTTAGGACAATAGGTCTAGTACGAATGGGGAATAAACAGGCCCAGTGTCATCGACCGCTACCCACTGGCTGAGTGGTAGAAAGCGGAGTGAGTCACCGTGGCCGAGCGCGTGGCCCGTCCAGGCTGCCTTGACGAAACAGCTATGTTGTACGGTCAATAAAACCTGTACAAACACCATAAACTGCTTTATTAATATACAGATGAAATACCGGACTTATTACTTTACTGTGTAAGGAAGAAATCTATTATACCTATTCGATCTCAGTTGTCACAGACATTTAAAAATCAGCTACGTAGAGTTCTAGTCGATGTGTGAAGTTTATGTAGAGTTTCTTTATTTTGATATCTTCTAAATTTATTAAATACTATATTTACCAATAAATGAATGGAGAGATGGATGGAAATAAATGGAGATTGTGATAAGCTGATATGAGAAAGAACGGGTTGGATGACGCGATGGAGAGTAATAGAGACGAATGGAAGGAAAATACGCATTGCGCTGACCCCATGTGAATGAGACAAGGGCAAGAAGAAGAATAAAAAATACTATTAAAATACAATAACGTAAAATTGTAAGTAAATTTTATTAGTGCTAACAACAACTAAACACAATCAATGCAACAATGTGGTGCAATTGTTACTGTAATCCCATGTCATAGCAGACCAGCACCGAGCGTACAAAAGCGTTGTGTTTTTGTTGTTTTGCGTCCCCACAAAGGCCACATTCCTTGTCTTAAGAGGATGCGTAAGCTGCAAGCGATGACGGGCGATTTAAAACTGAAAGAAGTAGCAAAGCATAATAAAGGAAAAATAATAAATAGCTCCAGTTAATATGTACCTTATCACCAGTTAACAATTGCTTTTGCAACACCATGTAACAACATTGATTACGTGGCCAATAGACGTGATCGTCATTTTTGATCAGGATTCAAACAATGCCGTTCACCAACATCATTGTTCATTTGTTTTCGTTGTCAACAAAGTAGGTATCTCACACGTCAAGACTCACTTATTGCAACAGTAGGTAATGAAAATGAAAAGGAAACGATCGTCAATTTCTATACTTTTTTAAATTCCTCTATTCAACTAGCCAGCAAGGAGTCTAAGATGAAACTTAATCGTAAGGGCACCAAGAAAATCTATAAAAAGGGGACAATTTGCTTGGACCTCAGTCTATAATGTTTCTTGCAAAGAAATGCCTACATTTTATTACAATACAATAGGCTAAGGTATTCTTCTCAGAATGTAGACAGGTTGCAGGGACGGGCGACGAATGAAAGTAAATAAACATTGCATTCGTGAGGTAAACAAACTTTGAGACTGGTTTGTCCACTCGACGCTCTAGGCATAGCGAATGCTTTCTAAATACTTAGGCACCAACCGTTTATCTAATCACTGTCGGAGTGGACAAATAAATTGTCATCAAGTTTATATGTATTGAATCCTTTAAATTGTTTAATCTAATATATTGTAACTAGAATTTATAAGTAAACAAAAATAGCTCGATGGACAGATGAGCGTTTGATGATTTTATGTATGGAGGTCCCTACGTTTAATATTTTAAAATGCGCCTGTAATAAAATCCTAACAGCAGATAATCTGAAGGAAAAATCAAGCTATTAAGTAAGATTATATAATTCCTAAGAAAAGGAAGAAGAAATTTTACGAGTACCTAGTAGTGATGTTGTTTCACGGAAGATCGAGCTAGTTGATTGCCTCGGCTGATCATAACAACGTAAGTTTTCCTTTGGTAAGATAAGATATATATACTTATATGTAACCTATATCAAAGAAACACGTATTTTCCTCAGTCCTTAATAAAGCCCTCACACAACTAATTAATAATTTAATAAAATAGGTCTCATAGCTATGACACTATGCAATAAATATGTAGCCATCATATGTTTTGAGTACAGTCCATTGAAAGGACTGTTCAGTGTTCACCTCATAAGCCAAGTGAAGAATTGATGAAGTCATATTGTACATTTTCTATGACATACTGGTTAGTAGTACTTTCTAGAAAACAGGTTCATGTTACGGTTTTATTCTTATAGACATCTCATAAACTAGAATCTCTGCTAAACCCGAAAACTACGATAGTACCTACTACCGACGTACCCATCTAATATCGCCATTCAAATTATAATTTAGCTTCTGACATGACAAACCCTAAAAACAAGATTCAGTACAGTCTCAATAACGTCAACTAGGGCCTTAATTTAATTCACTTAGATTATTTTTCTGCCCCTAATGAAGATGAGGATGTACAATAGATAGGTAGCTACCAAATGTTTACCCAACATCACTTTGTTGACCAATGACCAGGCTAAACAACAAACAGTCAAGATGAATAGAAGGTAAATAAATCAATGTATTCAATTAGCTAAAATAATGGACAAAGTGATTGAGCGACTGCCAGGTTGGCTAGTTATAATGTAGCTTCGATTCACATCGCAGATAGATACCTACCACTGTATCTTATATTTGCAGATCATGTGACTCATCGGTATTTCATAGCGAAGCAGCCTAGCGAATAGAGGGCATTATAGAGGGTTGTTTTGTCGGTTAGGATTTCAGTGTGTGTAGTAATAGCTATGTACCTACTTAACTATACGTAGATACCTACTACCTAAAATAATTCAGGTACTTACGATCTACCAAGATTTAAGCTTTGAACAATCATTTCTTCATCGCTACATTTTCTACTAGGGACTCTATCCAAACATTTTTAATTATGTTTTAAAGAATTTCCTTCTAAATTATTAATTTATTTTTTAACATTAACTTACCTTACTACTACTACCTACCTAGTGATAGTATACTTGTAACAATTAAACTCTCTTTTATTACCGCTACCTTGCGCCTTAACTAACTGAGTTTTTTGTAGAGTTTGTACCTACCTACATCGCCAATCGTTCCTAAAAATTATATTAGTAGATATTTTTACAGGCATCGATGGTTTAAAAGGAGAAAAATATTTTACAACAGATTAACCACATCATGCCCATTAAAGGACTCTATCTAGATAATAAGACGTGTCGACGTGTATGTATCTACGAAGGTAATTTATGTCTTTATTTACAAATTACAATAATGAAGCAGTGTTGTGGGAGAATGCGTACTACATAAAGCATTGTAGAACTGAGTACATTGGTGATTCATTTCTCGGAATTGACCTTGCTATGAGTCATTCGCTGGAAGGCAGAGTCGGGGATACCGCGCCTGTCTGCCGGCTGCTTGCTAGACGCACTCCGCTCACTGAGCTGCGCTTTTACGAAATATTTTGTGTTAACATAATAATAAGTTAAATTAGTGATAAATATGTGTGATTCTAAGAAACGAAGAAGATTTAATTAAAAATTCATCAGTCGAATATTTGTAAATATTTTTGTGTTTCTGTAGTTGGATATCATGATAACAACCATGACGTCATTCATACTGTTGAAGGTAAGAATTTTATTTAATATTATGTATACCTCGAAATACCTCGTGTAAAATAGTTTAATATTAAATACGATTTATAATGAGGATGAATCATTCTAAAAATTCTTATCAGTTTCATATTTGACCATTGTAGTTGGTCTGACGTTTACAATACTATACGCATAAATAGTAAACCTTAGTGTTGTGTTGCTTTCTCTCTCTAACGAGTAGCAACAACGTGGCTTTAGAAAGAGAATGGAACATCGTTGTTCAGATATTTTCAAATAGTTCGCTTGCTTCAATGTGAATTGTACTGTGTAAGAAAGAAATAGAGAGAAATAAATATGGCGATTGTCGAACAGTTAGTAAAAGTTTATGTGGAAACATAAAGTAGTCTAGTGTAAATAAATTATGAATTGACTATTTCATAATTTAATTATGATATATTTTTGGTACTTTAACTAAGTTGATAGAACGTTTGTACTGGTTCACATTACGTGAGAAATGTTCAAGAAAAGTTTTGTGTCGCCTGTGAAAATACTTGTTGAACAAGTTTGAATTAACTTTTCAGACAAACTCTTTTTTGTTGAGAATGAACAGAGAAGATAATGTCAACTGGTTTCATGGGAAAATATCACGAGACACTGCTGAGAAACTTTTAAAGGAAGGTTGGTTGTTATCATGAATGTTGTTATTGTTAACCCAATGTTTTTATGTTATTGATTAATTTGAGGTATATTGACTCTTACAGAAGGAGAGGATGGTGTGTTTTTGGTGCGTGAGAGCAACACTTCCCCTGGAGATTATGTGCTCTCAGTTTTACATCAAGTTAGTTCAAAAAAGTTTATTAATTAACCTCAAATCCTAAAGTACTTTCAAATAAACAAAAATAAAGAAGATAAATTATAATAAACAGAAAAAATAACTTGTATCGGATTAATTCAATGGAAACTTTGTTACAGGGTGAAGTAGTTCATTATCAGATTCGAAGGCACGGTGAAGATGCATTCTTCTCCATTGAAGAGCATACAACAGTGCACGGACTAGATACACTCATACAGCATTACCGAGGAGACTCCAATGGCCTTGTCACGAGGCTTTCGGTTGTGTGTAAGGGACAACCGCCGCCTCATGAATCTCGGACACAAGGAACCACCAATCTATTGCATCGGTAAGTTGGTATTATTTTGTACTTTTATTATCATTTAATATTTTTTTAAACTTTATATTTTTACATAAATAAAACACCATTGATAAAAGCATTACTAACTAAATTTTTACTAACAAGGGAATCAAAACTAAAGATATTTATAGACCACCAAAAATTTTATAATTTATTTCTTCAAATTGAAATTATAATTGTAGTTTTTGTTGAACTTCTAGTTAAACTTTATACCATATATTTTTTTTAAGTTTATTATTTATATCCTTAAAATACTCAAAGATAAAACATTTGCATGGTACTAGATACTAGTAATTTGATGGTTTTATTGTTTTCTTAATATAAACTTAAAACCTTTGACCTCGAAGCAATAAAATAAGTTTTATTTCGTTTTAATGTAATTATAAGTCCTTATAATTATAAAACGTTTGAAGTAAACCAATTAATAATATGCCCATAGTTAATAAATGTATTGTATGAATACAATGTGAATACCAATGTTAACTACACTAATAAGTACAAATTATTGTACCTAAACCTGAAACCAATAATTGATGAGGACATGCAATGGCAATTAGAGATTATATCTAGTTGAAGAAGGAAGTTCTATTAGGACGAGAGCCACCTAAATTGCCCTTAATTTATCCGTTTTATTACTTTGTTGAAAAGAGCCGAGGATTATTCTTAAATGTCTCAGAAAAAGTTGTCTTGTGTCTATGTTTGTCTTTATTTATTTTTAAAATGATATCATAATATGTTTTTATTTATTATTTTGGAAATTATTTTAGTGTCCTGAGAGATCCCAAAGAAACCCTTCCCTTTCATTTATATTAAATTAAGATGTGATATTATATTTAGTTTTGCAAATGTTTTCTGTTAATGCTTCTTAAATATAGCATTTGTAACATATTTCATATCTAGCATTCCATTTTCCTATCAACTAAAAACTCTTTTCTTCCATATCTCAAATATTATTAAATAGGCCAAATTACATCTTAGTCTGAAATTTTATATAATATTGACCTTTCAATGGGGTTATTGCACTGAAATTTAATAAATTGCACTTTATAGTGCATGTAATTTAATACAAGTGCTGACAAGATTATTGACAATTTCCTGTGTGAGCATTGTTCAATATGTTTATTCAATAAATATGAAGAGAAGGACAGAGCTAGTTACTTGTGGGCAGCATGATAATAATGCCTACAACACATGCTATGTATGTATCATCAAAATTCTTTGCATGTTTTATGACAAGATGTGTTTGCAATGTACTCTGATTGGAATACCAAATGTGGTCCGAAATAATTGAGGCAACAGCTCACATGGCACACTTTTGTAATCACATTCTTTTGAAGAGTTTTTGTAAGGTATACTAATATAAGTATTTTTTTTTTGATAAATTAACATTGTTTATCCAACATAATTTCGTTTAGTTTTATTAATTTGGCATAACAACTTAATTTAGCAGTAAAGTGATACTATATCATGTGATGTAATTTTTGCATCACTCACGTGTCAGAAATTAAAAAAATAGTTTATTGTTCTCTAATAAATACTTAGTTGATATATGGTTTGATTTGTAACATTAATCTAGATAATTATTCAGTTTCAACTTAATATTATTATTATTTTTCTTTTAAGCAATTAAAATACTTAGTGTGATAATCTATAAGTCATACTTATGGAATGTTTGATAGCATATTATTATGATATGATGACAACTATTCGTTTCAGATACATCTGTGTTTGGTAATGATGACTCATTATTTACGTTTATGATTCATTGTCGCGCACATTGTTCCTTATTGATATTTAAATTTTTCTTGCAAGCTATTATCAATTACATTGTCTTAATTATGTTGCCATTAGCTATGCAAATGGATGTAAATTAGATTGATTGTTTGACGACGAGCTCAAAAAGACACTACAAAAATCATTGTAATTTAAAATAGATATTCATTATCCATTAGATATCAATCGGAAGTATTTTATAATGGCCTGTGTTAGTGATTTATTAGAGCTAATGGCTCTTCCCTCAAATTCTAGCCTGAACCCATACTTAAGGTACGCACTTAGGATCGTCAATACAATACCTCAATCAAATAAAAAAATGCCTTCATTTAAACTTTATAAATTTCCTTACAGGGCGACAGAAGCTGGGGATTTCAACATAGTGTCTCAGATGCTGGCATGTGGGTACCGCAGTCGCGACGCTAAGAACCAGGATGGACAGACGGCAGTCCACATCGCGGCCAGAGCCGGTCGAGACAATATACTGGCCAAGCTGATCGAGAGTGGGGCCACTGTTAACGTTCGAGACTCATTTGGATATACGCCATTACATGTAAGTGGCCTATAATAATATTTTTTATTTAAGTCTGACTTTTCGACCGAGTTGCACTAGTCGTGGTCACAAGCAGACTTCTTGTGGCGTGAGTCTTCGTGAGTCTGCTTTTGGCTACGGACAGTGCAACTCGACCGAAACCTTAAGCATAAATGCATGTGTCCGCTTTAATTCCCGTGACGTAATTATATTATAATTCTGCAACACGATTGTTTAAAAGTTAGTATGTAAGTTGCTTCTTTTAACCCTATCTTTACATGTATAAAAAAAAGTTCAGTCGAACATAGAACCTCCTCCTTTTGTTTGGTTAAAAACAAAGCCCCTGTCTCTATGCTTAGATCTGTTAAACCATTCAAGGTATTTTAATGCAGTTTTACTTTCTGTTTTGGAAACACTAAAATGATTCCCGTTAATCTCATCTAATATGACATTCCTATGGTATACAATAAACAAGAATCGGTCTTGAATAGAACTAGGATCCAGATTTGTCTGCTGATGCATCATGCATATTGTGAAACGTCTATTTCTTAATTGTGTTGCAATGAACGCACGGAATTCCGAAGTGAAAAATTGCAGGCAACTTCGTAACGAGGTTGATCGCACTGTATGCGGACTTACGACATTTATTTAAAAGGCTTTTACGTGTAGCGCAGTGTTTAGATAGTTCGATTGTGTGCGCCATGCTACAATATTATGTTAAAAGGGCTCAATGGTTTTTTTATCGTGTCTACAACATAAATAATTATTTAATGTTCCCGCTATCTATGATTAATTGCCTTGATTCTTATAAAGATATTATTAATACTGTTAAAGTTGCTTCAAAGTAAATTTGTTGGTTTTCGTAAATCGTTGTATGTATAGTTAAGCAGTGTAGTCGAGAGTACAAATAATTTAATCAAAACTTGCATTAAAAGTCTTCTGGAATACAAGATCAGAAATTTAACCTTTTATTTGAAAATCTTTGTAGCAAATCTTTGTTGTATACTATCCACGTGGTAAGCTAAATGCTGCGTAACGAGTGAGTTCACATCGGTAATGCAAAGGGTGGGCTTCGAACGTGGTGGGCAACCACATAATCGCAAGTCCGACGCCCTAGACATTGCGCAACCGCTGCTCCTCAATATTTTTCCTACACCCTTACATGTTTTCCATCTACAGTACACATGCCAAAACAACTTGCCGAGTACTACGGAGCTGTTGATCACGAAAGGCAACGCGAACTACCAGATGAGACACGCGCCCACTGGCAAGGTGCCACTGCATGATGCAGCGCAGAGGGGACACATCGAATGTATCAAGGTACTTAGCAAATTAAACTTTCAATAGATTAAGTAAGAGTGTATTTGATTTGAACTTGTTTTTATCTGCGAGTCGGCCCGCGTCTATATCGGTTGTCCCTTGTGCGGTGTAGCGGTAAAACATAAAAAAAAAGAAAAAAGTATTTAGTAAAAGCCGAATTTGTAACAAACAGAAATCAAATTTCTTCGGCTATTCAAAAATTGTGATTGACTTTGCTGGTATGTCAGGTTCTAGATATTCTAAAAGTTTATCATAAAATCTTCCCTTATTTATTATGATACATATAGTTTTTTAAGGCATATCACGTCTGTGTCGTTATTTTACAGGCGAATTAATAGCTCATTCCATATCATCAAGTGTTTATGTAGTAAGTTTCAATATTATGAAAGTGGTACCTGGCTGAAGGATCATACCTAAGCCTAACTTAAATTTACAGTACCTACATGATAATGTTATGAAATGACTTGGAATGCTTAATCATTAGTCAGGCCTTTTTTATACATTACTAAACTAATTAAGAGTTCAAAGCGGCTGACAAAGACCAATTGGATAAAATATTATTACTTTTATTTCAGTAACATAGTAAAAAAGGTTGATTAATGGAAAATGTCTAGTGGTGTTAACTAAAGGTGTGGTGTCCACCTTGTGTACGTTTTGAACATGAAGTTTTTAAATAAATAATAATAAAGTGAATATTAGGAAAGTGGAACAATACCTAATTACTGATAATCCTATGTCATTTGCAGGTTCTACTAAAACTCAAGGCACCGGCGCATGCCAGGACTCTGGCGCACGACACCCCCGCTGACATAGCGAAACATTACGGACACACGGAATGCTATCAACTGCTGAGTAAGTTAATACTAAACCAATGTTTGAAATATATAATACCGGCTTTACTCACATAAAGCCAGACTAGTTTTGATCCCGACCGGGGTCCATAATCATGAACTCAAGACGCGGCGGCGTCGACGAACGAAACAACCCTTACTATACATTTTTAGACAAACATATGGCTCATGATTGTACATTTACTCACAAATTAACATATAACTACTAAAATCGCGGCTTCGTTCGCATGTTTTGTGACAAATAACATCGATTAATGAATATTAACTCATTAAAATAAAGCAAGTTGCACTTTCTGTTGGCTTACGGTTATTCCACAAGAAATTACAAAAACGTATCAGTTATTGACCCCTGATAGTGTAGCAAATATTAATTTGAATAATAAAACGAGTGTTTATATTTTAGAAAACTATCAACCAGACCCTCCGAAGACATCAAAAAGCTTATGGTACCACGGCACGTTAAATCGCGAGGAGGCTGTCAAAACGTTAGAGGAGTACTGTAAACATCAAAAGATTGAGGGCAAAGCGTCAGACGGGATATACTTAGTGCGGTACAGCGAGAGAAATACCGGCGCATACGTGTTGACTATGCTGAGCGAAAATACACCTTATAACTTTATCATTAGGAAAGAGGTAACTTTG
This sequence comes from Plusia festucae, assembly GCA_950381575.1. Classification (NCBI taxonomy): domain Eukaryota; kingdom Metazoa; phylum Arthropoda; class Insecta; order Lepidoptera; family Noctuidae; genus Plusia; species Plusia festucae. The sequence continues at coordinate 12,722,587 of OX494431.1, forward strand.
CTTATTATCTATACTCCATTTAAAATAGCATTAGACAGAAGTTAAAAAAGGTTATTTATAATGCACACTTTGTTGCAAAAGTACAATAAACTTGTCACAGTTAAGATTGACGCCTATAAATTAAAATCTATTTACATACCACACTTATTTGTAATCATGTTAACCATTTTTCATAACAAATTATGTGGCTTTCATTTATTTATAATATTTCAATCCAATCTAAAATGACAGTGTCAATGCTAAAAAGCTAAAAGAAGCAGTGATGAACAATACTGGAACGTTTTTCGTTTTACTGTTATCCTACCATTATTTATTTATTTATTATGTCTAAATCCTATGATGAAGACGAAGAAGATTCACTATAGTGTGTTGTAAGTTGTTATTTTAATTAAAATATTGTTCTAAAAATTACTTTTATTTTAATCTTAATTAAATCTAAGTCATCATGACATGATTGGTTGTCTCATTTATTGTTTTGGTGTAAGTTTGTAATGTGTGATGAAGATATTGTTATAAATAAAGCGTAGTTTAAAAAAAAAAGTTTTATTCCGTTTATTTAAGTACTTAAAACAATTTCTTTGAAATAAAATGTTTTCAATTCCTGCTTCTGCGAGCCTCTTTTTTCTAATGCTATAATAAATGGAGTATAGAAAAGATTCAATTTTAATGGTCTTATGTACAGTGCTTAAACATCTTCTGTTTCCTATCGTAATTGTTTGCCAACAACACTATAAAAAAACTTAATAATATATACCCATAACAGTCATATTATTTTATAAAAACTCAATTACAATTTCAGAGTACCTGGCTGTTTATAGACGACGGCCCATACCTGGAATCTCTAGAAAGACTGATCGAGCATTACAGCACAGTCCCAGACGGACTTCCCACACGGCTGACGACCGCTGTACCACCCAAACCCAAACCACCATTACCTGAAGTAAGAACTAGATGATATATATAACATTTAAAGATCTATTAATAACTTAAAAGGAAGTGCATAGAAAGAACCTACATTCAATAACAAATGAACAAAAAACTCTAAATTTAGGCAAAACAGAAAGTGGATTATTTTGTTTACTATATTGGTTTATAACATACTATGTTAAAAAAGGACAAAGAACTTTAATTTTTTACACTCACAGCAGGAAAGAATCGTTAACAAAATAAATACTTTTTTTTTCAGTTCTCAACCATGCCACGGACGAAAAAGTTGGGTTCAAGTCGTGCTACAGTCAACCAGTCTCTCTCCCTAGTCAAACACGACATACTAAGCGATAAGCAGCTTACCGCACAAACATCACCGCCCTCCGCCACCATACAAAACAATAACATGTTCGAACTCCTCACAAGAAACCTGTCTTTCTCGACTGATTTCAACAACGACAGTCTTAATAACAACGAAGAACCGGCAGACGATAATGATACGTATAAAGTGCCTGCGAACAACAGTGCAGTTGTCACCTTAGCTGAGAATTACAACGAAATATCTATTAACTCTGATGGCCAACTATCGACGCTGCAAGGTATGTTAATTTTAATGATATTTATAACATTAGGTGAAAAGCATAAAATATAGCTTGTCGCGTATGAATCTGACGGCGCCGGCGTCTTTATTCAAGAATATTTATTTATGTACACGGCGCATCCGCGATCCTTACTATTTTGCTAGGAAGAAATATAGTTTACTTAGGCATAATGTAGAAAAAAAAAATATTTTTAATTGGTCCACTCTATTTTGTGTTTATTCGCTAAAAATATACAAAACTAAAATTTTTCATTTTTTGATATTAGTGTCAACAATACGAACCTATATCAAGAAATAATTACAAAGTACTGGTTATTTCGTAGTTATGATTATTATTTTATGAAAAATAAGTGAAATAATTGCTAAGCACAGTACCTACATATCTTTTAAGTATTTTCGTCATATAGACAGAACACAAAAATACTTCATGAAGTTAATTCCAGTCATAGCATTATAAAGTTTTAATCAGCTATAACTTGTCCTAGAGTTCATACCCATGAGCGACTTAACCCTGGGCGCGGTGTTGGGCGAGGGCGAGTTCGGGTCGGTGCTGCGCGGCTCGCTGCTGCAGCAGCCCGTCGCCGTCAAGACGCTGCACGTGCAGCACACCGACACCAACAAGGACGACTTCCTCGCCGAGGCCAAGCTCATGATGGCGCTCCGGCATCGCTGCATTGTGAGACTCATCGGTGTCTCGCTGGTAAGTGCCATGCTGAATCACACCTTAGGTAAAAGTAGAGTAATATTAAAATCGCCTGATGCTTTCTCTTGGTTCCGTGATCGAATTCTTATCTCTGTTTGTAATATAAGGAATGTTGTTTATAGTAAAACATTGTAGACATCATGAAGTTCAAATATACATCAACTGGTTTATGGTAAATAAAAATATGTATCAATAAATAAAAATAGCTTAGTCAATTTTGGTAACCTGTTAACATACTTACAAGTGAAGCTAAAAATTGTGGATTGTACTTAATATGCCTACAATACTATAAATCAATGTTTTACATAATTATGTATAACATCAGTTCATTATCATCAAATAATCTGATTTGAAATACATCTGTCTTATGTATCAGTTATTGACCTACACTACTAACATCCATCTGTCTGATAATATTGTAGACATGGACCTACTTTTATGTACAAATTGTTTGTTTTATTGCTTACAGTACCCGGCACGTAACTTGGCAAGAGTCGTTACGAGTTAATCCCATATTTTAACGTTCTAATGTACATAAATGTTTAACAAAATATTTTTTTTTTAAGATACTAGCAATGATACAGGCGAGTAATAAAACTGTGCTTTTGTTGCACATAGAATATGTAAACACGCTCTCACTACTAAAAAACATTGTCAAGTTACTTGCCGGCAACTATACAAGGTTTTGCCCTAGTAGATCTTCATTCTTTCTTGCTTATACTAACTTCATACCAAAATCAATCAATCAAATATTAGAGCAAGAGATAGAACTACATAATTAGATACCCTCCTCTTACTTTCTCGACTGAATAATGATTCCCTGAGCAGTACAATACAACCACTCTCGTATTGTAAAACAAAACGTTATGTTCTAAAATAGTATTTATTTTTATCTTCAGGGTCCGCCGTTAGCAATGGTTCAAGAACTAGTGCCGTTGGGATCGTTACTGGAGTTCCTGGTGCGTCACCCGGAGAAGGCGTCGCCGGGCTACGAGCTGCGGCTGTGGGCGTGCCAGGTGGCGGCCGGCATGCGATATCTGGAGCGGCGGCGCTTTGTGCACCGGGACTTGGCTGCCAGGAATATTCTGCTGGCCAGCAGGTATCATATCTTCTGCCAACTTTGAACTTTGGCCCATAGTGATGAAAATACACAGATGAATACCTGACCAACTACACTTGAGACTCCTCATAACTCGCGGTTTTATTTGAGATCATTTTGGAAATTTTGGTTTTATTCAACCATTTTATCAAAAGAATACTAATAATCTTCATTCTTGTTGCTTTTGATTAAGTAAAGCCTTGACAAAGAAATTAATTTGTAGGTATAAAATACAGTCTATAGTGTTGGAACGACGGGAACTAAAATGAAAATAAAGTGCGATATAGAATCCGTCTAAATAGTAGTTTTAGTTCAATATTTAATGTTAAAACATATATCTACTATAGTCCCTTTAATGTGTGTTCTAGACACCAAGCTAAGATCAGCGACTTCGGTCTGTCGCGCGCGCTGTCGACGGACAGCTCGTACTACAAGGCGAGCCAGGGCGGCAAGTGGCCCATCAAGTGGTACGCGCCCGAGTCCTACAACTACGGCACCTTCAGCCACGCCAGCGACGTGTGGAGCTACGGCGTCACGCTGTGGGAGATGTTCTCCTACGGCAAGCAGCCTTACGGCGATATGAGGGGCATTGAGGTTCGTTTATATTTCGTTTATGGACCAACACACAGAATTTTGAAGAATTAATAAACAGTTTATTCCAAAGAAATTGCATAAAAACATTGAATTTTTATTCAGCTCTTTATGGCAATAATTTCGAAATACATGTATATATAATTAAAAAAAAAAATAGTACTGTGTTATCCAATCCTGTAAACAACATTGTTTTGTTTATTCGTAAGATCTATAACTTAAACATTTTCCAACAGGCTATACAAGTAGTGGAAAGCGGCAAGCGTCTCGAACGACCTGAAGATTGTCCTGACGAGATATACCAGGTGATGCTCGATTGTTGGCGCTACAGCCCCGACTCGAGGCCGACATTTAGCCAACTAGTAGATGTGTTCTCACAGCACCCAGATTACGTCAATATTAGCCAATTGGCGCTCGAGAACGAAGACGCTAATATATAGGTACTAAATGTAATTTATATTGTTTTGCCTACATCTCTTTGAAGGGCTGTTCAATTTAATGTTACCAAGAATGTGATTGGCTGACAGCTGAGTGACAGCCAATCATAGCTCTTGATTTTTGTGTTGAACGGTCTTTCAGGAACTGACCACTAATGTAATTTATTTGTATCGTTTGAACAATATTTTGGAAGTATCCTACTTTAATGACGATATGTGCATTTTATGTAGATTTAGCAGTAATGTAGGCTCCACGAAAGTTCGATTTTTAAGTTAGATTTAATCCGGGGCGGAGTCTTTGGGTGTATTGTAAAAAATATGGTAAGGTATTAGTATTATCCAATGAACATCAACACGATCCGAGCGAGTTAACCTACGAACAAATACAACTGTTCTATAGTTCTCTTCTGCTTGCGGCTAACGAATATAAGCGTTATGTATGTAACTTTAAAGCTTATTGTAGCTTACTAATTTGTTAATGTTGTCTTTTAGCTAGAATGTAAAACTGGTGTCGATCAAAATCCAGATATCGATTTTTATGTAAGGTGTATGTAATTGTCTCTTCGACATGTATCCGACATGCTTATACCTCTCTACTAGTGGTACACTCATATTTACTTAAGCATACACAAACGTGTATACAACGAAATGAAATATTCGAATCTGGGTAGTCGAAATATTTGGGTGATAATCAGAAATGACATGCCATGATGTGCCTGATTACGTATTATTTAGAATTAGCAATAAGTATTGTAAATAGGGTAGATTGTTAATTATGAATTTGTCTTATATCATTTTTATGCTAGTATATTGGAATAGCATTTGTTAGGGTAAATCTCACTTTGTTTTGGAGTATGATATAAAACATTTCCAGCTCGTGTTCCTTTTATAGCCAAAATTAATGTATATAAACCTTAAATATTATTTTTATATGTTTTTTACTGTATTTAAACGAACTGTACATTCCAATGTCTCTCATTACCTTTTATTTATTAATAGCTGGACTGATAACGAATGTTGTCTATGTGATGCCGTTTTATCAGACTATTGTCGTATCTGTAATTAATTCTGACTCATGTAATTTATGCACTAACAACCACCTGGGCGCCTGGAATAGTTCAATATTTAATTTTACCAGTGATCATTTGTTTGGGATCTATACCTATGCCATGGTAATGCCATAGTTTATGAATATTAAATTGCCACGAGGTTGTGTTATATAATGTACAAAGTTCTATAGTTACCCAAATTATATCTATTTTAATTTAGAGAATTTATATTAAATTCTATGAGTCTGACTTAGCATATTATATTAACTTTTATATTATGACAGATCATATAATTATGTTAATGAATCAAATGTGATAATGGTATTTATAAAATAAATAACAATTTTGTATGAAATCTTATTATTTTACACACTAACTTACTCTTACATTAAAATCCGGTGGCCTTGACATAATTTTGACATTTATTACTCGATTCTTATCCTAACAGTCCAGTAAAATGATTTCAGAATCATTTTATCTTTTAACACTTCAATTTTGAAAAAGGAGTATTATCTTATCCGCTATTTTTAAATACTTCCGTTTACAACGAAATAAATCTAACTTAATTTAATATATCACAACAGAGATGTTCTAACACTTTTCTAATCCCCTTATATATTTATTCTGCAGTCGTTATACGGCGGAGGCGGCGTTTCACTGCGATCAGGTAAACGTATCGCATCTATTTGTAAAGGTGCTTCTACAACATTAGGCAGGCCGTACGTTGGGAACGGTGGGCGCCGATCAGGCAAAGACAACTCCCTACGATACAAAGGAGGTGTTTCTAAGTCTGGATTCACAATCGTACTCCACAGTAAATTCGTCCGCATATCTCCCTCCAATCTCTGCATTCTTCGTCTCCTTTGCCTCCGATTTTGCGGTCGAACGCATCTCAGAGCACCACACGTACAAAACTTGTTCAACCAAATGTATGTCCCCACTATTCCGATTGCTAAACCAATTTCCATTCCTATGATAAAAGCTTGTAAGGATGAAAATTCCTTGTCAAATTTCTCAAACGGTGTAAGTGGTTTCGCCGGTTTTTCTGTTGAAGTTACATTGTTCTCTGTTATATTCCAAACCTCGTTTAAATCAACTTGCACTTTCTCTATACTCGGCGCTACAGCTATCATTTTCTCGGACATGTTTGGTCCTTTCTTGGTGCATTGCTTCTGATAAGTTATACCGCGAGAGGTGATCCAAGCTTCAAGGGCAGTAAACGCGGCATTGCATTGCCAGTAATCATTGCGGAGTTCTATTCTTTCCAGCTTACGTAATGGGAGTAGTACCTCGGTATTTAGTGTCACTACGTAGTTTTCACTTAAGTCTAGCTTCCTTAAATTTGGTAGTCTGTTGAACAGGCGGTTCGGTAGAGCTTTTATGCGGCAGTTGTTTAAGTTCAATATCTGAAAAAAGAAAATTGTGAATATTGTTCCCTGGGGTTTGCATATTTTTAATCTATCTGGCCCCGCGCGGCGACCTGTTGCCGCGACTCAGTACTTCATAAATATTTACAAGTTCCAAAGATTAAATGGAGTCTATTGCGGTTCATTTTTATTAAAATTGTAAATGTATAGTAAGTATACAAACACCTAATTATATTTATATTTTTACTATATAAGAAATTTACCTTCAAAGTAGTATGCATAATGAAAGGCTCATTCTTCAGGCTTTCAAAGACGTTCGAAGATAAGTCAAGTGTTTCCAACATTGGCGTGTCCCAGAAGAGATCCGAAGGTATGAATCTCAGACGGTTGCTGCTCAAATCTAAGTGCCGTAACTTTTCTAAGTCCGCAAAAGCGTGCAATCCAATCCAAAAAATCATATTGAATGATAAATCCAAAACTTCCAACGATGTGTAGCCGCTTTCCTGAAATAAGATAAGCAAGTATTTATTAGGAATTCTCTATGACTAAACTTTATTCGCCTTTATTGGTTAATTGTTACGACAAACATTTTTAAAATGAGTAGATAAAGAGTAATTTCATTGAACAGGTAACGAACCCGGTGCTTATCACCTATCTCACAAATGCAAATCTCTGCACCATATAGATGACGCTACCAGTAACAATAAAAACATTGCAACACTACAGCCACTCTCAAAGTCATGTCATTACGATATGAGTCACCAAACAAACAAATCTTTTACGTAAACTAAACAATAACAATGCAACAACTGGGCAACATACTTTGTTGTTATTATCTAAACTAATTAAGGGCAATTAAGTTATCAATAGCTTTAGTGGCACAAAATGCGACCCATACAAACAAACCAATATAAGAAGAATAATATATTTTTACCTTAAAACAAAAGTTGTCCAACTCGCTAATAACATTATGACTCAGACTGTACACTTGAACCGCTTTCGACACTCCCACGTCTATGTTGATAATGTTTTGGTCCACGCACATCGCCCTGTTTAACCCATCGTCCATATCACAGTCACATTGCTTAGGACACACTTCACCGCGAATACACACACCACACACCACTATGATAAACAAACATTTAAACTCCATTGTTTTAAATATTTCACGCGATTTGAGGAAAATATTCGCATTATTGTTAAAATATTTAATTTTTAATACGACGCTTGCTTCTGACCAAGTAATGTTGCATATTAAAAATGGAGCAATGATACACGATTGATAAAACAATCATTATCAGTTACGCAGATAAGATAACTACGTAGAATGTAATCTTTCACTTTATAAACAGTGCCGTTCTCAAAACTGGTTCAGGTCGAATGCAGTTTACACTAAGGAAAATAAAAGACAACCACACTTCATAAAATAAATTTTATCATTAATATTCATTCAAGGTTACTTACAATACTACGTGCAGTTCAAGTTAAAATAATACCATGTTAAATTAAATTTTAATGACTACAATTTAAGGTTTAAAATGGCATGTAATTAATTGCTAAAACTACTGTAACGAATTATTAAGTTTAAGATCAGCGGTCAGTCATTAACTGAATATATTCGAGTTTTGTCTGTCTTCTGCTGCACTAGCAGGGTAGCACCTTTTTATTGTGTAATCAATTCCTATTAAAGCATTTCTTACGTCTTGCACCGACGAACTGATGGCTTCAAAGGTTCCCGCTAATCTGTTTATTGCTAGGGCCTGCAAAATATTTTTATTTATAAAGTTTAAATCGCCATTCGTAATTTAAGTCTTATTTCAAATGTTAACGATTATTAATTATCTTATAGCGGTACAAAGAATTGCAGATTAGGTTTACTTACTTGTATATGAGAGGCTTCTGCGACGCGCTCGAGAGCTTTTGAATTGCTAAGTGATGCTTGAGCCATTTGCGACAGGGCTGCGGACTGTTGATCCATGACGTCCACCTTAGAATAACCACATATGTCATTAAATTTACAATTTATAAATTAGTTTTTTCAATTCCAATATTGATAAACGTCATCATAAAATACTGATTACCATCGAAACGAAAAGAAGAAAGAAACGCAATGACGGCTAACATGTGAACGGATTTTTGACTTGCGGTATCCCCCATATAGCATTCACCCATTGTATTCGCGAAAAAAAAAAGTTTTCTTTTGTTTAGACAAGTTTAACAAGGATGTAAAAAAAGAAATAATTCAATGAACATTATTATGTATTTTTTTCTTGATACAATTTATTAGTTGCATATACTAATATTATAAATTATACTAATATTACAAAGAGGAAGGATTTGCATTTTTGTGTGTATGTTTGTAATGAATAAACTCAAAAACTACTCTGCTGATTTCAAAAATTCTTTTACCATTAGAATATTTTCACCCTGAGTAAGCCTACCGCGGGGAACAGCTAGTTTGTAATAAAGGCTGCGTTTCTACCAGGGGTGTGCTAGGTAGCTGGGCGGCGCGAGGATACTGTGGTGGATAGGTATGCGGACCAAAACGTGAAGTTGTGCACTTCGAGGTTGCGTAGCGGTTTCCACCAGAGCAGACTAAGTAAATAAACGGATCGCACATAATATATCTGGTCGCAGCCTAGCCTAAAGCCTTTAGGCAGAGCCTTAAACAGCAGTGGTTCCCAATATAAAAAAAAATGGATGACTATAGTTAAAGAGTTGTGACGAAATCACACACAGTTATCAGGTTATCGTTAAACGGGACACACATACCAATTTATCCATCATATTCAATTGGCGCTCTTCGGCTTCCGAGGAGTAAAGTCTGCTGCAATCCACTTGGTACTCCGGATCTTTGGGGACTGTCTCTTCTAACGAGTCTTCGCCATCAACGTCGCCATTACAAGGTTCCTCTTTAACAGCTTTCTTTTTTCCTATAAATTTTGAATTTTGCCACAATCTTGGGGAAGAAGAAATTGACATCCGTCTCTGGATTTTGCATAAAGAGCTTACTAGCTAGCGCAAAATCCAGCTGATTTCATATAAAGGTTAGATTTTATCCCAAAACTGAATACACCTTTTTCTACACACTATTAAAATGAGTGTTCTTTTAACAGCATAGACTTACTAGGTTCAATTGTTTTCTCCTCAGACATTTCCCATATCTGTTGTTCAAGTGGTGATAACTTTCCTCGCAGTTTCCCTTGCTCAATTTGCCTTTTCTTGATAGTAATACTCCGCCTTTTATCTGACCAAAACTACAAAATATAACAAAAAATTAATTTGACTTTGCTGATTAACTCATATATATTAATATTATTATAATAATATTATTTTAATTAAGTATCGTATATTTTCGTTTTTTTAAGAAATTTTTATTTTTTAGTACAGTGCAAAATATAATGGTATCCTTGATTTAACAAATTTTTCGTAATCCCCTTGAATTGTCCATAAGAGTCAATGTAAAATATACCTTTACATAGCTAAAATTTTTTGCGAACAAACTCTTTAGAACGATTTTGAAATTTTCAAGAAAAGCATAATTACCTCTAAACCTATTCTTCAACCTAAAACCTTTATAAAAAATTCTCACCAATGAATGACTTTTAATCTCATATATATGCAATTCATGTCGCGACAGGTTTTGATGTGCTTTTGTTCTTAAAAGAATCATTGTTGTTTTATGGAAAGTAATGCATGTTACCTCTTTATAACGAACTAGCAGCCCATCCCGGCTTCGCACGAGTGGACATTTTTTTTTATATTTTAGCAAAAACGAACAGTAAATGCAATTTATTTATTTATTTATTTATAGTGTATCACTGGGTCCTTTTGGGTACGGAATTTGATGATTGAAAACAAAATGGTAACAGAATAAATGACATCAATAGGTAATTTTAAAAACATTTTATAGGCATTTTTTACACCTTGGGTAACACTATTACAGTTTTTTGTAGGGGTTCTTACTTTTTTCTTGAAATTAAAATGGTCTATATTAATCAGTGATAATGTAGCATTCAAATGGTGAAAGAAATTTTAAAATCAGGTCTTTTTGAGCTAATTCTTTACAAACATACTTACATACAAATCTTTCCTCTTTATAATATTAGTATAGATTTTAGACCAAGCTTACCTCAACATAACAAACCTCAGTTAAAAGAATTACTTGATGTAATGAATATTTACTTGTTCCCTTCTAATTTGTTATATCGAGGTTGCACTGTACTATTATAGGAAATCTATTTACTAGGTAACAATAATTAGGTATTATTGATATAACATGCATAATAAATGATCACCTTAACCCAGCCCTTTGTAGTTTTAACGGCTCCACCCATTGAGTTAACAATATTGGATAGTTCAATCCACAGTTTTTTAAACTTGGCATGGCCCATACCAACTCGCAGCTTCCTGTGAGCCAAGTCTGGATGTTTTACCATGAAGGATATTACTGTTCTCACTTGAGCTAAAGTGGGTCTTGAAAGCTGAAAATTCAAGAATTAACTAAATGTTTATTTTTTACCAGTAATTTCAAAACCCTGGCTACTAATTACATGAACTTTTTTTGTTTTTTTTATAAGTTGTCTTGAGTTACTTACACGGGTTGCGGGTTCGCCAACTTCGGCTTCATCTATTAGTAGAATATCCGACATTTTACAACAATTAGACCTATAACTAAAATAATTTAAATACAAGAAGTTTTGTTACCAGTTACTGGTGTTTTAAAATAAGTTCTTAGTTATATTATTTGCATAAATTTAGACACCTGAGTTTATTGAAATCGCCATATAGCATGAACAACAATTCAGTTGATTTGAAACAAACTACATAAATATCTACAAAGCGCAAAACACTGCATGCATTCTCAGTATATCTCATCTGCTACAACGGCTTGAACGGCTACATACAACGCTTTGAACGCGTTGGTGCTTTGTCTTGCCTTGCAGGCTAGTTTGTCTTTACCGCAAACAAACAATTAAAAATTGTAAAATTGTAAATTTGTAAATGACACAATGTCAAAGTCAACTATTGGCATTAACATTTTCGAAGTTTTCGATCCATTTATTGCCAAACTCTGAAGTTACAAACGTACCATTCTAAAAACTACCAAATCAGAAAAGTTTTTTTTACCCGTTACATGTAAGTAAAATGTACTCTGTGCAATAAATCTCTCCAATAGAAAATCATGACTTACATGGCTAATGGCTATGGGTTCTTGGACCCAAAAAATGGATCATGTGGGCTTGGGTAGGCTCGGCTCGCCGGCTGTGATCGAACTGCAGAGTGCAGTTTTCAGTTTTGTTAGTTTTGTACGACAAGCCGAGTAAAAAATTTAACCTGTGCTGTCCCACATCTGGGCAAAGGCCTTTTTGTTATTTAAAATATATTAATGAAATAAAAAACTGAGTTAGGTTTCAATTATTCCTCTTATTTTGAACCTAAAATAATCACGGAACCTCAAACTGAAAATAGATTAGAGTAGATATATTTTTTTCTGTTCCGTGAAAATTATAATGCATTTTTAAATTTAAATGGTAACACTTGGATTGTTTGCTGTCAGTAAATGAATGCTGAAATGATACTTTTTACTCGTTGCGTACATGTATGAAGAAAACCAATAAAAAGTTGCATTTTATCAGTTTGATGTGATTTTATGTACAGTGAATTAAATTCATATAATTGTATTATGTACTTGTTTATTTATATAATATAAATAGTTGTTTGAATTTATCTAAGGTAAGCCTAGCAGAAAACTTGTATGGTAATCTTCAGCTGATTGTTGTTTACAAATTGTATTTAGAGAATATTTTTAAAGGGTTCGAACGACGTTTTAGATATGTATTCATTCGAGGGAGACTTCAGGCGAAAGCCCCAGCAGAACCTGGCTGGTGCAAGCGCGCAGCGTAAGACGGACAGGGACACTTTGATACTTCAGTCACAACAACAAAGACAGAAAAGAGAGGTTAATTTATGCTTTCATTATACTCATACTTTCACTTTAAATAATCATTATTATTATAAGTAGCGTAAAGTACATAAATAAGCAATTAACTTGAAATATCAATGTTAGCTGTTAAATGAATTACTGAAACAGAAGCACTTTCTTTACAGTATTGGATTAGACATAAATAGTACCTTGATGGTATATATGATAGGACATAATTGTAGATCACTTATATTTGTTAATAACAACTCATGGTGTATGTTCAAAATCTCTACTGTATGACCACACACATGCCAAATGATTGTTTATTTCTTTATCATGATTTTGTCAAGTCATTTTATGATCTAGTAACATGACTCAGCTTATTTGAATGTTGAATTAACTTGCAAAGTCTGTGGTTTCCAAAAATAAAATACATAATTGGTTTTATCTATCTGCTTAAGAGTATACTGTAGAATGATTAAGTACTAAAAACACCTAAATATCTGACATTATTTATTTTTTATTTTCAGGAGCATAGAAAGCGCTTAAACAGCACTGTTAAAATCCAAGCCTATGTCAGGAGCTACTTGACTAGGAAACATTGTAAACAGAATGAGAGGGACCAATTTGATAGCTTATTTCCAAGAGTAAACCCTGATGACCAGCTCATGCTGAGCTCACTTGTTGCTAAAATATTATTCTTTTATGATGACCATCAGGATTTATCTAGATTGGTGAGAATAACATACATATTTTAATTAAGAGCTTATTAATGGTTTTAAACATTTTCCCGCACAGAAGTTTTTTTATCCTTAGATTTAGAGATTTATTAAAGTGACTGTTATCAGTGGGTTTTTTTATCAGTCAAAATAAATACAACAATAATTATGAATTCAACTGAAATATAAAAGTTTAGGTATTATAATGTATTAACTAACTAAATGTCAATTGTGTGTTGTAATATTTTAGGTGGCCATTTCACAACTACTACTTAAACAATGGAAGAAAATATATCAAATTTGTGGAGTCTGTGTTCAAATCAGAAGATTGTTGGCCCTTCATCTGAGACTGTTGAGAGATAATACTGAGGTATGTGGAGTAATGTGTACAAATAATAGCCAGAGTAAATCTAGAGGTAGCACAAAAGTGGATTAGATTGGTAATCAGACATCAAACATTAAAAAAAAAAATACCTGCCTATAAACGTCTCACTACTGGGCACAGGCCTCTTCCCATATAGAGAAGGAATGAAGAACACTTGCTCATTGTAGGTTGGCTATTTCAGATTCCAATTTTTGGAATCCAGGTTTGCTCACAATGTTTTCCTTCAACATTATTTTGTCAAGGATCTCATAGAATGATTAAAAAAGTACATATTATATTGAAATAGTCACATTGGTACTTGCCTGGGTTTAAACCTGCAACCATGTGCATTCGCAGTCGTTAATTGAACCGCTATTCCAACATGACATGCATCTTTAATTATTAACCTTCCCTTAAGCTTTCAATTACAGATAATGTTATAGAGAATTTTTTGTAACATTAGATGCTGATAGTTGTGATCTAAGATCATAATACAACAATATGTTTTACCTTTAGGTACCTTTAGCAGTACCACTGAGAATGTTTGAGGTGTTCACATCAACTAATTCTTCCGAAGATGCTAATAATTGTGATGAAGCTTTGGTTGTTGGCAACACATTCTTGTATCTTGTCAAAAGAGGTATGTAACAGAAACTTCAAATCCAAATTTTACGATATTTCCCTAATAATATAAATGAGAAAGTAACTCAACCCATCTGTTAAGCTTTCATGGCTCAATTGCTGAACCGATTTTGATGAAACTTGTTATGGGTTGAGCTTGGAATCACAACAAGTTAAGAAGGATATAAGAAAGGTTGAGCTTGGAATCACAACAAGTTAAGAAGGATATAAGAAAGGACTTAGGCAATTTTTTCCGCGATAACCGATACACACGGGTGTGGAGCTGAAAGTCAATTGATGTCATAAAAGTACAGGTGGTTATTTATTTGGACTTTTTGCCCATTCGATTCCTGGGTCGGCCAAGCGTATTTTCAAAAAACTATGAATTCTGTTTATTTATAGTTATAAATAAAATAATCCTTCCTTAACACAACATTTGAGTATAATTTGTTATCTCCAGTATTTTGAGGACTTTCCCTTGGGTGGCAATGTTCCATTCTGTATACGAAAATTTGCATTTGGATTTCGTGAGTAAACTAAACGCGGCAAGTTTTCTTTGCCTGTTTAGCACCTTTATCTATATATCCTTTCTTTTTTTTTTTTTAAATACTGTTTGTTTTTCAGGTTATTTTCAGGACCTATGTAACCTAATGTGCCAGAAGACACCGCCGCTGTATGGACCGTCGCCTAACCCGCCGACACCACTCAGCGGAGCCTTACTAGATCTTATACAGCGACCACTCAATCTCACCTCGCGAGTTAATATTCCACATTACAAGTGAGTTGTCTAGTATTTTAACTATTCTTTAAATTTATTAAACTGTGCTTTAAATTTGAAAGTTACATTATACAGTAATTATAAAAATAAACGTAAAATTATAGGGTTTGAAATGTTTTTAGGGTAATTTTATAAAAGTCAATGTCTTTTTACTTATTTTGTATATTTTTGTTTTTCTTTCTATTTTTAAATTATCTTAATATCTGTGTAATTAAAAACATTCGAAATAAGTACCTTATGTTATTTGCAGCAGCTGCATAATGACGGAGTTCGCGTCAGCATTCCTAAGCAAGGCTTACCCCGAGCCGGTGGAGATGTACATAATACCGGCGTTGTCGTGCGACTCCAACAAAAAGTTCCCGTTCCTAGCGCTAATACAGGCCCTCAGTGACGAGTCCAAGTTCCCTAGTAAATCTCTTATGAACGACTCGTGGCTGTTGCATTCTGTGCTGTCGTTAGAACCACCTGATTTTGGTAATAATTCAGTTAAGTTTTCTGTTGTCAGTGTAATTTTCGCAATGAAATCGTTTATATACACTGTCTCGAATGACAGTCTCAGCCAGAACTGTGTTCAATTACAAATGGTGTTAGTTTTGAAGCAATTATATTATTTTTTCTAAATTCAACCTAATCCACATGGCATAAAGTTGTTTTTACGAAGCAAAGTACAGACCAATACAAATTAACGACCGCACTTTTTGAAATGACAGTGGAAATGACGCCATTTGTTGGTCATTATTTGAGGACGGATTTAAGACACGGACTTTAATTCTATGTCAATAATGTAAATATAAGCTTGAAGAGTAATGTTTAAGATATTATACATCTGTAAGTTTAACCTAATTTTGTTTGACATGATGGCATGCAATTATCTTATTTTCTTTGTTTCAGTGAACATCGTAAAAAACTTGGATAACACAAGACTGCCGAAAAATTCTATCGTTTTAGACTATCTTAAAATAATTGCTAAGTTAACTGTGAATGTTTGTAATAAGCAGATAAGCTATGAGTATGAGGACTCGTTGTATAGCCAGGAGACGGTGGCGGCTAAAGACGACGATAGTGACAGTGAACATGAACCAAATCCTACAACGGTTAGGGAGCAGACATTACTTACGCGATGTATAGAGTTGTTGAATGATCCTGACCGGTGTGTGATGGCAACATGCTCGCAGATCACGGATGCTGACCTTAGCGAGGATTTCCTGGATAGTGTATCGCAAATATGTCACAATCTGTTGCTGAGTCACAGAATGGCGTTGCATAAGTACAGGTTAGTTGAATGGTGGAATATAATTTATTTCAACGTTAAATATTAATGTTATCTTTCACATTTTTATTTAACCAATATGAGCAGTCTTGACTGACGTGAGGATTTAATATGTACAATCGTCCAAATTTTTAATCGATAATTCCAAACTTGTTTGGCCCGTCAAGTCAACAACGACTGGTTGTTCAGAGTTTGAGACATTCTCAAGTAGAATTATTAGATCGAACTTTTGATAACACATTCATAACCTTCCCAATGTTGGCCCACATTTAGGTTGCTGTACACTTTGGCGTTCAAGCCGACCTTCGTCCGCGGGCTGTGGGTGTGGGTATCCGGCATGACGCAGCTCTCATCGTTCGGCGGGCCGGCCACCCCTCTCCTAGCCGCACTATCACGAGGATTGGGAGCTGATGCCTACTCACTTAACATGCATCGTCTACTGGCGCCGCTTGCTGTGTTCTGTGCACTGTTCTCGTTGCTCATCGGCACGCTACACGATACTGAGTTCTTCCGGGATCCAAATGATGAAGCTAAGATCAATAGTAAGTTAAACAGTCATGAAAAAAATATCTCTGTGTATTTTTTATATTATGTATTTTTTATGGTTAATGTACAGAAATTAACATTGCTAAACCTGCAACTTCAAAAATGAAGCTTTTTTTTTATTTTCCCGGTCGTATTTAATCCATTGCAAATCCAGCATTATGTCGATATTGTCATTCTTATTTCTATAAAGTCCAATTACGTATGCATAAAGAAAACGACTCATTGATATTGTTTGTGCCTTAATTCAAAGGAGTTAAGTTGAACTTGCTTTTTCGTTTGGTCGACAGTGCGTTTGAAGACAAGGTCCTATTCGTTTTGGTTTTGTAGTATATTATGTTAAAAATGACTTTAAATTGATAGAGAATACACGAGCTGCTTTCCCAACAAATTTGAGTTTACACAAGCATAAGTTTTGCTTGCGTTAATAAGTAACAATGTATGTGGTGCGGACAGTGGGCGTGTCGAGCTCGGACGGCGCGAGCGCGGCGGGGGCGGGGGCGGGCGCGCGCGCGCAGGCGTTCTCGTGGGGCGAGCTGGGCGCGCTGTGCCGCACGCTGCGCGCCGTGTGCCTGGCGCTGGTGGAGCTGGCCTACCCCGACGCGCGCCTGCCCGCGCCCGGACACTACCGCGGCGCGCTGCACAACGACGCGCAGCGCGCGCTCGCCGCCAGGACCGCCGCCTGGTCGCATCTCTTCAAGGTATTCATATTCATTTCTTAAATTATGAGTACTGAATTCTTTACGAACAAGTTAATATTATTTTTGATTATGTTTTCTTATATTATCAATATTATGAGAGATCTAAGTTACAGCTGACAAAGTAACTGTAAAATAAAGTGGTATAAAGTCACTCGAGTCTATGAGATCATCACAAGTTTATGAGGTTGATCTAGCGTATTCCTATATTTTTGGGAATGTACCGCAAAAATGACGCACCGTACACGTATATTTTATACCTAAAATACTAAACGAATTGCATACTGCTGTATTAAAGCAAAGCCTGAAGGCAAAACATGTTAAAAGGAAGCAAATGACCTTTTTATATAAGCTCACTGACAGGGTTTGCACATTACTATAAATAGTATTCTTGTTAATCCCTCGTGCTAAGCTAATTGCTTACGTGACGAGCGGTCCACGTGGTCGGTGGTCGTGTAGTGAGAGGTGGTGCGGGCGTGTGCAGGTGTGCACGGTGGTGCTGCGCGCGCTGTACGCGCGGGACGGGCGGCTGGGCTTCGTGGGCGCGGGCGCGTGGCCGGCGCCGGGCGCCGTGCCCGAGGGCGGCGCCGCCGTGTCGCTGGTGGCGGGCTCGCGCGCGCGCCCCGCCACGAGACACCTGCGGCGCCCGCCCGACATCTCCGCCGCGCTCGCGCTGTCGCTCGGTAACGCTGGCTTTCATATCACTTATCATACTAAAGGGCCATCCATAAATTACGTCACTCGCTTTCATGCTTTTTGACCCCCATCCCGTTGTCACTGCGGTCACATGAATGTGACTAGCTGTGAATTCGGAAATTTGATATATTTCAATTTGAATTATATTTTAATAAAATGATGATCACATTTCTGTTGAGTTTTTCGTTAATATTTCAAAGTACGTGTTTTACTTAACACTTAGATTAAAATAGACGTAATATATGGATGGCCCCTAATATTATAAGGCTGAAGATTTGTGACTATATGTGTTTCTGGACCAATTTTTTGATAAACTTTGGTACGGAGGTAGCTTGCGCTCTGGATGAATTAACATATAGGCTACTGTTAATCCCGAAATTTAAAGTTATCTGGTGACCCGTGGGTTTAACCGCAGGGCGCAGCTAGTTAAATAATAAAAATAAATGCAAAAAAATCCGACTTCAATAACTAAAATATTTGAAATTCTCACAAACACCCATTTCAAACAATACTTCTCACGATATACATTTTGGAAAGTATTGAAGGGGTGAAGGAGACTAAACATCTCCGTAGCATTCTATATACGCTCTATAAGCGTCATCAAAATCTTCCACTGCTGGCCATTCAAACTTCCTTTGTTTCTGCCATTCCCCTCTATCTTTTGTCAGATCCGTCCTATTCCTGCCTTTAAAAATCCTAAAATCACTTTTAACAATGTTCATAATAATGTCAAGAACCTTCCAAATTCTAAAGCAACTGTGATATCTATTTTCCCATACATAAATCCCATACAAAAAATATTTTATTTTATTTTACAGATGAACAATACATTTAGTAGAAGTTTAACACAACTATACCAATTCTTTTTGTTTTTAGATGACGGCCCACCTTTAACGATCAAAGAACTGAGGACCGTGATGATTCTCAGGGAGATACCGTTTGTCGTGCCATTCTCCACGCGAGTACTCATCTTCCAGGGACTATTAGCCAGGTAGTTACCAAGCAAATAATTACAAAAAATTATATACAGTATTCCTTTCCTTTCCATTTAATAGTTGAAGTTCTACAATACCACTGTTAAACCCGCGATGGTTTGTGTTGGTATGTTATACGTCCAATAATGTTTGGGAAAAATTATATTGGTAAATAAACGAGAATTTTAATATGTGTTACCTTCAACCATTTATTTAAATTCTAGTTATCATATTATTAAGAGGTTTCCTTACCTAAAAGGTAAAACAGGACTCTACTTAGACTCCGCTGTCCGTTCGTCCGTCCGTTCACCGGTCTGTCTGTCACCAAGCTGTATCTCATGAACGCGATAGTTAGACAGTTGAATTTTCGCAGATGATGTATCTCTGTTGCTGCTATAACAAAAAATAAAAAAAGGATAAAATAATTACATATTTAAGGGACGTTTTTGCTCGTTTTCGCTCGATATTGATGACGGCAACAGGTAGACGCTTGAAATATTCACAGAATACTTAGTTATACAACATGTAACAAAACCCCTGTCAGATTCACTAAGCCTTTATTGAATCTATTCGTGGTATAGTTCATGAACCGTCTCACATAGGCGGCTTCTTTGACACAAAGCTGCAGGTAATAAGTACGTGAACTTTGAGGAGCTGTTAGTGTTGCTGTTGCCTTGGATCAGTTTTTATTTTGATTTAATAATTTCAATTGGGAAAAAAAATATGTCCAATCCAGCTACGTATATGTGTTCGCAGTACGATACCGAATAATACTCTCAAGGATCGGACAGGGTTTTTGTTACATGTTGTATATTCACTTTAAAATAAATAATAAAATTATAAAAAAACAAATATTTAAGAGGGCTCCTATACGACAAACGTGTCCTTCGAGCGCGAGTCTTACCCGCACTGACTGGTTTTTATTATACATGTTTTTTATTACTCTTTACAACTGGACTTATACTTACCCCAGGTTTTTATTATATATTTTTTTTATCACTCTTTACAACTGGACTCATACTTACCCCAGGTTTCTGTAAAGCTTGAGCATCATAAAAAATAATGTATGAGCTGCCAAACCTCATTTTAAGCACTGTGATTGATTGTTATTGATTTGGTCAACCAATCACACTTGCGATTCGTATATGTGACAAGAGATTTGGACAGAAGTCGAGGTAATTTTTTTCTTATGCTATATCAACAAATAAACTATGTTTTGTTATTTTTAGAGAAAAACAAGATCATTTCTATGAAATGACGAACTTCAACGAGGGTCCCTCAATAAATATTAGTGTTCGACGGACGCATTTATACGAAGACGCATTCGACAAACTTAGTCCTGATAACGGTAAATATATTTTGATAATTAATTTAGGTAATTTTTTATTTAATGGCATTCTAAACAGTTTAGCATGGTAAGTATAGTAGTACCACATTAATAATTACCATCGGCAAAATCGATTACGCAGAAAAACTCACCCACTTCACTCACTTTTTAGAGCCTGATTTGAAGCTGAAACTCCGGGTACAGTTGGTGAACCAGGCGGGCGCCGAAGAGGCTGGTGTGGATGGTGGCGGTCTATTTAGAGAATTTATATCAGAACTTATCAAGTAAGAATAATAGAAAATAAATACATTTTTGGTAACGTTGAAAATTAATTCAACCTTATCCGCATGGCATACAGTTGTTTTTAAAGCAGTTTTCACAATGTGACATTTCTTTGGCACTTTCAAAGTCAGCGATGTTAACAGCAGTTGAAAGTTGATTTATGGAAATTAATATTTTATTATCAAAATTTTTTTTATTATAGGTGCATGTGGTTAAAAAAAACAACAATAGCAGCATTAATTGATGTAACTACCCGTGGAATAACGTTTTTTTTAATAGGTTTTGATATAGTGCATGTTTACAAAAAAAAATGGGTGCGTGTACTTATGTACGCGCGTGAGAAGTTATACTTCTTTGGCATCATTAAATAAGTATTTAACATTAATAATTTAATAATATTTAGTGTTAATTATATTAAATAAAAGTATTTTAATTTATATCAATAAATAATACATACGGATAGTTAACCTCAATTATATTGGAGCACTTGAAAAAGTATATAAGCACAATTAACTAAAACACGTGTTGTGAATGTATAAACTAGAAACATGTTGATAAATATTATAAATATGAAAACAGTGATCAGAGGTGACGAGCGTACCAACATGCGCGACTAATATCGAGGTTCATTTTCTATTTAGTTGGTAGCTTTTTTTTCGAGACTTAATGAGCGGTTAAGCAGACAGCTTCATACTGTTAATTTTGTGTCACAGATGCGCGCGCATCTTAAAATTTCACTCTCATCATTTTTTCATAACGCGCCTAAAGAAGTATAACTTAAATAAAAAATATCAAAACTTATATTTATTTTATATTTTCAGGTCAGCATTCGATCCCAATAGAGGCTTGTTCCGTCTTACGATAGATAACATGTTGTACCCTAACCCCGCGGTACATTTGTTGTACGACGACTTCCCTATGCATTACTACTTCGTCGGCAGAATGTTAGGAAAGGTAACGTGTATTCTATTTATCATAATATTTGAAACATGATAATATTTTTTATTTTGCAGCTGTTCATTTTCTTAACAAGTTCAGGAATCTACCTACTTAAGAAAAAACTAGTAAAAGCGTTTTTACGGAATGACATATGTAATATGTTTTACGCGATCGACACGTTTATGACGTTCGGCGTTCTAATAGACCTGTTCCAAGCTCTAAACTAATCAGAGAGCCAGACGCAGTTAACGTGCTAATTTCGTAAAAGTATTTACCGTATCGTACATAATTTCGTTTAGTATCAGTAACGCTTGTAGAAATGTGACTTGTGTAGGGGCAGCTGGGGCAGAAGGGGCAGATGTTACCATGTAGTGACAAGTGTAGTGGTGCAGGCGCTGTACGAGAGCCTGCTGGTGGAGCTGCCGCTGGCGGAGTTCTTCCTGGGCAAGCTGTGCGGCGGCGGCGAGGCCGACGTGCACGCGCTGGCGTCGCTGGACCCCGCCCTGCACCGCGGCCTGCTGCTGCTGCGCGCGCACGCCCGCCACGCCGTGCACGACCTCGGCCTCGACTTCACGCTGCTCACCGACGAGCTGGGCGAGCAGAGGGTGCGCGCATACAACACACTTCTCTTTATCATTTTTATACACTGAGTTAGTTTTTAAAGGGTCCCTAGAGTTATATAAAAAAATGTCGATCAACGGTGGCGTTTAATAGTCAAAATGTAAACTCAATAAATACTACTAGACTTGATAGTGATGAGAAAAATGGCAGCAGCGTTTTCCTAAAGAGCGCATACAAATCTGCGGTCACCAATCCGCTTGTCTCCTCCTCGCCAGCGTTGACTAGGAAAAAACACCTTGTGGCGCAACTTAGAGAGACCTATGTCCAGCAGTGGACTCCAAAAGGCTATGTTGATTGAACGTGCGTAATTGAATTTTGATCCGAATTAAATAAAAAATGTAACATAGAATGAATGCTATGAAAAAAAAAATAGCCATAGATTGTCTGCGCTTTCCGAATTCACTTAATATGTCGTGTCTAAAGGTATTCTAGTTTTAGCGTAAGAATCGAGACGTAGATTTAATTAGCAATTGATTGATTTTTATAACAGATAGAAGAATTAAAACCGGGTGGTGCCAACATTCCTGTGACTGCAGAAAATAGAATAGAATACATTCATCTAGTCGCTGATTATAAATTAAATAAGTAAGTGATAATTATTCACAAATTAATACCTATAAAAATATAAGTTATTTACAATTGGGTGTTAAAAATGATACTTATTTGTAGACAAATTCGATCACAATGCAATGCGTTCAAGCGTGGCCTGACATCGGTGGTGAGTGCGGAGTGGCTGCGGATGTTCTCGTGCCGTGAACTACAGCTGCTCATATCTGGAGCCGAGGTGCCCATCGATATCGATGACATGAGGCGGTATACGCAGTATGGTGGTAAGACATAAACTTTTCTCTAATGTCTTTTTTTTTTTAATAAAAAAATTGTTAGTATGTAAGTACTTGGTAATCTCGCGGTTTCACCAGCGTGAGTAGTTCCCGTTGCACATATGATCTATCACAGTCTTTTGTCTCATTCACTCACGCACTTTTCATATATACAAGATTTTTTTTTATGGAGTGCACTTCATTACCTCGTTGAATACACGCACTCCATAAAAAAATTGGGTTTTAACCGCATTAATTTTAATGTATAAAATACATTAAAATTAATGCGTTGTGTTGATGTACGGCTGTTAAGCAGTTAAGCATTGATAAAAAATCCTTAACCTCGGTTTTTTAACTATTATTTAATTATATTCCGGTATTTCGTAGGTGGTTTCACGGCGGCTCATCCGACAGTGCAGTGCTTCTGGAAAGTCCTGCACAACTTCACAGACGACCAGCGGAGACAACTCCTCAAGTTTGTCACCAGCTGCTCGAGACCGCCACTGCTTGGATTCAAGGTACTTACTTTACTTATTGCTACTTACAATGGGTAACAGAATAAACGTTATAACTCTTAAGGAATCATTGTCCTTATCATTATAGATAACTGTCACTTTATTATGGGGAAGACACTAGAACACCTACAACAGTTTTTACTACTCTTAACTAAACTCTACAACTTTCTCCATCTCGAACCTAATGTTTAATCATCCTCAACACTGATTATTTGGTGCTTATAACTGATGGCAGAGAACTCAACTAAGTGTTTATGGTAGCGCAGAACTCTGTTTTAGGTAGGTATTTTGGGGGAATGTTCGGCGCGCGATGAGGGGCTCGTGGCTATGTGTAAGCCGTACGGTTTGACCGATAATAAAGGTTAAGCCGCGCTTGCCGCGGTTGGTCCGTGGATGGGTGACCATTTGTAAACATACCGAGACCCCTCCATGCCTCGGAAAGCACGTTAAGCCGTTGGTCCCGACTGACATACGGTGATCTTTGACAATCGTTAAGTCATTAAAATTCTGACAACCAGTTAACTATGGGATACTGTATTACCCAGTAAAATGGTGTGTGGAGGTCAGATAGGCAGTCGCTCCATGTAAAATATAGTATTCAGGTAAATCTGGTAAGACTGGAAGCCGACCCCAACATGGCTTGGGAAAAGGCTTGGCTGAAGAAGAAGTTCGGCGCGCGATGGAAGCAAGGTTGTGTGAACGTTATCTCCTAAGCCAGCCTCAAATTATTTTCCACAAATAAACCTTTACTACGGAATAAATAAAATCCACGTACATATTTTCTTTTGCTATTATGGGTACTATTACATTTTTAGGTAGGGTAAGGTTAATTTTACATTTAAAACTTAACTAATTTGCTGAATAAATTTGCCAGGATCTCCAACCTCCCTTCTGCATCCAGTCGGCGGGCGCGTCGGATCGCCTGCCGTCTTCCTCAACCTGCATGAACCTTCTCAAGCTGCCAGAGTTCAACAATGAGGAGGTGTTGGCAGAGAAGCTACTCTACGCCATACAAGCTGGCGCTGGCTTCGAACTTAGCTAGAGTGAGTTGCTAATATTTAACACTCTTTTCACATGTCCTAGGTTGTCAACAACAAGGCAATCTAACGTCTTATCCATTAAAATATTTAGAAACCAAGAGTTAACGATTTTTCAGCATTGTGGATTTGCAACTTACGAAAGAGCACAGAGCATCTCAGCCTCACTGTTTCGTACTGGGTTTCTAGGATAATCGAGATTAGAAGCTATCACTAAAATACGCGATTTTCAAGTTGTACCCCTGCAGTTAATTATCCTGTTTTTCCCTTACCTCTAAAGTATTGATGGGAGGTCTAAGAACGATCTTTGAAATTTTCAATCGAGAAGATTTTACATCCTTATGTTACAATGTTGTTAACAATTAACGATGACGTTTATGACTTCATGCCTACTCGTGGAAAATAATGCGATTTTTTTTATTTGTGGCGCTCAGCTACTTCTGGTTCAGAGCTAATTTAATGTAGTTCGCCAAAAACGATCTAGTTTGCAAAAGCCAAGCGATAGCATAAATGGAAGGATTTGGCAGCGAACATTTTTAAATTGATACCTTCAAATTTGGTACCTGTCGAGGCTAAATACATTTTAAATTTTAATCTGATAACTGTTCGATCCCGTATTGTAAAATTGTCGCTGACAGATCCTATCGGTTTTAGCAAATTAGATAATCATGCCATGGGACGTGTGAAAAGATATGCTAGTGTGTCTAGGATACATAGACCCTGTATATAGCTAGATCTCCGACTTTTATTACCAACTTAGTAGTAGGTTCCTTAATTACCAAGTCAAGTGGACATAGTATATGTAGTATACAATGTATATTTAACGGATCCAGATAGGCAGTAATAATGTCTACAAAAGATATCATATAGCCTAATGCTCCAATATGGACAGTTTGTTTAACGAAAATGGGTTGTAAATTTCATGTCTTTCGACAATCTCTGTATCTTATGGACTTGAAATCATCATTACTTCTTTTTTATTTGCCTTTTGAGTAGTAGTAGGTAGTCTTTAGTACTACTCCTATTTTAATATATTTTACTTTTGCAATGCGACTGTTATACTAACAATAAAATACTATTTCAAACTATACTTTTGTTATTTTCAGATATAATCATGAAGAACAAATATTGACGTAGTTTATCTACTAAATATTTTGATAATTATATTATTAGTCTTATTTTCCCACAATAGTTGTTCACTATACATAATAAATCGCATCCTTGTGATAATGGAATATCCTAAAATATTTGAAAGCTATTGTTCAAAGTGGTCTCTGTAAATAATGTTACCGTTAGTTATTTCACGGATTGTAATGTGTTTAAGAAACATATCTTATGTATTTCAATGTACTCAACGTTTATTCACAATTATTTATTTATATCAATGACTCATTTCTTCTAAATTGGTATTATTATTTAATTTATGGAGCATAGGGCGTGTTGAAGTTCAATAATAAAATGTTAGTGCAATGTTGTTAAATGTAAATAAAAAAAAATATTGTATCGAATTTATACACTAGTTGTTCTAGATTAGGTTCATGGGGATGTGTAAAAGAGAAATAATATTTTTATTTTATTGAAGTTTGTAAATGTCCGAATACGTGTGATGGCGGCCTCCCGTTGCCATGGTAATGGTGCGGCGTGCCCGCCAACCTTGTACAAAACTGTTCAGTCGTGTCAAATTTGGGACTTTATATTTTAGTACCTATTGAATAAAGTTATCTGAATCTTGATTCTGGTTTTATTATTTCCATCCTTTTTTATTTCTATAACACAATTTAACGTAATTATAATAATTATTTTTTATGATGAAGATTATGATTGACAAGTTAGTAAGAGTAATTACTGTCTAGTATGACTCACATCACATGAGTGTTATAGCGACGCAAGTGAGATAAAAGATAGGTAGACAAGTGGTCAGTGGTGGCAGGCGATGTGCGGCGTGATAGCGAGCACCGACCACCGGCCAAGAACACGTCACCGCAGAGCCATGGAGCCCTAATATCAATTTTACAACTCAAAGCTACCTATGGCGCACACAATGCTGTGATTGACGCACGCCACTTTATTGATTGTCGTAATTTATATTACCGGAACATTGAATGCCACCTTTTTAAAGTCACAAGATTGATGCCCCTGTATACAAAATATTTTATTGCGGTTATATTGAAGTTATTCCAATCCGTCATGTGTTGTTCCGACGAATTCATATTTATTCCACTATAGGATTTCTTTCTCTTAGATTGAACGGGCGATACGAATTCAATTAAAGATTGATTGCTACAATCAGTTTTACGTGACTGCCAACGTCGTATTTTCTTAAGTAGGTACAGTTGAAATCAAAATGCAATTTAGTGGAAGTTGATTGAAGCCGACTTTCAATGGAAACACCCTTCACAACAGTCATGACGTTAACGAAACATTGTATTATTTTAGTGTACCTACTTACTCGAACTTTTGTTGAATATTTTTAGTTTTCCTCAAAAGAAGTCAGTGCCAAAATGCACATATCGGGTAGGTAATTATTTTATGTTTACTCATGTGTATATAGATTAGCCCCTAATATTGAAATTGGGGCAATCTGACCTCATACAAGTATTACACCTTTTAATCCCTTCCAAATTCCTCACTATTACAGCCAGTACGTAATAGGTAGGTACCTACATTGTTTTTCTGTTGATCTTATTGAAAAGTATCGTAAAGCTCAAAAGTTGGGGTTGAGTTCCAGCCCTATCCATTGGAGTGTAATATTATGTGTTAAAAATTCGTTCGGTAGTAAATTTTTAAATACATTGATTGATTGATATCGACTGTACAATCGCGTTAACGAGGTATTATCGTTGGCTCATTTACCTCATTTTAAACACATACCAACACAAAGTTTAATAAATTACACTTCTAATAAGTAACCGTGAACTTAGCTGTGGCCCATCAATAACGAGCATTATTGGCTTAGGTGCATTCATCGGCCCAATATGGCCGCATTCGCCGCCATTACCGTTTTGACAGATGCCATCAATCAGAGCTGATGAATGAGGTTCGCGAGTAGAGCCCGTGTGCGGTAGCCATACACACAAAAACTATAAACTAGCAACTAACTACGCTCGTTTTGATTTCCAGCCTTTATTTAAGTATGCTATTTTACCTTATAAGTCTTTAGAGTCTCGTTTGTGTAGGCATTAAAATCTTAATTGAAAGCGTGGGTAAAAGTTAATTCGGTTGTAGGAATTCTCGCGAAACAAAAATAAATCATGCATGCACCTATTTGTAATGATATATTATAGGCCCACTAACTATTCTAAGAGCGAAAATATAGACTCAGTTGCAAGTCACAACCCTAATATCTCTATGTCTGCATCAGTCTTAGTCCTACAGTTCTTGAAGATGAAGGATTGAGCTGACAGTCGGTGGCGTGAGTCACTTCGGGCCACCGCGCTCGGCTCATTCTCTGCCAATGAAAAGATTAAACGACTGTCGGCCAGCCGACTCCAACCTAATGTGAATTAAATTACCGCTCCATATATTACTCAATAGTCTGATTACTGCATGCAATCACTTATGCAATATATGTGGTACGCACATAGGTAATAACGCTTATAAAAGTGAAGATAGACAAGCCCAGGTAACATTACTGGTAGATTTTGTATGATGACGAATCTGGTAGCCTGTTCATCATCTCCCTGCCCGTTTTTCCGACTATTCGGAATCGACACAATGAGTGTTTTGCTCCGCTCATCTCTATTACTCGTCATCACAGCTTTCACCCCTTTCTCATATCATAATTATAAACCTATCTCACACAATCCATCCATTTTTTTTTCGGACTTCGTTTGCAAGCTTAAACATACCTGCCTCGATAAAAGCGGTAATTCGTATGAGTAACTGAACGATGCTGGCGGACAAAACAATGTGTTTTCAAAACTACTGTTGTGAGTTGCGGTTTATTCATTACATTGTTAGTGTTCGATGCACTCGGGATTAACCTCAACGACTTTCAAAGACGGATAGCCGTCATAAACGCTGGAGGCGAGCGCTGGCACTTAGCAGGCAGGTCACGCATGCGCGTCCGTGCCGATTGTCGCACGAATTCGACGCACGCCCATTTAATTTGCAACATTGTTCACCAAACTGCAACCATGGAAAGTTACGAAGTATTCGGGAACTGAATAAGAATTTATTAAAAAGTTGACTTGCAAATTACTTGTGTTTGTAAAACTTCGACTTGTATAGGAAAGGACTCGTGCCTTAAGGTGCTGGGCAATATTATAGTAATTGCCACGATGGTTATTTCAATAATCTAGGTAATATTAACCATAAAGCAATAAATAAAAAACCAATGGACTTATTCCTTACTTAATAATCCTATGAAAGGCATTTAAAACGTAGCAGATCTCTAAATTTTGCTTCTCACATGATTTAAATCATAAACACCTGCTGAATTGAAAAAAGTAAAAGACGAGACGACAATAATTATAGTAGGTAACCTATCTATTTCTCAACTAACTAATAAATGAGGCTATAAGTAGATTACGGCGAATTAAGCTGTGCAAAAATAGAGTCAATTTCCATTTACGATATCTTAAGCTAGCTTACTCGTAGTTATAAAAGCTGGAACTCAGCACGATGTAATAAAACGTCAACGTCTTTTAACAAATAAAAAGATGAGACGGCTTAATTGTATTGTAAATGTGACGTTCACTGAAATAATAGCATCAAATGTCGCACAAAGGCTGACAAGTGGACAATACGACGCGGGTGGTCGGGCCGCGGACATTGTGCGACTGATATACTTCTCAGAAGGTCACTGCGAGTACCTCCGGGCTACTTGGGCTGGAAGCTCGCCCGTGGCCGCAAGCTAGGGCCTATAATTACGTATGCGGAACTCTTCGCTAGCTCTGCATATGAGGAAGGCCTCGAAGGATGGCCGACGGACACCCTAATGATTGTTTGGAACGTTCCGGGAAATATTTATTGAGTAATGTTTAACAGAAACCCTTATTAGATAACAACTATGTTGCTGGATTGTGAAATGTAGCGTTCGTATTATTTGCTCTACATTACAATTTTAATTATGAGGTATAGGGATTTTTAACAATTTTTGTATAGGTACTCAGATAACATATAATTTTCTACGGATTTTTCCCCCATTTATTTCCCTTTAACTTATTCTAGAAAGCTACATTTTATTATAATTTCCATACTGAAGTCACGTTGAATTGTGAATTATAATGATACAAGCAACATAAGCTTTTTCCGTAACCGTCGAACACATACTTAATTATATGTAAAATACGTATATATATACTATATGTAAGAAACGATTTAAAGATGTTAATGTGGCTATTTAACCTTAAAATTTAAATATTTACTTGTTTGAATTGTGTAACTATATCTAAGGCCGAGGGAATTTATATAAATTTCATCCAATTAAATTTAATTTGCGTTTATTTGTATTGCCAGCTATGTAAAACATCCCGTTAAACTAAATGTTAATTTTATTATCACCTGGGCGTTTCTGTTTATGGAAAATATTATGTGTAATAAAAAGCTTGAATAGTGGCGGCGGCGTTTGTTTATTCCTACTAATTTTGGTATAAATAAGCATTTGTGTAGGTGTAATGATCATAAATTGAAACACAATTTAACCCATGCCTTTTGTGGTGCAGTTTCTGCTTGCCTTACTGCTTGGTCAGGTTGGTCTAAATACCATTCATTATGAAATTATCAAATGGTTGACACACGTTAAATATATTTTAATGGTATTTCTTGCCGCAATAAAGTAGCTGGTAGACATAAAATTAAATCTAAATTGTAATCTTATACGATTTCGTCACGGCTTGTTGGTTGTTTGCACCGGTCCATAATGGCGGCGGAGATATGGCGCGGTAAATGTTCCGAGGTGACATATTATCTAGGCGCACCGGTGCACTAGATTCGATGTGACGCGAGATAAATCCCAACTCGCTATCTATTTCAATTTCATTGGAGCGCGCGATATCGTACAAATCTCGGTGTTATTCTGTTCGCCTCGCAGCGCTCGCGGCCCGCCGCGCGCACTCTCGGACCACCCAAGACGATTCACAACCACTCCTAAACATAGCGTCTGTCTATCTATCTGTTTATACTAAACGATACCAACAGATACAAGAATAACGAAATCCGAGATGAATGTCTGCCCATTCGTTTTATTATCCCCCTACGCTCATATTCGTATTTTCAGCTCGTGATGAGACCGAATATAGTAAGTAAGGGTTTTATTTTTTGGCATGTCCATTGAGACATTTTTAATATAGCTTTTTTATAAAACTCGATAATCACCTCATAATATCCACTTCTTGGATCAATAAAAATCACGTGTCATCGTAAATAAAGTTTTAATAAATCTAAAGACGTTTCATTACTATGAGGTCGTAAGAACTTAATTTACCCGAATAATAAAATGAGGTATGTATGTCTGAAGTCGGGCTGTTGCGGTAGGTAATTTACGTATAGGCTATATAATATATACAATACGTATTGTAAATTTGAATCTGGTTGTTATTTTTTTTATATTTCGCATGGTTGTGTAGCGACCGTCATATTTCACGATGTCTGGTCAAAGGGGATCGCGGTCGCGGTCTCATATTATACGGTCAAACCGCTGGAATTTTTGATTAAGAATATATCCGAATGATAAAATAAAATATTTAACGATAAAATATTTTATTAATTTGTTAAATTTCGTTGATAAATTGTTTCGTATCATGAATATCATTGGAGTGACCTATGGCTGTTGCTGTTGTTTATTTGCTTGCGGGCTTGTTTTTGTAGTTACTTGGTACGAGTTTCTTGGATGTTGTAGTTTCCGACACGTGTCGCATATAGTTGGTAGAACATTGGCCGTCGAAGTTCCGTGCCGTACAACACACATTCAACATGCTTCACTTCCCTTATCACGGACACCGTCTCGTGACACATATACACATACGTACTGTCGATGCGAAAACTTTTGACATTCTTCGATGAATATGTAATTGTATCGGTATTTTATTGTGTTTGTATACCTTTAATGAACGATATATAAGCAAAAATTTATTTCTTGATTCAAGTAGAGGTACCTACGTAAAGGATGTGTCATTTAAAATTAAATCAAAAGAAGTTATCAACATAATTAAAGGTGTTTAATGTTATTATTCTGATATCATTCTGATGTTTTGTGACAATTAATCACAATTAACATACTTTGAAGAAAATGTAAAGATTAGGAAATCTCTTAACCGAGCTATTGGAAAGGAATGGTGGATGCCTTTGCCAAAGTTGGGTAAATAGATGAAGTAGGGCCGTGTCATCGACTCAGTTAGTCGCTAATTTATGTTTATATTTTTGAAATTCTCAAAATCAAATAAAGGTTTTATTATTATTATTCTTAGCCTATATATTTGACAATTACCCACCATAGTTTGAATGTATGATGCAAAAAACATAATCATTGCATGTAATAAAAACAGCAAAGGTGAACCACATGTGTTCTTAATTATATTTCTTGTTAGAGTTCATTTGTGTTCATGTCTGTACCAAGAGCTTTTATTTGACGCAGTAGGTACGTAATATCTGTCTTAGTCAGCGTCGTACAGAAACAACAGTGTTAACGCTAATGGTTTTATTTGACTATATAACTCACATTAATGCGAAGCCTTCGTGAAATCGTCGTGGGTGGTATCTCGCTCTTGTTTTCTCACAAAAACAAAGAAAAAAAACTAAATCTCCAAAGGAAATTAGTCCCTCTAAAACATGGTTTGGACATGTGTTACGTTTTTTCGCTTTAAACATGTCTCAGGGCAAGATTTATGTTTGAGTTCTTCTTCGACATAAACTTGTGGTCAAGTAAACGTAATACTTCGAAGGGATTAATTTAAAATAGAATGGAACTAAAGTCTACCCACTCGTTATTCTCGTGATCCTCAAAATTGTGTTTTTTATCGCATTCGGTTTGTTTGATTTTAAAATCCTTCTTAACGTATTTACTCAAGGATTTTGTTGTATTTTATAGAATGATAAGGATTGTGTAGCGTTGCGCAGGTAGAGCGTAGCACAGGTAGCACAAACAGCTACTGTGCTCCATCCTGAGTACACACGCGGTACTCGGCAACACTAACAATGCTCACGGGGTAGGTTGACAACAAGAGTCGGAAAAAATGTACATGTGTATCCACCCTTAACAAATATAGTTGCATGTTACCTAGTTATGTAGGCACTAGGCAGGTCTATTTGCGACGCTCCGTTAATCATAATGTATTTAATTAATGATATTATGTCTCTTTAAACAGCTCGTTAATCAAATTTATGTGTTGAAGACATACGTTACAACTCACATGATAACGAGGTGCATAAATATATTCTATGACTGCTGCCGTGTTAAATCAAGGTTTATTTATCAGCACAATGACTTATAGATAGACACGTTCTTTTAGACGTAATCGTCGATAATCCTTTAGAGGAACTTCACAATAGTGCTTAGTGTAAGTAGATTTCTTCGAGTAATACTGAAGGGGGATATTCAAGTGCATAAGTCCCATTGTGATCGTTATCTATGGGCACAACATCACGGTACAATGCGAAACGCGTCGAGCAATTGGTCTGACACTGTGTTACCGTGTTTATTGTTTATCCGGTGCCACTCGAGGTAACAAGAGGCCGCTAAATATGGCCCCAAACAGAGCGCCGCCGTACGACGCCTTTGTGCTAACATTTCTTCAGACTATTGATACAGGAGGACTTCTTGCAACTAATGATAACCACTCACCGAGATACGCTCGTTTAAACATAAATGCAAAATTTTTGTGTCACCGTCTGAAGATATTTGTTCTGAGGTAAAAAAACTAGTTGACTGATAGTATTAGTTAGGAATATTTAGTTGTTAGTACTTTTTAATTCCTTATAAATATTTTATCAAATTTATTAATATATTCGTTTCGTGGTTTTAAAATATAGAATAGTTAAATAACCTTAGTATGCAAATGGAATCGAATTAAATTGATAGAATAGGTGTCGTATGTTACTGAGTAGCCTTTTGTGTCGAATCAATTGACTCGAATTACTATAACCGTAATTAAGGTAATAAAGGTTTATTTTCTACATTTTGGGTTATTTTATTTGTTTGATTATTCGTAGGTAACTCGAACGAAAAGATCAGAGGCAGAAAAGATACATGCTAACGTGGACGCTTATCACCTATTGTGATAAAAATAATGGAAACTGGCCAGAAAACTAAATTCATGCTACTTACTTCTTTTTTTTTTTTAAACCGACGCCCGCACTAAGGAATTTGATCCTTGTGTCGCGGGGGTTTCACAAACATTCAAATCACATGCACAAAGAACACCCAGACTTGGAACAAGCATTTGTGGATCACACAAATGCTTGTCTCATGCGGGGATCGAACCCGCAGCACGTCGCGCACAGTGGTAATCAGCGTGGTGACCTATACCACTCGGCTATCCGTGCAGTCCACTTCTGTATGTAACTTTGTTTTGTTGTATTTAAATTTTAATTTGTTTAATGTTTATGCAAAATTTAACTTTAAGTCTAAGATTTAAGTTAAAAAGTAAATTTATAATATGGGTTCTGATGCCTGAAACAAATGATAATCATTATTATAACATAAGGAGCAAAAAATGTTTTGGAGAGCAAGTCCTGAAGTTCATCAGTCTCACGACGCGGACGTCAGCTACGCGACGACAGCGCGACGGATTAATGTAAATAATCGCGCTGTGATCGCTCGCCGACTGGACTTACGCAGGAAGCACGGCTATCTTCAGGTCTGTGCAGCGGTGGGTTTCCACGAACACCTTTAATTATTAACTGTACTAGCTTTTGCCCGCTTCGTGGATTCATCTGGATCTGGATTGGACTTCATCTGCGTGGATTTCAGAATTGGGTCCAAAGGAAATGAAAAATGGAATAAAATTTTCACCCGTGTTTATAGCTTGCGCTGTAATAGAGAAAAATACAAATTTTCAAAGTTCACGCCCACGCCCACGGCTTAGCTCGTAAACAATTTTCAATTTTCCCGCGGGAACTACTAAAGGAATCGGGATAAAAGGTAACGGGATATAAGGTAAGGTAAACTATGTTCTTTTCCATGTCAAATGTTACATGCATGCCAAATTTCATCCAAATCCTTTCAGCCGCTTTTGCGTGATCGAGTCCAAACATCCAAACATCCACACTTTCACATTTATAATATTAGTAGGAATAAATAAAACTAATTTTAAACGGATTCTATCGCAGTTTATTTTGTTTTTAGTTCCCGACGTTTCTACGCCTTTACAGGTGTTATGATCACGGGCAGACTGAGGTGGTATTTGTCTTGACATAAGATTCTTTTAGTATTGAAAATACCGATTTAGCATGGATATGCAGATAATTCTAACTCTTTCGCGCAAAAATTCGTGGATATGGATAAGTTTTGGCATAATTAATTTACAACTATTGATATGATGAAACATTTTATTCTTATAAAAACACAAGAACAGGACTGCGCGGGTTATACCGCGGATATAGGACACGGCAACTGCTTCACAAAATTCATACGAAATCAGATAAATTACAAGTTTATATTCTGATATTAGATATATTTTATTAGTAAAAGGATTATATCTAACGACTCGTAAGTGTTCAACTTTCACAATTCTGCACAATTTATGAAAAACAAGACGGTTTTTACGATACCATGCTTTCTTGGTACCTATCAATTATATTATCACATGTAAGGAAACAAGTCTTGAATTTAATGACTAACTCTCCATTCATGTTGATATAGAAATTATGACCCTTTTATGTTTGCTTTAACGAGACGATAACATAAAACGGTAGATAGTGGAGAGCGTATCTATAGCAACAATGGAAACAGACATGAGATGTAGCGTAGATTGAAGAGTGAATTATCGATGTTGCGCTCGAAGCAAAGTTTGTTCAGCCGCCGAATGCCACCTTGACTAAAGAAGAAAAAACGAAAAAAATCGTCTGGGAACGGACGACATCCTGCCCTTTCATTAACTTTCAGTTTTTCTGAGAGCTGACCTGCGCCGCTACAATTATCCGTTAATGATTGATTACATTGTTTACTTTCCATTTTTGTAATGTCACTGTTTGGTTGTTCGTGAGATAGTTTGTTTAAAGTTTAAACTTTTTGTCGCTATTTGTACATATATTTCCTTTTAGGATCATTATCGTTGCCGGTGGTACAGCCCACGGCAATTTACAGCCTATTGTGTAGCCGGCCTTATCTCGTGCGTTCTGCTAATTGAGTCATTCTACACTAGGAATGGCATTGTTTGCAAAACTTGACCATAAGTTAGCCGCAAACTATTCCACGTGGGTGGTCTCCTGTAAATATTGTCTAAACGTTTGCAGCTACTTTATTTTCCGCTTCACTAACGGCAAATAGGGCATTACAATTGTTTGTCAATATACAAAGTTGCGTAAGTCGTAAATAAGTAATTCCCATAGCCTTTTACTTGATTTGATAGTCTGAAATCACTGGATTGTGATACATATTTACTCATACACTACTAAAATTTTACTGAATAAAATGGAAGTATTATCTTAGCTCTGCAATTAAGATATTAATTTTGATTGTAGAGTTTGTATGTAGAGTCTTAATTATAAATACTTAAGGAACCCGTCTCTCACGGCTCGACTTAGAATCTTATTAATAGACGAATGCGTACAGGATGCGTGACGAAAAGCGCATGTACAGCATCGCGAGCGTTGGGGTGCAGCGTGCTCGCGCCGAAGGCCGTACAAATTGATTACACCGCGCTGAGTGACAGCCGGCCACCCACGACGCTCTGATGCAACTGCATTGTAAGCAAGCTATTGTGAGCCAGCATTATAGCTAGCTGCAATTTGCGACCATTGAAATGTCATACATTGAAAGATGAATCCGTTTAAAATTTTATCACTGCAAGTACACATGTCCAAGATCATTTTCTAACTTTTTGCAATCTAAATTTTCATTATTAATGTTCCTGAAACATTGTATTTTTATTTTCGTGCTGAACCTAACAGTTATATTGTTAAAGAAACTAAGTACTGTAATGTCAATAAAGGATTTTATGCCAAAAGGCATTCTCTACCAGTCGACTTATGGGTGGTGCAGAGACATAAACGTCGTAGAAGCTATTTTTTTTGTTTTTGATATCAATTTTGTAGTAAACAATTATTTGATTGTATGCAGTTATGTAAATTTGGCCAACTTCGGATACCCTTAAAAGAATAAAAATAAATAAATAAAACGTTTTGTAGCCGGTGTTACAAAGCTGTTGTATTTTGTTATTGGATGGAATAGGCTATTCGGGCCTACTATTTATTTAACAATACATAATTTTCTGTTCCAGATAAGCTAGACTGTTGATCGTAAATGTAGCATTGTGCCGAAACCGTATGACCTGATATTGCTCAGTATTCTAAGCCTTGAAAGGAAACCTAATGACGCTATCGAAACCTATATTCAAAAATGGAAAGCTTACGTAAATTAATGATCTCTAGGATCATAGAATAATCATGGCGGTTAAGCAGCGGTGGGCGCCGACACTCACGTTCCATTCTATCCTTTCCTGCTATTAGAGTCCTTAATTGCTCTGAGATTGGTCATGTTACTCTCTTTTATGGCAATGCGGTCAAACATAATTGTTTTTATGTGTGTCTATTTTTTGAATTTTTATAAACGTCCTCCTACACGGGAGCTACGTGCAGGCGTCGCACGTCGTGCCATTCAGTGATAATTGGTCGCGCGATACTCCCACACTACAAGATTATAACCTCCGATATAAACATAGGGTATTGATTTGCTTTGCACATGCTAGACAGTGAAAATTTTTACGTTCCATGTTTAGAAACTAATATTTTATATCCTTTGAATTTATTAAAATATTGCAAAAATCAACAAAAAAGGTTTCATACGATTTTTGCGATTTCTACAATAACTTCGTTAAATATTGCGTTCTTCATAGATTTTATATTTAATTTAATAACTTCTTCCTCTAGTGTGGAGGAGTCTTTATAAGTTTTGTAATCGGTCGTAGGTGGTCTGTTATTAGCCCGGCACGGTTTGTCTACGGCATTTTAATAGTCTAATCGCTAATTAATTGTTTGGAAACGATTTCAATGTCCATTTTTATGGAAAGTGTATTGACACTAAATAAATATATATATATTTTACGGCATTTTGTATTTGATTATTAATTTATTCAAGTCTCGCACAACAATGTTTGCAATGATTATTTTCTTGGTATATTCATATATTTTAATCGGAATGTAACCGTGGTATTCTCGGGAGTTCTTCGCATAGAGATCTGTATCGAAGGCATTCCTGTGTTTTGCCATTTGTCGATTATTTATTAGTGCTCTGATCATAATTTTTTGTAGAATTCTCTGATACTATCATTGCCATCCATTACTTAAATATCTTATTTAATATTTGATCTTATTTATCTCGTATTATCAGCATAAATCACAAGACTGGCCATCCAACTGCTGGGCTACCTGGTAATACAAATGGGAAATGACATAATCATTGCAATTATTTATATATCGAGTAACCTTGACGTCACACTAGTAGCGTTCATACAATACGTATGCGTGGAGTGCGCCGCTTATTACCTTTAATGAAGCTTGACGAAAGAACCAATATGAGCGGAGGCACGGAACTCAAACACAGCCCGGTCAACATTTAACGTGCGATTTGGTACGAGTTTAAAACTCACACGTAGCGGTATTCCTTTGTTCCGCTGTCGTGAAGGAAGGCTACTGACTAATAAAACTGAGCGTTGCGAACAATGGACTCATAAAAATTGGGAGTAGGTACTGAGCATTGAGCAAATGACCTACAAGTATGACAAATGATTCAGGAGACAGTGTAGTGCTGAGGTGTTGAGAGGACGAATTGCGAAACTTTATTTAGTGCTCTGATGTCTATGAGTTGATCATTATCTTCAGCTTTGTATAACCCACAGCTGGGCATATACCTTCTTTTGTTCATGCCACTAACCTCTGTTTCTTTCCATTCAACTCCATACTACTCCTGAAAACTTTTATGTTGACGGTATCTTTTTCGGTAGTCATGGATTTTATGGCCCGAGTCTAAATGTTAGGCACCAATAATAAACTTTTACGGTATTTTTTCACTACAAAAATTATATGTAGTGACAGTATTAAATGCAACCATAACTTTGTAGTTAGATAACTAAGACACGGGAAAGTATTTGAGATTCGGAGTAGAGTGCTTGTATACAACATTCTCCGACTCTCCGTACGTATAGTGTGATTAATAAGAACTTCAGAAGGCGGGACCCAATATTTGCTTGTCTTTAGATTTTGATTTATAAAACCACACGGGCTCGCTGACTCAAGAGCCTTAGCATTACTAACAGAACGTTTCAAATCATGAGCAAACAACATATAACTTAAAATAATTGGTACATGGGAAGCTCAGCTGCTCAGCTATTGCAAAAGCAGCTATCAATAATATTATTTATCTATAAATGGCTGTCTTACCAGTAAGCTGGTTACTGATATATTTTACTGATTGACCGATATACCAGTTTATTTTAAATGGCACCCTTTTACGGGCAGTGGTATCATTAGGCCGAACGAGTTCTAGTTAGAACTAGGTACCCAGTTAGGTACGGCTGTTACAATTTACGCAGTCGCCCTCCATTGCCTGGTTTTACTGCCTATTCAAGAGCTCGATTAGGTTTACGATTGAATATTAAGTTATAAATCAAGGTGGCCGCGCATGCGACAACAGCCGCCAGGTTTTTGCGTCAATTAACTTTATATATTGCGGAAAGATGAGTCGACGGTTCGCTATATTTTGCATTATCCTTTGTCGAAATGTATTGCAAAATTGCTTGCTATTTACGTTTATTGGTTGGTAACTCGTATCAATATTGTTTTGAAAGCAAAATAAGTCAGTATGGATAGAGCGCTACATCGAGCAAGTTGCTTAAGAATATCTTATAGATTATGGTCATTTTGTTCTGTTTAGTTTCATTTATATAGAAACTGGAATTCCGGTTGATGTCGGTGGTCTACTGGCATTTTATTGTTAGTTTACACAACAAATAAGCTAATTCATAGATTTGAAATGTGATACGAAACTTGTGTGTTTACTTTGTGTTTTCAAAGAGCTTTATGATCCTTAAATGCGGGTCTCAACCCGTCAATGTCTTCGAATAGTTTGTAGAGTGAAAGCGGATTAGAAAATTAGCTTGGCTGTTTTAGGCTGAGCATCGTAAAGTGGGTAGTTTGCGTCCTCCTACGCTGCGGCACGAGGGCGCGCGGGCTGCCGCGCGGCCGCGTGTCACTCGCCGCGATTCCTGCAATAATCTCCCCGAGCGATTGCTCTATCCGGTGACGGAGTAAAGTATCGCTAGTTGATTATTGTGTTTATTTGCGCGTCGGGAGCGTGTGTTGGTGCGGCGCGCGTGTGTGTGGATGCGTGCGAGCGGTAGTGGGCCACCCAGCGCGCGGCCACACAGCGCGCCCACCCACGTGGCAGGGGCGCCGCACTCGCGGCCCGCGCCCCGCGACGCCATCCACTGCTATACTCCCCTTACGGCACGCTAGCTACCGAACGCCGCACATCGATATGGGACTTTGATTGACATGTGACTGTCTCCGATACAACCGTCCTAATTGAAATTTGATTGGTGGGAGCTACTGTTGTGCTATGCTATGCATCAATAGTCCTGTTGTTCTTCTACAAATCTTTTATATTTTTTCATTGTACATTTAGTTAAAAAAATAAATTTTATTTTAGTTTAGTTCAAGTCTTAACGATATAAATTTAACTCCATTCGAACCACTTAACTCCAGTCAAAAGGTAAAAGTCAAGTGAAGCACTTTCATTTCGATAGTTATGTCAACATATTTTCATCTTGAATGTAGTTAATCAGTAAATAATATCCACTGATATCTCAGTTCTCTACAAAACGATTTATTTTTGTAAAAGCATTGCTTAGCGAAATGATTTATTTGAATTTCACTGATGAACGCTACCGAAGTTGTGTGACACCTGCCGCGCTGCGAGTAGAGCGCGTGCGCAGGCCGCTGCCGAATTTCGCGAGCGTCCGACGCGCGACGGCCGCACTCGCACCGCACTCCTCTAACTCCTCAGCACTCACTCATACACCGTTTGTTTTAAATTCGCAGCTGCCACACGTTACATTAGACGAGGTCTATAAAACATTAATGTTTATATAATTTAGCGAGAAATATTGTTCGCACCAAACGTTTCTGACAAATGACTGTGAATAATTTGTAATTTGACTTTTTAGTTTTGATGCTTCTTGTTCCTTGTTATATTATCGGAGAATTTGTTATGAGCAAAAAAATTTTAATTCAGTTTTTGCTGAGATCGAATATATAAGAATGCAGCAAATACTCATCAATAAAAAACTTGACAAAAGTTCAAGTATCTAATAACAACGTATAAACTACTAGCGGGTTCGTACAGCTTCGCACGTGTATTATATACATATATAATCGTCCTTTGGAGGGTTGTTGTACATTCGTCACAAAGTAAATTCGTCACATTTTGAAATCTCCATACATTGAAAGTTTTTTCGTCACATGCATAAAAAATATGTGTAAATTCGTCACAAGTTTGCATAGGTACATATTTTTTGCATAAAGTACTGTTAGAAAACAAAGTTATTGATTAGTTAGGAGAACACGTCGATCTATTGCATATGACAAAGAATTGAAAAATATTTTGGACAATTACGATAACATGTCCCTGGCTTAAGTTCTGAAAAAACTTTCTTTTATGCAGCATTTTAAAGAATTGTAACATTCGTAAATTACCAAAAAAAATATGATTATTACTGTCATTTAATTATCTTTCTATTTTTTTTGTTATAAGTGTAATGTTGCAGGCAAATCAGCCACTTGCAATAGATAAATATATATAGTTGTAAGTAAAACTGTGATTTTTTATTATTTTACATATAATTGTAATGTTGTAAGCAAATTGATTTTTCTGCTGTCGGTACAGAAATAAACAATATGGCGGATTATCTTTCATTAAAATAGAGTTGTGACGAGTTTACACATACTTTTTATCGTGGCGAATTTACTTTGTGACGAATGTACAACAACCCCCTTTGGAACCACTCTATCTTTAAAAAAAACCGCATCCAAACCCGTTATGTAGTTTTAAAGATCTAAGCATATATAGGGCAGACAATGGGAAGCGACTTTGTTTTATACTAAGTCGTGATAAGTTATGATTAAATTGTGTAGAAAAAAAACCATTTAACCAAACAAGAAGAATTGAAAGAGAATGTTAGATAATTGAGCATAAATCATGTCAACAACAAAATGCCGCAAGAAACGGAACACGACAATATTCAAAGCCAATTATACATTGACAAATTGCAGGAATTCTTAACGTATAGCAAATTTGCGGCTCATTCAAACAGACAATATTAATTGACGTCGTTAACTGAACCGATCTCGAGTTCACACCTTCCTAGAACTTGCTCATTAACTCCTGAAGTCTTAATGTATTTAAAAAATTACGGTTAAGTGACCACCGCAGTATCGTGAGTCATGTAGACCACATTAATTTTGGCCTTTAAAGGCTTAGTTAGGATTTGAACGAAAAAGAGAGAAATAGACATAAAACACTGTCCTGTGTATTTAGATAAGGTTATTAGTAGGTGCAGGAAACTAAGAGTAATGTTGTATTTTAAGGAGGCACCATTTTAAATAATGTAACATTTTAATAAAAGTATCTAATATATAAAATTCTGGTGTCACGGTGCTTGTTTCCAATATCCTCCGAAACGGCTGGACCGATTTGTATGAAAGTTTGTGAATATCGGATAGG
This sequence comes from Plusia festucae, assembly GCA_950381575.1. NCBI lineage: Eukaryota > Metazoa > Arthropoda > Insecta > Lepidoptera > Noctuidae > Plusia > Plusia festucae. The sequence goes on from OX494431.1 coordinate 12,765,370, forward strand.
TGTGAGAATCGGCATCGGGTAGGTCTGAGAATCGGCCAACATATATTTTTCACACCTCTAAATGATAAAGGTAGCCCTCTCCAGATCGTTTTAATAGGAATAACAAAGTTTGCCGGGTCAGCTAGTTTATCTACAAGTATAATACTATTTTATACTTTATTAGATACGCCTTGAAAAGTAACCTACTAGGAGTAGCTAAATAAGAGTAGTAACCAACAGTTCAGATAAACTTTCATATACAACATGTAACAAAACCCCTGTCAGATCCAATAAACGCGTATACGTGGTAGTTCATGAACCGTCTCGCATAGGCGGCTTCTTTGACACAAAACTGTAGGTATTAAGTACGTGAACTTTGAGGAGCGGTCAGTTGTTCAGCTGTTGCCTTAGATCAGTTTTTATTTGTATTTAATTATTTTGACTGGGGAAAAATAATAATCTCCAATCCATGTAATGGCTACGTATATGTGTTCGCAGTACGATACCGAATAATACTCTCAGGGATCGGACAGAGTTTTTGTTACATATTGTATAGGGCAGTACAGAACAGGACTGACTATAAAACTCGTTATCAAATAACTCAAAAATCAAGAGATCAATAAGATCAATAAAAATAGCGGCAGTGTGAAACATTATCTGGATTACAAAACTCAGATACAAGAAGAAACGTGCTTTATGCACGTTTAGTACAGTATGCGGTCATTTATCTACAAGTTAATTGCTCTTAAAATAATATATGTACCTAGTTCTTTATTTTGCATGCACATTTAAAAAGAAAAAGGAAAAAAAACAGATATACGTTCTAGGCAGTTTTATCACTTGACTAGCCTGTTAGTGGTTAGTGACCCTGACTGCTAAATCGGAGGTCGTGGGTTCGATTCCCACTTCCCACTCAGGACAAATCTTTTAGTGATGTGCACGATCACTTGTTCTGTGTCTGGATGTTATTTATCAATAATATGTATGTGTTTAGAAATATATTAGTATGTTTATCAGTTGTCTGGTTACCAAAGTAGGTTCTGTCTAGTTTGGGATCAGACGGCCGTGTGTGAGATGTCCCAAGATATTATTTTTGTTATCACTATTAAAAATGTGTAGATTGTGTTTAATTAAAGTTTTAAAGATACATCGGTATAATAGCAAAGCCGTTTCCTCCCATCTACCAAACGGTTAACGATGAAAGCAGCATACATCTTTGTTTCCTGAACCTGATATTTAAAGAGTCGTTGACATATCATCAGGCATTTTGCAACCATAACATCCTTGATCATTAGGAAGTCCCAACTGTTGCTTGTTCAGCTAATGACGGGGTTCGTATGTATAATAGCATTGTTATTAGTCTTTATTTTGATAAGCTCATCAGTTCAGGTAATGTCATAAACCCTGTCGCCAAGTAATCTCCATGACCATAGATAAAGTGTATATTTTGCTGTTCATGCCACAGAACATAAAAAGAAGAGAGAGTTTACAAACGATCAAATAATATTAAAGGAACATATAGATTTGTAGGTTTTAAATGAAGGTAATATCCAAGACGTAAAACAAGCTCTATTTCATACTGTACAACTGTAAAAGTCAATTGAACACATCAGAGTAAGTTAACCTCGCATAATTCAATTCAATCTCTTTTGCGATAATGTCCGTGTGTTTATTTTATTATCATTGCGATAATCGAGAGTAAAATAAATGGTGCAAAGAAACGTTTGGGAAATCATTTTTAGTTCAAGATGTTCGATAACTTTGTGGGAATCAATTCTTCACGTGTAGACTTCGTTATAGTTGTGTCTATGTAAGGCATCGGAGGCTTTGTCGTTTCATGTGCCGCCAGCTACCGAGAAGCGGTCGTCGGGCAGGGCGTGCCCAATCGCTGAGCCATCAATCTGCGCCACCCTATAGAGACATTAGCTCGGACATTTTCGTGGTGCGATTAGTCTGGAATCCGCTTCCGCTCGTTTTTTACCTATCTTCCTTCGCATTTTTCACCGTCGCCGTCGATTGTTTCTTCGAATGTTATTGTTTTTTTTTTTCAGAAATGACCGGTTTATAGATGTAGCGAATTTATTTTAGTTTATCCTGGTCAATGTGTTATTAATAAAGTAATGTTTTTTTTATTACTTACATAACGTTATTAATATAGTTTAAAATATGAAATAAAATTATACTTATTGTAAAATAATATTATTAACGGAACTTAAAATTAAAAGTTATATTTCCCCGTTACCACAATTGTAAATAAATAAATAAATTGTATTGCTGTAGTTTTTATAGTTTTAATAAAATCTATAAATGTAATATCAACTACATTAAATTTACACCACGAGGAGAGCTTAATTACAAAACGCACGGCTTCAGGCCTACAATTATTGGCAATAGAAACTTTTACTGGTAATAAAGTTTTATGCAGTTATGCATTTATGCACAGAAAGATGGAGGTTTGACACACAAGTTACAGTATTTTTATTGCTGTTGTAACAAAATATTGCTTGTAAAGTTATAGGACATAATGCTGAAAACCTTAAGAGCGGACACTCACGCGCATTTAAATTTACCGAAGTACAAAAGTGAGTTAATAAACTTGGTTGTTGGTCCGTCGGAGTACAAAATTAAGTCATTATACGGAACGACAAGTATTATTTAATTAATGCGTGGTTGGTACAAAACAATGGCGCGATTGTTCCACCGAGTGCTCTGACAGCGAGTCGTCGCCGCGCGCCCACTGCGCCGCACACACGTAACCTTAGACAAAATTGAGAATTAGATACGCATCAATAAAATTGAAGAACAAACCTATAACCGACGTATGCTATATATGTAAATTAACTTATTTCCATTAGGCAAAAGTAGGTTGTTGATCGTACTTACTCCTAAAATGTAAAAGTTATTACAATGATGTAGCTAATTACAATGATTACATATTTTACACACCTTTTAAAAACTTACGAAAAAATACATAGTGTTTAATGGAAATATAAAATAAATAACTAAAGACTTGCTTTCTTTAACTAAGGTCAGATGTTGAATGAGATGTAATAGTTTTATTATTTTTTCTTAGATGATGTCTGTTGGAGCACAGTGCGGCGTTACAGGCGGACGCGTCTCTATGGCAACGGGTTGTACCGCCATCTTGCCCGGCTTTTTGTGCCGGACCACCCAACACGAACTCGCTACATTATTTTATTGTACAATAAACAAATTTATTGCTCCATATGGCTATTTATGTTTTTATTTATAAGGGCTTTTGTTAACAACCAAAAGAGATGTTTGTAATCTGGGTTTGCGTTTAAAGTCGTAATGTAGCTACGGTTGTAACCGCGACCCGTAATGGTCTTAATAGGTGTACTAGTGCATACACTGCTGACGATGGCCCAGGGAATAGTCAAGCTTCAGTACATTTATTTCAATAGAAATGGTATAGGTTTTCACTTTGAAACATTGGTTAGATTTCAGATTTTGAGTTAGATTCTTAGAGAGCACGAAAGGTCAGAGAGTCTTAGAGAGCAGGCAAATATAGGGACGATAGAGCACTTGAGTGCTCTATCGTCCCTATATTTTTGTATGATGCTAAAGATGTATGAAAAAATACGTTCAATCTTGATACTGTTGTATACGTGTGGAAAGCAGGTGGACGCGGTGCCTGTGTCCGCCAGGCTATCAACCTTCGTTCCCAAATGATGACTGGATCCAAACGTCGATAAGGATGCGCAAAAAACATAACTTGTTTATTGAGATGTACGACAGGTATAACAATATTTATATACAGCTCTCCTTTATAAATACTATATAAATTAAACTGAAGAAATGATGCCTCAAATTTAACAAAAGTTTTAAGAGGAAACACTATTTAGGTGTTGTTTTATTATTGCCATGATATGAGAAAATAATTGCAATAAACAAGCACCAGTTAATCATTGTAATGACAAGATCGGTTATGATTTTCTAGGATGACAAGAAAGGTGTACATTTACATACATACAGGTGTATTTATTTGAGGGGTTTTATGCTAAGTGTATGCGTATGGCTTGGCCGATAATGAAGGTGAAGCCGCGTTCGCCGCCGTTGGTCTGTGGATGGGTGACCATTTGTAAAACAAACTGAGACACCGCCTGTCATACAGTGATCTTCGACAGTCGCTAAGTTATTCAAATTATGACTATCTCTTATTATGAGATACTAGTATTACTCAGCAATGGGTTGTGGAGGTCAGATAGGCAGGCGCTCCAGGTAAAATACAGTAGTCAGCTGAATCCTTTAAGACTGGCAGCATATAACTTGGGAAAAGGCTAGGCAGCTGATGATGACGAGGTTCATTTATCTCAGTCCCACTCTTAAAAGTACTATATATTATTATAGCTATTCTTCTGCCTTAACTTTTCCCAGACTACTTATATCACTTTTAGACCAGCTGCTAGCCAAACAATATCTACTATTTCCATTCAGTTGTTTTGGCTTCGTGGCAGTGAGGTTAAAATAGCCTCTCTCACAAAACTGGCGTACGAGTGACGGGTGTCAGTCTGGTTGAATGATTGGCAGTGGAAGCTATCTCTGGATAGTATATATTCAAAGTTTTTTATCCACCTGAGGATAAAGCTATGTTCAAGACAGATAGAAACATTTTGCAATATTTTGAACAAAAAAGTAGCAGTAGTGCTGAAAGTATACCCTATCTCTGCCGAACATAGAATACATAATTTCTTGTGCCACTTTATTTAAAAAAACAAAAATGGAAATAATTGATTAACTAGCACTAATACTATTAAAAATATTACTGACTAGCTGACCCTGCGAACTTCGTACCGCCTGATAGTTACAGGATAGGTACTAACTTCACTCAATAAATTGTTTTGCCTTCCCAGAACCTCTCCACTAACACTCGAACTCTATGGCATGGTATTAAAGTTCAAATTGACTTTTAAGTATTATTAAGAATGGTTTGTACAGGAGTACAGGAAAGTGTTGTTTTTAGAATTTTTCAGGCAGTTTTTTTTTATTTTCTCTGCGTAAGAACCATCCTTATACTTCAAGGGAAATTCTAAAAAAATAATTGGCAAAATCGGTTTAGCTGTTCCCGAGATTTGCGCTTACTTTCAACGATTCATTTTTATATTATAGACTCCTCTCCTACACAGTCAATACTTAGGTATCCATCTTTTACTTCTAATAAAAATTAAGAGACTTATAAGTGTTTCCACCCCGGATATAATATAAATACAATGTCCCGGGTACAATATCCCGGTTCTATTGACACTAGACAAAAACGATATCAAGGCGGGTTGACAACAACCACCGCGAACTCTTCTTGTCAGGCAATTTGTATCGCCAGGCGACACAACTATTGTATGGGAAAGTATATCCATCAAACAAGATATCTCGCAGACATTACCGTGAATAGTCTATAATAGATACAACAAGCAATCTTAAAGGTAAAAATACGACAATCTCAAAGGTAAACAAAAGATTCGCCAAACTTTATATAAGGACTTAAAAATTGTTTGCTTTTCTTACGTCATGATCGGTTCAAGCTGTTATCTGGAATTTGTTCAACATTATTGTACTGTGAAGTTGATGGCCTTACGTGAGCCTGTGTTTATGAATACTAACTTGATGCCAACTTGCTAACATATTGTTCTCGCAAATGACTTTCGTCGGTACAGGCGTCTGGCCCACGCGCTCAAACATAAAATTTATACGTATCTCAATGTACCATTTAACACTAACTAAACGTCAAAACCTCATAAAGTAAGTACGAGTTTTTTTGCTTTGTTTTTAAATTTCAGGTACGTACATTTATAGATAAGTATTTGGTTAACTCCATAACTCAAAAATGGCTGGACCAATTCGGCTAATTTCTTTTTTGTATGTTCGCTAAGGTTCAAGGAAGGTTTAAAATTATAAATTAAAAGAAACTTACGTGATCACTCGAAAAACGTTACATTTATTAATTATTGTTTACTTTTCTGTCTGTCCGGGCAACTAGTTTATAATTGATATGTTACATTCAAACAAAATATTTTCTACTTAAAATTTAAATAAATACATATACATATAAATAAAATTATACAATAAAAAAACAGTTTAACCTAAAAAAATGCCGTCAAAATAATAATCAGAATCATTGTTTTCATCCTGTCTTTTAGATGCCTTTTTAACATAATTTCTGAGTATTATGTCTTACTAAAGTGAAGTAAACGAAAGTATTTAAAGTTTAAATACTTTTGTTTACTTAATACTCAAATATTCAATAGGTTTAAATTTTAAATCTATTGAATATTTGATGAAAGTCACTGAAGCAATGCCGATCTAAAGATTATATCTTTGAATTTATTATAAAGTTGTTGTCACGTAAATTAATATTAAATTACATCTCTATTCTTACCCACCGTTTAAAAAAAGAGCGTGAAGAGGCATAAATAATCTATGAAATTCTTTTTTAATCAATTTCATAGGGCGGACTATTAAAGGCAAAGATATTAATCAAACATCCCCACATTCTTAATAACATTATAAACTGAACCGGTCTACGATTCCTATGCAAAATTCCATTAAAGGGTTGATTAAAGGATATTAACAGAGTCTTAATTGTGATCCTAGCTCACGTAAACAATAATACCTGCCTAGTCGTTGAATACAAAGTACACATTATTATATTATACTTTGGTTGTCAGACCGCCGCAAGCATTGTGCGGGCATTGATTAAAATAATTAAACTATCAGTGAGTACACTTTGAGGCATTATAAACATGCATTAAGTATTAATTAAGTTGGTAACAAAAAATAGATCCTGTATCATTAATGGAGAGTACCAGACGGCTTGCATTATGGATGCGCCGGGTACGGTCACCACGCCGGAAGATGTTATCGGGATAAGAATTTTATGATTTTAAAGTTACGAGTAATATTTTTTTTTAATATTGTGTTAATATTTAAAATAACCTCTCAAGTTGATGTAGTTATACTATTTAAGTATTACATATTTTTTTGAATACAATTTGTTACGTGGTTTAAAATAAAATAAAAATGATATAATTATATGCTAGGACTTAGGAGGATATACAAAAAAGATTCTTGGCGGTTAACAGAATGTTCAATATTACCTTAGTCAAAATTTTTAAATGAAGTAATCAAATAGAATCAAGAAATATCAATACTGAAAATTTGTTGTATTCTTACAGCCATATAAATCGAACTTGGGACTCGATGTTCAACAATGTGTTTTAAACCGCAAAACCGAAAAGTTTGCATGAGTAATAAATAAAGTACATACATTAATGTCAGGGTCCAACCAAACCCGTCTAACTCGGTCAGGTTTGACACGATTTAAATTTCAAATAAATAATACAATATGACAGATGAATAGACATACCGAATATGGTAAACAATAAAAGTGTCATCGTAAAACAATACTGCTATAACTGTTACTACTATAAAATACTACAATAAGATCGCAGATACTGATAAACAGGAAAAATAATAATACTAATACTAATCCGTTTAACTTTGGAGCTTGGTAGAATATAAATGATTTTCGTTTGAATAGAAAGAGTTTGCATGTCCTGAATATGTAGTTGTGTTTGGTGGTCCTACTTGAGCAAAGTGGCAGATGTAGTGAATTATAAGGACATTTAGATTCAAGCCCATAGACCGGGACAGCGGCACATAGAGACGTCAAGAGACCACCCACAGCGCCTGCCATCGTACTTGGAAACAGTCCTAAACAGATATTATTAAAATAACACGTTGTTATGATTTGTTTGAATAGTTACTGATATGGTTTATATACGGAGTTGTATCAACGAAATCTAGTTTCGTGACACCAGTTTTACTGGGTCTTAATTTATAATTTACACATGCGAGGATAAAATGGAATGAATCACTTTGTATTACCGAATAAGATTTTTTCTTTTTTTAATTTAGTTATAGATAGATAGATATAGCTTACTAGCAATGTGGGTCGCACATAACTAGTATTCTTGTTAACCGCTCGTGGTAAGCTAAATGCTTGTAGTGGTAGTGCAATAGGTGAGATTTGAAACCGCGACCACGTGATCGCAAGTTCGATGCTCTAGCCATTAAAAGAAAGATTAGCTATAGGTACTACGCAACCCAAAATGGTGCGTTTATACACATTTAAATTATAACTTTCAGTTCGACAAGACATGAAGCAATTTTTTTTTTTATTACAATGAGTCTGAATGAGAATCAGCAACAACTTTTTTTATATTTTTTTTTAAGATAATGAAATAGAATGTCGGGCTTGTAAATCAATATTCGATTGATTTATTTGATGTATTGTGGTTTATGACCCGGTAACAGTGATAACATTCTTATCTTTACAATTTTAACTAAACAGTATTACAATGTCATTGACTAGTCGTGCCCCTCGGTTTCTTAGCCTATCATCTTCCTCAATTGGGTTAACAAATTCTAAAAGGTTCTAAAAGGTATTAAAATCCGGTTGTTAGTTCCTAAGTTAAGTGAGTTTAAATAAACTACCTATTCTAATTTATTTCAAGTGTTTTTAAGTAAGTATCGTAGAACTCGTTTTTCCTCGAAGTTCATTGATTCCTAAGATATGGACGAATTGGGCATTGCTTATAATTCGATAAAACTTATACTACTATACTATAGTTTCTTGGGTATAACTATGTGTGATATGCTAAATTTGCGAGCTATTCGTGAAAACGTGTGTGTATATTTCCTCATATTTTATGTAGCTGTTGGTTTTCCACTTGATAAATTAATTTTGGCAAAAATATGATAGAGTTTTAATCAAATATATAGCTATTGTCAAAAAATGAAGCAAAAACTTTGTACCACTTTTTAAGAAAATTGCGCGGACAGAGCAGTATTTAAGTAGTAGTAGTAATTTCGTACACTCAAGCATAGTTTATACAGAGAAGGAGTGCAGAAGGCATTTTATTTTTAATTATGATTGTTTAATTATTATTTTACATTGAAATTTAAACTAATTATGGTCGATTTACGACTACTATTGGGCCTATATTAATTATAAATATGTTATATGCCTATTTATATATCTTTGTATTTGTTTAAAATTTATAGCCTATATTTCTTTTTACGTCACATCATACCTATGTGTTTGTTTGTCTTAAAGTGGTTGTAATAAATTAGTTGTTATCAGCTAAAGACCATTGTCTGCCCATTCCTTTAATGATAAATTCTTGACGACATTAACGACATGTTTGAGAATAGACAAACCAAACGTGTGAGAATAAAGAAAAGATTGATAAGTAAAATAAAAATGTATTTCAATTAAGAACTCGCAGTACCTACCTACATATATTTATCGGGTGAAATTTAACCTAATATAATCTATCTATAGTATATTGATACAAATTGTAGGCTGTTTAGAGCTTAATTATTAGTCTACAACCAATAATTCAATCACGTTCTACGTACACGTAGTTCATTAGTTCAACGTTTGTTTAATTGCAGGCTACGCGGCGTAGCGTCGTAGCGCCACGTGATTGTTACCCAACGCACAGGTAAAACAACAAATTGTTTAATTCAGTGTATCGTGCGTCTAACTCGGCAATTTATCCAATTAGGGACCGGCGGACCACCCACGGCGCTCCGCTATTAAACATAAATTATAAATAATTTGGTAAAGTTTATTTTGGCTCACGGTCCACACTGATTGCTGCGGTTAGGAAGCTAGCGGATGAACTTCGAGACGATATATTTTTGTTTAGTTTATTCTAAGCTGTTTTTTATTGCTTTTAAGTGCTACGAATGTTTTCGTAGCTTTATATAGATTTTAAATTAGTTTATTGATTAATGTCGATACCTGTCTTGAAGAGAGTAGACTGTGGACTGTAAAGACACTAATATAATGTTGTATGGTTATCAAGATAACAATCTCCTTATTTGCTTTAAGAGTTTATACTTGAAGTATCAACCGTAAAAAGGATAAATAATGCTTATAGATAATACATAAAATCGCGTTAATTTTTGAAATTGATGAAGGAACTAAATACTTAACAAACATACATTAAAATACGTAGTTAACGATAGAGAAAACGATATGGCGCCACACAAAGCCGCAACTTAGAAGCTTTATAGTATGACGTAAATTAAACGACAGCCAGTTCTAAATCAAACAATTTATTGCAGTAACTACTACATTATTTAACTGCCGGCGTGACAGGTTTTTATCAAGATGTCGCTGCGAGGTGCGAAACCGAAGAGCGTGCAATTAAAATACTCAAAGAGGTTGATTTATGTCCGCGACGCACCGACTCCAGCGAGTGTATGTACAACTGCAAACATTCGCGTTTTATTGTTCACCCATTCATAATGGCGTAAACACATTTTACGATTCACCCGGACGTGGCTTTTGTACACTTCTATGTATCACCGGTGATTCATTTTGACTTCGGTGCATTGCTAGCCATGACTGCTGTTCAAGGGGTTGAAAGGATCAAATTATTCAGGACTTCTCTCAAGTTCACATCGGTATCATTCAATAATTCTGAATCTCAAGTCATTTCCTTAGCTAAGTACCTACTTGAACTCGGAAACGAAAAAGTATTACCTGAATAATGGTCGTAATCTTAGCATTAACAGTCATAAATTAATCAGGTTTACGTTGTAAGTTATTAGGATAATTGTCATCGGATTTTAAACTCGGGTTGTTTTATTAATTACTATGGTGTGAAACACATGACACGAAGCGCCATTTTGTCCTTGATCTGTCCAATAGTGTCTACGGAATTACCGTATGTTCCTGTATCTAAATTCATCTGGTGACACGTTGCTCATTTTACGAGGACTATAAAATAGTGTGGCGACATGCGCGACAGTCGCGCGCAGTCACAACATGTCAATGAGCTACATGTACTTACACTTATCGGATTAAAATCTGGCTAGAAGAGCTTAGCACGTGACATCGATCCTTCAGACGATAATCAGCTTGAATGCGCGACTTACTGTGGACGTAAAACGCTAATGTTGTTTTAATTATGAACAAGGATGTCAGTTGCCTTTTCCAGTCACTTTTAACTCTGTGTATGCGACGGTTGGCTAAAATTCACGCAGGCACAGTGCACCACAGAGCCATAAATTTGTCAATGTCACGGTTGTCGACAGCACGACTACTACTAATTTTTATTAAACATCGTGATCGCTGACCGGAATGCCAAAGCTAATAATGTATGCGGGTTAGATGCAAATTGCATGGCACACAATTTGAAAGGATGTTCAGTGGGTAAAGATTAATTACTGGATAATAAAACATACTTTTACCTTATTAGGTAAAAGTATGTTTTATTATCCTATTGGATTATTTAAAAAAAACGGACAAGTGCGGGTCGGACTCGCCGACCGAGGGTTCCGTGCAAAGACTGTGTTAGGTTTTAATTGCAAATGTCTAGTACAAATGTATAGTGTTTAGTTTTCTTTTCTGTACTTGTAGTATAAGACAATATCTGTTTCCAAATTTCATAGTTCTAGGACAACGGAAAGTACCGTATTCATTCTCTTGAGAGTGTCGAAATATAAGTCTCGTGCGATATAAACGATCTTTTTTTTACATTAACTTAGATCTAAATATAAGGTTTTAATTTGAGATACGGATCCCTGGAAATTAACAATAGAACATCAGACTAGTTATAATGATTTCCTAAGTCCATAATTGAAACGTTTCACAAGATAGCCTCCATCCCGTACCTCACGCGAGGTTCTTAGAAGATGTATAGAGCGACACCCCGCTGCGTTTTCGCCCGAAGTGTCAAAATGTCCAACTTTAGCCACCCTTAAGAAACCGAATAGCATAAAAGCTTTTGAACAGGTAGTTGGAGGAAATGTGACTCTATGTCAAATAAAATACGATATATTAGTAGATTAAAATCGGCATAACCATTATGGTGTTAGTATATTTGCGGTCCGTAATATCGCGAGATCGATCTATCTGTTGCATTGAGACCCGAGTAAAAACGCATTCAATAGGGACGTTTACACCTCCAAGGTTTCTGGGAAGGTTGTACACTCCGTGAAATCGAGTTGTCGTCAGGTGTGGCTTGAGATGTTAATCCTATTGACTTCGTTTTATCTGTATAATGCAGTAAAGTTTTATTGTTGTAATTGGATCCCAATCTTATCAATCAGTAAGGTTTCTTTAATGTTGCTTGTTTGATTTTATGTACGTATAATTTTTTACTATTGTAAATAATCCACTTGAACAAGTTTTTGTAGGAGGTTTATCAATTTTCACTGTGTGTATTACGAGCTATTTCGTGTTCATAATAGTTTTATTATGTAACTTTGTAGATAATAAGCTCGTTTGGTTTAAATTATAATTTAATTTGTATGCATTGACAATTGTCATAAATTATTTAAAACATAACAAGTGCTTAATGTCATCTTTTACGAGTTTTACAGTGTAGGTACGTGAAAGTTGCTGCTTGAGCAATGGTCACAATATAGTAATACAGAAAACAAGAAAAATTAAAAAGATCTGACCCGTAAAGTTTACCGGTGCGTGTAATAAAAATAAAGATAGCTTATCTGGTTTCTTATGTAAAATATTTTCTGCTTCTTTTTTTACGATTAATAAAGGCAACATGAATTTCTGACTAAATGCAATGTTATTTCTATTATCAGGTGTTTTATTTTGGATTTGATGATTTTGAACTTCCTGATTTTAATATTTTTAGGGGTTTTTCTGCGTTGATCTATACGCTATATATTATTAAACTGCATCGTGGTTTAATTGCGTTGGTTTCATCATTGATGCGTTGACATGCTAATGCTACTACTATATTTGGCAATCCCCAATCCTGGATTAATTCATGTCGCGTATCGCATGTGCATTGTGCGGTAGATTTTCCTTATTGTCAATTCAGCCTGTGAGTCTTTTTATGCGCATCAATCGCTTGTCCCATCCGTTAAGTGAAAAGGGGTTGAATTGACATTTTGGCAGAAGCTTTATCGCACTGGATTGCCAGCTTTACTTAAAAGAGGAATATATCATTTCACTAAAAGTTTCACGGCTTGCTTTACGAAATTAAGAATAGATAAAAGTTATGGACCGATAGAAAAACCCTTTGTGTAAAATTCTGGAATTTAGGAGAATCTGGTAAGACTGGATGCAGTCAACATTGGAAATCTGGACTATAGTCCCAGTTTATGTAAATGGAAAACGAAAGGAAACACTGCTTCCATTAATTTTGTTTACCATAATTATACATATGGATATACAGTATAAAGTTTTGGATAGAACTAAGCTGTAATCAGACATTTGGAACCTTATAAAAACATCTTGTTTTTTGTAGATCGTTTTGTTGTAATTATGAAATGGCTGGCCTTTCAATGATATCAGTGTCTAGTGTCGAGTGCACGGGGACAGGGCGGCAATCATTCAGTGCGGCCGCTAAATAAATTCATTAGTTAAATCACCGCCGGCGGCGTTTTGTGTCGGTAACATCAAAGGGCCAGCCCGCCGCCCTGCCAGGGGCGCGCTCGTCCGACTTTTTACTCAGAAAACTCTGTAAACAAAATGATATGGTGCGTCCGAATGTTTGATCCGCCTTTATTATCTGTATACAGAGGGAATGTTTAGCTAGCAAACGTACTCTCTTTGTGGTAATTGTGGGGTTGTAATAACTTTTGTGAGTGCGGGTAAACATCGCTTTGAAGTGTCCTGGGATCCCTAGCGTTTGTCTTTTTGGGTTTTCATTAAAAGAGTCCTCCAAAGTTGTGCTGTTCCGGTTTTACAAATTCAGTTTGTAACTTTGTTTATTTTGCTTTTCTGTCCGTTATTTCCGCCACTGAATCAATTTTATACCGTCGACATCAATAATGATAGTGTGTATTCGTTGTGAACCGGTGGCATTCGTAGCAGCTCCATTCAATGCTTTTATTTTGCCGCACAGCTTCCCTCTTCCTCTCAATTGTGTGAGAGAGATAGCAACAACATGTGTGTGGTCCTCGGGCGCGGGGGCTCGGCTGTTTCCGTCTCTCTTCGGTCGCCTTCGTACCCAAGATGGCAACATAATAGTTCGAATCATAATGGCGGCTCAACAAACATCCAGTGTACGCATTCGAAACTCGAATCAGTATTGCTCGAGTCGCGCCGCTGTCGACACGCAAGCGCGTTATAACTTTTGTAATGAAACTCGGTTTCGTTCCGTGTTTCGTACGGTAAAGTGTTAGATAGAAGTGACGAATCCTGGTGTACAAGTGTGTGGTTATGTGGCGGCGAGTGATATGACAGCGTGCGCCGCCAGACGGACTCCGGCCGTCTTCATGAGGATACTGGTGACAAGCCTGGCCCCGAGATCATGGTGGCTCCCGATTCCGAGGCTCCTGCGAATCCTCGGATAGCGGCCGCCGCACACGAGAGCCCCTCCGCCGCTGAGGCGCGCCACAGTGCCGACCTGTACATTCGCACCAGCTGGGTGGATGCAGCCTTAGCGCTCTCCGAACTTGAAAAGGTGCAGTGTTCACTAAGTACACCAGATAACAATGTTTAGTTTCATTTGTCATATTGCACGTGTGATTGTTTTTCTGCGAATGCCAATCGCGTTATGGAACGCGGCAGCTTTAAGCGGTGGCGCCGACTAGTGGTAACTGTGCGTACTATCAAGGCCGCGCGTATTTTGTAGTGAAAAATATCTAGGCTACCTACATTACCAAGATGACATTTAAGATGATGTCCTTATGTCTGTGACATACTTTATAAATTGTAAACACTATTCAACAATCACTGTTTCGTTTTCGTATGCTCTATAATCAACATACTAATCGTAAGTAAAAAAAAATGTTTTACTGTACCTTTTAACAATACCATACAATGACAAGAAGTCAGTCATTTAAAATTGTTTTGAAACGAAAGCAATTTAAATGAAGGTGTTTACTTTATGTGTAGAAAAGTTTTGCAATTGCCGAGTCGAGTAGCACGTCCCGTACGCCAATACCACAGGGCACAGTGGCAGTCGGGTTCGGGGAAGGTAGCGCTTTCCTAGAAGGCCGCACGCACGCCCCGCGGTGGTCCGCACCCCTACCAGCGTCCAGCGGCATTCGCGAAACTTCCTCTCTGAAATGTTCCAAAAAAGCCTTCTTGGACTGCCTTCTCGTACTTACTAGGAACATTACTTAACAACATTGTTACAAAATCACATCAATAAAGCAGTCTTAAAAATAACACAAAAACATTGATCATTCAACTCGTTATAATACTTTTAAAAGTTCTGTTATAAAAACCATCTATAGAAATCATAAAAAACAGCTGTAATCTGTGGTAAGGTTAATGTAACATACCTATGTAGTTACGTATAATGTAGGAACTTGGTCGGTCGTATGCAAGATGAAGCAATTAAGGCGCAGTGGGAGCAAGGCATGCGGGGGGCTGCGCACGCGCAGCGCATCGGCGCCGATAGAGACATCAACGCGGCCCGCACGCCACGACCCGCGCACACTAACACACACAGGCTTATTGCTTTTCAATATTATACTTTATGGTAGAATTAATCAAATTCAAGACCGGAAATATTTATTTTAAATCAATTCTAATTGTTTTTTAAGGATGCTGATTGATAAAATTAAGCTTTTACATTTTACTCAAAACACCATTTAAATTCTAAAATGATTTTCTACCTATATAAGAAACATTATCATTATAAGTACGTATTAAGACACCTCTTAAATTATAAACAAACATGTAAATAACATACTTGCTTCCTCAATATAAAAATAAAAGAATGCTATTCTACGAAGTTTTATGTCTGACAAGACCGCACAGAGCTCGCCTCGTGGAATTGAGACATCTTGTGGTTTCCGATCTTCCATCTCTTTCTTTCGCAGCAAAAGGGCAGTTTCTTTCCTTTTCTTTAAGGTTTACATTCCATCTCTTTTCCACTAGTTTTTCCCACATATCGTCTGTCTTCGTCCAAACATTGCGTTCGACGGCAGTCGGCAGCTGCGTTGGACCTATAAATGATTGTACGTCCACAATTTTAAAGGTGCGTCTTTTGGGACAAACTGCTCATTATACATAGTATGGCTTGGAACAAAAAGTATTTACGAGGTACCTAATTCAAATTATGTATTCCAATTCAAAATACCTGGAACCTGGGATCACTACTTTTTGCTTAGTTAAGGGAATCGGAGATATTGTTAACTAGACTATAAACTGACTGCGGTGCCATGCCAGCAATTTTGGTATCAGATTACGTTATGCATTGTGCGGGACGCCACAACACGTGGCCTACACACATGATTGCACATTCAGCAATTTTCCCCATCATTGCCCGTTGCCTCCGTCTCAGTAGCTTTACAACACCAGCTGTTTTTCCCCTCGTTTTAGTACCCGGTCAAGTGTAAATGGAACTTCGCGCAAGTTCCGCATCAATATCAAAACTGAATTGTAAAGTGGCCATATATTTTAATTCCCTTTTCAAAACCATACTTGAGTTCTAAATAGTGAGGCGAGAAGTGTATTCCATAAGTGTATTACATAAGTAGCACAAACATTTTCAAGAAATTGGAGTTCCATCCAAGCCTTTAAAAAGCTTAAAAAAAATAGCTCAATAATCCAGTTCGATCGTTGTTTTTGGTATTTTACAGAAATTCGACCGATGCGGTCAGATGTTGCCTATCACTTGATCTAAACCATTAACCTAGTGCTTTATCGATAACATCGCCATCACATGGCGGTTAGAACCGGTTACGTTGTCCACTTAACATGGCAACTTTCTCAATGTTATTGAATGCTTTCCGATTTGGATTATCATCAAACCAATTTCTCCGCACTGATTTTGCAAGCACTTAAATTACTTAGCTACTATTTTATTGCATCGTCTGGGAGTTTCGATTGTCCCAATATTAGAACCTTCAATCCTGTTTTTTTTGTTGTTCAAGCTGTGGTATATTTTCCATTTGAAACACTTTTTGCCACACCTTAGTCTTGTCCAACAGTTTAAAATGGAATTACTGAAATCTACTAGGAATTTTGGCAAATTATACTAAGATGTTCGCATTTACCAATAATAAACCATCCTTGACAATCCTTTTCATCAATATTTTTGAATTGCAAAAGATAACGCCGTGTGTTCTAATTAGTCTGAATTCTATCACTCGTCTGTAAAGCTGAACACTGATCATTAATGCAACAGGAAATATGGTTCGACGTTCTTCTCACAAAATTGGTACTTTTGCAGCTGGTGGGCAGATCACTCAATATGTAACTAATTTCATATTTTACGATCAGTTGATAAATTTTATGATTTTGACCCCTTACTGCTTTTGAGTCTAGAATCACTTGGACAGAAGCATGTGACTGATAATATAGCAATCAAATTTAAAACTGGGTAGAACTAAAATGATAAATAAGTTAGAAAATGATTTTATTCTGCTTCGTTTAATATATTTTTGTCGATCGCTTATAGAATACGTGAACGAAATCGTTTAGTCTAGTTCTGAGAATAGGAAAAAAAGGTTTCTGTGTTGTATGCGGGCTCTGGCGTCAGGTATGTGCGTAGAATTACGTAAAGAATTAAAAATGTCATTGACATTCAATGGCATTGGCAAGAAGCGCGCCGCCGCCGCCGGTGGCCGACTGGCCAATTGGCCAAACGTGATGTCCTTGACGAGGGCCATTCGAATCTTTAATGATACATGAATATTACAAAGATGGCTAGAATCGATAAAACATGACATACAATTTCTTTTTCCCTATTTAAACATACTTAAGTTCGGTGTATACAAGCCTTCAATGCCCTTCAGGAGTTATTAGGTGGTTTGTGTTGGCATGGATATGGCATCTCATTTATTATTATTTTCTTAAATGAATATAGGAAATAATATGCTAATGTTTATTTAAGTATTAGCAATAAGTTTCGTCAATATACATACGTTATACATTATATACATACGTTACTCAGAGTAATAATTACTATTCTAAAATGCTATCTACAACATCTAAACAAAAGATGTTCTTTTAATAAATATAAAAAACTGTACAGAAACAAGGCACAAGTATTATAATGGGATAAGGTTGGGGCGACACCCACGTTCCCATTATATGCAGATATAGGGAACAGACCGTGATCGGTCTGTCGATGACACAGGATGTCAGGGATCGCGCCAATCATACGACTCACTCCACTCTTGTTAACAACTGATAAACTCCAACATGACAGATTCGAATGATGCATCGTCCTTACCCACTGAAGGATCCGCCGCACATTCCTAACATACTGCTCAATATAGACAGTCTCAACTTTAGCGTAACTACGTGAATGATTACAACCTTCGTAATTCAAATTCGTTTTCATTTTAATATAGGTATGTTGTTTGTCGTTTGAAATAACTCGAGCCTATAGAAATATTATAATCGTCAACTATTTTCTTAAGTATTTTCCGTGTAGGTACCTAACCTACGCATGTGTGGCCAATTCGATAAATTTTACAATAACAAAAAGTTTTACTATTTGGAGACACATTATGAAGTAATTAAATTGATACAATTATTACACCGCGCTTGACCTCAGATAAGTAACAAAGTCAGCCGGCGACTTCTTGCATATCACTCGGTATTCATTACTAAAATTATCTCAGTAACGTTTCCTGCAAAATGATAAAGAGTTGTTGATATAATTGTTTATTAATAGCCATATAAATTATTTAAAAATCATTTACGACGCTCATGCAGTAGTTCCAAAGCGTCGATGAATGTTTACTGTCGAGCACAACGTAGCCGGCAGCCACGATCGTGAGAACATGCTCCTAGTGGGCCAATCTCTTATCTGCAGGAAGCGCAGTCGCCGGCGCCGGCGCATCGCGGATTATACATAGTAAATAATCCCGTGGCACTTGCGTCAGCAGTTTACCCCGCGGTCGTGGCACGATGGCTATTGTTTGTACGGCACAGGTACAATCGTACTCGAAGCATGTATGTCAGCATATGTTATGCATATGTGTGCCAAATTTGGTGCATGAATGAAGAGGTCTTGTGTGGTGGTGGTGATACGGCGTGGTGGCGTGTTGCGTACGATCCACGTGGGTCGCGCGAGGGGAGCGGGCGCGGGCGGCGCGGGCGCATTCCGGCCGTGACGTCACGGCCACCCAGCGCGCCCGACATTCACCTCGTCCGCTCGCCCGTACCGTACCCGGACCGTTCTACGACTCTCCACTGTATCTGCCATTACATATTGTTGTTACGACTTATTTATTTACGCTCGGAAGCTAAACCACTCAATTTCTCAAGGAATTCTGACATTGGGTCGATTTCAGACCGTGTACGTCACCAATGTAGCATTTCTAGAGACAAAAAATAAAACTTTTTAAAATTTTAGTAAGCAATGGGAGACCATTGAAAAAATGTGTTCCGTTCACTAAAGTTGACCTCCTGGCACATTCAAAAATAATTTTACTTACTTGAAGGACGGAGTCTTATGGGATTAGCAGGATTAGGACTTAAGAGGCAGTTTCCAGAATGATTATTAAAAAATGAATATGCTAGGTACTGAGTATGACTACAACTTTTTGCTGGGACTTCTCATATATGTACGGAAATTGATCTGTCATACATAATATTATAAGAAATATGAATATAGCTAGGTACCTACCGAAACACTAATTATTTTCACATTAGTGTGATTCGTCGTATCGAATGGACATTACGAAAGGGCAAACACACCCTTGATCGCTTAATCGCTGCGTTCAACACGAGACGTCGATTGAGTTATTATTATGCAATTAGTAAGCGCTTCACGAGATTCGGTCTGTGTCGGGTGTTCTCGTGTGGTGGCTCGGCCGCGGTCGGCGCGGCGCCACTGCTGCGAGCCCGCCCGCCCCGGGCGACCAGCCCACTCTCATTAATCACAATCAACTCGGAAATTATTTCGACATTTAAAGAGTTCGATGTTATTATATCTACCGCCAAAGTGATCTCATAATCTGTGTGTTTATTGATATAAGATCGAAGATTAAAAAGTCATCATGTCAGTGGTGATGGTGACACAGCATTTATGTTAGCTACTGTTCAGTTTTTTCCTGCCTGTGTTATTGTTAGGCGAAAGAAGGAACTAGTACGAATTGTTGAATTAATGTTTTGATTTGTTTGCAGGGCAATATCGAGGGCGGGCGCACGTCGCTCTGGATCCGCGCCTGGCTCCAAGAACAGCTGTTCATATTAGGCTGTTTTCTCCAAGGTGACGCGGGCAAAGTTCTCTTTGTCGCGATACTAGTACTCTCTACTTTCTGCGTGGGTTTAAAATCTGCGCAGATACATTCGAGGGTCGACCAACTCTGGGTTCAAGGTACGTTCAATTGTTTTGTGTTCATTTAAAATGCTATCCTTCATCTTTATTGGTGGTTTATGTAAGAAAGGTAATGCGCATCATGATAGAGACAGTGTGGCACTTTGTGCATCTTGTGGAATACCAATGGAGGTTGACGAGCGCGTCTGTGGAGCCGCTTCCGTCTCGCTGTACGTGCGTAGCATGCAATCGCAACTACACAGCGGCCGCGGTGTGTAAGCGCCCTTATAACCACTGTAAACTTGAATTTAAATTCGTCAATCAACCATCTGAATGGGCATTTGCGTCCGGTACGCTACTCGATTTAGTCTAATTGTATTTCAACGACTTTGTATAGTATTTTTTATTACAACTTATTAACATATTCATTTTTATGTAAACGTCTTCAATATATTTAAAATGTCGTATTGTTGTATCACCAGTTAAGCGCCTACTTTAAAACAAACCTTTTTTAATATTTATAATTATGTATCCTATAAGTAGTATGTAATGGTGATCTTGCGGTTAAATTATCAGATTTTCTTGTACAACCTCTATTTTTGGTTCCGCATGCACCAGGTTGCAGGTTCAAACCCACTACAGTACAAGTACCAATGTGGCTATTTCAAAGATGTATGTACTCTCTCATTTATTCAAAGACACCATTGACAATTGGTGAAGGGAAACGTAGCGAGGAAAACTGGATAAAAAAAAAAACTGAATTCGCTAACCCGCAGTGAGCTAGGGTGGTGATCTATGCTCGTTAATTTCCTATATACTATACACCGCAGTCGACATTTATAGGATGGTATTATAATAATTATGTAACCAACCAAACAAAATCTATATATAAACTTTTAATCATCTACGTATCGTTACTGTTAATATATACCTATGTAATAACAGAAAATCTATGGACAATGGAGATATAATTAACCATTAGCCCCACTATGCACCGTTACGATAGAAATACCCTAAGGAATACAAGACAAACTATGACAGAATCTTAGCTATCCGTTTTGGCTGCACATAAACACTTACTTCTAAGTAAGGAAGATGACTTAAAGTTAAAAAAAAAACATTTTATCCTCATTGGAGTTTCGTACGCACTCCACGTTCGATCGTTGCACGTACACCGCTTGATTTATATTCATCACCGTGAATTATTAATTTACCTTACAATCTTTTATTGATGTGGGTAACGAGGGTATGGACGGCATACCCGCTTTTCCGGGTTGGGTAACACTGTAGACTACGGCAGCTTTCTTGATTGCAACTCTTTAACCGGTAATTTTTTGATGCGTTGGAAATGTTCTGTCAAACATTTTTAAAGTTTTATTTTTGAGTGATAAGTAAATTAAATTCAATCCGTTCTTTTTACAAAGTCAGGTAGGCAAATTCCTCTAAGAAATAATCGATCGAAACGGTAGAGATTAGAAATCAAAAGGTTCTAAGAATTCTGTCGTTATAATCCTCAAACTTAAGTGCTTGGAAAAGGTCCCTTCGTTCATTACCAGCAGCCTAATTATAATTATGAATAAAATTAAGTCATCTTCTGACTCCTCACGACAAATATGGTCGTTTTATGGTTTATCCAATTGCTGTAGAATGTCACGATGTATTTTCATTTATCCATCAACACTACTATGTGTATTTTCTATCTATAATTTGCATGTTAATTAATTACTTAACACTATTTCGTGAAAATTGTTGCCAGATATAGACATATTAGAAACTACTATAGATGTTTTGTCCATCGACCCATGCTACAATCTAATATGTTTTCTTAACTAGTATTAAAGCTGTTCTAGTAGAAAAAGTTCAGAACTTTATAAACAGGTGGTGCAGCGCGTGTATCCAGTTCAATACGTAAAGCCGGACCATAAAAAGAGTATGTTTAAAGTAAAGATACACGTACGTTTAGTTACGATCCCGGAACAGCGACTAGACGTGAGCTCCGCGCATGCGCGTCCAAGTATCTCTTAAAGGCACATCCTACCATTAAACTTTACTATTTATTATCTACCAGCGTTTGCTTTTAACTTCTTTGATGTAATGTAAATGTCGTTAATCCAGTTAATTGATATTGCGCAGAACACCATTTACGCACTGTCCCGGGATGCCATTTTAAAAATACGTTACGACCTGCACGTCAATTCTGTAAAATGTCAATCAACAACTCGCATCTCACTTCGCTGTTCACTTCACGTTCACTCTCACTTCGCATAAGTTTCAAATTTCGAGTGCGAACTCAAACGTCATCTCATATTTAGGCCCGAGTTTTCTCACTACATCATAATCATTGATTACGTAACCGTTCTGTTAGCATTAAACCGATGTTCAATCCAACCGCGTTTTTTTTTAGAGTTCACCATTTATTTCTAACCAACGGTTTGCTAACCAAACTGTTTTGAATGAGTGAGTCCAAAATTACCAAATGCTGGAATGGTTTATCATTATTTTGTGAATGTTTAATGTCTTAATGGTCACGTCAATCAATTTTCATTGTCAAACTCTGTGATCAAATCATCTAACTCAATTCATAATTTTTTCTTGTCGTGTTTGTTATTAAATCTTTTATTGAATATATATCAGTGATATGGAAGATGAGCGTAAACGTACTTTGAATTTCACCTGTGGCGAGAAATCTGTACTTACGGCACTCGTAATAAAGTACAGAGATAGAATAGAAAATAAAAAGACGGACGCTAAAGCAAATGCCGAAAAAGCAAGAAGTTGGAAGGATCTGGCTGACGAATTTAATGCTCTTAGTACTCACTGCAAACGTTCTCTTGAGAGCTTCAAATCAAATCAAATATATTTATTTGTTATAGCTTAAACACTTGCTGGGAGAATAACAAAATAAAAACTTCATGTCAGGAAGCATAAACCAATGGCTAAACTGAGTTAGCTACATCGTTTAAGCTAATCATTCGATTACAGTACATAATCAATGGTTAGAGAATGGTGAACAGCAAAATATTGTTAAACAGCCGTTCATGGTTCAAACATTTGTTTAAAATTTAACCATCTGTTGGTGAACTTGGGTCTAAATCTCACGGTTAATTTAGTTCAACACGCTGACACGCTCGCAAGTGTAGCGCTAGTGTATCAACCGAGTTTATAGAATGCCAATCAAGAAATTCACGGCGGGTTCAGATTCGAATTTTAGAACGACGTCTTACAGAATCAACAGGCTGTTCTGTGATTTATTTTACGATTCAAAGAGTTCAAAAACAAATTATCTCCTCGGATATTTGTATTAAACGCAGTTAAGCAACTTTTACTGGCTGGTAATGAAATCTGCATTTTGATAACAATAATTAAATAACGTACGATTTTATATAAACCATAAAATATTATTGATACGGCGCGAATTAAATAAGATATTAAGATAAAATCCATAAAATTGTACCCTCTTCAGTAAGTATCAGCTGTCGTTTATGACTGCGAATGGGCGGTAAAACAATATTGTTATTCTGTATTGTAAATTTAAATTTAGTTCCAAATGGTGTTTGAAAAGAAAATTTTAAAACAAATAAAGGTCTATGAAGCGTCCTTGAGACAAAAAAGGATAAAAAGAAGAGATATAACAGAACTTATTCTTTTTTTGGTCCTCTCAAAGTTGGGTGGTCCGAGTTTTATGAATGTAAGAAATGGTATGCATTTATCTGTTGGATATGTTTACTTTTAATTGTTTTTTTAGATTCATTTTCAATTAGACCGTGTTGATCACGTCATGAATTAGGTAAGGAAGGAAGCGCATGAGTGCAACTTCCGTCATTGCAACATCCCGTAGAAGGTACGGCACTTAATCACGATCCAGATAACAGACATGCTAAGAGACGATTATCATATCTGAAACTTTTAGAATATTGGCACTCGTTTGTGCATTATTGTATGCTATCATTCCATAAATGTCTGCAGCTTGCAGCTTTTGATGCAAACGTTGATGTATGGGTTTTAAATACCAATTTCCTTTTATTTGTAAGTCCTTTTCGCTAACTGCAGTATTGTTTATAAAAAATCGCGAAAGGGCGGACGTAACAAAAAGGAAACGGACGATTTTATTAAAGCACCTGCTGCTGCATTGGTTCACAAAAACACAGATGACGAAACGTTATTCGCCGCATGATAAATGAATTATGTTCTCCAGTTCTCTTATAGGTACTATGCGTAGTATAGAATTGCTAAACCATAACCATATCTCCAAATAAAACGACGATCGAAAACATTGAAATGTCAATTTATATTAAGTCGTCGGCTACTGTCCAAACAATACAAATACATTGAGAGGTAACAGCCACACAGACGTTATCGCGGAACAAAGCCGGCAGAGTTAAACAATGCCGAAGGTCCGGAGTCGCCTAACAACTTAATTAGGTGGCCCGCGGCCGCCCGTAAATATCCCTACGTAAAATTACGACCAATAAAACTAAAAAAATGTATAACATTTCTATTGACTCACAAAAAACGAGGGATCTGATTGTCCGGCCCGCTTTGTGTGAAGACGCCTTGCTGCGCGCCACGCTCGGCTATTATCCCCTGAGCCCTCCCAACCTAAGCATTTCTCTCATTTCTATTGAGGATGGGATGTGGTGGAGTTCTATTTAAACTGGTGTTGCTTGTGCAGCGTAGAGAATCATTATAAGACCTATTATTTGCGGAACTTGAAAGGACTTACGGTACCTATTCTATCTAGCACAATTGAGGACGTGTTTACCTGTTGGGTAATTACATTCTCGCTTTAAAATGAGCGTTATAGGCGTCCTTTGTTTTTCATGAACACCACACCTACAAAGTTTGTTTTTGAAGATGTTCCTTGAAGGGATTTCATGATAGCCTTTTCATTTTTTTCTATACAAATAGCATACATATTGGTTTTAAGTCCTCGAAACATTATTGGAAATGTTCAGACGACTCCAGGTTTGATTTTAAGATCAAATTTTTAATGTAGTTTATTTTATTTTTGGGAACTGAGTGTTTCGGGACATCATAACTTTTCTTTTTCATCTGATTTTCAGCAGGGTCACATTAATTGTCCACTACACATATTTGTATTTGTGTTCACAACATGTGGTATACCGCATTCGACCTACTAAGCGTAAGTAAACTCAAGTGCATGCCAATAAACTTAGTGATGTAAGATTGTATAGTCGACCTTTGCAAAAGTTGGCTGCAATTCCGTTCGCTGAGGGCGCGTAGATGCAGTTACGTTGTTAAGACGGTTCGAATGCTAAATGAGTTGTGTCACACGTGTTATTTGTAACTGATACATACAGCACAGTATAAAAGGTTGATTATATAGCACGCGGTCCGCACCGCCTCGCCCCACGTCGCCCAGCTCTCGCTCGTACTTGCTATGGACTTCTAAATGCGACTAGTTTTTATCCAAAAACCGGCCTCAAGCTTGATCGATTTAGCGACCATGACCGAAATGTTACAGATTTCTCCTATCAAAACATTGCGTTTGAATTGCTATGACCAACCATTCGAGAAGTAACCATTTTTGTTGTGTTAAAAAGCTTAGAACTGGTTTAAATTCTTTTCCATATTCTCGGGCGCTCTTGATGTCTCAATTAGAGCCACAGGAAAGCAGCGTGCGCGTGCGCTAACAAAGTCGCGTCATTGCTGTGCGATGGTTCGCGCCGGCCGCAAAGGACGCGGTTTGTTTATTCCGCCATCCATCTGTTGTCTACGCTGAGGCTAATTTGCATAGAGGGCCAGCGCGAGACGCGGGCGGGGGCCGGGGGGCTGGCCGGACCACACGGGCTCGGCACGGCGGCGCGCGGGTGGCCACAACCACATGCACGGCGCACGTACCGCCGCACCCCCCTCGTCCTCATGTCCTCCGCGACGTCATTCATTGCGATTGTCCGCGCTGATCGTCCGCTACCACATCGAGTAGAAATGTTGTCATTATCGACGCACACGCATCGAGAATGCAATAAAAGGTTTCAGATTCGCATTGATATTGCTAGCATACTTTGACAGATTTAGGTACCATTCAAGCGGCCATTACGCATTGTGTTGTCAGAAGAGCTGATTGTTATGTTGACTTATGCAACGACTATGTACGTTAGTTGATAAGAGCCGGTGAGGCTAAACTTTATAAAGACACCGCCCCCGCTGGCCGCTGCGTGCGATAACGCGCGGTGAGTGTGAAAGCTGCACTCCGGCAGACAGACGTGATAACCCCGCGTGACCTTGCGATGTTTCCGCGCTTACCGCCCGCCCTATAGCGCTCTTGCATTATTTGACCGGTCTGCTCTCTTCAAAGACATATCAATTAAATTATGTCGCTTGGATAACTTATAATACAAAGATATAAAGCAAAGACCTAAGAATAGTAGCAAAACAAGAGAACTCTGCAAATAATAAATATATTATAATGATGAGATACGTAGTTAGCCTGTTAGTTTGTCTTGAAGGTCAACCTATGTTTACCAGCATCTATAAACTTTGGGATTTTGCATTTTCGCCACAATGTAGATAAACATGAGCTTGGATGCTAACACGACGCGATCCAACATGAGCGTGGCGCGATGCATCGTAAATCGCGCCCACGGCTCTGGTAGGTGTTAAAATAGAGGCGCCCTGTGCGGCCCACCACGCTCGATTCCATTCCACTTGCTTTATGATAATCCCTAATATCCGGCACGAGTGGCGGCTATGTTTAGCCTCAATGATTACGAAACTTGTAGCGACACTTCCAATGTTGATTTTTCTACGTCGATAGTTTTAACTGACGCTCAGGCTTATGTGTGGGTTTATTATGCTAGCTTAGTGACTTTACAGTCTGAATTATTTATCTTAAATCAATATTACCATTTGCATTAGACACGACACATAAAAGTCGGAGTCCCTATTAGGTCTTGGTTGGTTCTGAAAAGACTGTTTAACTATCAAACGTCATGCTTCCAAACAAAAGATTACTTTGCGAATATATACGTGTGTACACAGTGAAGCAATAAATAACCACGTCTGCGTTAGCGAGATATTGTTTATAGCCACTTGACGTTCGTATCGTTTACACATTAATCTTCATGCGCCTAAGTCTTAGAACTTATTGTGAAATTAATTACGCGATTTCGTACAACTTGAACATTTATGAATAAACAACTCAAATTGTATACATTACACGCAACCATTAACGTTTTGTCACGAACTTTAAACATTTTTCAAATACCCTTACCTGGCATTTCACGCAGTTTATTTTTGAACAGAAAAGTTTTTTCTTTGCGTTCCTTCTTGAGACCCGAAAAGTATGGCATTATTAGTTTAGAAGTGGTTTAAACGATTCTTTTTTTATGGTTTAACCAGAAGTGAACCTAAATACTTGTTGTTTTATGCCTCGGCAAAATTAAACTCAGATCATGCAAATATTCTTCTGAGTGGGAATCGAACCGCGTCAAAGCGCCCCCACTTAGGCTCTGCGCCAATTAGCTGACGTCAACTATCTTTACTCTTAATAAGAAAGGCTTTACGCAATGTGATAAGGTCCCACTGTAAGATTAGCAAAAATATAATTTTCTAAAATATGTATATAACCACATATACAACTACACACATCAAAAGTGTCTAGGGATCAACATATATTTTTGCAATAACTTTTCTCCTGATTGATATTAATTAAAATTTTCTTTAAGGATTCATCGAATAAAGTGTTTTCGTTTGTCACAGTAACGATAAACCAAGTCACCTTTGCATTAATAAAGAAATTTGCCATTTTCCTAATAAAGGGATTTTTGACATTTGAACCACTAACACAAAAGTTCGAAAAAAAGACTGAAATAACAGTTTTCTTTAAAATTTTATTGGGTAACTTAAACAATTAATAATCCGTGTTTCTACCGCGAACACTAACAACACAAGAACATCGGTTTGGCATACTCAAAATGAGTTCATCCAAATCACGCTGTGGAATGGCCGCCCATGTTCGTTGCAACAACAAAAAAAGGTCTTCTTGCGACTGGATACCCTCCATATTCGGCAGAGCTCTTCTCTGTAGCATATCCCATGCATGCTCAATCGGGTTCAAGTCTGGCGACTGAGCAGGCCAGGGCAGGACATTGATGTTAGCTGCGGCGAGAGTCTGTCTTACAACTCTTGCGGTGTGCGGTCGTGCATTATCATGCATTAACTGAAATAAGGGACCGATTTGCACTTGTAGAGGAACGATGACGTCTGATACAATCGTCTCAGCATAAATTTGAGCGTTGAGGTTGCTTCTGATCCAAATCAACTCAGTTCTTCCGCCGATCCAAATACCCGCCCATACCATGATGGTTCCACCACTATAAGGATGGACTTCCTGGCAGGATTTTAATCGCTGTTGGCGTCCAGGGGTTCTCCAGTGTCGTATACGTCTTGTATCCGGTCTCATACCAAAACGAGACTCATCAGAAAAGCACACGAAACGCCATTGTTCTTCTGCCCAATTTCTGTGTTCAAGAGCCCATTGATATCGAATCCTACGATTGTGCATTGCTATAGGTGGTACCCGTAGCGGTCTTCGGGAATGAAGGTTCACTTCATGCAAGCGGTTTCTGACTGTTTGGTCGCTAATTAAGTTCCCTGAAGAGTGATGAAGCCTCACGGCTAACATCATGGCGGTTATTGTTGGAGCTCTTCGAGTTAAGATTTGAATGTATCGGTCTTGTCTCCGTGTGGTGCAGCGATACCGTCCTCCATGGCGCTCAGCCACGGTACCAGTGCTTCGGTAACGTGTCCAAAGTCGACTGATAACACTCTGACTTGTATTCAGAGCTAAAGCCACAGTACGTTGCCGGGAACCAGCTTCTATCATTCCCACGGCTCTGAGCATTTCTTCCCTGCTTAAATGACGTCGCCGCTCCATAATAACGTTGGTTTTAATCAGTAGTAGGGAAACAGTAGCACTAATAATGTCTTCAATGCGTTGTATGTTTTTATAGGGAAAATATTGACAGCTGATTTTCATCTTTTACTCGAATTTGATTCACAGTTCCTGATTCGAATTATGAAATGCACCAAAAAGGATCCATATAAATTTATAAAATCATAAATTTATTACAAAGCCACATCTCAATCTCAAGAAATCCGCATAAAAATGCTTGATCCCTAGACACTTTTGATGTGTGTATTTCTTCAATACAAGTTAAGGTTGTACCGGTTGTACGTATTGTTAATAAATATATATAAAACCTAGATGTCAGAGACACTAATTTATTATAAATACATTGCTTTGTAGTCTTCGCAGTGACATGCACTGATATGTTCTTGTTTACATTCTACAGATGTCGGATTAAAAATACCTAAGGGTACTTCACAACCTCTTGAGTGAAACGATTGGTTGCCAGCCGCAATTGCTATTACAACACCTGAACAGCGATTATCCGTCATCACAATATTTTTTTCACCTTTAAAAGGTTCTCAGATGTCATTCACGTAATACTACAAGCAACTGTGATATTTATATTATTCGTATATCTCTACCCGCATACCCACACAGTCACAAACGGTACGGTTGAACAAAAAGTCTTGGCACGTTTCATCAGATTTTTTGTTCATACTCGTTTTGTAATTTTTAATGCTTATTAAGCTCATTTACATACAAAGTGTTCTGCGAAATGATCACGGCATTAGCATTAGTACAATATCTGTAGCTGCGAACAAATGACTGACGACTGTCAGGTGGTCCCGAGTCCCGACCGCACCGCATTAACATTATTGCCATTGCGACTTGTGGCGTGACTACGAAGTGGAATACTCAGTAAAATACCTGGTAATACACTGGACACTGCTAAACAGTTAACCTAGCAACGTAATCGTTACCATACACTGATCTTTACAAACTCCCTGCGCTTTGTGTCGATAGAGATACACAAGTAAAGAGTATCGTTGTGTGCGGTGTGTGAATGCAATTTACTCAGAATTAAGTGTACAGAAATAACATTCTTTAAACTTAGCATGTTATTGCCGTAAATACCTACATAAGCTAGCAAGTGTTAATCGTTTCGTGTTCTGCTCATTATAGGTAACGAGCGTGAAATTAATACTGACCTATTACCACTAGAACTTTCAGTATAAATAAATCGTTTATGTGCGTACATTATGCAAATAACGAGTGTGTTTATTTGTATTGTGTTTATTCATGTTGCGTGCGCTTTCGACTATGCACAATATACATTGACCCGTCACGCTATAAATTAGAGACGAAAATAAAATAGCGTTCCGAGAGTGGAGCGAGGGCGTTAACTGCCACTGCTTCACGGACTCGACACATGTGAGATATAGTTTCGAATACAACGAGTGACGAGTTTCAAGAATCCAAGCTTGTGATGGATCACAAGGGGAAGTTTTTGAGTACAACTTATATGAATTTCGATTCTTGCAAAGAGCCATTTGTTTGCAGTCTAGAGCTAGTTTTTGAATTTCTGATTTCTGTTTACTATTTTACTACAATCTTCGCTTATATGTGTGGTATATGGAACGCAAAAATGATGAGTAAAATTACGAACTGTTACAATCACAGACGCGGATTTTAATTTGAACCAATCTTGAAACACTTCCTTTAAATGTCCAGTTTTTAATAATAAGAACAAAATTACAGTAAGAGGTTTTATATCCATCTTAAAACTATATGCGCGGATGCATAGGTATCCTGCTGCTTTAATTATTATTTTGTGATTAATTCTAAAAATAAATTTTCAATCATGTATTTATATACGACGTACGAGTACACACTATAATTTAAGGTTAAGCGAACCTGTCAAACCTTTTTTTTTCCTAACACGTCGTGGACCTAATTCGGCACAAAAAATGTTACAAACCGGCTTATAAATCAGCGGGTCGGGTGTTAATTGGAACGAATTCTCTCGCCGATTCGCTGACAACATGCGGAATGAGTGGCTGCCTCCATACGACAATCACGCACATGTTTTAAATCACACTCCTTTAAATTGTAATCATTATTCATGATATACAAACAAAACGTATCTCAAGATATTTTAAATTGTTGTTTTTTAACAACCGAACATTCTTAAAATAGCTTCATTTACATTGAGCCCAAAATAAATAAGGTGTCAACACAAGAGCAATAAATGTGTTGAAAAATCCAACATTTGTTTTAATTAAAAGATTTTTGACTATGTATCTCTAATTAAGGGTGTCACCTACGCGACGCCGACATCTGAACATAAGGTGCGTCAGATAGGAACGCAGTAAATCACTGGATGTATCTACGTGTTAAGTATTGTATCGCGGCCCGGTTCTGCTCGACTCTAATACGTAACAATAAACCAGCGTAGAAAGGGAGTTCAATCTAAATTAGGATGTTTTTACAGATCTGAATAGTTGAAGGGGAGGCATGAAAGCTACTGACTTCATTTGAAAATTTATCACGCGATGTTCCGATGTTGTTTTTCTGTGAATGACAACTATATTTTAGCGTAATCTCTTTATATTATATGGGAACATTAATTTGTCTGGTACTAGCAAGCATCAAAACAATATTATCGCAAACTCGTTTAAATAATCATTTTACACGATTTTAAGTAAGTGAATGACCTTGTAGGAAATTATCTTATTTGTTATCAACTGAACGAAGATACTTACCTAATCGAGCATCGCTTTAAATCGTATTTTTTTATAAATTATCTAATACGATATAAATTAAAAAGAAATTATGTTTCACGTAAAACATTCAAGTTTTTCGCTTGACGCACAAATTGTGCGCTAATTAGATATCCTCGTTAATACGACGTCGCCCACCGCAACCAATGAATGCGGTCAAGACATCACGATATGTTACATAATAATTGGATCTCGTTAGGGTGCCTTTTTGTAAACTTGACACATCGGCTTCCAGGTATCACTCAAGAATTTCCCCGAGCGATGAGACAAAAAACGGTCGTTTTTAGATTATTTCATTCTGCTACAAGCTACATAATAATCTACAATGTTTTTTTTTTTGTTAACAGAGGGTGGTCGATTAGAAGCTGAACTAAAGTATACAGCGAAGGCGCTGGGAGAAGCCGACTCCTCAACGCATCAGCTCATCATACAAACGGCCAAAGATCCTGACGTGTCGCTATTGCACGCAGGCGCACTGCTCGAACACCTAAAGGTAACTAAATCGAATCTTACGTATAATACATAATCATCCCCTAAATGATCAACAACGTATTCCGTCCGATTTTGAACAATGCTAGTTAAAATTTTATGATATAACCTCAATTGTGTTTGTCTTCAGGTGGTCCACGCAGCGACTCGCGTCACCGTGCATATGTACGACATAGAGTGGCGACTAAAGGATCTTTGCTACAGCCCCAGTATACCTGACTTCGAGGCTTACCATATAGAGAAAATTATCGACAATATCATTCCATGCGCGATCATAACGCCGCTTGACTGCTTTTGGGAGGGATCTAAGTTATTAGGACCCGATTATCCTATTTTCGTTCCGTAAGTATCTTTATGAGATCTTATTTCGATCTATTGTACAGGATGTCCCAATATATATTTTCTTGATGTTTCATTTATAGCGGTCTTCAGCACAAACTACAATGGACTCATTTACATCCTCAAGAGGTTTTAGAAGAAGTGAGGAAACTGAGGTTTCAGTTCCCGTTCAGCACAATGGAGGCTTACATGAAGAGAGCTGGCATCACATCCGCCTACATGAAGAAGCCTTGCCTCGATCCCACCGATGCCCACTGCCCGGACACGGCTCCCAACAAGAAAACAGGCAATGTAAGTATAGCTAACATAATAATGCCCTAAAAAGTTCAGGTAGTATTAATCTCTTTTGTATAGTTGTTGTGTGTGAATCATTTGTTACGGTTCCATGAGAGCCACATTAGAGACCATTACGTCAACTCCCGGTCCTTTTATGAAGACTTCAATTTACGACAGTTTTACTGGCGCATAAATAAAGCATGTAGGATCACGATAAATAAAATATCTTTATCGAGACGAACGCATAAACTTTAAATACTTTCCATTATAATAAAATATTTTTGGAAACGGTAATAAGGCAGGATGAAAGCGGTCGCCGCCGGGCAGATGGTGCGACTACCTGCCGCGGGAACTCCGCCCAGCGTGAAAGTTATGTGGCACACTATGTGATAACATCATCACCAAATATAGGCTTCGCAACCGTACCCTACCCGATTCACATCAATTATGTATTGACACCGCATTTTTCCAATATAAATATAAATCAAAAGAAGCATCTCAACTGCGAACGGTTCCTTAAGTGAACAAATTGTCTTCAATATATAGTGCATATGCTGTGGAGACTCAATTGCATCGGTTTGATTTTTGTGAGTTTGCCGAGAGTGTCTGTCGCCACCCACGTTCGGCGAAGGGTCGGGCGCAGATCGGGCACGCATTGTTCGGTGCGCCCGCGCAGCCGGACCACCGCATTATACGGGCGCATTGTACACGCTTCAATGGGCTTCATTTGCCGCAGCTATCGCCCGTCACAATGACACTATTATATCAATAATACTCACCATCCGAAGGAGGCGAGCACTTCCACGGAAACCTCATAATTTTAAGTTTACTTTGTTTCTTTATCATTGTCAACGTTGATGACATTCCAGGAATTTCTTTATTTTTTAACAGGACATTCAACTTATATAAGAAAAGGATACCTGTTTCAATGTTTACAAACATAATAATATTCTAGAAGGTCTAATAATAAAATATGTGAATAGGTTATTTCTCTGGTTTTATATCCATATTTTAGTTGCATCCATGAACGTTTTAAAGTACAAGAATATTTTTTTACAGATTCCAGATGTAGCTGCAGAGTTGTCCCACGGATGCTACGGTTTCGCGGCAGCGTACATGCACTGGCCGGAGCAGCTGATAGTAGGTGGAGCCACAAGGAACTCCACGTCAGCTCTGAGGAGTGCGAAGGCTCTGCAGACTGTCGTGCAACTGATGGGAGAGCGAGAGATGTTCGAATACTGGGCGGACCACTACAAGGTGCACCATGTTGGCTGGACGCAGGAAAAAGCCGCTGCTGTTTTAGACTCGTGGCAGAGGAAATTTGCTACTGTAAGTTATCCTTCGTTCTTAAAATAACATTGGGTATCGGTGATACATAAAAAGAACACGAGCACTTGCCATACTTGTTCAATCTATTTCAATTTTAATAATAGTTTTTTTATGTCCCGACTTTTTATCTAATCACGAAAATATATCAAGTATAATTTTTTTAACGTCGCACTTCGCATCTTTGCGTAGAGCGAAGTTAAAAAAATTACGTATAAAAAATTACTCTTGTACGTAGTGAAGTACCCAATTATACTTCCAGTTTACCGTTTCCAGCTAGGTCGCTTCATTGTTAAAGTTTTCTATGAATCCCTATATTAATCTAGCATTAACTTCCAGGAGGTGAGGAAGATGACAACGACAGAGTCTGTGTCGCCGTCCTACAGCTTCTACCCGTTCTCGACATCCACGCTTAACGACATTCTTGGGAAATTCTCTGAACTGTCATTAAAGAACATTCTGTTGGGATACATGTTTATGGTAAGCATTTGTTACATCTAACCGCTTATTATAGTTACTGTGTAGAGTTTTGTTTTTTTTTTGTCCTTAGCATTATTTTAAGTTTTTGTTTTGTTTATTTCAGTTAATTTATGTAGCCGTGACTTTAATACAATGGCGCGACCCGGTCCGCTCGCAAGCCGGCGTGGGTATCGCCGGTGTTCTTCTACTTTCCATCACTGTAGCTGCTGGACTAGGCTTTTGTGCTTTGTTAGGTGATTATTTTTTCCTTATAAGTTTCTTTAAACATTTTTCCCTTATATTTAATAATATTTACTTAGTTTGTCCACAAATTTTATTTGACTTTTTGCATTTCCCATCAGGTATTCCGTTCAACGCATCAAGTACCCAAATAGTTCCATTCCTAGCATTGGGTTTAGGGGTTCAGGATATGTTCCTTCTCACTCACACGTACGTGGAGCAAGCGGGAGACGTGCCGCGTGAGGAGCGAACTGGCCTGGTGCTCAAAAAGAGTGGGTTAAGCGTGCTTTTGGCCTCTCTCTGCAACGTCATGGCGTTTCTGGCTGCGGCCTTACTGCCAATACCTGCGTTACGAGTGTTTTGTCTTCAGGTCAGTTACAATGGTCATTGATTTTGATTTAAAAAGCAATCTAATTATTATACATGAGTCTGGTATCAAGATTTGTTCCCGCTAATAAATATTATTGATTGTGCTATTGAGGTAGTAACAATAAACCTCTTTTGTTTGCTGCTATCAGTAAGCGAGATTTACAGATCTTTTAACATGGCTAATCATTAACAATGCGAGTGACGCAGTACGAACTTTACTATCATTCCTATCCAAATACAAACGATATTAATCCCACAGGCCGCAATTTTATTGCTGTTCAACTTGGGCTCGATGCTACTGGTGTTCCCTGCGATGATCTCGTTGGACCTCCGGCGGCGGTCTGCGGCCCGAGCTGACTTGCTCTGCTGCCTCACGCCTGAAAGCCCCATGCCTAGGCGGCACATGAAAATAGCTGAAAGGACTAGGAGTCGCAGTGGAAAGACTGATAAGGTATGCATCTAATTCCAAAACTACATAATTATTAATAAAAAGAATATTAAAAATATTAAAGTTCATCATCAGCAGATCATAGAAAATCATTAATTAATATCAGAATATATTAACTTATGTAAATCTATTATTTACAGAGTAATTGGAAAGATACGTCGAGACAACCATTAGATCCAGAGGATACAGGGGACCAGTCCAAGGTGACGTGTTGCCTCAGTCTTTCGCTCACCAAGTGGGCGAAGAACCAATACGCACCGTTTATAATGCGACCATCTGTTAAGGTGAGTTCATGTCCATTAACGACTACATAATGAATACACATAAAAATAAATATTTCAATCCTTACAGTCCTTAAATCATCACGAAAAGTACATGGGCAATAATCGTTGATGTTATTTCAGGTTACATCAATGCTAGCGTTGATCGCAGTCATATTAGCAAGTGTTTGGGGAGCTACGAAAGTCAAAGACGGTCTAGATCTCACAGACATTGTACCGGAAAATACAGACGAACACGAATTCTTATATCGCCAAGAAAAATACTTCGGCTTCTACAGCATGTATGCAGTGACACAAGGAGACTTTGAATATCCCACCAATCAAAAGTTACTCTACGAATATCACGACCAATTCGTTAGGATACCGAATATTATAAAGAACGACAACGGTGGACTCACGAAATTCTGGCTGAGCCTGTTTCGTGACTGGCTGTTGGACTTACAAGCAGCTTACGACAAGGAAGTGGAAAGCGGTTGCATAAATCAAGAGTACTGGTGTAAAAATGCAACCGACGAGGGCATACTGGCTTACAAACTGATGGTGCAGACTGGACATGTAGACAATCCCATCGACAAGTCACTTATAACGACAGACACAAAGAATGGTCACAGATTAGTGGATAAAGACGGTATCATCAATCCGAAGGCTTTCTACAACTACCTGTCTGCTTGGGCTACAAACGATGCTCTAGCATACGGAGCTTCACAAGGGAACTTGAAGCCACAGCCGAAGAGATGGACGCATTCGCCGGGAGATGTAGACCTGAAGATACCGAAATCATCACCCCTTATTTACACACAACTGCCGTTCTACTTATCAGGTTTGAGTGACACAGAGAGCATAAAGAATCTGATAATGTCAGTACGGGAGTTGTGTTTGAAGTTTGAAGCGAAGGGATTGTCTAACTTCCCGTCTGGAATTCCTTTCCTGTTTTGGGAGCAGTACTTGTATTTGAGGACATCACTGCTTCTGGCCCTCGCCTGCGCGTTAGCTGCTGTTTTTGTGGTAAGTTTTCTTTCGTGTATTATGTTTTAATAGTCGATAAACGGATATGTAAAACAATTTCGAGTTTGTGCAAATGAAAAGTTTATAATTTTTTTTTCATCTACAGGCTGTAATGGTACTCCTTCTGAACTTCTGGGCGGCAGTATTAGTGACGCTGGCTCTAGCAACGTTAGTGCTTCAGTTACTTGGAACAATGGCTCTGTTAGGAGTCAAGCTGTCGGCAGTTCCTGCTGTCCTACTGGTCTTAGCTATTGGCAGAGGTGTTCACTTCACAGTTCATTTGTGTTTGGTAAGTAATCCTAGTTTTTGCTACATATGTTATTTTCCAAGCAGTCAAAAATTGTCATACTCTAATCTTTTCTTGTTTACCTACATCATGTATCTTAATGTACAATTTTTTTTTGCAGGCTTTCGTTACATCGATCGGTTGCAAGCGTCGACGAGCCTCTTTGGCCTTAGAGTCAGTCCTCGCTCCTGTAGTACATGGAGCCTTAGCTGCTGCCCTCGCCGCCTCCATGCTGGCTACCAGCGAATTTGGCTTCGTGGCCCGGCTGTTCCTAAGGCTACTTCTAGCACTTGTGCTACTGGGCTTGATTGATGGACTTCTGTTCTTCCCGATTGTACTCGCCATATTAGGACCCACGGCAGAGGTAACATTCATATTAAATTACCGACTTCTATTATGTTACGTACTCCGAACAGTACCTAACTACACACACAAATATTCCATTAATGAGTAAATTAGTTGACTATAGATTCTAATAAAAAAAAATTATTTTGTCTAGGTTCGACCGCTTGAACACCCAGAGAGATTATCGACACCATCACCAAAATGTTCACCCGTGCATCCTCGGAAGTCAAGTTCAGGGTCTGGTGGAGGTGACAAGGCAAGTCGCGGAGGCAAATCAGCTCCGCGTCCGTCTGCTCCATCACTCACGACTATTACGGAGGAGCCGCCTAGCTGGCACTCTTCTGCCCCCTCCGTACAATCCTCCATGCAGTCCATTGTTGTGCAGCCTGAAGTTGTTGTTGAGACTACAACTTATAACGGCAGTGATTCGGCTTCTGGAAGATCGACCCCAACGAAGACCCCGCATGCGGGTGCCATTACGACTAAGGTTAGTTTCTTTCATATTTTTGTTTTATTATCTTGCAAATATATTGAAAAAATATAATTATTAATTATTTTATTTAGAAATATAAAAACGGTTGTTTAATCTATTTAAATGTTTACAGGTTACTGCAACAGCAAACATAAAAGTGGAAGTGGTGACACCAAGCGATAGGAAATCACGGCGATCGTACCATTACTACGACCGCCGCAGGGATCGCGACGACGACCGAGAGAGAGACCGAGATCGAGACAGGGACCGGGACCGGGATCGTGACAGAGACCGGGAACGGGACCGAGACCGAGATAGGGATCGGTCCAGGGAACGAGAGCGCAGGGACCGGTTTAGGGATGAACGGGACCATCGCGCCTCGCCGAGAGAGAACGGCCGCGACTCTGGTCACGAGAGCGACTCCTCACGACACTGAAGACATGCGGAATGAACTGCTTGTGTTACTTCAACAACGATCCCCAGCGTGTCAACACGCTGAGACGCCTAGTTATACGTGCATGAATGCATTTTATTATACTGTATGTAGTGATATGATCGATGAATACGACATCTTTACCTAAAGTTACGGAGTTTAATCTCTTATAAGCTGAGCAATCGTACGTAAAATGTTTTAAGGTTGGCAATACCGCTTATAATCAGTACCTTAAGACAGTATTACGAGATTTGTAATTTTAAGTTAACTCTTCATATGAATATAGTGGAGGCTATATGTAATTGGGTACACGATGGAAGTGCTAGTATGTAATCGACGTAATTGTATGACTACCGTAGTACACAGGATGGTACTGAAATCATTCCATAGCGTGGCACTAGTACTTCTATATTGTGGTTCAGTATAGATACGTTCCAGTGTGAAAAGCTAGTGAATTCTTTACTGTATAAAAACCAAATATCATTTGTAGAACGTCATATCTATACATTTGTTTGTGTGTTCCTATTATAAAGACATTTCAATTTGTCTCCAAACTCTTTGTTACATTTATACTTCTCTAAAGACTGTGGTCAAATATTATTAATTTATAATATTATTTATTTGTATGTCTATAACGATACTGTCACCAGGAAACTCTGAGGGTGGTCTCAGGTAAATTGTACAAATTATTTAGGTAGTTTTAATTCTAGGTTAGACGGCTATTTATGAGATTACTTAGTTATGTTTTATACCTAACTGTATTGTTGTGATCTTTAGGTAAACTTAGTAATTGTGAAGACTGCATTTAAAGATCAAAGCACAGTATTGTGTGAATATCGCGTCGTGGGTGCGTGTGACATCGACTACCGACATGAATACTGACCTCTCATTATGATCGATGAGTTACGTTGTAACGTTTTGTGCAAAGTACTTAGTAGCATATATTAATTTATACGTACCTATATAACTTAATAATATTCTGTAAATATAGCTGTAACACTAGTTAGTAACTGTGCTCGTATGCAGCGCCCAGTGCGGGGGCTGCATACATTTGTATCATTTATTTTTATACAATTTTAACTGACATATTGTCGAAAAACTGTAGGTTGTAACTGAAACGACAGCGTTTCGTAACTTTTGTAGGTTTTTTAAAAATTAACAAATGAAAAAGAGAAAATATAATTATTATGACAGTTTTGATAAGTATCATCTAGCATTTATTTACAACGAGTATTTAAATTATATAACAGAAGGCTGGAAAGTAACGAAATTAAAAAGACAATGATAATTTAAAAACAATAAAAATAACTACGATTTGTAAAGTGCCTATCATGAAGACAAGTACAATTAAGTAGGTAAACAAATTAAATATTAAATATTGTTGTTTTTACACCAGAATCTGGAATTGATTTGTCTATGACATATAATTGTTTATAGTACGCATATTGGTGACAATAAATGTTATTGTTAACACGAAAGTTAATGTCGACTGTATTGAGAAAATAAAATAATTTAAAACTGTACAAATATTGTTTTTTATTTGAACGTATTTCATACTAGTCTTTGCTCGCGGCTCAGCCTGCGGGTAGACAGTTATCGCGGAGAAAATTTGCCTATAGCCTTCCTCGATAAATGGGCTATCTAACTGACGGAATTATTCGAAAAAAAAAAAGGAATAATAACCAAACAAACAAACTCTTCAGCTTTTATTAGTATAAATCTGTAAAATCAATTTTCCGATCTCGGTTCTAGTATTTGTTATCGAACTCCTCCGAAACGGCTTTACTGGTATTTATGAAAAGCGTAGCTAGATATGAGAATAGGCTGCTTTTTAACTGTAGGTCATTAGGGTGGCTCTCTGGACAATATGTTAAAACAACAATAATAAAAAAAAATGAAAACTGAATTAAAATATGTAGAATGTTGAAACCCTCAGCCAGATATTCCAAGGAAAGTTTTAATTTCTGCCTTATTTCTATAAATCTCTTTTAAACTGCGAGGTCTGTAAAACTTTTTGTAAGTACATGGTCCCATGTCACTTCAGACTCGAGAATTGACTAACAAAAAAGTATAATTTTAATCTTTTATTCCTTGGGGACTTTTTATTACCGTAATACGTAATACCTATGTATAAACCTAAGCAACTTTGCGTAGGTAGTCTAGACATTACTTACAACTGTCGATGCCACAGCGTTATGAGATCTGTAACGGAGCGGAAGATACCGCTTATTGTTTTTTTCGGTTACAGAACACCTAAATTAGAAAACGATAAACATTGTACTAGCCCCGTTACGACTGAAGTATAATTACACCAAAAGTATTACGACTGCATAGAGGAAACTCAAGTACGTAAAATTTAGAAAAGTATAGTAACTTAGCTATATAATCCACCAATCATACAGTGATCCGCTTAGCTGAAATTATAATAGTGGGAGGGTGACATTTTGGCGGTAGCAACGCCTGCGACATTCCTTAGAAAGCGGGAGCGCGGGAATCAATAAAGGATTTCCTGGCGACTTGCCCACGCATGTGCGTGGCGGCCGGTGTCGCGAGCCGGCATAACCTCGCACTACCAGCGCTCGCTGACGCCGAACCAGCTTCAGCCACCGCCACCACTGCCATCACCTCGTTGACCGGCTTCCATTCCAGCTGACTGCCCGTCGGAAACCATCTAACTCCTCGTAATACTAGGCCGGATGTTTTTATAGAGCGGCACGGAGGCGTTCGTATCGGTCGCTGACCATCAACCCTATGTATGAGCAAATAAATCTCAGTAATAAGTAGTAGGCCGCTGCGTTATTGGGCGTATGATTCGCGCGCAGCGTCAGTGCGGGCGCGGGGGTGAGGCGCTGGGGCGGGGGCGCGCGGGGCGGGGGGCGCAGGCCGCGGCGCGCGCGGGTTTGGCGCGCGACACGCTTGTCCTCGCCTGCGGCCCGCCCGCACGACACCGGCTCCGGTCCCTAACCTGACCGACACAACCACTCGATGACTCATGCACAAACGTACGCCCCTTGGTGACACTGTCGGGAGAGTGTAGTGCGAACGGTGTGTTGTTCCATGCAGAAGCGGTCAGTGCTGTGTCGGTTGTCGTGTGCCCTTGTCATGTGGGGAGTGCGATGGCGCTGATGGACAGCATGTGTCCGCGAAGGCCGCTGGGCCTGCTACTCGCGCTGCTCGCGGCCGCCGCGCTCGCCAACCAGCTTGAGGACATCCCGCACAATGAGTAAGTAATGATGAGTACTCCTGATAACCTAGCGCTGGTTCACGAAGCATTGTACCCGCGGTATACGTAACACTGCATCTTCTTATAATGAGAAAATAGCAATGAAAATGAGAAAACGATTTAGATAGTGTCTGCGGGCAAACAAACATGTTGCGATTTATCACTACAATTACATCAACAATAACAAGGCTATTACTTGAATATAATTCCATGATAACCCTATTTAATGGATCACAGATCAAGTAAACAAAACCATTCGCTATGATTTATACGAAGTTAACCGTCATTTCTAGGGTTGATAACTTTTTTTTGTTGCTCTAGGTTTAATTAAATTATTGACCTACTCGGGTAAACATTAACCAGATATATAATTAAACATCAATATCTATAAAATTCTACTTAATATTTCGCTTCATTCTTGGAAATATACCTAAATCGTAGGCGTTTTCACGTAAAACAACGTAGTCGTAAGCTCTACGCGTTCGACTACGTTGTTTCACGTAAAGTGAAAACGTATCGTAGTCGAAAGCGTTATGTGTAAAATGTGAAATGCTCATGATTAGATTGAGGTTGTTTTATATAACAGGAAAAAATAACCAAAGGGGTAAGATATTTAGGTAATCAAGGTTAACCTAAGGCCGACGCTTG
This sequence comes from Plusia festucae, assembly GCA_950381575.1. Classification (NCBI taxonomy): domain Eukaryota; kingdom Metazoa; phylum Arthropoda; class Insecta; order Lepidoptera; family Noctuidae; genus Plusia; species Plusia festucae. The sequence goes on from OX494431.1 coordinate 12,807,880, forward strand.
CTTCATTGGAAAACATTATTCTTAAATCTATGTAGAAGTTTTTACAGCATTATATACTCGATATTGATAATGTTATGAAGCATTGTAGTGATCTTGAAGCACCAATTAAAATGGAATGCTCTCATTAAAATCGCTTACAGGGACATATTATATTGTTAAGAATACCTTCGATTCTAAGGATCATTTATCCACCATAATTTGCAGCTCATTTTACTCAAGCCCATTTATAAAGGTCTGTAATTTGGTAGGAAGCTTTGTTTTCCCAATTACAGCAGAGAAGTAGACTAATCAACGAATACAGAAAAGACCTTTGCCCACCAATATACTTAAATGATTTCATAAAATATAACGAAATCTCACCTCTATACTAATATTTTTGCGTCCATCCGTACATTAATCTTATTATTTGCACCTGTTGCCAAAATTCGCGCCATTTTTATACTTATTTCTCATGAAATTATGAAAGGATCCGTCAATTTATTTTAGCCGCGGGGAACTTTGATGTGGAGGCAGTAACCATTTTTTTTCAAGGGTATAACAACACTTTGTATAAGTTTTAGTATAATATTAACAAAAAATAATATACTATATGACCACCTTATCTTATCTTTTGTGCAACTGAAACTTAGCAAGGACATTAAATTTTTTAATTCAAAATACCAATCCATTTTTGTATTTTTTTTATTATTAAAGGTACCTACCTACCTACCTTTTTAAGATTTAATAAAGAAGGTTTTAATACCAAGGTAAATTAGAATGATAATTATCATTAAGTAGGATATGTATGATACCTATACGCCGAACTTATTATGCGATCTCCATCATAATTATGTCATCGAAGATTATATTATAGGTACAACCGGAAATCTTTAAGCACATTTGTTGATGGATACATTTACGTTAATAGAATGCGTAATTTTACTTAGATTTATTTTAGTAGATTTCGTCATCTTTAAATGTACAATTATGTACCAAGGACTGAGTCAAGAATAAGTCTTAAAATAACTAAATGCATCAATTGTTTCACGTGACACTTTTTTGATGAGGCTCAGATCAAACCCTACCAGTAATTATGATTTAGCAACCGACAGTCACCTACTCTAGGGCCGATAGTATTACAAGAACAGATTTACCGGATTCAAAGCCAGAAAGTTCAATCGCGGATCACTAGGTACAGGGTTAAGAACTGTAAGTAAGATTTGAGATTTAATAAAACGAGATTTAAGTGTTGTGTTTAAAAACAACTATAACCTCACTTTTAAAAAGACATATTAACGGGTGATACAACCTGTAACCAAATGCATATGAATCCGCTCTACCAACCACTAAGCCAACACGATTTGACATATCTGTATGTCAATATCTTGAAGTCAAACATGAGATTGTTTGGCTAAAATTAACGAATTAATGTAACCATAGTAGATTACTCTCTATTACTTTATCTATTGCTTTATAACCTTTTTGGTTTATAGATAAGGTACCAAAAAGGTTTGGTCTTTATTATGTCGGTAACTATTAAAACGTTTTACATTTAAAAGCTTTAATGGATTTAACCGTAAACTTAATTAAGCGTCTGTTAGCACTTAACTGGATTGACATACAATTAAAAATAAAGTTGATACATGCATGCATAAATATAATAAAGGACGCAATTTTTATTTCAGGATCATAAAAATAATACCGCGGTTGTGCCGAGAAATAATGTTGTACATATTCTTAAATTATTATTTTGTAATTTTTAATGTTCTATTGCTGTTTACAGCTCAGTTTCTCTTAAAGCTTGATTAAATTGATGGTGAAGAGTATTTATTAGAGAGTCAAAACATTGCGATTCTAAAAAGCAGCACGTAATAGCAAGAGTATAGAAACTAAAAAAAATAGCAACTAAATCAATTGCTACAAGATATCGATAAAGTTGCACAAAGCCTTGCATTGCAGTATGTAGGGCAGCTAGAACGTGATCCGCATCGCTAAGCAGCTTATTGACAGGCAATTACAGAACGATATTCGCACCCCCTCCCCTCACCGCTTCACCTCCTCACCCCTCACTGGCCCTGCTTACTCTTCCGCTACTTAGATGAATTTCAGTAATGACGTTTCGTCGTCACAACCGCCGCGATTTGCTAAACGAAAAAGTTCACAAGTGACAGTTAAGAGTTCCCGAGATGGATCAATTCGTGATAAATGGAGCCCCTCTACCCGGCCACTCATACAATGGAGGGGCCGTAAAAACTTTGAATTAATAACGAGGAATACTGGTTAAAGTCTTAACGAATCCGTGCTGATTAAATGTATTGGGTTGCGCCATTAATCTGTTACGGTGCGTTTGGTTCGTTCTACTTGGCATTAAGTGTATGATAATATAATTAAACAGAATGTTAGCCTTTACAAAAGTACATTCTTGTTTACTGAAAACAACATCTTTGATCGTAAGTAGGATCTACATCGTATTGGGTTTAGCTAACTCGGTGAAAATAAAATTACCTGGTATAATCATCTTGTGTCATAATGGTGTCAACATAAATTCTAATAAGTAGAGATTGAATTTGACATAAAATACTAAACTTTACTTTTATGGTGATAATATTACAACTCTTTCAGATCTGCGTAGTACCGCAGCAATAAAGATTACTTATTTATTTAGGTGAGGTAACTTTTTCTTCAACTATACCCAATATGAGATAGGCATGAAGTTCCAACACTATTTTTCATATTAATGTAAAGATGTAATGCCTACATTATTAACTAATTCCATAACTACCTTATTGTTAACTTCACATATCTAATATATATTTCGCATATTAACTTACTTATTTTCGTTCTATATTATGAAGTTAATTTGGAGCCATCATGTTCTAATAGGGTTTCGTTTATGGGTGTGAACGAAGTAGGTAATTTCATTAAATTTTCCCACACGTCGAAGCGATTTTTTTTTTATATATTAAGGGCCTATTTCATCGTTGTCAGATAACTTTTATTCGACGAATAATATTGACGGTATCTGTATGAAAACTGTCAAAATTTCAAAATTATTCCTAGAAATAGGCCCTAGGACAGAGAATTTAAGGCTTAAACGAAAAAGAAATTACAGACATTTCAAACAAACTTGCGCAAATTAATAAATTCCACCAAATACGTAACGATCAATTTGAAGAAAATAGTTTACATGAAAACTACAACCAGCCTAAAAAATCCAACCTATCAACACTGCTATGAAAGTTCCTCAGTACAGCCAGCCAATTTTCTCTGGGAGCTATTTGGCAAGACCCAATCAAGACTTATCAGTTAAACGTAATGACATTTGATTACGCTTATTGATTCCTAGGATTTAATTCAGCAGTTACAATCTACTTAGATAACCCATTGCTCTATGCCCGAGAATAACACAAAACTAAGAATAAATCTCAAATTACACACTTTTGAATACATCCTCGGCTAGTCACATAACATGTTCAAAGTAAACGAATATCAAGTACGGATCATAATTTTGCAGCAATGAGGCCAATGAACCCCGACGCTCATAGAGTGTACCTCCTTACGGTGACCGAGGCTATCAGGCTAATATCAATATATGAGGCGCTATTGGTATCGGCGTGGGACCTTTTCTGCAACTAACCATTTTTGGTCGAAAGGTATCTCAAAGTCGAATGCATTTTTATTTCTACATCAAAGTGTACAGATAGACATTTAAGAACACAATGAGGATTAGACATAACTCATTTTTAGAAATTGGGAGAAAAATACGTGTTTTTATATATTAGGTGACTCTTTTTTTTTCGGGGTAAACTCTAATGACTTTAACCCACGCTATGGGCACAGCGTGGGATATGTCGGACTTGCACCGACCAAAACACCCTGATCCCGTCCTCGCCCTTTGCCGGAGCCGCGGGATCGCTTGCGCAAGCTCTATGCAGCACCGGCAGATGTATTAGGTACCTACTGTGTTAGGTATATGATCTGACTAATAAACACCGCATATTGCCCTAAAACATAAATTATTTGTTTTCTTATTTGTAGTATAAGATCCATTGAGTGTTAGATTAATATCTTTAAATAATAGATAAAAGTTCTACAATTCCTTAAACATATTAAGTGTAAATGTTTCATGCCTAATTAAATATAAGCACCAAATTTTCCGTAATTAAATTAACACTTTGTGCCAAATAATTTGATTCGACTACAACATAATCTCATTATAAACCATGTAACACATCCGAAATAACTTGCTTTATATTATTGTACCACACATTGCACAAGCGGCGCGGCGACGGTAACCTAATGGCCAGGGCGTCGGACTTGCGTTCATGTGGCAGCGAGTTCAAATCCCACCCATTGCAGTACCGACGTGGACCCACTCGTAACACTAGCATATTTAGCTTAGCACGAGGGGTTAACAAGAATACTAATATTGTGATACCAGTACTAGTAATCTTTTATAAATAATTCAATACCGTATGTCAAGTGTTGTAGTGTTTGTCATTATTTTGGCCAACCTATCTCAGTCGTGATAAGAAAATGTATAACAGACACAAAAATCTAAATCGATCGAGATTTCAGAAATTGGGAGTTAAAAGGAGCAAATTAAGTCCAAAATTCTTCCAGCGGCAGAGAGGAACTATGCCATATCTGTGAAAAGAATGAAACTAAGAAATTTTTGTATGCGGTCATCAAACTAAGATGATAGATAACATATTTAAGCACACATTCTTGCAATTAGTACATTATTTGAAATTATGTATTTTGATTAACACACCTAATTTAACTATTAAACACATTTGGATAAATATGTACAAAGGTACTTGTTTATTTCTTAAAGTAATCTTTCCAGCAGACCTATTAAATTTTGATTAAATATATTGGAACTACCTATAAGGTATAATGAACCCTACTGATAACAAAAAAATTACCGAAATCAATTCACACATGCCGGAGATATTGCGTAAGCATACAAAAAAATACATTCGAAGTCGTAGGTCTACGTTGAAGCCGGTGAAAAAGGCGCGCCGTGTCTTGTTTTTGACAGTGAGTAGATTTCAGATTCTTAACTTACTAATTACGATTTAACACGAATTAAAAGCAAGTGGGGGTCGTATTTACTATTCCCAATGGCGCGACGTCATTTAATCTACTACAAAATAGATTCAATTTATTAAACTACACAGTACGTGATTACGGATGCTTGTTACCTGTTTATTGCATTTAAAATTTCACTTTTTAAATAAAGTGTTTTAGTTTTTATAATATTAAAGAAATTATTTGTGGTGTTTTGCAATCTCTAAGACTTTTTGTGAAGTAAACATAATTGATATAATGTAGAAATACTTCAAGTTTGTAGAATATTCGTTATAAATCAATAGGGAGAACCAACGTTTAAACGATTGAAATTATTATAATAACAAACAATTAATAGCTTACACAGAAAACATGGTTTAAAAAATAAAAAAAATCATATAAATTGGTGAAGCCGTTTCGGAGGAGTTTGACCACATACCGTGTGATGCGAGCATTTCATTAATTTTAAATACAGATAACCTTAGACAAGGTACATTTCTACAATCGCTATCGCTGATCAAATCGCTCAAATGTATGAAAGTGACAAGTCTAAATCACGTGACATATTGAAGAGAAATGTCATTTCCATACAATGTCATTCAAGCGATTTCTATCATCTTTAACGCTTGTACAAATGTACTTTGTCTAAGGGAGCTTTTGGTGAATCTAACCCATAAAAAGAAAAAAGCAACAACTCATCTCCTTTTAAATACCAATTAGCCAACCAAAGCGATAATATTTTAATCCTATCAGTTCACCTTTTTACATAAAATTAATAAAATCGAGCAAGCAGACATAATTACTGTTCATAAAGCTTTTTATAACGATTGTTATCATACATTTAATGGTTGCATGTTAGCTCGTCATCTATTACATTACTTACAAATCCTTTCCTGTTATTAAATAAAGTAATGATAAAATAGATAGTAAGTGTCGATCGTAATTTAGATTTAAAAAATATTTACGCTGACCTTTTTTTGTACACCTCACTCGCGCCGTACGATCCGCTCTTTGTTGCTAGAGTATAAACTACAAATTGACTTTTATAAATATAATAGGTAGCTCGTGTCCTATATGAAAATAATTTGTTACTAACACTTTTTAGGCTTGCGCACCAAAAGGGTAAAGACGGGACCCTTTTAGTAAGACTCTGCTATCTGTCCGTTTGTCTGTCACCAGGCTGTATCCCTTGAACCGTGATAATTAGACATTGAAATTTTCACACATGATGTTGAAGAAATAGTAGTAACGAAATATGTTGCCACTATTTCAAAAATACAAAAAGAACAGGACGAAATAAATATATCTAATTAGATAAGCTCTATAAGAACAAAAATAACAAAATCCCAGAGTAAATTTATATTTATGGACGCTCCCATACAACAAACGTGATTTTATTGCCGTTTTTATATATATTGTGCAACTCGTACTTGACCGGTTTTATTTTTTATCATATGGAGATTTAATTAAATATCAATATAGGTACAATTCCCTAATACCTCTCACCTTCCGATTATATGTATAACAATCTACTCAATGAATTTCTACTTCATACCTTTATAACAAGTTGAACAAACAAAATAAAGAGTGACATACAAAAAGACATCAAGAGACTTAACTCAAGGCGAAATATGCATTTTCATGCGACGCTCAAAGAACTCGGAGAGATAGAGAGAATGTGCTCATCATAATTGTGGGCCTCTCAACTGCAAATATAAGGACATACACAAAGCTTAATGCGTACATGTTTCTTGTTCAAAGCGCTGTAACGTAGACTACCCTTAAGGATTAAATAAATCTGAAAAGCAAATAGTTCCTGGCTGCAAGCGTGGATGCAAGCTACGTTATTGCGATCTTTAAACTCCACATGCCTCGGGCGATATTAAATTACAAGGTGTCTTCTATCATCTCTTTGGACTTGTCTGAGCTAGTAAAGTAGAAGCTTCACTACTGTAGATATATTATTATGATTGCAATTGTGCATCGAAAAATATTTTTGTCAAAGGTGGTCCCATATAAATTCCCTAAAAATCGATTCCGTGGTTTGGTTTGAAATCAGCATAATTGGAAAGAAATACAAACAATACCTGAACGAAGTAGAGTATTTTTTTACTTTCGTGCATTTGAAATCGGTTATTTTACATTTATATGTAGTCGATTGTTGTGTAATAAATACTTAGACAACAGACGAAAAGTGTCGTTTAAATGCCACTCCAATCAATAAAGGTAGGCTACCAGCTGCTGCAATTTGTATCTTGGTTTTGCGAGTTGAAATAGTTCAGATGCACTCGCGATCTCCGTCTACATAAATTCATAATTTGCAAAAACAAGATCAGGATCCGTTATAATCATTTTGTGTCTGTGTCAAAAGAATCAGACGGAATTTGAACGTTTTCACAATATGTACGCCGCAGTTCTTAAAGCCTTAAATGTCTTCAAAAAAGTTTTATGGTCTGTTCTTGGTGTTTCTTGACCGCAGACAGTGAGGGCTTGTAAGCAACATGTGGGCAGCTGCAATATCCGGTGACACGCTCCATTGCGGCGCCAAGCCGACGCTGTAAACAATAGCCTTATATGAGATACGGCCATAGTTCAGCGGATCGCGATGCAGCCGTGTTGATGCAGCTTTTAGCACTGTTATAGAGTACAGAGGCATTCACGTATCTGTGAGCTTGCTCCCAGAATGTAGTGTCAATGCTGAATTCGTGGCACTCAGACCTATGAATGATTAACGATTTGGGGTAAGCGTTTTATTGCACGGCCGTAGCTGTAGTGAATGTATCTATTTTAAACACAGTAGAACGCAGATTAAACTTTTTGGTTCAGATTATATTTACACACTAAGTTATTAGGTATTAAACCTATGGCTTTCACTAATTAAATTAAAATAATCGGCAACAATTCAACGGCAAACGCCGTCTAAACGCCGACTAAATCATGATTGAGATAAGAGACGATAAACCATACCAATTGAAAATATTTTATTAATTTTCAATACATTCATTCATAAGTGGGGAAGTACTTCAAAAAGAAAATAACGATAGTTAATTTTGCAAAATATGGGTAAGACACAGCACCGAGAGAGGTACCGTAACAAAAGTTATGTCTGTATAAAAGAAAGACATAAAATAGTTGTCGCGAAATTGAAAACTGGAAATTGTGAAGACTGACGTCAGCTGATGACACTCGTTTAGGTAATAGCTAGAATATACCGCAAAGATCTCATAAATATATAAAGTATATAAAATTCTCGTATGTGAGCGTTAGCTGTCATACTCCTCGGAAACGGCTTGACCGGTCTAAGCATAGGTTATAAACAATTTTTTTGTACTCTTTGGTGATAGCGGCGGCCTTCTCCAGATTATTTTTAATAAGACAGAACAACGTTTCTCGGGTCTGTATGCCTAAAAAAAGTATTTATACTAGGTCATGCGAAATTACCTTTCCTACCTTAATTTGCAACTGCTGGTAATCTGGGACATACATTTATTTTTGTTATTCTGATGATGAGAAAATACAGACTAATATAGTTTCCACTCTTTAAACTAAATAAAAAACTGAAACTGAAATAAAACCGTCTTCATATTTAGAAAAAGTCTTATTGACTCATAATTTAGTTTTTACCCCAACTTTGGGATACGTTTTTGTACCGCGCAAAAAGAGTTTTTATAAGTAGGCTGAGAAGTCTACTCGAAATAATAATATTTTGATTTTGATATTTATTTAGAATAGACTTGCTTTAAGTGTTACAATTCGAATAAAAAAAGGATAATTTAAATCCGTTAAAATCTATTAAAACTGTCGGGTTGAAAACGTTAGTCAGTTAAGATAAATTGTACAGCCACTGGTGTAAAATTTTATCTCAAAACAAAACTGCGACTGGCCTGTTGGTCTAGTGGTTAGTGACCCTGACTGCTAAGCCAGAGGTCGGGGTTCAATTCCCACCCATGATAAATCGTTGTGAGATGAGCACGATCATTTGTTCTATGTCTGGGTGTTATTTATCTATAATGTGTATGTATTTAGAAATATATGAGTATGTTTATCAGTTGTCTGATTGTCATAGTACAGGCTCTGCCTAGTTTGGGATCAGATTGCTCTGTGTGAGCTGTCCCAAGATACAAAAAAAAACACTATTACTTAATACTCCATCTTCATACAAACCTGTTTCGCTCACGGGAATAATATTATTATGAGAAACTTCCATTAAAACTTCTATTTTTAATTTCGGCACGACTAAAAACGTCACAGAACTTGTGACTGTTTTTACAAAACTTTTTATAGAGCTTCTTTCTGTATTGTTTTTTTAAGCATTATTTTCCACAAAATATATTGCGTAACCTAATTTATACGTCAAATGGAATGAAATAGAAGTAAATGAAATGTCAATGTAGAGCTGCCCAAGTCTGTCGTAGGATAGCTCTAATCTACCCGATTAGGGTTGTGGGTTCGCCAATTCGATCCACACGAAATAAACCGAAACACCAAAAATAAAACATCTACAAATCACGATACCTACTGGGCCATCCATAACGTAATAGAATTTAATTTTAGCCCATTGTTATAATTATCCAAAATATATCTATCTACATATAAAGAGGAAAGATTTGTATTTTTGTATGTGTGATTACCATTAGAACGCTACATTCACCTTGAGTAACATAGGCTATTTTTTTTACTAAAAAAATAGCCTATGTTACTGCGGGCGGATTCGCTTATTATAAAGTAGTTAAGATAAGAATAGAAAACAAACTATCGACTAACTAAAATCTAAAATATTGCGTTAAAAATTCCCTCAGCAACAAAAAGATCAATATGGACCTATCATTGTCCTGGAATCAAAAATTCCGTTAAAATTTTGTAAATTTAAAAACCATAAGAGAACGCCTTTTTATCCTCTGTAGACCGAGACGTTTATTTTTGGGCAGATGAAGTCGAAACCTCAACCCAATTGACTAAAACAGCGCGCATTATTGCCATGTTTGATGGTGATTGGTAATAATAAATGTTGTATAACGTTGTAACAATTTACGTGAAATAATAGGCAAGCAAGTCATTTGCCGGTGACACGCTAGCTTGCCGGCGCAAATACGATGCTATAGGGACTGTGAAAACATGATTTCTGCGAAATTACTATTTGATGGATTGCGCCAAACATGCGTCAACTAGAAACTGAACGTATTGATAGGTATTCCCATGACTCATGCATCTGCTCTCGTTCACGTTTATTGGTTTTTAGTAAGCAGAATAATTAGTTCTCTGTACCGAGAAAAGATTGTTTTAGTTTTGATTATAATTAAACTTTTTATATTTATTTTAAGAAAAGTTTAAATACCCTATTTACAACAATACAGCGTGTAACAAAAAACCGTATCGTACAGCGAACGCATACGTAACCATTAACTGGATTGGAGATTATAATTTTTCCCCAGTCAAAATAATTAAATAATTAATTATTATTTTTAATATTTATTTAAATAAAAACTGATCCAAGGCAACAGCTGAACAACTGACCGCGCCTCAAAGTTCATGTACTTAATACTTACAGTTTTGTGTCAAAGGAGCCGCCTATGCGAGACGGTTTTTGAACTACCACGTATACGCGTTTATTGAATCTGACAGGGGTTTTGTTACATGTTGTATAATAAGATAATAAAAACTAAAATACTTCCATTTTTACGCTTTAAGTTTATCCGTTATAACTAATATGTGCTCATGATAATAATAACATCATCCTATTTTTTTTTCAATTTATATTTAATATATTACTTATTTACCATGTAAATACTGTCATGAAATTACCTAATCAAGTCCAAGCTAGCAAGTTTCAATCACCACTCCATTAATTTACTGTTCGGAATAAGCGTAGGCTATTTGCACAAGCGGCGTAGGTTCGTAGCAGCGCTCGTAGCATTCAATTTACTACGGCGGTTCACCATTTTTGGTTTTGGTTCAAAATGAATAATTTTCGATGCTTATTTTTAATGTTTGCAATATAAACTGTAGATACGATTATTCGGCTTTTGAATAAATTATTTACAATTACTTTTAAAACTGTAAGGTCATAATCTACTATTTTGATTCACATGATGTATTCAAATTATATGTTAATGTCTATAATCACTATCGTTAAAACATGAATCATTGATCGATTATTATCTTATTGGGGTAAAGTTTGAAGATCAAGGTCAAAGACAAACGCACATAAACCTTAAGTTCAGAAATCGCACATTTGTGTTGCATCGTAATTAAACGTAATCAATCTGTTTGACGTTTTACGTCATATTTTATTTAAAGTTCAAATTGATTATGAGTATATTATCTGATATGACCAACCTATCCATGATTAGCCGGCACCACATGCGGTATCAACGTTTTAGTTAAATTTATTGACTGACTGGGCTACATAACTGTTTCATCGGATTTCAATAAACATTAAGCCAATTACATTTCAACCTAGTGAATATTCGCTCAGAATTTAGGTTACAGTATTTTACTAGTTTAACAATATACGCATTAAACGTGATCAATAACTAACAAATTATATAAAAATAATAGAGATATAAATGAGACGTTCGTCAATTAAATTGGTTTTTATAGGCGTCGGTGTGTGCCGCGGGCGTACAAACAGGCAAATGAAACTAGTTATGATCTGTTTCCACAACGTAAATATTTGCAGAGCGGCACGCGGCGCGGGGCACATGTCAAAGGCGCCGGCTCCGGTATTGATCTACAGCGGGGCGGAGGGCGTCGTAGCCGGGGGCCGCGGGGCCGGCGTAGCGGGGGCTGCGGGCGGGGGCCGCCGCGTACTACGGAGGCTGCCTTACGTAAGGGTGCAGCGCGTCTGACACCCTGTCTACTAGCACTCGCCGACGCTGATTAATAAAACAACCGCTATCGACTTACTGCAACCCAGACGTCATGTCATTTTAAAACTATTATAAACTTTCAACTAAACTATCATTAAATACGATCGTAAAACTACTTACTTAGGATTTATTGTTTACGATATCAGCGACCTATTTAAAACTTCCGGTGGAACTCGGGAGCTAGAAAGGTGGCTATTCTCATGAGACTCGTTCATTTCAGTAACACCATCTTTTCTTATAATCATAATAAATTAAATTGTGCTCGGTACATCTTACCCTAATTAACGAGCAATCATAAATTAGATAAGTAATTTAAAAGGTCGCTTTGATGTTGCCTATTTCGCCGGTTCAATTTTCCAACGTTTACTAAGTCAAAGTATTTTAAACAGAAATTTGTCATACGCAAAGGAATGATATTAAATTCAGGTGAAACGTAAATCGGTTTACCCCGCCGCGCCCGGCCGACGAAACCCTACGCTCAGCGCCAGGGTTAAACCGATTACAGTAACAAGATATTTTAAGCGGATCACTGCAGTGTTAAAACTCTTCTCTCCGTTTCGCTAATATTTGTATAGTTTTTCTTCTAAATACCAAGAAAATATATAAACAATGTTTCATGCTTAAAGATACCAGCAAGAGTAAATGATGCAAAGTTAAGATGTAACATAACCGTATGACAAACTACTAATACCTACTATACTATATTTATTCAATCATCAAATTAATTATCACTCTTAATTTCTTTAAATAGGAATTTTTAACTTTTTTTTAAAGAATTTCTGAAGTGTTACAATTCAAGATCGAAGATTAATACAACCAACCTAAATGTAGGCGTAACAGTCTTAAAAAGTGATTTGGTCAGGGACGCCGGGGCTCTTGCGCGGCCCGTAACGGCCCGGAGGCAGCCGGCTGCGTGCCGCACACCTGCCGGCCGACGAAACGAACATTTTAAATAATTCTAAATTCCGAACCGGTGCCAGCGACGGCCGAACTTGGACGAACAATGCCCGCGAAACATTCCCTGATTGCTAATGAGGACATTGTGGAACAACTTGAATTAAACGAAACGGAATAAGGGAATAAGAACGAAGTTTTGCCTAAAAATTCGCTCGACCGTACTCTTCCTTTACATTTTCTTTATTATTACTTATGTTATCAGCGAAATCTTTAAAAGCGTATAAAAGGACGTGATACGGTAAAAAAGAAATGAATAAAAGAAGGCGAAGGGTAGGGCTGAAGACATTGGGACCGACTTCCAAGACGTTTTGATAAAGTACACAGAAATAATTCCATTACGTATCTACGAGAAAATCAAGCTTTATTACTCTTTCTGGAGACTGTCTAAATCAGAGATAAAAGCAACTCTTCATTAATAAGATATAGCAAAGGTATGTGTGTTTAAATTGAAGACAGGACATGGTACATAAAAACTTTCTACCTTAATATGAAATGTGAAACTTATTCTAATCTGCGTCGTCTGGCGCGCCGGCGACGTCGACGTTATACCATAAAGTGCTCGTACTTCATTTCGTTGCAGCGCAGTATCCATCGATTTCTCATCACAGGACTGCTCAGGACAGGGATAATCCCGCACAGATAGACTGAATAAGCTCCACTAAATGCTAAAGTAAGGAAAAAGCAGTTTTAATATGTATAAAGATTGGAATTTCCTACACGTAAATTGAAATTTTTAAGTCAGCTCTTAGAATTTTAATCCGAAAATATTTAAAGAGCTTTATCGCAGAAATAGCTTTGAGGTGGCGTTTTCATATTTGGAATAGTTTGAAAGTTACGTACTCATAATTAATTCAGTAATTGGTATTACAAAGTTTTTAATAAATTACATACGTGGTCTCGGTTATTTATACGAGGAGAATCTTAAATTTGAGTTCTTTGTAAACAAATAACGTTTCCAAGATTCAGAAAGTATTATTTGGGATCTTTTACAAGACAAAATTAATCATAACCAAATCAACATCTAATTTATTTCTTATAAACCTCAAGAAGGCGCTTATGAAAGGTGCGCGCTTTGGTTTTTCACAAAATTCAATCTCTGAAGGTTTCCGAAAGTTCATACATATGCTCCGGATTCTAAACTATACCGGAAAACATTATATTTCTCTAACATTAGTACTTACTACCAAGACTTAGAACTTCAAGTAGACAGTAAGCTACCTACGGACGGACATTTCAGCTCTCTAAATGTACAGGCCATAAGACTTATAGATACAGGCACCAAACAACAATTACAGTTTTTAATAATAATTGCCAACTTATATATTAAAAATAAAACACTCTAAAAGGGGGCACGCAAAAGAGGTTATATTAATGTCACTATCATCTTGAATCTCGACCCGATGCGAGGTATCGTTGGTGTCAATAATTAAATCGATCTCATCGTGTAACAATGATGGCTGTACAATTGTACCGATATCTTGCGACAGGTAAAAATTGTACCAGTGTAAAGCTTGTAACTTGTAAGGAATAAGGGGTGGTTGGTGAACTGGAAAAAAATGCTTAACCTGTTTCCCTGATCACATTTACTTCCCCGTCACAGACTTATGATGAATGTATAATTTTTTTCTCGGCGAACCCCGCGATTGATCGCTCCATCATTTCGTACTTTTTCTTTTTTCAATTTGCTCCCTAACCTTAATTTGTTGTATAATATTATCTGGATGGTTTAACCACAGTTTTACTATATTTTTATTATATTTTTTGTTGCAGAGTCAAAAACTGGGCGTTAAAATTTGGCGTGGACTTATGGGAGTTTGGGAGACATTTTACGAAAATGAATCAGATACAAAATGTAAGTAAGACACAATTCATTTAGGTGCACAAATATTAAAGAAGATGTTTGAGTGACTTCAGCTAGTCCATTTACTTCCTGAAATTTCAAGCGCCCCAAAATCTTCGTACAAGAAAAGTAGACGTCAAAATATACAAGCATTCGTAGTAAAAGCCACACCTAAAATCAGAGTGAAAACAAAAAGTTTCCATTTCCTGAGAGTCGTGCGTGAAAGGTACGTGTGATGTTTCCTCTTGAAGGCGGCGAGAGAGCGTGTAGCAAGTAAGCCGGATCGCCGGTCCGACGCGTACGTACAAAAACTACGAGAGGGCCACCGTGGCGCCCCCTAGCGCCTCCTAGCGCCCCCTAGCTCCCCCTAGTGCCTCCTAGCGCCCGGGGGCCCGCGACCTAGTTACGTGTCCGACCAGAGATAGGGATAGTGCGGCGACTGTTACTAAACCATGGTATTACTCACTTATCGATGCATCTTGATCGCTAATTGGTTTCAATTAGTTGCTATATGGAATACTCATTATGGGGACAGTTTTTGCCGCTTCAAGGACACCTGAATTTTTGTTTCTTTTTTTGTTAATTTTATTACTAAATTTTTACAATAATTTATAAACTTAGTATGCACCAATTAAATTAATAATCGTAAAATTTTGTAAGCATTCGTGTGAGAATGTCATTACTCCTATGTATTTATTAGAGTTTATATGGTTTAAATAAACTTAAACGATTTAGTCGTAATTATTAGCTTCACATTCATAAATTTAATTTTACGTATACGTTTTACTGAACGTATACTTTACTTTTTATTATAAACATAAAGTACTCATTTTAAAAATAATAATCGTTTGCTATTTTACCACGAACGTAATTATGTAATTATATAAATATAATAATAAACCTTTTCATAACTTTTTTTTTCTGAAAGTGATCCGAAAAAACTAAATCACGAATCTTCTTTCTAAAATTATATTTATTTAGTCTAGACACCATTTGGGTTATGAACCGTGGTTTATTACCAGTGGTTTCGTTGGAGAAAATATATACAACTAGTATAAAATTTCCTCAAATTTTCTCCTTCACCTAGAACAGACATGCTTTATTATACAACCACGATCACTCTGACAAGAGTGAAGGAACGAAGAGGAGAACAATATACTCTCATGATTTAGGAACAGCATTATGCACGAATATAATTATTTTTAGTAAAACATACGAACTATCATTTATGTTTAGGTTTTATCCATGTGTAGGTTTCATGAATTATATAAGCAAGTAACACTGTGATTACGTATTGCTCGCTGTAATAAAACAATCAAAATTCTGTGTAGATCGCGGCCGTCCAAGTAATATGATGTTTCTCGAGAAACTTGGGCATCGCAACTTATTCAATATTAGCGGGCTGATCGACCGCCACCCCCTCACGCTATCACTTTAATAAATCATTTATATTATTAACTTTCTTATTTATTAGCTTCGTATAGTTGTTCATTGTGGTTTCGCTTGTCTAGTGTAGTTACTTTATTAATTTTGCCGACATAAATAATACTACGAGTATGTTATAACGTAAGTATGTCACGCCAACTAATTACTTTTGTTTGTCTTAGTTCAGTTTCCGTGTAACACAAATTGGGGCTTTAAAATCTGTGAAGTTTGTACTACAAACAGCTACAATGTCACGACATTCATTTCTTCAGTGATATCTCACGTTTACCTTGCCCCACATCTCACAAAGGGGGACTACTCCGCGAAGGTCCAGCCTTCACTATTCACACTACAATCAAATTAGGTTAAACTCCGCGAGTCCGCCAGAGAGCGCTAGTTGCGGCCTCCGCGCCTTCCGGCCGGGGAACGACAATCTCGCTTGAAAAGATTACAAGTGCACAATTGAAATTAGTGGAGTTTGTTAAGCTTTCTCTCTTAATTTTATTAACGTAATTACTGTTAGGGTTTAATTAGGGTAATCTCAATTTATCGGGCGCCATTACAGAAGTGATGAGAGAAAGTAGGATAGAAAAAAATGAGTTTTAGTGATGATTAGAATTATCACACTTGTTGCTTTAACGTATTAAAAACAAACAAAACACGCGCCTTATGTACAGAAAAAAAAACCTTCCATACATATTTCAATAATATCGAAAAAAGTCTAAAATCTTTCAACTTAATTACTCACTAAGCGTAATGTATTTATACATTTTCACAGCACATATTATATCTTTATCCTAAAAGAACGGAAGGAGCAATTATAAAATATTTTAATAACGCATTCGCTGCTGCAATAATCAGATTCAAAATGAAGTTTTACAGTAAAATGAATCTTGTGAACGTTCAATCTCGACATTCTAACGAGAATATGAAATTCCAAGAAGCTCCGTTCCCGCTTTCGCCTTTCGAAAACTTAAATTTCATTAGTAATACATTTTTAATTAATCGTTACTACGTATTAAAAGTTTGGCATTTTGGCAAGCTTCGCGATTAAAATTAAATTGGTGGGCCCGAGACTGTCCCTTGAGGTGAATTACCTGCGTTATACATTTAAACGGCTGGTTTATTGAATAGGGGAGTGACGAAGCGAGATAAATACCGCCTATGGACTATTTATATATTTTTTTTTGATACTAGGAACGTTTTAGGAACTTTATAAGTGAATTGAATTTAAAAGCATTTTAAAAATTTGAAACGGCGGTAGCCTAATGGCTAGCGCGTTGGACTTGCGATCATATGGTTGCGGGCTCGAATCCCATCCATTACACTACCGACGTGAACCCACTCGTAACACAAGCATCTTAGCTTAGCACGAGGGGTTAACGAGATTACTAGTAATGTGCGACCCACATTGCCAGTAATCTTTATTAAAGAAAAAAAATATATAATAATAATTACAATCTTCTTCTGCCTTCTTCTGCCTAGCCTTTTTCCCAAGCTATGTTGGGGTCGGCTTCCAATAATTACAATGTTTTTGCTAATTAATTTAAAATTTCAACCAATTACTTTTTTGTGTATCATAATAACCGCAGGTTGACCCTACAGTTCGTTTGTCCGTTGAGACTATAGTGCAAAATTTTATATAGATTTTGGTTACTTAAAAAAATAAGTTAGGCTTAAACTTGTGAAATAACACTGTAGGTAAAAAGAACAGCGATATATTTTAATTGCGTTTCGGTATAACTTAAATAATAACGTGTTTCAATTAATATAATAAGCTCTAGATTCTTCGGTTCAATAAGCTCATGTTATTTCTTGAAACACTTCAGTAGTTTTCTTTTAACTTCATAAATAATAAAAATGCTTGTTGACCTGGAATTTTGTAATAAAATTTCCTTAATACTGAAAATATTCCAGTCTGTAACATCACAACAAAGAGTTGTTTCAAGGAGGTTAAAACCTCCATACTTAGATAATATTCAAAGTAGGGTGTTATAGAAACTATACAAAACAAAAAATAATAATAACATTGCTTTGCATTTCGAGGTTCAATAACTTATTACCACACTCGCTAAATGTAGATACATCGGCCTTGTGACAATTTTTGAGGTCGAATAATTGTGGTGAAAAATTAGATATCAATGATTTAACTACCTCATTTTATGCTGAAATTCTGGAGACCCTTTCTATACCATTTACCCCTTTCACATATACCTATACACAAACCTTTCGCTAATATCATTTATACAATAACATGAATATGATAAAACTTTAACCCCTGTAGACTGCAGTGGAAGTGTAACTTTAAGAAAATTTAAAAGTCTTCCTTTCGCCATATGCACATACACACTTTAAAAGTTTAAAGATACATAAACCGTGTGGGAAATAAAGGCGATTTTAAAATAGAGCGTAGTTCCACTCAGAAATGGTAATGAGACGAAATGATACCGGGACTGACTCTACCACTACTGTAGCCTCATCTACTTGTCCATTACTTGCGAGCGAACTTTGAAATTTTTCATCAAACCTGACAGAAACATCAAGCGAGTCAAAGTGTACAGTCAGCAACATAAGCCTATAAACACAACCCGATCTACATAGCTTTGACCCATCATTATAAGGTATGTTGCGTAGTCGCAACATCAATGAATGGACTTTAAATTGCGTTGTAGGCGATTGGAAAACTAATCGTGTACATTTTTGTTGCTCACTGTACCTACATTGTGTGATCTAGTTATTTCCAGTTAAAATCAGCCTTACTATTTTTTAACCACAAGCATATTACAATTTTAATCTCTTCCCATCTAATATCTGTTACTGACCTGACCAGTATTAAGATTTGGTAAGGGTTTCACAGCCTGGAGATTCCCTTTATAGCGTATATTTTTTGTCGGCAAATGGAGTTCCCTTGTGCGTGGTACGCACAAATGCGGGCGGAGTGGAAAGTCCTGTCCGGCGACAAGAAACGCGGACCACCGGACCGACCGACCATGACGCCGCGTTTTTACTCTCGTTGTTCAACATACTTAGTTGTTATTCAATTGTCATAGTTTTAAAATATATTTATGGCAGAAAAAGTATCTCTTTACGAATATATATCTACGTCCTGAATAACAGAAACGACGATTTCAGTATCCAAGCAATTACATAGTTTCGTACATAGGTACGTGTCGTCGGGAGACTTGCGTCTGCTCATGTGCGAATGGACTTAGCATGCTGAGATAGTTACCCATCTAAATATAGGTGCATATTTTTGTGACATCGCTTTATATAGGTATTCCTACTTAATTTAGTCATGTAATGGTTAAAGATAGCTGCCCTATAATTATGTTACAAGTCAGTAAAAGCAGTATCAAACATAATGATATAGAAGCGTGCATTATGGTTTATTTATTTATACTCTAGTAATAACGGTATATGGTATATGTACACTGTCAAGGGTACCCATACCTAGGTGATTTGTAGTGTGAAAATAAACACTATTATTTTTTTAAATATTGTTGATAGTATGTATTTATTTTTAATTATTATTAAACTGTGAAATGACATACTTTTTGATGAACATTAATAGCTCCTTGTAACAAATTAAAATAGTTGAATGTATAGGATTAATCATAGGTCCGCGAGGGTGGTGTTGACACACAAAGCGGATTAAATTAACTGCCTTAATTGAATTTAGGTTCCTTGTTAGCCAATGTGTCCTGTCCCAGGGGCCGCGGCCGGCGGGCGTTATGCAACCGCCACTGTTGCCCCCCCCCCCCAGCGGGCAGACCCAACACACTGATTAAATTACGAATTAAATACAACACTATGATATAAATGTGAATTCAGATCATATTTGCCGAATTTCATCTATGGAAGAGATGTTTGCGCATGCGTGTGATTGAGGAGATAAAGATGGATTTATGTCGCAGAAAAGAAAAAGGTGTTCAACATTAAAATTAGATAGGTCTAATAATCTAATAAAATCATTCGGTACTGCTTGTCTTAATGTGTTTATTATTTTTTTCTATGTAAGCAGTTTTAAAACTAAACAACACCTACTAATATCTTACCTAAAAAGACATGTTCCAATCAATTGAGTTAAAACAAATGTATTTTTTGGGGAGGAAAATTTTGGGGAGGTTTTTCCTTAAGCTAATTTTCCGAAGATAGCTCTAATATTATAAAATTACTTCCATTAAAATAATAAACGACGGGAGACGATTAACAGCCCCTGTCCTACATAATGCAGGTCTGTGGTAACCCAAGGGTCAGTAAATTCCCCCTCTAGAGACGCAACCTTAAACTCGAGCAAATATTTTTGTTTATCGATGCTTCAAATTTTAATAAAAAATCCTATTTTTGAGAGGAAAAATATGAGTTCTTTTTTATACATTTATAAAGTATCAGAGATGTTTTTTTAAGTAATCTGTTTCGGATTTTAAGTAGGTAATATACTTTCTGAGATGCTTGGGAGTGAAAATAGGTAGTACATTTAAACTATGGAAATGTATGTACCATACCACACCGTGCCCACTTCCAATCGGTGACGGATTTTTAGTAGGTAAAAATAGGACATGCAAAAGTGCAACGGTTCGTCTTACAAAAAGTCAGCCGGAAATAGTATCAGAAACCGAATCGGCCCGATTATCGGTCCTACAAAAAGTCTGACGTGGGCGGGCAGACTTTATTGGACATTGATTTGACATTGATTGAGTTGCTCGTCATTCAAAAAAGATGTCACAGAAAAACAAATGATAATTGAACATGTTCGCTACGTGTACAATCTTAAGCTGCATTATTAAACCCTGTTTCAAAAGCCAGTTGTTAAATAAAATTTTATCAGTCAGATAAAAATATTGTTAGTGGGAAAGTTAGACTTCAACACACAGTAATTTCCAGTGACCTGTGTAAGCCGAGTGTTGACAGCCCTAGCGGTTCACAAATAGCCCGCGTGTGTAGGGTGGGATCAAATCAAATATCCGTCGGCCGCGACCCTTCCTCCGACTAGCTCGCCACTCTATTTGCACAATTAATTTGGCTTTCCCTTGATAAACTAGAAATATATGTATCGGGTAAAATATATCAAAGTCTTCTAAACTTTTCCATTACATAAAGTAAAAAACTCCCATTATATAACAGATTAGTTTAATACCCTTTTTTCTGTTTCATCTATTACAAACACGCAATTATTATTCGGTAGAATTACAGTTAAGCTCGAGAGCACTTATCATTCCCCCCTTTTAAAACTCAAGTAGGCTATCGATTAAATGGGATCTCGGGGTGTCGTTCAAGACAATGTAATATGAAGGGGAGTGTCGTCGCGGGCAGCGGACGGACGTCTCTATGGCGCGCCGCCATTCCCGTACGCCGCCGATGGTGCCCTTAAGGACGCGTTCTCCTTGATGATCGGTCAAATTGGCAAGAGGAGAGTTGCGTATAATGGCCACTAGGCAGCACTGAGCTTAAGTTATTTTGGCACGCTTCAGTATGACGTCAGCATGCATTATAGACCAAGACCCGAGGGACATACTTTTAGCAAATAATAATCTATCGAGCCATAAAATGCAGTTTTCACCAATAAAGTGATTGAACAGGAAGATTTCTTTAGCTGCGATGTGCACTTTTTGGGTTAGGTAAAAAATTAAAACTCGCGTCGGGACACGTGACCCTTATCGAAAATTTCTAAGACGCGGCGCAGGGCGCTAGGGCGGTGTGAGATGTCATCAGTTACTATGTATGTCAATGGGTGTCGGTTTTATATTCTTTATTATATTTTATTATTCAGGTAAGGTTTCGATCGAGTCTATCGTACTCCTTGACGATTTACGCATTATAGATGTAATATTTGTAACATGTTTATACTTTTATAATATCACAATAAGCACACGTGCGGAGTTAGTTTTAAAATTGTTTATTTAAAATTTATAGAGGTGTATTTTACCACATAAATGATAGTACTTTTATACTGATAATTAAAGCAGGTCATGCGAAATTATTCCCTAAACATTTTAAAAAATATCAAAAATGTACAACGTTTAATGGAATCAGAGACAAAGAACGTACCACAAACACCCAGACCCGAGACAATATAGAAAAGTGTTTTTTTCTACATTGACCCGTCCGGGGATCGAGCCCGGGACCTCAGAGCAAGCGATACCTTGAAAACCGGTGTACACGCCACTCGACTACAGAGTCCGTCAAAATAAAAATAATGGTATATACATACATTGTTTGTTTGTATGTGTCCTCGTGAGTATGTAAATTTGAAATATTACTACACCATTTAAAAGTACTTCAAATTACGGTTTTATTTTGTCTGACACTAACAATAGCGAACACGAGCCAATTTTAATTAAATTTTATATGTAATGGCACCTTCCAAATGTATTAAAATCGATTAATCTCACTATACATTGAAATGAAAAAAAAAAGTTTCTGCAAGTGGCATAATATGATCACTTTTACATGACATATATTATTATATGTATTATATTAATTTGTGAGCTCACTGGAGTCGACAATGAGTGGAGATTTGAGAATAGTTAGAAAATTCAAAAGTGCACGCCTCATAATCTCATTCATTACAATAAAATTAAGATTATTTGTAAATAATAATTAAACTACATCGAATTATACCGTGAAAAGTAATAGGCTTCTATTCCTCAAAATACTGAAGCCTATAAAAAAAACCAACTCGATAAGTGAAGTATTTCGCTCGTTATCGTGACCACAAGATACGGGATCCGTACATAAAGACACACGGACGTCCAAGTCAGAACTTTTTTAAACAATTTTTTAATTAGTTTAAATAATAAAAAGAGATTTAAAAATATCATGAGTGTTAAAAATAGTGTTTTTTCTCAACATTTGTCTATTTATATTCACTTATAAAAGCAATAAAGAATAAAAAAAGTGATATTTTAAGTTCGAGAATCACTCGGTGTGCGTAAACTGACAGTAATACCCACCTCAACGCTTCGCTTTTGAGGCGTGCAAAAAAAAAATAGAAATGACAGAAGTATTATATGTGTGCAAAAACGCAAAATATGTCAAGTTTGTATAATAGGTAGGTACTTATAAGGTGCAGTTAGTATTATGAGACTATCCGGAGAAACCGGAGTGATCGACATAGCTTGCAGAGTTAGTAAGCTGAAGTGGCAGTGGGCTGATCATGTCTGTCGAAGAACTGATGGCCGTTGGAGCTGAAAAGTCCTTGAGTGAAGACCGCGAATCGGCAAATGTAGTGTAGGACGCCCATCAGCTAGATGGACTAATAACCTGAAAAAGGTAGCCGGGTCCGACTAGATGCGGAAGGCAGAGGACCGGGTGTTATGGCGCAACTTGGGAGAGGCCTATGTCCAGCAGTGGACCGCGATAGGCTGAGTTGATTGATTGATTTAAGCAAGTACTCTAGTACTCTAAATACTGGAGACAGCAAATTATGGTCAAAGGAATTATGCCTTTATTTAATTAAAAGCAATAATTCTACATTCATTATATTTTAAAATTATGCGTTGAATACAAGGCGGAAAATGAGCACTTTGTACTTTTATGGTATTAATCATGAAGCCCAATTCTATCTTACAAAAAAGTAAATTAATTGAAAGAAAAACAGTCAAATATGAATTAGGATTATATTTTTTTCAAAATTTATGCGTTTCCGCAATACCAGATGTCGTGTGTGCATTATCCTGGCTAAGACTTACCTAAAAAAAAAAACGCGCAAATCGAAACGAAAAGTTTACAGTTGGATAGTCTGTTTCATGTTTGAAGCAGCGAACTCTTTAATGAATGATACCAATTTTTATTGCCTAGAGAGTTTTCAAGGTCCTGAGTAACTTGCCTTACGATATAATATGTACGAAAGTCAATGCCAGTAATATTTCTAATATATATGTGCACTTGCTATTTTGATATGTTTCTTTACCTAACTTTAACTCCACTATCTTCCTTTAAAAAAAAAAAATAGTGTTCGGTAACTGGTCGGCCTTTATGCTACGGTCACACGCGCGCCGTGCAGCCCGGCGGGCTGCCTGGCGGGCTGCGCGGCATGCAGCCCGTCCCGGGCCGGCGGACATTCAAGCTGTTCACACGCACGCCGTCGTGTCAGTCAGTGCCAGAATGGCGAGCAGCGAGGATCTCGGTGTTGTTGCTGCCATATCCTTTGGCTTAACTTATTTTTATTGGAAAAACAAACAAAATTATGAACGACAGAGAAAAAGAAAAAAATTGCCTCGTTTGACCATTCCGCCATGTTGTAATCTCCGATTGTACTATTGTAGCAAGATCCACTCGTCACGAAAGCGCGGGAGAGACTGACTGCCCGCGCGCGTGTAAACAGTCACCGGGCGCCCGCACATTCATCCTTTGAACTTTGCCAAAAAACCGACACTTGCCCGGTTCGCGGCATTCACGTTCACAGGCGCGTTCACGGGCTCGGGCGTACCGTTTACACGCTCGTGAATGTGAATGTGCACGTTGAATGTAGAGTTGAACGCGCGCGTGTGAACTTACCATTAGAGTTTTAATTTGAAAACAATATTAGTCACAATCTTTCCCCGGATCTCGAGCTACACATAAGACAAACATTTTGAAATGAAAATAAATAAATTACGTCCTCGATTTACTTTTATCCAAATTATGGTCGAAGGAGCTATAAAGTAATAATGGTTCACAGTTTAATTCATTTCTTTTGAAATTATTCACATAACTGCAGACGATAATGTGCGAAAAAATTTGACATAAGCCCTACCTCGATGACGTCCCGCAGGACACTGACAACTCTGACAAATGGCTCGTTTATCGAAATTTCATAGAAAATCACATAAAATGCTCGATATTTTAATTACGGACGTTTAGAAATTGGAATCATCATTGAGAACCCTCCTAAAATGAATTATCTACTAGTTGGTACTCATTTTAAAAGAAATGGAGTATTGATACTCGTATAAAACGAGATTTAGCTTGCGAGTCGACTTTATTTTCGGAATTTTTTTTCATCGATAAAATTTTATTTAATCGTGTTTCCATCCAGTGAAAGCCTTCAGGAAAAGATGTATCTTTTACATATATTTTTATCAAATCATGAAATCGGTTCTATAACATGCAAAAACGGCTTCCGCGGGTCCGTAATAGAAAAATGTGTGAAAAATTTAGTTTCAGTTTGTATTTTTTCTGCGACTATTTGTGACACTTTTACATAATTTGTTCTCCCAGATTTAGAATAAACTATATCTGCCTACTAACAGTATTTTTAGAAATCTTAAAATATGTAATTTGTAGAACAAAATATGTACCGAAACACAACCTAGTATCGTAAAAAAATTTGAAAATGGCAACGGAAGATCGTTTTTACTATATAAAAAACTATAAATCTTCATAATGTTTTTCCCAGCGTTTGAAGATAAAGAACCAATCTATACGTGTGAGTTATTAGTTATATTTGATTTGATTTAGTTTAGTCACAATATGTACCGAAAAACAGCATAATTTTGACAGAATTGAGAACGCGTCCTTAAAACGAACTTTATTGACTGAGCGCCGCCGGCTTACCGTAAAATGTATTACCGCCTATCTATACTCTATGCTCCTTTTTATTTCCCCGCTCATTCTTCATCTCTGAGATAAACCCAGCCAAATCTGTTATTGCAGGCTCTCGTTTCCATTACAGATAAGCGACGGTTTTGTCAAAGCGGTCGGTGGAAACGTTAATAAAAAAATATTATAAGCACACTGACGCATCTCGTTAGATTTGATAGTACAACAAAGGCGACATCGGGCACATACAAAATTCAATAACAAGGCAGCACGGAGCGGGCGCCTCTGCCGAATAACAATAATTTGGCAGCCAGCATCCGCCAAATTCCGGATGTGTTCGTTCCATTTTTAAATTTGACAGGTCTCGGGCT
The DNA here is from genome assembly GCA_950381575.1 of Plusia festucae. Taxonomy (NCBI): domain Eukaryota; kingdom Metazoa; phylum Arthropoda; class Insecta; order Lepidoptera; family Noctuidae; genus Plusia; species Plusia festucae. Next base: position 12,833,916 of record OX494431.1, read on the forward strand.
CGCGCGCGGTTCGCACCGCGCCGCCGCCGCGCCGCCGGGCCTCCGCCATGTTGGCAACCAATAACTCAACGCGTAATGTAGCGCGAATGCGACACGATTGTTGTCATTTTCACAAATTATGCGAACGCTACATGCCTGCCAATGTTTATCTGTGCTCGTGAAAGCATTAAATTACGCGTACTCTACGCAGATATTACTTGCACTATTCTATTTACTGCAAATTATTGGTATGTTAAATAATTCAATTTTAAGAGCATAATAACGCGGTTGCAATATCTTAATACATGTATTCACCAAACCTTGAACTCAATCTAACGAAAACTGATAAAGAAAAATATAAAATTACAAATTCCTTTTAAATAACATGTTGGATGTTGTACAGAAATACCACGAGTACAACGTGGACGTGGTGCGCAAGGATGGGCTTCTGCTGGTGCGGGAGCTGGCGGCCGAGGTCAAGAACCACATGGACTTCAAGATCAATGCTGTCATGGTAAGTGCACATGGCTAGTAATGGCTGTAATATTACTTTATAACAATCAATACAGAACTTGGGGGCCAGATAAGAATAAGCAAAATGTTTTATTGCAAGCATAAATTACTGATAACGTAATAAAATTCAAGCTTTTAAGGAACAAGACAATCAAAAAATTTTACGATAATTTCATATACTGAATCTATATATTAATACGTGATGCCAAAACTTTGGACCCCTTTTTACGAAAATTGCGCGGACGCAGGAGCATACAATTTGGCACACTTATAGTTTATGTGTAGGAGAAGTGGAGAACGCTAATATTTTTCAATAATAATGCTTATAAAGTACATTAAATCAATAAATAAAACATTACCCACACTACCATGCATTTCACACACACATGTTTGTTTTGTTTTTCATTGACTGCTTACTGACATTGACATAAATAAGTGGTTTAAGTTTTTATATATCCGAATATAACGGCCAAGGACATTTAGCAAACGATAAAAGAGGTTTTACAAAAAACATTGTTTGCAGAGAAGTTTGCAATATGCGATAAAATATGCTCTAAATGGATATGTATTTTTTATATGTATTTTCCTCTTATAGCATGTTTTCTTTTAATAAACATTTTTTAAATAGATATTCTTTATTTTACTTCCTTTTAATTTCATATAATTTGTTCAAAAAATAAATTGGCAAATAACAGTCTTGGTCAAATGTGTGGTTATAGTAGTTTAGTTTTCGACAGTAGAACCTTAATAATGTTTGAATATTATATTTTAATAATGTATATTAAGTCACTCACAATTTAAATTTATATTATAAGGTCGAATTTCGACCATTGGGCGACCACTAGTTTATTTAAATACATTACAAGAAATTTTCTTTTGTTTTCAGACACATCAAAATTTATGCCTTTAAAGTCGCTCGTACATGAGGCGACGCTAATGTCCGATAATCGATGATTTCAGCAGCTAAACAACTACAGCACTTATAAACTGTAGATTAAAGTCGTCGGTTATTGCGTGGTCTCGTGTACGAAAAGACTTATTAAATAGCAGTTTCTATGGAATTATTCGTTTACAATAATGTTTTATCAGAATATTATGTACAGAGGAGTGAATATAGTCTGATAAACATTTTAACAAAGGGACCTTATAATCCTGAAAAAACATGATAGCAACAGAAGATTAAGATTCTTGTTATCAGTTCTAGTATTTATTGTTATATAGTTGCCATGGTGATAATCTGTGTGTATTGTTCCTGTTGCTTACCAAATAATACGATCGTTTCGCCCATCTCAAGGGTATTTTCTTCAGAATGCTAACGATTTTAATGAAAAGGGTAAATGTTTTTACGGTAGGTAAATAACGGTAAAGGTTTATTGTGAAGAGTATATTTAAAGTACCTTTAGAGAAAATGTACCGGTTGTTTAGAAAACCAGCTTAAGTGAGTTTTTTGTTTTCTGGGAATTTGCTTTTTTACAATTTGTCGCTGAGTTTATTATTCCTAATGATGAAGACAGTGTATGTAGAAATATACACCTCGTGCCTCGGAAAGCACGTAAAGGCCGTTGGTCCTGCGCCTGATCCCTCCCTGGTCGTGTCGGTCAACCGTCCCATCGGACTATGAGAGTGAAGGAACAGAGAGTGCACCTGTGTTTGCGTACACACTTGTGCACTATAATATCTCCTGCGTACATGGCTGATCTCACTTGAGATTGGCCGCCGAGGCCGAAATTCGGTCTGGAGATTATTATTATTATATATTATGTAGAAATTCTTTCAACAACAGCCTCAAATTTATTTCTACTTAAAATAAATTTATTTGAATGTAAATACGCTCAGGACATGTTTTTCATGAATAAAAATATGTCATGGTCTTTTAACTAATACTTTATTTACAAGTGTTATTTCGGATCTATGATGTTAAAAACAAATAAGTTTAGATTGCAGTTGTATGCTTCAAGTTCATATCGTTATCTACATATTGTATGAATTGAAGATTTTTTTATTTAAAATTCTTTAAAATATTAGGTACGTCTTCGTAATGGCGGAGCTTAGATAAGCTTCTCATTTGTATTTGGTCGTGTCCCATTGTTTACACTCCCTAAAGGCACTCTTTTATTTGTCAGAAAAAGCGAAAATAATTTCTCATCGTGACATTTTAGCTCAACAGATCTTGGATTATGTCCTATTAATTTGAACTTTAAATTTGTTTAGAGATTTTAAACAAAATTTGTGTTTTGCGTTTAAAATGATTAAATATGAGAAAACTGCATTAGACTTATAATAATAAATAAGCTTTTAAAAATAAAATACAAAATTTAGACCAGGCCAGATTTCTTCAAATAGATTGGCATAACATAATTTATTATTCAATATTTCTGTGTTACATAAAGTATTTTACTAAGTTGTCTAAGTGAAGAAGAATCAGACTGCAAAAGTTCAATAACCTCTAAAAATATCAAGGTTTTATGTGAAAAGAAAATGTAGGTATCTAAGCAGCCTCCGTCGATATATCCACAACATGTTGTAGCTAGAAATCCTTTATTAGTTTCTGTAGGCAACGAGCCTCGGGAGCATCGCAAAATAATCCCACTAGGAACTTGAAGCATACCTACGTAAATAAAATGTAATTGAATTTAATTAGTAGCGAGTTAAATGAACTTAAGCCTTAGTATTGCATAGTCGGGGGAGAAGCTGTGAGCGTATGGTGTAGGCTCAGCTAACGTACGGCCGCGCGTGTTTCTGTGAATCTAGTGCACAATACAGAAATCCTTTCTAAGTGAATTGTCATGCGAGTTGAGATCGAGCCACGCTTATGTTCCTTCTTGTGATGATTGTGAGCGGGTTCTTTTCATACATTTATATGTATAAATATGCGAGTATAGTGAAACAATGTTTATACCTAGTTAACTGCATTACAAATGTATCGTATTTTAATTATACATTAAATTCAGTATTCAATTTGCTTAATAAAAGCAATAAAACCGCAAAGCTCCATTTCAGTATAAAACTCAATAGGAATGTGTTAACGATGAGGCAGGCGAGTTGCGAATTGAAAGTAACGATATTGCGGCGACAGCGAGCGTGGCGTCTCCGACATTAACATATTCAGCAATGGTCGATGTCGAAATTGTACGGCGCTCGCCTCCCGCCGCCGCCGCCGCGCCGCCTGGTAGCCCGCGCCCGCACCGCGGACACTCGTCTTCGCGATTTGCCGCACCCACCGATATTGGAATTCTTTTGAATCTCAACTAGCCCTCTGACTGCTGTTGCTTGAGGAAGTTTCAATCGTATGTAAAGTTGACAATTTTACAGAAATAAATCCTTCAACTAACTCTTTCTTTACACTACGCTGCATTTAGAACAGCCTGTAGGTGCTCCAAACAAAACTTTTTCATAAAACCACATCTCACCTCTTTGGTCTCGGTTTGTATATACGAGAATAACACGCGGCAAGTATTTAGGTACCCATGTCGACATCTTTATACTTAAGCAAAGTTTGTCAAGCACTTACGTTTTGGTAAAACATGTAATAATTCAGGCAGTGAGAAGTTGTACGCAAAGTTTTATGAAGGAGCGATGTTTGGAGTGTGAAAGCCAAGTTGAGCATGAGCCGCGGCGACGTAATTATTCGATCCGTGCTACCTACCGAATGTCATTTGTGGTTTTTGTCCGGACTCCGACATTCTCCTTTCTGTAAAAGTTCGTTTTTGTCGAATAGTCCCGCCGTCTCTAATGAAGGCCTACAGGATTCAATTAACCGGAGGGATTGGAATGTTTTGTGATTTGTACCGGCTACGGAATTCTATCAACGCGCTTCAATTCAATGTCTTGCAGCCTTCGTGCAAATGAAATCGATCAAAAACTAAAAGTATTCGCTCCATCGTCGCCTACAAGTCACCTTTATTATGTTGTAAACTACAGGACAAAGAAAAACCAGGTGACATATACGTCGTGTATAGGTTGTTTTTGTTCTCCATTATACGTCTACCTTTCAAATTGCAGCTAGCAGCTTGAGTTTTATCTACATAAGCGAAGTAGGTGCTAGAAGGGTGCTAGTGCTTGAGCGCGATATTCAAAGCGGCACGTGGGGGCGTCGCGACGCTGTGCGGTGCGGTGCGGCGCGGTGCAGGCGGTTCGCGCTGAATGCTCTCGTTCTTCAGTCTCTATGCTTGCTTTTTGACACTGCACTTCTAATTTGACGCATTGTTAGAAGAATTCGAACCTTCTATTTACAATCAAACCTCTTGTATATTCAGATTTAGGATTTTATTTACATATTGTATTTACAAGTAATAATAACTTTATCAACAAATATTTTAGCATTTAAACGATAACACACAGCTTAAAAGTGTAGGCGGTGCGAGACAAAGCATATTATTTTAGGCTTTCATCCTCACATAAATTCCACGTAATTTTTACATAAACTATTTACCAGTACCTTTGTCGTATCAAAGCATCTGATTCCTTTAAAGTTGAAGCATAGTTGAAATTCCTTTATGTACATGAAGTTTAGCAACATTTCGGTGAAATTACCGGAGTGGCTGTGGAGGGGCGGCGCATCGATTGAGCAATAAATCATAATAATATAATAGGTATAATGTAAACAGTGGCCGCGGGATGATGGCCTCCCTAACCTCTGCCGCGCGGCCCCGCCTGCCCGCCGTGCCTCTGCCTTACTCCAACAAAAATATACATGGAACCAGGCTACATTGAACATTTTAAACTTGTATAAATATTTGCACGATAAACACATTTTACACACGTATTTTAGTCAACTTTACGTTAAATTCAGGAAGCAGTTCTTTTTGCGGTGTCGGGAGTTTTTAGTGTTGTGAAGTTATTTTGTAAATTATGTTTGAACTGGTTGAACCTTTGAGCATTGGTCTAGAAGTTTTTAATGTTTGGTTAGATACTACTCATCACAAATTTATATCAAAACACTTTTTATGATGTTTCTTTTGTACGATGGGCTTATGCCTCAAGCTTTATTGTGTGTTCGCCAAAAGTATAAATAAATAAAAAACTTTATATATATAAAAGCCTAGTTTACTTTTATTTGAAATACCTTACCACTGTACGTGGTACCAATATTAATATTTTAATTATAAAAAAAATGCAAACCTATTTAGTTACCCCATCAAGGCGCGCTAAAAAACTGTAGCGTTATTGTCTCGTAGCAATCGTAGCAAACAAAAAAGAACTTTCTTTCTTCAGTTTTTTTGTCTAACTTTATAAAGATAGTAAATACGTATAATGCAACTCATTTGCCACGACTCAACAAGATTTGGCCTAATATATTATACTTAGAATTTATAATATTCTATTTTCCTATACGTTTATTCCTCAGATCTACGTAACAGTCATTTAATACTAAAACATGTTATCATAAACATATCTACACTAATATTATAATGTGAAAAGATTTTCTGAATGTTTGCAACGTCAACAAATCGTAATAAATCGTTATAAATCTATATCGAATACCTATTTTGGTTTGTCATCGCATCCTCCTCATTCTTCGAAGTCGGTTAAAAATCAGTTCCAACTGAATGAATTAACTGGTATAAGCGTAAAAAAGCATTGATTACCATTTAATAGCGACACGGCGTTATTCGCTAGTTCATTTACGTAATTAATGACATGGCCGTAGGTATCCGCGGTAAATAAGTTCGGAACCACGGGTGAATTAACACGAGTACGTTGCCAGCTCGCTGTGCCATACAATTGATACTGTACAACTCGAGGTCGGACGCGTAGTAGGATATATAATATTTCATTTGTGTTAATAAAAACGCATCGCAACGCTTTGCATCATTTATTTCTGGAAAAATATGTAGATATATATTATGTATATATACATAGTCTCCGAAAATACCCCGAAAATTATAAAAAAGAAATTGATAATAAAAAATACCTGCCTAGCCTTTTTCCCAAGCTAATTTGGGGTGAGCTACCAATCTTACCGGATTAAGCTGAATACCGTATTTTACAAAGAGCGACTGCCTATGCCTCCACAACCCATTTCACTTGGTAACTGGACTTAAAGACTGTCAAAGATCACTGTATGACAGTCGGGACCAACGGCTTAACATGCTTTCTCAAACACGGAAGGGTCTGGGTATAGAAAATAGAAATGGTCACCCATCCACGGACCAATCTTCGCTTCTTTACTATCGGTCAAACCTTCTGGCTTACACTTGACCCTCTGATTAAAACAAAAAAACTTTAGCTTTGATGAATTTGTAGATTTATTATGTATATGTAGATATGGCATACCGTATACTATTGAAGGTCATATTGTAAAGATCTTTTACTACTTTCACTAGATTTTTTTTTCACAAGTATCTCGCGGTAAATTTTTATAGGGTAGATTGTCGCTGGAGAAAAATATTTGCATGGCCTATACATATTTGTTTCGATTCTGGGTGTTTACACATGAGAGATTTATGTCTGTAAACACCAGGATACAAGGAAAGTGAGGAAAATCCTTCTAAAATAAAAACATACAAAGTATGTTTGGAGACCTGATTGGCTTAGTGACTGAAAAAGTGTAGACAGTCCTCAATTGCCTGGATCAACGTTGAGTATTTTTTTTATATTGTTTCCGACAGGCAATGAAAAACTGTGAATCACACAAATAATATATGGATCCCATGGATGAATGCGACTTCAACATTTATAATGCACTTTTACTTATTACAAGACAAAGTCATAGTAAAATTGCTAAAAAATTTTTTATCAATATGACAAAAAAGTCTACATTGAAGGTCATATTGTAAAGATCTTTTACTACTTAACTTTAAAAACAAAGGTTACTAGTAAAGTGGGTCACACTTACACAAACTAAATATATGCTAGTGTTACGAGTAGGTTCTCGTCGCTGTTAGTTCAATGGGTGGGATTCGAACCCGCGACCACATGTTCGCAAGTCCGATGCCCTAGCCATTAGGCTACTGCCACTTTACTGTTTTATACTGTGTGTATAATACACTTTAATTGTTAAAATATTGTGTGCTACTTTACCATAATAAATTATTAAGCTACTTACCAAACCCTTCTACAATTTGTAGTATATAGCTGTAAAACACTTAATGTTATTTCCGTCGGATTACATGAAACTACGTCTAACGACCTCATGGTTAGACAAGCACTTGCTTGGCATTCGGGTGTACATTGTGGAGAACCTATTCCAGCTTCTAGATAATAATCTACTTCAACTGCAACAATTCAAGCAACAATGTAATAGGATGCGAACAGTTTCATCATACACGCTCAGTGACTTCACGAACTATGATAAACTCAATAATTCGTGTAATGTTACGCAAACAATTCACGCGAGCGGGGACGGCTTGACGCGTGTTTGTTGCGAGTTCCCATCGTCGCCGACACAACTATCCAGGTGCTCACTTCAAACACTTGGAATACCTGCTTCGACTACACTTACCAAATCAATTTCAAACTCCGTCACTTTGCCTCATTTTGTACTACCGTTCTATAAGTACATCTACGTAACTCTACGTACTCGTAGCAAGATATTTATTCGTAGCGTTAGCGTAGCAGTTCGTAGCAACTTACCGACCACTCGTAAATCTTTTCGGCAGTGGTTCGCATTAAAAGGAAATTGCTACAGTTGAAACTAAACTGTAAAAGCTTAGTAGTGGAGTGAGAAACAGTCGAGAGTAGTTATATATACGGAATACATCGCTAAGCAGCTTAATGTAACAGAGTAATATTTTTACGTGAACTAATGCCACTTATTTATGTTTCATTATGTGTGATGTCATGTCTGGATATAAAAGCTAATCCCATATTCATTGTATGAGGTCTTCACAGCGACAATAGTAAGTGGTTTTTATACGTTAACCTTTCCCACGCTTAAATATTTACATTTTTACTTTATTAATATATACTATTTCTGGTTTTACTGATTATTTATTAATTTGCTATTTATGTACACATAATAGACATAGGTCACAGTATTATAATAGTAGAGTCCAATCTAATGCAAATACTATTTGAGAATAAACATGATTTATCCGTTGTACTTTGGTTTCACATTCTCATTATTTATTTTTAACTGTTTGAGCTCCGTTAACGTAACAATGTATTCAATGCGTTTAACTTTTTATTAAATCGTTTGAGAGCTAAACGGATAGAAGTCGCACAAGCGAGTACAATATCCGTTCGGCTTGTAAGGTAATACGTTACGCTTCCCACGCTATACCATACAACATGTGTATGCTTAAATTCCGTAGCAAGCCTAAGTGCAAGGCGCACCGCCAAATTCCGGCGGCGTGCCGCAGGGCGTAGCGGGCGACAGCGGGGGTGCAGGGCGGCAGGGACGGGGGGAGCAGTATGCGGGAGAGGGACCGCGGGGAGGCCCACCAAATAGACCGCTGCACTTGCCCGACCTTAATGCCGCCATCAGCAAATTGCGAAACACCAGCTGTTTGTGACAAGAAATCTCTGACATAATTCACGCCATTGGACCGCAATTGGTGCCGGAAATTGCTATGACAATCATCTCCGATGCGACATTTATGACGACGTCGCTTACAAACCTCCTCCCTACAGCCTATTGAAATTTAAAACGGTGGACGATAAAAACACGATCTGAGTATTTATCATGTCATAACGATTTGAAAGCGCATTTAAAAATCTTTCCCGGCGCTCCATCGCCTACATTTAAACACGTCGCAGGCGGAAGGAGGATCGAGTAATATCTGTCAGAGCGTGTAGAGGGTTATTAAATAGCATCTCGGGGGCTGAGTGCACCGTGACCCATATCCCGAGCTGCACCGCCCGACTTATACGAGTGGACTTTATTGATTCGCAGTCTTGAGACGGTGCCCCGTCCCGCTCGCACCCCCGCGCCCAGGCGCCCAGGACAGAGCGCGGAGATTCCTGTAGGCTACTTACTCAATATTCTGAAGCGCGCCCGACGCCTGCACTACAACCATACACCGCCACCACGTCCCATTTACATCTTCAACGACACTACAATTTATAAAGTGCCAGTTCTCATTCATAGAGGCGGTGACAATAATAATTTTGCTTATTTTATGTCAGTATTGTTTTAAGGACGGTTTTTTGTAAAGGGTAAATAGTAACGACTTTTAATAAAGGATGATCATAGATAAATAATGTTTTAATCGTAATATTTGCATTACAAAGTCATTGGACTTTAAATAAATTGTAACTATGGCTGTTGTCAGGCTGTCAGTTCACAGTAAAAAGACCTGAAACAAATTAAATCCTTCTAAAGATTAATGGAAGGAGTGCGGCTTAAACATTTTGTTCCATTTCTATTATGACAAAGTGCACAATGCGCCGAGTGGAGCTTAAAAAAATTACGAGTCAGTACTCGCTTATACATATTTTATTAAAAGGAACTTCAAAGAACAATCTAAGGAGGTTATATTGTAGGATAGGTAACTATAATATACTTATACCGTTGATATGAGCGTGGGCGCAGTGTCAGTCGCCAGAGGGCGGGAGCAATGACCTCCGCTACCTTCAATATAAAAGCTCAATTTAGTCACAACTGTTTTCACATCACGAAGTAAGCATGTTATTTTTTAGCGTATATATATAATATCCATATTGGCTTATTGAGATACGATGCATATGCAATGACAATAACGAATAATTGCCAAAATACCTAGATTGAAATTTCAGATGTAACTAAGTAGGTGTTAAAATTATTAAATAGGCGCTGTTATTTTATAGCTTTGCTCGCACGCATGAAGCAATTAACATTTTTTACGTTAAAAGTAACATTAATTTATTGTGACAAGTATTTTGACAGTTTTACGATTACATTTGCATTTAACAGTTAATTTATAGTCTTGATATGTTTTAGTTTGTGGACGTTTGAGTTCGTCGCAGCGTTCCCCAGTCTGTACTAGCACGCTCTGCCTAATGAGATTGATTGTGACTTAATTAACAAACACAAACAATGCCTCCATTCATGATTTCACAGCTCCTGTTCCACAATTCTAGGTATAATTACGTTGGAGCTGGCAATACAACAATGTCTGATCGAAACTATAATATTTGTAACAATTCTTTTTCTACCTGTTTTAATTACAATTGTATTATACTTTAATACGATTTACAGTAAAGAAACAAATAAATGTGTTATCAAATCAAGCAATTTTTTTTGTTAGACATAGGTTTTGTAGAAACAATGGTCAACATCATGACAGAGGTCTATAATTATTAAAACTACTTTTAAACGGATTCTATCGCGGTATATTTTAATTTTAGTTCCCGACGTTTCGACGCCTTTGCAGGTGTTATGGTCACAGGCCGACTATTATCTCAAATATTTAAAAAATATCCTAAAGTTTTCCTTGATAAATGAGCAACCTAACTCTGAATTGTTATTCAATCGGACATGTAGTTCCTAAAATTAGCGCGTTCCGCCGCAAAACAAACTCTTCAGCTTAAAATTTTGTATAGATTACTCATAAGATCCAAAGTACTGATGATAGCATAGCGAACCATTAATATTTGATATTTCAACCTATCCTATCATCATTTCTACTCAAGACCTAAAGTTCAATGCTCACGTAGACAGTGAGGTCGCTGACCTCTTACAAATTCAGCCGTGCAACTTTATATGTACAAAGTATGTGCGAAATATAATTTGGTTTGACCATTATGTTGTGCATACATTAAATGTAGCGCCCCACACTAATTGAATCTCTGCTGAATAATTCAGAGATTATAGCTGTGATCACATGCGTCGAGGTTGCATAAGCTGTGCATGGCCAAAGACAAAAGACAATAAGGCGTAAATAGTTTACAATACTATTGACACTATGGATATAGTTCACATTCCTTATTTAAATTGACATGAAAGAAACAGCAGTACCTAATCGACCTAATGTGATTGGAATAATAATTATATAAACTATGCTATTATACACACGCAAAAATAATTAAGTATAAGTACAGTTAAGACCATGACTTGTTATTTTATTGCTTATTACAATAATCATAGAATTTATAGTACGGTATATTACCAACTAAACTATGTACGCATAGACAGCATTATAAGTTGAAGAAAACAATCAGTTTTACAAAACGCCTATTAACTATTAACGCCTCGTAACTATTTAAAGTTCATTCATCATAATAATATTTGCTGAAAATATGGTACAATAAGATGTTACATAGTATTATTTGGTCACAACATATTTTTACCTATTAAAGGTGATGATTTTTGATTTTGTGACTAGGAAGAAAAAATAGCCTCATCACGAAGGGATAAGATTATCCTTATTGGCTAAATTATTAAATTTAATAGCCTTTAGATTTACTTACGCATTGGATAAAAACCAAAAACTGTTTTCAAGCTCTAAGTTTGGAACGCTTTTATATTTACCTACCTTGAGATTTCAGGAATAATCTTCTTCCGTGAAATTCAAAGTAAGAAAGCCGGTCAAGTAACTTCATCATACGAGTACAGTGTTATAAACTTATCTAAGCCGGTGATGGCGTCGCTGTTGTTGAATTCTGTGTTTCAAATAATAGAATTTTCGTTCAAAAATAATGCCCTCGCCCAAGTGTAAAAGAAGTAAATTAAATCGTAATTTCCGATTATTTTATATTTAAGTTATAGAAAATAAAACTACTTAATTAATATTAGTTTTTATTCAGATTTGGCTATCGAGGATAATTTTGTACAGTCCTCACTGTCAAAAAGTCAGGTTGTGTGCGTGCGGCATATAAGCGTAGCGTAATCGGATTACTCATGTGTGCGAGACAGTCCCTGCGGCAGTCGGCACGCTCATCGCTGCAGACTTATTGTGTTACGTCACCGCTTGTGTAAACACGACAACACGTCACACCACCACAAATTACTTACACTTTATTAGGTGGTAGTAAATTATAAATTAAGTTGTCATTAGCAAGGCGAGAACGATTTAAATAATTTATCATTCAAGTCGAAATCAAGTCATTTGTTTTTAATTTATAAATCAGTGGATATTTCAATAAGTGCCATCGCCATTATCGGTCGACTAAAGTAAAAGAAATAATACTGTCTCTAGAACTTGCAGCAGAATTAGCATCATTAAGAAATCATAATAAAGCACCAGAATTGCAAAGTTACTACACATTTTCATGCTTAACAAGTAAGAGAGAACAAGGCTGAAGCAACGAATTGAATGCGATTATTCTCATGTATAAAATGGTTGGAGTAAAGTTCACTAACCTTTACATGTCGCTCTCACACGCGCAAGCTACCAAGTTGAAAGCTCTTATTTCAAAATATTGCATTTGAGTCGTAGTTCTAAAGAGGTTGAATGAAGTTTATAGAATGTGCACAATTTAAAAAGAAAATCGTATAATGAGTACCTATGCATTTGTATCAGAGAGTTTTTTATAAAGCTTATTAGCTCTCTTCTTGTTAACTCCTCATTCAGTCACTCATAAATACTTATTTTACGATTGGGTTCACGCAGTGCAATGGATGGAAACCCACACGATGGCAAGTCCGACGCCCCTAGATTAAGTTGAGTTTCATAATGTTTCGCATTTTTTGTCACTCTATACTTATTTAAAGTATGGAGACACATTGAGCGCCAACAAACGGAATGATAGTGAATACGTTGGGTTTATCTGAGACGTTTATCTTCGCTTTAGTCGTGTGAACCCCATATCTTTACCGGTTGCTACGAATGAGAGTGGTGTATCGATGTTTTTTGTATCTCTATTTTCATTATGTTACAATCATATAGACAAAACTGCTTTACTTGTACTAACACTGCATTGTGCCTAGCATTTGTCTTCGAATTCCTTACGGTTAATTAATTCGGTTGCCACTTAAACAACAAGCTTCACATTGCCTAACAATTGTAAATAGCGCTGCAATTACTAAATATAACAGGAGCGACATTCGCAAAGACTCCATTTATCTCAACAAGGAGTTTGCAAACAGAATAGTTCGCATAATAAGTTGGGAATAGGAGTCAGCAATAGTGGGCCGAAAGCGGCGGTACTTAGCTCAACAATAAAGTTGAAAAATCGAGGGGATTGCCGTGCTGCGGGCGTCGCACTGAGAAAAAACGACGCCAACATTTCGCACTTAATGAAACTGTAGCTGAAACAAAATAAAAGAATTTACGGCCACTAAGTATTGTTCTAAGAATACTTGTTTTCGTAACCGTCATAATGGTTGAAGTGAAACGCGTATACCAAATATAATTTTACTCTATTAGCGCAGAGATTAATAATATTCTCATAATCGATTTTATTTAATGGTTTTAGACTTTGGTGTTATTTATTCCTGGAAAACGTATCTTTGTGTTGACAGCAATTTACCGTGACAAAGCTTTATTGTGGCATACAAATTTTATCGTTTCGTGAAAGATTAAATGTGATATACAATTTTTCTCCTTATTATCAAAGGATTAATTTTAATAAAAATCCTTTTGCGTGGTGCGCGGGGTGTTACCGCTGCAAGTGCGGTGTTGGAGGCGGGCTCGACTCAGTGCAAGTTTTAATTACTTCGCCCCCACTTCGCGAGCTTGTTCCTAGGATGGGGCTATTTCGTCTCACAACTAAAAACTCTCATTTATAAACTGTGTTTTCTGTAGATCTTTTTTAAACGTCTGTATATAAATGTAGTTAGAATAATGTATTACTCGTCTAATTTGCTTGTTGAATTAAGGGTAATCATGTTTTTGTTGCCTTATCTGTTCATATTTCTATGTATTTATGTTACAATTTGGGGTTTTCTTACCTAATTATATAGTGTAATTCAGTTAATGACCTACATTCCACAATGACGGAGTTTCAATACAATTGACTTTAACATTGGAGGCGCAGGGGCAAGCTGATTTGGGTCATTAGAATAGAATAGAATAAATGTTTATTGTCTCCAGTATAACAGCTTATAGTAGTGACATATACATATAACTATAACACCGGAAGCAAATGGTTCAAGTGTCAGCATTATGCTTAGGTCCCCTCAAGAGGGTTGCTAAGCGCTGGTTTTCAGCTTAAACCCTTGACTCCTGTTTATAACAAAAAAAAATTAACAAGAAGGGTCATTAAGATCACGCAAGCCTCATCATGATGGAGATTTCTGACTTTATTCTATTTGAAATCATATTTACGATACCTTGTTTATTTTGAATAAAATCATCCTTAATTAGATATTTTGGTGTTAATCTAAACCGCTAATCCCGTGTTCAGATTAAAAGAAAAATCCTTTTTAGCTTATTAATCCGGTTTTTATAATATTTTGCGAAACAAAACGTACTATAATCTAATAAAAAGAAAAATATTGCTGTTATTTCGACACCGCAAATTCGGTGGATTAAATTATATTTTAGGAGCTTGCTTAAATGAAATACCTACATTTAATCTACTAAGTTTTAAAAAGTTAATGGATCAGAATACATTGCGTATAGAAAAAGAAAGCATATAGAAAGGTGTGGTGTGGTGAAGCTGATTATTTTTGATCGTTCGCTAATGTTTGTGGGACAAAGGCAGCTATCGATCAGCCCAATTCCTCGCTAATTGCCGACAATTGTCTCCCGCTTTTATCCGTCCACTCATTGTGTTGGCCACGGCTCGCGATGACTTAACTGTTTCAACCCTTGTAAATCATACCAAAGAGGAAATGTTTTCGCTAATATAAACTTTTATTTTAAAATGCGGCGTGCTTTTAGTACTATTAAATTGTGTAGACGCGTGGAACTATCTGGTATGGTTAAGAACGATTTGTATAGCAAATTAATGCAAATTGAATTACGATTAATTTGGCCTTTCAAGTCTAATCATGATATAAGTATATTATGTATAGCTAGTACTTAGCTTTTTTTAATACAAAATTAAGGTCAATTTTACAAGAAGTGGTTTTATTAATCAACAAATAATAGTTAATCAACTTTCTTTGTTGAACACAGAGCTCTCCCAAAATGCGAAAAAACTCCCGGTGCTCCGCCTTACGTCTTGTTTCTTTTTATGATTAATTTATACTTGTTATACATTTTTGCACAAATGCGGACGTCATGCCTGATGGAATGACAGTCAACCTTAGGGTGATGCAGATACAAGCCGTGG
The DNA here is from genome assembly GCA_950381575.1 of Plusia festucae. NCBI lineage: Eukaryota > Metazoa > Arthropoda > Insecta > Lepidoptera > Noctuidae > Plusia > Plusia festucae. The sequence continues at coordinate 12,849,489 of OX494431.1, forward strand.
TAGACGCTAACAAGAAAAGTCGTTACATTTTTTTTGTACTCAAACGTTAGTGCGCTAAATTTGATATTTATGTAAGAAGTATGAAAAAAAGACGTAGAACAAATGTTTTTGCTTATGTATAATGTTAGTTATCTACTCCTGCGAGATTTCAGGTGTTTTACAATTAACCCTTTGATCAATTATATAAGGTCCTTAATTCTTGTAACTATCGTGTGCAATGCTTACTGTTAACTGGTTTTACAGAGGATAATGGACAGCGCGGAAGCCGCAGCGCTGTCAGCCGGCAGCGGCGCCAGTGACGGCGCGCCCGGCTCCTACTACGACGCGCGCTGGCTGAACGTGCACGCCGACGACGGCACGCTGGCAGCACGCGCGCGCCGCCTCTCCCTAACACCGAGCCGGCACTTCGATCATATCGCTGTCAACTCCAGCTATAGCGCGGTGCTGATGCCACCCTATATTAATACTGATGGTGAGTTTATTGAAACGCTGTGGTTAAATTAATGAGATAACTTGAATAGTTTTACACAAGAAGAATGAACTCATGACACATATCGATTAGTATATTTTGGAAGAGCGAGGTAACTTGCGTGGTACTTTTCATAGTATTTTTCCAACATAAAATATTCATATTTTTCAGATTTTTACGATCGAATTGACTTGACTTAATAGCGCTGTGACAATAAAAGCCCTGTACTTTACAAATCCTTTTGAAGTTTAACATTGTATAGGATTTATTACACGTTATTACTGGTTCTTACTGATACGCGTACATGAGTTTCCAATGAACTTCATCAGACATCAGCGAGATTACAAGACACACAGACAACAATTTTTTTTAAATGTATATGTGTATAATTGAAATTCCTGTTAAAAAACTAATTAATATTATTAAAACTAATTAGTATTAAGAGAGATTTTTAATTAAATATTTCTGTGTAAATATAATAAAGATAATATTAGGTATTAGATACATTTCAAAACAATGGAATTAAGTTGAACTGCTGAATGCTAAGATATAGTTTTTTGACAACAAAATTAAATTTGAACTCATATTTTACGCTGAATAATAAAGCACAAGCGAAAAATACAACGAACTCTCCATCCCTAAATAACGGAAGCTAATATATTGTTGACACACGGGCAGGGAGGGTCGCCGGGGGGCGCCCAATGATTTATAGACAGATTGACGTATTCCTGACTATTTAGTAATGCTCACTTGAACAAACGTTGTTCCAAATCTATGATGAATAATAATTCAGTTGACAAAATGTTCCATCGATTTACTGCTGTACATAAATACAATATATTCTAACTATAATTTGTTTAATATTCATATTTAGAGATAGCAACTCTTGAGTGTCGTTTAAAGATTAATGGTATGAACATTACTTTTTCTATAAATATGGTTATTTTTTCCAGAAACTGTCTAGGTTCAAATAAACAAACACGTATGCAAGTAAATTAAAAAAGATTTTGTCACGCTTAAAAATGCCTCAAAATATCTTCAGGCCCGTATTTAATTTAAAGGGCGTAATTACATAGGGCCTGGTGCGTTTATTTAACAAACCCATAGTACACAGGCGAACCATTAATTTTTCCGGCCGGCGGTCCAGGAGAAAGCAATCACGGCTACCCAATGAACCAAGTTTGCCAATTACACTTCTTTTAATGGGTAGTTAAAGAAAATTTCCCTAATTGGTGGACAGAGTGCCAACAGTGTCGCGCGATTATCCGCTATTGTGTAACGAAAAGTTACTGCTTTCATACATAATTTATAAGTTTAACAGCACGTCAAATAATTTACATATAATAAGCTGAATTTAAAGTTGGTGTTGGCCGCTGGCTTCATAAACAGCTTTGTTATTGTCTTTAAAATGATTCTTAAATTCAATTTCCTTTTTTTTATGACATTTTCAGGCATTGTTTTGTGTGTTAATAATGGTAAAACATTTCAAATGATACTACTTTGTTCTAAAATGTAGGTATAATTTTGAAGTATGGATGCTTTTCACAATTTGCCAATGACAAAAGTAACAAAGAAAAAAGGTATTGGCCCTGCAGTGGAACAGCTTGGGCTCAAAATAAATCACAGTGATTTAATGTTAAACCTTTCTTCGCATTACGAAAACTACTTCATATCGTCACGAAAAAGTATCCAACAAGTACCGTATTTTCAATTATAATTTTATGTGTATTTGTTGGCACAGATGGCGAGGTACAAAACCAAATCGCATGGTCAGAGCACTTGGACCCCCTCTTCGTGAATAACTACGAGATTGACCCTACGTTATCATGGCAGTACTACGCCTCATCTACTGGCTTTATGAGGCGATATCCAGGTATAAAACAATCCTTAAATAAAGCCCCATTTACTAGAATTATAATTTATGTTAGTAGTTTAGTTAAACATTCAGAAAACATGTGCATTCGTCTGCTACGAACGCTACGTGACCTACGATTGCTACGTGTGCTACGCGATGGTTGAATGTTTAGTTTCAATTAATTAAACTTCACTGAACCCTTACTAAAAAAATAATATAATGTCATTCACATTATTAAATTTTAATTAAATTATAACCTAGTATCATTTAATTTTATGTTTTTAAGGAGAAGTTTAGAATTAGTTTTGTAAAAACATACATTACACAAGTAAATGCTTAACATTCTGTGAAAATAATTAAAATTTTGTTACAGCCATGTCTTGGCCACCAGAAGACGGATACTCACACCATGCCAGAGACTTTTACGACTTCAGGTCTTCAAATTGGTTTGTGGAAGCAGCGACGTCTCCCAAAGACCTGGTGATCCTGCTAGATGACTCTGATGACTTGAGTTCCTCATATTGGCGGCTGGCAAAGGCTACCGTGTCGGCCCTACTGGATACTCTTGGACCGAATGATTTTGTCAACATCTTTAGATATAGCGATACTGTCTCCGAACTCCACACATGTTACACGAAAGTTTTAGCTCAGGTAAGTCTAATTACTTCTGTTAATAATATTATAAAAGTATTATAGTATTGTAAAGTATTATAAACGTGGACAACATCATTATACATTGCTCCGAAAAGTAAGTAGCTAAAGCACTTGTGTTATGGAATCAGACACAACGAAGGTACCACAATCACCCAGACCCTAGACAATGTAGAAAAGGGTTTTTTTTTATTATTACATTGACCCGTCCGGGGATTGGACCCGGGACCTCAGAGCTCACACCTTGAAAACCGGTGTGTACGCCACTCGACCACGGAGGTCATCTAAATTTGTTGTGTCTGATTGTTTACATGCTCATTTACCAAGTTACCCGATCCGATATTGATAAAACTATGAACGAATGAAGAAGAGATTGTCAGGATTTATATACGTTTTTATAAGTTAAAACCTAAACAAGCAATGATTACTAACATTCGTGACTTTATATAAATAGCTAGCGTATATTGAAAAGTCATCAATCATCGATGTTCGAAAATCAAATTCTATTTTAAGTAAAGGGTATCCTAGATTCTGATCGGAGCTCGATTCATCTTCGACTTGGCAACATTCCCTGGAATTGAACAGTTTCAGCGATTTAAATTTTTAAAAAGTGTGAAATTTCAACGTAGATGTTTAATGAAAACCTCTTTTAAGTAACTAGCTATAATTTTAGCAGCCTAGAAACGATTCATACATATTTACTTTGAACATTAGTAATACAGTCAATTAGTCTCCAAACGGTTTTAACTAAATGGTATTTTACAGATATAAAAAGTTTAACATAAGTTCATTTGTAGGGCTCATTCATCAGACATAATTTACGTCCTAATGTATTCCAGTGCTAATCTGTATCTTGATGAAAATACGCCTTTTATTACGTCACCCATACTTTAATTTTGTATTTACTCGTATAATTATAAAATAATATAATATAATATTTCTATAAGGCCGAACGTACATGAGGCCCTGCTGTCTCCAATTTATTTTTCCAATCATATATAATTAAGTTTTGTTTAGGTGTCTAACTCATTGAATGCTGTAGGTACTGTAGCTATCCGTGAAAACCTGTAATTGGCTTTATGTTTTCTATCCTTATTGATTTTTCACATTTTGTGTAGCTGTTGGTTTTCCTTATTATAAATAAATAAATAAATACCCGACAACTGCATTCTCTAAAGACGCGTGTGATGTGAACCCCTATGAGTATTTTTGGCAATATTCGTTCGAATACTAAAGTCGTCGGGTACCTGGAACTTATGTCGCTTCGTGTGCGAACGGCCTAAGATGAAACATTAATAACAGCTCCAACGTTAAAAGCATAATAAGTTCAACGAGGTCGGCTTAGTCGCGACCTTTTCGTACAAAGTTCAAACTCCGCTCGCCTTAATATTGCCTCTTTTTATTGACATTAGTTTACACGTTATCGAATCTTATGACGTAAAATGTGGATATAAGTTTGATTTATTATATTGGTGTATAATTTATCGTAGGTTTAATAAGATGATCAGTTTTCAATACAAAATAGAATTTTGAAAGAAGATAAAAACCAAAAAAAAACTTTTTTCGTAGCTCAAAAGAAAACTGAGAGCCAAGTAGAAGATGAGTGGAAACGAAACATTATAGGCTATTAATAATAACAACTGACTAAGATAAATAATTAAATCATATTTATCATTTGGTCAGAAATCCATTCCTTTGCGTCTACTGCACCTAACTATTGTAACTGGTTACAGGTACAAAACATTATTATACCTGTAGTTTCAGATCAATTGCATAATAAATCGAAACTTATTGTTCGCAGAATTACTAGTTATAAATTGAGTACCTATAATAAGTCGCTCTTCATACATAGATATGTTCTATCCGCTATTACACAATGCAGACGTTCTCCGAAACGGTACTACAGCTCTATTAAAACTACAACAAAGGTACTGCCATCGAAGCATAATAGGGGAATGAAAAGACTCGTTTTTTCTCATCGACATTTTCTGAGCTCGAATAACGAAATATTGCTATCTATTCCTTTATATTTCGAATCCCTTAAAATATAAACTCTCTTGAATTAGTGGATGTAATTAAAGTCAACCTTAATTACATAATCAACTTTGGTATAAATTATATTTACCTTTAGTTAATTATCTTAACGATATTTAAACAATAGGAAATAATTAAGAGAATTTCCGTTGAATTGAATCAAGATTGTTGAAGTTCAGAACTGATTTAATTACAACGTTTCTACGCAGGAATTAGCTTCCTATATCTTTATATACAGCTTTTAATATCGATTTAGGCGTGTCAATTACTAGCGGACACATAGCCCACGATTTTTAACAATGTAGGATTTGGGTCACGCCAAGAAACGGCACGATAAAGATTGTACACCGAAAATTGTAGGAAAAAAATCACTGACTAACATAGAAATTTAGGAGAAAAATCGGGGTGAATTCAAATGGTTGAGTTCGTTGTTATAGTCAACAGCAAAACTTGATGATTAATTGAGTTTATAATTATTGGAGTCAAAACTGATCACGAATATATTATTATAGCAACTGTAATAAATGTTGGGTATAATTTATATACGTTGAATTACTTCGACGCCACACAGTTCTGACGCGAACTCGGTTCATTAGTATTGAATTTCTAATTTAGATTATCTACTTTTGCTGTTGACTGTACGTGTCAGAATAGAAACTTTAAGTATTCCTGTTATTGGTACATATTTCATAGGATATACATTTTTAATGTAAGCTAAACGAGCGACCCCTTCGAAAATAGAAAATAATAATAGATACTGTTTCGGTGGTCTGTGAAAAAAACAATATTGAAAGCAGTATCTTGTATTTAATGAATTAGCAAAAAAGTTACTTTTTAATTAGAAATACCAAACCTTCAACATAGAAAAACAGCTAGGTAAAAATAATAACAATATTAAAATCCAAGTATCCATTATTATTTTTCTTACAAAGATAAGAAATAAAAAAGAACGGCGAAAAGTTGGAAACAGACAAAGAAAAGTAAATACTAATTGACAATTATTGAGAGGGCAATATTTCTTAACCTTTATTATTTAAACGCCTACAAAACACCTACGCTTCTCCGTGGGTGTTCGCAAATTACAACGAAAATCCGAGAACGAAGTAGCTCGTAATTGCAAATAAAATCTAGCTGTAAGGCGAGAACTCAAGTCATAGATTCTAGACGTGGGCCGCATATTAAAGAAGCAACTTTATAAAACAGTAATTCACAGAAAATTCTAGTTTTTATACATCTTAAAACGTCATTATCTAACCGTATAAGGGGCTCGTGGCTAAGTGTAAGCCGTACGGTTTGACTGATAATAAACGTTAAGCCGCGCTCGCCGTGGTTGGTCCGTGGATGGGTGACCATTTGTAAAACATATCGAGACCCCTCCGTGCCTCGGAAAGCACGTTAAGCCGTTGGTCCCGACTGTCATACAGTGATCATTGATAGTCGTTAAGTCATTACAATTCTGACAACCACTCTTACTCTCTTATGGAATACGGTATTACCTAGCAATAGGTTGTGGAGGTCAGCTAGGCAGTTGCCCCATGTAAAATACGGTTTTCAGCTAAATCCAGTAAGAATGGGAGCCGACCCCGACAGCTTGGGAAAAGGCTAGACAGAGGCAGAAGATTATCTAACCGTATTGAAATGTTGATTTTAGGTACTTATATAAAATGTTGAAGCCGAAATTGCGCCGATGTAACAAAGAGATAGTATGATTCGACTGTGTAGCTCCACCCTTCTATTTAGCAAAGACAATCGTAATTCTAAAATGCCTCAGGGTCTCTTAGATTCTAATCAGTTTTAGTTAATTAAGGGCTAGTTCAAAACCCTGTCCCCCAAGGCCTGAACGCAGTCTCAATCCTTATTGTCTATGTACGAGTTTGCTTTTACAAAGCCTTGCTATTCGAAATAGGTTTAAGATCCTTAGAGGTACTAAAATAGCTCTTTAGCCTAGCTCATTTTCATATAAAGGCTTACCTCACATCTCTATTATTTGAATCTTAGATTAGTAGTATAACTCTTAATAGGAGCAGGTTGTATAATTATGTATGTGTGCAGCTGTACAGGTAGGCTTATAGCCAAAAGAATTATTAATAGTCAATGCTACGTTAACTTAAAGGAAGTATTAGAGTACAACAATCCGTCTGACCGACAGTACAACATCAGTCAATAGCGTTACTCACACCCCACAACATTTTTGTTTTTTTTGTTTAAACGACGCCCGCTCTAAGGAGTTTAATCCTTTTGTCGCCGGGGGTTTCACAAACATTCGAATCAAATGCACAAAGAACACTCAGACTTGGAACAAGCATTTGTGGACCACAACAAATAATTGTCCCATGCGGGGAACCCGGCTATCCGTGCAGTCATTAATCCTAGCTAGGACAGTAAGTCCAACGGTGCTGTGATAAACAAAAATGTACATGATGTAAATGATTGTACCAAATGCAAGTATCGCGTGACGGTCTGCCGATACTCATCTGTCCAGTGTGTACGCACCTTAATGGAATCGAGCCGACTTTAATGGGGCTACATTAATATTGTGTATCAGATCATTTTAGTCCGACTGGACACAGACCACAATTAAGTAAATGTATGACGCGGCGCGGACGTTTAATTTTGATCGAGATATTTTATAGTGTTTTCCGATCAATTGTATAAAAACGGGTATTTCATTTAATGTTTTAATGTAAACGTAGGTATTTGGAGAGATCTTATCCTTTCAAGCAATGTGTGGTGCACATTATTCGTATTCTTGTTAACCCCTCGTGGCAAGCTAAAAGATTGTACCATATTATGCTTGTGTTATGAGTGGGTTCACGTCGATAGTGTAATGGGTGAGGTTCGAACCCGTGACCATAAGATCGCAAGTCCAATGCCCTAGCCATTAGGATACCGCCGCATAATACTAAGGTAAACAAAAATCAATAAGCATATCAACATTATATGATAAATCTACGCGTTTATCCAAAATAAAATTTTAATAAAGGAATTTCTCAAAAGAATATTTCTTTGAACATTTTGAAAATGCCGTTTAACTCTTTATCTTGTAGGTACATATGAGTCATATAGAAGCAAAAGCAGCAACATTCACTGCTTTTGCTTTTATATGACTCATATATACGCGCAGAAAATGCGTCGAACGTGGCTAACGTGGCGAGTTTCGTAAAATACAAGTTATATGAAAGAAGATGTAAAGTTCGTCGACCGTCGTATTCGAGGCTTTCGGCGTCATCTTTCGCTGTCGAAACTCACACTCATAGTTGATAAAACATTTTCGCATTTCCCGCGGTGTCTCTAAAGAACTATATTTCAACGAGAATATCATCTTGGCTTGCTCACTTTATTCAGTTCATAAGACGCGGCAAAGTTTAAAGATAAAATCAACGATACAAAGAGAGGCGCGTAACTTGTGACAGGTGGGGGTGCGGCCGCGCCCCTATCGCGCGAGCTTGCAACTTTGCGATACTTGCACACTCGGCAACAGCGGGTCGCCAAGTCACAGGTCCGATCGATGACTAGATTATACTCCCGCGCGTATCATATTACATAAATATCTACTTAACTCAAAGATTATAATAGTTAATTTATATGAGATTTGTGTAAAGACTAAAGAGTCTGTATCTTTATCAGAATATACAATGTTTATTGTTTTGAGTGTACGGCAAGTGGTGACACCATAAGCCTCCTATTGTACCCGCGTCAATACGTCGAGGTGTGCCTACTTGAAGTCGTCTGAAGGCTTTGTTCGCTCTTGAGCTGGCAATTTCGCTAATATACGATCCAACAATTACCTTCATGGCAAACATTCCCCACTCCGCCTCCCCGGACGAAATGAAACTTTGTATATTTAAGAGTGTGTGTAACAAATACACAACATGTTTCATTAGTATATTCGTATGTTTGTTCACATTAACGACTCGGCGAACGTTGTATTTGTTATCTTATGACTTATTTACTGCTGGTAAGCAATATTGGTAAAGTATTTAACACGGTAATACTGATGTGGGATGTGTTTCGCTGACGGATTACGCAGCTCATGAAAAGTAAATCCGGATATATTTCAGGATAGAAATGAGTTACAAGCTTGCGTGACACTTCTTTGCAGCAGGGTTTTATTTGCATAATTAATTATGAAGTTTACTAAGTGTAAACACAAGTGGACGTTGGAAAGTGCTTTTTTATTGTGTAGAGACAGGTAGGCAATAATAGTTGGAATGAATGGTGGTTGGTGGTTGGTTGTGATTCACAACAATGAGCCTTCGCGGCGAGTTTCAAGGTTGTTTGACTGCAGCTAGCTGCAGCCTTCGTTCGCGGTTAGACATAACTTTAGCATTGCAGTGAAACGTAACTTGACTTGTTTTTAAAACAATATGAGTCAAGGTTAGGTCACGCTTAGTTTGATTGACTGAAAAGTTTTTCTAGTATCGACGGGCATTAAAAATTAACGTTAAAATTCTGAGATTGACCGAAACGTATTTATTTTGCTTTACAAAAGAACAATGAAAATAACATTAAGTAACACGCCAAAATCACTTTAATAGGTCGTTATTATCAAAACAGTTGGTAAGAAAAAGTCCACCATTCCTATATTCCTAATTATTCTATGGAATTGAAAAGCACAAAAGAGAGATAGTAATTAATAAATTACTCACATTTATGTTTTTAATTCGTCCCCTAATGGTAAGAATCTGATGAATATTTATGTTTCCCAAGGCGACTTTACGTTTTACTTCCTTTAGATGTAAGGAAGATTTCAAACAGTAAAATTTTATATGTTCCGAAGACTGAATACGTCAAAGACACAAGTATACGTCCGGGTAGAGCATGGAATATGCTTAGGAAAGGTAGCCTGTAATGTAGTTACTTATGTAGAGTAACTAACAGAGTTTGATCATTTTTATATTTTATTTACTGATATATGATATAGTTTGGTCAATGTAGAAAAGAAAAACACTTTTCTACGTTGTCTCGGGTCTGGGTGTTTGTGGTACCTTCGTTGTTTCTGATTCCATAACACAAGTGCTTACTTTGGATTCGGAGCAATGTATGTGATGTTGTCCACATTTATTTTATTTTATTTTGATATATTCGAAAATCTAGACTGCTTCGTATGCCAAATCTGTATCTCGATATAATTGCACATTTTCGTTTCCGCAAACATACATGGACTGTTTTTTTTGCCACCTTCACCGTTCTAGGGACAATAATTCTTTAGATAACTGTTACTAATTATGAATATAACATATAATATATGTAATATTATTATATATAATGATTAATTCTTTAGATAACCGTACTGTGGTATATTTGGTTTCGAATTTTGTTCTAGGCCATACCCGAGACTATAAGAGAATTGAAAACATCGCTGTGGAATGCGGAGCTGTCTGGAGGAGTCGCCAACCTGACCGGTGCTCTAACCTCGGCGTTCGAAATCCTACACCGGGTAATTATTTAAACATACCTCAAAATGATGCCATTGGTATAGGTGAAGTTTCCAACGCGCTATCATGACGTCTTAGCTGGTCTGATGATGAAACTAGAAGGTGTCGTACTGACCACAGCAACCATGTAATGAAAGATGAGTATGAGCTCGGACAATAAGACTTACTTTGAATTCGTTTTTTCACAGAAAGCAATTTCGTAGAAAATCTCCATTAAAGTTTTTTTCCTTTACAGTATAACCGCACCGGCCAGGGTTGCCAGTGTAATCAGGCGATCGCGGTGGTGGGTGCGGGGGGCGGGGCTGCCGGGGTCAAGGGCGTGTTCCGCACCTGGAACTGGCCTCACATGCCTGTGCGCATCTTTACGTATCGAGTGGGAGGCGACGCTACCGCTGGACATAATATGAAGGACATGGCTTGCACTAATAAAGGTAGGAAACAAACATTTCATTATTTTGAACAAGCTTTGCTCGTGATTCCGCCTGCGTGGGCGTCATTAATCGCAGAAAATTATAGCCCACTTATTGAAGAAGGCTATATCTTCCTCAATAAGTGGGCTATCAAACAGTGAAAAGATTTTTCAAATTGGACCAGTAGTTCCTAAGATAAGCGCGTCCCACCAAACAAACAAACTGTACAGCTTTATAATATTAGTATAGATTCCTTTTTTTTCTGTTCTACCTTCAATAAAAGCGGTTTGGCATCTTCTGGTATTTTTCTTCCACATAAGCAGATTACGTCGATTATCTCAGTTGTTTAAGGAGTAATTACGTAAGGGGCAGGTTCCAGATTTTACGATTATTTTATTTATCTACAATGTATGTACACACTCTGTTTTTATAAGATACAACACAAGATTATGAATGAATCAGAAAACTTACATCAGATGAAATAATGACAAGGCTAATGGAGACAAATTTCAACACCGCCATTATAAGGGAGACTTGTTGGCAACAAAAATTTACAGTGTAGCGTCTCTTAATCGTTTAATTTGTACCCCAAACCTAAAACATTAATTCATCCGTCAGGTTTCTACGTAACAATAAACGAGCATTCAGAGATCAAATCCAAAGTGCTGCACTTCGTGGAGGTGCTAGCGAGGCCGCTGGTGATGTACCAGACTGTACATCCGGTGCACTGGAGCCCGGCGTACGTCGGCGGAAGGGTCAGTATTCAATACCTATACCAGAACTACAGAATGCCAAAAAATTGCTCATTATACAGGATTAATTTAAAAGGAGTGCACGAATAACCGAGTGGTATAGGTCACCACGCTGATTACCACTGTGCGCGACGTGCTGCGGGTTCGATCCCCGCATGAGACAAGCATTTGTGTAATCCACAAATTCCGCTTCCGCTTGTTCCAAGTCTGGGTGTTCTTTGTGCATGTGACTTGAATGTTTGTGAAACCCCCGCGACACAAGGATTAAATTCCTTAGTGCGGGCGTCGTTTTTTAAATGAATAAGAGAAAAAAAAATAAGAGAAATATTCAACGTGGTAATCAGGTGCATAAAACTGAACAACTTTCCCAAGAAACATAGGTCTAAATCTTAAAATTGAAAATCACCTTTGCATACAAGCATAATTCACGTGACCTGTCATTTTGTATTAAAAGTTTATTTTCCATTTTAATATTTCGATTTTGATTTGGGGAAAGTTGTTCAGTTCTATGTACCTGATTACCTCGTTGACTATACGCTCTCCTTTTAAATTAATGCTGTATGCCGAGCCTTTTTCACAAGCCATGTAAGGATCAGCTTCCAGTTTTACCGGATTTAGTTATAGATTTAATTAATATGACTACTCTGGCCAACGTGGTTCGTGCAAGTAATAATACAAGTAGACGTAGGCTCCAGCATTATAATTACGTTTATATTCATGTTTACAGAGTAGTAGCCTCGCAGACGATGGTATGGGCCAACTTATGTCTTCCGTCACCGTACCTATTTTCGATAGGAGAAACCACACGGTAAGTCTACCACCATAACCTAATAAGATATTTTTCCAATCCGTTTGCAGTGATCTTCGTAATTTTAACTTTCATCCAATAACATAATTGCCTTACAATTATTAGTACGTAAGTATTACAGATTTCATAGCACCATCTTAAAAAAAGAAAACCTTCTATTTTCTCTGTCTTGAAACCTCGTATATATATATCAAACACAAAAATATTCCCACGGGCTTTGTGTAAATTGATAGTAACTTTTTTTGTTAAACCCTGATTAAGCCTGTGACTATTTTCGTTATTCTCATTTTATGCATATTCATTCCCAATTTGTAAATTCTATTCCAGCAAAGAGAAGCTAATTTACTCGGCGTAGTAGGAACCGATGTGCCTATCGATCAAATAAAGAAGCTCGTGCCACCTTACAAGGTAAAATATACTTTTATTCCAGGTTGTAATATTTGTTGTATGGTTCCTATAATTAATATATTGTTGTTACAGTTGGGTGTGAACGGTTACTCGTTCATGGTGGATAACAACGGGCATGTATTGTACCATCCTGATTTAAGACCATTGGTATGTATTGTTACGATTATTCCTCATCATCATTACCATATGCCTTGGATAACCAGCTGCTGCTATTGATTTTCTGCAAGTCTCTTCGTAACCACTTAATTAACTTTCTTTCATAACTTAATCTCCGTTAAATTTTCTTGAAAATTACGTATCTGTCACAATTTAATTTATGAGGCAAAATGTGTGAAAATTTAGAATCTCACGCGCGAATCGAATCCGTGACTACTAGTTTTCAGCAAATTCAATATCTAACCATCAGAACAGTTTCTGTTAGGCTCAAATTAAACTTGAACAATGTTAATATGGTTTTCCCATCACCAGTATCATTTGATTACTTTCTGGGAAGCCTCGGCAACGCAATCTTTACAACGGCAATTTTGTGAAGATTTACTTAAATAAATCCTTCTTTTTTTATTAAAATAGATATCGTTTTGTTACAGCACACGAACGAGGAAGTAAGTAAAGTTTTAGTTTAGTTATCTTAGGCAGCTATTTAAAGGAAGTGTAGAGCTAGTTACTAAACATAGGTACCATTCACAGTACACAGAAACGCTGCGACCTCTGTACTCAAGCGTGGACCTCACGGATGTGGAACTGCTCGTGGATTCTGATGAGAACTCCAGGGTCAACCTCACCTCGCTGCTGCTCGATGTAAGTGATTTTCTGTAGATAGAGACGTCAATGCATGACACTGTCCATAACAAGGTCCATGCTAAGAAGTTCGTAATATAAATTGCATACAAGTTGGAGGTAAATTACTCGTGATTTTGAATAAACTTGGTATTGCCTTTCCGAGATTATAAAACGCAAAAGAGACTTTTTATGTTTGCATATAGGTACGTACAAAGCAATGAGTAATAAACTTTCTAAAACGAATTATTTCTCTACATACATATTCAAAGAACTGAAACTAAAAGAGCATTCTTTAAGTTTCTGGTTCCTTGATCACACGAGCAGTAGCTTCATCATCAAATACTTCCAGCTTCGCCACGACATGATAGAACAACGGGAGGGTGAAACTGAAATCGCTGTCAAAGTTCAGTATGACAACATGCGGCGCGTGGCGACGAGACGCCAGCGGTACTTCTACAGCCCAGTGGATGGTACTCCATTCTCATTGGCCGCCGTGCTGCCTGATGGCTACGGAATGTACGAGCTGCAGGCGGAGCAGGAGGTCAAACATAGTCCTATTAATGGTGAGTGGTGTGTGACGTCAGCAGTACATCAGGCCTAGTAGATAGTAGGTAATCCATTTTCACTGATGGTCGTGCTGTCTGATGGGTACGAGTTGTTGAGTTCATAGTTATGCGTAGCGTATACCAAATTGTATTAACTTATAAAAATCTTTTCTATGTGCAGTCACGGAATACTTCAAAGGCGAGAACTGGAAAGTTCACCCAGATTGGTAAGTATTATAACTGTTTATTTAAATTGATTGAATCTGAATTTTAACGAAATGAACGCTGCACGCACGAAAAAGTGTCATGTTCCGCCTGAGTCGAGCGTGCAAGCGAGAGCGGGGAACAAGCAATAGAGATCGAACTAAGCGTTCGGCTTGTAATGCAGCTATCTCTTTTTCACTCTATCAGACGAAGCCTCCGAGTAGATGAGAGACAGAACGCATTTTTTCAACAATATTTTCCTTTGTATCACGTAAAATTATAATCCGTAAACCGAATTTACTGAAAACCAATTTTTTTTCTTGACTACCTCACTTCCCGTCCCTCTTCATAATCGTCTTCAAAAGTTTACACAGAACCTGTCGTTGTGTAGGGTGTACTGCGAGTACGCATCGACATCAGAGCAGTCGTTCAACTCTGCGGAGGAGCAGCTGCTGCACTTCCTGTCGCGCTCGGGGCGGCCCGGCTGGAAGTGGATGTCGCTGCGCCCGCGCGCGCTCACGCTGCACAACGCGCACAAGAAGCAGGACCGGGACTCCTATTACTGTATGCACTTGAAACCACTTATTACTGCAACGGATAGCCGAGTGGTATAGGTCACCACGCTGATTACCACTGTGCGCGACGTGCTGCGGGTTCGATCCCCGCATGAAACAAGCATATGTGTGATCCACAAATGCTTGTTCCAAGTCTGGGTGTTCTTTGTGCATGTGATTTGAATGTTTGTGAAACCCCCGCGACACAAGGATTAAATTATTTAGTGCGGGCGTCGTTTTTTTAAAACAACAACAAAAAAAACATAAATAAATAATAATACCTATAAACAGCCTACTAGGGCACAGGCCTCTCTTACTGTAACTAACGTACTTATTATAACAACTAAAGACATTATCATAATCACAATTTGCATTTATATCAATCTAATATTATAAATGCTAAAGTTTGCTAGTGTGTGTGCATGTTTGTTACATCTTCAGGCTCAAAGGGCTGGACCAATTTCAATAAAATTTGGCATGATGGTAGCTGATACCCTGGATTTGGATTAACACATTATCACATTTCACACAAGCATATCGAAAACAAGTACCTAACGGCAATACCATCCATCTTTAAATATTTTAATGTTTTAATATTGTTTTTCCTAAACACAAAAATTCGAGCATTGACTATAAACATCACAAAATATTAAAATTATTTCTTATCCAACTACTTAAAGAAGTTTAGTAGTAACTTAATGTTATTTTGGGAGAGCAGCAAATTTTATTAGTACATAGTACAATAACTTTAAGAATTCGTCTGTTAAGATGACCTCTTCATGCTACAAACCGACGGACATAGGAACTAAGATGTGTTCACCATCGTGAATGGTATTAACACTGGGTCTCATTTTCAGGTGACAAAACTTTAGTGCAATCATTAATCAGGGATGCCATGGTAATCAAAGAATTGGACGCTCACACTGGACACGCAAGCCACCACAACCAGTAAGTACTCCTTATATCTGAGCATGAATTAAGCACCACACAACATTATCTGCAACACCTTTTTGGATCGAGGGATTCTAAGTGAAATGAGGCGGTGTGAGAGATTTGAAGACTAGTTAAATCGGAGAACAATGCTTTGACTCTCCATTTTAATTATGTTACATATTTTAGAACTTTCCAGGACTTTATACCATTCTCGAATTTTTAACCTTCACTTTACTTTTTAGTTCAATTCCTTCATAATATAAAAGCAAAGCCATGTCATATATGGCGCGGATATATGCTTTTCTTTCGTTTTATATCTGGCTAGAAGGGTATATCTTCAAAATGGGACTTTATTTTATTTTTTTGGGGTGAAAAGCTAATACTTTCAACCCAAGCCAAGGGCACAACGTGGGGATATGTCGTACTTTCACCGACCAAAAACAACCGGTTTTGTAACTACCTTGGCCGGAGCCGTGGGATCCCTTTTCCGCGATTCTCTGAAATTTGCATATTTGAAAATGATAACGACCAAACAATGTTTCTTGATCTCTAAGAACTAAAATTAAGAAAAGCCATACTACAAAATTGTGTTTTATAATTATAGAGACCAACTCACACCGCCGAAAGACTCAAAATCTTTATAGATCAATATATATTCAAATAAATTAAACATAACCCTTTGCATGAAGTTGCACAAGCAATCAAAATTTTTTGCACTTTATGTTAACTTTATTTTGATAACTAATTTGTTTGTGTTTGTCACACAAATAGCCCGATAGCGACTTTAATGGCACTTCTAACAAGGTAACGTAAATCTCAATAATGGTTTAAATACCAGTAGAACGATTAGATCTGTTATAATATTGCTAGGGACAGAACTGCCTTCGAGTTTACACGTATTGGCTATAGTTTAAAAAAAACGGAAGAAATGCAGAAGGAACTGTGTGTAAATTGCACTTAACACATGCGTTTTTTACTTGGTTTATTATAATTATTTGTGTTAAGATGTGGGGAATAATATGGCAAAGGCAAATATGAAATACCGCTATTTTAATTGGATATAAAATATACACCAATTTGTTGCAATTATAATATCAGCCTATAAAATAACGATCAGGCAACTCAAACGTAACAAAATGCTCATAATAACATCTTTTGTAAAATTTAAATAAAATCTACTGAAATTGATCACAAGAGACTTTCGGTGGTCCGTGATATTTATAATTAGACTTACAAGTTATAAAGAAATGGTCTAATATATAAATATTGATGAGGACCAAACAGCAGGAGTGTTAACGAGTGCCTATCGTCAAATTTCTAATAATTTACTTTTCTAAATTCTGTTACTATTTCATTGTTTTTAATATTCCCCCATCTTTGTAATACTAATGCATTTTAGCTTCCGGGAAACAGGTAATCTTTAAACAAATTTGTTTTGTGTGTCATTTTCTAGCCAGCACGGATGTATTTTCTTTAACACTCTTTGTTGAATACTTTTAAATTAAAATGATTTTTCACCTTCGCCTAGATGTCTGTTATTGCCCTTTTGAGCTCAGCATAGCGATTCCGATTAATACATTAGACAAAGTCACAGCGAATTCGTCGGTGAAAACTAGATTTCGTATTCCGAAAACCAGTGAAAACTAAAGTGGCGACGCCAGTGTGAGTTGTGTCGGCGAATAGAACTAAATAAATGTGAAATCTTTTCACGAGTACTGTCAGTGACATTATCAATCGAAAACATGACATTTGAAAGGGGCAGTTGGTATTCCGAAAACTCACTTGGCACTTTTCACGTACGAAATCACCTGTCAAAACAAAAGTTACTTATTTCTCGGTGAAAACTGAGGTGAAAACTTACGATAAATCTTTTTAATGACTAAATTACCTGTAAATTACCTAACATTGTTTCTCATTAAGTTTTTTTTCTAAACCAAATTAAATGTTCATTATTTTAGGAATTTTAGGAACTATCCTATTTTAGGTATTAGTATACTAACAACAGAATAACGGCGGCTTACCCTTTATATCCATCGGTCTGTATACGACTTGTATTTAGCCACGAACCCTTCTCAATAAATCACTTTATGGAATTTAGATAGACACAAGCACTCATTATTTAAACCGCACCAGTTTTTTCAAATGATACCTACGCCTAAAACAATGCCAAACTTGTTAACATTTAGAGATAATAATTTAGATTATTTAAGAAGCAGAAAACGATACCATCTTAAATAAGAATTTTACATAATCGTAGTTGGTGAAAAACCACTTGAATATCGAAGCACAAAGGTTTTTGGTTTTATTAATTAGTTAAAAACAACACCAAACACAAACTTCTGAATGTACACAAACAATTTGTTTACATTTAACAACTTTTCGTACCGAGTGCTGTCATAGCAAAGGTAATAACACATACAGCCAATACAATCCTATTAAATTAAATAACAGCCTTTTAGCTTCTTGAAGAATTATTTTAACCAACAAACATTCAGTA
Source organism: Plusia festucae (assembly GCA_950381575.1). NCBI lineage: Eukaryota > Metazoa > Arthropoda > Insecta > Lepidoptera > Noctuidae > Plusia > Plusia festucae. The sequence continues at coordinate 12,867,827 of OX494431.1, forward strand.
ATCAGTCTCGAGAACATATCTTATGGAGTCTAGATCCTTAAATTGAGTAAATTATTTAAAAATTAAGGTTTATTTGATGTTACTAAAAGCAAGTCCCGTCTAAGCCCACCTCTAAAGTTTTCACCTGAGATTTCGACATCACTTGAACTTGAGTGCGTCAAAGCAAAGTTTCAGAATACGGTGAAAAGTACAAGTGAGGTGAGCAGTGAAGTGAGTGTGAAAATCTATGTGAGTGGCGAGGTGAGTTTGGTCATTTTCGGAATCGCTGGGCAGCACTATACAACATCAAAAAAGTGGCAACAAAAAAAGATTCATGGTACAATCAAATATGCTTATCTTGAGAGAGACGAGTTCGAATTCGAAAAATCTATTTCATATAAAAATACCCACCACGAAATAAACAACTGAAAAAAGTCCTTTTCATCAGTTATTTGAAGTCATTATTAACAACGAACTAAATTTTCCCTAAGTAATGTTAAAAACAAGGCTAAATAAGGACCTTTACCTATCAACAAAAGTCAAGGAACACCAACAAACAAAAATCCATTTACTTCACGATGTCTAAGGTTTTTTATCTTTACAGGCAAGGACGATTCCACAAGTTTGTGGTGACGCTGTCCTTCATCGCGACCCGCAGCGGCCTGCTGAAATGGACCGAAAACCTCAACACCTCCAGGAGCACGGACTCCGCTGAATCGTAAGCATGGTTACCCAAGTAACTTCAATGAATAAAGAATAAAAAATGGAAGAAAACAATATTCTGTAAAATAGATCCAACTATGTCATCATATACCTACCTACTAGGCAGCATTGTTATGACTTTGAAAGCAGACGAAATACATAACATAAAATGTACCTATACCTTCTAGAGAGTTAGCAACAGTTAACATATAGATATTAAATGCAAAAGTTACGGTATGAAATCTTCCAGTGGAATTAAAGAAGTTTCTTAACATGGTATTATGTTTCCACAGCCACTTCAGCGAGAGATATGCTCGTGCATTTGACTCTGAATGGTACCGACGGGCTGTAGAGCACCACGCGATCGAACCTGAGAGCTTTGTCTTCTCCGTGCCATTCCGCGATGGTTCGGAAGCAGAGGATTTAAGTGGACGGCCGCCTTTAGTACTGGCCACTCATGCCGTGTTCGTAGAGTCGCGTGGCCACAGAGCGCCTGCTGCCGTTGTTGGACTACACTTCCAGTTGGATTCTCTGGCGAGACACTTCTTGAACGTTACTTCTGCTGTAAGTCCATAAACTTTTAAACCTTCAACCTACATTTTTAACTTTGTAATTTTTCTCACAAGCCGTTACCGTTCAAATGATACTAATGCTATTTTGTTTCTCTAGTGCACCGTTGGAACAGTCTGTAAAAAGACGTGTGCGGGCGACGAGTTAGACTGCTACATCTTAGACGACAATGGTTTCATCATACTATCGGAAGACGCGACACAAACAGGAAGGTTCTTCGGACAGGTCGACGGCACTATCATGGACTCACTGGTACAGGATCGAATATACAAGAAAGTGGTTGTCCATGATCATCAAGGAAGGTGTCCGGATTCTAGAAACCCCTTTAGTGGAAACGGCCAAAAGCTTACGGTGAGTTCCGTAAAATATCTACCGAGCAAAATGGACAAAAATTACATCGAACACAAATTTAATGTTTTTTCGAATTTCAGCCCCTAAAACCGCTATCCTGGCTCGGCAGTTATCTCACAAGCCTATTAGCAGTATGGTTTCCACTCTGGGAAACTGCACGGGCTCGTGCTAGGCCATACGCCGAAGAAGAAGTCGGTAAGTTGACGTTCAATTGAGTCCATTTGATGTGGGGTACATTTGAAGCAAGTTAAAGCTTTAACTCAATTTACAGACTATGAAGACTACGAAAATGAAGACGTGGAAAACGATGACGACTTGGATAGAGATCGTGGTACTTATGAGATCATAATCGACGGGCTCGGTGAGACTTCCCGCGACAGTGGCCGTTCACACACTGGCCCCTCCCCCCCTCCGGGCGGCGGCGGGGCCATGCCGCCTCCTCCACGTGAGGCGGCGCGCTCCGCAGCTGTGAGACCGTGCGATACGAGCGCTGAACTCTTCACGTTACAGTCATCTCGACTTAACACCGCACAGCCACTCAAGGGCAAGCTTACCAACTGTCACAATTCTGGCTGCGAGAGGTAAGGGCAATATATATGTTAACGTTTACATGTTAAACAAAGCTTACAACCCGTACACTTAAGAATGGGATTGAAAATGGCGTCCCTTCTGATAACCTCTCATACACACATTTTCAATATATGTTACGGAGATTTGTTTAGGCATGTTTGTTTCGCACCAGGCCCTTCAGCGTGCAGAAGATCCCGCACAGCAACCTGATCCTGCTGGTGGTGGACACGCTGTGCCCGTGCGGCGCCAAGCGGCTGGACGTGCGCGCGCGCGAGGCGGGCGCGCGCGCCGCCTGCCGCCCCGCGCCCGCCAGGCACCGCCGCCGCGCCGCGCACTGCGGCTCCTACCATCCCGAGGTCAGCTGCCTGCCACTCACACCCACCACTCATCATGAGCATGATCATTTATTGTGTCTGGGTGTAATTTAATTATACAACATGTAACAAAACCCCTGTCCGATCCAATAAAGGCGTATTCCTGGTACATTTCATGACCCGTCTCGCATACCTAGGCGGCTTCATTGACACAAAACTGTAGGTAGTAAGTACGTGATCTTTGAGGAGCGTGTTGCTGTTGCCTTGGATAAATTTTTAAGATTATTTAATTATTTCCACTGGGGAAAAACAATAATCTCCAATCCATTTAATAGCTACGTTTAAGTGGTCGCAGTACGATACCGAATAATAATCTTAGGGATCGGGCAGGGTTTTTGTTACACGCTGTATATGTATTTATAAATTTATGTCTAGTTTAGGATCAGATAACTGTGTGAGTTAAATCAAATTTCTAACATTAACAAATTCTTTTTTCGACAGGAAATTGAAATACAATCATGCGGTCGTGGAGAACGTATGCTACCTGCTATTACGTCACTACTGGTGCCGCTAGTGCTGCGACTAGTGCTCAGCACGTGACTGCAAAGTTTTATATAAACACAAAAATTACCAACCAATCGGGACTCCAACAGTCCCGAAACGCCGTCATGTCGTGAAGCTTTCTGTACCCCCACTAAGTTTCAGTAATCCGGACGATTTATTAACTGTTATCTCGTAGAGTTTCACGACATCTCCAGGGAAAGCTTTCACCCGGTGTGGCGTTCATGTGTTCTTACGAGTGTTGTAAGTGCGGAGCGGAGTGCGGTCTGTGTGTGCGGTGTATCGCGTAGCGTGTTGCGTTGCATGTTGCAGGCTGCGGCGCGGCTAGTCCGCGCCGCGGTGCGTTACAGTTTTGATCAATTTTACCGACTGAAGTTTTGGTCCGACCAAGTGAACTTTTGATCTTGCATAAGACAGGATTATAGTCGAGTTAGGATACGATGATAATTGAAATATTTTCTCCTCTCTGTTAAGTTGTCACTTTTCATATTGTAACTGATGCAGCAGCATCTGGTAAATAGGTAGGTAACGAATATCTTGTTAAATTTAAATCGAGGATTATCACAAACTTGGAGATCTTATAAATTATAGCTAATGTTAATAGGTATTGAAAGATAATTATTAATGTAAAATAATATCGTTTAAAACTGTTTTAGAAAAATTTACCTATGTTGAAACCTAATTCGATTTATTTCTTTATATCTGTCATTCAAATTAATCGCAAACTTATTGAATAGTTGCTAGGGGTTGATGTAAATAAGAAAAATATTTTATTTGTAGAAAAATTGTTTTGCTAAATTTATGTGTGCCTGTGTAATGTAAAAAATCGTTGTGTCGTCGAGAAGGCGTCGCAGCGCTAACACGCACTGCCATAGAGGGGAACAATCGTAATTAACTACAAGTTGTTGTTGAAACTGAGTGTGGAGTGTATGAACAGGCTCGGCCGGGCCGTGCGGCTCGCGCGAGAGGTTGCGGTCGGTCGGATCGGTCGAGTCGGTCCAGTCGGTCGGACTGGTCGGGTCGGTCGGACCCGAGGGCGGCGTGTCCCCGAGCGCGGCGACGCCTGCGTCTCTGACGACTTTCCATTCTAGTCGTTAGTGATTTTCTCGCCTAATATTCGAGTAATGTCGTAAAGAAACTGTAAACAGTTTCGTATTTTTATTGTAAATATTTTACTAACTTAAATGGCCTACTACAATTTTAAGAAAGTGTGTTGCTAATATATAGTTCGTTCAAATTCGACTTCTGCTGTCGTAATAACTTCATCATATCGATCTGTAACAATAATTATTTGCATATCATTGATCTCTTTCAATTGTTTCTAGTTGAAAAGTTAAGGCCTCGGAACATTGGAAAAGTACTGACATTCGACATTCATACGTAAATATCAAATTTCGAAGTTTAAGAGAATAAGCGTATTTACCTATTGACATGTTTGTACCTAATGTGAATGTTACATAGGAGTAATGTTCAGATCCATACATACTTACATTAAACATTAAATAGAATTTTATATAAGTATCATATATTAAATAGTAATTAATGTACACGAGTATACGGCTTGCTATTGTCCATTTAATTGCAAACTTTGAAATAGTACAAATGCCATACATGCCTATACAGATATTCCTAGTAAAGATAGCTGACAGAGATTGAGTGCCAAACCACTGTATTACAATATGCGTCACAGTTCACAATGATAGAAAGGGACCGATTGTTATGTAACGCGCGTGCACACAGCAAACTAGATAGTAACGCAGGTCACACTAACAAACAAATGTTTGTGTAAACAACAGGAGTGTTATATTACGGGCCTGTTGGTCTAGTGGTTAGTGACCCTGACTGCTGAGCCGGAGGTCGTGGTTCGATTCCCACCCAGGACAAATATTTGTGTGATGAGCACGATCATTATTTGTTCTGTGTCTGGGTGTTATTTATCTATAATATGTATGTATTTAGAAATATATAAGTAAAGTATCTATATCAGTTGTCTGGTTACCATAGTACAGGCTCTGCCTAGTTTGCGATCAGATGGCCGTGTGTGAGCTTATCCCAAGATATTTATTTATTATTATTATTACGATTACATGTAAGTGTAATAATAGTAACTCGTTTCCTACTACTCACACTTGCGTTATGGCTATATATTTACATGCATGTGTTTACGACAGCTTTGCTGGTATGCCCTGTCTAACTATCTACTTTGCTGTGTGTACATACTTGTGATACGTCGGACAATAGCAAGCTCGACATTCTATTTGTAACGTAGATTGATTACAGTAATCTCTTGATGTGTACTCCGCGTATTATAATGTTAAGTGGAGAGCGAACTGAGCGGGCTTAGAGGTATTTAGAGTAGCCTGTATACAGGCCTTGTATATGCAATTTAACAACATTTATATACTGTAGTTAGAATGCATTACCCAGAAACTTTTATATATTCTCTTGCATACAATATTATAGAGAATTTCTAGTAATTTAAAGCAATAATAAAGTAAACTCTGTATTTTCCCCCAAAATGAGTAACAGCGAGATTACTGTAGTCAGTTTGCTCATATCACCGACAAACGGAGACTATCATATCGTACACAGCATACTCACAAACTATAATACAGATATCGTTGAAGGCGCTTTTGAGAAATTGTACATTTTGTATAAATAATACAGTAAGGAGTCGATTTAATGGCGTAGAGATTGTTTAAACTTGATGAGTGGCGAACGACTGGTAATGTATTGAAAGTGCTTCTAGTAAGCGTCGAGTCTTCCATAGCAGTCGAACGCGGGGCGTGTGTTAACTGTTACATCTAAGTATTAAACGATAATAATAGCGTATACTTATCATAGCATAGGCGGAGCTCGCGTCTTGTACCATGTGCAGATATTTTTACTTGCACTTCGCGGGATTTAGTTCTATGTAACTATAGACACAAAACAAATACCTCGTTTAGTTACTCAAAATGTAATAGTTAGACAGAGTTAGCGTTTATTTCGCGTTTAGTTCTTGGACATATCAATTCAGGCACCAAATGAGACTATAGCGTAAGCAATTTTTAAATTTTTTCATGTATTACAATATTGATATCGATTATTTTAATAAGGTCTTTATCAATTGTAGTGTCGCGTGACTGGCGCGCAACTTCATGATCCCACATTGACAGGGTCCTCGTTAAAATAGTTGTCTAGATGCGTGCGCGCGGATACCTGTGGGGCGCTCGCCTCCCACCTTTTCTATGTTCACAAATCCCTGTATTGTACAGTTATCTAAATCTAAATTCAAAATTCCGTTTTCGTCATAGACAGGTTCTAAAGCTTTTAGGACTAAAATCAAAATTCTCGTTGGTAATAAAAAATTATTCGGTATGGAATGCAAAATTTTTATCTTTACTGTTTATAATTTTGTTATACTTTGTTATATGATAATAGTTATCATTCGGCACGGCAATGTGTGAACATGGTTCTCTAGCGTAATTCTAGTAAAATACTGTTCTTTTTGTTACTTGCCAGTTCATGCTATAGATATACAGTAATTAAAACAATAAAGTTCTCTTATAACATTGTGACTGTGTTCTTTTATTTTAACCTAACCCAAAAGCCGAAATGAATAAAAATTACATAATCGCGTGTTTTTCCCCGCATTAAAATAGTTTATTATAATAATCAAATCTTTATTATTATTACCATTAAAGTTTATTAATTATATATTTTTTATTAAAAGCAAGAAAGAGAAGGGAGAATTGATAAGACTGAACTCAGCTTCAATAAAGTTTATTCATCTTTGTCTAAACCTCATTGAACACTAAAATAATATCATCATGTGGATGATGTCCGACAGATGATGTGAGATGAATTAATACAAAATAAAAAAAATTGTCACGTATTTTTTCTTTTGTCTTGTGAACTATAAATTACGAAGATACATTGAATGGAAATGTCGCGTGACGTAACATTCAAGAACAATATTATTTAAACGAGACGTCACAAGCTCTCACTCCTGAACATTAAGGCGCTTTAATTTTGTAATGTTTTATTGATTTGATAAACGAAAACGTCTTTAATTTTTTTTATCATATAAGTGACGAACTAAAATTATTTTTCCTTTTTATCATGGCTATTATAATTTGAAATGAATTAATTCAAAGCGATTCAATACAGAAGCAATACCTCCATCGTGTAAATTGTCGCTTGAATCTGTTATAAACATTCTAGATTTAATATTTTGGAATCACAGACGCCTGCTAATCAAAGGTAGAGTCCGTTTCACGAAAGAAGTTCCACGGCAATAAATGGAACTAATTATGACAATAATGAAATCCCCAAACTGCTGGGAATGATTTACCCCTCCATATAATGTGTTCACCTAAGGCTCAGGTCGCCAGGTTTAAAAATACATTTAGGGTAATGTACAACATCAGAGGTTGGCAAAATTCTGTAGCATGACTGACACTAGCGCCGCGTCTGAGGGATTTCGTTCGTGAAACGTACTTAAAATCAACTATTAAGGTGACGACAAAAAAAAGCTATGTTATAACTGAGATACTTATAATAAACATGTCATACGGAGCGTTACATGTAGAGACTGGCAGCGAACACGATGTCTCTCTTCAGGAGTTTGATTCCTTCACTGAACTTGTTCTCAAGGTCGGTGTTACCTATGTTCTTAGCTGCCTGGCAGAGCTGACGCAACACCTCTTCTAAGCGCCGCATACATCTGATTATGGAGCCTACAAAAAACATATTTGAATAAGATACACGTATTTAGTTACATGCAAAAAATCTGGTCAGAGAGACCAATGCGAATTTTTTCCCACGTTTACTCTTTCGTCATAGAGGACGGACAGAATACAGAGATATTTTCTAAATAGTTGAACCAAGATGTAGAAGAAAAGCTAAAAAGCTATGGACCCTAAATAATGCGTATCTTTTTTTTGTTATAAAGAAGTGTACCAGCAATGTGGGTCACACAATACTATGGCCCGATCGTCTAACTGAGTCCTCGCCCGCGCGGTACAGACGCCGGGGGTGTGACGCCTGCAGGGGACGGAGGCGGTGCGGGCGGGGGGGCGCGCCTGTCACCCACCGCCCGCACATGTCTCAGTCGTGCCAAGCTAACTTCTGTTACGAGTGAGTTCACGTCAGTAGTGCGATGGGTGGGTTTCGAAACGTCAACAACATGATCATCATGATGATATTACGATACCGCCGCTTCAAACTATATCCTTTCCATACCAAATACATAAGAATAATTAGTCTAATGAAGTCACCTTCGAACACGTCAGTCATCTTGCATATCTGCAGGAAGGAGGCTCCCTTAGACCAGGCGAGTACGACGTCCATGAGCGTGCACTTGAACTTGCCAACGTACTCGTCCTCGTCGATCTCCATCTTAGCATCCAGTGACACTTTTGCTATTCGACGGGCATATTCCTAAACATACAAAGAATATTTGAAAACGAATTGTTTCGTATAAAAAATTGAAAGTGACTTAACGATTGGTTTTGGATTGAAGTTTTTGTAAACAGATTATAAAGCTTTGTCTAGAAATCAAAAAATGCGAAAAAGTATATTCTTAGCACAGAATATAAATATAAATGTGTCTCTTCTCGCCTTACAAATATGATTTTCTATTTAAATTAATTAAGTTTTTTCTACTAATTTATTTATTTTGAATGAATATCAATCTAACTTTCCAACAATCCTATCACATTTTAATTACTACTAGTTGAGTTGACTATTTGATTAGCGAAACATTTCTTTCTAAATTGGCATTAAAAATACACCTGGTACATTTTTCTTTTAAAAAATACAGAAATGTTTCGTTAACGTATAATTTGTTATCTCCAGTCTTAAGAGTACCCCAAATGGCATTAAAAAACGGCACCGTGTATAACATCATAAGTAATGTCTCCATTACCTGCAACTGTCTTAACACTCCTCGCAGCTCCTCGCCGGTGGCAGACGACTGCGAGGAGTTCTCGTCACACACGAAGCAGCTGACTAACGCCGCGCTCTGTTCTGACGTCAGAGCGTTGAACACGCCGTTGAATATCAACTCCGTTAGCAAGAGTTCGTCGGCACTAGAAGATAAGACAACGGTAAGTGTGAACAACTGCAAAGGGTCTGTACAGGATTCTTTTAAAAGGAGTGCATTTATTCAACGAGGTTATCAGGTTCATCAAACTGAACAACTTTTCCCAAGGAACATAGGTCGAAATCTTAAAATTGAAAATCAACTTTTCATACAAACATAAGTCACGTGACCTGTAACTTTGTACGAAAATTTCATTTTCCATTTTAAGATTTCGATCAATTATCGTATGACAGTCGGGACCAACGGCTTAACGATATTTCCGAGGCACGAAGAGGTCGCGATATTCTTACAAATGGTCACCCATCAACGGACTATCTCTAAAAGTATTCCACTTTACCATTTGTATTTAATTGCAAATAACATTATGGATAAGTTATTACATAACGGGAGATGGAAACCATTGCACTGACCTACTAAGCTCGCAGGCTATGCGTCCCTTCATCTCGATGACGTCAGCGGCGGTGCAGTAGCCGAGCCGACGCAGCACTCGCTTCCTCTTCTTCAGCTCGTCCATCTGCAGGATGCTCTTGGCTTGCTTCAGTTCAGCCTTCAGCATGTTCAACTCTTGATGTAACTCTTGCTTCGTGTCATACGCGGCTGTCAAAGCGCCGCGGTTCTTGTCGTTATGCAGGTCATGTGAATATAACCTAGAAATACAATGTATTTAACTATTTATGCATCTAATCCTTAATAATATTATAAATGCGAAAGTAAGTAACTCTGTTTATTACGCAATCATGCCTAAACTATTGAACCAATTTAAATGAAATTTGGTGCAGAGATAATCTGAAGCATGCGAAAGAACCTAGGCTACTTTTTGCCGCGATAACCAAAACCGCCGCGGGCTACAGCTAGTTAATTATATATTTCAAAACTATTAAGGAACAATAAACTTACTACTGTCTTTAAGATATACAAAGTGTCAATTTTTCTCACTGTAGCCTGTTCGAATCCGGGTGTACAAAGAATATTTTCAAAAATCAATTAATGCCGTTTTATTTTTTCACTGTTTACAGTATCTTCCCATCCCAGTTGGCATTCAAAAATTTTACCCTATACATCAGTCTGTAGTTGCTGCTCGGTGAATATTACGAAAAATTACAATTTTCTTACCTTTCTTCAAGACGTTTAATTCTGTCAACACATTCAATGAACACGGATTCATTGATCTTCATGTCTTTTATAGGATTCAGTAGGGGTGGTCCGTCGGGGAAGCGTTTCTTGACTTCTCCAATAGTCTTGAGCACAGACTTGCGGTTGTCTGCCGGCCTTAAGTCTTTCGGGTAGTAAACACGCAACGAACTTATTTGATATATAAGAGTGTGCAGCACTGGGACTACTTCCACTTCGCCTGCCTGTAAATAATGTTCATAATTCAGCAATCCTACATACATAATTGTATAAATACAAACCATACTTTCCATATTAAAAAAAAAACGAATGTTTAGAAATCTGTGTGACAGGATCAGTGCTTACTGATGAACAGAAATGTTCCCGTTGTAGAATCTAGACGCCGGTACATGCATATGAATATATACACGGTACTTTTTGTTTTTTTTTTCATTTTTGTCCGTCTGTCTGTTTGTTCCCGCTAATCTGAAATGGCTGGACCGATTTTGACGGGACTTTCACTGGTAGATAGCTTATGTATGTGAGTAACTTAAGCTACTTTTATTATAGAAATTGTATTTATTGAAAGTTTACAGGAACGAGACAACTTACGCGGGAGAAACCGCGGGGCACAGCTAGATTATATAATATAATTTATAAAAACTGTTATTTCTCACCTCGCCTGGTGGGCACGGCTGTTTACTATCAGTATCTTCACCAGTCGCTTTCTTAACGTGCAATAATATGTCCACTATGATCACTGTCTCGGCTGTCAGAGGGTTCTCCTCTTGCTTTTTGCCTTTACCAGTCTTGTGTCTGAAGTTCACTATTATACCCCAATCGAACTCGTGCTTTTCCGTTTTTACCTGAACATAATTGAAAATATTTTTTTTTACTATAAAAATAATTTAACTCCATTTTGTCATTGTGCTGGCTAATTTCAAAGACAATTTAAATTATATACATATATACAAAAGTCATTAAATAAAAGAACTTCAAAACTGAATAGGTACATTTACGACTTATAATCGTTTTTGCTTATTATTTTAAAACCATTATGGTTGCCGTACCAGAAGAGTGCCTCTGTCTGAATAGTGTCTAAATAGAACATTTCATAGTATCTCAATGTCACTGTGTGTTCAGCCAGATATTTATTACGGAACCCAGAATTCAATAATCCCATCAATTGATTCAACAGTTGGTTGGTAATAATTATACCTTAACAAGTCGTCCGGGTTGCAGGAAAGGCTTCAGGTACTCTGGCTTGGTGATGAAGGACCTGAACTGAGCCCCCAACAGATCGAGCTGCGACCTGATGCTGCAGTACGACGCTATAGAGTGCTCGTCTTCTATGCTCAGACGATCGTACTCTTTTTGCTTTGCTTTCACCTCTGTTGTGGGAGGAAAAGAGAATTAAACCACTTAATAAGTGTGAATAAAAAAATATTGATCAGTCTTGTTAGGGTATAGTATTCTAGGCTTTTCACACTTGTGAGACAGTTGTCAGAATGTATTATTTAACTTAAACATGCTATGCTGCGTAAAATTTGTTATTACAGAAGTATCATGTAGAACAGTCTATAATCTTTTATAAATGATTTCAATAAAATATTGTTTGTAGCAACACAGCGCGGTCAACGTCAAGGGACGACACAACTGAGGGGAAAGAGGCGACGTGCGGGGGCATCGGGAAAGAGATATAAGTCGGCCTTCGACCACGGCCCGAGAGACCCATTTGTACGCGTCGTGCGATCCTTACCTTGTATATATTCATCATAACTTTCACTATAATAATCAGTACAGTCCGCCAAAGTTTATTTATACAGCCCAGAAATAACCTTCCAAACTTAAATAGGAAACTGGAGAAAAAAATATACATGTAAACTTACTATCTATTAGATCAGGTATTGCCGCCTGATTTTGGAATTGGAAGAAACTCCTTTCCAACATGTACTCTGGATTGATTTCCTCTACTCTCAACAAATTGAGGACCTAAAAATAAAGAGCCTATTTAGAAGAACAAACATCTAATACATTAAAAATTCAAGAAAATGAATAAACTTCAAAATTAATTTACGATATTTCTAGTCTGGCAACTTTATCGCACATAAAATGGCAACAAAACAAAACTCTAACCATATTGTAAGTGAGATGGAAGGCAGAGTTGATAGGGTCGGCTTTTCCTTGCACCATGCCTTTAACAATAGCAGGCGTGACCTTCTCATCAATCATGAGGATCACTATACCCTTGTCGTCGAGACCTCGCCGACCGGCGCGTCCCGACATTTGGATGTATTCACCAGATGATATCTGTAATAAGAAAAAATTATAACCTAGTTGTCGATAAAAAGATGAAAAGGACCATTTTTATTTGCCCCGGCTACGAAGGGGAATACACAAAAACCTTCTTCTATAATCACCTTATCCATTGGCAAACACCACAATTAGATGAAATATTGTCATAAAGATGTACTTACAAATCTAAAGTCCTTCCCGTCAAATTTCTGGCAGTTGGTAAACACAACAGTCCTAGCAGGCATGTTGAGGCCCATAGCGAATGTCTCCGTTGCAAACAGCGCCTGATAATAATCAATATACATAAAAATGTCAAGAGGCAAGGGCGGGTCCATATTAATGCACTATATGGGATACACTAATGGTGTATAATAAAGAATATTCTATTCTATGGTAAATGAGACAAAATTAAAACAGGATTCTATATCTGGCCTTTCCTTTCTTAAATGTAATATGTGACTATAAAACTAGAAGTTTTAAGATCACTTAATAGAAAAAAATAAATTATGAATACTTATGGCTGAATACTGAAACATCAATCAGTTTCAAGGCACCATCAAGTCTCATGCCGTCTCTGTCACATTTCCATTTAAAGTAGCGACAATTAGACATTTAAGAACGTGTCAGTTTTTTTATTTTTAACGACGCCCGCATTAAGGAATTTTATTCCTTGTGTCGCGGGGATTTCACAAACATTCAAATCACATGCACAAAGAACACCCAGACTTGGAACAAGCATTTGTGGATCACACAAATACTTGTCCCACGCGGGGATCGAACCCGCAGCACGTCGCGCACAGTGGTAATTGGCGTGTTGACCTATACCACTCGGCTATCCGTGCAGTCAGTTAATTTGCGTTTCAGTATTCGGGGATAAGTTAAATATCGAAAAGCCAAATAAAGGACCTTAAAAGAATATTTACCTTTATAAGCCCCAATCCGAACAGGATCTCGATTGTTTCTTTGAGTATAGGAAGAAGTCCGCCATGATGAATACCGATCCCTCTTCTCAATAATGGGATAACATTCTCCACTTGAGGCAGCTTCCGATCTTCCTCAGACAACACGTCCATGGCGTTGCTGAACACTTCATCTACTAGTTTCTTTTCTTCAACTGTAATGGTTATTAATGGGTAATTTCGTCAAGCTGCTTTGTTTGGCTAAAAACGAGTACCAGTCAAAACGTGGTGTTTAGGGATGCCGGGGGTGATTAGAAACACGTTTGGAAAGGGATTCCTACTATGTGTTGTGTCACATGGCCTTACTTTTATATGAAAACAGCATATATTCTTCTTATTTATTTAATAATTCAGTTTCAAATCATCAATCTCTTTCTGTAAAACATGCAAAACCCTTACAAAACTTGAACTCTATCGCCCTGGCATCTCTATTTACCCCATTTAACGGTATACAATTTAAAGTAAGCTGCAACAAGCCATTAGTTAGGATGGTTTCCGAATTGTTAATTCCAATTTCTTTCTGGAAGTCATGCATATTTTTTTGATTATTAGGTGTTATTCATCTTCATTGTATTTCATAGAAGACGAAGTGTAGAAATCATACTAAACCTTCAATTGCCATATACGGCGGATGTTAGCAAGAAAATACTACTCACTTGTATTAAAGTCTAGTTTAGCCATCTGCATCGCGTAAGCCTCGCAGTCCTTCTTACTGAAGCTGAAGATAATAACAGGAGCAAAGTTCCTTTCCATGATCATCTTAACTATGTTAAATATGTTTGTATGGTTGGCGCCGCGCGGGCCGCCGCGTCTGCCGCGCTGGTCGCCCTTGGCCGCGTCACCAGCGTTGCTTAGTACTGCCATTGCGGTGTTGAAGTTGTCTTCTTTGAATATACCCTAATGGTAAAATTAACTATTACGATTTCAAGGTTTTACATAAACGCAAGATTGGAGAAGTTGTTTTTAAGAATTAATATACATATTATGTACTTGATTTGCAACCAACAGTTAGGTCTAAAGAACACATCACTGTTAAAGCAAGATTATTTTAAACTCATTTCAAAGTGTGTGTTTATTTTAAGAAGTAAGACAATGGATATTTAATCACTTGTAAAGTTGAAATAACTTTTACTAATACCAAAAAACCAAAACCAAAAATTATATTTAATATGGACCATATTAAAACGAATTCAATCCTTTAAATTAGAAAATAGAAGCTACCTTCTCATCCACCACAAGATGTATTCCTTCTCCGCCAGCAGGGAATATATAATGCTGTAGAGGAGTGGGTCTGAACTCTGTGTACACGACGTGGCACGGCTGCGAGTGCAAGCGGCACACCCATTCCGCAAACTGGCGGGCGTTGGGGATCGTGGCCGATAGGAATACGTAGTGGACATTGTCAGGCAGCAGGATAAGAGTTTCTGTCAATGAACAATTAATAATTTACAGACATATTTATTCATTTAATTTGAAAGATCAATATACCATAAAAAATCCTTTAATTTTTATAGGTTTTTGACACTTTTAAAGGCAAGTTCAAAGCCTTATCAATAAATGATTAATCCCTATTTCCGTTGTTGCAGCATCATGCGTGAAAGGCTGGATCCATTTAGCTAAAAAGTGGTTTTCTTACCTTCCCAGACGACACCTCTCTCTTTATCCCTCATGTAGTGAATTTCATCAAATACAACCCAACCCACTTCTCGCATAATTTCTGATCCTCTATACAACATATTTCTTAGAATCTGAAATTAATAAAAAAATATATAATTTGTTTCCTTTATTTACATTATGGACAACTTTACAAAACATGCACAAAAAAACATCAAACAAGTGAATTAAGCATTGTATAAAGGCATCACAAAACTTATTAAAACCTTGGGTCTCTTACCTCTGTGGTCATAATAAGACAAGAAGCTGAAGGATTGATGGTGACATCACCAGTGATAAGACCCACATCATGGAACTCCTCAGAAAACTCTCTGTACTTCTGGTTAGAGAGGGCTTTGATGGGGGTTGTGTATATCACCCTCTGCTTGTTTTTTAATGATAAAGCTATAGCATACCTGATAGGAGAAATTATTTATGTAAGTAATGTGACCAAGTAGTTAATATTAAAATTCTGTTTTGTTTGAACATGATGATTAATATTAAGAATGCAGTAAGCATTGTCAATTAACTCATTTAATTCCCTAGTGCATATCTAAACGAATAAGGGGCTTGTAACAAATTGAAAACTGTTGATCTGTGGTTGGGTGATCATTTTTTAAATATACAGAGACCCCTCAATTCCTCTGTGATCTTTGACAGTTTTTAAGTCATTATGATTCTGACAAACATTCTCACTGCGTTGTGGAGGTCAGGTAGGCAGTTGCTTCATGTAAAATGCGGTATTCAGCTAAATCAGGTAAAATTTAAAGCCAACCCCAACTTAGCTTGGGAAAGGGCTAAGCAGATGATGAAGAGATTTAATGAGGATTTTATTTTAATATGCTAACTATATTTATTATGACACTAGTAAATGGGGGCTTAAAAACTTACTCAGCCACTACAGTCTTTCCAGCAGATGTGTGCGCAGAAACTAATACAGACTGTAAATTGTCTATACACAGAATAGCCTCCTTTTGAAATGGATCCAGTATGAAACTATACTGCTTAGCTGGCTCCGATGTGAGTGGCATAAGAGGTGTATACTCATGATTTGGTGGAATGGCCACCTCATGTGTACAGCCCTCATGAGTCTCTAATGTATGGATCACGATTCGGGCATTCAGGAGTTCAAGACTGAAAACCGAAAACATTAACTTGACTGTAAAGCATCAAAATTTTTATAAATTTGTATACAAAATTAAATGAAAAATATTTCAATAACTTACTTTATGTCACTAGTTAGATCTGTATCATTCTCATCAGGTTTAATTTTCTTTGTAGACTGCTCAATAATCTCCACATCTTCATGTAAACGCTTTAAACTGGGTCCATCAGTATCTGTACTCTTTTCTCTGTACAACAAAAACCAAACAAAAACTTTAAAATAGAAAATAAAGCCGGAAACAACAATATTTAGTGTATGTAGAGGTTATCGTTAACTTACGAGTGTTCGTCTTCCTTTTTACAGACGGGTAATTGAATAGAAGCTTTCTTAGGCGCTGTTTCGTCAAAACAATCAAATAAACTATTTACATCAGCCATATTTGAATGTGTTGCATTGATTTAATACCTCATGATAACATAACGTTTTAAAATAAAACCAATGCGTGCAAAATACAATCAACGCAACACCACACAGCAGTCGCCAGTCTGAGTCAGCACACAAGTGCGTTATTTGTCAGTGTCACTATGACAGTCAGACAGCGACCAGAGACAGTGAGAGCCACAGAGTTTAACCAATTTCTGTAAAGCTATAAATGGTAGACCATTTTTTGAAAAATTGTGTTACGGCCCGTTCACGACTTCGGTCTAAGCGGCGCGCGGCGCGGCGGGCGGTGCGGCGTCGGTGAGCGGTGCGAAATGCACGCCACGTACCTCAGTAGCGGTTAGTTGTAGCCATAGATTATACAGGTTGTAGCGGCCGCGGTGGACGTATTTAGGTAGTCAAATCGTGCTCAAAATCATGGCGTTATCAAAATTATCCCTTCTATGTTTAGAAAGCAGTACATTTTTAAAACAAGACATTCTTAATATGAGAGATATAAACATTAAATAGAGATATAATAATTAATATGAGAGATATAAAAATTAAAACATTGTTTAATTTCTTCCCACAACCTTCTTATAAGATATTTTTATATTTTTGTTGGGGATGTTTAGACATCAATATAGGCAGTCGATTAAAAATGTCTGTAATAAATGCCTCGGTATCCATAACCGCCACACAATTGTCTATTTTTTTGTTTTTAATTACGCCTCTGAGTACGTCACTTCTACACCGCTGTCCACGCCGCTCTGTTTCGTGGCGTCGCACTCATTCGCTTGTACTTTTGTTCCTGCCGCTCACCGCACCGCGCGCCGCCGTAGCGATTCGCTCGGATAAAACCGCGCGCGTTTTCGCTATGAGCGGCGTCTCGTGGCGTGCTTCAAACATTTTCATACTTTTGATCTTACCGCTCGCCGCCCCGCGCTTAGCTGCCGCTCACAGCGGCAAGGTCGTGAACGGGCCGTTATAGAAATTTCACTTTTTACGTGTCAAATACACACACACATTGTTTTCTTCGTGATCACACAAATTAAAATTCAAAGCTTTTATTGCGTTCATGCGATCTGTTAGAAATATTTTATAGGTTCCACATGATACTTGGTAAGGGTAAAGCAACGTACAAATAATTCTTAACTAATACAGTGCTGCTAATATTATAATACCGGATTATAAATGTCTCACAGCTGGGCAAAGGCCCTTTCTCATGTCGTATAGAAGGAAAGAGCATTTATGGTGATAAATGCTCTTTGCAAGCGTGGTGACGCTTGCTCATTGCCCGGCGGATTGGCGTTTTCAGATTCAAATTTTTGGAATCCAATTTACTCCAGATTTATTCCTTCATCTATATAATTGTCAATGATGTCTTAGGATAAATAAGAAAGTACATACACTTTGAAGGAGCCACATTGGCACTTGCCTGCACTTGGTTCGAACCTGCAACACACAATTCTGTTCAATGATCCGCCAGGCCACCACGACACTATAAATAATAAATAAAATAAATAAATATCTTGGGACAATCTCACACAACGGTAATCTGATCCCAAACTAGGCAGAGCCTGTACTATGGTAACCAGACAACTGATAGACATACTTATATATTTCTAAATACATACATATTATAGATAAATAACACCCAGACACAGAACAGATGATCGTGCTCATCACACAAAGATTTGTCCTGGGTGGGAATCGAACCCACGACCTCCGGCTTAGCAGTCAGGGTCACTAACCACTAGACCAATAGGCCCGTCAAATGTACGTAATGTTTGTATGTACGTAATGTACGTAATGTATGTATGTAACTTAGGGAGCCTTTAAACTAAAATACATTTTACGTTTTTTAAAAGTACGAATTTTATACATGAATTTTATTAAACTTGTAATTTATTTTCAGACTACATATTCGTTTTTACCAGATTACTAAAATTCTATACATTCTCAAGTCATTGAATAGAAAATTTTAACTTTTACAGAAAGACTAGGTGACGCGACGATTCGGACGCATACCGTGAGGGCTGGTTCGATGTGGCGCAGGATAAGGTTAAATGGATTTGGGGGAGGCCTTTGCCCAGAAATGGGACAGTATAGGCTATTTAAAAGTATATAAAAATTATGCAACTCCTCCTTATGCCTAAAAGTTTTATGCTAAGAGGAATTTTCCCTTCCGATAGTTTTTGTTAACGGTCAAGCTGCGTTTCCACCAGAGATGTGCGAGGCAGCATGGCGGCGCGAGGATCTGACGCGAGGGTGTGGAGTTCCCTATATGTAAAATGTACTCAGTGGTGTGGAGGCTGCTTGCGTCTCAAACACATCTCTTGCCCGAGTCAAAGGACTCGTAGCTCTAACACGAAGCTACTCACTAGTCACTATACTATTTGACATGCTTCGTTCGACTTCAACAGCAAATAATTCTCGACGTTTGCCGGAGGTTTTACGAGTGTGGTCGAATTCAAAAAATATAAGTATCATTGCTAAGCTTGGTCTGCTGAAGACGGATATTTGCAATAATAAAGCTATAAAATTATTGATTACTAAATGCGACGAAAATATAAATATTATACATTGCTTCTTTTTAAATTTTGTGTTTAATTTGTTAAACGTTTGATTTTGTACTAGAATATAATAAATAAAAGTAATAAATTCATGATTGAAATAAATAATTTATGTCGCTATGCGTGGCCGTGGAGACTGCCTGCCTCTCCTTAAACACCACCTGATTCTTCCACAGCTCCGCCTTTCGCATCCAGTCCAACCCATATTATCTACCTTTCTTACTTTCAAGTTTCAGGTATCAAGACTACAAAAAAGCTATAATTATTTTACACAACTTGCAAAACCTTCTAAATAAAAATTCAAACTGTATCAAATTATTATTGATAATGTTCACAAAACCAGTTTTAAATATGAAATATTTTATAACGGTTGGCAACATTTACTATGACTCAACGGTCACGTGACCACACAAGCTTGGGTTTATTACGGTTTGATTGGTCGTTCGCTTGCTGCGTTTAGCGTTTGCTTTTCGTGAGCTCTACGCTTGGCTGGAGGTGTGTGTAAGCTCGTGTGGAGTTATATATTTTGTGTTGGATCTATTTATTGTGACAGAAAAAGTATATAACAATGTCGTCAAAAACGAAAAAGACTGTAACATCGTCGTCTAATATAAGTGTGGTGTCATCCGTGCAAAGCCCGCAGCAGTCGAGCACTCCTGTGGGAAGCCGCCCTTCTAGTTCTGCCGGCCGGCCGAACAGCCCACTGAGTCCTACAAGACACAGTCGTCTTCAAGAGAAGGATGCCCTTCAAAACCTCAATGACCGCTTAGCTGCATACATCGACAAAGTAAGGCAGTTAGAAAGCGAGAATTCTGGGCTGCGTCGGGAGATTCAAACCACACAGGAGGTTGTGACACGCGAGGTTTCTAATATCAAGGGAATTTACGAGCACGAATTGCAAGACGCCCGGAAGCTATTAGATGACACATCGCGTGAGAAAGCTAAATTGGAAATTGATCTAAAGAGGTTATATGAGGAGAACGATGACCTAAAGAAACGGTAAGTCAGAACTAAAATTGTTATTTAAGTGTAAATAATAATTACTAAATATAAATAATAATAAAACATGTGGATATTCGTGGTGTAAGTTCTTCCGGCTAACCTTAGCCAGCAAGTTTACGTCATCGGCGGAGATTCTTAGCGGGTGCGGTGTGACGAGCGCGGCCGACCTCGCTTTTACGACATAGTGACATCATAGCTCGATTTAACCAAACTAATCACATTCCTAAGTATAACAATACAATTACACTGTTGTGTGAGTTGGATTTGTATAAATGTTTATAAACAACACAATTAAAATAGTCTATGTTATACATTGAAGTATATGCAATATCTGTTACATATTGTTTTGCTAATTACTTTTTAACACATAATAATGCCTACAATAATAAGCAGATTGTTGTGATTATTAGAATTAACTGGTAGAAGTAATACTCAGTCCATATTTGTCAATTATGTTACACACCTTGTTTATAAACAACAATTGTTACTTGAATTGGATATGTCAATTCCAGCTATATTTGCTTTTAACTTTAAGAAGAACTTGAAGTTTTACCTTACCAAATATAGAGTACTTAAATGTTATGTACATGCAGTGTGGAACAACCAGCATTTAACACAACTTGCTGAATATATAATGTGAAAAGTACTTCTCTATTTCTTTATATCCCTATTAACTGTTGCAGCAACTCCATCCGCTGTCTGTAATTATTCTAGTAATCAATATATAATATTATATACTCAGGGATAATTTAGCATTCTAATAATAAAATATTTTTTGAAAATGGTCCAGTCTTTTCAGAGTTTATATGCTGCAAACTTACAAAAAAAAATACTATGTAATATTAGTATACATAATATAATAATACATCTTTATATATTAACAAAAGCATGTTTTATTAATTTGTTACAGCTATTATCTCAAAATAACACAAGTAATCCAAATTACGTTTTGTCTTAGGAAGTGTCCCAGATTACTATCTTTTTGTGTCAAGGTGAAATTGTCTATTTTAAATTTACTTTTATTATGTGTTTGCCATGATTTAGGCATATTTACTTTCAGTTTTCATGATTAACATTGCTTCCAATCTAAATTGTTCTTTAAAAACATTGATATCACAAAATGGTGTCTGTTAACATTTGTGGTAACACCACATTTCTGTAACTGGATTAACTGTGGTTAATCTAATTCAATTTATTTATCATCAAACAATATTCAGATATAATGATAAAGAAAACATCATGTTAGCTTATATATTATATAGATAAATAAAGAATTGTTGATATGATTCTTGCTAATGATTACATATGAATACAAAACCAAAATGCAGTACCTAATATATTTGCCTAATGCATTATACATAGCAATAAATATTGTCTTTTTACGCGACCTTGACTCTGTTTGCCGTTTTCGGTAAACGCCGAATGGTAGTATCAGGCGTAGAGGTCACATTCGTTCAGTCGTCGAATATTGAAATACGCCACAACTCCCACCATTACTACAATTTTGTACTTGACAAGACCTTGACTTCAAATTGTAGTATTTAATAATGAAATGCGAAATATGGTCGTGAATAATGTGCAAATATCATTAACTTTACTAGCATATTCGCTGATAAACAAAGAACAATCTGTCGCCTAATTATTAATTGCGATAGTTGGAACACGTAAAATTTCCCGATTCTTAGAATTGGTAACAAACAACACCATAACCTGGTTGGAAACAAGGACGTCACGGGAACATATTAATAGTATTCTTACTAAAAAAAAGAAAGTTCACAACTCAACCTTAAATAACTATGTATTACGGAGGGGACGAGCCATCAACCTTGGCTCACGCAAATTTAATAACTGGGTCAGGGATCTCCCCCATACTTTTTGAATCGTAAACATTTCACAAACTTTCTATGTAACTTTTTGTCGTCTTTCACTCAAGTTTTATCTTATCTTTTAAGCATTATAAATAAAAGAAGGTAGGTAATCCTTTATTATTAAAATAAAGATAGCTTCGTCATGCTTGTCGGACACAATTTTCTCGAAATTTTGAAACGTAACTACTGCTAAAAAATACCAATGCTAAATATATGAGAAATACTACTCATTGCCGCTACTCCTTTCGTCCTTTAGAAAATACATTTAGCTCTTAAATTGTATTAAATCTATATTTTTATACACTGTACAATACTGCCATGTTTCACGTGTTCATGTTCACGACTTTGACCTGATTCTTCATTATTTTTATTTCGTTCATACGAACGCCTATTAAGTTGGATAGTTTTCCTGTCTAGGAGCACAGATATACTTTAAAGGCAACGGCTGTTGACCCTGGCAAGTTTACGTCAGCCTTACGCTAACAGCGCGCGGCCCACGTAAACATGATCTAAACGCGCCTTCACAACAATCGACGTAGTTTAATAAAAATAATCACAGCGTTACTTAATACTTAAAGCCAGCGAGGTAGCGTTTCGAACATAATAACTTGATAAAAGCTTCACCAATGACGTAACCGTCACATTTACGCAAGACATCAATGCAGCCTTGGTCGAATTTATAAATCGCTGACGTTTTCTTGAAAATATGTCCCACCATGTAACTTGTGTTAGTCACTTTCTGCTTGGAGCTCTTGCATTAATTCAAAGTTCTGATGATATGGTTGATCTCCCGCATCGCGAATATAATAACACATGTTGTACTCAACATAAGACTTAATTAACTCTTTATTACTATGTCTTTATTTCTCCCATTGCTATTAAAAACTAGGTCGCGTATAAAGCAAATGTTATTTATAAATCAATTTAAGAACACATATCTGTAAAAATAGACTCGTTTTTAGGAGGGCTTCACAAGATTTCGTGGCAATATAGACTATCGCGATGACATAATGAGTCCTTCCTTTCCTTAAATTATTCAGACATATTAAACTTTCAAGTAGTATGCTCTATGGTAGTCTAACAAATTAATACGTTGCGATGGTATAATTAGATAAGCAAGCGGTCAATCGGTGGGGGGGTAAGCACATAATCGTTATTTTTATTATTTAACCTTGGTCGTCTGTAAATATTATCATTAGGTGTGTACACCGAATTAACATAAATGACGACACCAGAGTGTAATGTCTAAATGAAAAATAAGCAGTTCAAAAAGTACATATTGAAAGTACACTTTGTTTGTTATTTGGTTATCATTCGCTCATTTCCGCCCCAATTACTTCGAGAAAGTAATGGCATTGATAGTTTAATACGCCATACTTTTCCCTCTTTATTAGTCATCGTATTAATCATTTTATATCGGCCAAGGTTTATCATGTTGGCCCCCGCGTCGCAACGCTGAACGACGTTGTTTCATGATGCGCGGGAAACACGAGAATCTAACCGGCGCGTCTACATATAAAATAGCTATTCATGCTCGCGACAAGAACATGCGGGAACCGGATAGTGTTGTGTTTACAAAAACATTCCGTGAGCCCCGTGTGTTGTGCAATGTCGGGCCAAATGCGACGCGACATTGCGGATTGCCTCGGTTATCTACACGAGGTAATCCGCAATAAGTCGACATCGCTACCACGACCTCTTGTATCGACAATATAACATTTTATACTTGATAATTTTCAACATATTCTCTGAACAATATGTTAATTTATTGACAAAGTTACGCTTTGATAAACAAACTAAAAATAAACATTACTCATCATAATAACATTCGAAAAGGTCCTTCAAAATTTTAGAGACTCAGGTATATTATACTGTGTTTTTACCCGACTTCGGCGAAGCCAAAAGGAAGGGTAATTTTCCTATGGAGCAGGCCTTTGTTCAAGAGTGGACGTGTTCTAGCTGATAATGATTAATTTATTAAACTGTATGGTATATTTTTAGCTTGGACAAGAAGACTAAGGATTGTACACAAGCTGAGAACTTAGCGCGCCACTATGAGACGCGTTACACCGAAGAGAGTAACAAGTACAACACAGCGCTTGCTGATAAAAAGAAAGCGCAAGATGAAGCCAGGGTTTGTAGAACAAGAACTATTAAATACATTCTACCTAAAAACGTATCAAAAACTAATTTTAAAAATGTTTCTAGGAGCTGGGCAAAGAATTGGAGAAGTTGCGTAAGGTGTACGCAGACACCCGTAAGACTTTGGAGGAGGAGATGCTGTGCCGCATCGACATGGAGAACACCGTGCAGAGCCTGCGCGAGGAACTGTCCTTCAAGGACCAGGTGTTCCAGCAGGAGCTGCAGGAAACTCGCACCAGGCGCCAAGTCGAGATCTCCGAAATTGGTAAGTTGTTTTAATTTTTTATTTAAATCTTGAACTAAACTCTAACCAATGATATTTAATAACACCGGCCTATAAACGTCCCACTGCTGGGCACAGGCCTCTTCCCATATAGAGAAGGAATGATAATTAAATAAGTAATATTATGTTGTTGTAGATGGCCGCCTGGCTCAGCAATACGAAGCTAAGTTGCAGCAAAGTCTCCAGGAGTTGCGTGAGCAGCAGGAGGCCAACATCAAGGCTAACCGCGATGAAATTGAAGCTCTCTATGAAAACAAGGTATGAGAAATTGAGAAATGCCATGCTTAAAAAATCTTTGAAAGACATGGTTCAAAGCATTGATGATTGATATCATCAATAAAAAAAAGCTATACCAATCTCCAAGTTGTAATCGAATTTTAAAAAGGGTTTTTCCTTTATGTTTATAATGGTTAATTTTTGTAGTCTTATTCTACTGAAATTACAAATTAAATTTTCTACAGATGAAGAATCTTCAGAACGCTGCCAACCGCAACAGCACGGCGGCGACTGTAGCTGTCGAGGAACTGCGCACCATGCGTACGCGCATCGACACCCTGAACTCTCAACTCAATGAGTTGGAGAACAAAAACGCTGCTCTTAGCGTAAGTTATAATTTTTAAGTGAAATAATAATGACGTTTCTTTTTTAATATGAACACTAAATTTTTATCCTTGTGCACTTTATTTGTTAGAATATAGAGTAAATTTAACTGATATTTCAGCATTTTAAGTAACAACCATTTACAATATCATCATTTATTTCGTAGTTTGTTGAAGTCTATGTCGTACAATTTGTTCTTGCACTTTTAACTTGGTGCAGAAAATTTATTGGACCTAAATGCATCTCCTTCTCATACATTTCACTCTTGTCAAAGCGGTCGTGATCGCAATGAGGCGTCCTCATAGTTGGTCCCTACCAACCCATCATCACAGCTCTTTGCACGATCTCTTTCACGAGCTCTTTCTACTAGTAACAAATCTCTCAGAGTCAGATACGCGGGTAATAACTTAGTGCACAACTAATAATAAATATTCTTCAGAACCGTTGCCGTGAACTGGAGCGCCAGTTGGAGTCGGAGCGCGCTCGACACGCGGAGGACTTGGCGTCGCTGGAGCAGGAGCTGGCGCGTCTGCGTGACGAGATGGCCGCGCAGCTGCGCGAGTACGCCACGCTCATGGATATCAAGATCTCGCTTGATTACGAGATCGCCACCTACCGTGCCCTGTTGGAAGGAGAGGAAGACAGGTACGATCTTATAGAGACTAAGAGCACAGTTGGATTGCTTAGTGCAGTAATATACAACCTTATTTGATGTAATATCAATTTAAAGTGGCAGTCGCCTGATGGCTAGGGCGTAGTTGCCAGTGGTTACTACTTGTTGGCATTCCACTACCGACGTGAACTCACTTGTAACACAAGCATTTAGTTTAGAAAGAGGAGTTGACAAGAATACTAATAATAGTCTTAGTAAAAAAAGGAAAATTATTGTGTTTTGTCGTATTCCTTTTACAGAGACAACATTTTAGTATGTTGATAATTATCATGTTTTCCTTGAACCTCGTTTTAGCTACAAAGATGAGCAGAACTAAATGACATAATATGGTCAAAGGTTAAAATATAGAGTTGTTGTACATCCAGGTTGAACCTGACGACGCAGTCCCCGGGGCGCGAGTCGCGCGCGTCGGGCGCGGCGTCTGCCAGCGGCGGGCGCGGCACGCCGTCGCGCCGCGCCACGCCGCTGCGCGCCGCCCGCAAGCGCACGCTGCTGGACGAGACCGAGGAGCGCAGCCTCAACGACTACAGCGTCACCGCCAGCGCCAAGGGGGACCTCGAGGTCGCCGAGACCTGCCCCGACGGCAGCTTCGTCAAGATCAGGAACAAGGGCAAGAAGGTACGTCTTGTACTCTTGTATTATGTTGTTATGGTGGTTGTAGTATAGTTGAACCATTATCACCATCCTTGTGCTCCTCTCCCTAAACTAGTGACATTTCGACGAGCGTTAGCGCTGATGGAATCACTCAAATGTATGGGATTGTCAAGTCTTAGTGATTTCCATACATTTAATGTCATTTAAGCTATTTCTATCACTATTAATGCTTGTAGAAAAGTAATTTGTCTACAGGGGCTTATCTCAAACCTATTTGAATTTGCGAAATGTTTCTTCTCTATCTAACGTTATCACATAAGTAACATCCTCTCACCATATTATATTTAACTAAAATTATCCATAGTTTCTTTGATTTGCCCTCTTATCTAGATTCATTCTAATAAGTCAACCTATTGGGCTTTTAATAATTAATGAACGTCTGTTAAACATACTTGTGCACACATTTATAGGATCACAAGATTTCCATGTTAAATTTGATCCATAGACAAATACAAAAAGGAATAAATATGTATTTTATTACATCTTAACAGGAGTTGAGCCTTGGTGGCTACCAGATCGTCCGCAAGGCTGGCGAGCAGGAGACCTTGTTCAAGTTCCACCGCACAGTAAAGCTGGAGCCGGGCGCGGTGGCCACAGTGTGGTCGGCCGACTCCGGCGTAGACCACGATCCTCCACGCGACATTGTGATGAAGGGCCAGAAGTGGTTCGTTGCCGACTCGTTCACCACCACTCTACTGAACAACGAACAAGAGGTATGCAGTTTCTACACATTTGTAAACTATTATTTATTGTAGAACACTTTTTATACATTAATTATAACTCGCTACAGGAAGTAGCGGTGTCGGAAAGACAGCGGCGACAAATAAGCACAAGTGCACAGCGACACCGCGAACTCGCGCATAAGTATCCTCGTCGTGAACAGGTATTGTTTAAACGATTTTTATAAAGCCATTATTTAATCTATATTATATAGTTTTCTGACACTGATTGTTCTCTTACTCCAGCTGGGTGAACTTCGCGAGGGTGAAGAAAATTGTCGTATTATGTAACAAACGCCGCGTGCGTCCAGAGTCGGCTAGGCCGCACTCCACATTCGGTGCCTCAAGCTTCACCAGGAGCTACGGTCTCTGCCCTGTGGGCAATTTAAACATAACTTATCAACATTTCAATTCACGATGTTTTGATTTCTACACCGATAGTAAAATAATTTAGTTCTGATAAAATTCTTAGTGAAAAAATTATTTTCTACTTTTAATTGAATTAGATAAATAAATATTATTGTTAAAGAATGCAGTTGCTGTTTAAAGAAATCGGTGACGTCGTGAATTACTTTTGAATAATGTCTAAAAGGCATATAGCTAACAGATAAATTATAGATGTAGATGTCTATCATAAAGTATGTTGAATAAAATTATAAGACTGTTTACCAGAATTGCTTGTCATAACAGGGAATTGACAAATTTCCATCTGATATACATTAAAACTGTATAAAAAAAATGCTATGTGCCTCTTAAACATATTATTATATAATAGAGTTTTAAATGCCTTATATTTGTCTAAACTCCGAGGGTTGATGTCTTGTTTTGTCTCTGGTCAAATTATAAATAAGTTTTAAGCACTGTTTCCTGTGGCTTTCTATAACATAAAATATAGGCAGTGAACAAAGTACAAAAAAATTCGTTCACTTATTGGTGAGGCAATTGGAATCCTTCAAAGACAATCATGAACTCAACGCACAACGAAAGCAATTCATTTTGAATCCTTTTATAAAACAGTATAAAACTTTCAGCCGTAAAATAACTGAATTAAACCAGTTAGTTCTTTGAGGGATTACAATTTATAGTGGGTAAGTATAGAAATAAAGTTGTTTTTTTTCTCCCACCCTCTTCATTGAGTTAGTTTATAAGAAATTTATATCCATAAATTAATTTAAATATCCTCCAGATAGCAACTTCATACAATAATTGTAGATTAAATCTACTAATAATATCATTATTCTTAGTGACCTTGGACTAGATAAATCACTGTTTAGGTTAAGTTTTAGTTGACTATCACAAACAAACTATGGCGATTTAGATTAAGCGTTTGTACGCAAGTATTTTACGAATTCAACAAATTAAGGATGCTTTAATAATAAAAGTATTGTGTTTTGATTTATGCCGTGTCCATAATACTTACAATCATAATGAAACAATCACAAATTAAACATTGTAACCATAAAACACTGAATCAGAACTAAGGACATACAACATTACATGCGGAATCGCCAATTTGTGCCTGATTGAAGTTTTTTCCATCGAATTTCAATCCAATATTAAAAAATAGGTGCAAGTCTCAAATGAAAGACTTTTAAGTCAGAATAAAAGATGAAGTATAGCATTTACTATTGTCTCTAACTTAATTATAATTATGAAAATATGTAAGTTTCTATTTAGGTAAAAGTTCACATTGTGTTAAATTTGTTTTAATCATTGAGGATAGAATCTGATTCATTGTCATTCTACTTTGTTTTATGAGTAATCATGAGACCTTTTTAGTTTGGACCCAGTTTATCTTCCGTTTAATAAACCATATAATATTATTATAATAAAGGTATATTTAAGTTGAATAATGTTTTATTTTTAATCCTCATAAACCTACTTAATAAAAATTCGCATCAAACAGCATACATTTCGCAGCAAACTGCAAATTCAAATGTTCTCGGTGTTCCACTAATCTGACCTAAGGCCCAGTTTTTTAATCCCGAGTTAACTCAACCAATGGTTAAATATTTTTTTTTTTTTTTTTATTTTATTTATTATTATGCTAACTAATCGTTTCAAACTTCAGTACAAAGCATTTGTTCATCAATTTTAACAAATGGTTAGGACCTTAGTCATTTTTTGATGTCCTAGTCAATATAAAAAAATAATTACAAAAAACAAAAAAATATTCAATTTATGATAAAAAAAAGATCCTCAAGTTTTACAGTGAGAATTAAACCTACAAACTGCAGTGAAGCAGTCAGGGTCACTAAGGTCACTAACCACAAGACCAACCGGCCAAACAATAGACTAGCGCTCTCGCAAACTTGGATTCTAAAGCCGGATCCAGACATTGCGGTACCTTCATATTCGTGGCGAAGCATGTGCGCACGTATGAGGGCAAGGGGCAAGCCAGTGTGTGCCGGCAAACGTCTCAGTGGGAGCAATACATTGGTCTAATAAATAATTAGTACTATAACCACCTGTAAGGATATTAAGGTTTTCCTTGCTGTTTATGAGATAATCTTTATCATTCTGCTACTAGCTTCATACCATTTTTTCGTAAAAAAAAAATATAATTCCTTCGTTTTTGTGCAAAATTAACTAGGGTGTCATTTTTGAGTATAGTAATAACTGATAGAAGCGATATCCAGCAGCAGAGTCTATGTAAGCCGATTTTCAGCCCACCGTGCGCTGGCTTGCCTCGCATAGATAAACCAACGCTACATTAAAATTTGCTTAGACTTAGCACGCAATGGCTTGACCCGAGCATATTATGTTGGTATATTTTTGACAAGCACGCTTCGAGCCGATGCATGCGTTCTTCGCGGCGTACGCTTAACAATGTCTGGATCACAGAACACTAATACTCTAGGCGAAGTCTGGATCCTGCTTAAAGAAATTTGATTAGAGCATCCGTTATATGTAAGCGTACCTACGGAAAACAAATTATCGGATGCGGCTGATAGCCGTGACATTAGGAATCTAAATAATGAATATAGGTGCACTGAGCTGCATAAACTATCGGAGGTAAGTATGGACATGGACGTAACCTTGGACTTTGGAGTTGAGCGATCGGAGGTCCGACAGAAATCTGGCACGCTGAATATTTTTGGCAGCCAAAAACGTCCGTGGACGGTACGCACGGGGACATGACCAGAATGACCTGGACTATGATTATGCGTGTAACGTTATTTCATGAACCCAAATGCTTCTTTTTATTTTATATTTGAGTGGGACAACAACATGCTGCCGTCGTTAATTCGAAAATCGTACCCACTTTCACTACTCGACATCTCTTCACTACATCACGTCTATATTACTTCTGGAATAGGCGTTGAAACGCGATCGTAAGCCACACGTCCACGACCGTCGTAAAAAGACTGTCCATGCTATCAGTCGCGGCTGTTAGCCGTATGCATCAGATACGTCCTGTATTATGTTTTCAGCCTTATGAACTACAAAAGACAAGTGACCATGCATGGTTTTATATGTCATATTTTGTAACTTCAGTCTAATGTCATTTTTGCTGTCATAACAAATAGCCAAAGCCTAACCTTAAAATCCTGAAATCTGAAAATTACATTAAAACCAAGACTTGATAGTCTTATCTTAAGTGAATTACGTAATTCGTCATAATGGAAGCTTAAATGTAAGCCACTTATCTACATTTTTAGTAGGATACCCCATATGTAGTTAAATAAAGTACATAAAATAGCATTTGTTTTCATCAGACTTTTGTCGAATGACCGGGCTCAGATTCACTACAATTTAAAGTTACTGCGCTGTCCCGTCTACTTTCTAAAACGTTTTTAATAATGCATTTGATTTTTATTAGCTATAACTTATTGTTTTCTTACAACTTACGTACCTACGGTCATAGGTAAGTAGTAGTAAGAGGCAAAGTTCGTAACGGGTAAGTTTAAGCTGTCAGTTTTTAAATTAGTAATTTTTAGGAAACCTTTTAATTTGTCTCGAAAGAATTAACTCGGAATTGACACATGTCTTAGATGAGCAAGGGCTAAAGTTTGAATTGAATTAATGTTTTCTATTTATATATGAAATAAACATGTTTGAGATTTCAGTTATTGGCCCGAATCTTTTGTAAAGACTGATCCATAGAATGTGCTGTGCCCTTACCAATCACTGGCTCAATAATGCATGTACGCAATTAGGGTATATGTATTACCAGATCACTTCAAGCATTGAACTTACTCCATGAATCCAACTAAAAGAAAGTTGTAAACTATTGAAATCCTACATAATTACTATATATTTATGAAAACTATTCTCACACCTAAAAACAGAAGTCACACACACACAGTCTTAAAACTAAAATTTACAATTATAAATGCTTGAAAAAAAAAAAATTTCTCATTGTCATTATTTTATTAAAAAAGAAAATTCTTGTTTATTTATAAACATTGTTGTCAATAGCATAAAATACAAATTAAGTGGTAATAAAATACAGTGTAAATAGGCTTAATGGACTACATAGTTAAATTATGTAGGTATTTCAGGATTTACTAAATATTTTTAATAAATAAATAGTATGGTAGTATAAAAATAATGATATCAAAAGAATTTGTCATTCATTACATTAAATTATACATTATTTATTTTTTTGTGGTTATACAGTAAATAATCATAGTTCATGTCATGGATTATTCAGTGATCTGGATGATAATAATACTGGCTTATAAGTGTCCCACTACTGGGCACAGGCCTCTTCTCATGTAGAGAAGGGATGAGCATTGATCACCACACTTGCTCATTGCGGGTTGGCGATTTCAGATTCCAATATTTTGGAATCCAGGTTTCCTTACGATGGTTTCCTTCACCGTTTGACAATGATGTCTTACAATGATTAAGAAAGTACATATAACTTTGAAAAGTCACATCGGTACGTGTCTGGGTTCGAACCTGCAACCATGTGCATGCAAATCCGGTTATTGAACCGCTAGGCCACCACGACAGTAAACAAATGTGTGTGACAAATGAATCAAACCTCCGTTCATGGTGTGTGTAATGCCTTAGCCTGAGTTAAAAAAACACCGTAATTTGTTTTATTTAATTGCAGTAATTATTCTACATATTTATAATAATATGTTATTCATTCAATTATTGTGGTTTGTTACATAATGTTCACATGTGTTTTGTTTGTTTCATAAAATTATACATGAGACTACCTTTCATATTATTATATCAATATAGTTTGAATATTATCTAATTATTTTTTTAATTAATTCAATCAAATTATGAAATATTCATGAACAGATTATCGTCGGAAAGCAACATAATTAGGTATTGAAATATAACAAGAGGTTAATTAATGCTTTTATAATAATATTAGACAAGAACTAAAATATATATATATTTTTTTTTTGAAATATGAGCTTTAGAACCATGTTGTATTTTTAAATGTTACGTAATATGGGAATAATAGCTAGTAAACACGACCAAGTTGATCCAATGCCAATTTAGTTATGTTTACATAATTTCAACTGTGGATGTCTATTTTTATAGATAGAGGAACGATTGTTCACCTTCGTTTAAATACGTAACATAGTGTAACGATGTCGGTTGGCGGTATTTGAACATCCGGGCGGGTCCAGCGGGCTTCCACACCTTGACCCAGGTGGGCGTAACGTCGCAATAGGTCAAAAGGGGGAGACGCGCGCGGGGGTATGTTTGGGCGGGCGTAGTAGCGTAGTGACGTCAGCGACGCGCTGTATCGACCCCTGCTGGAGCCGTCACAACACCCCTCCTCCGCGACCTGCACCCGCGCCCGGCAGCTCCGCGCAACTACGCCGCGCGCCAGCCGGAAGTTTACCGAGGCTAATGGAAAACGCTCATGATCCGCGCTCCGCAACCCCTCCCTCCACGATTTCAAATATTATGACGCCTTACAAAAGACATAGCAGGCTTGCTTCGTCTCCATCCACGTAGTAGTTACTATTAGGGTTCCAGGTTAGGTTATGTTATAATAAGTATCTAATTTTAAAGAGTCACGGGAAACAAAATCTGATTTTAAATGTCCTGTCTTGTGATTATGTTGTTATTAACTCTCGATGTCATGATTACGTTTTTAAAGTACTTAAATTAAATTCTTCCTTAAAATTCCTTAAATTCTTCCTTAAAATTAAATGCAAATATTTATTGCAATAAAATTTAAAAACAGTAAATAATTCCAAAAACGGCGCTGTTTTAAATGCGCAGTGGCTTACGAAAACAGGGTGGGTCTCTCCTTCTTTTTTACGATTTTCTTACCTTGACCCAATTGGAAAAGCCCTCGAATAGACCAAATAAGTTTGAGAGTGAAAGTCGCTTGTTTCGACAAGAGAGAAGATTTGATTGTTTATAAACATAAATAATACCCTCGTTGAATTGCTTAGAAATTATTAAACATTTTGGAATCAAGTCTGTATAAAAATGTGTATGTTTTCAGCAATATTAGTACACAGAAAACATGCGAGAACAGTACACAGTTCAAACTAAAAACGCATAAATGATGTATAAATTCTAACTTATCTTACTCAAATAAAGTCCAATGGCTGAGGTTAAAGAAGTAAGCTGTTCGCCCCTAAAACAATTCAAAAAGATTCCTATTTATGTAGTCGAAGAACATAATGATGCATTGCAATTTATTTACTCAGCCATTGGTGGCAAGAAGTTACCACTGGAAGGAACGACGCTTCTACACTTAGATGCGCATCCGGATATGCTAATTGATCGTAAATTAAAAGGAGAAGAAGCACGTTCAGGAAGAAACGTTTTGCCATTATTACAAATAGAGAACTGGATTTTACCGGCAGTGGCCGCTGGACATATAAATCGAGTGGTGTGGTTGCGTCCGCCGTGGGCGGGACAGTTCCGCGATGATACGCGTGCTATACATGTCGGAGATCATCCCACCACAGGCGAGCTTCGAGTAGACTGCAAGGAACCTTATTACCTCTCTGATGCTTTATATTCGTCGCAATTAGTCAATAAGAAAAAGTTTATGTTTACGTCAGCAGAACTTTCGGACTGCGTGCTAGCTGGAGAAGATAATAAAATACAAAAACTAATATCGGACCTTAACATAACAAAGCCTTACGTTCTCGACATCGATTTAGATTTTTTTAGTACAGGAAATCCCTTTCTCTCGTTGTATGAAAATGTAAAGGTGTACGATCGATTACAACCAATATTTGATTTCAAACTTCCTGATAACGACGAAACTGAAACAGTTGATAAAGTTGTTGAATCACGGGAACGACAACTCGAAGAACTTGAAAACTTGTTCCAGCACTTGGAACAGTTTGATAACTTAGATGAATACGAGGGCGAAAAATCTCACTTGTATCACATGGTTAGTGGAATCTGAAATAATAATAAGTTAAAATTGTTTTCTGTATGTCCCTATTTATTTATTCCAATGTATTGTAATCAGGTTGCCGAGTTAGCCGCTGCGATATCTGCAGAAGCTAAAAAGTTGAATGAAAAGCCAGATTGGTGGGCTGTGTTTGCGGGAGGTTGTACGCGCGATCAAGGAGGGTTACCCTACCACATTAGTTCGGAACAAGAAATCCAGAGACTAGTTAAGGATGCACTGGTGCCATTACTAAAAAACATACCACCACCCATCCTTATAACAATTGCCAGATCTACAGATGATGGGTACTGCCCTTCCCATCAGGTACCTACACAAAAAAACCTTATTTTTTTATAAGTATAATAAACAGTAGACGGTAAATTATGTACCTAATACTTTGTTTTTTTTTTCAGGTGGAATACATCCAATCGCTCGTGTTAGAAACTTTAAAAGAAATCTATGACACAGATGACCCAGCCTTACATTACCTTAGTGTTAATACGTTTTAATAGAGACGAACTAGGTACCTACCCATGATAAGAACTGTAATAATACATTTTGAAATAATAAAAAGATGTTGTGTGATGATGAATAAATGTTTTTGATAATAAATTTTAATGAATTATTTTTTTTTTACATTCAAGGATACATTTCAAGCTGCATTATTTTTTTGTAGTTGCTTACAATGTTAAGTCCAAGTGTATACCTAGCCATTAATATTACAATGTAGGAAATAATTCCTTTCGTATATTGACCATAACACGTGTATCCACCCTTTATTCCCGTTGTCCCCTTTATTTCCGAATGTTCATGAATGTACCTACGTTGTCCCCGTTAGCAGGAAAACTTTCACGAGTCCTTGTCCTCTAAGGATCCATTTCATTGTGAACGGTGTAATATAAAATTTATATGGTAGATATATTTGAAGACGGATCTAGAAATCAAACTGTCTGTCTAAGTGAGAACAGGCCCTAAGGTACAACATACTATATCGTAACGAAAAAGGCTGAAAATTATCATATTTTAGGCTGCCTTCACCCTAGCGTTTGTCCAGCGTAGGCGTTCGATGAACGTATGCGCAGCGCAGACGCCGCGACAACGCGGCGCGGCGCGACAAATGCTAGTGTGAAGGCAGCCTAAATAAGAAAACAAGAATACATAATTATATTAAATTACAGCTGATGTATAATCATAATGCTAGGTAGATATCAAAATAAATGCTACGTCCACCTTTAGATACTCAGCCTATCGCATTACAAACTTACAGAATACGCATTCATATGCTCAAGATAACATGTTTACGTTTTATTATTGTTTTTTTTATTTAATTTATTTAGTGGCCAAAGTCCCAAACGTGCTGATCACCTCACACCTACTAATAACAATAGCAACTGTTATAAAGATACCTTTGACATTCATTTCCTTTGTAAACTATTATTGTATGGCATTGAAGAGCATGTGTTGTGTTGAGCCGTTTTAAAATCATTGAATGACTCGTAAATCTGTTTATACGACTGACTTTGCGTACCGTCGCAAGACGCATGCTCATTCAAATCTGGTGCCAAATGCATCGCAGTAAGTCACATGTAATGTTTTTATGCAGATATACACTACAATTTCCGTAGCGAATTATTGCCTTAAAAAAACGATTATGACAACGCGTTGCACAAGAATGCAGCTCGGCATTTCGACCCACGTTTCTTTTCGTCTAGCTAATAAGAAGAATACAAATATAATATTTAAGATTGTATAACTTTTTTAGTACTATGGTGCTTCGGCTGGCTGCGAATATGCCAAGACTTTGCGAGTAGAAGACAATATCAACTGAATGGGGTAGCAGCGTCTTCATCTGGATATCAAATGGTAGGTATCTCCAGCGAACCCCTTTTAATATTGAATGGTATACTAATTTTTCGATTAGGTGTTTAAATTCAAAGATTTCTAGAGATCACACATTTTACTTATGGAGCGAGAGCCAGCCACGTTCACTTCTGACCTTCATCATTTTATTGAGGCTGAAACTTTTTGTGTATGGACTAAAGACACAAAAAGTGCGTTAGACCGAACGATGCCGTATGTATAATATGAAGTTTTTATTTTGGTGCTTTTGGCATCCCCGATGTCAGATGTCGCAAACATTTTTTGCGCGATTTTTTTTATATTAATGATGCATTATATTTCTGTGAATTTTGAATTTTTATTCATAATTGTTTATATAGTTGAATATAGTAAATCAACTTTAGTCCTGATGACACGCAAAAGTCAAAACATTAAAAGGAATTGTTACATTAATTTTCTACCTACTACATATAACAACACATTTAACGTTACGTCAAAATATACTTAAAAAATTGGTATCCGAATAATTTGAAAATATTTTTTATTAGTAGGTATAATATAGAATAATAATGTATACTTATATAATTATTAATATATATGTATATCTTCAGTTTCATTTCATATTAAATTTATGTACCTACCTACAGTTTCCTCTTTATTTTAGGAGACAACCCCTGCCTGCCTCTGTCTTGCGTTCTTAACGCCATATTCAATTATTTAATTATTATTTCATTATTTTTATTTTAGGCCATATGTACATTACAGTAGTACATAAAGGCGCATTCAGTAGAAACTAAAATATTATTTCTGAAACAAAAAATAATTCTCTTGCCCTACCTGACCCTAATTAGCTTCGTAATGCGCCGTAAATTAGATCTATGCTTTGGCGTCAATAAGTGAAGTTGCTAAAAGACGAGGTGGCCTCTGTCACCTTAAGCGGGTCAATTAGCAATAAGTAGCTATAGAATAACAAGCATTGACCGACATTCCACATAAACCTACATAATACCTGAACGAGACAACATCTATTGGAATATTTTGCTGTAGATTAATATTAGCTTTCTCACATTTTTGAGTGTCTGTCTGATTCATATGAAATTAATAGTATTGACTGTCAATTATTGAAATCTCAATTGTAGGGGAAGTCGATTAGGTATTACATTATTTAGAATAGGTATGTATAGGTATTAGGTACCTATCTATGCTAGATATATAAATTTCGGATGAATCTTCAATATGTTCCTGCCTGAACGAGTTCAGTTTTGGGAATTGCCGTAAAGTGTTCCAAAGAGGCAGAAAACTATTGACATTGCTCATTTAGCCGGAAACTAAGTAGCTATATTTTTTTTATTTAGGAATCCCAAATAACTATAGAAAGCTTAACTATAAAGAGAATGTTAACCTCGATACAATAAACAACAAGTCAAAACATAAATTGCAAAATTTTACATCCCGCCTTAAAAATACTCGCTGCAGAAATGATGTAGGCAGATTTCCTACTCGGAGAAGTTGCCATATTTTAGGGTAGGTCTAACTAATAAATCTTTTAAATGATTACATCAATATCGTACTATTTTTTGAAAGATAATATCACTTGATTGGACAAACAATTTAGTCCTTCGATTGGGGGCGATTGGGGTCAACTGCGCATCGAACACTCGAGTCACATTACTAACATCGCATTACATCATGCGTCGGCCATGCCTGGAAAACTTATGTGCCAATTATGTCCAATAAAAACGCACTACTAGGAAATTATTAATTAATCTATACATATAATAAAACAGTAAAAAAACCGTGTCTGTACATTGAATATATTAAAAAAATAATAGTTGAGGGGGGTTTACAAACAGTTATAGAGCACGAATCCAAAAAAAAAAATCTGTCTGTTTGTCTGTTTGTCTGTATGTCTGTTTGTCTGTTTGTCTGTTTGTTTGTACACGCTAATCTTCGGAACTACTGGACGGATTTGAATGATTTTTTTTTTGTTGTATAGGTATTAAGTCTGGGCAACATATAGGCTATAATTTATCTTGGAAATTTGAACACCTGATGCAGAACCGCAACAGACCAGCTAAACTATAAGAGATACAAAAATGGTACCATAGCAAAAATTGTTCCACGTGATGAGCATTTTCTGCTGAGAGAATAAATTTGAAGATCTGGAACACCTGATGTGGAACTCCAAGAGCCCGGGTACACCATAACACATATAGGAATGACGTCTTAGCAAGAGTTGTTCAGCCTGATGAGCACTCACTGTTGACGTATAAAAATTGAAGATCTGGAACACCTGTTGTGGAAGTCCAAGAGCCCGGCTACACCATAACACATATAGGAATGACGTCTCAGCAGAGTTGTTCAGCCTGATGAGCACTCTCTGTTGACGTATAAAAATTGAAGATCTGGAACACCTATTGTGGAACTCCAAGAGCCCGGCTACACCATAACACATATAGGAATGACGTCTTAGCAAGAGTTGTTCAGCCTGATGAGCACTTTCTGTTGACGTATAAAAATTGAAGATCTGGAACACCTATTGTGGAACTCCAATAGCCCGGCTACACCATAGCACATATAGGAATGACGTCTTAGCAAGAGTTGTTCAGCCTGATGAGCACACTCTGTTGACGTATAAAAATTGAAGATCTGGAACATCTGTTGTGGAACTCCAAGAGCCCGGGTACACCATAACACATATAGGAATGACGTCTTAGCAAGAGTTGTTCAGCCTGACGAGCACTCTCTGTTGATGTATAAAAATTGAAGATCTGGTACACCTGTTGTGGAACTCCAAGAGCCCGGCTACACCATAACACATATAGGAATGACGTCTCAGCAGAGTTGTTCAGCCTGATGAGCACTCTCTGTTGACGTATAAAAATTGAAGATCTGGAACACCTGTTGTCGAACTCCAAGAGCCCGGCTACACCATAACACATAGGAATGACGTCTTAGCAAAAGTGGTGTGGTGGTCTGATGGGCATTCCCTGTTGACTTATAAAAATCGAAGATTTGAAACATCTGACTTGGAAATCAAAGCTATCACTAATTTCACTGTATAATTATAAAATAACATAACCTTTCGGACTGATTTTGGATGACGATGGTATATCATTTATAATTCGACTCTACTGGCCAAAACTCCCAATTTTTTTTATTTTTTTTTATCGAATATATTAGGTATACCGGCCTTCGGGCTTATGTTATTTGAGCGTTTAATTTACTTTGCAGTCACTTAGATTTTAATTGATCAGGTATCTTCACAATAAAACTATAACTATGATGAAAGAGGTCAAATCTTTCCCAATGTTCCAAAGGAGCTAAATAGGCTAAATAATAAAAAGGATTGAGGATCATAAGATCCCAAGAATCTACCGAAGAGCGTCAAGAGAGACTTGATGCTGTTCGAGAAGATCAGGCTGCAACTCGCTCCGTAGAAACCTCTTCGGATCGCGAAGCACGCCTGCATTCTAGACATGTGCGCCGTTGCTCATTTTATCGGCGGCGGCGTCTTGCATCTTATTTGTCGGCGGCGGCGGCGTCATCAGCGTAATCGGCGTGGATGGTTAAAATAAGTAAATGACGCCTAAATACCACTTAAAGTTTTTATTTATTCACTTTTAATCCACATTATATGGCACGCTTATTAGAGATCAAATGAATCATATTTTAAATTATGACGAGACATATTTGTCAATAGTAAATACAATTATAAAATCAAAATTTTAATAACAAAAAAAACCTCTATGGCCACATTCAAACTAGTACAAAAAAGGGAAGAAAATAAAAAAAATTAAGAGCAAGATGCAAGTTATTTTAGCTTTTGTACTTGCTTCTTACACAAGTCATAATTTATTATCATGTATAAATATAATTTTGTCTACTGAAGTAGGACTTAACCGTGACCTTTTTGCGGCAATGGTTAGTCCCGCGACTGAAAAAACTCGCTCGCTGGGCGTGCTTGTGGTGGGAACGCCCATTATTGCCCTAACACAGTTGAATAGCCAAGGATAACTATTCTTCTTTTCCTTCCAATATCGAAGAATGTTTCCGTCGAGCACATCCTTGGGGTCGCATCCACTAAAGTATTTCCAACATTCGACCACCACAGGATCATCAGTCACGTTACTACCAGGAGTTGTATACTTCTGGGATATAGCCAAAAGAAAGTTTGATGAAGATGATGTGGACGGTTGAGTGATTAGAGCGGAAGAGACTGACTCACTATGCTCATTCACAGGTTCTTGTAAAATGTCAGATTCTCTGACGTGTTCTCTCACAAATGCAGACATAAAGGAAACTCTCGTTTCTCCTCTTTCCTCAAGGTATTTGTCAATTACTGTCATTCCTTGGAAACGGCAATCGAGAAGAGCAGCCGCGACGATCAATTTATTAATGGGAAAGCGGTGACTGAATTTCGCCAGCATGTTCTTTTTCATGCGGCTCATTATAAGCACCTCGTCGTCCCCAGTTTGTTTTAGTGATTGTTCTATTTCACACCTAAAAACCAGTGCAACATTGATTGTGACCGAGTTTGATGCACTCAGTATTCAACCCTCTAAAATACACTGGGAACAGAAAACATTGTCTGGTAAGATGGTCTTCTTCTTGCCATCTTTTTCAGTACCTAGTCAATGTGCCAAAATATTTCCAACTGTGACTGTTTTTAATGACGAATGGAGGGTTTTGACAGAAAAATGTTTTATTTCGATCTTTTGTATCGAAGTCCTATCTAAGTCTGACATGGTTGGTGTGCAGTTTGTCATTTAAAACCAGATAACCTCCAAAAACTATTCTGAGTAGTTTTGTGCCAGACTGACAAGTGACAAAGAAATGCAAATGGTGCCGATGAAAATAACGTCATCCAGTGTTGCCACATAACTAAATAAAGAAAAACTAATTAAGCAAAAAATACAAACCACTTTTGATAAATAAAGTGCATTATTTAATCTAGAATGTTATTTGAATTTTGGCGCCGATGACGCCGATGAAAACTCCGGCGGCGTCGGCGTGGGTAAAATGACCGGCGGCGTGCGCCACGCCGATCGGCGCACATGTCTACTGCATTCTCATCGTATTTACGTATCTACATCCAGGTCTCTAGAGACCAGTGAAGAATATGATGCGCGACTGACCGCTGATCGTGAGCAAAAGTTCTGATGGGCATTTCCTGCTATCTTACAAAAATGAAAGATCTGGAGGGTCTCGAATCGTCTCGCGCATCAGGTTGTTTTCCCGTCCCCGGGCTCTGAGAATTTGACATCAGACGTTTCAGATCTTTTATTTTGACGACCCTGTTGTCGCTGGCATAAGCAACAGGATCCGCATACGAAGTTGCGGGCAGAAGCTAGTGTACTAATATGATCTACTTGCGATGTTCCTTTTTTACACGCTTTATATTAGCTTCACCTGTATGTTTGTATGTTTGTTTGCAACCGACTTCTTTGGGCGCGATTTTGACCCACTTTAAACGGCCAGATTTCGTTCAAACTTTGTAGATTTATCGAGGACCGATGACAATACACTATTTTGGTAAAATATTTTTTTTTTAATTTAAAAAAATAAAAAACTAAAAAATCACGCATTTATAAATAATTAAATAAACTAAACTAAAAAGTAGAAAATAAATAATAGTTTAAAAAAACTAAAAACACGCTTTTTATTGACAACCAAACTAAAAAATAGAAAATAAAAAAATATTTTATTTAAAAAAAAGTGTGGGGTGCATGGTGTCAATAGTTGTAAATATCTTAAAAAGCACACCACGCTTTTTTTTAAATAAAATATTTTTTTATTTTCTATTTTTTAGTTTGGTTTTCAATAAAAAGCGTGTTTTTAGTTTTTTTTAACTATTATATTTTATTCTGTCTACAAATTGTCCAAACAAGTTACACTCACACGTAAAAAAACATAATAAAATAATAGGTACCTACTTAAAAGTGTGTTCTAATGACTGAAGTCGAAAAATAAGGAAAAGTTAAGAAAAAAAAAACATTTATCATACAAGAACCTTGGATTTTAGCCTCAGTGGGTTACAAGAGCTCTCAACTTATATGCCTTATTCAAATAAACGCATATTATTATTTATATATGCAAGAGATTTATACATCGGTTGAACGAGAGCTGTTTTTGCACACGTAGGGAATATAATCGCACGGCAAACTACATGAATCAACAAACTCTGAATACATTATTTAGTATTTTTATATCACTTTGTCTTCTCCACTTGGCGAGTTTACGACGCGTTATTATTTATGTTTCTACATACTACTCTGATTGTAGTGTGTACTTGAAAACTTCAAGCACGAAGAGTATAAAGCGTTTTACGATGCCCCTAAATATCTTATATAGGTGCATGTACTACTTGACAGTGTAGTAAATTATGAAAAGCGCTGTTGCTGTCTACCGAAACAGACGGCCGCAAAAAATCTTGAATTTCTTGCGTTATGAGATAGTTTTATGAACTAGATCATGCAATACACTTTTGAAGCGTGTGCAAGCACCTATAAATAAATATGCTCGTAAGTGTCAATTATAATTTCAAACGAATCTAAAAATTTTAGAATATCAAACACTAGTCTTGTCTAAACTTATAAACCAAATGTCTACTTGTACTTTGGACATTTTAGCATAGCACAAGATTTTAATACTTTTAACTTATAATAATATCTTCTAAATCACAGGTTTAAGAGGCTTTTGGATGCTAAACATTTCAGATAAAAAGTTTTACGATGAGTCCTTGCCTCGTACTAGTGTGCCTACGGCCGTGGAAGATAAGAAGAAACTTGCTTTCATTGATAAATACTGCTTGCGTAAACGTTGTTTTTAATAGTTATGTCGATAACTCGTCGTGGCGCACACTGTAGATAAATAATATTTTTATGGGCCTACCTATGGCCCTACCAACTCTGTTTTGTAGGT
Organism: Plusia festucae; assembly: GCA_950381575.1. Classification (NCBI taxonomy): domain Eukaryota; kingdom Metazoa; phylum Arthropoda; class Insecta; order Lepidoptera; family Noctuidae; genus Plusia; species Plusia festucae. The sequence goes on from OX494431.1 coordinate 12,911,126, forward strand.
ACTTCTATCAGAGGGCACTTAATCTCAGTTTCGTGTAATTATGCTTAAAATTGTCACAGCTAAGGATCAATTCATAATATGATAAAAAAAGTTTTAGAGATTATCGGTGCAGTTGTACCAAATAAGGTATTGTAAGTATAAGTGTTAATCATTACAGCTTATCAAACTTACTCGTACGTGAACAGTTGAGCACTGAAGTTTCGTCGATAGGATTAAAATTTTAACATTATTTTACTATACTTTTTATTAATTTTATTATACTCTTCTTGGCATAAAGCATTAAAAATATGAAATATCAAAAGATTTAATAGAGGATCGGACAGTGATCCGATTAAAATGTACAAGTAAGACAAAATATCGATTATACATCGAATATTTTTTTTTAAATATTAATGATTTATTTGTTATCATTATTTGTATAATTATTACAATTATTATTAATCTGTTCCTCACCTCAATCGAAATAAAACACTTATTATTTATGACAACAGTGTGTGACGTCATTTGTGGGTAACCTCAATGTAAACAATACCGTACTGATTCGTATCTGATCTTCACTAGTAATTTTGCTTATATTATAAAAGTTTCTAATGGATAACTGACAAATTAGGAAACAGCAATTCGACGAAACAAAACTTCGCGCAGATTATAATAGTGTGTTATTTATGCCTATACCACTTGTAGTCGTTTTGTTTACTTACAGCTGATTTCAAGCACTCTCAGATGATCTAACGTATCCGCCGTTTGCGCGGCATTTTTAAACAATTATAAAAATTTAAAACATTTTGAGTCATATAAAGCTAAATTTGTATAGAATGACATTTTTTATAGGAATATAAGTATTAATGCTGAATTTAAAGTAAGTACTTACTAATTAGCCCGGTCCTCTATTCATATTCAAGATTTCAGTTTTTGATTAGGGTCAGCCTAGCTGTCTGTTGTTTGACACGACAACGAACGGTAACCCGTACTGATCTTTGGTTAGGTTTGGTGTATACCGGGCCTGTTGGTTTAGTGGTTAGTTACCCTGATGGCTGAGCCGGAAGTCGTCGGGTTCGATTTCCACCAAGGACAAATCTTTGTGTGATGAGCACGATCTTTATAATATATCAGATTTTTATAATATATTGGGACAAGCTCTTTTTATGTACTTAAGTATATGTATTTGTTCAGATGAATAAAATTTCTACTTCCCCGCATGACCATCATGACCGCCTCAAATGTTGTAAGATAAAAAGCCAAACAGATTTCCATTGAACTTTGACCGTTCAGTAATTGTTGATAATATTTTAGTCAACAAAAATCTTGATATATTTATACCTATTTAACTCTGCGGGATACATAATAACATCCTGTGTTAAGTAGGCATGTATTTTGTAAAATAAACCAACCAACATTCGTTTTGTCATTGCTTATGTGCAAACCAGCTATTTATGACACCGGCTTACTAATAAAAGAGCATAGGTAGTATAGATTTTAAATACAGGATTATTTTTCAACAAGGTAATCAAGTGCATAAAACTGAACAACTTTCCCCAAGAAACATAGGTCGAAATCAAATTTAAAACCAACTTAGGTCACCTGACCTGTCACTTGCTATGAAAAGTTCATTTTCAATTTCATGAATTGACCCAAAGGAACATTCCTTGGAAAAAGTGGTTCAGTTTATGCACCTGATTACCTCGTAGAATATACGCACTCCATAAAATAATCCTGTATTTTTGTTGACTTATACCTACCGAAGCGCGAGCGAAGCCCGCATAGCTAGTGTATAAAGTTTGACCACGACTAAGATTAAAGACTATATACTTAAAAAAAAAAGAAATGAAAAGAAAGAAAAGAATGTTTAAAAATATTAACGAAAAGTCATGCCACAAGTTCCAGCACTTCCCCAGACTCTCCTTCCTAATTCTCTAAGGAGGACGAGCGTTCTTGCCCTGAATGAAACCAATAATAACATGCGATATATTACTAGGTATAGTATATCATTCGAAAGGTTTTATGTAAAGTCGGCAGCAGTTGATGAACGAGAATGAGTTGCAAAAAAAAAATAATCACGAGTCTTCTAAATCAATACTATACTCCATTTATTATAGCATTAGAAAAAAGAGGCTCGCAGAAGCAGGAATTGAAAACATTTTATTTCAAAGAAATTGTTTTAAGTACTTAAATAAACGAAATAAAACTTTTTTTTTTAATTACGCTTTATTTATAAAAATATCTTCATCACACATTACAAACTTACACCAAAACAATGAATGAGACAACCAATCATGTCATGATGACTTAGATTTAATTAAGATTAAAATAAAAGTAATTTTTAGAACAATATTTTAATAAAAATAACAACTTACAACACACTATAGTGAACCTTCTTCGTCTTCATCATAGGATTTAGTCATAATAAAATAATAAATAAACAAATAATGGTAGGATAATAGTAAAACGAAAAACGTTCCAGTATTGTTCATCACTGCTTCTTTTAGCTTTTTAGCATTGACACTGTCATTTTAGATTGGAATGAAATATTATAAATAAATGAAAGCCACATAATTTGTTATGAAAAATGGTTAACATGATTACAAATAAGTGTGACAGCTGGTATGTAAATAGATTTTAATTTATAGGCGTCAATCGTAACTGTAACAAGTTTATTGTACTTTTGCAACAAAGTGTACATTATAAATAACCTTTTTTAACTTCTGTCTAATGCTATTTTAAATGGAGTATAGTTTTGCGTTTTCATTGTATTGATATTAAAATTAATTCATGAGTAACCGCCCAGTTAGTTTGAAATCTATAAAAAAAGTAGGTACCCATAGATATGCCTAGTATTTACTACAAACATGAAATTTAATACTTTTCCGTTTCCCGTTCAAGTCGGCGCGGGCGCGGGGCGGGGATATGTAATACACTAGCGAAGTAGCCATGAAATATCTACATAGTACATTGTATAATTAATAATGATACCGTTATAAACTAAAATTCTAACGTAATGTTTGTTTGTTATTTAGATAAACGAGTATGCGAGTAAACCTCAGACGAATGGACCGGGCTAACTGTACGACTGCATCTTATACATTATATTTATAATGTCCAAGACCATTCTTTTGATACCAAACACGTGATGATTATCTCAGTTTTATTGTTTTCAAGGTTAGAATATTAGGTTAAAATTCCGTCGTATAAGATTTTGATGAAATTAATACTTAGAGCCTATCACGGAACAGAAAATACAGTAAAAAAAAATTAAAAAAAATGTTTATTTCAGTTACATAAAGCCTTAATAACTACCATGATTCAGAGATCACCTTTTAAGCAAGAAATTGCTTGTGTTAGGTGACTCTGCTCTTCCACTTTACATTAGACAGGGAATGCAATTGAAAACAAAATATTTTTGAAAAAAAAAAACATAAAACATCATAGAAACAAAAAGAAGAAAAAAGCGCACTTGTATTTGTTATGCGAGTGTGTTTTGAGTGTGTGTTTATGTGAGTGTGCGTAAATGTGTGTGTGTAAGTTTGTGTGTGCATGAGTGTATGTGTGCATGAATGTGTCGTATGGATTGAGTGTAAGTTATATTCGTTTGCCTTCGTGTAATTTTATAATGTAGGTTAGATTAAACATAGGTTTAGGTCTAGGTGAGGATAGTCCTGCGACATTGTCTTGGAATCGGAGGAAGCCAGTTGTAGCTTCCTCCACTATCGATTTCGTTATTGCGATCCTACTTGACAAATTATGGAAGCGATGATACCATGGTCTCAATGTCTTCGTAGGTTTTAGACATAAGCCAATCAATCACAGCTACTTTGCAGTCACGGAGTTTCATAGGAAAGATATTTAGTTCCTTATTCAGTAGGTTATACAAGTGGGACGACTGCCTTGAATACTGCCTCTTAGCAAAAGCAGATCTGACTGGGACATTTGGAGCGGCCAAGTAGCGTCTCCTGCTGCTCATTCTTGGCTTGTTGGGATCGTACGGGAGAGACTTGTGTTTTCTTAGGATGAGATGGAGTAGGTACAGTTTTCTCACAGACAGAAGGCCAAAGGTTTGGTAAAGGCTTTGCGTTGGGAAACGATAAGGTTTGAAGAGCATAACCTTAAGCAGAGCTCGCTGTGCCTGCTCAAGTTCTAAAAATTTAATTTTTGTTACAGTATACAATAAGTATATACTTACATCTATTTCCTGTTCGTGTAGCTTGTGTTTGACAAATGATTTATTACAATCGGTTCAGTAGTATAAGCGCTACGGTGGAACATACATACATAGTCGTAGTCTGCTAAAAACATTACTCTTCCCTCTAGGTTCGCTGTAGTCGAGTAAAAATCATGATAAATTAACGTCAATGAAAATTGGAAATGTTGAAAGTACATATATAATTAATGAATAATTGAGGAAGGTACATAAACTATGAACCTATGTCAAGTAAATTAATAAATTATAATTTATATTAGATAATTAATTATCTATCCCAAATTCTAATTCTGATTCAAGCAGAATGATGAGATTAATATGAAATTGTTTCATTCTCCTACGGCTTGTTTTTACCTAGTTATTATTGTAATGGTATTTAAAATGTTAAAGGTGAATGATCGGGTGTTGTTGTTTAGGCAGTTGTTTTTATATGATGTAGGCATATTATATTCTAGATTGATCCAACGGAAGTCGTGTTGGAATTGAATATTTTTACGTCAACACTGTTTAATGTATCCCATTGTACATTCAAAGTAGAAATCAATGAGGATTCAATCACCTAAAGTTACGCGTGCAAAATACGTAGGTAGTTTGAAACTATGTTTTAACAAATAAGAGCATTAACTTCTTGTTTATCCACATACCTACCTGTTATGTAGATATGAGTAGAGTGCTTAGTGCTAACACATAGCGCATATTAAATTATTTACATAAATCATATTTTTGGCATGTTGAGAACGTAGGTATGTACCAGATTGATAAGGATGGTTATTTTTGTCAATTACGACATCAATCGATAAAGTTTATTTATGTAGGTATATTTAACCACTTAAATACATTATATCAGTAAACTTTATGAACTTGTTCTTTTGAAAAGCCCATGAATATAGGTACTGTGGACTTTCTTTTTTTAACAATTTAAACCCTAGCCTAGGTAGGTATGTACCTACTCAATGAATATTTTATCAATGAAGATGTAGGTATTTACCTACTTTATGTAATGTACCTACGTACGTCGTGTATGTAATGATAAATTAAAGTTATCTAAGGTACCTACCTCCTTAAAGTACTTAACTAGGTACCTAGATAGCAAAAAAAAAAAACATGCGTGCGTACAAAGTACACATGTCAGAAGTGAAACTTCTTTGGCGAACTAATTTATAAATCTTGTTTATATTTATACAAATCTAAAACTTTAAATTTCCAAGATTAAGAGGAAGGGAAAAAGGAAGATAGGTTAGGAATTTAATTGTCATTAAAATAAAAAAAGTGTTGAAAATTAATGTAAATTATAAATTTAATTTTTTCAATTTATTTCTTCAATATTTACATTGTTTGACATAACGTTTATCTAAAATAAATAAAAATAAGTATTGTTACAATAATTAACAATAGCGAGATACACAATTTGTAAAACAGTAACTATTATGCAAATGCGCTTCGTCTATGGTCTCACATGCAAAAATTCTAGATTGAGATTGAGACGAATACATGTAATTTCATATAGAGAAATGTCCTCCATCTTGGATCAGGAACTTTTGCGCGATAGACATTTCCGCGAAAGCTTGACCTCATTTTTATTTTTAGTGACCTCGCAAATCTTAAAAATGACTTATCACAAAAAAATGCATATTTTTCTCGGTGCCATCTTGGATTCTAATTTCGACCCCATAATCGTTTTTAGCGACCTCGGGTACCATGAAAATGACACCCATGATGAAAAAAATGCATATTTTTCTCGGCGCCATCTTGGATTCTAATTTCGACCCCATAATCGTTTTTAGCGACCTCGGGTACCATGAAAATGACACCCATGATGAAAAAAATGCATATTTTTCTCGGCGCCATCTTGGATTCTAATTTCGACCCCATAATCGTTTTTAGCGACCTCGGGTACCATGAAAATGACACCCATGATGAAAAAAATGCATATTTTTCTCGGCGCCATCTTGGATTCTAATTTCGACCCCATAATCGTTTTTAGCGACCTCGGGTACCATGAAAATGACACCCATGATGAAAAAAATTCATATTTTTCTCGGCGCCATCTTGGATTCTAATTTCGACCCCATAATCGTTTTTAGCGACTTCGGGTACCATGAAAATGACACACATGATGAAAAATTTACAAATTGTCGTCGGCGCCATCTTGGGTTTTAATTTCGAACCCATAATCGTTTTTAGCGACCTTGGGAACCATGAAAATGACACCGATGACGAAAAATTTGCAAAATTTCCTCGGCGCCATCTTGGGTTTTAATTTCGACCCCATAATCGTTTTTAGCGACCTCGGGTACCATGAAAATGACACCCATGATGAAAAAAATGCATATTTTTCTCGGCGCCATCTTGGATTCTAATTTCGACCCCATAATCGTTTTTAGCGACTTCGGGTACCATGAAAATGACACACATGATGAAAAATTTACAAATTGTCGTCGGCGCCATCTTGGGTTTTAATTTCGAACCCATAATCGTTTTTAGCGACCTTGGGAACCATGAAAATGACACCGATGACGAAAAATTTGCAAAATTTCCTCGGCGCCATCTTGGGTTTTAATTTCGACCCCATAATCGTTTAAGCGACCTCGGGAATCATGAAAATGACACCCATGACGAAAAATTTGCAAATTGTCGTCGACGCCATCTTGGTTTCTTGGCACCCATTTTAATAAAATTATTATATTTATTAAAACTAATCTCTTTTCTGACACTTCCGTTCAAAGACATTGTAATGTATTCTACTACTTCCGTTGCATACTGGCGTGACGTTTCATCTGTAAAAATTTTACCCTCATGCGCCAAAAGAAGTTTCACTTCAAAAAATAGAAAAACATTGAGTGGCAGTGGCCATCTATCAAAAGATCAGTAGGTATAGGTATTTATTAGTATGAATTGCAAAATAAATTAATTAGGTAGGTATGTATTATTATTCTGTAACATTATTACCTATTTTGCGTTTGAATAAATCATGAAAGGATTAATCAGGCTCATTTATATATTTTTTATACATATTCGAATAGTCAATAAAGCCTAGGAAGACTATGCTTGAGAGCGTACCCTGAGCGTCTTACCGGACTGAGCAAAAAAATAAGCACGCGAGAACGGGCGAGCCGAGCCGCATTCCTCGACTGGGTCGACGGCACGGGCATGCAGGCCCCGCTTCCCCGCTCTCCGCTTTCCTCCTTCACTCCAGTCGTTCGCGCGCGTCGTTTGTGATAACTCGTCTGCTCGTTATCCGCTGTTTGCCGCGTATAATGTTTACAATAGTGTTGTTATTGTTTTGGTTATAATAATAATTGTTATCCAATTCAAGTGTTTAGTGCTGTGTGACAAAGTGAATTAGTTTACTGAGGGATTTGTGAAGCTTAAATAAACTGTAGATCGCAAGGAACAGACAAGCACGGCAGGCACCGAGCTCAGGTAGCGATTCGTATTTGTTTTGGATTCGTTTATGGCTAGAATATGGTTAAAGACAATCTAGTTTCGCAATATGTGCGTTACATGCTACGAATTACAGGTTAATTGTAATAACAGAGCCACGTGATCATACGTATGCTCAATGTATACCACGTGGTGTGAGCGGTGGTGTAAACAACTCTATGCCCTTCTCCGCAACGGCCGACGCGGCGGCGCGTCGGCGCGGGCGGAATGTGCGCGACGGCTCACGGCGGTCGCGGGGAACGTTGACTGCTTCTATTGCGCTTGTATATCTGAAGTTTTACTAACCCATACAATGACATAGCTGAAAGACTTGAGTTGTACAATCACCTATTTTGCAGTGCACCGTTGTTTATAGGTTCTGGGTACATAGGTACCTATTCCTTCAAAAATACTTTTGCATCATTTAAATCTAAGGATATTTTATCAACTATAGTGACAGTCGTTTCTACTTACTCTAATTTTAGTCTTTATCTACTATTAATAAAGTAGAGAAGAATACACATATTATATACCAAATACCTACCCAAACTTGTAGTAGGTAATATTATAAAATTCTCGAACGAACTGAATAATAATATTATAGGCTTTAGGTACCTACCTACTAGTTCTTTCACTAATTCGTTACAATTTGAGCCTAACCTTCTTATAGGAGGCAACGTAACATTTAAGAGATTGGTCTATTTTGGGGTAAACATAAATATAAATTTAAAGAGTTTTAATTATTATTTTTACTAGGTATTTAGCCATTAAATTCCATACAGTCTCAAGTCATTGTACCTACTTACAACGTAAAAAATCTTTAATTAACTTTCTAAAATAGGTCTGTCGACCTCGCTTGAAAATAGTAAGTAAATAAATAATAATTATTTAAGGATTCAACGGTTTACTCACGCGCATTTTCGGGATCGCCCGACTAGTTTCAGACTCAATAGGAGTCCTTAATCATGAGCTGACGCGGCGGCGGCGGTGTCGCGAGTCGAACTAGTCACTAGTCAGGCGATCCCGAAAATGCGCGTGAGTAAACCGTTGAATCCTTAAATAATTATGAATTCGTCTCACGGAAGTTATTATAATAAATAAATAATGTTATGTCTTGGAATAATGTGACACAATAGCGCAGACAAAATAGTTAATTAAATAATAAATAGGTACCTATATACATAACTACATTTTCTAATGGTAGGTAGGTACCTACCTGATCTAATTTGAATAAACATATTTTAAACGAAGCGTAAAATAGGTATTATCACGTTATTGGATTTATACAGAGGATTTTTTCTTCTATACCTATTAAGATCAAGGAATATTTTTGAAAGTTTCGCACGCAAAAAATTTAACTGCTAAGCCAAGGCAATCAATAGATACAGGCTACATAGCCGTTTATGCCGCACATTTTCTACACTCGCAAGGGAATCAAAACCTACATGGTGCTTACTTCCCGTGAACTTAGAATCTTGAAATTTGGTACAAAGCAACTTTTTACAGCACAGATAAAGGAAAAATTGCTAAAACCGTAAATTTTTAATTACATCGTATAATAAAAATATTTTTAATAATTTTAAACTTCTGTTTGTACGGAACTCTCGGTGCGCGAGTCCGACTCGCACTTTACCGGTTTTTTTTTTAATTTTAATAAACTAAAGACGGTACTTCTATGAAATAAAAAAGTTGATCTCTGATGATAGCTATGTTAGCTGTAATAATGAAAGTTGAGTTCTATATTATTTTAAAATTTATGATTTATCTGTTTAGCCTTGCCAGCCAATAGCGTCAGCAGTATCATGTCATCATAACACCTAATGATCATGACGTCATCCGGATGCAGTTTTCGTGAATAGCGCGTTTATTGCCGAAATTTGGCCATCCTTATTTCGCTGAATGGCTTGTAGCTCGAATAACTGATGCAATTTAATGCATAACAAGTAACCAGAAAGGAATGTAGGTAGTAATGTTCACTTTATCTATTACTCGAAAGAAATAAAAATATCTCAGTAGGTACTTACTTAACATCATCTGATTATACAACTTCTTCTGCAATCTGCAATCTTAAAGCTTTGAATATTAAATGAAATAAAATTAATTATCTTGCAATAGATTTAAATCTAGGTTCAACCAGTTGAAGTTAAGGTTCTGCGAGAGCATATCTAAGGAAAAACAAACCATTTATTCCGGCTAATAGGTATAACGTTTTTTTGCAAAACCTACATTACGAAAAAAAAAAGAATAATTTGAAACATATGTATCGTTAATAAAAATAAAAGTAAACATAACGTAAATTGAGCGAATCAAAAGAGTAAACAATTGTTTTGAAATTCAAAATGCGCCTAGATATCTATACATATAATAAATCTGTAGAAAAGTCATTTTTGTACATTGAAGAAATTGAAAAAAAAAATAGCCAGCGTGTGAAAAGATAACTAAGAGAACCCATTTCCATCACTTTTGAAATTTTTGTCTGTTTGTCTGTTTGTCTGTTTATATGTTTGTTTGTGCGCACATCACGTAAAATCTATGAATCCCATGCAGACAATGTTTATATACAAAAATTATACGTAACTTGAGGTATTACTTAGTTTTGGTTTCATCGAAATCGGTTCATAAACAAAAAAGTTATGTACATTTGAATCAATAGAAAGCGATTTCGGCGGCACAAAGTCCAATTTAGGATGAGCTCTCATCAATATGGTCGTCCATATTAAATAGGGATCAAACTCTAAATTTACATAATCTCCATTTATCTGTACACGTAATCTTTGACATATAAACAAAAAAGTAACCATGGCGAAAATAACGTTGCCATAGCGATCAGTTTATTGAAGTATGAATAACTATTTAAGATGCTTACAGTAGTATTAAACAGCTCGGTGGTTATACGATAGGAAATGTGAAAAATCTAGCTGCGTGTTCAAATCCTGATGTTACTCCATATTTTGTTTTTTATTTCTAGAACGGACTTTCTTACAGAAGTACGAATATATCGAGCTAACCCTTTTTGTGTTTTGTATTATTTTTTAGTTTGTAATTTTTTACATGGCTAATTTTTTAGATGGCTTGCTGCTCATGTAATTTTTGATGCCTGATCGAGACAAACAAAAATGCATAAAGTTTTTACAATCACACTTTACTGTTAAACAGGTGAAGTTCATAGTCAGTTAGTTGATAAGTCCATCATCTAAATCCCGCAATTTCTGCGACTTACATAAAAGAAACCAAATTGTCAAATACCCGTATCAGGCGACTTTTTATTTATTTATTTTATTTATTTCACTTTATTTCCAACTATCTTTACAGGTGATTCTCCTAATACAATAGTGGTGTAGTGTTTTAAGACATTCAAATAGTACACAAAACTAACTCAGAGAAAAACACTTGAGCCATCTAAAGCGCATTCAGTGATTCAGTCAGTCAAAAATATTTTTCACATGCATACCTATTACGACTGATCAGCGCGAACAACGTCGTGGATACAGCTAGGTCATCAAGGTTACTTTATTCATATTTTTGTCTTTATTAAATTGAACGGACGGTATTTGAATCTCGCATCCACTACTGATTAATGCCTGTGTGTGACGAGATCTGATGGCAAACTGCTAAGCTGGCATAAATAAATATACTTACAGGATATAGCGCATGTTTCAGCTTTTGATCTGGTCATTATTATCTATACCTACTAATATTATAAAGCTGAAGAGTTTGTTTGTTTGTTTGAACGCGCTAATCTCAGGAAGGACTGATCCGATCTGAAAAATTCTTTCACTGTTAGATAGTCCACTTATTGAGGACTATAGGCTATTTTTCTTTTGGAAATCTATCCCCTAAGGAGGTGAAATAGGGGTTGAAAGTTTGTATGGGAAGTTCGGTATTTTCAATGATAGACACATGAAATTTGGTATACGGGTTTCTGGTTAGAGATAAATGAAGACGTATTTCAGCAATTTTGAAAATCATCCCCTTCAAGAGGGTGAAATAGGGGTTGGAAGTTTGTAGGTATATGAATTGTGTCGTTTTCAAAGATAGACACGTTTAATTTCATACAAGGGTTATTAGTTAGAAATAAATAAGACGTATTTCCGAGATTTTAGAAATCTACCCTCTAAGGGGGTGCAATAGGGGTTGAAAGTTTGTATGGGAAGTTCGGTATTTTCAATGATAGACACATGAAATTTGGTATACGGGTTTCTGGTTAGAGATAAATGAAGACGTATTTCAGCAATTTTGAAAATCATCCCCTTAAGAGGGTGAAATAGGGGTTGGAAGTTTGTAGGTATATGAATTGTGTCGTTTTCAAAGATAGACACGTTTAATTTCATACAAGGGTTATTAGTTAGAAATAAATAAGATGTATTTCCGTGATTTTAGCCTTTTAGGAATCTACCCTCTAAGGGGGTGAAATAGGGGCTGAAATAGTTGGTATGTGAAGTTCGGTATTCTCAAAGATAGACAGATGAAAAGATAAGTAGATAAGATAATGCCCATCTAAGACATATCTATAATGACGACCCCCGTGGTCGAGTGGCTTTCACTCCGGTTTTTAAGGTGTCGCCAGCTCTAAGGTCCCAGGTTCGATCCCCGGACAGGTCCATGTAGAAAATAACTTTTATAAATTGTCTTGAGTCTGGGTGTTTATGGTATCTTCACTGTCTCAGATTCCATAACACAAATGCTTTTGCTACTTACTTTACGTTAATTATTGTTTTTAACGCCATAATATTTTATGAAAAATTTTATTCATACTCCTTACTTTGAAAATCACAGAATACATCCATCTACCTTTAATACTACTCTTTATTTTACGCGCGAGCGAAGCCGCGGGCAACAGCTAGTGTTACATATTATTCATATTACAAGTACAATAATAATCATACCATTCAATAGATATCTTTTACCGTATTAAATACGAACAGACGTTTAAAACTATTTTTCTCTCTTACATTTTAGTATGTAAGCATTAAAGTATTTATTGAGAATTTGTTATCGATAAACGACTGCGCAAGAAATATACTCCTTGACGTCTTATCAAAACAATAATCCGAAAACAACGTTTTTACAGTTCGCTTGACCTTGAATTAACTTGTTGATGCGATCTGTTGCATTCTTTGTTCTAAGTTTTGCCATAATATTACTGTAAATTAATGTGTTTATATTCCAAATTTTCGTTAAAATATTCAGATTTCAGGATTTTTTTTGCAGACTGATATGAAAGTATTAAAATAATATTGCTCATACAACTCTATCAAGTAGGTACAGCTTGCCTGTAATTGATCTTTATTTCCACCAAAATAAGAACATCAATAATATTAGATATAATTCGTAATCAAAATTATGTTTATCTGTTCATGGAAATATAATAATAATTATAGATTAGACAATATTTTATCTTGTTATGGTGTCATTATCGTGATATTTATTTTTATAACAAAAACTAGAAATAACATGTTTGTACGCAGTTTTAATAACAAAATAAATCAACTTTGATGTTTAATGTACAATACATGTATCAAATTATCACTAACCTAATTGTTATTTTATTCGTTTACATTTTTATGTATACTTACTAATCCTTAAACTAGATCAGCCGCAGATAGCCTCGAGAAAAGATCTGCAGACATCACCGCACAAGACTAAACATTTAGGTTATGTAATTCAGCTTCAAATTTTATTCTGGAACCATAATAAAAATTAACTGTGCATATCATTGTATTAACCAAATAACGGTCACTAATAAAGTAAAGTCAACTTAAACGTTCCTAGTGTTCCTACACCTACCTACCTAGTGCGGTCTCGTTCAATGGGGGGTGGGGTGCAATGTTTTGGGTACGAAGCCAAGCACGCGCCGCCGCACTGGTCGCGGTCGGATCGATCGTGCTGCGCTGCGCTGTTCTATCTATTATTTATTACCAAAAATATGGCGGCGTGGTGCGGCACGAGGTCGTCGAACTCGCTGTCCGCCACGACACGCCGTGTAAACAACAAATGCAGCGCGGGAAACTAGTCTCTTCCCTGCCAAGGTATAACCCGCGCAGCGTGTAGGGCCTTGGCGCGAACATGTTTTTGTTCGTATTCACGTTGACGCTTTCATGGTTGGTTTTGCGTCCATATTAATTACCGGAAGTCGTAATAATGTTGACGCATTCATCATTAAACGCAAACAAACACCAAGAATCGTAATTGTACAGTATTTTTCATGATTATGCTTTTTGTACAAATACTTTTTTAGAGAGTAAACGGTAAGAAAATCTTACTAGGAAACAAACAACAGTGTCTCTATCTGGGTAAATCTACAAAGTAAGGAATTTTTTGCGGCTCAGCCAAATTATACAAAAAAAAATGTTTCAAAGTAATTTATTGGTATGGAATACTGTTAATTTAAGCTGTTTCTAGTTGGTCACTGAAAATAATTAATAATAGAAATTATTTACACAACGAAATCTTTGTTCAAAGTGTCAAATTCTCAGGATCCTGTACTGTCCCTCGGCCAAATTCAAGTAAAAAGTACGTCGTGATTTATTCAATATCTGTATCAAGGTCATTATGATACCCAAATTAATGAGTTAACTATTTCTTCTTGCTAGGTAGAATAGTTATTATCTTATTTACCCAAAAATATATTTAAAAAATCTTGTCAACATTTTGTCCCCACGCTTTCATATCAGGATCCTGGTCGGTGTAAAATAAGCAAATACCAGCTAGGCTTTTTGTCGTGCGACGTTGCCGTTCAGCTGAGTCGATCAGACGTACGAAAGAGCCAAAGAATATCATCTAACTATTCGCACCTAGCGCGTTGTTTAGTCAGCCCGGCGCGGTCAGCAAGGGAAGTGGTGTCGTAATCAGTGAAGTTCCCAGAATCCTGGTAAGATATTTTTTTACTTAATAGTTAAATAATATGAGTAATTATAGCGTTTTGATATGTAAGTTGCTGACGCAAAGGCATAGTTTTGCTTAATTTTGGTTTAATTTTATAAATTGATCAGTTTCTTTGAATATTAGACAAAAATTCTCAGGATCCTGGTCTCAGGTTCCTGTCGAATTGAAACCCAGGATACTGAGAACCATCCAGGATCCTGATAAGTTCATACTAAAACATTGTTTCTGCGTAAGATAATTTACAATTTTATTTTATTATTCTACCTATAAACATTAAACTACGTATAAAATAATATAAGAAATCATTTGAGTAGCTGTCGTAATTAAATATCTACAGATAATTAGCATTGGTACTGGTCTACTTTTAGTATTCACGTTATCTTTTAGAAACTTCGGCATAAAGCATAAAACATTAATTTTACCGATCCTAGCAGTTCCTAGTACTATTTTGATTATAGTTATTTACACTACAACTAAACTTATGCCATGCCATATACATCTTTAATAGTCAAATAACATTGATTGTACATATATTAGTGTAAAATTACGTTGGTTGCATTGCACTATATTTTGAACACTAAATATTATATTTTGTTGTACAGAAAAAATGGCGAAACCAAATAAACAACTGACAAAAGAAGAAATATTAGAGAAAAAAAGAAAAGCTGAAAAATTAAGGTACGAAAAAATTAAGAATGATCCTCAGAAATTAGCAGCTGATTGGGCGCATGATGGATGCATTAAAGGCGATTCTATATTGTTTACATGTCCTGACTGCTCAACTGACTGTGATTACAAAATATAGCTTAAAAATAATTGTATTGAAACCGCCAGTTATTTAAATTCGCTTTTTTTATTATTTTCTGTTACTAGATTTAAGTACAATACTAGATTGAAGTCTCTTTAAGCCTCAGACTTCATTATGTTCATGTTGTTAACTATCAGATTTTACTTAATTAAACTTAGAATAATAATACTTAATGCTCAATGATCATTTGATGACTAGAGTTCCTGTTCAAGACTGTTTAAGCATATAATTAGTATCTAAGCCAAGCGAAAAGCTGTTTCTCGTTATTTAAGATACTGGTACTATTATAATAGTAGATTTAAGTGTCTTTAAGCCTCAGACTTCATATGTTTATGTTGTTAACTATCTTTAAGAAGATTTTACTTTATTAAACTTAGAATTATAATGCATAATGCTCAATGATCATTTGATGTCTAGAGTTACTGTTTAAGTATAGAATTAGTATCTAAGCCAAGCATAAAGCTATTTTTTGTTATTATTAAAAGTACTGGTACTATTAAAACTTAATTTAATAATATTAATTCTAAAATTCATGTAATACATGATAAATAAACGTTGATCTCTATAGATTTTTGTTGTTTTTCTCAGTTTCCTGGTGACCTTCTCAGTTTCCTGTGGCTTGATTTCCTTAAAATGGCCATAAATCGAAAACTATTAAATATTTTGACTGTTCCGCTCTAGATGCGCTAAAAGACGTTGTACTCTTGTTATTAGACTGAATTCCGCAACCAGAATGTTTAAAAAAATGTTGGCCGATATCAAACTCAGTTTCGTCCATAGTTTGTAGAACTACCCATCTATTGATCTTGGGAAAATTATTAAGTTTTCTAAATTATTGCACCCACTTGAGTAAGAATTTGAAACATTAATGACTATAAACAAACTTTTGTTTTTCCAGCATACTCATTTGTTGTTTGATCAAATCAGTTAGTGTTATCAAACCTGATTAGGGCCAAAAATGTGTTTGGCACCGAGCGCGTGATACCGTCAGTCGGGCGCCAGTTGTCGTCACAATGACACAGCCTTGTAACATACAAAACGTAAGGCATTGTTATTTTGCTATTTAACACAAAAAAGTTATAGCAGATTACTAGCAAGTAGTAACTTATTTGGTAGGCAAAACATGATACTTATAGCATGCTGCCGGACGTCGCGTCGTCGCAAGTTCGCTTTGCCGACGTCGTTCGCACGCAACATAATATAAGTAAATTTGCATACGCTCATGAACAGAACCCTGTTTATAGTACAATTTAAAATTAAAATGGCCCTCATGCTTGTGTAATATATATATATATATGTCTGTCACAGCCAAATTTCTTAACCGGTCAAAAGTGCTTTTAATCGCCAAAATCGGTCAATTGTAGTTTTTTTACTACACATGTTAGTCAATAGTTTTGTCTGAAATAACGGTCAACAAAACTATTTTCCAATAAGCTGCCAGATAAAAGTACTTTTGACTGGTTAGAGGTTTTGACTGTTACATACAGACAGGGTGTTGGGTCGGGAACCCGACGAAAAATATGGATAAAAGAAGAGCATAATATTTACTATTGTTCACGTTAACAATAGTAAATATTTTATTTTAATGTTCTAGACATCTTGGTTTTGATATAAGAGGAACTTTTGATTTCGCTTTAAATTTTCGAATCTCATTCATTATACCTTTTTCGTTCCATGTCGGAATATCATGATAATTGATGTGTTCTTATATTCCACAATGTCTTATATAAATGATGCAACAATTATATAATATTGTTAAATATTCGCGAATACAAACCTGTATTATTATATGCAGTCGCAATTTAACCATGTCATATTTTGATATAATTACGTTTGAGAGAACATTTTCGAGATATTTTTCAACCGCTAAGTTTGATTTTGGAGAATTTATCGTACGTGGCTATTAGCAAAAAATGTACCGGCCCCTCGACTCCGTGACTCTCTGTCAGAATCGCACTCGTTCTGTTTTTTACATTTAAGTAGGTAGGTACATTTCCAGATATCAGTGGTAAACTTGTATTCATAACTGAGATGCAAAACCTGACAAACAAACAGGGTAGAAACTAGAGCTTTCCTCTCAATCGACATCACGTCGAATGGGGATGTAAATGCAAAGCTTAGCAAGTTAGCACAGATGTTATCGTCAGCGCGGCAGCGTCGGCTCCGGGATGGACGCTGCAAATCGGTTTGCTTTGTAGACATCGGTGTATTTTTTGTGTTAAAAGTGACACATAATAACGATGGTGGACGACACGTTATTAGTCCTCATTCATAACATAATTATATGGATTAATGACGGGGAAACTCAAAGTATAATAAATTTAAAGACGAACTATATAAACGAGGATCAAGTTTAACTGTAAAAAAACCACACCTTGTTAAGAGGTCAACAGTTAATCTAATAAATTTTTTTTAATCGTGGGGACTAAATTGACAAGTGCAAATGTCAAAACTGACATAAAACCTATTGTAATCTTTGTCAATAAAGCAATTATACTTGTCAATAGGATAAAAAACAGACTGTAGATTTAAATCTTTTTTTAAATTGTAACGTGGTGGTAGTTCTTACTTGACCGATTGTTGGAAAATTTACGAGAAATAAAGGGTTATTATTGATAAATGGTAACTATTCCCCATATTTAGCTTAAGACCGGAACTTCAATTTTGGCAATCAAAGAACTTACCGCGACGGAAGATTATTAAACAAGCTGCAAACAACATATTCATATTTACTTTGATAAGTCCAAATACAATGGTCTAATGACAGGTTTATTTTAACGAATTCCATAAAAAAACGGTTTAAGTCCTCATTGATAAAGGACTTAGGGACGTCTTTTTATCAATCTGGGAGCACTAGGAGGAACTATTCTATGTTATTTAGTATTATCAATATTAATATTATATACCTACTGTGGGTACACAACTAGTTGCGTGGGCGACCGGCACTCTGTTGACTTTGTTCTATATTTGGACAAATACGCCGCCGCTTTTTGCATGTACGATACTTATTCAAATAACAGGATACAATGAATTATATAAATGTAATCATCATATAATTTATATGTGTTTTCGTTCAATTAGCGTTTAAGAGTTAAAAACAAAGCTTTTAGCAAAATATCTCAGCGTTGTGGTTATTTTGCTGAATACCTAACGTGTTTCTTAATTAATATTTTCCTGTTACGGGCGTGTCGTGGGAACAACGATAGCTCCCACGCTAATTACTGCGGTCTTTATACCACTCATTGGCCTTTGCGAGCCGACACTTTGATCAATGAAATTTATATTCATCAATGAATCCACTATTGTTGTATACGTACAATAAAGTTGGCAATTTGCAGAGTTTCTATTGTATGTTGTATGAAGTAGTGATTTATGATCGTGTTTGACGTTTGTTGAACGGAACTTGATTATAAATAAAATTATAACAACAGCATGTATTAACTGGAATTAATGTGACTTTTGATAAAATAAATCAATACATAATAATGACAGAAGAATATTTAATTCTTCACAACAGCTGAAGCGCCATACATTAATGATGATGAGAGAGTGAGAATGGATAGATTTTCAACTTGATATGATTTTGAATAAACACAGCGCTAAATCAGTTAAAAGCTTTCTTTAATTACATCAAAAAATTACACGTTTTCACGGCAATGACCTGGGTTGATGTGAATAGCGTACTCTGTCCTTTTTAAATTATGTTCTCGATAAGTGCTGGTTTTCGTAGTTTGTGTTTTTTTAGTGATGATTATGTTGTAATGTAAAATTATGGTTCCAGCTCGGGTCATGTGGTCAGCGGGCCAGAGACGCGGCACGGCGTGATGCGGCGCGCGCGCGTTAGGCTCGCTTGGCCGGTGGTGGCGTGCGCGCTGTTGATGGCATGCGCGCACGCCGTTGCCGCCGGCGAACAACTTGCACCGGGAAGTGAGTAACAGTGTAATAATACTAACTTTTAAACTATCGCGTTGCATGATTTTAATAAAATTTCGTCACGGGGTTTAACGCAAGCGTTCATTACCTTATAAGGCTTGACGTTTATTCCATGACGTAATTTTGCCGTAGATTGTAATAATATCATTAAATACCCAATATGTAATTTAATAATATTTAAGTCGATTTACGCAAAATTTCTTACCTAATGACGACGGGTAGAGTATGCCTACTGGCAATAACTATGCACCTCACAGTGCATGAAGTATAATCAAATAAATCTTATCTAATCTAACTAATAAATACTAGAAACAGATCAGTTCTCAAACATACCGTAGCATTAAAAAATTGTGGATTAGTAACTGCAACCTAATTTAATAACAGTGTAAATCTTATACAAACAATGCGCCTTATAGTGTTTGCAACTACTTACATAACTTCTATGTACCTACCGACATTACTCGTAGTAAGATAATACGCTGCAGTCATAGTTTTTGCGAGGTATGTATTGCTTATAACTGAAACGGGAACTACACGTAATTTAATAGTTTCGTTGCAAGTATTGTGTGTGATGTATGTAACTCACATACGCACATTCACGATTGGCACGCGGTCAAGCCGCCTAGCCGCAAGCTTATACAAATACGTCGAGGAACGCCTTAGCGACCTCCCACGATAAAAAGTATTATTTGAAGTGTGGGATACCCCTTTACACCCGGGCTTATACGAGCGTGAGTTTTGATTAAAAAAAATATTGGCGCCAAACAATTTACTTTTTCCGAACGCGACCGGCGTCGATCGTTTGTGAGGAGTATTCTACGCACGAGAAAAAATACACTGGCAGTGTGGAGGCGGTCAGCGACGTGTGGGTTGCGATGAACGATGGCTGCATTTTTCGACCCTCGCCGCGCCGCGGGTAAGTAATAATTTTGATTAATAACTATTTGTTTTTTTATAGTATTTTGTACTTATTTTAAAGTTAAAGGATGTTTAAACACCTAGATAATTTTAGATTTATGCTAACTTTTGCAGTTTATTTACAATTAAGTCGTAAAGTCTGACCGCTACGATCGTGTGGCTCCGGTCGTAATCCCAACATGTTATTTGGGAGTAAGTACTGTAATTGACGATTGTGTGTACGTAGATTTAGTTACTGAGAGTATCTTGTTTAAAATTTTAGGCAGAAATTTGAACGATGACCAAGTTATAGACGTGCTGGGCGATGGAAACTTATCCGTTATCGAAGATATTGAGGACCCAACCCAGCATTTTTGACAATCTTCAGTTCGACAATTTTCACACTGAACTCGAACCTGAACTACTACCGTCTGCAGCACTAGAGTCGGAACCGACGCAGGATACTCCAGCATCATGACAACTAACTCCGCGCCCTCGGATCTTCACGGCCACCTCCTCGAAAGAGAGTTTGGAAGCAGGTACCTTCTGATGATCGAAATCATGACTATACTTAACTGCCCGTGGCTCCTGTCAAGACTCCAATGGAGTATTTCTCATATTACTACTTTGATTAGAGTTTTTCGACGAAGTTGCCAGATGTACAAACCTGTACCATCATAAAAAAACTCGTCTAGAACTAAAACTGATGTCTGTAGAAGTAGCCAGAGTCTTTTCCATACATATTATCATGGGATGTATTCCCTACCCCCGTATTCCGATGTACTGGGGAGGTGGATGAAAACTAGACATAATAACTCAACAAATGGCTCGTGATGGGTTCTTGACAGTTCGTAATGCATTGCTTGTCGTAGATTCAGATGAAGCCCTGCCGCATGACAAAAACAACCCATTGTGGAAGGCACAGCCAATGATTGACAGGGTAAAAGCAGCGTGTAACTCCTGGCTTCTACTCCATTGACGAGCAAATGACACCATTTACTGGCAGGTGTATACTACGTCAGGTAGTCCGAAACAAACCGCGCCCGGTTGGTCTGAAGAATTTCGTGCTGACTACAAGTGAAGGATAGATGCTCAACTTTGACATCTATCGAGGAGCTAAAATAATGTTTGGTGATAAATCTCTTGGACTTGGAGCTTCTGTAGTTTAGTATTTGACGAAATAAAAGCACCAAGAATGTGCCAGTACGAAAATTGTACCAGTCGCACAAAGATACGTTGTGAAAAATGCGACACCTATTTGTGCATCTCACACGCGGTAAAGACTGTTTCAAGTCTTACCACACCAAAGGATGATATGGTACTCCTAGTTCCTGATAACTCTAAGAGGCATAATAAGATGTTTTTTTAACTAATGGTTACATTTAAGAATAATTACATTTAATATTTTGGTTTTGTTAATATTTTACTAAAAAAATTGTACCGTGTTGCTAAAGGCTTGTACAAATGTTTAGTGCGAAGACAAATGCTATGAAACTGAATTAATTATAACTTAATTATTAATAAAGAGGCTGATTTCATTATAAAACTCTTTATTTGCCCTCAAACTATCAAAATATAAGATTAGTTTAAACTAACCTCACGATCGTGACTATGTCACGTACAACCTGTGACTCACGATCGTGCGGGTAGCATTGTGGGTTAACTATGAACTCGAGATTTTTTTAACTATTTTTTTGAGGCTTTATAGACATAGCAGAATGCCAAGAAAAAGGTTTTATAGTATAAAAATAAAAAAAAACTTTCCGGTTGTAAAGGGATACGTTAATGAAAAAAAAATGAAATTTGTATGAGTTCCTCGAATCTATTTTTCTTTTAATTTTGTATGGTTGTTACGAATAAACTCATTAAACTACTGAACTGATTTCTTAAATTATTCCCTGATTAGAATGCTTCATTATAACTGAGTAACACCTAAGTGAGAAAAAAAATAATGGATCACGGGCAGAGCCGCGGGTAATAACTACTTAGTCGTCCATTTTTGAAGAAAATAGTTTTCAATGCGATTTACTTTATTTTTGCGTTATCAGAACTTGAAAAGTAGTGGCACTCGCCAGTAACAGGACATAATAGTTTATGGGTACCTAACTACTTAAATAATGGCGTAAGAAGATGTGAAGGGTATTTTATTATTTAAGACTTCGATTATATGATAGTAAATTATCGATAGTCGGTTTGTAGACAATAGGAAGCCAAAAGAAAGAAATTGATTTCATCATAAGATGTATGAAATTGAATTGAAAATGAATTGCGTCGCCTACGCCGCCGCGCCAAGTATTAAAAACACGATACATATTATACACCATATTACAAGAAACTTTCATAAATTTTAAAACGTTAACAAATCAAAAATAATATCCATCATTCGTTTTAAGTTGTAACATTCTGCTGTCATTTAACACTTCATCTATTACTGTCACCCTCGCCTCCTCGCTTGATATTTTTTACGTTTTCTGTTGACCTAACAGAAGGTGGCTTTTTTTTTGTTATTTTATATACTCTTATTTTATAATTTATAGCATTTGCTGGGAAACCTAAAGCGGAATTCATATGGGAACCACATAAACAGTTTGTGTCCATTAAAAGTATAAAATTCTCCCCTTAGTTCATTTGTTCATGTTCATTAAAGTATTTCAATGTTTTTAAGTCGTCGTCAACAAAACATTTTGTTTTACATTGACAGTAATTGACCTTAAATCTGAAACTCTTAATCTTAAAACTCCTATAGAACAAAACCTGCCGAAATTGAGGTACTTCCAACAACTTGACTGGGAGATTGGATTTGATGGGTTTTATTTATAGCAAACACGTGCAGACTTAAATGTAACTTTCCATTCCGTAAATGCCTAATATTAGGCCATCGGACCCCTATGTTATTCAGTTGTTTTTGCTCATGTTTGTATGAATCGAAGATTTGAGCAGTGTGTAGCGACTCGCGCCACAGTGTGTATCATGCCTGCCGCCGTTTAATCCGCGAGATAACGACTCGCCTCGATGTTGTTTGTTTGTAATACTCTGTTCGACGACCGACGAGCTAGTGAGGCCTCGTTTAGGAGGCGCCCCCCGTTATCTTTTTTGAACCGGACCGAAATTCACTCGTCCGTGTAATATGCGCACTGTTAGTGGAACTTGTCGTCTTCATTATTTTCGAAAATGAGAATTAAATTTTTGGTTTGTGTCTTACACATAATTTTATGTACCATTGTCGTTTGACTTTTGAAATTTATGTTTGACTTTGATAGTAACTTAGTACCTTTAATAGATTTTTCGTCAGCAATTGCATCCACGGCACTGGAGAAAGATTCTTGCGCTAATAGAATTGGGAATTAAACTAACAGTCGGATTGAAAAAAAATGTTTGTGTATAATATGATAGCCTTGTCCATGAGAAATAGTTTAAGTTTATTCTAGAAAAAAAGTTGGATTTTGCTCTAAACATGTAAAACCCAAGAAACTTAAAAAGTAATAAAATAGAAGAAAATTATATCAGTTTATAATTTGGAAAAGGAGTACAATTAAATGTTTCTTTCCAATACAAAATAGTTAAATACTAGCGGACCCGCCATGGCTTCGCACGTGTATTTTAAATATAAACCTTCCTCTTAAATCACTATATCTATATTATAATAAATGGGGACAAACAGTGGGACACGACTTGGTTTTATAATATGTATACACTAGGGATACACTGTGGAACATTTTGTGTTGGGAAATGATAATAAACAAAATAAATTAATAATACAACTTTCCAGTTCTTTACCTAAAATGTATTATTTTCTTTTGATTGTACGCCAGATGTTAATCTATCCCTATCTACTTTACTTTCCAGCTGTCGGGTTCACTGACCTCGAGGGGACGTATTTGTGACCCTCTTTTTAAAAATTCAACTTCATATTTCCCATGTGTATTTGATATCCCATATTAGCTATTGGTTCCCCATATAAAGCGGTAAATAATATTATTATTAAAACCAAGTAATCAGTGCATTGTGTTTCCTTGTACAATTTTAGGTGCCCATTAATAACTTTAATTTATTAATTGGTTTTCCTTCATTGACAAACATGATGATGAATGTTTTGATGCGTCAAATAAATTAATTTTACTTGATTAGTTAATAAGCGATCTTATTTTTATTTTGATAGTTTAAGGTTTTTTGTTAAGTAATAGTAAAATTATGTGAAAATATAAAAATCGTAAAAAAATATTGGTTGAAGTTAAGACCTAATAAACTTCAACTTGTTGTGACGTTATTGAAGTTAAGGAAATATAGTTTGGTAGGGATCTCTGCTTATGCGGAAACATTCGAAATACAATGAAAATATTGGACAAAGATGTGTATTCTCGACATATAATGCGAATATTTCTAAATGGAAATAAATCAGTGCAGTTAGTGAAATTTAACGCTCGTCGAAAAACGTATATACAAATATGTAGTATCAGGCTACCACTTATCAACGATTGTTTAATGAAAATTGTACACATACTTAATATAATTGAAAGTTATTTGGTTCTATTTTAAATAGTTTCTTTTGTATTTCACCTTTATTTGACACCTCTGGTCTATACGAGCTAGTTACAGCTGCAGTCATTTCAAGGAGATAGAGAACATATGAGTGACGTCAAGGTTAAGTCGTCTATTAGGTAGATTATCTCAGGTACAAAAAACACTGCAATAAATTTACATTCTCTTTTGTTAAAGAGAATAATGGCATCACCAAAATTAAATAATGTCTGCAAGTTCTGCAAGTCAATGGAAAATACTTACCTTATTTTCCTTACTAAAATCTTTTCCCCTATATCTTAATTTATCTTATCAATGATCTTCTGTGCAGGATTTCATCTTGGTTGTACAAAACATTGTCGAAAAAAGAATTTCAATCTATATACCTAAGATTTTCTGGTTTCTTTATGTTCTTTCCTTATTAACATAATTAAAAAGTATTTATGCTGTATTAAAACTGTCATAATTAGAATACAAAGTCATGCTCTATGCTTGTTCAAGAAATTTACACCGCTAATGATGTATTCGCTTCGTTATCTGTTGTTGAAATAACGATGTTTGCACGACAGTGCTTTTTAATCTTAATAAAATACATACATATACATACTAGCATTTTTTTGTTCTTATCGATTCCTAGCTATCGTTTATTGGTGACATTTGGCTTATCTGACCAGTTAATTTTTTAATTGGTTGTCAAGCAAGTGTGAATTGAGCAACTTTTTGGAAAAAAAATATGTTCGGTTTTCGTCAATGATATAAGGAAGAAGTGGTTTTCGTTAATTATCAGTGTATTTGGGCTATGGAGAACTCTTAGATTTAAAGGTGTACATAGGTTCCTAACTGCAATCATGAAGACGATATGAAATGATGAATAATGATAATAATGCATAATTCTCGCGTTTTTTCGCAGGGAATTTATACTATACTAATATTACAATGAGGAAAGTATTGTATGTTTTTAATTAATAACCTCAAAAACGACTGGACTGATCATAAAAATTTGTACCTATGCTACATTATCCCTAAGTAACATGGGCTATATTTTTTATTAGAACAAATAAGGGACCGTGGGCTGATTCGCGGGCAACAGCTAGTAAATAAATAAAACATTTGTCGGCGCGGTGCGGCGCGGCGGCGGCGCGGTGCGGCGCGGCGGCGGCGCGGCGGTTCAACACAAATAAACCTTAACATGTGACGCCTACATAGATTCTGAATGCTAAAATTTGATAAGAAAGATTTTTACATACAAAAACTATGATAAGTGCAATCTATGGCGCCGCGACGAGATATTTATCGTTTGTTGTTTATTAAATATTTTATTTGAATAGTTAGTATTCCTTACAGTAATCACAGATTTTTTTGTTGTTTGGTGCAATTAAAAGATATTTTCTGTGACTAGTGGACAAGTAGTTGTTACTAAGTTTTTTATAAAAGAATGTAAATCGCATAAGTAAGTATTGATATTATTAAACTGTCGGTAGAATGCCTTAATGATAACGAAGTCAATGACTTACGTCGATAAATCTTAGTACTTATAAAAGAGGAATAATCTATTCACAATAATATAGAGTGAATGTGAACATAATATCCAATTTAGTAAATAACATTATTATAAAGTAAGTACATTAGATTACTAACCGGATGTTTTGATAATAACCAAATATTCGTTAATGGTCAGTGTCATTAACATATTATTTATCTTCATTATATTGTATCATATGTACCTATTTGATTTAACAAACTGTAGTTGGTTAGGTACTTATTATAAAAACAGTATTATTTAAAACCCCAATAATAAGTAAAATAAGGTACGAGCCAGTGAACATTTCCTCGTAATCGTTTGCAATTTTTTGTTTCTTTATGTTAGTTTATTATGCATATTAAGTTTAGTAATACATATTTATATAACATTTAAAAAATCCTTTCGGGTTCTTGTATATAAAAGTATTTTAAGCATAATAACGAGCATATAGAGACTGGTATGGTTTATCTGTGTAATTAGTATGGACTTTGAAGGCTTTTAATTTAAGTTTTTTAGCGGTAAAATCCTATTAAAATCTTATTATGTGAAGAAACGCATTATTTTATCATAACTTCTAATATCTCACTTATAAAGCCGGTTGAATCGAATACTTTTTGGCAAATAATGTTTATTATTACACGGCTTAATGTTACGAGTACATGCAAACTCATCCGTATCATCTATGTGCAAGGATTTATTTGCATAGGAGTAAAAATCAACGTTTAAAAAATTAAGGTTTTTAAACATTGTTTTAATTTAACTCGTACTGCAATTACCAATATAATATAGGCACATTTATTATGTACTAGCTGTTGCCCGCGGCTTCGCTCGCGCGTAAAGTAAAGAGTAGTATTAAAGGTAGATGTATTCTGTGATTTTCAAAGTAAGGAGAATGTATAACATTTTTCATCTAATCTTATGGCGTTAAAATAATAATAAAAGTAAAGTAAGTAGCAAAAGCATTTGTGTTATGGAATCGGAGACAAAAAGGTACCATAAACACCCAGACTCCAGACTATGTATAAAAGTGATTTTCTACATGGACCCGTCCGGGGATCGAACCTGGAACCTTAGAGCTGGCGACACCTTAAAAACCGGAGTGAACGCCACTCGACCACGGGAGTCGTCATTATAGATATGTCTTAGATGGTCATTATCTTATCTATTTATCTTTTCATCTGTCTATCTTTGAGAATACTGAACTTCACATACCAACTATTTCAGCCCTTATTTCACCCCCTTAGAGGGTAGATTTCTAAAATCTCGGAAATACATCTTATTTATTTCTAACTAATAACCCTTGTATGAAATTGAATGTGTCTATCTTTGAAAACGACACAATTCATATGCCTACAAACTTCCAACCCCTTTTTCACCCTCTTAGGGGGATGATTTTTAAAATCGCTGAAATCGTGTTTATTTATTTCTATCCAGAAACCCGTATACGAAATTTCATGTGTCTATCATTGAAAATACCGAACTTCCCATACAAACTTTCAACCCCTATTTTACCCCCTTAGGATAGATTTCCAAAAGAAAAGTAGCCTATAGCCTTCCTCAATAAGTGGACTATCTAACAGTGAAAGAATTTTTCAAATCGGACCCGTACTTCCTGAGTTTAGCGCGTTCAAACAAACAAACTCTTCAGCTTTATAATATATAATATATATAAAGTATAAATAAATAATTATAGTATCTTAGCCGTGTCACAGATTAATAAATAGTTACTTGGCCGAGTGCAGCGCCCCTTATTGAACTCCACTGCGGGTGACGTAACCTACGACAAACTTATTATTTGCGGTTGGTACAGTATTCGGGTCTAGGGATCGAACCGCAAAATTAAGTTTGTTTTTTTTTGTATATACTTTTCCGGGATAAAAACTACCCAGTGTGGTGCCCAGGATATTAAAGAACAATTATACCAAGTTTCATCGAAATCGAACCGGTAGTTTTTGTGTGATGCCTGAACAAACAGACAGACAGACAGACAGACAGACAGACAGACAGACAAAAATTTTTTTAATCACATTTTTGGGTTCGGTGTCGGTCTAGTAACAAATCCCGCCATTAATTTTTTTTATATTTTCAATGTACAGAATTTTCACTTCTACAGATTTATTATAAGTATAGATTTTATATTGATACAATGTAGTTGGCGTGAAAATAATTATAATATACGCAATAATCTATATCTTATCGCGGGTAAATTTAAAGACCTTAGTTCACTGCTGTGTATCTTAATTGAGCACATGACCTACCACACTCCGTTTCCGTGCTGCGTTGTAGTACGCTACGGCCTCGACAGACGAGGTCGTTTCAACTTGGGAGTTTGAGAAGACTGGCGAACGTTTTTCGCTAATCATTTTTAAGATATCACAATAACCGGATTTCTTTTGATATAGCTCATATTTATCATCATTAAAAATCGCAGACTTTTACCACGGTAATACTATCTATAGATAGTATTACCGTGCTTTTACCCTCTTTGTCTGTGTGTGTTGGCGCCAAAATACGTAATCTTTATATCCACTTATTAACGTTTACTAAATGTTGTCTATCAATATCAGGACTTAGTTGACATCAATTGATAAACTATCAAAATGTATGTTGTTAAATAACAAAATATTACATACGCCGTTGTTCTTGCGAAGTAATTGCTATGCGTTTAGATCATCAGTTTACTTCGTTGTATGTTTAACATTTATTATTAGTTACATTACGTAAATCGTTTTTAGCGTCGGACATGGTATGCGGTGATAAAGTGGCTGCGAGTACGCAGATCGCTGAACGAAATTGACAAGCCATCTGATAGTGCGTGACCTACCGCATTCACTGAATACGTCATATAGTACCTACTTACCACGTGTCTCGATGAGAGTAAACGAAACATGTGGAAGATACTTGGAAGTTTGTACAGACGGCTGTAATACGTTTTCATTCTAGTACCTACTTACTTATTAGGTAAATTCATTATATGATTAAATAGTATAATTTTTATACATCTTTGTGTCTTGAATAATTTATTAGATGATCAGGTTTGATAAGCAAACCAATGATGTACTTATTTCATTGCAACAAAAAATCATGGAAATGATGAAGATCATGGAAGCGTTAAGAAGAAACTTACGTAACTACATAGACAAACGCCTATGACAAAATAACAGGTGGAAAGTAAAGATAGTCTGCTGATTCATTACAAATACCTACCAAATAATAAAATAACTGACGAAATCAAGTCCCACAGCATCGGTGCCAGTGGGCGTGCGGCGGCGGGGCGCAACGTTCTATAAAACATAAACTCATTATTTATGATTCGCTTAAATTTAGTTGTTATTCTAATGTCGCCTTAAATGCAGTTTCAAGGTTTCGCCGGACCGGCTGTACCGTATGTAAAGACTATTTTTAAAATAACAGTGTTTGTGATGTGATAACCGATAGCGTGGTGTGTGGTATCTGAAGCAAAACCGCAATGGGCAAACGTGATGATATAAAGATTGGTATTTCCCTACATGGAAAATGATCTGTGCCCAGCAATGGGACTTTTATAGGCCGGTATTATTAAGCTGATTTATAAAAACTAAAAAACCGGCCAAGTGCGAGTCAGACTCGCGCACCGAGGGTTCCGTACAAACCTGTAGGTATATAAGTA
Organism: Plusia festucae; assembly: GCA_950381575.1. Lineage (NCBI taxonomy): Eukaryota > Metazoa > Arthropoda > Insecta > Lepidoptera > Noctuidae > Plusia > Plusia festucae. The sequence goes on from OX494431.1 coordinate 12,940,956, forward strand.
AAAGTTATGGTATTTTTATTTCGGCCAACATCTGTTTTTTTTTTTTAATCGCTGAACAACGTTTGCTGGGTCAGCTAGTAAGTTTATGATTATTAAAAAAAATATACTATGTGATGTAACTAAAAATTTAAGATTTTCGGAATTTTTCCTATATGTGTACTTTATAACGTTGCTTCATGCCAAATTTCAAGATTCCAGGTCGTCTGGAAGTATCCTTTAGGTTTTGATTCCCTTGCGAGTAGTTACGAGTTTCAAAATATGCGGCTTTAATTGCTGTATCTTTTGATTGCGTTGACGTAGAAGTTTGATTTTGTTACAGCTTAAAGATATTATAGACTTGAGTATTTGTTAAGAATTTCAATATAATACCACTACGCGTTCATGAGTAAAGGGGTAATAAGTTTAAAATTATTAAAAATATTTTTATTATATGATGTAACTAAAAATTTATGCTTTTCGCAATTTTTCCTTTATCTGTGTTATAAGACGTTGCTTCGTACCAAATTTCAAGATTCTGAGTTCACGGGAAGTACCCTGTAGGTTTTGATTCCCTTGCGAGTAGTGGCGAGTTTCAAAATATGCGGTTTTAATTCCTGTTTCTTTTGATTGCGTTGACATAGAAGTTTGATTTTGTTACAGCTTAAAGGTATTATAGATTTGAGTATTTGATATGAATTTCAATATAATACCACTACGCGTTCATGAGGAAAGGGGTAGTAAGTTTAAAATTATTAAAAATATTTTTATTATATGATATAACTAAAAATGTATACTTTTCGCAATTTTTCCTATATCTCTGCTATAAGACGTTGCTTCATACCAAATTTCAAGATTCTGAGTTCACGGGAAGTACCCTGTAGGTTTTGATTCCCTTGCGAGTGTCGAAAATTTGCGGCATAAACGGGAGTATCTTTTGATCGCGTTAGCTTAGAAGTTTGATTTTTTCACAGCTCCAAGAGACCATAGACTTGAGTATTTGATATGAATTTCAGCTTGATACCTCCACGCGTTCCTGAGAAAAAAGGTCTTGACAGACAGACAGACAGACAGACAGACAGACAGACGGACAACAAAGTGATCCTATAAGGGTTCCGTTTTTACCTTTTGAGGTACGGAACCCTAAAAACAAGAGAAGTCACATTAACGCGTTTAATAAAACAACAAAATACCTAGCATCGAAAACTCGAAATAATATGTGAAAAGACTACAGTCAAATAATTTCTGGCAATAATTATCGGAGACAATAATTATTGTCCGCTTGTCGTGACAATTATGTCGACTTTGACATATTTGCACGTTTTTTACACCTATAAAGTTCATGATGATTTATGATTTCGTTTTGCTAAAGCTCCTGAAAGAACTGTCGGACAGTACTATAAATACTTCAATGTGTCATGACGATATTCTGTTTTTTTGTAAACAATCGGATTTTAAAAACAGAAAATTACAACACTCGCGAAATATTGACAATTTTCATGTCACCTGTCGCTCTAAAAGTTTTATTGTACAGAAATTATACAGAAAAATTGTCGAATTTTCATCTTTTGACATATAGTATGTCGACTTGCCAGCTTTTTAGGGTTCCGTACCTCAAAAGGTAAAAACGGAACCCTTATAGGATCACTTTGTTGTCCGTCTGTCTGTCTGTCTGTCTGTCTGTCTGTCAAGACCTTTTTTCTCAGGAACGCGTGGAGGTATCAAGCTGAAATTCATATCAAATACTCAAGTCTATGGTCTCTTGGAGCTGTGAAAAAATCAAACTTCTATGTCAACGCAATCAAAAGAAACAGGAATTAAAACCGCATATTTTGAAACTCGCCACTACTCGCAAGGGAATCAAAACCTACAGGGTACTTCCCGTGAACTCAGAATCTTGAAATTTGGTACGAAGCAACGTCTTATAACACAGATAAAGGAAAAATTGCGAAAAGCATAAACAGGTTTGTACGGAACCCTCGGTGCGCGAGTCTGACTCGCACTTGGCCGGTTTTTTTAAATAAGGTGCCGGTCACACTCTCGCCGTGAGTTTTTTTGCCGTATAGTTCAATAATATAATTAATTATGACTTTATATCACTAAGTTGTAAATAATGTTGTTTACTAAGTATACAACATTATTTACAACCTACATACATGTATATTTTTTACTATAAAATATATTTCAGTATCGTAATATAGTTCTTATATATTACTATAAAATATATTCAGTGTCCTTTACGTCGTTGATATCCTATAGCGGGACAATCTGCTAATTCAGCTGATTACTTATCAAAATAAAATACTTCTACATTTGGTCATCATCACTTTCTATTTCCTTACTTTACTAGATTTAATTATATTGCAAATTCAATTTACGCACGACACCAGTGCCGACGGTGAGTCACTCTCACAGTCAGTACTTTGAGCCATGAACCTTAATCAGTAAAATATTTGTGTATTTCGCTCAAAAAACAACAAGAATAGACAGATAGAAAAGCTCTTAGGCTTGAAGGTGAAGGGTGGGCGACTCAGGGATGTCTATGTGTATTATGTTGACATAATAGCCAATATATAAAACAAGGTCGGGTTTGATACAACACTGTCTTATAACTCGAGAACGGGTGAACCGATATCCATGATCCTTGATTTGTTAGATGCGTCTCCCCTGGAATAGCAGAATAAATAATGTTAACGGGAACGGGGACAATTTACGCGAGCGAAACTGTAGGGCACAGCTAGTTTGAAATTAATGTTGTTTTTTATTTTTAGATTGATTTTTTTACTCGTAGTTGTAGTACACATTAATTTATTCATGAATAACTTTTATTATTTTTAATTATATTCTTATCTTAGTACAAAAACCTACACCAGACCTGATTTAGCGTCTGATGCTCAAACGATTGAGTAATCGAGCCTTACTATAAAAAAGTCAACAGCCTAGCCGTTCTGCACATCTATTTGTAAGCAAAGCGTACGTATATAAATTTCTGCTATGCGTTCTATTTCTGTTCAGAGTACTGTTTACTTTTCTTAATTACAAGCCGCGAAATAGACGCCCGTGCTGCTCGCAGTTAAATATATCCCGCCCTATATTCTAAACAATAATGGAAATGGGTCACGGGGTTGCTCATCGTCAAGTTACAGTATTCAAGCAGATCTGACCGTAAAAGATAGGACTTTGGCGTATAATAATATCTGTCCTGGTTAAGGACACATTGAAAAGTTACTTAAAATAATTATATCATCGTTTTACGTTAGGTTTAGATGCATAATGGGCCCAAACACGTACTAAACTAATTTCAGTTCATCGGTATCTTTTTCACTTTTTCATACAAATATGGCGACAAGTAAAAACGTGTGCTCTAAAAACACTGTAATTCTTAAGGCGAAAACTAGTTTAATATTTCTAAGTTATCTGTTGCCGTCCTTTTTTTACGCTTTAAGTTAGTAAAAGATAGCAATGGTTAAAAATTTAGTTTAATTAGCGTACAGAATAATCATCACCAATATATCTATATAATGTACCTTGTAGTAGGTATAACTAAATAAGCTTACTTTAAAACATCACAATTACGTAGGTCTTTTTAATTTACGCAGGTACATAATTTGTACTGGTTTGTTTACTACGTAATAAACGTTGTCTGCCAAAGTAATCACGCGTTTCCCATTGTCATGTACAAATAAAATTACTTCATGCTAAATATAAATGATGTTAAATTCGGTTTACGTTAACGCGAACTAATTTCTGAAAATATAGCTGGGTCATATAAGATGCGGACGGAAGGATGTACTATCATACCGCGCTATATTCTATGGAATAAGCTGAGATGAATGTATCACGAATTAATGACTGTTATTAGATTACCGACTTTACTAATAATTTTGATGTAACATTTAAGCCTCAAAAACGCAAGCAACTCATAAAATGTTGACTTGAATGGTTAAAAAATATGCATTTCAAAAACCTTTTAATCAAGGAGTTTTATAAGGATGTAAGCTTGGATTTTGATTTCAATGGAATCCTTTACTTTGAATACTTTTGCACATGAATGGCCTCGACTGCACCTGGTTCCTTTCTCTCCCCGAGCCGGCTGACCGTAACAAAATTGATCGAAGGCCACTATACCATACCATCAATAGTGTTTTTCTTAGAAACATTACAAAGATCACATTTATCAACTTATATTATGGAGAATGTTTATTTCCCTAATGTATTGAGTATTCCATCTCATTATTATCGACCGTTTCGTGATTCGTTAAATTTGTTAAAAGACTATTTATTGTCAGCATCATAGATATTTAATATTTCTTTGGTCAGCAATCAGCATCTTCATTTAAAATTATTGCGGTCGTAATCTGGAATTTTAATGTAAAATAATAAATAATTATAATAACATTATCTTTTGACTACGCAGAATGTTAGGTTTCAAGTGTTAAATGTTACGGACCAAGTTAATAAATAGAAATAGTCGACAAATTTGGTTACTGTTATAAAATATCATGTAGTAGCATGACTAGACAAAACTTGTAAGTCTGATTTTCTGTCGCGATATAATTATCTAAATAAAATAGTAAACAATGTATGCGATCCATGTAACTTTTTAATAGTCTAGCAAAGACGCAAACACCTAAAAAAAATCACCTACCACAATAATGCTTAAGATTGATAAGAAGTAAATACCTAATAATTTAATTTTAGACTGAACTTAGTTTCCCAGTACCCAAGAATTATCGGAAGCGAAGGTTGCGAACTTATAAACTTCTTTTTAAAAATAACACTGTCGACCGATGCAATATGAGTGAAATGCGTATAATGTATATTTAAAAAGCACATAGATAGATATTAATGTGGGTAGCAGCGCGTGACGGATACTGGAAGCGAGGGCAGGCTGGCCTTTGAGAGCCCCTCCGTTGACCACGGCTAAACGTCATCGGCCGAAGCAGCTGGTTAACACTCTAGGTCGCCGGCACCGGGCTAATAACCTTAAATGATATTCTCTACTCACGAAGGTAGCGCGGTCGACGACCGTTGAAGATCGTCATCTTTTCTCGTTACAATTAGTGCGACTTAGTATTGTAAAGGGGCCCCGATATGTGCCTCATACTTCAAAGTCAAGAAATTATGAATAATGCAATCTAAAATTGCACTACAAAATATGATTACCTGCGAGCATGCGCGAATTTCTCTTCACTTTGTTTTTGCGTTCAATGTCAGTGTATCGGCTAATTTTATCGCGCTTCGCGCATGCTACGTAACTAGGTATCTTGTTTGACGAGGCCAAATGACGATTTGTTTTGATTTCTCTACCAAAAACATGTGAACATTAAACATGGCGATAAATTAATCTGAAATCTTGCGAATAATAAGAAAAAAATTAAAGTATAATATATTTTTAAGTAATGGTGAGACATGTTATTAGTTACACACGTAGGTACTTCCTTAAATGATTGTTTTTATAAATATTTTAGTATCCTTTTTTAATAGATTTATTATTATGTAGTGTTAGAGGACTCTTTGGATTAAACGTATTAAGAATGGTTTTTAACTAAAGATATACATAGAAAGTAGCGTATGAATTATCTTAGAGAAGAACCGTGTAAGCATGGTCATGATGTAAAATATAGGATGGGATCGGGGATGACATGCGGCCGAGCGAGGTGAACGTGCCGGTATCCGCGTCACGACACGACGAGCAAACGCTTTTCGTCGCTATTTCCGCAACAAGTGTTGTTTTGAAGATAGAGGCCCCAAGCGGGCGAACGAGAGCGTCACGCCCGCGCCGCGGCCCGTGCTTCCATTTCCATAATAATTTATCAGCTGATCTTTAATAATGTAAAATTAAACAATTTTGATAAAGTTGCAGTTTATCTTTTTTAAATGTCTAAAAAAAATGGAAATTAAAATAATTCACTATTCATTCCGTGCTAGTTAGGAGCCTTTTTGGTCTGGTACAGGTTTCATACGTTTTTTTTTTCATATTTTTTTCGGTTTCTGTCTATAATGTTCTCCTGTGCGAGGTTCCAAATAAAATATTTTTCTTTCTTTTTTTTATTTTTAGTATAAATTATGAATGCTAGTTACGTAGCCAAACATCTGTACGTTCGGTTTACACATAATATATATTCGCTTAAAAAATGATTGATAGTTCCTAATTATATTATTCTAAATCAGATTATCATTACTTTCCGCCGCCAACCTACGATTTTGGCGATAAAGTTTTATCATTTATATTGATTTTCAGTTAGTAGCACAACCATAAGCAATTTACTCAAGAGAGTGAGTTGCGTATACATATAATACCGGCCTATAAATGTCCCACTGCTGGGCACAGGCCTCTCCCCATAATTATGGAGAAGGAATGAGCATTGATCACCGCGCTTGCTCATTGCGCCTTTATATTGGAATCCAGATTTCCTCACGATGTTTTCCTTCACCGTTTGTCATTGGTGTCTTAGAATAATTAAGAAAGTACATATAACGTTGAAAAGTCACATCGGTACGTGCCTGGGTTCGAACCTGCAACCATGTGCATACGAATCTGTTCATTGAACCACTAGGCCACCGCGACATCCGTATGCGTTGAGTTACGTATAAATCAAGAATTTTATGATAAAACAACAAATTCCATAAAGTTAAAAGGAAATTTGTTGTTTTCTTTTACAAAATATAACAACAAACAACATACTATGTTATTATAAGACACAAGTTAAAGGAACAAAGAGTACTTAGTCATTTAATACGTCACATTGAGTAGAACTCAACAACGTTTTCATTAATTTGTGAGGAACGTCCTCGGTATGTGCTCAATAATTTAGCTATATTCTGGAAGTTATCGCATTCTTTGAAGTCGTAAATATGTATGAAATCTTCGATACCTTATGTGAAGAGGGGAAAGATGAATGTTTGTCGACAATTTGTACAGTCGATGATGTTCGGATTTTGTGTTATGTCTGATATAGAAATTAAGAGACACCTCATATATCTTGAGAACTTAGAATACCTATACGTGAAACATGTATGTAGTTTAACATACGAAATGTGGCCGTGTACCTTACCGTTTAGTTTGCATGACTTAGATATGTTACACATAAAGTTAAATGAATATTAATTGATGTATCTTCGGTTTCGTGAAATATTAATAATATAAATTTTTTATAGGATTTTTTCCTATTTTATTATAATATTATCACTTATTAATGGGGTAATATTTTAAGAAATATTTTTGTTTTTTTACTTATTTTCATCAAGTATATTTTTAATAAACTTAACAATGGTCCGCTGGTTACTCATGAATAAAAATGATGACTCCTCTCAATTATTATTTTTAAGACTAAATACTATAAAATGTCATACTCGTTGTCATTTAAATGGTCCTAGATATGGTAAAGCGGTAATACTTGTTCAAGAACCGGTCGACGGTTCGTGATTGGCGAGGACAGTGCGGGGTGAGAGGCAGCTAGCAATCTGCACTGGCGTGCATTCCAGACGCATTCCACGGCTGGAGACGCCGGATGACCTAGCCGCGGCATTTATTGCTGATTTAAATACCATAACTTATGAATAAACAACATAATTTGTTTATTTGCCATGGAATGTAGTACACGCGATAGTACTAAATAGCTTTCAAAATATATGTATTCTACAACTTCACACTGCAAACAGATTTATGATATCGTGGATATTGGAATTTTGATGTTTGTTTGTTTGTTGTTATTGGCGTTGTATAATAAAAAAACTGAATTCAAATTTTGTTTCCACGTTTCACCAAAAGTAGTCATCACCGGTTGTTTTGAAGTGAAACTTCTTTTGGCGCATGAGGGTAAAATTTTTACAGATGAAACGTCACGCCGGTATGCAACGGAAGTAGTAGAATACATTACAATGTCTTTGAACGGAAGTGTCAGAAAAGAGAGAGAGAGTGATCGAGACCATGAAGGTTTTCATCTATACCTTCATGATCGAGACCGATTGAGAGAGAGTAAGACAGGGCGAACGTAGCATGAGCAACTAGCCGTGGAGTGAGAGTATAGCAAGCGAGTGAGAAAGATTGAGAGAAAAAGTGAGACTGAGCGAACGTCGTATCACGCATAGAGCTATCACAGTCTTAACATCATACAGTCGTTCGACGAAGACGTCTAGACAGGGCAATCGTGCGGGGTGCGAGGGGCGAGACGGGGGAAGGGCGCTCCCGAGCTGCATACATTACCATGTTAGTAGCTCGGGAGCTAACTTTCAGGGCTATCTGGTGTTAGTTTAGTTCTATTAGTTTTAATAAATATAATAATTTTATTAAAATGGGTGCCAAGAAACCAAGATGGCGTCGACGACAATTTGCAAATTGTTCGTCATGGGTGTCATTTTCATGATTCCCGAGGTCGCTTAAACGATTATGGGGTCGAAATTAAAACCCAAGATGGCGCCGAGGAAATTTTGCAAATTTTTCGTCATCGGTGTCATTTTCATGGTTCCCAAGGTCGCTAAAAACGATTATGGGTTCGAAATTAAAACCCAAGATGGCGCCGACGACAATTTGTAAATTTTTCATCATGTGTGTCATTTTCATGGTACCCGAAGTCGCTAAAAACGATTATGGGGTCGAAATTAGAATCCAAGATGGCGCCGAGAAAAATATGCATTTTTTTCATCATGGGTGTCATTTTCATGGTACCCGAGGTCGCTAAAAACGATTATGGGGTCGAAATTAGAATCCAAGATGGCGCCGAGAAAAATATGCATTTTTTTTCATCATGGGTGTCATTTTCATGGTACCCGAGGTCGCTAAAAACGATTATGGGGTCGAAATTAGAACCCAAGATGGCGCCGAGGAAAAATTGCAAATTTTTCTTCATGGGTGTCATTTTCATGGTTCATGGGGTCGCTTAAAACGATTATGGGGTCGAAATTAGAATCCAAGATGGCGCCGAGAAAAATATGCATTTTTTTCATCATGGGTGTCATTTTCATGGTACCCGAGGTCGCTAAAAACGATTATGGGGTCGAAATTAGAATCCAAGATGGCACCGAGAAAAAAAAGGATTTTTTTGTGATAAGTCATTTTTAAGATTTGCGAGGTCACTAAATATAAAAATGAGGTCAAGCTTTCGCGGAAATGTCTATCGCGCAAAAGTTCCTGATCCAAGATGGAGGACATTTCTCTATATGAAATTACATGTATTCGTCTCAATCTCAATCTAGAATTTTTGCATGTGAGACCATAGACGAAGCGCATTTGCATAATAGTTACTGTTTTACAAATTGTGTATCTCGCTATTGTTAATTATTGTAACAATACTTATTTTTATTTATTTTAGATAAACGTTATGTCAAACAATGTAAATATTGAAGAAATAAATTGAAAAAATTATAATTTACATTAATTTTCAACACTTTTTTTATTTTAATGACAATTAAATTCCTAACCTATCTTCCTTTTTCCCTTCCTCTTAATCTTGGAAATTTAAAGTTTTAGATTTGTATAAATATAAACAAGATTTATAAATTAGTTCGCCAAAGAAGTTTCACTTCTGACATGTGTACTTTGTACGCACGCATGTTTTTTTTTTATATCTGGTCTACATAATAATATAATATGTAGAATCAAGATATTATTGCGCAAGCTTTATACCTGCTTTTGTTTTGACTTAAAACTTGAACTCTGTATATTTTATGCATAAACCATTTAAATTTAATAATTTTGTGTTAAATATTTTTCCGGGTTTGACCAATGCTGTTATCCTAACCCAATGATTTGAGTGTTACATGCTCATTGTTTTTAGACACTAACTGTAACCGCGGTACTTACTTGTATCAAAGAGTTGTTAAATTACCAAAAGAAATAATTTGTTTTTCTTAGTAGCTAGATCAGATTTAAGGTTGTCTGGAAGATATCGCTACTAGCGATAAGACCGGCATTGTACCCTTATTCACATTAGTGGTGTACAATGAAGAATGTGAATCATAATAACAATTTAACACAATTTCGAAGAAATTTATAACAAACTGGATTTTGCTTGCGGCTCTGCCACCGTCGGCGTCGGTTATTGCGGCAAAAAGAAGCCAAGGTGTGTCCAGGGGTGTTCTTTCTCGGGATTCAAGCTTGCCCCATCCAATAACTAAGTTTGATGTAAATCGGTTCAGTGGTTTAGCCATGAAAGCGTAAAGGCCATTTCAAATTTAAAATGTAGTATTTTTCATCTACTAAGTATATAAAAATAATTCGGGTTTTCCTTCCTGACGCTATAACTCCAGAACGCACGAACCGATTTCCACGGTTTTGCATTCGTTGGAAAGGTCTCGAGCTCCGTGAGGTTTATAGTAAAGAAAATTCAGGAAAAATTTCAAGAGAAAAGCAGAAAGGGAAAAGATTTTTTCACAAACGATGCGCGGGCGGAGCCGCGAGCAAAAGCTAGTTATATATGAATATGTAAAAGTGCGTACGAGGCTTTGCATTCGTTTGAGTTTTTTTTTTATTTATTATAATATTTGTATAGAAAGTGGTTAGTGAATAAAAATATAGGACTGTCTTACCACGTTTGTCGACCTAAGTCAGCAGAATAAGCAGGGCATTATGAACGGCACGTGTTTCCTTATCGATAAACATAATCACTTGGTGAAATTCACGTGTGCAGGTGTGCTGTTGTATTAGCAAATGTTCAATTTACTTAGGAGATCAAATTATACATACTCTATTACGATTCTGTAGGTTCATTAATTAAAATTTGAGTAAGGGTTTTTTTTTCGATATACTGAATAGTTAAGTCGAAGTTAATTGAGTATTATTTTAATTTTATTGTTTACTTAAAGGCAAAAATAGATGGTACAGTTATATTTTAATAACATATGATTACTGTCAAGAAATGCCCACGGGAAGATTTCGTAACTTCCGGGTCAATGACCACATCGTCTGTCGGGTCTTTTACTCGTTAAATTGAACATTACCAGTCCGATAACACGGAGGTACTTATCATTGCAGTCCATTGGATATAATTGTATTAAAACGCACCCGCTATGGTCTTCGATCAAGCGACCGTTAATGAGTCACCACCAACCGACGGCGGCTGCGACGTAAACAACCGGAGCTCCTCCCCGCGAGGCCACCGCGCGCAAATAAACGTGCCTCACATGGGTGTACCGCCAACTGTTTTGTTTGACGCACCCGAAACATACACACTTTTTTGCACTTCACCATCATCATGCCCACAGGCCCTCTTGAGTTACTATCGTCAGAAACGGGTGTGCACAAAAATAAAAGATGTTTTTGCTGTGACGTAGTATGTATGTATGTTTGCGATGTATCATATTTTGTGATACTAGCTTTTGCTGGCGGCTCTGCCTGAGTGAGCATCGGTTATCGAGGTGTTTATAATAATAATAATAATATTCGTTTATTTCAGGCAATTAACCCATATTAGTGTAGATACATATAACATAACATAACAGACAGACAAACTTAAATCTTAAAAAACTAACTTAACAATAATAATTATCATTTTTGGCATTTATTATTATTACGTACCTACTAAACTAAACTAACTATTACAGTTTATATATCTTAACAGGTAAACTGAGCGGAATACACCGGACACTATTGTATTACTAGATATACTCAGTCTATCTAGAAAAGATGCTCTAAGTCTCCGTAGAAGGCCATAAAAGTCGGTTACTCTGTTCTCGACGAACATACCCGTCGCACTACACCGCCAGGGCAGGTTTAACATAGCCCTAAAACCGTTATTATATTGTACACGAAGCGTGTTATATGCACTCTTCGTGTACTTGTACCATAGCTGGCTTGTGTAGAGCGAATGGCAGTAAGCCTTGAACAACGTAATTTTGACTTGGTCAGAACAATGATAAAAGCGTCTAGCCAACATATTACTGCGACACGCGATACCTCTTCTCTGTCTTTCCAAGTCATCATCGTCCATCAAATTATCTTTAATTATATGGCCAAGGTATTTAAATGAGTTAACAACGTTAAGGGCGGCACCACACAAGTTAATCGGTAAAACATGCTGAGGACCTTTGCCAGACTTAAATATCATAATCTCAGACTTTTTAACATTATATGTCAAATGATGTTCAGCAGCGTACTTCTCACATATCGCAACAAGTCTTCTTAGGCCGGTGGCTGAGGGGCTGAGCAGCACCATGTCATCAGCATAACTCAGATTGTTTACACATTCCTTACCAATGTAACAGCCGGCTCTTGTGCTGCTCAGCTCCTCAATCAAACCGTTTATATACATGTTAAATAATATTGGCGATGTAAGTCCACCCTGTCTTACTCCACTAGTCAACCTGTAAGTTTCCGATACAGCGCTATCCCATTTAACTTGATTGCGTTGATTTGCATACCAGTATTCTAATATGTCTACAATTTTTGGCGGTACTTCAGATGTTCTTAGTTTGCTCCACAATATTTCATAATTAATAGTGTCGAAGGCGCGGCTTAAATCTAGAAAACAGGCATATATACTAGTATTTCTCTGCATGTTCTTATAAACTGTGTTCTTTAAAGCAAATATGGCTAAGTCAGTAGACAGGCCTTTACGAAATCCGAACTGAGCGTTACTTAAAGGAAAGTTCTTTTCATTTAAGTGAGTAATAATTATTTGTTCAAATAATTTAGAAAATATGGTCGCCAATGAGATGGGGCGGTAATTAGACATGCTGGAAACATCGCCAGTTCTATTCTTTATTATAGGTACAACTATTGTTCTCATAAAGTCATTTGGTAGGTAGCTATGATCAATACAAGCATTAAATAATTGAGCCATTCTATTAAATATTGATTCAGGAGCATATAGGAGGTGTTCAACACTAAGCCCATCGTGGCCCGGGGACTTACCGCGTTTCATACCTTTGACACAACGAAATAGGTCCTCTGCCGTGACGTGCATTACTACACTAGAATCGTCGCGAGTGTCCGAGGTCAGCGATGGAGTCTCCGACCCACCACGGGCCGCGTGTGTCGCACTTATATTGCTTGTATCTTTTATATTAGGTAACAGCGGCGGATTAAATTGATTTACAAACATATTTGCAATCTTTTTAGGGTCAACTTGACCATTTATATTCGCAGGTAGACTAGGTTTGTAATTCAATTTATTCGTTTCTTTCCAGAAGTTACTGAAATCTTTATTGTACCGATATGTAGCTATAATGTCCATTTTAATCTTAGTTTCATTCAATTGACACCATTTAATTTTATTCTTAAAAATTTTCTTACTATTAACCATATCTTCATATATTTTACCTTGCGAAGGGCGTCCATATGAATTCCATAGTGAGTAGTACTGTCTAGCTTTCTCGTGACATTCCCTCACATGGTAGTTCCAGCCAATTACCGTTTTCTTGTTTGTTGTTGATTTACCCAGGTATGAATATATAGAAGCTTTAGATAATATATTTACAATTTGACTATAATACTTATCAATCATTCTAAGATGACTAGTAACCTTACATGTGGTACCATTACAGGATAAATCACTCCAATTGCACGAGTTAACAAAATCATTACAAAACATTGAATATTTACATTTTTGTTCGTGGTTTCTATTCCCCCAAATTACTTTATTAATAATATATTATGTTTAAGTGCGCTATCTATCATTGAAAGAATTTTTCAAATCGGATCAGTAGTTCCTGAGATTAGCGCGTTCAAACAAACTCTTCAGCTTTCTAATATAAGACAGTATAGATTTCAATAAGCTGCTAGTTTTTCCTAATGTGTGATCTGCACTCTTTTAATGATAGGGACAAATATCATTTAGCTGTTCATGATACTCGCCTCCATAGAGTAGATAAGCAATTTGTATAGCGGTCTTCGATCCCCCGAGTTTGTTTCGACATTTCTTCTTAGGGTAGGTAGTTGCTAGAAAATGTTCACTCCAGCGAAGTCATAAAATAATTTTTAGGCTAATGAAGTCTGTTTATTTTGTTTTTATTGATTCACTTATGTTGTAGATGTCGCAGAAAAAATATTACTCGATTTACTTATGTTATTTTATAGGCCAGTTTTTTTTTTTTAGAATATCATGCACTTTTCCTAACACCTACGTATGCTTCGTAAATAAACTTTTATTATTCAAATATAATTATTTTAAATCGAATGATTTAAAGGCCTAAGATGAGGTGCTGAAGCTCTATAAATACACGACTATAGCATTTTAAATACACATTTAGTAGGTATAAATATTAATTAATTTATAAAGGTGTTGTGTTTTACAATTTTATTGACTTAATATCCACCATACATGACATAAATTTGACCTATCACGGACAAGTGTCATTGCGTCAAAATAAATTAACTTTCGTTAACTTGAACATTTTTGTTGAATTCTGTGTAACTAATTTATGTATTGTACCATTGTACGTCTAGTATAAATGTCGAAGTAGGTTTTGTCGAGCGGGGTTGGGAGATTGGATTAGGCTTCTATTACCGCGACGCGCGGTATGCGTAAATAAATAGTCTATGTGCAAAATGTTGGCGAGTTCAAAGGCAGGTCACGTGTGGGGGGTCGAGCCTCGCCGACACGCGCCGCACTACTTTTATTACATTCCCCGAATAAAAGTTATCCAATCCTTGACTTTTTGTATTTCGTTGCGGGTTCCAACTGTTCCAAGACAGTTAATCGTTTGCCTGGGACACACCGAGCTTAAATCTCTCGGTGGTATTCATTGGTTATCATTTTAGATCCTGGCTAACAAGACTGGCAATTAAGGGCACGTGTGGCACGCTCGTCCCAAAAAAAAAGGCTTTTTTACTGTACAATAATTGACTGTAGTATCTACACCGGATGTATTGTAGATAGAGTTTTGCCTGCTTCCTGGTTACCACAACCACATGTGATTATACTAACCGACATTATTACAGATTTTCCTTGTTGTATTGATTTACACGTTGCTTGCGGTATTTAATCTAGTAACTAAGACAAATCTATAGAGCGTAAACCGATGCAGTTGAGATTGCAGTTTGTTAATCAGTTCATGCTAGTTAATAATTGTCTTAGGGAGTGAAATGCAAGAAGCAATCTTTGGTCGAAAACATGCAGAAATACGTATTTGAACCATACACATTTTGATAGTGAAACAGTTAGATATGATTACATGGTTGATACTATTCATATAACCATAACGGTAACGTCTTACCTTCTGGGAAATGGTATGGTAGGTATAGATATATAGACTGTCAGGAATATTCCAGTCACACTTCGAGTGCGTGACATACCCCCTGTGTTTGTTAACTTATCGTTAGTCTTGGGCCAAGAGTAAAAGTACAAATAGTACCTATGGTCTTGCGACACTTAAATGTGTAATTAAATACATACAGACAGTTATTGCATTTAGCATGTTTTTATGACAAACTAGCATACACGATAGCTCGTGATGAAGAGTAAATTTTCTGTTCAATTATGAATCTTTGCTACATCAGAATCATCATAACTCTCCAAAAGTATATTTTTATAGGATATTTTGGGCGCTTTTATACTTAATTTGCGAATACTAAATCTGCTTAGTTTAGTATAATATCGTCGTACCTACTATTCATTTATATGTAGTATATTTTAAAGGTAAACCGAACAGTTAATCTTTATCATTGCATGTTTTTACCTATCATAAAGTGCCACGGGTGTCACGACGTCGTTTAACCGGAAAAACCTTGCTTAAGTTTATTAATTACGTCTCCATTTCTTCGCACGCCAAGTGACGAAAACCGGAAGCCCATTTCCATTCATGGTAGCAGCATATTTTTATAATAAAAACAGCTCGACTATAGCGAAGCGAGGCATACATAAGTTATTTGAAAGCGTTTGAAAATTAGAATATACACACCGAAAAAAATGATAAATTTTTGAAGCCCCGCCCTATTGTCATCGCAATGACGCGGTGCGATGCAACGGTCTTTGATCGCATCCCATCGCGCGAACTTCAATAAGACATTAATTGTAACTCAGTATGTTTAAACGCACGGTCGCACAATGATATTCGTCGGACACACGCATCATAACACGAGTGACACCAATAGGACGACGACGACGCAGTCATTTGCAATTATTTTAGTTCCAAATATAGGTACCTAGGTACCTACATATTTACAGCAAATATCTTGCATCAATCAAGTCAATTGTTATATTATGCAGAGGTCAGTTTGCCTTATTTAATAAAAAAAAATTATTCCCTTGTGTATCCGAACGCTAAATAGTTAAGTGGAACGCCAACATTGCAAAAGCTTTCATTTCATATTTAATAGTGAATATTGTCCATGCTATAAACCAGCGGTAGTATCTACAGTTACAAGTGAATGTATCGAGGACATTACTTGGTTTCGCTGAGACGTTTTAGATTGGCGATGTAATTTAGTAAGCGGTGAAGCTGTGCGCCCACATAAGTAATGACATGACACGTCAGTTGCGATAGGGACCGATAGTAACAAAGGGTTACGTACTTTTTTTCGCATTCTTGTATTAACATTCACGCTCTTTTTAGGGTTTCGTACCTCAAAAGGAAAAATAGAAAACCTTTTATTTTTACTTTTATATTTATTATCAATTGGTTGTGCGACTACCTCATCATCTCCCAGACCTTTTCGTACAACTTATATTATGGTGCCGCGGCCGGCGCTAACACCATACCGTACGTATTTTCATTTCATTCATCTCACTCCTAATATTTTTTCACTGTTTGAAATTTGATATCGTCATGCGTCGATGTTTGGAAGAAAATATTTTTAAACTCTGTTTTTGTTTTGGAGGTAACCGTGGCGATCAGCAAAAATTGTACGGAACCCTCGGGGCGCGAGTCAGACTCATACTCGTTCGGTTTTCATTCCTTGTGTGGAGTCTATAAAATAATCACTCTCTCATTTCATCTAGAAGTCTTGCCAGAGTAATGGTAGTGAATAAGTATTACGACTATTGATGTTATTCCGATCATTCCGTATCGGGTTATTTAAAATCTAGACAATCAAATGTGGATATCATTAAAATAGAACTAATTAAAATATAATTTCAGTAAGATTCTGTTAGTCTATTATTTTACCTGGTATGTTATTATTTTAATGTATTATTTTAATGGTAAGTGGAAACTTGAAACCCCTGTCCTAGGCGCAGGACACACAGAAAAGACGTAAGACGCAGACGGGGCGCGGGCATTGGTCTCTTCCGCGTCCCTTTCATACAAAATGTATAGAAGCGTCGCGTCGCAAAACATACAGAAGAGACGGGGCGCGGGCGCAACGCTTTTACGTCTGCGCCTTTTGTTTAAAACACACAGGAGAGACGGGGCACGGACGCGGTGGGTGCGAGGACAGGGCGCGGGGTGGCATGCCTGCCGGGAGGGTCTCGCTCGCTCGCTCGCGTCGCACAGGCACAGTGACACAGTCACGCGTACCATCTTGAGACTGAATGGTTGCGTCATGTTTTGAGCTGTTATAATTTTTTTCATAAAAATGCGTGACGACCTAGCTTATAATATTCAGTTTTGTGAATTAATTGAGAAAAACCCTCTGTATATTAGCGAGATGTACCAGTGCTAGTACATCTTCATCTTCAGAAGAAGACATGTTGTCGTATCAAAATCGGACGGTTGAATGCCGGGAAAAGCTTCTAGTGAGCGCCATAAAAAGTCGTGACGGCGCCCTGCCTGCGACGGGTCCGTGTCTTTTCTGTATATGTTAAAAAGTCGTGACGGCGCCCTGTCTGCGACGGGTCCGCGCCCCGCCCTTGTCTTGCGTCTTTTCTGTCTGGCCAGCACCCTAGGTTGACGCGCTCACGCTTGCGGTGCCTATACGAATCGAACTTTGATATCTTCATTCAGTAAACGGATACATAACTCAGCGCATAAAGAGGAGGTTGTATCATTTCTGTAAGTAATCATACTAACAGCCTTTAAGTAGGTACCTACACGTTTCAGGTAGGAAATAACACGATTAAAATCGTAAACAGTGGTTTTAGACAACATCTCTTCAAGTAGTCAATTGGAAAACTATTACACAACAATTTTTGTTGGTAATATAACAGTAGAAAGTAATTAATTCGTCTACTTATGTACTTAGCCTTTCCAAATTTACCTTTTTTCGGTAGCATCGGTAAAGTAACTATTTTGTGTGGCGTTATATAAAGTTTTGATTAAATCATTCAGTCCTGACACGCAACTTTGTAAAGATATTTATCTAGGTTGGAAGAACGTTTGTTAAGCACGTGTGATCTTAATCTATTAGTAGGGCTAATTATTTGTAGACAAGCGGCACTATTTGCAGTGAAAGTGCAGTTGAGTCACGCGCGCCGCGAAGTCGGAAATAGAGTTGCGCCCGAGCCGATGCTGCGGGCACCCGTCCACCTCCTCGGTTCAAGATTACTGCATGCCGTAGGTACTAGACTAGACACAAACTGGATATTAAATACTTAAACTAAGAACTTAACTTAATTTGTCGCGAATCCGGGTATCAAAGATACCAACGAACCAAAGTAGGAAAAAGGGGTTTCTTAATTGATTTTAAACTCCAAGCGAAGATTTTATCTGGCTCTTATCTTTTTATTATTTTTCCTGTGAAAGCAATCAAATAAAATAAATTATAAATAGGAAATAAACAAACCAAGCGGAGTCCATTCAAGGTCACAAACAGGAAAATGATCGCTGTAAACTTAAGTGTTACGTGACCCCCCCCTGACGATATCAGTTTTCAATGTCTTTACGTGCACTCGTGAACATCGAATAAAAAAAATCACTATTGTATATTATTTTACCTTATTTAATAAACATTTTCCGTAACAAAACATTTTTGTTTGCTTTTTAGAAGAACCTTAGAAATAATCTCTCAACTTCGTGCGCAAAAACATTAATAATATAATATCTGTTCCGCTATTTAATATAGTAGTAATTTCACACTCAATATTCAGTGAATTGTACCTCGCTGGCTCAAATCTTAAACTTCAATAAGGTGATGAATTAATAATTATGCCTAATTAGGCATGCATACAAATTTGTATGGATAATCATAATCATCAATCCACCATCTTGCTTTTAAGCTAATATAATTGAGAATGTAAATGTTTATCGACATAATGACACACCCTGTTAAAAATTCTATCAGCTGACTGTAAAGCATTGCCCCAAGCATTGATTTTTTCTGACTTAAAACCCAAACAAGACTCCTTCACGTGTCAGCTTAGGATCCCAGAATACTTTGATCACATAGCCTAATAATATGGTAACCACCTTGAGAAATTGGTGGTCACGAGTAAAATTATGGGAAAGTGACCAAGAGGAAGAAGCCAAACGCGCTGGATTGAGTATATCCACACTGCACTTGGAACCACTACCCATAATGCTTTATACTCGGCGGCGGATAGAAATAACTGGAGTAGCATCAAGCACCATAAAAATTGCCCGAATTTTCACCATGCCCCTAAGTAATGAGGAAACCGACGCAAGTAAGGTAAAAGCGTTGAAGATACATCCTTTGAAGGGTCGGGCTGAATAGGATGGAAAATGGAAACGGATACTTAATATAACATAACCTCTGGTATGGTAATTGCTTGTCATTTTTTTTTTTATAAAAATGGCAAGCTATCATGGATATGTTTCATTCAAAACATTGGCCGAGTATACTACAATTCAGCGTATTACGAGTGAACGTATACTACCTACGCAACGTAGTGTTGCAAGAATGCAGTGACGTGATATGCATCGTTGCATTATATTACACGCAATTTGCGGTACAGGGCTTTACAATATGTGGATATACTATTAAATAATCATGAATAAAATTGTTCGAATGGCAGAAAGAATATTAAAAAGTTGGTCTAAATGTATGCTATATGTTTTGTAAAGGAGAATGATTAATGATGTTATTTCATATTATATCTAATGAAGTCTTTATTCTTTAAAGCAACTGGTACCTTTGAATATTATAAACCGAGTAAGCGGTATCATAGTACTAGGGTCAAAGGTGCGAGCCACATATAAATGTATTGTATTTCTGTGGTGCGAGCGGCAGGAGCGGAGGCTGTAGGAGAGGCGTAGTATGCGCCTGAATAGCTGCGCGGAGGGAGGAAGTACGCCGCTTTCATTTATTCAGTCCGAAGCAGTCTTAATCAAACCATATCGATGATTTTAATGCTATAAAAGACTTGCCACAGTAGGTACGTTAGAAAAACTTTAAACTCTAAAGTACCTAAGGTAATTATGCTTCATTCTGCTTTAAAGAGTTTATTTTTCTCTAAAAAATATACATAATATGACCAGATTTTTTTTACTGCGGTCAACGGTGACCTATGAATATTTGAGTTTCTGTCGTGTGTGTTCGGCTTTATCGTGATAAAATAGGTATAAGAACTTAAACCCGTAGTTATATTCCACATTTTGCTCAAAGTCATGCACCTACTTCTCTATTTTGTCACATTTAACAATGACATTCCTGGCTCTATAAATACGCAGTGAGCTGAGTGAGTGACCAAGGTTTGCGGGCCATGAGATGACAATATACTGCCAGCCCATTTGCATTGCCTTTGATGTGTTTTGTGATGACGTGAAGTATTGTTCTAACTTGCATCCCACACACAACGGCCTAGTGTTTTCCGCCCACCTACTCTAATGCACTGCTTTAGTTATTTCTGCACATTAGCCCAGTCATATTAGGGCTTTCACCTCGGAATGAAAGATAATAAGCTGCAAATTGGTATGAACCTTTGTTTTGTCATTCTAAATGTTGTCTCAAAAGTCACAATCGTTATCGTGTCCGCGTCTCAAGATATTCAAGGTCAAAGGTCACAAAAATCGGTTTTTCGCGAATATCTGGCTTCCTATCGGTTAAATGAGATTTGCATTTATTATAAAAGTTGTAGGCTATAAAATTCCCTACAACTTTTGTTTAAACTTTTTTTTCATACGACCAACCGTTTTGAAGGTAGAGCGCGAAGTCATATACGGCCTAATGCAAGGTCAAGCGTGAGTTATGGTTATCAGTACGTTATAAAGTCAATTATTTACTTGGAAATTATAATTATTAAACAATGCCTATTATTTATGTACTAACTATTAATTATTTATATTTAATTAAAGTAAGTAACTTGATTATTTATATATAATTATTCATATTTAACTATTTAAGTATAGAAATTTACGCGTTTTAAAGAAAAGATACATAATGTCGTGTTAACTTAAAATAAAACTAAAATATATAATCCAGAATTAATAATATTTTATACTTAAATAGTTAAATATGAATAATTATATATAAATAATCAAGTTACTTACTTTAATTAAATATAAATAACTAGCTGACCCGGCGAACTTCGTACCGCCTAACAGTCAATGAATGTCGTGTTACCTTTTAGCTGAACTACTTAATTTAGACTTTGATGAACGTAATCAATGATACAAAATAAAAATACAGATACTTAGATATCAAAAAGTATTTTATTATGATAAATAATACATACAGGGAAGGATGGAAGAGTATGGGGGAGGCCTTTGCCCAGCAGTGGGACAGCAAGGGCTAACAAAAAAAAATAATTAAGTACTTCAAACACATGTCAGCAAAAAATGACTGAATTGCTTAGAGAAATCATCAGCAGATAGATCGTTCAACCATGCAACTCTCATATTTACTGACAGTTGAAGTTTATTCACATATCGCCACAGATTTGACTGTTGATCTGTACGATAAGCTCGACGATTTCTCGTTTCTAACCTAGCCGTTTCATGGGCTGCCTCTCTTTCCCCATGTGTTTGAGAGGCACGAATTAAAGCCCTTCTTCGCCTCATACTAACGCGGCGCTCTTCTCGTGCAATGTCTCGTTCTTCATCAGATAATTAACTCGCGATGTTCTGTTGCCGTATTGCAGTACGGCTTCGCTGGGAAAGATTAGATCTTCTAAGACGTGGCATTGTTACTAATACTAATACTGAATACGTACTCGCACAAAACCACACAAAACAAACAAATATAACAGTATAACTGAACTTTCGTGACATAGACATTGATTGACAATAGTTTAGATCATAGACTACTACTTTGTATACTGCCCTTCTTATTCAAATCTGCTTAATACACCTTTCAACCTTTTTAATTGATTAAAAAAAATACAGACAAAAGTTTATTCACCCTTTTTAAATAATTACACAAAAATTCACAAAATACATTTCTGAACGCATGCATAAATGTCAATCACAGTATTTGACAGGATGACAGGAGGAAAACAAATGTTTGACAGGAACGAAACAAAGTAACATAATTAAATGGAAAATGATTCATTTTCATAAATATGTATTCGTCAAGTTTTCATTGTTTTTAAAATGTATTCTGCTATTCGGGACAGAGACGAATCCAATAAATCAAGGATCATGAAAATTGGTCCACCCGTTCTCGAGTTATAAGTGTTGTAACAAACCCGACTTTGTTTTATATATATAGATTAATAGTTAGTACATAAATAATAGGCATTGTTTAATAATTATAATTTCCAAGTAAATAATTGACTTGATAACGTACTGATAACCATAACTCACGCTTGACCTTGCATTAGGCCGTATATGACTTCGCGCTCTACCTTCAAAACGGTTGGTCGTATGAAAAAAAAGTTTAAACAAAAGTTGTAGGGAATTTTATAGCCTACAACTTTTATAATAAATGCAAATCTCATTTAACCGATAGGAAGCCAGATATTCGCGAAAAACCGATTTTTGTGACCTTTGACCTTGAATATCTTGAGACGCGGACACGATAACGATTGTGACTTTTGAGACAACATTTAGAATGACAAAACAAAGGTTCATACCAATTTGCAGCTTATTATCTTTCATTCCGAGGTTGACCCCTTTTTTTACCTAATATGACTGGGCTACATAGGATTATTACTTTAGGAAGTACGGTTTGTGACGTGTTCTCGATTGCTTTGCATATGTTTAAAATGTCTATTATTAAGACACTTCAAAATCTCAACACGTAGGTACCTAAATTTTAATATATATGATTTATTAATATATATGATTCTAGGATAACTGTGTAATTCTAGGATAATTCTAGTATAATTCGTTGATACCAAGGTATCAACGAATTATACGCGTTATGCGTACCTCGTGCGGTAAGCGTGGTGTCGTTTTGTTTACGCTGCCATTTTGGTTTCCTTGTCACGCATTTCTTGCACATGCGCACTCAGCCTTTGACCTTAACTTCCTTGCCTGGGACGAGTAGCCGGTATTGCGTAGATCCGGCTACGAATCATTGCTATCCAACCAAACAACGCAATAAATTGCCCTTGTACAATATTGTAACCATAGTACTTAATTCCTTTGTATCCATATGACGAGTTATTTTACAAACACGTAGCAATATATTAGCTGCGTAAAGTCAAGCAGTAGATGATTTATATTCAATTAATATAAACTTTCTTGTCGCACATTACTCTGTGATGAGTGATGTATATTTGTTAATGACTTACGCGGTGGGGGAGAACCGGATATAATGATCCCTACAAAGAAACCGAAACGTGTTTTATAGATATAATTTTAAAAAGAAACGACCTAAACTTTTATACTTAAATATAATTCATTGTTTAAGAAACTATTCCTCGATATCTCTGCCTAAATTAATATTACGCCTGATTTGTTAATAATAATTAGACACAACAGTCTTAATAATTAATTGTGTCAACACATTTATGAGAAGGACGATACCCTTTTTGATCTGAATTCAAACGTCATGCGATTACTGCCAGGATATGATATTAAAATTGAAGCTAGGTAGGTACTTACTTGTTTATTCGCATTTTCATGTTTGATGCGAACGCAAGATTTTAAACTGGATTTTGTTGATCTACGCTTCGAATCATATCGAGTCTTTGGGGTATTTTAAAACAACGATAACAATCAGATCTGATGGTGCCTTTACCAAGATTCACAAATTAGCTCCTGTTTTAGTTTTAAAAAGAAAAAGTATACAGATTATTGGTAGATTAGTCTTAACATTTAACAAGCTGGACAATAAAAAATAAATGTAATTCCTCCCTAAGGCTACGGTTTGTTAATACGACGTTAGTTACTTTGCGGGGGGTTAATTGCAACCAATTATTGAATTGTTTACGGAAATAATACACATTATTATTTAATTAAGCAATAGAGACGTTAATAATATTGTGTTGTAGCCATTAACTCATTGTGATGAGATACAACCTAATATTCTACTTTCTGAATTGCATGAAAGCAAAACAAACAAATATCTATTTTTTAATGATACATGGCCACACGTGCCTGTCATTGCAATTCCTGTAAGCCAGGATCTTCAATTATAACCAGTAAATACCACGGCTACACCGAGACGTTTAAGCTCAGTAGGTCCTAAGAAAACAATTACTGTCTTGAAAACCTTAATTATGAAAAGAAGAAAATTATGTGTTTTTATTCATTTATCTTTTGTTTTGTTTCAGTATGCCCATCAATGGACATAAGAAACTCCCCGGAGCAAATCAAAAGGCTGAAGGGCTGCCGGGTAATCGAAGGCTCGCTCAGCATTGTGCTGATGGAGCGCGCTACGCCTTCGGTCTTTGAAAACATGGCCTTCCCGGAACTGCGAGAAGTCACCGATTATATTATGATATACAGGTAAAACGATAACCATACAAACCATATGTTGATAAAAGATATGACATTCTTATCAGACATAATATGTTTGTTTTAATAAATTCATTGCATATTTATGACATATGAACATATACATTTAACAAACTTATGTTTGGCATTTAAGTGAATTCTAGTTATTTTACTTACCCATGAATTATAATTAACATTTTGCAGCAAATTGAACAGGTTTTTGTATATTATAGGACGAAAGGTGTGCAGAATCTTGGCGACCTTTTTCCCAACCTGTCAGTGATACACGGAAACACGCTCTATAAGGATTTCGCTCTCATTATTTTTGATAACGAGCACCTGGAAGTAAGTTATTAAGTATACATTTTTGTCAAACAAAAACAATTTTGACAATTGCTATGCAAAATCATAAAAACGAAAATATTTACCGGTTTTTTCTGATCATGTCCACAGTCCTTGGGTTTACGGTCTTTAACGAAGATTGTGCGAGGGGGTGTACGAATACAGCAGAATGATCGACTTTGTTATACCAACACTATTGACTGGTCTAAAATTACCTCGGAATATGCCGAAAATATTATCAGGGTAAGTATCAAAAAACTAATAACTTAAATTGCAAGAATTTAATTATTAAACAGAGAGTGAGAGTAAAAGGTTCGCCATGCCTTTACCTAAATTAAATTATCAAACTTTTGAACGAAAATAATAAGGAAACCGACATTATAGAAGTGTACATTTTTGAACCGATACTGGCACTTAATAATTATGAGTCGAGTATAATACAGGATCAATTTCAAAGGAGTGCGTATAATCAACGAGGTAATCAGGAGCATAAAACTGAACAACTTTTCCCAAGGAACATATATCAAAATATTAAAATATTTTCATACAAAGTAACGGAGCACGTGACTTATGTTTGTATAAAAAGTCGATTTTCAAATTTAAGATATCGACCTATGTTCCTTAAGTTGTTCAGTTTTATGCACCTGATTACCTCGTTGAATATACGCACTCTCTTTAAATTAATCCTGTATATTTTAGTTTAAAATATGTTTAACAACTACAAGCAAATTTTTTACATACCATTTATACGCAATAACATTTAGAAGATATTTATCCAAGTATCTATACTAATCTGCTATATCTATACATATAATAAAACAGTAAAAAAACTGTGTCTGTACATTGAATATATTAAAAAAATAATAATTGAGGGGGGTTTACAAACAGTTATGGAGCACGAATCCAAAAAAAAAATTCTGTCTGTTTGTCTGTTTGTCTGTATGTCTGTTTGTCTGTTTGTTTGTACACGCTAATCTTCGGAACTACTGGACGGATTTGAATGATTTTTTTTTGTTGTATAGGTATTAAGTCTGGGCAACATATAGGCTATAATTTATCTTGGAAATTTGAACACCTGATGCAGAACCGCAACAGACCAGCTAAACTATAAGAGATACAAAAATGGTACCATAGCAAAAATTGTTCCACGTGATGAGCATTTTCTGCTGAGAGAATAAAGTTGAAGATCTGGAACACCTAATGTGGAACTCCAAGAGCCCAGCTACACCATAACACATATAGGAATGACGTCTCAGCAGAGTTGTTCAGCCTGATGAGCACTCTCAGTTGACGTATAAAAATTGAAGATCTGGAACACCTGTTGTGGAACTCCAAGAGCCCGGCTACACCATAACACATATAGGAATGACGTCTTAGCAAAAGTTGTTCAGCCTGATGAGCACTCTCTGTTGACGTATAAAAATTGAAGATCTGGAACACCTGTTGAGGAACTCCAAGAGCCCGGCTACACCATAACACATTTAGGAATGACGTCTTAGCAAGAGTTGTTCAGCTTGATGAGCACTCTCTGTTGACGTATAAAAATTGAAGATCTGGAACACCTGTTGTGGAACTCCAAGAGCCCGGCTACACCATAGCACATAAAGAAATGACGTCTTAGCAAGAGTTGTTCAGCTTGATGAGCACTCTCTGTTGACGTATAAAAATTGAAGATCTGGAACACCTGTTGTGGAACTCCAAGAGCCCGGCTACACCATAGCACATAAAGGAATGACGTCTTAGCAAGAGTTGTTCAGCCTGATGAGCACTCTCTCTCTCTGTTGACGTATAAAAATTGAATATCTGGAACACCTGTTGTGGAACTCCAAGAGCCCGGCTACACCATAGCACATATAGGAATGACGTCTTAGCAAGAGTTGTTCAGCCTGATGAGCACTCTCTCTCTCTGTTGACGTATAAAAATTGAATATCTGGAACACCTGTTGTGGAACTCCAAGAGCCCGGCTACACCATAACACATATAGGAATGACGTCTTAGCAAGTGTTGTTCAGCCTGATGAGCACTCTCTGTTGACATATAAAAATTGAAGATCTGGAACACCTGTCGTCGAACTCCACGAGCCCGGCTACACCATAACACATATAGGAATGACGCATAGCAAAAGTGGTTCGGTCTGATGGGCATTACCCTGTTGACTTATAAAAATCGAAGATTTGAAACATCTGACTTGGAAATCAAAGCTATCATTAATTTCACTGTATAATTATAAAATAACATAACCTTTAGGACTGATTTTCGATGACGATGGTATATCATTTATAATTCGACTCAACTGGCCAAAACTCCCAATTTTTTTTCATTTTTTTTATCGAATATAATAAAATTATATGCCTTCGGGCTTATGTTATTTGAGCGTTTAATTTACTTTGCAGTCACTTAGATTTTAATTGATCAGGTATCTTCACAATAAAACTATAACCATGATGAAAGAGGTCAAATCTTTCCCTCTGTTCCAAAGGAGCTAAAAGATTGAGGATCATAAGATCCCAAGAATCTAACGAAGGGCGTCGAGAGAGACTTGATGCTGTTCGGGAAGATCAGGCTGCAACTCGCTCCGTGGAACTCTCTTTGGATCGCGAAGCACGCCTGCATTTTCATCGCATTTACGCATCTACATCCAGGTCTCTAGAGACCAGTGAAGAATTTGATGCGCGACTGACCGCTGATCGTGAGCAAAAGTTCTGATGGGCATTTCCTGCTATCTTACAAAAATGAAAGATCTGGAGGGTCTCGAATCGTCTCGCACATCACGTTGTTTTCCCGTCCCCGGGCTCTTAGAATTTGACATCAGACGTTTCAGATCTTTTATTTTGACGACCCTGTTGTCGCTGGCATAAGCAACAGGATCCGCGTACGAAGTCGCGGGCAGAAGCTAGTTATAAATATTAGGGAGACCTTACTTATCCCCTTAGCGTCGGTGTGGACATGTGTCCCTGTCCAGTAACAGCTGTTTACTCCTTACATTATTATTGTTCCTTACCTAACTCGTTCTGGTCATGGACCGTGGGATATATTTGTTATTAGTTCCGCCACGACTGGTGTAGCTACACTCGATATACAGAGTGTAACGGAAATGTGTGGTCATACTTGAAATACTGTTTCAACCAATAAAAGTAAACAACAATAAAATAAATTTTTTATTCAAGATAACCATTGTCGATTCTCAAAATCAAAACTACGAATGAAAATACAATTCAAAATTCGCCCCGGAGGTCCAATTTTTTTTCGGCGTAGACTTACTTTCTTTGAGAAAGTTTTTCATTTCTTTTGGCTGATACAGTATTTTAAATATAGCCACACACTTCTGTTACACCCTGTATATTAGTTGATTAGACATAATTTTATTTTGAGCTTCACGTATGGTTGAATGTTTCATGAATATTTGTGTATTATTTTGATATTTTATTAACTTCGTTAAAATGTTGGCATTCTTATGGATAAAGAAAGAAACCCAAATGGATATTATACTACTAATTAATTAGCCGTCATCTCTTTCTTTCCAAAGACAGCAATAAGATACTACGAGTACCTAACTGCTAACTTAGCACAACATATTTTTTAAATAATGTCACTGTCGGAATTCTACACTAGTGGGCAAAAAAATTCGCCATCTACAAAACCGGCTGTTGTGATTTGTTTGGAAGTAAAACCTTATTTTCTCTTTCCACTTTGTAATAAAGATATCATTCGAACATCTTCTGCCTCGCTTAGATAAACGGTAATAAAACAAAACAAACAAAAGTTTTAATTAACAACAGAAATTTAATGAGCGAAATAAATTTAACGACAGTTATTGAAAGCGTACCAAGAACTGAACTTCAAACTAAGAAGTAAAATAAAAATTGGGGTCCTAGCAAAACTGATAATATCACATTTGACACTTTTTAAACTCAATATTTTGTCCTCTAATAAGAATGCAAATGGATATTTAAAATCGCATCAACAAAATAATATTTAAAACAGAACGTTATCTACGAAAAAATCATGAAAACGAGTTTGCCCTAATTTTGTTAACTGCTAGTATTTACTTCCAAACAACACTTTGTCGAATACATTAGAAGTTGACGTAAGATAATATATTTCTTAATTTTGTCATCGTCTTATTGAGACAAGTAGGTACGAGGACAAGATGACGTGTTACTCGAATCATGTAGGCTATATTGTCTTGTCCTAATTATGTATGTTTAATTTGTAGAAAAATTACGACACTCGGCTGTGTGGGCTGTGTCCGAATGCGCAGAGTCGCCTTAAAGATCATCGACAGTCGCATTGTCCGCCAGATGCATACGGCCGGTTGCTTTGTTGGGATGATAAGCATTGCCAGAAAAGTAAGTTATAGCCAAACCTAATCCTTAAATTACCAGCTTCTGGTAGTTTTATTTGCTTATCTCCTGTTTCATCATACCTACGGTAATATAAGTATTTTATTTATGTTTATAAACTGTGTGTGTTCATATATGGTTCATATCCCTTTTGGATTGAATGTGTAAAAGTGTAAAACATTCATTGCACAAAACACACAAAAATTGTATCCCCAAGTTACAAGATTTTAAATTCTCATTATGTATGCTTTTGCTAATATTTATATGTCTTTACTTTCTGGTATAGCGCAATAAATATTTCCATAGACCAAAATTTACATCTTTAAATATGAATTTGAATAGTATGTCCGACGTGGTGCGGTGATCATGGCTGTGTGGACAACACAACTGATACATGCTGCCACTCGGCCTGCCTGGGTGGCTGCAGTGGGCCCACTGCGCAGGACTGCCACGTTTGCCGCGGCTATTCCCTGGGATATGGTGCTGAAAGGAAGTGCATGGATTCTTGCCCAATAGGCACCTATGCGGTAAGTAAAACTACCAAATTAAGTAAGCAATAGTAAAATCGATAATGGACATGTTATGAGGAGGGATGAAAGTCACATAATTAAACAAATTAATGACTGGATGGGTATACAAACAGAGGGAGACCGAAAAAGAAATTATGGATTGTGTGATAGATGATAGTATGAGTAAGAAAGGAGTGGATGAGGAGTAATAGATAAGAATGGAAGGAAAATACGCATAGCGCCAGGATAGGTGAACAGAAAAATGTAAACATTTCAACATAATATATTATGGAGAAAATAAGCATCAATTTTATTTGGAAAGTTAACATTTTGTTGCACCAAAACATAATCATTTTTCTTTGTCTAGTTGTCTAGGCGCTGCGTCACAGAGCAGGCTTGCCGCGCAATGCCTGCTCCGCCCGACGAGCTGGTGGCAGACTCTAGCAGTCGAGGAACGTCACTAAAGATACGCAAGTACAAAATCTTCAATGGCACATGCATCTACGCTTGCGGTAGTGGCTATATGGAGGTAAGTCCTAAAGATTGTCGTGGCATTTGCAATAAACAATATATTTAAAAAAAAAAGGTTAATTCAAATACAATCAATACATAGTAAGTCTGGGCTTTACATGTACTTATGCTTATACAATATTTTTATTAACAATAATACATATATTGTAGGATGGTGACGCGCACAATTTAACTTGTAAGCCGTGTCCCAAGTCTTTGTGCGTGAAGGAGTGCCCAGGTGGTAAGATCGACTCAGTCGCAGCAGCCGCACAGTTCCGTGGTTGTACACATATTAAAGGCCAGCTGGAAATCACCGTACGTTCTTCTGGTGGTGAGCTTATATTCAAGCATAGCGTAGATTTATAAACAAGGCAACGTGAACGCTAAATATGTTTTTTATTTTTCAAGGTAAGACTTTGTCCGCTTTGGCCGAGTCGTTAGGAGACATACGCGAAATTACTGGCTCTTTACAAGTTATCCGTTCCTACCCCCTCGTATCGCTGATGTTCTTGAAAAACCTAAAAAAAATAACTGGATTACGGGACCCCGCTGCCAAAAAGAAGTAAGTTACTCGTAATGAATTGTTTTCACTCACTTATTCAACATTAATTACTGTTCATTTGTATTCCGGTAACGAGATAAAATATGTACATGTTTAATTAACGGAGGAACATCGTAAGAACCCAGATGTTACCCCACAGAGAGGTCACGACCTTCAGCCTTGAGAAAGCGACGCGACGAGGAGCAGGGGACTGAAGACTATGTTCGATACTAGTTTTATAAAAACAATAGTTATTAGATTAGATTGGTATGTTTCCTTATTTAATCATATACATATATTTAAACAAGTACTAGTGATCTTCAAATCGTTAACGTTTTGATAGTTAACTTCCTAGATGAGCCCTAATCAAATCAATCGCGACGTGACCCCGAAAACTTTATTCTTCGATTTGTTTTGAAGTTAATTAAAACATAATATTAATTTAAATACATAGAGGTCACCGCGTTCGGAAAACATTTAAAACTATTAAAGTGACGGTAAACAAGTTAGAAGTGACTGTATAAACAACCTGCACCCTATTTGTAAAGTATTAAGGTACACACTATTTTTAAACCCCGTTCTTAATTCATAAAGAACATGTTTAGTTTATTTTTTATTTACTAATTATGCTTTATGTTGCAGCCAAGTTTTGCATATATTCAACAACCCGAACCTCGAGTTGTTATGGGACTGGTCAACTCACGGCCCGATAGATATATCTGGAGGCTCGCTATTCATACATTTGAATCCAAAGCTGTGCTACAGCGAACAGATTTTGCCGCTGCAGAACATGACGCATGACCCCAGATCCAACTTCACTGAAATTGAAGTGTCTGCGGATAACAACGGAAATCAGGCCTCATGTAAGTTGGACGCGACGCTAAATAGATACAAGTAGGTTAGAATATAAACAAAAATTTGATGTATAACATACTACAAGTTATATATAGAAATACTATCTGACCCGGCGAACGTTGTTTTGCTATATTAAAATAAATATAGATATAAGGTGCACGAAGTGCCAAGTACTTGAAATGATTTTTAATTTCACGTAAAAAATATTCGATGTGAGCGGTGCCGATATATGAGTGCGTTTTGTTTTAAATTGTAAACAGCTAGTGTGGTTACAAATAAAAAAACTGTTAATTTTAACTTTGTTAATCAAAGCTGTTTTATTTTATTGAGGTTATGATATATTCAATTCATTGATCGTATTACTTAATTTTTTGTTCAAAACAAACCATTTTCAAGAACCGATTACTTATTAGTTCAAGTATTTTAAGTTAAATAATAGCTGTAATATTTCCTTTTTGTATACAGGTTTACCGGAGAAGTTGCATCTGAGAGTGAGTCAACTGTGCCCGACCGCGGTAGTCCTCACGTGGAACATGTATTGCCCGGAGGACATTCGCAAGCTGCTCGGCTATTCCGTCTACTACATGGCTACCGAACAAAATGTCACGTTTTACGAACAGAGAGACATGTGCTCCGATATGTTAGTATTCAGTTAATCATTTAAATTATATGTAGGTGAGTTGCATGCATCAGATACGGGATTGTTCATGTTTACAATCGAATGCAAGTTCTAATTTCATAGTTATTTTTTCGGGTTGAAAAACTATAAAAAACGAATGCTTTCAACCCACGTCGAGGGCACAGCGGCGGTGGGGGGGATATGTCGGACTTTCACCGACCAATAACACCTCAGTCCCGTCCATGCCTCGGCCGGAGTCCTGGAATCGCTCGCTTCTTCTCTACTCGACTCCGGCAGGTTCTCACCTCTGCCTACCCATTCAGGGAATAAACAAGACAAATGTTTGAAAAGGCATATTATTTATTAGACATGTCTGATTCTATATAATACCATTATGAATATTTAAATTATTACTTAACGATTGGATTTTTGTTTTAGATGGACTGTGCTCGATTTAACGGTGGATGAAGCCAGAAATTTCACCCGCGAACCTACTACTAAGAACACGAATGACATACTATTAAATCCTTGTCATAATATGCAACCCTCATTCCACCTACTGTCACATCTGACGCCCCACACCCGATACGCGGCTTATGTAAAGACCTACACGACGCTGCAGGAAAAGAAAGGCGCACAGAGTTCTATTATTTATTTTCAGACCTTACCGGGAAGTGAGTACTACTTGATTTTTCCACTGAATAATTATGTATTTAAAATTATTTGGTTAAAAATACCTGTATATACACACATCAAAAGTGTCTAGGGATCAAGCATTTTTATGCGGATTTCTTGAGATTGAGATGTGGCTTTGTAATAAATTTATGATTTTATAAATTTATATGGATCCTTTTTGGTGCATTTCATAATTCGAATCAGGAACTGTGAATCAAATTCGAGTAAAAGATGAAAAGAGCTGTCAATATTTTCCCTATAAAAACATACAACGCATTGAAGACATTATTAGTGCTACTGTTTCCCTACTACTGATTAAAACCAACGTTATTATGGAGCGGCGACGTCATTTAAGCAGGGAAGAAATGCTCAGAGCCGTGGGAATGATAGAAGCTGGTTCCCGGCAACGTACTGTGGCTTTAGCTCTGAATACAAGTCAGAGTGTTATCAGTCGACTTTGGACACGTTACCGAAGCACTGGTACCGTGGCTGAGCGCCATGGAGGACGGTATCGCTGCACCACACGGAGACAAGACCGATACATTCAAATCTTAACTCGAAGAGCTCCAACAATAACCGCCATGATGTTAGCCGTGAGGCTTCATCACTCTTCAGGGAACTTAATTAGCGACCAAACAGTCAGAAACCGCTTGCATGAAGTGAACCTTCATTCCCGAAGACCGCTACGGGTACCACCTATAGCAATGCACAATCGTAGGATTCGATATCAATGGGCTCTTGAACACAGAAATTGGGCAGAAGAACAATGGCGTTTCGTGTGCTTTTCTGATGAGTCTCGTTTTGGTATGAGACCGGATACAAGACGTATACGACACTGGAGAACCCCTGGACGCCAACAGCGATTAAAATCCTGCCAGGAAGTCCATCCTTATAGTGGTGAAACCATCATGGTATGGGCGGGTATTTGGATCGGCGGAAGAACTGAGTTGATTTGGATCAGAAGCAACCTCAACGCTCAAATTTATGCTGAGACGATTGTATCAGACGTCATCGTTCCTCTACAAGTGCAAATCGGTCCCTTATTTCAGTTAATGCATGATAATGCACGACCGCACACCGCAAGAGTTGTAAGACAGACTCTCGCCGCAGCTAACATCAATGTCCTGCCCTGGCCTGCTCAGTCGCCAGACTTGAACCCGATTGAGCATGCATGGGATATGCTACAGAGAAGAGCTCTGCCGAATATGGAGGGTATCCAGTCGCAAGAAGACCTTTTTTTGTTGTTGCAACGAACATGGGCGGCCATTCCACAGCGTGATTTGGATGAACTCATTTTGAGTATGCCAAACCGATGTTCTTGTGTTGTTAGTGTTCGCGGTAGAAACACGGATTATTAATTGTTTAAGTTACCCAATAAAATTTTAAAGAAAACTGTTATTTCAGTCTTTTTTTCGAACTTTTGTGTTAGTGGTTCAAATGTCAAAAATCCCTTTATTAGGAAAATGGCAAATTTCTTTATTAATGCAAAGGTGACTTGGTTTATCGTTACTGTGACAAACGAAAACACTTTATTCGATGAATCCTTAAAGAAAATTTTAATTAATATCAATCAGGAGAAAAGTTATTGCAAAAATATATGTTGATCCCTAGACACTTTTGATGTGTGTAGTTGACTGTACAAATATGTATACATATTACAATATGATGTTTATCTGTTCTAAGGCCCAAGTCCCCCACTGAGTCTGACGGCAGATGCAACGGCAGACTCTGTATTAATACGATGGAACCCTCCAGCGATGCCCAATGGAACCATAATTTTATATGAAATAGAAGTACAGGCTAACAGCTATAACAGACCGATGATATTGGCAGGAAACACTAACTATTGTGCTAATCGTAAGTTACCATGATAATAAATAAGGGTGTTATTGGAAAATAATTTTTTCTTAGTAAAATCTTATTTAGCAATGTGTTTCGCACATTACTAGTATTCTTGTTAAGCCGTCGTTCTAACCTAAATTGCTTTTGTTACGAGTGGGTTCACGTTGGTAGTGTAATGGGTGGGATTCGAACCAGCGACCACATGATCGCAAGTCCGACGCTCTAGCCATTAGGCTAACGCCACGCAATTATTATTTATATTCTTTGTAAACATTTGTAGTTCGGAATATTCTTAATAGAATTTCGTTCTTTTAGCTAGTGCCCTAGCGAACATGATCACAGCCCGACCAGAAGAACCTCAGGAAGGGCAAGAGAAGGAGGCAACAGGTGACGTCACAAACGGCTCGTGCGCTTGTAAGGAGGAGGAGAAATCTGGCATCAAGTTCAACGAGCGCGCTGAAAAGGAACGCATGGATAGCATCGACTTCGAAAACGCACTGCAGAATCTGGTATGGTTATTTTTTTATAAGTACCATTTCTCAGTGAAAGCAACCACCAGTAAAATATTTGTTTTATTTTTTAATTAGAATTTAAGCTAAAGTACACCTTTGTAAAGTATTTTTACAAAAACAGAATAAAATAATGAAAGTTTTTTTCGTTCTTAACTTGTTATTTAATTCCACTTTTAACTTTTTAATTTATAATCCCTACTTATTAATGTAATAAACTTAAAGGTGTACAAAAAGACAACTGATCGTTCGAAGCTAAAAACTCCGGCCAAGAGAATAAAACGCTCCATCGACCACACCCTGAACAGTATGCTTGTGAAACTGACCGAGAATTTCAGTCTCAAGCCTGGAGTGAACTACACGAACGCTACGGATGAGGAGGGTGAGTATTCTCCTTACTAACGTATACATTAACAACTGTTTCAACTCTCCTCTTATTGTTCTATGTTAACATTTCATTAAGCCTTAAGCCACCTCCTATTGCGTCCTTCTTCATGGCTTTGCTTGTCACCGCTCATAAACCTCATCACGACCATCTAACATTCTCATTTCAGCCAACTGCCGTCGCATCGAGCCTAACGCTTGCGTCATAAAGGATTCTACAGGTTACAAACAAAAATATTTGTTTTACATTACACGGGTATTTGGTTGCTGCATGCTTCCGTCAACATCATGTTCACCAATAAATATGTTTATCAGATATAGCTATAAGGTTTTGTTTAAACATTGACTTAATCTGAGTACATTTTTGTAAGACATTATTTTTTGCACGAATTTTCATAGTTACAACGTCACCAGACCGCTACTAACTAAATTATTTTGTAATGCATGCAGGATTTTTTAGTTTGTATAAAACTATTTCAACGTAATACTGGCATGGAAGCCTGGAAACAAACTATACTGAAGAATTCTGTTTTTCATTTGAGTTTCCTACAATACATATAAATATATCTAGCTAAATATACATATAAAAAAAAATATAAAAAAATACGGTGGAGATAACGAGCATTCTCATCGTTGTTAAGTTTTGAATGGCGGTAAACTTACCTATGAGAAGACAAAAGTTGGTGGCGGAGAAACACCGATCTGCATCGAACTTGTTTAGGAGATTACTGCGAAGACAGTTTGTACAAACTCCTGTATCATATGAGCGTTTGTTTACAGGATATGTGAAGTCTTTGTATTACAAACTGGGCGGCGAAGCGAGATCGTTAACTGCGACCAAGATGCGTCACTTCACCTGGTATACCGTCAGCATTTGGGCGTGTCGCGCTAAACACATGAACGAGACTGAGAAGGACTATAACAGTTCCATGTGTTCTGATCGAGCCTTCTACACTTTCCGCACTATGGAACGAGGTAAGACAAAATGTTTTATAACAATGTATTTATCTATTTATATATTTAATATATAAATAGATAAATACATAACGCAATGTGAGCTAAAACCACAACATTATAGTTCCCCAACAGAAGACCCAGGCGGAGATGGTTGGACGAACTGGACGCCTTTAAATAGGTGTGTCCTCAATTGGCCCTAGACACAGACAGGAAAATGGAAAGAAGAAAGGGAGGCCTTTGCCCTACAGTGGGACAGTTCGGGCTCAAAATAAATAAATGAATTATAATACATAACTCAACATAGCCTGAAATAGCAAAGCTAATTGATTCTTTAATCTCATTTTATATTTAGTTATGCTATTTTGAAACTTGCAGTCAATAGATAAAATATAACAATGTAGTAACGTATTTGTATGTTTACAGTGAACGCAGACGTAGTGACCGACTTGCAGGCAGAAGTGATCGTTTCGAATAAAACTTCGGCCGAAGTGAATGTAACATGGAAACCTCCTGCCAATCCCAACGGATTCGTTGTAGCCTACACCGTACACTACTCACGCGTCGAGGATAGCTTGGCGGTTAGTACAATTTATACGAAGAAAAACAAATATATAATTATTAATTATAAATAATTTAGGAGTAGAAAGTATTTTCATATTAAGCAGCGGTAGCCTAATGGCTAGGACGTCGGATTCGGTTCGAAACCGACCCATTGCACTACCAACGTGAACCCACTCGTAACACAAGCATCAAGTTTCAAATGACAGTTAACAAGAATACTAGTAATGTGTGACCCATATAGTTAATTAAGCTGTTTAAAAAAGAAAATGAACTTTAGCTTAAACTTTATTGTGTTGTTTGTCCAGGGCCAGGATGTAGGACTTCAGAGCTGCATAACGGCAGACGACTATGAGAACAACGGGCACGGGTACACGCTGCGCAACCTGGCGCCCGGGAACTATAGCGTCGAGGTCACGCCCATCACCGTCGCAGGCGCAGGCAACGTCTCTGCTATATTCCCGCCTATATTTATTCCGGTTAGTTACATATACTTATTAGGAAATTTTACATGAATGACGTGTTTACATGAGAAATTATAATAGTTTAATATCTTGGGACAACTCCCACATTGCCATCTGATGTCAAACTAGGCAGAGTTTGTTTATGGCTACAACTGATAAACATATTTATTTATTTCTAAATATATACATACATACATTTAGATCATGCACTGATGTGCATGGAGTTTGGATTTTTTTTGTGATTATACAAAGATAACCTAGCTTGGTTTAGTAGTCTCTGGATCATTAATTACAAAACGAGACGATAGGCTAGACAATTTTTAAACGAATTTTGTTATCGTATTATGGAAGTTAATGCTATTTTCCGATCTATTTTAAATTAGTTTCATTAAAAATATAGAAACTCGGTAAGTTATCCAGCCGTAAATGTATGTTAATGACAGTGTATGTCGGCAATGGGTTGGATGTTGTGCGCCAGTCATTGAATTAGAAAACGATCATTAATGTTGCGTAGGAGCGCAGCGCGGCCATGTCGGCGGGCTGGGTGTGGGGCGTGGCGGGCGTGTGCGCATGCGCGCTGCTGCTGCTGGGCGCGGCGGCGTGGTACGCGCGGCGCGGGCTGCTGCCGGGCGCCGAGGCCAACAAGCTGTTCGCCAGCGTCAACCCCGAGTACGTCTCCACCGTGTACGTGCCCGACGAGTGGGAGGTGCCGCGCGCCAACATCGACTTCGTGCGCGAGCTCGGCCAGGGCTCCTTCGGAATGGTACGCAATTAGTGATCAAGTATAAATAGTATCCAAATAAAATAAAGCAATTTACTCTTTTTGTAACTATAATTTTCGTTTTAGGTTTACGAAGGCATTGCGAAAGGTATAGAAAAAGGGAAATCCGAAACACGGTGTGCCGTTAAAACTGTGAACGAACACGCTACGGACAGGTTAGTAGTAAACTGTAGCTCATGCAGAAATACATTCTTAATTGTTTGTTGATTAACCTTAAATATTATTTGTAACCGTACAGGGAGCGGCAGGAGTTCCTGAACGAGGCGTCGGTGATGAAGGCGTTCGACACGTTCCACGTGGTGCGGCTGCTGGGCGTGGTGTCGCGCGGGCAGCCGACGCTGGTGATCATGGAGCTGATGGAGTGCGGCGACCTGAAGACGTACCTGCGCTCGCACCGGCCCGACGCCGAGCTCGACGTGCCGCGTAAGGGGCCCGACCACCCGCCCACGCTGCAGAGCATCCTGCAGGTACCGGTCTCCGCCCGTCTGCCACGCTGCCACTGTACACGACGTAACTCTTGCGAAATGTCATCGTGGAATTTTTTATTCCCTTTCGCAAAATACAATTTTAGCACAAAATAACTGTCGAAAAACTTTATTTATACAGTGTTATTCAAGAAGATTTTACGAACATTAGTTTTAGATTCCGCAGTATTAGATTTCTCATGTTCAAGCCAATTTTTTACTCCCGTGAGAAAAAAAAATACCTGTATGACTATTAAGCGAAAACAACGATGTGCAAAAATAATATTTTGCGAATGTGGCCAATTTTGTAAAATTTCGGCTTATGTGATGCTCAGCGTAAAGACCAGTCTAACGAGTCGCGTGACCCGCTAATCGTGTATCGTGTTGTTTCAGATGGCTATAGAAATAGCTGACGGTATGGCATACCTATCGGCCAAAAAATTCGTGCACCGCGATCTCGCGGCGCGCAACTGTATGGTCGCCGGTGACCTCACCGTTAAGGTCGGGGATTTCGGCATGACCAGAGACATCTACGAGACTGATTATTATAGGAAAGGCACCAAAGGCCTCTTGCCGGTGCGATGGATGAGCCCCGAAAGCTTGAAAGACGGGGTAAGCAACGATTCTAACATTTATATAGATTGACATGTGGTTTTTGTTCAAGGATTATAATTGAATATTTTTCGTGTTTCAGGTTTTCTCGAGTAGTAGCGACGTGTGGAGTTACGGCGTCGTGCTGTGGGAGATGGCGACGCTCGCGATGCAGCCCTACCAGGTAAGCTAGCCGGCGGCGAGGGTGGCGGCGAGGGAGAGTGGTACTGTAGCTGTACTGTGCGCGTGCGCAGGGGCTGTCGAACGAGCAGGTGGTGCGCTACGTGGTGGAGGGCGGCGTGATGGAGCGGCCGGAGCACTGCCCGGACCGGCTGTACGAGCTCATGCGCGCGTGCTGGCTGCACCGCGCGCCCACGCGGCCCAGCTTCCTGCAGCTCGTGGCCGACCTGGCGCCCTCCGCGCAGCCGCACTTCCGCCACCGCAGCTTCTTCCACTCGCCGCAGGGACAGGAGATGTACGCGCTGCAGCGCACCGCCATGGGTCAGTGCACAACACTATTTTCCTTTATACTTACACCGAGACAAATAAATGTTACGTACCTACTTACAAGCGTTAATCCCGCGCGAGCTAGCAAAGTCGCGTTGACAATGATTTTTATGTGTTTTATTTTAACATATTTTTATATTTATCAAGTATTTTTTTTTATCAGCCAAGCTCTCGGAAGTTGTATAATTTTTATTTTATTTTATAATTTACTCAATAGTATCTATACTCCATTTATTATAGCATTAGAAAAAAGAGGCTCGCAGAAGCAGGAATTGAAAACATTTTATTTCAAAGAAATTGTTTTAAGTACTTAAATAAACGAAATAAAACTTTTTTTTTAAATTACGCTTTATTTATAACAATATCTTCATCACACATTACAAACTTACACCAAAACAATGAATGAGACAACCAATCATGTCATGATGACTTAGATTTAATAAGATTAAAATAAAAGTAATTTTTAGAACAATATTTTAATTAAAATAACAACTTACAACACACTATAGTGAAACTTCTTCGTCTTCATCATAGGATTTAGCCATAATAAAATAATAAATATATAATAAATAAACAAATAATGGTAGGATAATAGTAAAACGAAAAACGTTCCAGTATTGTTCATTACTGCTTCTTTTAGCTTTTTAGCATTGACACTGTCAATATAGATTGGAATGAAATATTATAAATAAATGAAAGCCACATAATTTGTTATGAAAAATGGTTAACATGATTACAAATAAGTGTGACAGCTGGTAAATAGATTTTAATTTATAGGCGTCAATCGTAACTGTAACAAGTTTATTGTACTTTTGCAACAAAGTGTGCATTATAAATAACCTTTTTTAACTTCTTTCTAATGCTATTTTAAATGGAGTATAAGTAAAATTAATGAATCGTAATAATGCTTGTTAATTTATTAAAATAATCGCAAAAAAAAAACCTCATAACATTGCCAAACCGCGCGGGATGAACGCTTTCAATGTTCAGGTCGTTTGACTGTCAAATAAGAACTCCGAAGTACCTACTGAAAAACTTCCTCAGTGTTTTATCAAAATGATTTTATATGCTAAACAAATTCAAGAAATTTAGTACCTACAGTATATTGTAGTAGTGATATCATAATTCACAGTTGTTTAATTAAATTCTTGATGTTTTAGACGTCTAGAGTAAAATGCACGATTTAACAGACAGTGACCGACTTGAAAAATTTGCACTGTACTGTTTTATGACAGAATTAATATTAGCAACATTCATATTATATATAGTTTATTTTGTTGCTGCTATTTGGCCTAAAAGAGAGCTGAGCACTTCAGAGACTGTCTCGCTGGCAGTCGTCAGATCCTTGCTGACGTCATAGCAGCGTTCTTTCATCCCGGTCCTCGTCGGCAAATGATAACATTTGTTGCTAGTGCATAACTGTCTAATGCGTGCCTGCTTTTTTTGTTTCCACCGTTGCGCCCCGTAGAGACGTGTGCCGAGTCGCAGGCACGCTGTTGAATCGTAAGTAGCGGTAAAAGTTTGCATGTTTGAATAAATGCGTAAATAAGATGCGTGCAGGGCACTTTTGTTATCATTTTCTGAATGACCATGAATCATGTAGCAAGTGTATAATTTTTGTTTGACATAAATGAATAGGGACGGCCCGTGCATGTTGTGAAGTGAAAATAAATTACTTAAATTATGTTTTTAATTTGTCGGTTAACAATTTAGTAAGTGTCCCAAATTTAAAAGCAATAATGGGGTAGAGTTTATTTTATGTACTAGATTTTCACTGCCATATCATCCGGATATATTTCCAACACTAATAAATTATAGAGTACTTATGTAGCGTGGCATAATAGCTTTACTATTATTTCGCCTATAAAGAATTTATCCTGCGCAGGCTGACAACATTTCACTTCTAGAGGGTTTTCGATATTAATTTAATAAATATAAATCGAAGATTTTTTTCAACCATGTCCTGAATCGTTGTTACATATAATTAATTAAGCAATTTTTTTAGTCATTCGGTTGATAATAAAAAATCATATTTATGATAATTACTTAAAAGTTTAATTATGTGGAAACAAAATAAATGTTGAAGAATATTCATAAAATGCAACGATCTAGTACTTGGCTGAAAAAGTACTTTGTTTGAAATGAAAAACTCAAGAAGTAGTCAGTTCGTGCGGGATGAACGCTTTTAAATGTCAATGTACGCCAATAGAGTAGGTAACTGTGGATAGTGCGGAGTGGTGAGCGTGCGTTGTGTCCGCAGAGGAGGAGCAGGAGCAGGAGGTGAACGTGGGCGCGGTGGCGACGGGGTCGGGCTCGAACCTGTTCGGCGTGTCGGGGCGGCTGGCGTCGTGGGTGCGCGAGCTGTCGTCGCTGCGCTCGCGCGGCTCGGACGACGCGGCGGCCGAGCCGCTGCAGCCGCTGGCGCCCGACAAGCCCGCCAACGGCCTGGCGCCCGCCGCCGGCTGCTAGCCGCCAACACCGCATCTACCTCAGGTCGGCCGTACGCGTCCGACTCTTCGAATCGTAGCCTAGCCTAGTGTAAATATCGTGACCGGGGGTCGTCTCTGACTATAGTGGAAATTTATTAGGGGGAGCCCCCCGATCCCCCCGCATTTATTACGTTAGCGTGCCGAGTCCGACCGGAGCGTCGGGTAAGTTGTCCGAGCTCGACCCTAAACGACGATGCGTTTCTTTTCGTCTAACGATTCGTTTTCATATCAGGAAAGTAATATTTTTGCTGAGACGATATTGAGTGAGTCGATTTGTCTCGACGTGAATCCTATATAGTTTACCTCGACGTTATTATATAGTTATAGATCGGTGTCACTTTTGACATAGCCTATTAATGTTAAGTTTACAGTTAAGATGTAAAGCGTGTATAGTTTTATGTAGGTGAGATCGTGTACAAATTATTTTTATTGATTTCTTGACGTACAGTTTTCGACACCTTGCTACTGTTTCAAATGTGTAAATGAATGATCAAACGGGTGGCAAATTGGTTGAAGTCGTTATGTTGTTGTATCGAGTACATTTACTTGTACTTGCTAAAACAATTTGTCACTCGTCATAATCGATGCAAAATGCGACT
The DNA here is from genome assembly GCA_950381575.1 of Plusia festucae. Classification (NCBI taxonomy): domain Eukaryota; kingdom Metazoa; phylum Arthropoda; class Insecta; order Lepidoptera; family Noctuidae; genus Plusia; species Plusia festucae. The sequence continues at coordinate 12,984,069 of OX494431.1, forward strand.
GCTTATAATACTCAACTGTTGAATATGCCGCTTTTTTATCAAGTTATTGACTACATTATCTACTTGTATTAAATACAATTCCAATAAAAAAAATATCCACCAAAGATTTGGAAAGTCGACATAAAAATTTACATAATCGTTTTTTTTTGTTTTATCAATTCGCTGTGGTAATGTTCGTATATATTATTATTACTGTACTAGCGTAATTAAACAGGGTGATTTCAAATTTGTTGTTACTGGTTTAAGTAGGTAGCTAATGCAACAATAAGTCGTTCGTAATGTAACGTCGATACTAAGACCGGGTTACGTTGGTACTTATTATGTACGTTGACTTAGCAATGTCGCACAAGTGCAGAGACACGGGAACAATTCTAAGTCTTTATACGTAATAATAAATACTGAGCAACGATTATACACCTCGGTTTCCGTGTATATAACTTATAATTGCCGGCCAATGTGCAATCCTATACTGCACAAACTTCTAGAAATAAACTCTTACCTTCTATAGTTTAAACGAACAAGTACTTACAAGTACCATTTATGAGACAAAATGTTTTTTCAATGGTTACATAAGTATACCTACCGCAGCAAATATTATTTTATATGGTAACATTTTTATGAATGAATGATCGCAAATGTATGTATGTTGTAATGTTGCAATTATTCTCAAATGATCTACTATAGTAACAATGTGTTCCCCATCGACTAAAATGCAATAGTTAATACCTGCCACTATTGTTAAATAGTTATATTTCATACTTATTATTATTTTAAGGAAATACATATAATATAAACCAAAGTATAAGAAATTGCGAAAACTTAATCAGCATACTATGTACGGCTAGTTACAATGTATCTAAGAAAATAAACACTTAATAGTATACAAAATAAGGTAATACTTTGTAACGCAAATATATTTATTTATATATTGTAATGTAATAAGTGGGAGGAAGTAATAGTTAAATGAGGATATATATTATGTAATTCTTAAAGTCAACTGTTATTGTGTTCATATGTTTTTCCATTTTTATAATAAAATTAAAGTCTTATTTTGTATAATTTAGTTAACAGGATAAGATATCTAGTTATACAACGTAATAATTAGGTAAATTATAACTAGTTCCTTTTTATTTCTGTCCTAATTGTCTTTGTGCAGTGAATTTTGTCAGCAAACTTGTATATAAATAATTCAATTAAAAAAATATTTACATTTAACATGAAATAGACTAGGTCGTGGGGTGATAACTGATGCTTATGAAATTTATTTGCAAAAAAATTAACTTATTGTCACACAATTATATCAACGACAACATTTTCTGTAACGCAACCAAAATGGACAATTCACATGTTGATAATTGGTACAGGTCTAAATAAATCACATCTAATTAAAAATGTAAAGATCAAACTGAAAAAAATATGGAAAGAGCATCATAATAATCCGTATAAATATTTTTCTGTAGATTATCGATTAACTTTCCTATCTTTAAATGCAAATTTTCTTTATCCTTTAATTTTTTTAAATTTCTATCTTGTATCTTATGAATGTCTGACCCAGAAAGTCATAGCTACCATGTATTTTTCTAATCATTTTAGTGCTTGAGTCCTATTTAACCAAACTATAACATCCATCATAAATGCTCATCCCTATCTTCTATTCATCTCTGGTTTGTTTCAATCCACAAAATGGAATACATACCTCACAAGGCATGTACCGATTTTCAGTTTGTGAATTCATGTATGATTTACATGTATCTATGTCTATTTTGATTGGGTTATTAACTATCATGAAATAAGATTTGACTTACTGATGATATGATAGGTACATTATTATAATTAACTATAAAAGTATAATACTAACACATCCAACCAAAGTTAGACTCCCAATAATAATAAGTACCTACAGTGTTGGAACAACTCCAGCTTTATAAAAATCCAGATGAAGCTGGGGTCCGATGTGGTAATAATAACTATAACGATAATGTGGTTTAAGGGTTTAAACGAGTGCCTTCAGACATCCAGCCTTCATTACAATGCAGAATTATTGTGTGAGGTGGACACGATACAGATTAGAGCACGCAGCGAGTCCGGCTGCGTCTGCATCACTAGATATACTTTGTGAAACGATATTATTTTCAAAAGTAACGCTAGATGTTAGATGAATTTTATTTTTTCATAAAATACGTTTATCCTTTCATTTTAACATGATCAAGGACATGTGCCACAAAAATCAATTCAGCTCGGTTGGCTGTGGGTAATGTGGGTATGGGCAATGAATTACGAATGGCTTACCTATAGTATTTTATTTAGTCGTCGACCATCTATTATTGAGAAGGTATAAAGTAATGTAAGTAAAGTCGGGTTAGGGATGGGGACTAGTTCAAGTTTGTGTTGTTGTCTGGGGCACAAGGCACGTTGCATCAATGATTGAATCCTTTCACTGAAATCGAAACGATCTTCATTGAAATAGAAATCCTAATATTGTTTTGTGTAAACTTTGCATAGTGCCTTTTGCTCAATTATGAGGAATGTCGTAAATATGTACCGTTAAGCGTAACATTTAATAAATAAGAACTATAATTTAGTTCCATTTTAGTTTTACGCAAATATTCCAGTAAAGTAAGAAAGAAAGCCCCACCAAATTGAAATTTACTTCATTGGAATATAGTGCGATAGAATTTATAATAGTGGAGTCTACTGTTATGCGGACACCTCGCGGCCGAGTCATGTCGCACGGTGCGCGCTACAGTTCCTGTAACAACGAGCGAGCTGAGACACTCCACCGCATACACTCGCCGCTCGCACTCATTAAAATATAAAATACTGGCAACACGACAGTACAATAACTTTCAACAAGCAATTTGATACTTTCTCATCAATTCTCTCTCTTCTCACCAATTTTCTAACAAGTACGGTAGTCGCGTGAGGTGAGTGTTGCGTGGAGTGACTGCGGCGAAGTCTCGCACAACGTTGCCTCACACAGCGTTCCCTGCGGACTATGCCTACTGTCGACCTTTGTTACTTACGCTCTTATTTTAATCAGTATTTGTTTTATTGTGATTATCACTTTACAAGGCAGTTACATTACCTCATTTTAGTAATTATATTGTGCATAAATTATTGACTGATAAAATAATTTCCAAATGTTTTATTTCCTTGTGTGAATTGTGTATGTGTTTTGTATAAGTGTGGGGGTAGCGTTGTGCTATATGCTCAATTTAGATACAATTTCACCAAACAATTGAGATAGTGTACAATTTTATATAATTAATTTAATGAAAACCGAGTACCTATTAATAATTTTAATATTTATATTAATAAAAAAGTTATAAAAACAGTAATACTTCGTTTTTAATCCTTTTCCATACATCTGTTTCCTTATATAAGGGGCCGCTGTTGATGACTAACATATTTTAGAAGTATGTAGATCTTGCCGGATTTTTTGCTTCAACCTGTGACTGAACAACTTTCTGTGTCAAGCACAGACTAAGGAAAAAAGAATAGACATGAAATACCTACGAAAAAAATGTGCCTACCTAATGTGAGTCTGGCACAAAGATGGCGGCTTACCGTAGAGCTGCGCGCATTATAATATCGATAGTTGAATTGCACAGTGTTTACAAAATTCAAATTTTTTCGAAAATGAGTTTGATTTAGCTTTCTTCGGTGTTGAAATAAAACTACTTTTAAACGGATTCTCGCGGTTTATCCTTCCATGCCGTTTTCGGCTACCTACGGCGACCGTTTCATCATCAACCTACTGGTGTCTATCATGGGCTCTCATGAGGCTAAAAAACCATATTTGTTTACAAATATTCTTGCACATACTTTATATTCTGTACTTGTACAAATATTCATAATAAAACGAGTTTTACTATGGTATGTTTATCCCATTTATTCCCAGTTGCCACCGCGGCAATCACGAATAAAAACTACACGGAAAGGTATACTGAGGTATCAAAAGTAACGAGTAACGTAACAAAAAGTAAATTTTTATAGTACCGAATACATACAGGTTTGCTTTTTCTCGTTACTTTTACACCTCTAATGACAACTGATCTACTTGTTTTTGGCTATGACAAAACATGGCGACCGGCCGCAGTGAGATATTTTGTGACGTCACCAAAATAATGTTGCCATTGATAAAACTACTGTTGTCCTATTTTACATATGATTATCCTCATAAGTTAAAAAGAGATGCCGATATGTCAGAAACTATGCCGTCGAACTACATGACAACTGTTCGTTATGCCAAGTCCTCTTTATTCCTTAGTCTGAGGTGTCAAGTAGTCTTCTTTGAGTCTTCGCATAGTAGTAAACTTAAGGGGTTGACGCAGTATTTTATTTGGTACTGTACATCCACACGGCGAGAGTTTCCCATATCGTATTAACATGCAAAGAGTTCTAATACCACCTTCTTCGCCATTATGTTTTAGCTTTCTCAGAAATCTGATATAGTATAGTGGAAGTCCATGTTCTTTAGCCGCCATTATCATTATTTCCTTATACGACCAAGAGGGCCATCGTTCAACAGGAATGGGTTCTCTATTACCTCTTGGTAGAGGATATTCTCTTTGCATGTATGCCCGACATATAAATGTTCCCATATACGGTGTCAGGATATCGACATATTTGACAAAATAACTTTTATTATCCACACCTTTAAGGCTGAAAGCAACTTAGGTACACTAAACATCATAATTAGTAGTAGTGCTTAACATAATCCTCCATCATCTAATTGAGTAACGTTTGCTAAATGAAATTGGTATATGCTAAGAAAAAATATTTAAACTATTAAAGATATAAAACGAAACTTACTCATCAAGCGATATTAAATCATCTGTATGCATTCTCCAAATGACCCCCCATATGTGAGCGTTGGCGGTAGGCACCATAGTGGGAGTCGGACCCCCCCAAAACTTATTATACTTGTTAAAATCAAGCCTATAATTCTACAAAGTTTAAGGTATTAGTACTTATTAGTAATTGTTCTTATTGTATTAAGAAATACTAAATTATGATCAAAGATTGCATACATCCAGCCGCCCTATTGACACAAATTCTGCATTTTCACTGAACATTTGAACTCTAAAAGTTAACATGTTTGCACTATAAGTAAAGTATAAAAATGTATCAGGTTTGTGAATTTCATGTTTCATCATTTTTCCGAATTTTTATTGACAGGTCGTGTCTAAATAACTGTACAAAAGAAATGTGAATATTTTTTAAACAAAAGTGAATTTTCGTAGAGGTTTCTTTACTGTTTTGGTTTGTTTCTCGTTCAACATAAACTTTGATTTTATGCCCGATATTATGTAGGTAGGTATCTCACTATCTTCTAACAACGCAGAATTGAGAACACAAGAAACGCAAGATACCTACTAAGGTAAGGAGATGGTAAGGTAAGTACCTACTGTAAATTATCTATGAAATTATGACTGACGAAGATTTCCGTCAGTTTTGAATAGGCTTTAATTTTAGTCTGCGAAGGGGCGCTAGTATAATCAGGCTTTCTGAAGAAATTTATAGCACTAAATAAAAGTCTGCCGTATTCCATTTCTTGCATGGAACATTTGACAGAAAGTCAAATTACTAATTCAACCTATATGTAAAACACTCAGAACAATAACTAAAGCATAGAAGGAGTGCTATGAATATTCTGCTTTAGTTATTGTTCTGCGGTAAAACAAAACGGTCATTGACTCCAAGACAAGTACCTCAGCAATTAAACAACAACAGATGAACAATTATTAAAAAAAAAATATAAATAATAATATATTAAAAAAAAAAATTGTTTCCGTCAAATTCTCAATGTAAGAAACATGCGGCAGGTTTGCATTGAAGACCTCCGTGGTCGAGTGGCGTACACACCGGTTTTCAAGGTGCCAGCTCTGAGGTCCCGGGTTCGATCCCGGGTCAAAGTAGAAAAACACTTTTGTACACTGTTTTGGGTCTGGGTGATTGCGGTACCTTCGTTGTCTCTGATTCCATAACACAAGTGCTTTAGCTACTTTGGATTCGGAGCCATGTATGTGATGTTGTTCACATTTTTTTTTAAAAGAATTACTAGCTATGTGGGTCGCACATTACTAGTAATCTCGTTAACCCCTCGTGTTAAGCTAAGATGCTTGTGTTACGAGTGGGTTCACGTCGGTAGTGTAATGGGTGGGATTCGAACCCGCAACCACATGTTCGCAAATCCGACGCCCTAGCCATTAGGCTACCGCCGCTTATTTATGTTTTATTATTTGCACAAGTAGGTACCTATATTGGTATAGGAGATGGCAACGTCGAAAAAAAGTTCATTTCAGTATGGCTGGATTGTTAATATGTTATTTGGCATAGAATTTAGCATATGATAGGATAGGTCTGGCACCTGGGACCGGTTGCGTTTACTAGTGCGCATCCCATTTATGGGGGTGAAAAATCCAGTTTTTCAACTCATTTTAGTATAAACCGTTCTTGTTCCATCTGGTTTGGCGACTCTTTACGAACATAAAAATCGAATTGCCAGACACTTTGGAGGTTGCCAACATCGTGCCAGACGCGATCAAAGTTCGAAAAAAAATGATAAAAATAATTCATTTTAGTATGGCTGAAATTTTAATATGTTGTAGTTCTATCATATACAAATAACATATTAAAAAGCCAGACAAAAATTCCGGTGCCAAATACGTGCCAGACCACTTTATATTCCCGAAATCAGTTGAGGAAATCGTGAATTTCAGCTTTCCTTTGAGATATTTAGATAAATATTTGATGTTATGGCTTCACAAATACAAAACTCAATCGTATAAAATCATTACCAATCAGATTCATAAAGTACTTGTTAAGAAAAAAAGGAAAATGACGATGTTAACAAAACCATTATAAATAACGTCGAAATTGTTAAATACTGTACGGTACATGCAAGAGCAGAACATGGTAACCTAGCTAAATACTTAAGAAACATGTGTTAGACGGATTGAACATGGTAAATTGGTATAGAAGAAGTAAAGGTACAAACAGAACATGTAGTTGGCTTTTCTTTAAACCTTTTCTAATTTTGGTGTCTATAATATATTATTACTGTTACTACCACTTCTGTTGGAAATAGGATAACCCAGTAACATTTTATTCGCAGTAGAATCGTGAAAATACGTTAAAATAAAAGTATATATCTTAGGTAATGTTTCTTTCTTTATTTACACGGAAACCCCTTTAAGGTATTCCGTTTCTAATAAAAAATAAAATCAGAGGCCCCAATAAGAGGTATTCGTTTACATCAAAAGAAAAATACATTTGGGTAGACCGGGGACAATAGCAACATGGCCACATTTCGACAGCTACCGTGATATAATGTAATTGTACGTGTCTGCCTACGTGCCTTCAGTATATGCCGCTAGCTGCCCCTACCTGATTACTACACAGCAGCACTGCAGCTACAAAATTGATACAATGTAATATCCTTTAAGTAAGTGTGTTTTATTAACATTTGTTTTAATATTTGTATAAATGAGATAACTTAATCGAATTCTAATAAGTAGAGTAGACAAGGGACCCTCGATCTACCGTTAATACTGACTGATAATATGACTATTCTCATAATTATTATTAATAAGGTAAGTGAGAGTAAGATTATGTTATAATAAAAGTAATATTAATTAATTTGTTTTTTTAGATCAATTATTTGTTTTTTTTAAGATGACTATGAGATTTCATGTACTGCCAGATAAAATTGTTAATACACGTACAATAGTATATCTCGGTAGCTGTCGAAATGTGGCCATGTTGCTATTGTCCCCGGTCTACCCAAATGTATTTTTCTTTTGATGTAAACGAATACCTCTTATTGGGGCCTCTGATTTTATTTTTTATTAGAAACGGAATACCTTAAAGGGGTTTCCGTGTAAATAAAGAAAGAAACATTACCTAAGATATATACTTTTATTTTAACGTTTTTTCACGATTCTACTGCGAATAAAATGTTAATGGGTTATCCTATTTCCAACAGAAGTGGTAGTAACAGTAATAATATATTATAGACACCAAAATTAGAAAAGGTTTAAAGAAAAGCCAACTACATGTTCTGTTTGTACCTTTACTTCTTCTATACCAATTTACCATGTTCAATCCGTCTAACACATGTTTCTTAAGTATTTAGCTAGGTTACCATGTTCTGCTCTTGCATGTACCGTACAGTATTTAACAATTTCGACGTTATTTATAATGGTTTTGTTAACATCGTCATTTTCCTTTTTTACTTAACAAGTACTTTATGAATCTGATTGGTAATGATTTTATACGATTGAGTTTTGTATTTGTGAAGCCATAACATCAAATATTTATCTAAATATCTCAAAGGAAAGCTGAAATTCACGATTTCCTCAACTGATTTCGGGAATATAAAGTGGTCTGGCACGTATTTGGCACCGGAATTTTTGTCTGGCTTTTTAATATGTTATTTGTATATGATAGAACTACAACATATTAAAATTTCAGCTATACTAAAATGAATTATTTTTATCATTTTTTTTCGAACTTTGATCGCGTCTGGCACGATGTTGGCAACCTCCAAAGTGTCTGGCAATTCGATTTTTATGTTCGTAAAGAGTCGCCAAACCAGATGGAACAAGAACGGTTTATACTAAAATGAGTTGAAAAACTGGATTTTTCACCCCCATAAATGGGATGCGCACTAGTAAACGCAACCGGTCCCAGGTGCCAGACCTATCCTATCATATGCTAAATTCTATGCCAAATAACATATTAAAAATCCAGCCATACTGAAATGACTTCTCGAAAACGTTGCCAGCTCCCGTACCATATCATTCAGTGTGTTGCTAGCGTTAGTGTGCAATTATAATAACTAAAATAATAATTATACATAGAGGGTGCTACAGAAATGCCCAAAATTTATTATACCAACTGCTTGAGATGAACAATAGAAAGTTTTCGTTTATTTGGGAAACAGATTTTCTAATATGAACAGGGATTTTACTAGCATCCTGTATACCTACTGTTGCATCATAGTCATTCATGGCGCAGTAGCTAAAGGGTTTTATATTAAATTAGACCAAGGGTTTATTGTGAGTTTTATGCCCGCGCCAGGAAATAATTAATAATAACATTTAAACGTTGCGTCATAGCGTAGGTAGGTAAGTAGGCACCTAAGTTTTATTTTTGCAGAATATTATATAGTTCTCGTAGTATAAACGTAACATTAAAATAAACAAATAAAAATTAAGTACCAATAGTTAGGTGTATTTCAAATAATATGAGCTTAACAACCTTTTTTTTAAGTAAGTAGTCACTGCAGACTTTGATTTCTTCATTACAAAAGTAGATAACAACAAGTAAATCAATCAATTGAACTATGAACTTCTGTTCAACTTTTCAATCATTTCAGGAGATGCTTCCTTTCCATTGTTTGGAATTTTTCTAAGTTCCTCAATATAATATTCAGGGATATCACATTCAATTGCACCATTTATTATGCAGTCCATATATGTGATACATGGCCTCCTATCTTCGGGCAACTCTTCACCTTCTTTACGTACTGGAGGATTTACAGATTGTTGATAAGTACGACACTCTACTTGGGTACCATCAGGAAGCACAACATTTACCTGCTTTGGAAAGTACCAATTGGTATCAACTCCTTCTTGCCTGAAAAGAAATGAGCATTGAAACTGTGTGTTAAAAGTACATAATTTTAGTTAAACGTTAGAGTTTATTTTTGGAGTTCAGACAATTTCTTAAGAAAGTAATATGCAAAAAAATTGTTCTTAGTTTTGAAGTTATTACACAAAAGTTGATATCCATTGGGTCCCACGGTTTCCAAATAGCACCATGACTGCACATGTGAGTTTTTACACGAGACTGGCAGAAATTGCTAATAGCAGATTGCCATTAATTAAAAACAATAATAATGTGTTTGAGATTGGCTGATTTACCTGTCTAACGCAGGCATGTCATTGTTATTTAACCTCCATATTGCTCCCCATACATGTGACCCTTCTGCGGGGACTATAGTGGCAGAGCTTCCTCGCCAGTTATCAGAATATTTAATAAAATTAAGCTGGTGATCCTTAAAAATGAATATCTCATAAACAAACCAAACTTCAAAAAGCTCCATTATAAATAATATTGCATATTAAAAGCCTAAATACTTGACAAAACTTCAAAATATATACCGTTTCTATTTTATATGGCTTAGTCTATAATTAAGTGATCTCTGAAGATGTCATGTTTTACTGTTTTCTTTTTGAAGCTGTGTACTACTTATAGGTTCAGAAAAATGCAGTTTTTCAAACAATTAAATTAGGTATATAGTATCGCTTCCCGGCCTTTTGGCTAAGATCAAAGTGTAGGTATGAAGGTAATTTTGTTATTATGTAACTTACTTCAAGGCGACCAACTCCCAAAAACTTTGCTGAAGGATTGTTGATATGTATTCTTTTCTTTAGCAAATTACTTCCATAGGCATAATAGAGAAATGTGTCTTGAACTGCTTCAAACATTTTACAGTATATTTTTATAGGGGTACAATGTAGAAATTTGGATTACTACTATCATAAATAAAAAATACTATACGTAAGTTTATTAAACAATCTAAGTATTATGATACTAGTCTTATGGTACGAATGTAATACCTACACTACACCGTACAGTTATTAGGAACTTTCAGCTATCACAAATTAGGTAATCAATCAAATAATAATTATATTAATCGATAACTAAGCACATAATATTGTAGTTATTAATCATATGATGTTGACGTTATAATCAGTAAATATTAAATTACACGGCGCGTTCTCGTCATTTTTAAGTGTTTTATGAGACGCAAAAGTAAAGTTTATTGTTTTATACACAAAGCTATACGTTTTATAACTCCTGAGATTTTATTTATTTTGGTTAAATTATATATACACAAACAGAAATTCATGAAATTTGTTTTGATCCCGATTCTCCTCTCCTATCGGCTATCGCTATCAGCCAGTCATAAGATGACGTGACATAAGTGACGTTGACGTGCGTCACTGCGTCGCTTGACTTTGACATTAAATCGTTGATGTTGCTAGAGCCTAGCATCAAAAACTTTACTTTAAAAAATATATCTTTGTTTGCCATAATCGGCTAAAAGCTGTTGACAATACAATCGGACCCGAAAACTGTAACGAAAACGCTAATTTCTTATCGTCTGCCGTCGCCCGTCGACGACGAACTGGATCTACTACATCAAATACACGTTAATCACCGACTTTATAATACTTTACGATATGAACGGTTTGTACAACCAGAGATCCAGTCAATAAGTCAGAGCTTAACTCAGTGGCTTCTGCCAGCGGCGGGTATAAGCAGAGCTTAAATCCCTGTTTATTAATACAATAGGACTGTTTTATCTGAGAAATAAAATGAAAAAGCCGTTATACTTTAAATTATATTTTTAAATACGTTTGCACTGCCGTGTTTTTCTATGCAATACTGCACAACAGCATACACTTTCAATAGTCTGCGTTCTATAGCTGTATAATGGTCATCAGTTGTTAGCCTTTCGCCATGAAAGGATGCTAACAATTTTACAGTTTCTGTCATACTACCTCCAGATACCATTTCCAAAGATTGCCATGTCGAGGAAGATAAACTGAAACAAACATAATATTTTAGGGTATTTTATAAAAAAAAAAATCTAGGCTTCTTGTTCTCAGAAGCTTGTTTACTATAGATCATATGAAGGTATCTTGACGAATACGTTGGCGACACTCTGCTGTTACCGTGTTGGTCAATAATTTTGAATACTTCCTTACTGCTGTGAATAGTTAACTCGAGGCCAAAGTATACGAAATTGTTAAATATACTCACGTACAACATTGATAAAGTGGAGCTAAAATATCAAGTTCGTCAACCAAAGGGTTGCCTAATCCTTTTCCATTGTCAAGTAGAACTATTTTATTTTTATAGACTTCATATCGATGCCGGTCGCCATTTTGAATAAGAAAGTCTATAATGGCTACATCTATTAAGTTAAGGATTCTTTTGGTACTCAGTAATGACGTGGCTTTTCTGAAAAAATAAGAGATGTAAAATATGACTCTGCGACTGAATGGTGGCCAGACAAAATATATCATCATCATTCAGGGAGCAAGAAAGATAGACAAGTTTTTTTCATGACACTCGAAAATAAACTTAACTATAGCGTTAAAGTGCATAAATATTTAAATATTATAAAACAAGCTCGCGCGGTTTCAAGGCCACAAGAGCATAAGGGTATACATATTATTGCACTTTATTCTAATAGTTTTAAAGTGTTATTTTCGTGTCATTAATAATAATATATAAGTTTTAAATTTTATTTTCAGTCTAGACAAAATCCTCTCAGTTGCGATGGCCATGTTTTGGTTTGAAAAGGAAAAAGAAGCCAGTTCCTTAAGAAAGATAGCCTTGTTTTTGTAAATGCGATTAAAATAATATAAATTAAAAATAAAGCTATAAAAATCATAATATTCAAATCAATAAATTTTGAGGACAGGTATACTTACTTACAAAAGTAATTATCAGTCTCCCATTCCATTTTCAAACTGTTATAAGATCTCCTCCAAGGAGACTTATGAACTTTGAGTGGTTTATCTAAATATAAAATAGCTGCCCCTTCAATTTCACCATTATCTTCAGGACAAACCATTTCATTTACTTTGCAGTAAAAACATTTTCCATAAATACATGCTGATCCTTTCACTGGAATCAAACAAAATGACAATATTTGTTCTTTGACAAAAGATTTTTTGCTGAATAAAATAAGAGGGAATTTCAATAAGCTAAAAAAGTGAATAATTTACCATTTTTTACCATAGTCCTTTTTAACCCTACAGTAGCATGGGCAAGTATGTCCTTGTTTAGATGTATCCTCCTTATAACAGAAGGGGCAACCCAGTTGTAGTTGAGGATTATAGCAAGGTAGTAAGTGAGTACCTCTGAGTTATGGCGGTCATAGCCGGCATAAATGTTACCCCTTATCACATCATTTATTTTATATCTCTTTGGTTTGAAATACAGCTTCTGTTTGTTCTGAAATAAGAATTTATATTTTATCTTGTGTGTTGCTTGGTATCAAATCAAACAAAGCTACATTGTTTAAGAGCCTTAAATCTGTTTATTAAATAAAACAAAGTCGGGTTAGTGAGACCATTTATAACTCAACCATTTTCTTAGATTTTTTGGTTTGGTAGCAAACTAAATATAAAAAGCAATTGAAGTACTTGCAAGGGTAAAACCATGGAGCACAACTAATACATGAATAAAATTTCCCTCAATAGCTATAAGGTAACATACCTCTAACAATAGCAGTAGCTTTAATTGTGTGCCTTTGGGGGCATTGTCGACTAGGGCTATCTGTGAGGTACGGAGAGCCTGTAATATCTGACCAGCCGCACCATTTCCAGTTGGAAACAGGAATTCTTCATCAGCCCACTGAAATATAGACAAAAACTTATATGAGACAAAGTTAATTGTTGTTTACTAGTCGTTTAAAAGCCAATGTGATGCAAGTTAAAAGGAATCCAATGACCTAAAATATGCTGACTGTAGCATTTTAACCACTAAACTGGCTATAAGTAATTTGATTTACCTTATCAATATTGTTCCAAACATCTTTATTCTGTCCCGAAGAATTGAATGAGCTAATTAAGTTTCTTTGTATTGGTAGGAATTTGGAATTTTTGTTGTGGTATTGGGTAGGTAAGTGGTTGAGGTGCTCATTAATTCGTCTGGCTATAGGAGGAATAGATTCAGACTTCACAATAGGCAGGGTAAAGCTAGCAGGTTTACGATCAGTACTTAGAGTGTAGAAGAAATATATATTAAGGGCGACTAGTAACAGGAGGAATAAGGAAAACGCAAAGATACAATTCATCGACATACTTCATTTCAATTCTAGGTTTATTTGTATCTCATTAAACACTAATAAGCAGTTCTATAAAAAAAGGTATACTGTATACGATAAACGGTATACACAAGTTCTTGATCGGAGATACGGAATAATATTATTTAATCATTCTTGGCTCACACTGATTCTCTTACCCTTGTATTTGAGATTAAGTATCTTGGCACATTCTAGTATTTGATACTATCAAAATAAATGAGCTTTGGGTGAAGAATAAATTCAATGAAATGAAACCAATATTTTTAATGTTTCTAGTTATGTTTGTCAATTTTTAACAACGGTCAATGATCGTCTTCTAGCTAGCCCTCTGAGCATTAGAATTTTATTGTAAACAGCTTTTTTCAAGGTCTCCCACACTTAACCTGCCACAGAGTTTGATTGCAGCTAACAATACTAACTAGGTTTTGTTTGACACATTACTATAGTTATTTATTAGTTGTAATTTGTTATTAATTGTAACAGTTGTAACTGTAGGGTTAAATGTCATTGATGACATCATATTGTCACTTGATGGCTGACGTGAGATGCCACGAGCGGAAACAGGGGTATGAAACTCCCCTACAAAATTGAGATTCAAAAAATTTCATAGAAAGTACCGCCATCTAGTATTCAGGGTCATCAGTTATCATCCGGATATTGACATAAATGACAATAGAGGGCAGCAGCTACTACTAGGCATAAGCTGAAGGAGAATATTTACAAATAAAATATTTTAAATACATCTTTCTAACACGTGTTGGTCTTTTCAGGATGTAATTCAATTTAAAAATATAAAGTGTAACAAAATTAAATTTGTGGAAATATATACTTAATTTAAACCGCGGCAACATTATGGCGAAAAGTTTTCGTTACTGACAGACAGGCGACAGCCATATTTGAATTCTCATTTTCCAACTTTTCCACTTGTGTTTTGTTTTGTTTCGGTTTTTTGTTTAGTGTTCGCTTGTTTTTTATTATGTCTCGATATTTTTATAACTACTTGCTTACGGTTTCTGATCTACCTACGTTTTACGATATCACCTGGCTTGTTACTTGGACCCCGGACTGATAGAATAAATAATATTTATGATAACTCGGCACTTCATCTCTCGGACTTCGATTTTATAACTTGGATTTTAAAAATGCCGAAATCATCTCATTTTAAATGTTATATTGAATGTGAGATCGATGGTAAGTTAAATTAATTAACAAAAGTTTTTAATAGACTTATTAATTATAAAAGTGACATGTTATTTTTGTACTGTTTGCTGATTTTATAGTAATAATTGTTTTATTTATTTAAAGGACCTCTACACCATTTCCCTTCTTATGAATATCCTCATACTGAGAAGTTAAACCAGCAGAAGTCTATACTTAATATTGCAACTCAAGAGAGGAAATTGTTATACTTATACAAAATAATATTTGAATCTGCCACCAACACTGAGGATTATTATAAAACACCAAGCAGACGTTTGACTAGAAATGCGATACCTACATTGAATTTGCGTAAGCCTTTTTTACTATTATTTATTTCAATTTTCTTTATTGGTTCATACCTGTATATAAATAATTATACTTTACCATAGTTCTATTTATAAACATGCTGAAAAAAAGCTGCTATTAAAAATATGGACACACAAATCCCGAGTTCCCTTAGCCACCTTCCATCATCAGACCAGAACTAAATTATTCCAAATTACCATAATATTGGGTTTTAACTTGTGCAAAATTTCTTATTATAAAGATGTCAAGAAGTGATAATAATTTTACTTGCAAGCTTTTTTTGTAATGCTGAAATAATATTAATCTATTCGTCCCTGAGCGGCGACCGGTCGCCGCGTTACAATAGAAAATAATTTGTGTCTCATTAACGGTGATTAGAGAGATTAAAGATCCAAATATTTATTTTACAGCCTCGCAACAAAATGCCCAAGTAATTCTGACATCATGTGATGTAGATGTTCCTTCAACATCAGACATTTTTTATCAAATAGAAGCAGAGCCAGCAACAACTTCATCAAGCGGTCAGTAAACTTACATTTATAATTGTAGGCTCATTCTGTTTAATGTTTTTTCTAAATAAAGTTTTATTACATTATTCTAAAAGTAAACACATTTCTATTGTTACTTTTTAATGAACAAAGCTTTTCTAGGATTATTGTAAACTGTAAAAATATGTTTAAATTATCCATTAAATTCATGTAATTTTATTGACACATAATGAAGCACATTGTTCAAAGTTCATTTGACTTTCCTCTACATAATAATTATGGTGTCCTGTAGATTATTTGTATGAGTAAAAGCAGTGTTAAAATGTGAGATGTTGACTAACAACTTGATACTTATATTTATTAGACTTATTGTTTCTTTCAGCTCCTGAGAAGAGCAAGTTTAAATTTTCTGCACAGAAAAAAGGAAATACAAACAGAAAGTAAATCAATTATTAAATGGAAAGATTAATTCTTTTGACGGTAATGACCAGATAAAGAAGAAAGCTTTTGATTATTTATAAAAGAAAGCGATAAATAAATATGCAATGACAACTTGAAGTTTTTGTTTTTACCGTTCTGTTTAATTTGACCTAGATAATTTTAGTAACTTGTTATAATATAATTTTTAAGTGTTTTTAATCTTTGCTTTTGTATTAATAATAAAATTAATTAATATAAAAATAAATAAATTGAAAAAGTAGTATCCAAGCGCCACCTATAGGGCCGGTGCGAAAAATAATTGTACTTGCGCGCCATCTAGTAGTCAGGGTAACGACATAACTTTCATTTTGACCTTAGGAGTGGCGCATCTATACCAGTATAAGTGTATAATCTATGAGCGGAAATGTAGACATTTTTTATTTACCATACTCGACGTCTGGGAGTTTGGAGATGTTACTCCATTATGTTGCTGGCTACCACCTACTACCAGGTTATTTCCTTGTTATGCGCCTCTGAAATTATAAGTTCAACGGTACTTACTCACTTACGTAAACAGGTGTTTTTATTTTACTCCACAAGAATTGAGCAAGGGCGTAAGAGGTGGGTACCGTTCTTTAATTTCGAGCGTAAGTTCTTCAGTATTCTCAAGTATTCTGCTACTCGCCGCTAGGAGCGCTTGGGTGGCGAAAGAGGTCGGAGCTTGAGTTTCCACGCGAGTGTGCCTGTTTTTTTAGGAATGACGACTGACGTCACGAACTAAAATGTAGATTTTTTTACTATGACTCGACGCCACGAGATTTAACATAATAATTTTACATAGGTAATAATATCTTGGGACATCTCACACACGGTCATGTACTATGGTAACCAGACAACTGATAAACATACTTATATATTTCTAAATACATACAGATTATAGATAAATAACACCCAGACACAGAACAAATGATCGAGCTCATCACACAAACATTTGTTCTGGGTGGGAATCGAACCCACGACCTCCGGCTTAGCAGTCAGGGTCACTAGCCTCAAGACCAACAGGCCAGTGCAAGTTAATAATATGTCCGAAATGAATTGCTAATTGCGTTCCCACGTCAACCACTGGTCAACATGTAGTACGTAAACATACGGCGAGGTACGGGGTATGTTTAAAAAGAGATCAATTTTAATTTCTTTACTTTAGCAACATTTTAAACTGTTTTATCTGTAGAATTTCAATTATTTTATTAATAAGTACTAGGTATATGGGAATGTTTTGCGATCTTCTAGGGGAGCTAGAATTTCCAGGATAACAAATTCTAGTTTATAATTATTTTGATAATAACTGGATAGTAAAATAAAAGAACTTTATTCCAGAGTCAGCAAACTCTCAAATGTCATAATTACGTAAGACAGCGACCAAGATCCTCCCGTGACAAGGCCGCTTGCTAGTTGCCAGGTCAGAACTAGGGGCGGAACATACTCTCCAGCGTGCGTAAGCATACTCTCTTGACTAGTTGTTTTACTTACAATAAGCTGTTAAACGAAAAACCTTAAGAAACTCTATAACGTAGTAATCTTTTTAACGTTCTAATTCCTCTTCGGATTTTTTACTTTACTCAACTGGTTTACCATATTGCTTTAGGAGCGCGCAAGACGACACGACGAGCGACGACACATCGAGCGAAGCGGAGACACTACCACCTACCACAGAAATACGGTTACTCTTTTCACTCCAGTACAATCTACCTTAGCACAATTACAATCAAGAAATTACAAAGGATTGATGCAATAAATCTTGATGAAAAAAAATCACATCGCCCAACAGGTGGATGCATCCATTATGCCTGCTCGCTTGCTCGATGTTGAATGAATGAATGAATTAAAAATTTAATGGCGTTCCTCCTCAGTTCTTTATCTGAGAGTTCCTCCTTCCTGGGTGCATACCATGAGCTTATAAAGCAGGGTCGTTGCCGCTGTGGAAGCGAGACGCTGCTACGTGCGTTGTATAGCGCTGTCTCGCTTCCACCGCGGCAACAACCTTGCTTTTATAAACTCATGGTAAATGTGTGCTGAGCTCCTTCCTCTCCAGCCGCTCCGCTCCAGTATTTGTCATTACGTTAGGGTGACAACACTGCTAGCTACCTTCCTAAATTACGAAATATGAGTCAAGTCTTTGTAATAATCTATTAATCTTTAATCTGTCAGTCAATAAAAAATATTATTTTAGACGAGACCATTTTCCGCTGTGCCGCTAAAAGTCATCTCTTGCCCAGTGGGCAGTTGGGATATTGAACCTTCAACCTTATTTATGCTTAGTTACTGAAGAAAACACCTTATGACAATATTTACAACAAAATTTAATTATTTATCAGATAATTATGTTAATAAGGATAACCAAGCTGCTGTCTCATTTCTGCATTAGCCATTTTTCCATTAGTAGGCAAAGACATCAAGAAGGCGATGTATTCAGGCGGGAGGCCTGATTCGATAGCACCCAACAAAATAACCTGGAATAATAAAATAAACATTAGTTACGCTTCAAATGTAATTTTCGGCAGATTTGAGGCTAGGTAATTAAGAACAAACTTTTGTGCCAATAATTTATACTTGTTCTAAGTAGTTGATGACCCCTGAATACTACAACTTGAACCGAGTGCCATTCGTCACAATTTAATTCGTTGGTACATTATGGTATTTTAGAAGCAGATGTTATACGGATTAACAAAAAGTAAGTACCTATTGAACATATTATAATTTATAAGCATTGGGATTGCCTTGTTCATGGACTTATCTCCTATATACATCATACTATCACCACCTATCACTGTGTTTGAACCGTTTCAGATTAGAATTCTTTAAAATCTTATCTCTTACCTGACGTCAGATGTTTTTTAATTAGTTTTTTTTTCTCGACTTAGTACATGCTTTGGTTTCTTTAAGTCATAAGTTTTTGGAGCATGGGTACATACGAAATTCAGAATGGAACCTCTTTATGAGTGTTAAAATCTCTGATTTACCTCAAGATATGTACTAGAAGGTCGCCGATCTAGTGGAAGATCTTCTCCTTTTTCGAGCTTAGGGGGTTCTTCCAGCTCCTCGTAGGTGCGCGCCAATATCTTTCTACCATGAGGTGTCGTCACGGTCACGTTTTTAGCGAAGTACCAGCCGAGCGCAACGCCCTCTTGTCTAGATGTAGATAGAAATAATGTTATTGTAGTAAACAAATGATTGTCTTTTATTACCATTACCTAGCAACTTTGTATGCTAGAGAATGCATTTTATATTTTTATTTTACTTTTTTTTGTGCTTTGCCTTAGAATATCTTTGTTAAGAGCAATTTAATGTCGTGATGGCTCAAGGTTCAATGAACGGATTCGTGTGCCCAAGGTTGCAGTTTCGAACCCATTACTGGAAAGTACCAAAGTGAAGGTACACAGATATCTTATTGGTATGCTCGAACTTAACATGCTTTTCTCATTGATAATTCAAGTTAATGAGCATGGCATTTTCTAGCAGCGTTTGTACAAACATGCTTCTAACCAGCACTGCTCACTACAAGTATGCTTTCGTCGTATATTAGAGCATGTATATATGTAGGTACCTTTACTTTTTAAGATATATGTGTACCTACTTCTTTATTGTTCTAAGATATTATTAAAAAACTGTTAAGGAAATCATCGTATAATGCCTGGATTCTTAAAATCTGAAATCGACAACTCGCAATGAGCAAGCGTGGCGATCAATTTTCGTTCCTTCTATATGTGAAAGAGGCCTGTGCCCAGCAATTGATCATCTACTAAATGTCGGTATTACCTACTTATGAGCACTTTAGGTGATTTCATAAAGGCTGTGGTTGTTCCTCTAGTAGACATAAGCAAAGGAGTTGTTTTCACTCACTCGTCTAAATAATGCAGTTGGTCGCGGTCGAGCACCCAGAGAGATCCCATCACCTGCTTCTCATTGTCCTCGACTATGGTAGCCACAGCGCCGTTCCAAATGTCCGAGTTCATGTTGAAGTCTAATCTGTGGTTCTGAAAATAGTTTGTGTAGAAAATAATTATTATGCCTGTATTAAATTTTCATATATTTTCTGCACTGGAGAATGGAATTTATTATTGTAATTAAAATTATACGGCGCCTATCTCTTTTAAAATTATACCTAATTATATTAAATAAGGTTTTAGAGATATTATGTTTTTGATAGCCGTTGATATAATAATAAATTAGGGTTTACACATAGAACTATAACGCCCAGAAACCGAGTACGCGCTGGACTAGTGAAGCACTTTAAAGTGTCATATCAACACAGTTGGCCAGTGCGTTCGAACATCCCGAAATTAACACCCTGTCTGTACTGTGTTAATTTCCAGGTGTACAAAGCGTATTCTTTTAAATCCATTAATGTAGTTTTTTTATTAAATACAAAATTAAATAATGTTTCCTTTGCGCATAATTTTATATCTCCGCTATTTAGAGTACAGTCCTTCCAGGTAGCAATAAATAGATAATTATGATTATCGGATTTATAGCAAAACAAAGGCACTCGCGATCAAGGTAGTGTTCGTCGTGAAAACAGTCGGTTTGTGTCGCAATACCCAAAAGCGACAGTGGCATAGCTTACAATTTAACTCCTTGTGAGTACATCTTTACCATTGAAATCAAGCTATCACTTAGATTAGATGACTGTGTTCTGCTTTAATGGAATAATTATCAATTCATTCGATGTACAGTCACGAGCATAAATTTGTATACACATAGCGAAATCGTAAATCAATAATTTAACAGGAACTCACCATCAATTCAACTTTTAATCATTTAACAACATAAAATAATAACAGTCCTTAAATCATGTACCTATATATTTTTGAGTTTCAACAAAAACTTCTTGCTAAATAAGTTTTACAATTTCGCTATGTGTATACATATTTATGCTCGTGACTGTACATGTATGTAACTTCATTACGAATTAATTGCTATTTGACGACAGTTAAATATGAGACAAGTAATATTTTAGTTTATTGATAAAAGTTAATTGATTATGACATCGCCGTTACCTAACAAACGAGGTAGGCCTACTTAGCTATTATAGTGTGTTATCTATGGACCCTAAGCTCTTTAGTTTGAAACTTACCTGCCCCACCTAGATACTAAAATCCTGGTGTTTTACCATCAATTGTATGATAGAATCGGCTTGCTCAATAGAGAGCAGAAATAATGAACACATCTTATTTCGATATTAGGAAAAACGTGTACCCTGTATGTAAGTAGCCAGTTGCTTTTCAGAAAACTGTTTCCTTTTTTTTTTACTCTAGTTCTTAGACTCAGTTCTATGGTTAGTCATCAATTGTATCTAAGTATGTCTATATTAAGGGCTGTGAATAAGTTTTTATAGCAAAATATCTTAGAGTTAAGATATATAAGATTCCTTGAATATAATACCACTTATTAATAAATTGGTTTAAGTCGTAAAGCGTTATAATATTACGTAAAATAAGTGTTTTAATGTATAGAAATTAAATTATATTTATACGTGACTCACTCACTCAAAATATAATGCAATGTTATAATTATTTATGGTAATAAAAATAAATTAATATCACTTGTTTTGAAATAGTAATATACGAAAAAAATATACTTAGTTTAATAAAAAATATCATTGGTAATAAATACGAAAATAAAACTTACATCAAGTTTGGCAATGTCGTAGAAAATCGCAGATGGATTACGGAGGTGTAGCCGCTTCGCCAATAAGTTACTGCCATAGGCGAAGTAAAAAAACGTATTTTCTTCATTCGATGCACGTGTAACATTTAACTCACAATAAATAGTTTGTATTAAACTAACACATACGAGAGTGATTAGTGCTGACTGCATGTTGCGCGAGAGAACTGCACGGAATAAAGAATCACTGGCTCTAGTTCAAACATTATAACCTTTATCGTTGTAGGTATTTTCAGTGGCTAGTCATGCTAAATATTACCGATCGCCTTGTGATACCCACGTTTTATGAGTGCAGTTTCTGCTCAATCAAAGATTTGCATAAAATGATACTGGTGACTTTTTACAAATATGGCTGTAAAAACGAAATATTGCCTCAGTTCTTATGTTTTATTTGTAAGAGCATTTAAGGTCGGATAAATATAATTATATTGTTAATATATATAGGTCAAGATAAATAAATGTCAGAACACCTACATAGTTTGCACTATTCCTTCACTATCTTCCGCTAGTAGCTTGACATTCGTGCGAAAGAGACATGAAAATATAATGGTCAGTGCAGTTCGTTCCTACTTATGCAAGTAAGGTATGTTAACTTCGGTCATAGTTATAGATATGTTAGATGTTTACATTAACATTAGATCCTTGGCTGGTAACACAGTGTCATGAATCAAAATATGCTCCAGTTAAAGCATAACATTGGCGTACCTTCTTAGGTAAGATTGCTTATGAAGATTGCATTTTTGTTATGATCGGGTTCGCTAACTATCAATTTTGATCTGCACGTTGCAATGCAGGTCAATCAAATTTAGAATGACGTAAACTTACATGACGTCAGATAGTAAAGTATGGAGGAAGGTGACATATATGCTGCGTCGACTCCCAAATGCAATTGGAATAAGGGCAGGAGATGATGGTGACCTCAAATGACGAATTATATTCCTGTGTGTAAGGTAGGCAAGGGTTTTTGTAGTAGGTACAGTAGTATGTGGAGTGTTGTGCTCTAGACATACAATTGACAAATTGACTCTAGAAACAAAAAATGATATAAAGAGAAAAAGAAAAGTACCTTCCTACCTCTATTCAATATTTATCTGTGATATTTCATTCATCAAGGTGTATTATATACAGGTAAGTATATCATTTTCTGGACTTCTGAACCCTCAGATTGGATTGTCTGGTCTAGGCCAGCCATAGTCAGAGATAAAGCGGGAAAGTGGGTGCAGTCAACAGTGAGTAACCTCTTGTTACAATAACACACCCTCTGATTTAAGTGTATGATCAAATGTGGCTTATTTGTTATTTCTGAACAGAATACCAGGTAAATTACGTCACGGGAATTAACGCGAACTCATGCATTAACTTTTAAGGCTGCTTGCGACCACGGCCAGTGTAACCCGGCCGAAACGTCAAGCCTTAAAAGGTAAATGCATGAGTTCGCGTTAATTCCCGTGACGTAATTTTATTAAAATCATGCAACGCGATAGTTTTAAAGTTAAGAATCTGGTATTCAGTAGTAAAGTAGCAACATTTCTGTTTTAGACAATAACCAAGTATGCTTGTTGTATGTGTAGACGTCTGTGGGTGCAGGGGGTTGTTTGTCGCCGATACTAACACGATTACGTCCAATCAGCAGCGTCGCCGCCCTAATTGGGCGCACCCGATGCGAGGGCGGGCTTTTTTAACAGCTTGCGCAAACAGTCTCCCCGAGCTGGCGCAAACACGCTCCCCAGGCCGAGCCACTGCACAACCATGATGCCTGTCTCCACGCCGAATACACGAAGCTAAACCATAGCACATCTTATTTTACGACTTAGATTCTGCGTAGACCTATTTTATTTTAGATCTGTTATTTTAAATGACAGGTTCTTTTTTTGGAAATTTTAAATTTGAAATAAGATAAAACATGTGTACAAAACATCGATATCGTTACCATTAGCAATTCACAGCATTAAGATTGCAGGAGGTCCAAAATGACCCACAGTTAGTCGGCCATACAGCTAGGGTTGTCATCAATCAGCCACAAATGCAGAAACAATATCGGCTGCCGTCGGGGCTGCACACCCCTAGCCCTGATTTATGAGTGGTGTCAAATCACAAACTCATCTGCGTTATTGTCGGGTCTAGTCGTTTAGTAATATTTCGATTTAAATTTTTCATTTGTAACTATGAATAAGTGTTTATTTGTTCAGCGGGTGTTATTATTGCTTTCCTTTATTGCGTTTTGTTTTAATACAGTTGAATAAACTTAACGTTTAGGTAGGGTACCAATCTAAATGTTATTACGATTGTTTAATTTTTGTAGACGTACAAGACGTACGTAGGTGCACTTGTTAAGAACTTCCCGGGTTTAATCAACCAATGGTTAAATAAGCTAACTTATGGTTTCAAAACGCGTTTTTTCATCAACTTTTAGACTATCAAATAGTCAAATAAGTTGGAGAGCTAATTATTTAGCCATTTGTTAGAATAAAAACGATGAATAAACGCGTTCTACCGAAATTTGAAACCACTAGTTAGCATATTTAACCATTCGTTGAGTTAACTCGGGATCAAAAATTAAATATTTATTTCATTTCGTTTTTAAAGCGGCAACAGAATTACATATATTATGTATTTGTGAAAATTTCAACTGTCTAGCTGTCGCGGTTCTTGAGATACAGCCTGGTGAAAGACAGACGGACGGACAGACAGCGAAGTCTTAGTAACGGGCCCCGTTTTCACCCTTTGGGTACGGAACCCTAAGAAAAGGTTACATGCGAGTACCTATGCCGCAGAAACCTAACACTTGATGAACAAGGATTATTTACACACATCAAAAGTGTCTAGGGATCAAGCATTTTTATGCGGATTTCTTGAGATTGAGATGTGGCTTTGTAATAAATTTATGATTTTATAAATTTATATGGATCCTTTTTGGTGCATTTCATAATTCGAATCAGGAACTGTGAATCAAATTCGAGTAAAAGATGAAAATCAGCTGTCAATATTTTCCCTATAAAAACATACAACGCATTGAAGACATTATTAGTGCTACTGTTTCCCTACTACTGATTAAAACCAACGTTATTATGGAGCGGCGACGTCATTTAAGCAGGGAAGAAATGCTCAGAGCCGCGGGAATGATAGAAGCTGGTTCCCGGCAACGTACTGTGGCTTTAGCTCTGAATACAAGTCAGAGTGTTATCAGTCGACTTTGGACACGTTACCGAAGCACTGGTACCGTGGCTGAGCGCCATGGAGGACGGCATCGCTGCACCACACGGAGACAAGACCGATACATTCAAATCTTAACTCGAAGAGCTCCAACAATAACCGCCATGATGTTAGCCGTGAGTCTTCATCACTCTTCAGGGAACTTAATTAGCGACCAAACAGTCAGAAACCGCTTGCATGAAGTGAACCTTCATTCCCGAAGACCGCTACGGGTACCACCTATAGCAATGCACAATCGTAGGATTCGATATCAATGGGCTCTTGAACACAGAAATTGGGCAGAAGAACAATGGCGTTTCGTGTGCTTTTCTGATGAGTCTCGTTTTGGTATGAGACCGGATACAAGACGTATACGACACTGGAGAACCCCTGGACGCCAACAGCGATTAAAATCCTGCCAGGAAGTCCATCCTTATAGTGGTGGAACCATCATGGTATGGGCGGGTATTTGGATCGGCGGAAGAACTGAGTTGATTTGGATCAGAAGCAACCTCAACGCTCAAATTTATGCTGAGACGATTGTATCAGACGTCATCGTTCCTCTACAAGTGCAAATCGGTCCCTTATTTCAGTTAATGCATGATAATGCACGACCGCACACCGCAAGAGTTGTAAGACAGACTCTCGCCGCAGCTAACATCAATGTCCTGCCCTGGCCTGCTCAGTCGCCAGACTTGAACCCGATTGAGCATGCATGGGATATGCTACAGAGAAGAGCTCTGCCGAATATGGAGGGTATCCAGTCGCAAGAAGACCTTTTTTTGTTGTTGCAACGAACATGGGCGGCCATTCCACAGCGTGATTTGGATGAACTCATTTTGAGTATGCCAAACCGATGTTCTTGTGTTGTTAGTGTTCGCGGTAGAAACACGGATTATTAATTGTTTAAGTTACCCAATAAAATTTTAAAGAAAACTGTTATTTCAGTCTTTTTTTCGAACTTTTGTGTTAGTGGTTCAAATGTCAAAAATCCCTTTATTAGGAAAATGGCAAATTTCTTTATTAATGCAAAGGTGACTTGGTTTATCGTTACTGTGACAAACGAAAACACTTTATTCGATGAATCCTTAAAGAAAATTTTAATTAATATCAATCAGGAGAAAAGTTATTGCAAAAATATATGTTGATCCCTAGACACTTTTGATGTGTGTATATCTAACAACAAACAAGGAAATAAATTATGGAATTCTTCATCTAATATTTATTTGTAATAAGTATACAACTATGAATACAGTTGATACTTGTAACTGAACTCGTACTTAATTATAAAGTTAGTTCGTAATTATTAATTATTTACATTAATTATAATCGGAATAAGTTATCTATTAGAGGAATTAACTTATCAATAGTTTATATAATTATAGTATTACATCTGTGTCTATTTGAGCTAATCAGTCGGGAAATACGTATTTACAAAATGCAATCAAATGCAGCAATAAAAGATTTAAGTAGAGTATAAATGGTGCATGTCATTGCCAGTTATGAAATTAGTAGGTACAGTCAACAGCAAAGTAGATGATCAAAATCAGAAAATCAATAGAACGGAGTTCGCGTCAGAACTGTGTAGCGTCGAAGTGATTCAAAAGTATGTGATTGTAAACTATACCAAACATTTACTACTAGGTAGGACAGTTGCCATATTATATTCGTGATCAATTTTGACTCCAAAAGTTATAACTCAATTCATCATCTACTTTTGCTGTTGACTGTACTTCGCTTTTCAATTAGTCTTAGAAAATAGGAATAAACAAATGTGGTAGTAGGTATGAAATAGGTACGTTCAGTCTTGTTTTTTTTTATTGAGAAAATAAAAATAAAAACCAAAACTGAACGTACCTATTTCAATACCTACCAAAATTAAAATTTTGTTAGGATCGCGGAATAAAAAACACCGTGGAGTAAAAAAACCAAAAGAGGAAGTGCTTCTTAATTTGGATGAAAACCCACGTGAAAAACAGTGTCGTTTTAAAATAAAATAGTACGCGACCATGGGTTAGGATGTTCTTAAACATGTGTCCGTTTATACATTCTACATGACGGAAAACATCAATTTATAATCGAGTTACGCTATAAGTAAATAAATGGCTAGTTTGCCATCTTTTTGCCATCAATACATGACTTTAAAGTTTAAACTATAGATACTATATACAAGACCTACTATAGACGCAGATATAACCCTATTGAATCTAAAAACTCAAGCATTAGAACGTTTTATTCCCATCCCAACACTCACTTATCACAGCTTATTAATTTACAATTTTTCACACTCCAATTTACTCGTTTGGTCATTTATATAAACATATTTGCTGTTCTGTACATGCCTCATACCAACAAGCGGATAATTACACAAACACAAGGACTTTTCATTAAGTGGCCCTTGTACAAATTGGACTTAGGTATTGGGCAAGTTAAATCTAGACTTTGTCATGTTAAAATAATTATAGTGCGGCTAACGGTCAAATCTGAAACTAATATTATTCTATTAATTTTGTTTTGTACAGGTTAAATAGTCGAAAGTTAAGATTTAATTTACTCTTTGTACTTATTGTTTTAACCCACCGTACTTTTTTAGTACACTTAGGCGAGGGCTTTATTATTACCCTAAAAACCACCAAGATTCTATTGAGTTGAAACAATAGATTCAACAACAGCGATGCCGTTACCTATAAAGCTATAAGTTTGAGGTCACTTTATGTCGTCATAGAATCATGACAAAAACTGTCAAACGTTCAACATTCCTCGAATAAAAGATGGAAAAAACTTCCCTTAGTCTATTCGTGTCTGAATAACATCATCTATTATACTTATCTGAAAGGAAGTCTGATTCCAACTGGTTGAACGATGGTTGGACTCAAAGTTTCTAACCAATCAAAAATTAGACCTTTCTATTGGATTGAGAACTATCAGACACAGAACAAACGATCGTGCTCATCACACAAAGATTTGTTCTAGGTGGGAATCGAACCCACGACCTCTGGTTTAGCAGCCAGGGTCACTAACCAGACCGACCGTAATGTTCGGCCGTAATTGAGACCATAATGTACAAGAGCCACGAAGAACTTAAATTTATCACTATAGGTAACACCCACATAACGAAGTTTACATTTCTCGTACATACTTACTATGCTTACATATTTAGGAACCAAGAGTCCTCGAAGTATGATTAATAGTTATTTCTTAAACAGTATTTAATTTATCGATACAAACAAGTACCTAGGTATTTTATATTTTGACTTACACAGGCAGGTCGTTCATTACAATATCGCATAAAAGACATGTATGTTCCTTTATTTAAATGGACAAAACTGCTACCATTACTTTATCAATATTAAGTTCCCCTCCGCAATCAACCAGTCTATGCATTAAATCCTAAAAGTGTATATCTCTTAGATTACAATGATGTACAAATCTTAATTTGTTTCATATAAGTATACACGAACGATCCTAATTCCATGTAATAGATTTAACGCAATTTGACTCCAACTAATTCGTAATACAAAAGTTGCTTTGCAATTGGATCAAGTGCAAACTACACTAACTGTAGTTTGTCTGTAAAGACTTTCCACGTACCAATAATAAGACGTCAAATCGTATGGAATCTCCGATGGTCTTTCCAGTTCCTTAGAGCACGTTATCAATCCTCTAAGTCTAGTTCCTACTGAAAACATGACTAGAATGTGTAAAAAATAACAACTTTAGAAATAATATGAGAACACCACATTGATTCAAACAGTAAACTAAAGCAGTGTCAATAGTTTCTTAATCATATTTGAACTCATAAACAAAAAACGATCACCTTCTAAACATAGAGTTTAAATCACAATTTTTGGAATACATTGCAATGGCACTTTTTACATGGGAGTCGACTCCTTTTCTTAATATCCAATATTTAAAGTCACTGTTTTTCTATCCACCACAGAGAAACGGCTTCGTTAGGTCAAGTCACCTCTAACCTTGTTAGCAATGATAGTTTATGTGAAGTTAAGGTGGTGTTTTGGTGGCTATGTGTCGGCTGGTGCTGTGACAGGCGTGGGAGCCGTCGGTGCTGTCGGTGGGGGCGATGCCCTCGCCGCGGCCAGGGCTGCCGCGTGCCGCCGCGCTTTCAGCCGCAGGTCGGCGATGGACGAGGACCGGCATCGCGCTGCTAACGCCGCCAGCCCCGCATACGGCGGACATAAGGCAGCAGCCGCAGCCGCCGCAGCTGCACTAGCGTACTGAAACCAGATCTTTGTTCACACGCGAATACATAATATGCAGGAGATTTTTTTTTGGTTCCGAGAATTTTCAACGAATGGTGCGTTGGCAAACACTGAGTGCGCCTGGTTGTTGATACGATGGACCTTACCTCCTTATTGAGTTATTTGTGAAATAATGCAGTATTAAATGTTCATTTTAGATTCTCATTTTCCGTTTTTATTATGTTTATAGGTGTATTCCGTAATGAGCGTAGCCCTAGCGGTTAAATACTTTTTGAATATGGAGTATATAATTATATGAGTGCTTAGCAAGCTATTATTATTATTCAATACACTAGCTACTGGACGTGAATAAAATCCATTTTATTGTTTACATATTAATTACCTGATGAGCAGCAGCAGATAAAAGCGCGGAGTCAAAAGGCGCGAATGCTGTGGAGGGCGGTGGGTGAGGTGCTAGGGGCGGCAGCGGCGGAGCGGGCGCGCGCGGCACCGCCGACAGCCGCGGCACCGACACGTATGGCGCCACGCGGCACGGCTCCAGCGGGGTGCCGCCGCCGCTCACCAACAACCCTGCGACATACACTAACTCTACACTATCATCGAGGACAATTACTAAAGTCTTCAATCTATTCTAATATAAAAAAGGAAAGATTTGATTGTTTGTTTCTTTGTTTGCATTGAATAGGCTCTATTAGAATAGAATCTCCTGAGCCGATTTGAAAAATTTGCCTATTGGGAAGCAACACTCTCTACGGGTAGTGACATAAGCTTTACCTGCTACATATAAAAATATTGCATCGCGGGAGGAGCTGCGGGTAACACTAATCTAGTATATATAATTCCAGTGTCACGATGTTTGTCCGGGATGAACTCCGAAATAACTCTTGAATCCTACAGAACCGATTTTAATCAAATTTGCACACCGTGTGCAGTTTGATCCAACTTGAAAGATAGGATAGCTTGCATCTCGATTATAATAAAAAAGAGACCGCGGGCGAAGCTGCGGGAAACACCTAGTAAATTATATATTTGTATAGTAAATTAGAAATGAGCGACTGCAGTTTAGTGTTATTAACCCTCACGAGGTTTTTTTTCTTATTTAAACTGTACTTGGGGGAAACATATGTTTTAGCAGAAGAGCAAAGAGTTGATTGGAATAGTTTAGTACGCTCTTATTTTAATTATGGCACAAAGCCCACAAACAAAACATGTATTTGGAGATACTAGTTCTATTTAATTAATGATGTTTCAGTTCTGCGTCCCACTTTTTTAAAGTTGTAGAAGTATACGTATACATAATGAAGCAAGTTAATCCGTCGCCGTCAGTCGGCGTCGCATCGATCTGGCTCGATTGGCAGAGACAAACGAGCGATCCGGCACTACACAAATCCGCCGAGATCCGTTCCCGAACTCCACTTAATTAAATTGATATTTAAGTAAAGCATAATTTGCTCGTAAATTAAGTGAGATCCGTTGTTTATAGCCCGCCCGCCGGGCGAAGTGGGCAATTAATAAATTAACGCGGATCTGCTCGACTTAAGGTGCTCCGTGGGTCTCGTCTGAAAGATTCATTAATTTAATTACTGTTAATAGAAGACCTCGTATTTCGATTATATGAGATGCGATATTGTTTTATCTAAATTGGAGCTTCACAGAAAAGTTAATTTGTCATAACGACGAAAGATGGTGTAGTCTACTAATTAATTTAGTTATATTAAATAGTGATAAATAATGTACCTAACTAAATTAATCAAAATCTTTTTACGAATAATAAAAAATATAACTATGCGTAAGTGGTACATGGCTATTTATTTTGAGTTACTTTAGTGTAGTATACTAAATAGCAAAGGGCTTGTTTTTATCACATGATGGTATTTTAATAACCCTTTATGATTTTATGTTAAAATGTATATTGTATTTGTATTCCAGTATTTGTTTTCGTAGCATACGGCGAGTCTACGGAGGCGGGCGGGCTGGGGCGGCGCTCGCACTCGCTGTAAATCAGAACCTCTCCGGTAGCCGTCGGCATTATCAAAATGGATGCTCCCCGCGCGTATGAGTTATTTCCATATTTGACACCGAATTACTTTCGAGAAGTGCCGACATAAATACCGGCGGAGTGTGCGTCCGGCGCGGCGCGGGTCGGCGCGGAGCGGTGCGGCGCCCTCCGCCCGACGACCGCCGTGCATTTATTTGATTAACTCTGAGTTGTTTAATTTAATCGAATTAGAAGGTAAGCCGGGCCGCTGCTCCTCTCTCGCTTATTTTAAAGCGCTCCGAACATCTTTACAGTGGTTTCTGCGCAATAAAATATCGCCACCCTCGCGACGCGCGAATAACTTTACAATTTTATGAACAGGGGAACAATTAAGCTTCGGTGTATTCTTTTATTCTTGAATTTTACGGCGGCTCTGATTGTTTTTATAGCGAGCGCTGCGAGCGGCGAAGATTCATGTCTTCGTTAAATATGAATTCTTAATTTTTATGAAGATTCAGCGCCTACTGTTTATGATTTAATGGAAATTGATGTAGAAAATATAGCTCTTTGTTTTAAATACAAGTCTAATAAGAATGAAAGTTTATTGTACAGAGCTTTGGATTAAGGTATTATATTCTTCTTCTTAGTCATTCCTTTTACAGTCATCACTTCGGATGATATTATATATTCTTCACAAAGAAAGAAATACATTATTATATGTCGTACTTGTTATGTTACAGATTCTTATGATTTGCCTTGATAGGAATAGATGGTATAGCTAAAAGACTAGAAACATAGAAACTTGGGCTCAATCATATTAATATTTATTATCTTATTCTAGAAATACTAAACCCGGGTTTATTAAACTACGTATCCTTTCCCAAAAGTCATCAAACCCAAATTGGATTAGCTACGCGACAAAGCATCTTCAAATCAGCGATATGAGGCCACAAACGATTGCGTGAATCAATAACAACATTGGGAATCTCGACGCTCCGTTAAAGGGGCATAACATAACAAATAACCGTTTCATTTCACTTTACATGATTATTCTCGTGTTGCACAGGGTGGCCGCGGGGGTGGGGTGCCGGGCGCGGGGGCGGCACATAAGTTAATAAGACATTTAGCAGGGGACGGCGGGATTGCGTCCGAATGGCTCCCGCGGGGAATCATTTTATTCGATTCCGGCGAGCGGCTTTTTTCCGCTTTACGCTCCGTTTAGCGGTTCTTCAATGCTCTCACAATCACGGGATAGTGCCATCTCCTGCAGACTTTGGCGGGTAAGTTGCACCGTCACGTCTCGTTTGTCCTTGTCACGTTATGAGCTAGGACAGCGCTGGCCGCAAGGCAATAATATAAGAGAATCAGATATTTTCGTCTGAACATTGTGTTACTGGGGATATGGGACAGCCGCCATGTCACGATGTGTTAATTAGTGTTACCACTGCAGATACATTGTTTTGACATAAATATTAAGGTCACCCTTTTCTGTAAGAATGAGTTTCGTAATAGGAAAGTAAACGGCAACCGATAACTACACAATGCCCAGTAGAATAATAACTTTATTAATCTTTAATCTTGTTTTGTTTAAAATAGTAAAGCATGCATCTTCAATACAACAGGGATGGGGCCAAAGTGTAAGGAATCTCATGTTATTTAATTTATTTTCTCCTTGACCAGTGTGAGGGAGGTCAGTCAGTCGATCGCTAAGTGCGTTGTGCAATTCCCTGAATTTATCGCCTCGCGTGTACAGTTTCCCGGGTTTTTTACCGCTTTCGCGCGGATTCCCGCCTCGGCCCGCCATTTTAATTATTCATCCGCGTGAGTTATGGTCGAATTAAAAAACTGTTAGAGTCGGACCGGCGCCGGCGGGAGTTGTAATCGAGTTAGACGGAGTCATGGAGAATACATAATGTGCTAGTTCTGTAGTGACAGCGAGCTTGTACATTCCGGCGGGTGCCCGCTAACTAGTGATGTAGTGCAGACCACGCACGAGTGAATTCATTGCGATTATACAGCGGTGCCAACTCGCCGACAACTAGTTTGCCAGAATCATTTGCAATTTGTAGTTTTCGACTACATTGAGCAGGGAAACTGCTTTGAATATAAATTATGATGTTGATTTATTTAGTTGCGTTAAGCTACCATGAAAAATTATCATTACGAATGCTTATTGGAGAGTTTGTGAACTGATTTTTTTAGTATGCAGCCGTTATTGTTTGTCAAAGATAAGAGATAAAGTAATTATGGTGGAAGCAAATCATACCTTTGTGCATCTGACTCTCGTGTTTTCGACATTTTGCTCTTCGGTTTTGAAACCACACCTGTTGGTACAAAAAAGGTAATTAAAACGATTTCTAAATTAATATTGTAATGTAACAAGATCATCATATTATAAAAAAATTGGACAAAGCTATCAAGCTTTGTGTAAAGTCTTTATTTAGTTATGTTTATTGAGACATATATTTTGAACTCGCAAGGCGGGCTGAGGAGACTGGTAGGATGACATGACTACTAATCACTAATGACTTTTCAAGTGATTAGTGATTAGTATCAAACATTGACTGACTAGGTAATATAATAAACTATATTTTTGTACAACTAAAGTAAAAGCCATTTTCTCAACCTCTTTAGTGGAATAGGAAAATTAAGGCGAATGAAAAGTAGAGTCGCCTATATGTACCAGGTTTTTTATAACATATTTATCCCATAACTGTACTACCTTCACTTTGTACTTTAGGTAGAGCTAACTTCAATACTGATTTTCATTGATAATACCTATGCTAAAACTATGCCACATATTTTAATAAATACGAGTTTTATAAAAAACAACAATGAAATTAAAATCAAACACAAACCATTTGCATTTAATCCCGTTTCAATAATTGCCGAAACAAACAAGGGTTGATCTCGCTGCCATTGTGAGAGATTGCTGCCGTGAAATCGCATTACAACACTAGTAGGAGTCCACATCACTATGCTGTATGTTAGTATGGGTTACAGAGAACATGGTACTACGAGCAAACACGGGTAACCGCATTAGCGAGGATGGCACGAACGTTGTTGATTGCATGTACCAGACAATCTGTCGGTGTGTAAACTGCGATTTACATTAACAAAAATACGATCCCTAATTGGTTACGTTTTAATTTATTACGTGCGATTACATTGTCTGTTATTTATGGTCAGTGAATCTAGTAGTTGATTCTTGGATAGTAGTGAAATGGGAATATTATTTCTGACTTTAAGAGTTGGTTTACTATTGTGTTTCTTTGAAAACATTTTAATTAGGTAAGTAAGTAGGTATATCACGGAATACTGCATTAAAATTGTCTTAAACGCAGTCAAAATTCAGTTTGAAAATATTAAGACACATGATTCTTTCACACCTAAAAATATTTAATTTAGAAAAAAATCTGATTGATGACATAAATTATTATTATTATATATATATTTTTTCTTTTTGTATAACTTTTTTATTTAGATCTGTGTTTACCTGTGTGAGGTTCCAAATAAAACATTTTTCTTTCTTTCTTTCTAAATATATAGGTATGAATATTTGAGTAGCTTTTGTTGGTTGTGAATGATGATGACGCTCTTTACGCCACTTACAGGTCTGTAGAGGTTCGTATGAAATAGTGGACTTAATAATGTTTATATCATAATTATTCTTAAAAACTAAGTAAGTATATAAATATGTAGATAACTAGGTAGTATATCAATACACTATTTAGTGTTAAATTTTCGCATGTCTCGTGGCAATACCCGGTCTGTGACTGTGTACACTGGATGTTGTTCCCGGGTGGCGACCGATACTAACTAGGGGCGAATTCATTAGCTCTGATTACATAAGACAATACTACTAAATAACATGCAAATACAGAGCCCCTATGTGCTACATAATTGTTTTAGTTTCATTTGTATTGTTTACATACTTTTTAAATTCTTACTTAGAAAGAGCAGTTATTACTGTATTTGCGTGTTTGTTTTAAATTGTTTACCGGCCTCATTTAGAAGGGTTACCGGTTCCTCTCCTTTTTATAATTTCTTTAAAATATAAATGTTCGTGTCGCGTTGTTTATTCCCAAACAACTCCGTAATCGCATGACCGATTTGTATGAAAATTTTGTGTGCATTTCGGGTAGGTCTGAGAATCGGCTAACATCTTTTCAGTATACAAAAAAAAACTTAATCTTCTCTCAAATATAAAATAATGTAATGTGTAACAGCGAAAAGTACACTTAACTTCAATATTGTTATCACACACCCATGATAAATATCAAACAAGTACCTACTACACACAGTGCACAACACATGTAATCACTGCAAATAAATATCAATAAGGTCAACAAAGAGGCAGGTCACTTGACACTAGTTAAGACGCACGGCATCGCCTGGGGTCAAGGCTTTTATCTATTTATTGGAACGTACTAACATTCCCCTACGATTGGCTCCTCGCTTATCGTCAATCGGACATTAATGACGATGTATCGCCGATAAAGCGTCACTTGCTGGCTCACAGCTAATTACGTGCATTAGTAATGAGCGAGGGTCGTATAAGCTAAGTGAGAGAGCAGTGTCCCTTAATTATTATCGCGAGTGATAATTTTGTGAGTATCACGTAGGTGTTAATTGATATTTGTGATGACGGCACATACTCGTTATAAGGGTGCGAGTAGATATAATTTTGAAGATTATTTCTAGTTTTTGAAGACCTAATGCTTGCCCGATTTTTTGTTAGAACTAAAACAATCTAACCATCAATATTAAGTTTTACATCTATATTTTGAAGAAAATAATTTATTTAGCTACTATTAAAATAAGTAGTTGCTAATTCCAATGCTTTTAATTATCTATTTATATTTACTTTTTGGTTACGCATATTAAATGTTTACGTATATTATCATTGTGACACAAATTATCGTTTCTTAAGTCAAAGCAATTTAATATTTTCTTGCTTTTGCAAGATATTACTGTATTCACATAATTTCCTTATGTATTATTTTGTTTCTCATTATTGTTAACATTTGTAGCTGACAATCTTTTTTTTATTTGTATGTAATGTAATTGTTTGCTTGCCATAGATAAAATGTAGCTGATCTCATTTACTAATGTTAATAAACTTATATTGTACCTTCATTTAGACCAAATAAATTACAGTTTACATTATTCCCATAAAATAGACATTTTCGTGTCTAATATAAAATCACAAAGATATCAATTTATAATTATTTGACCTTTTTTTGCATATACCTCAAATTGGTAAGGTATGATTGCATTATGTAAATATAACGCACGCAATGTGGAAATTAATAGTTGCGTAAAAGAACGGACCAAAGTCATAAATCCGAAGAGTGTTTAACGGTTCATAATTTACAATAGCAGAATTAGGACGAAAGTAATCAAGTGCATTCAAAATTAATAAACAATTTAATGTTTCCTCACAAAACAAATTACATGCATGATGTAAATTTTTAATGTAGCACGATGGCAAATAGGAAACCCCTGTTTAGACTTCCGTACTCAAAAGGTGCCACTGGGAGCTTATTACTAAGGCTCAGTTTTTTGATACCTAGTTAACACAACTAATGGTTAAAAAAGGTAACAAATAGTTTCAAATTTCGGTAGGATACGTATATTCATATTTTTTTATTGTAACAGATGCTTAAATAATTATCTCTCCAACTGAAATGGCCATATGATGGATTAACAATTGATGAAAAAACACGTTTTGAAATTATTAGTTAGCATATTTAACCATTGGTTGAGTTAACTTGGGGTCAAAAAACTGAGCCTAAGTCTCCACTGTCTATCTACCTGTCTGTCAGCAGGCTGTATCTCTTGACATTCATGTCATTTTTCCACCGTAACCGTTAGATGACCCGTACCGTGAGTAGAAATATTACATTTTCACAGAGTGTGTATTTTTCTTGTCACTATGACAACATAGTAAAGTAAATTATAAATTAAAGGGACTCTCTTACTAGAAAAGTCATTTTTTTTTGTTAAATTCTTACCTGAACTCTAGCTTCACTAAGTCCGAGTCGCTGGCTGAGTTCCTCCCTCATGAAAGCGTCAGGGTAGTGGGTCTCGTCGAACAGTCTCTCCAGCTCTCCCAGCTGCTCCAGGGTGAAGTTGGTCCGCGACCTCCTCTGTTTGCCCCCGCCGTTATTGCTGCCACCATTAGGGGACTTATCCGTGACATCTGGCAAGGAAATAGGTTAGGTTGAACTTCAGATTCACACTCAAGCATGACCCCAAACACAGGCAATAACTAGGTTTGCAGTTTGTGTTTATTCAAATCTTATTTAACAGACAAAATTGTATCTATTCTTTTTAAAATAAATAAGTTAGGAGTACATTTCTAATGTAATAACCATTCAGTTATGAAGAGGTAACTCTTCCTGGAAAACAACTGAAAACAGACTTTAATGTTTATACTCAGGTCACAGTTTAGATTAGCTAATCTTTGCCGCATTTTTGTGGGATTTGTATAATTATTTCCGACGGACAGTCCGGGACGGTCCAAGTCAGTCGCGCGATGCTGTTCGTAAAACAAAACCAAAACGTAACTAAGATACAACCTTATTATTGGTATGTAATAAGGTCGTATATTTTTTAAACCGAGTCACGTCTCAAATAATTTAATGTTAACAATGTTACAACAATTCTAAGTTCTATGAAAAACTCACACCGTTATATCGGTATTTCTTGTGCCGTCTGGTTGTTTGTGAAAAAAACTTACGCGTAAGTCGTATTCCGATAAAATGTAAATTGGTGTAAAAAATATTGCAATCGATTCAATTACTGATTTTTAACAAACTGTTTTCATGTTTTGTATGTAGTAAAATAGGATACTTAAAAAGATATCTTATATCCTCTTTCCGTATCTTCTTTATAAAACATGGAAGTAATAGCAAGCAAATCAAAATAAGAGTGTAGTTAACATCAACATTTCATACGCGGGGGTTCTGATCCTCTAGGGAGAGTCCAGTAGCGGGGCACCAGATAAAGTCAGTAGGACTACTGAGAATTTCATAAACAAACATACGTAAAACAGCTGATAGTGAAAACACAAATAGCTGTGTATGTGTGTAAGGCTAGAAAATCTGTCATTAGAAATGAATGAATTCAAATAGGTATGTCATTTCATAGATAGTTAACTTAGAAAGTATATTTCTTAAAACGTTGTAAAATACCGCCGTTGTTTGATTAAAATGCAAACAACGGCAATAATACCTATCAAATTTAAAAGATATGTTTTCGTATAATGCAACACGTAATACGTACGTAACATGCCAAATACTTATATTTATCGTCAGAATATTGAAAACTGTTTATGTTAAAAATATTTTAAAATAATGATATATTATAATGATAGATCCATACATAAAAATATTTACATAACGCGCCCATGAAATAGCAACGTATAGTCCACTGAAAAAAAAAAACAGTGGATGGCTTTACTGTAATACCAGTAATACTAACTAACAATTCAGACTACAGAATGGTGTCGTAGCATTTCTCGTAGCGTCGTAGCCTGCTCATAATTGAGTTAAGATATAACAGTTTCCCTGAGTACTGCTTTGTTCCGATTTAATTGTGTTTGAGATATCTCGTGAACTCGTAACCCTGTTTTAATCATATTTCTTATGTTATAAAATAAATGTATAGAGCGACAAACTTATTAGACCCGGTGACGGCGACGGTGGCGGTGTTGATGACTTTTGTGTTTAGAATTTTCGTGGTTTTATGCCTTCGCCCAAGTTTACAAGGGGTAAATTAAATATGAATTTACGATTATTATATCTATAAGTATTTAAGCTATACAAAACGACATTAGTAAAATAATATAAGTACCAGATTTGGCCACCCACGTTTGTGGGTGAACTTCGTGCATGGCCATATGCAACTGTTTTTTTTATTATTCTGAGGTTTTAAACGGTATTTGGCTTGAAAGTGTATAAATTTAATGAAAATAAAGACTTTTTATTTTGAATTTTGCAATTTATAAAACAGTTAGTTACTTTCTTGTATCATCGTTTTGTGTTTCAAATCTGAGTGTTCGTCGCTTACAAGCAGCCATTTACGAAAAGAAACCAAGTTATTTCAATATTATGTCTATGTTTATTAGCAAAAATACTTACTTCATTGTCATTACATTTAATAATTCTCAAAGAAATCAATTGCCATATGAATTCCGTTAAATTATAATTTCATGACATTGATGTACGTGCCTAATGAATTCTTGATTATAAACTGTCAGTTCATCTATCTATTCTTTTACATCCCAACAATAGCGTGAATTAAATTAATAAGTAATAAATCAGTGAAGTGCTAATACATCGTTAATCGCTTGTACCCGCTACACGGGCCGGGCAGGAGGAAGCAGGAGAGGGGACTCCCGGGAATAAACGGGCTATACGTTTAAGATTGTCGTTTGAAGCAATTTAGCAAATTGGGAAGCTCTCCTTTTTATACGGCAATTATGTAAATGGAGGGATTATCCGGCTGTGGGCGGCGCTGTGAGCCACACCCGCTCTCCCCTTTCGTCTCCGGGGCATCGGAACTCCTCAGACACCTAACGACCAGCGAACAGTGATTAATTGTACAACGCTTCGTAAGTACCTCCCCAGCTCAAGTCGCATCTCTGATTTATTTGAAGAACTCTTTCACGGATATCGGTGAGGCGCCTTCTTTAACACAGTCATCGGCGCTAATCTCCGTTGTAATTTAATTAATGACCGCTTTAAGAACAAGAAATATTTTATTTAAACAGACATTAAAGTTGATTAACATTTATCATAGATTGGCATTTAATTTCAATATTTTGGAGTAGATTTGTAGAAATTGTAGGTTTGAACTCATAATCTAGAATCGAGCGCATGACAAGCTTATCCAAGGCAAGGAAGTTTATCCTTTTACATGAAAAACTATATTAAATCGTTTAGGTTCGACGGCGGTTATGTGACAAACATAAAAATAAACTGAAATAAAAACGTCCGCCTTTTTTGCAGTCGGTAAAGACTACGGATACATTAGTCGTAGCAAGAAGAACATTGAAGATTATTATAATATAGGCCCTATAATTAAAATTCTAAAATTCTCGTATTAAGTTTGTACCCTATATTATAGGGTACAAACTTAATACGAGAATTTTCTTTAGTAAAAATCGTATATTAGTACCTAAATCATAATCATAATATCTACTAGCTTGTAGTATCAGTACTCAGTGGCTCAATCCAATACAGCAGGTTCACTAAATAAAATATATCTAAAGATAAAAATTACTTAAAATATGAATCGAGTTTTATGAGGTGAGGTGGGGTAAGATTACTAAGAGGAAAGAGAAACAGGCTTTTGTAACTCAATAACTATTAATCCTAACTTCAATAATATGTAACTTGTTCGATTAATAGTTACATTATAAATACAATCACAGAAGAACAACAACCATACCGCTAGGATTATTTAAATAAGTTAGTATGACAGAAATAAAAATCCCGTTAAATGATTTCTGAAACTCGTGTTCGCAGCGGCTTCTTATATGTGATCTTACTCCCTGAAAAGTTGTTGTTGACTTCGCATTGAATAAACAAGAACCTTAAACATTATTTCTAAAATATAGTATGTATCTTGCCCCATCTGACCTGATCGTAAACCTATGTAATATGGATAGATTAAAAATAATTAAAATTTAGAAAGGTTTCACAAAACATCCGCAAGCTAATCGTAATTTCTGGACAGTTGGATGCCTTCTCAAGTCTGTTTCATCTGTTTGTCGTGTCTTTTGCCCAAGCTAGGTTGGATTCAGCTTCTAGTTTTACCAGATTCAGCTCAATACCGGGTTGTACATGGGGTTACGTCCTATATTACGGTAGCACGATATACCTACCAAAGCCATAGCATAGCATGACTCTGGTTGTTAGAATTATAACGCCTTTCAAAGTTCAACGTTTGACTCTTGGGACCAATGCCATAACGTGGTTTAAGTGGCACGAAGATCCTCTATTGTTTTCAACTGGTCACCCATCCTCGGACTAACCGTGGCTAGCGCGGCTTAACCTTTATTATCATCGGTCAACCGGGCGGCTTACAATTAGACTAGCGTCTTCTTTGTATTTCTGTAAGTATAATAATATAATATTATTGGACCGACGAAGTCAACAACACTGAATGGATCCACTGCACGAATGTACAAGAAGAGCTACAAGTACCGACGGGTGAACAACGGGTGCTGTTTTTGTCACCAACCACCCTTTATGTGTGGACATGACTATCCTGTTAATGTGATGACGAACAGGAATTTTCATCCGCTTTTTATGACAAATGTGTTGGATATTTATTTACATTAATTATTAACCAAAACAGCAGTTCGTAATTTGATTGCGGGTTATGTTCACTAATAAATTAACATGTGCGTGCATTATGTACTAATAAATAAGCGTGTGCGTGCATTGTGCGTGAATCTTATTTGTAAAACTTGACAAATGAACTGTCGGCCCCAATTTTAAACGTTGATGAATATTTTATACCTAACCTAGATAAATAATGAAATGCCAGTATGAAAAGGATTTACTGGGTGATTGGGTCAGCGTTTATTTGATAGACTTGAAACACTGCTTAAAAAAAATGGCAACAAAAGAATCAGTCATTTTTTTTTAATGACTCCCGCACTTCGGTCTTTAATCCTTGTGTCGCGGGGGTTTCACAAAAATTAAAATCGCATGCACAAAGAACACCCAGATTTTAAACAAGCATCTGTGGATCACACAAATGCTTGTCCCATGCGGGGATCGCATCCGCAGCACGTCGCGTACAGTGGTAATTAGCGGGGTGACTTATACCAATCGGCTATACGTGCAGTCAGTAAAAATTAAAGGCGCTGCATCTCTAAGGTGCACGGGGAGCACGAATTCTGCGTCCACGTAGCTGCAAGCGTCCTTTTGTAGAGCTTGACGTGTTTTAAGAGTATCCTGGGGGGTTAATCGCTAAGCCCAAACAAAACATAACGTGGCATTAT
This sequence comes from Plusia festucae, assembly GCA_950381575.1. Classification (NCBI taxonomy): domain Eukaryota; kingdom Metazoa; phylum Arthropoda; class Insecta; order Lepidoptera; family Noctuidae; genus Plusia; species Plusia festucae. The sequence goes on from OX494431.1 coordinate 13,026,517, forward strand.
ACAGAATACAGTTCAAGAATCGCGGATCACCAAATATTTTTTTGTGTTCCGAGAGTCACCGGGTAGTGTTAGTACACTTATACGTTTTGTTTGGGCCACTTAATTGTTTTTTTTTTTTCGTTTTTCAGATTTTTGTACAGGAATTGCATATGGAAACCTGAAACCTTGCAGTCACTTATCGTTTTTACAGACGGCTACATCAATAACCCGTGCGGTATTAAAATTATCTTAGTTACACCTGTTACAAGTTACAATTCACTAATTTAGCTCTGGGTCATAATAATATTTCCAATAATACTTACTTCAAAGGAAGCATCACGTGTGCCCAATATCGATGCAACAATATGAATTTAAGAAACTAGTTGTAAATTCCCTATTTTTCAACTAGGATGCGGGTAAATAATTTCCTCTCAATTAAAAAAGTAAATATTACTTACTTGAAAAAAACTCTAATTATCCTTCGCTGCTGACATTAGGCCACTCAGGTGTTTATACATAGGTTAACTACTAAGTAATACTGTAATGTATCTTTAAATTGTAATAGATACAATGCATGAATTGATACTCACTTATGTCATAGACATATCAAAACATAGACCCATGCGAGGCTCAAGTTTTATTGGGTCTACATCAATGAGTGAAACGATGTTGGTTTCTGTATGTGCTCTGATCCTATTTTCCTTGATTGGTGCGGGTTTGTATTCACAAGTTGATTACGATTCAGATGTATTGCAACTGTAGTGTGAACTTACCATGTCTGTGGTCATCATCGTCATCATGGCTGGCCTCTCGCTTGCAATGGTGCGCGGGTACGGGTGAGAGCAGCCAGTTCCGAGGGCGCTTCGGCGGCGGCGCCTTGTCCTCGAGCTCGGTGATGTCCACCTCCACGTCGTCGGCGTCGTCGTGGTCTCCAGGCTCGGGCGGCGGCGCCGGCGCCTCGCCACCCTCCAGCGACTTGCTCACGAAGTCCGCCAGCCGCTCCATCACCATTACTGCCGCGGACACGCGGCGGCGCGCGCTCGCCTCGCCTGACACGCTCTACGGAATACACACTGCAGCAATACAGCTCCTTACGCCCACACTTTCATACTTAACACCTTTCAGAGTAAACAACAACTTTATATTTGCTATGTAAAGTTCATTATCGAATGCATGGCCGGCAAGGGCGGTATTACAGACCCCGCCCAAAAGCCGCGCAGGCGCCCGCCCAGCGCGCCGCCGCCGACGATGCACTGAAGCGGCCGCCGGCGGATAATACACGCCTACATTATCGTTACATTGAAAATGAATTTTTAATAGTATTTCCTAGTGTTTGTGTGCATTATTCAGTTGTGAGGACAACTTGTGAATGTTTAGTGACATCAAGATGATGGACACGGATTAGTGCTACGGTGTTAAGGTAGGAGTGCTACGTGAACATTAAATGAAAAGAAATTAAACAATGCACAATTTTGTAATAAGCCAATATATTAATAATTATATACAAATTAAATTACATGACCTTAAACGAAGGATCTGTATAAACCATAGGTATAATTATATCTAAATGTAGGTAAATAATGATAGTCAAAATTAACGATACATAATAGGCTTTGATTTAAGACACCTATTTGCTACAAGCAATAAACAACAATAAATTATAAATAACAGATTTTGTGACGATACGACGATTACAGTTCATATAGAATTGGAACACATCTGCAGTTAGTCCTACACACCTAAGAACGTATATTTTTTGCTACTTTAATTTTCGATCAAACTTTTCTAATTTATTTCAGTGGAAAGGGATCACTAGTACAACGTCACTATAACGCGACAAATCAAAAACAGAGCTACAATTTAAATAAAAACTCCTTAAATTTAAGATTGGGACTCGTCTAAATGATAGCGGCTGTTATTCCGAAGCCAAGTCTGAACTTGTCGTTGGGATGATTGAGGAGGGCGGAGATGTTGCACGCGAGCTTGGCCCTCTTGCCTCCCAGGGCCCTCTGCATCGTGGCCCCCACGAGCCCGTCGGAGTCTGCGGACCCTCGTACCGTCCACTCGTCCGTGTGCCATTCGTAAGCTAACGTTGCTACAGCACGACGGATCGCGAATCCAACCTACAGTGCCATTAAATAAAATAAACTTAATTAGAGCACCTGATCCTGAATAGTATAGATAAGCATTTAGAACTTTTAATAAAAATTTCCGAAGGATGAAGTGGTATGCAGTCAGAAAGATTTAGGATAACGTGAAATAGGTAAGGTATATTTTCCTGTTAATATATGAATGATATAAAAAATCAAGTTAATAAAAAACTAATTAAAATATCATTTAATAAAGCTGGTTCAAATTTGGGCTTCTTTTTAATACCAAATTTCTTTTCCACCTGAAAAAACACGTTTTTTGTATGGGTGCTCGCTTAGATGTTTATTTTTTGTATTTGTACTTATAGTGACAATAGAAAAACAAAGTTTAACTGTCACAGTTTTTGAGATACAGACTGGTGACAGAAGGACGGACGGAGTCTTTGTAACAAGGTCGCGTTCAACCCTTCGGGTACGGATTCCTAAAAATAATATTAAGTCTTACTTCTAACATAGCTGCAACAGTTAGATAAGGTTTGATGGCTCTAGCGTAGCAAAGGTCGAGCCCTCTGTTGCCGAGCGTGGCGCTGACGGAGTGGTCCTCGTCGTACCATCGCCCAGCCCCCGACGCTGAACTCAGCTCCGCAGAGTGACCCCGAGCCACTACCTCTGCTCCCAATGACAACTTGTCTGTCACAGCCTAAAAATATAAAGGAACTTAATTTTTTTTTGGGATGATATATACAGGATTTACTTAAAAGGAGTGCGTACTCATCGAGGTAACAACTTTTTCCAAGGAATATAGGTCGAAATCTTAAAATGGAAAATGAACTTTTCAAACAAAGTGACATAATATTATGTTTGTTAGGAAAGGTTGTTCAGTTTTATGCACCTGATTACCTTGTTGAATAAACTGTTTTACTTTCTCGTATGTAAGTACCAAGGTAAGAATAATTTATGTACAACATGACGTGTGTATTCTAGGCACTAAATCTTGGATGAAATCGAAGCAAAACTTGTTATTAATTTTTTTAAGAGAATTGTACTGCTATTGTGTGATCCAATACCTGCAAATAATGAAGTGCAATGAACTCGCGATTAACAGCGATAACAGACGCCGTGCATCTGTCGAAATAAGCATCAAAAATGCTTTCGAAGCTGTAGAACTCTCCGTCGGCTATCTGCGAGACGATGGTAGCCCGAGTCCCTTGAGAAGGTCCTACGCGCGTTTCGCAGCTCATCTGTCCGCCGGGCGCTGCTTCCATGACAAAGTACGGTATCGCTGAAGGCTTATTTTTATCCACATATGACAGTAATAGCTTGTATCCTCCGGGTGACACTGAACTGAAGGCCAGTGAATGACCTAAGACCCAATTGCCCTTCGAACTCTGTTTAAATGACACACAACCACCCTCAAAACATTGCGGAAGCCTATATCTTGCTGCATTATGTATATGTCGCAATAAGCCAGGGTTGGTAGCACCTGCTGGGAGGACGTAAGGATCCTTTCCACACACACGTCCTGTGCGGGAACCGGTGACTCCGGCTCCAGTCTTTCCTCTATCGCCGGCAGTACATTTAGAGGATTGAGGCACTTTGCATTTGCAAACTTTGATCGATGGTCCATCACCACCAGCACATTTATCACCAGTATGTGTGTCGGGGGATTCCTTCGCAGGAGAATTTCTCCTCGGAGATCCGGGATGTTGCCAATGATCCTTCCGTGGAGAATTTGGTTCGCATGGCTGATTCGGTCCCTTTGCATGAATAGTTTCAAACAGTCCCAACTTTAACAAATTCAGTAACGATAGTGACCAGAAGGACTTAGTACCACTTTCCTTTTTATTCATTTTTACCGGATTGTTTAGTTTATTCGTAAAAAGATAATTTTGAAGTACATAATTATGTCATACGGAACAGGTGTCAAATTAAACCAGCTTTAAAAATGGAACTTGTCCTTGGAAAGACAATGTTTTTCATTTCATTTATAAACTCTTTTACTCAACATAATTATTGTTAGCTTAACGGAATCTATTTTAAGTTTACAATTTGCCACGCTGAAGCCGTCAAAGATGAAACTAATTCGGCTACCACATCTTGGGAACTAACTACCCAAGAAGCTATCATTTGATTTGACTTGATTATGTAAAGTACCGATGCATAATTAATTAAACCGCAGCGCCTGTAAGTGAAGCAGGGTGTGCGACTACATGTCTCGTTTTCATTTCTACATAAAGTCATCGCTAAATTGATGATCTACATTTTTTGCATTCCTATATCTTTGGCTCATATTTTAGCCAACAGATGACATAAGTTTATAAAAATAAAATTGAGAATTTGGCAAATCAAATCTCAATAATATAAAATTCCAGAATTTCGTGATCTTTCGGAGCTACGGTTGGTCTGTAATTTTATTTTCTCGAAAACCATTCCCTAATAGAGCAAGAGCCCACGACGGCCAGACCTTCGTCATTTTATAAAAGTTCTTCTGTGCATGTATTATATATAAGATAAGAACGACCAGCGACTATAGAGTTTGGGTTGTGGTTACTTGGGCAGGTAACCGGTAGTAAAGTTGTACAAAATAGTACCTTAAATTCGTTAAAGTCTTCTTCTGCCTAGCCTTTTCCCAAGCTATGTTGGGGTCGGCTTCCAGTGTTACCGGATTTAGCTGAATACCGTATTTTACATAGAGCGACTGCCTATCTGACCTCCACAACCTATTGCTAGGTAATACAGTATTCCATAGTAAGACTGGTTGTCAGAATTGTAATGACTTAACGACTATCAAAGATCACTGTATGACAGTAGGGACCAACGGCTTAACGTGCTTTCCGAGGCACGGAGGGGTCTCGATATGTTTATAAATGGTCACCCATCCACGGACCAACCGCGGCGAGCGCGGCTTAACCTTTACTATCGGTCAAACCGTACGGCTTACACTTAGCCACGAGCCCCTCTAAATTCGTTAAAGTATAAAGCTCAATTTTTTTATATTTTCTCCGGGATAACTTTAGAAATCTTGTCATCCATTGCCGGACACTTATGACAGTTGCTACCCATTTTTCACCTAAACTTGAATAAATTTTAACTATACTTTCGTTATAGTATAAAAGCTAAATTTTATATATGTTACTTGGGGACCTATAAAAAAATGTTGCCTCAATAGCCGGACAGTTTCAATGGTTTTTACATCTTGCCAGACACATTGAAAGTCCGCTGTAGGTGCGAGCGCGAGTACTCAGTCGACTGCGATCTTTTAAGATATCCAATAAAAAATTCGTTACGTTCGGAGGAAACGTTAAAAAAATGACAAACTGTTTTGAAAATCAGAAAAAAACATAACCTTAAATATAAAGACATTAATTTGCCTGATGGTTTTTTGGAAAATGGTTATCACCGGGGATGTTATAAAAAAGCATTTACAGGACTTATGAAAAACATACTTGTTTCTGAACCTGAAAATTCGACAAAAAACAGTAAAAAACAAAAATTAGCCAGTATACCTACAGACAATAGCTCAAAAAACCTCGTTGTTGATACACAGAACCATCTCATTTACAGTCTTCCTCTACAGAATCTTCAATAACATTGCGATCAAGTTTAATTTCTGAACCAATAGGACTTCAATCTACAACTTCTCAAGAAAATATTGAAGTTTTTGAACCAGATGTTAGGGCTCGTACACAAAACTGCGTTGCGACGTCGCATCGCAAAAATGTGCGAGATCTGTCTATGGCGATACGTAGAGGAAGCTCGCACATTTTTGCGATGCGTCGTCGCATCGCAGTTTTGTGTACGAGCCCTTAGTGAAGATGATTCAACTCAGGATGCAAATATTCTAAGCGAAAAAGAAGCTAATTATATCGACTATCAAATTGTTTGTCTGTTTTGTAACAAAAAATGCTTCCACTTCATAAAGCTGATACCAACCAATTTAAATCTAGTGTACTACCCAACATCGAAAGTCAAGAGTCAGAATTATTTAATAAATTGAAAAAAAAGTAAGTTTAGTTTCAATAATAAAATATCCTCTTCTAAAAAACCATCCAGTAAAAGTGATTGGCATTTTCATCGGGAAAATCACCAATTAGCTTTTAATGAAATGAGGTAGACGTTATTATTAAGAAAGGTCGTTGTTATTCATTAGTATGAAATTTATAAAAACGATTAAATATTTTATTTACATGTAATTATACTTTTTTTTTTATTTGATGATATTAAAATAACCTTTTTTTACTTTATATAACATGGCTATGAACGTAATGAAATTACTTTTTATTGGATGTCTTAAAAGATCGCAGTCGACTGAGTACTCGCGCTCGCACCTACAGCGGACTTTCAATGTGTCTGGCAAGATGTAAAAACCATTGAAACTGTCCGGCTATTGAGGCAACATTTTTTTATAGGTCCCCAAGTAACATATATAAAATTTAGCTTTTATACTATAACGAAAGTATAGTTAAAATTTATTCAAGTTTAGGTGAAAAATGGGTAGCAACTGTCATAAGTGTCCGGCAATGGATGACAAGATTTCTAAAGTTATCCCGGAGAAAATATAAAAAAATTGAGCTTTATACTTTAACGAATTTAAGGTACTATTTTGTACACCTTTACTACCGGTTACCTGCCTAATTAACCACAACCCAAACTCTATAGTCGCTGGTCGTTCTTATCTTATATAATTATATGTATACATGCACAGAAGAACTTTCAGCTTTTATAAAATGACGAAGGTCTGGCCGTCGTGGGCTCTTGGGCTATAAGCTAAGTGTTACTTTTCGTGCAAATCAATCCTTTCACAAGTCATAAACTGCATCAAATCCTAAAATTATAAGGATAATAAATTGAGTCTTAAAAATGCCGCTCAATACTTAGTCATATACCTATGTCATAGTAACATACCAAATCAGAATCATACCATTAATTTGGACCCCGGTAACTAGAGAATACCTAAACTTCTGAAGTCTATCAAAAAATGTTCTTCAAAAAGTCTTATGTTCGACATGTACGGCTTTTGTCGTCTAGTAAATTAAGACCTAATTATCCCATCCCATACCAAGTTTGATAAAAATCGATTCGCGTCAGACAGACAGAGTTACTTTCCTACTATATTAAGCTTTTCTATTATTAATAGTATGGACGAATGGATTATTGCATCTCTTGGTAGGTGATGATAAATAATAAATATCATTTCTATTACAATTAGTCCATTTTTATTTCCTCATAGACCTCAGTAGCAAGCAAAGAAGAGTAGAAAGCAAATCCAATCGTTGATGTTTATCCCCGTCGAACAAATTTCGCTCATACGCACGCGAAGAAAAACGGGGATTAACCTCAGGGAATTACATAAATTATTAACGTAGACGCACATAATCGGCAGAGATGTGAACATTCGTAGCATTATGTATTATATTTTTACCCTTTTACTCTTAATAGTAAAAAAGAGACAACAAGATAATTATACTGTTAACAGGAATTATTATGACAAAAAATGAGACGAATGCGAATGAGACAAATGGATATGAATGGGACCTCCTAGCTGAGACATGGCTGAGACGTAGCGTAGCTCAATGATACGATGACCGATGACGTATGTAATATTTTAATTAGAAATTTTGACTTTGACAAGTTTGACAGACACACAAACAAAAAAGAAGTCAACTAAATTGAATTCTCAAGTACAATCAAACTTTTGTGAATTGTTGTTTTTAAATATTGAATAATTATACTACGTAAATATTTGTCGTTTATAATTTTATTTTGAATATTAAGTAAATGTGTAACTGTATGAACATAACTTTTATGAAAAAGTGCATCAAGGATTGTGTGAACTTCAAAAACATCAAACACTGACTAATAAAATTACACACGCGCATCAAAAAGCAAGAACAAAAATGACTGCTCTAAACTTGAAAGTTTCTAAACTTTTGGAGATGTTTAAAGGACTGAAATCAGATGCAGTTCCGAGAGCACCTAGGGCTTCTGGCGAGAGCACTAATACAGAAGGACCGAATGTCAACGTTGACCCATCGGAAGAACAGGAAGAAGAAATCGTAATAGAGCCTGATCCTGAGGACGATTTAAAAAAACAAAAGAAATCTAAAAAAAAGTTTTTCAAATCCAAGAAAGTTGATGATGATGATGATGAAGATTTTATGAAGAAAGGTAAAGAAAAAAGAGGAAGTGCTAGTTCGGTAAATGTTCAAGGTGAGTCATTGATCTCCATAATTATTTCTACCTTTGATTGCTTGTAGTAGTGTATTCATGTTTAGCCATTATTTTATATTTTACTAGCTGATGCCCACAGCTTCGCCAGTGTGAATGTTGGTTAGCATTATATTAAAAAACCTGACAAATTATACCTAAAACCTTTTCATCCTTTTCACCCATAGGTAAAAAACAGCATGAAAATCAGTGTGGTAGTTTTTAAGTTTACCGTGAACAGGCAGACACTGTGGAGGACTTTGTTTTATAATATGTAGTAATTAACCGACATAATAAACAAGACTAATAATGGAAAAACATAATAGTAGTCCCTTGAACTAACAACAAAAACACCTAGAATTCTCTTTAAGTTAAGATTAATTGCTAAATAATTTCAATTAATTGTTTTGAAAGTCTCTTTAATTCAATACCTAAATTTTATTTATATCATTACCTATGTTGATGTCCTACTTACAATATATGAAAATCATTGTAAATTAAAAGCAATCAAATTGTTTTATCACTCTTGAGATAGCTATAATCATAATAACATATGATTTTATAATCATGATTGTGCTGTATGTATGATTATACATATACATAACACACTTATTATTCTAGAACAAAAATAAAGAAAAATTGGAACAGTACTTAAGTACATAAAAACTATTGTTCTGTGTTTCCATGATGTCATCAGTTTGTAATATATTTCAGTCTGCCTATATGTACAACCATTTGTTATTATTACATGAAGTAAAAGTTAAAATAGTTTAAAGATACTTTTTTATGCTGATGGGCTTTTTGATATGTCTTACCTATCTACTAAACCTAATCCCTAGCTGTGTTGGTGTCAATATTACTGGATTGATGTATTGCTAAAAAGTTTTACACAAAACAGTAAAATTTTGTTCTTTCCTGCCTTATATTTGATATTTTGTATTTTTCATATCAGCATTGTATATCAACAATTTTTTTTTTCAAATTACAGCCACTGGAAATGTATACAACATAGTAAACTCCAAAGGTGTGCGACTCGGTAATGATTATTATTTCGGCCCTGTTGCTATGTCACCACAAAACAAAACAGGCAAAGAGAAACAGTATGAAGAGGAAGAAATTGAAAAGGACAATTTAATTAAGTTGGTAATGGAAGCTAAAATAAAGGTAATTTAAGTTATTAAGCTCTTTTTACTGTAATAATAGAACAGTATTTATTGGTGCATGTTTCAAAATTTAATAATTTCGATTTAAAAGATTCTTTATTTCCCATAAGAATAAATAAAATATTTTCACTTACATGAGAAACACACATAACTATTAATTACACTATCAATCGCACACAGGCGAACACCAATATAAAATATTATTCTATTCCTGAAAAACAACATTTGAAATATTATAATATTAGGTAACTTACCTCAAAACTATTTACGTTGTTTACTGGCATAGTGTTTTAAATATATAAAACGTACATACCTATTAATATGTGCCTATAATTATCTCACTGCTGCGCAAAGGCGTTCTCACTAATGCAGTCCCTCGGTATCACTGTATTGTACTAAAAAAATAATTTAACTAATAAATCAGTATTAGTTATAATTATAAATCATTACTCTTATATATTTCCAGCCCGACCATGACTACATAGACAATGTATCAAAGAACCTCGGTAAGAATTGGCACAGCTTCTTTAGATCACTGGGCTTCTCCCAAGGCAGGATTGAGACCGCTGAGATTAATGCAGCTGGTTATGATATATCAGAGGTAAGCCTATCTAAACTATATAATATTACTACTAGATGACCAAGTCAACTTTATTTTGTTATAAAGGATTCTTTTTTATGGAGTGCGTATATTCAACGAGGTAATCAGGTGCATAAAATTGAACAACTTTTCCCGAGGAACATAGGTCGAAATCTCAAAATTGAAAATCAATCTTTCATACAAACATAAGTCAGTTTATAGTGTTCATACGCACTTATCGTATCGACGCCTTAGGCAATATATATAAGGTTTTAATAAATAATTTCTTATATTAATATTCTATTTTGACGTCGATGGCAATCATATTGTGTCCCAGATATATGCTAAGAAAACTGCATCATTTCATGCATCAGCTTTTTATTTTAACCGTCCAGAATGCAGGTGTGGTTACGAAAGACAAGATAACCGGTTAACAGATGTTCCATTGTTTGTGGAGTGATACCTCATACACTTGTATTATTATGACTCTTTCTTAGATACGTCCTTATTTTCACACTGTAATAATTCTTGTACGTTTTGACTTACATTTGTGTTTTTTTTTGTAGGCTCGTTACAAACTGCTTTTGGACTGGGTAAATAATGACGATGACGGCACTCTAGGCCGCCTAGCTAATCTGCTGTGGGAAGAAGGAGAAAGGAGCATAGTGAAAAATTTGTCTGTCATGTACAAAAAGAGTAAAAAGCGATAAAATATATATTGTTGGTGAAAAATATTAAATCAACTTCCATTACTGTATAGAAAATTGAGACACAAGACATGTAATGTCTAAATATATTGTGTGAATATGTAATATACAAACACAATAATATTATAACATTAATATTAAACAGCACAATGAAATTAGCTGAATTGCATTATTTGCAACTCTCAGCTCATAATATGTAATTTAATTTTATGTAAGGTAATAATTATGATAGCTGATTAAGACTTAAAAAATATATGGCACTAATTAGTGATTAATGTAATTTTGAAGATAGGGAATATAAAACTTTTTTTTACTTGCAGAAATAATTGTTAGAAAAATAAATTAACAGTTTAGAAGAAAAATGCATTAAATAATCTGTAAGAAATCTTAATTAATGTACATTCTGCTAGTGCTTTGCCACTCGGTTCCACAAGTGACTGTTCACTTGGAATTGGATGCTAGATATAGTTATTAAATACTTAAACCTTTAGTTCCAATTGCCGACAATGCATCTACAAGCTGCGCTCTTGTGAAATGATGATACAATGTAACATACTTAATTATATTATGCGTAATATAAGAAAAGGATATTGGAAATTTACTAATTTGTATTCAGTAGATATAAGTACTCGTACAATAATAATTATCAAGTTTTGTGACTATAGTTGCCAAAAAAGCGATTTAATGTAAATAAACGTGATCAGCTCAAACTTAATGTGATAATATTAAATATTGCGAGTATATATATCTGAAAATATAATATAAACTTTTTAAAATTGATATATATTTTGGAACTAGTCACAGAAACTTTTACAAATTAAGAAAGAATTTAATGTGTCAGCAATCTATTGTTATAGATATATAAAGAGGTCAATTGATTAAAATTAATATTAAAAATAGTGTGTGTTATTATTTAAAGTACTCAAATGAGAAAACAATCGCATAGCTAGTGCTACACAAATATTTTTAGTGATTTTAGTGAATGCGGAGAAAATCCCTCGACACATTTCAGCCATTTTTTTTCGCTGTAGGTACTGTTTTCGACTTCAATGTGTTAAAATAGTCAACTATTTCGACAGCTGAAAGGAAGGCAGGTATAGCACGGTGCAAACTTAATGGCGGCTGTGAACATAGGCGAGTAGCTGCACAGTAACAAATTCGCACACCAGCGGGGGTGTGGGGTGAGGCACTGCGCTGTGCGGAACACACTTCATAGCCACCGTTAAGTTTGAGTCGCAATGTAATAACTTTTAAACTATCGTGTTGCACGATTATAATAAAAACGTCGTGCGTGACGTAATTTTATTGCTCTGTACAAGACTTGACAATCCACCAGTATTTTAAGCGACCACGGTAGCTCTTCGTTACATTATAAAAACAACCGTTTTGTTAATGTCAGCAAGCAATTAAAACAAATGCTTGTCATTAGATAACTGAAAACCGGTGTAGCGTAGAGGTTATCATTATCGTCGTACAGTTACTGTTGTATAGCTATCTATACGCGCAGTTGCCCGCAGTCAGTGGTTGTAACTAAACTACAATATGCCAATCTCAGACCGTAGCGGGTTGAAAATTGTTAAGATTGATGTAAAAGATGTGAGGTTTCCGACCTCGCTTGGGTCCCATGGATCTGATGCACTTGTAAGTTATTTTTACTAATAATTTATTATTGCATAATTATAAGATTACATTTATTTACTATATTGTAGTCTGTGCATTTATTTCGCTCTTGGTGATTTCATCCCTATTCTTACCTTATTCCGTTTTGACTGCATTTGTGTTTACTTGGGCCTAGGAACTATTGTGGCGGGTTCAAGACTTTTCGGCTTGATACCGCTGAAGTCTGCCATCTATCTCTCTACCTACCCTCCCTAATTTCAGGTTTGAAACTTGAAAACTTGAAATTACAATAGATACTTAACACCTTCCCTGTCCTGTCAGAAGACACAATAGTTATACAATGGAAATGTTCATTTATGTTGTGACTCACGGGACAGTAAAAGGGACTATGGATAATTAATATTGATAACAATTTTATGATAGTTGAAAGTTGTAAAGTTAGGTAAGTTTATACTGTTATGCATGTAGGTATAAAGTAAAAATTCTTATTTTTGTAGCACGTCGACCCTAACTACTCCTGTGCGTATGTGACCACAACCACAGAGAATGGCAAGCAAGGATTTGGGCTGACTTTCACTTGCGGACGAGGCACCGAAATAATAGTCCTCACAATTAGGTCTATGAAGAAATTCATCTTGGGCAAAAATGCTGGTGATATTTTTGCCGATTTCGCTGGCTTCTGGCGCACTATTACTAACGACTCGCAAATGAGATGGGTAAAGGCAAAACAATTTACTTAATACTTATGCGTTTGTTTTAGTAGAGTGTAGGACGATATTTTAAAGAATTTACTTGTCATAGATTGGTCCAGAAAAAGGAGTCGCTCATTTGGCTGCAGCTGCAGTTCTAAATTCCTTATGGGATTTATGGGCCCGCCTCGAAAACAAACCACTATGGCGTCTTCTAGCTGACATGGAACCTGAGGTAGGTACCTAGCTAATTAGTTCACAACTCAACAAAGTACACAAGAGCCCTATCATGTTACTTGCGGTTAGACAATGTGTCATATTGTAATTGTAGCTGTGGATAATTATGGTAATTTGTACGAAGGGTTTATTTACATTAACGATAATTTCTGACAGGAGTTGGTGTCTACAATAGATTTTCGGTATATAACAGACGTGATCACCAAGGACGAAGCAATACAATTACTGAAGGAGAAAAGTGCGGGTAAAGAAGAGAGAATAAAACGTTTACAGACGGAAGGATACCCTGCCTACACCACACAAGTCGGTAAGTGGGATTGTGGGAATATTTTAAATTAACCTATTATTTTATTATGTAAATTATAGTATTTTGTAATTAATTTGTTTTCATCCCAATTAAGTATTAGGTACCTAATTTGTAGGCATAGCGGAAAATCGTCGCCACAAAAATCAGATTTTTGATTGATTCATAATTTAGTTATTTCTGAAGGTAGTAGAGTTATCACTTTGACGTAACGTCAAATACTGGAGGGGCGGCCATGCGGCCATCTTGAATTCGAGGCACGCCATTCATTATTAATTCGACATCGAACGATCTCGCACGCATCCACGTGTTGAGCGATGTGATAGTTATTTTTCTAATCTAGAAATAATCTAGAAATATTTAATCGATTCTTCGTGATTACTTGATTGTAAAAGATAAAAGATGTGTAATAGTGCTAATGTTGATTGTTATACTAGAGTGATTAAAGAGTCACCGTATTTCTGTGGTAGTGTCTCTTTCTCGCCCCATGATTCATCGCTAGGATACTCGTATAACAATTTGGTAACCCAGTTGAAAAGAGCGAAGTCCCGTCATCCGAAGGGGTAATAAAACATTAAAAAGGATCATCGTTACGATGACACGACTACGGTTACTAGGTTATAAAGTTTCCTAGGATATAACGGTTAACGATTTGTTTGTGAAACCACTACTTATTAAAAGGTCATGGACAGTGCAATGCCAGTGTGCAGTTTGTTTCCGCCGCTTGTTCTCTCTGGCCTGGTACTAGCAGGTGGCAACAGGTGGGCAATCTTAGGCCTTATCTTGTGTAATGATAATATCTGTGAGTAGGTAAATAGCAATGAAAATAAGTGTCTAATAAACAACCCTTCTGATGGTGGCTATCCTATGGTCTTCGTATCGAGGTGTCTACAAATTTATTTATACTTAATATACTTTTATTTTAGTAAATTTAAATTAAATGTTATTTGCAATGTTATGTTAGTCTGGTTTTCCTGAAATAATAAAAAAAATTGTTATTGAATGAATGAAGAAAAAATTTGAACCTCCAGTAGGACTCGAACCTGCGACTCCTGTTTCGGTAAGAATAAAAATCTACCTGCACAACTCTGCAATTATTGATATACAGCAACAGAATAATATCACCCAATTAAGATGACAGAGAAATCGTTTGATTGCCCATAAAATAAACAACTCGTAAATTAACAAACCACTCACAAGGTTACATATTGGATGCCTTATTATATTCGATAATTATATTTTCAGGTTGGTTGGGTTACAGTGACGAGTTGGTGCAGTCGCTATGCGAAAAGTACCTGAAGCTTGGTTTTAAATACTTCAAAGTAAAGGTCGGTGTTAACTTCGACGACGATTACCGGCGGTGCAGCGCTGTCCGCAAATGTATTGGATATGACAATGTTTTGGTGAGCGTAAAAATACTCTTGCCAATATTTGTAACTAGCTCTTGCTCGCGGCTCCGCCCGCGTGGGCGTCGGAAAAAAGTAGCCTAGCTATAACCTTCCTCAATAAAAGGGCCACAATTTTTCAAATCGGACTAGTTATTTCTGAGATTAGCGCGTTCAAGCGATCAAACAAAGAAACGTTGTAGTTTTATACTATTGTGTAGATGTACAAAATTTTAGTAACTTTATGAACATTTAAATGACTTTATTCTACGCAGATGGTTGATGCAAACCAAGCTTGGAGTGTAAATGAAGCGATCGAGTGGATGAAAAAGCTCGCGCCGCTGAAACCGATGTGGATCGAGGAACCGACCTCGCCTGATGACGTTCTTGGACACGCAACTATTTCTAAGGCTTTGGAGTAAGAAATAACATAACAATAGGTGTACAGTAACTCAAACTGACCCAGTGACCAAATCCGGAACTAATCTTCTTCTTCTATATATTAATAATTTCGTTCAGGGCTACGGTAGACTCGATCGAAACCTTATATGAATAACAAAACATAAAAAAATATTGATTTCGAGTCGACAACATATATCCGCAAAATTCGGATTATGGAGAATTTCGTTAAATTCTAATGGCACTGACAAACAAAAAAACCGCAGTCGCCATCTTGGGTAATTAATAAGGCCGCGTTCCGTAACAGATAATTCTGCTTCGAAGTGATTCAAGGAGTTTATTATCATACAACCTCCTTGAAGTGATTACAGTGCTGACAGGGCGTATGACAGTTGCATGATAGTTGGGACCAGAATCGTTTCGGAACGCGATATTTATTTCGCTTTTTTCACGTTCCGTTGCATAATATACGCCTCACCAATTAACACATCGCGTACGTCGCGCCAAAGAAGTAGCCATCACAAAGAACTGTGACTCATTTGACTGTGTAAAACGAAACGTTTATATTAATAACACAAAATGTACATATAAAATATATGTGTAGTCTGTAAGGTATATATCTATGGGCCTAAGTAGCCTGAAAATGCCGGCAACATTGAGTTAATCATAACAAAACTTAATACTTTTCTTCGGTCGTTGACGTTTCGCGAAAATATTGTTTTTGAAACTTTTTTTATGATAAACTCCTTTTTTATGATAAACTCTTTGTTATGTGTTCTTTCTTTAAACCTGAGATTGGCCAATTGCGATAACAACCATAGAAAAAAGAATACTAACCATAACAAAAATCAATGCTGTCAGTCAGCGGTAATTTTATTTCTTAATTATATATTATTATTATAGAAACGTCTTGCCGGGAACATTGATTGAATCATAACAAAACTTAATACTTTTCTTCAGTCATTGACGTTTCGCGAAAATATTGTTTTTGAAACTTTTTTATGATAAACTCTTTGTTATGTGTTCTTTCTTTAAACCTGAGATTGGCCAATTGAACCGATATTATAGAACCGATGACTACAGAATATTTACCTACATTGTGTATCATGAGTCACATTTAAACCGAGCGGAGCCGGGTTTTCATCTAGTATATTAATAATTTCGTTCAGGGCTACGGTAGACTCGATCGAAACCTTATATGAATAACAAAACTTAAAAAAATATTGATTTCGAGTCGACAACATATATCCGCAAAATTCGGATTATGGAGAATTTCGTTAAATTCTAATGGCACTGACAAACAAAAAACCGCAGTCGCCATCTTGGGTAATTAATAAGGCCGCGTTCCGTAACAGATAATTCTGTTTCGAAGTGATTCAAGGAGTTTATTATCATACAACCTCCTTGAAGTGATTACAGTGCTGACAGGGCGTATGACAGTTGCATGATAGTTGGGACCAGAATCGTTTCGGAACGCGATATTTATTTCGCTTTTTTCACGTTCCGTTGCATAATATACGCCTCGCCAATTAACACATCGCGTGCGTCGCGCCAAAGAAGTAGCCATCACAAAGAACTGTGACTTATTTGACTGTGTAAAACGAAACGTTTATATTAATAACACAAAATGTACTTATAAAATATATGTGTAGTCTGTAAGGTATATATCTATGGGCCTAAGTAGCCTGAAAACGCCGGTAACATTGAGTTAATCATAGCAAAACTTAATACTTTTCTTCAGTCGTCGACGTTTCGCGAAAATATTGTTTTTGAAACTTTTTTTATGATAAACTCCTTTTTTATGATAAACTCTTTGTTATGTGTTCTTTCTTTAAACCTGAGATTGGCCAATTGCGATAACAACCATAGAAAAAAGAATACTAACCATAACAAAAATCAATGCTGTCAGTCAGCGGTAATTTTATTTCTTAACTAGCTGTTGCCCGCGGCTTCGCTCGCGCGTAAAGTAAAGAGTAGTATTAAAGGTAGATGTATTCTGTGATTTTCAAAGTAAGGAGAATGTATAAAATTTTTCATCTAATATTATGGCGTTAAAATAATAATAAAAGTAAAGTAAGTAGCAAAAGCATTTGTGTTATGGAATCGGAGACAAAAAAGGTACCATAAACACCCAGACTCCAGACTATGTATAAAAGTGCTTTTCTACATGGACCCGTCCGGGGATCGAACCTGGAACCTTAGAGCTGGCGACACCTTAAAAACCGGAGTGAACGCCACTCGACCACGGGAGTCGTCATTATAGATATGTCTTAGATGGTCATTATCTTATCTATTTATCTTTTCATCTGTCTATCTTTGAGAATACTGAACTTCACATACCAACTATTTCAGCCCTTATTTCACCCCCTTAGAGGGTAGATTTCTAAAATCTTGGAAATACATCTTATTTATGTCTAACTAATAACCCTTGTATGAAATTGAATGTGTCTTTGAAAATGACACAATTCATATGCCTACAAACTTCCAACCCCTTTTTCACCCTCTTAGGGGGATGATTTTTAAAATCGCTGAAATCGTGTTTATTTATTTCTATCCAGAAACCCGTATACGAAATTTCATGTGTCTATCATTGAAAATACCGAACTTCCCATAAAAACTTTCAACCCCTATTTCACCCCCTTAGGGGGTAGATTTCTAAAATCTCGGAAATACATCTTATTTATTTCTAACTAATAACCCTTGTATGAAATTGAATGTGTCTATCTTTGAAAACGACACAATTCATACCTACAAACTTCCAACCCCTTTTTCACCCTCTTAGGGGGATGATTTTTAAAATCGCTGTTTTGAAACCAAGTTTCATCGAAATCGAACCAGTAGTTTTTGCGTGATGCCTGAACAAACAGACAGATAGACAGACAGACAGACAAAAATTTTTTTAATCACATTTTTGGATTCGGTGTCGGTCTAGTAACACACCCCGCCATAATTTTTTTTGATATTTTCAATGTACAGAATTTTCACTTCTACAGATTTATTATAAGTATAGATTATTATTATTGTAGAAACGTCTTGCCGGAAACATTGATTGAATCATAACAAAACTTAATACTTTTCTTCAGTCATTGACGTTTCGCGAAAATATTGTTTTTGAAACTTTTTTATGATAAACTCTTTGTTATGTGTTCTTTCTTTAAACCTGGGCCAATTGAACCGATATTATAGAACCGATGACTACAGAATATTTACCTACATTGTGTATCGTGAGTCACATTTAAACCGAGCGGAGCCGGGTTTTCATCTAGTATTATTAAAAAATAATAATTTTGTATAGTTTAAATATAACATAATCGAAAATTAAGATTTAGTCCTTGTACACTTAGGCGAGGGCATTATTTTTACCCTGTTAACCCAAGAAAATTTTATTGACTCGAAACACTAAACAGATACAGCACTCGTCAAACTTTATGGTCGCTCCGAACCTAGCCGCATTACGCTGCGCAAAACACAAAATCAAGTATCAGCGGGACGTACGCGGGGCGTGGAGGCAGGGCACACCCGCGCGCGCTGTCTTCCACCCGCAAGCGTCCTCGCCTCCCGCGCGTTTTGCGAGTGTGTGAGTAGTGTGTATGAGAGTATGCAGTAGTATGAGTGTACCATGCGGAAGTTCGTACCGACGGCTACATTCAGAGCGGCCATAAAGAATGGCGAGTGATCTTAGTTTGTTTCTTTTATTGTAGGCCCTATAACATCGGTGTGGCTACAGGTGAGATGTGCGCCAATCGTGTCATGTTCAAGCAGTTCCTTCAGAGCGGAGGCATGCAGTACTGTCAGATAGACTCGGCGCGTATTGGTGGAGTCAACGAAATCCTCTCCGTGTATCTGATGGCGGAGAAATTCAAAGGTTGTTATTTATTGATATTTCAAATCTTCACAGCTTACGTTCGTCACTAGAACGCACGTCTTACCATTATTTACCAATTACCATATTTTTCAAGCCCAAAGTGTGGGCACGGGTTAGCTAGTTATGGATAATTAACATCCAGGCGCAGACAAAAATATCATGCTTACCAACAAATATTTTGCCTGTTTGGCAGTCGAACCCACATCTAATCACTAGACCAGCGTGTAACTGTCTGATGTCGTTGTTTTCAGTGAAAGTGTGTCCACACGCGGGCGGCGTGGGTCTATGCGAGATGGTGCAACACCTGCAGTACTGGGACTATGCGAGCGTCTCGTGCACCATGCAGGACCGACTCGTCGAATACGTCGACCAGCAACACGAACACTTCGTCGACCCTTGTGTTGTCGAAAATGCTCGGTACATGGCGCCTAAGGTAATTATAAGCTTCGGTGAAGACTAAATACAAGTGCTTAGTCCACTTAAAATAATATGGTTCCGTTCCGCACGCAGCTCGTTTTAATACGTGACAGAGACCGGAAATTGCCGTCATAGCGTTCGCCCGCTTATACGGTTCCAAGCGAGGAACACTAGCCTTGAGGCCGAAGCGGAGTCAGTGGCGAACCGAATACGTATAATTGGGCAAACGTCCATACATTTACTAGGGCCCAACAGGAAGAACCGAATACGAAACAGATCCGTATAAGAGGGTGAATGCCGTTACGAATTTCGGAAAACGAGTGAGATGCACTACGTGTTGTCACGTGATCACAATATGCTATAATAGTTAAATAGATGGCGCTGTTCGAAGCACGAAGTGCCCTCTTTAATAATTCCATTGCGTTATGTATTGATGACCGTGTGTTTATATATTTTATCGTTAACTTTATCTTTCGAATTACATAATGTAAACCTTGTTTTGTCTTAAGTAAGATAGTATAAATAACTTTGACCCAAGTGAAGATAAGTCTTCATAATATTTACATTTACTAACAATATGATTTACGATAGTCGATTGTTATTAAGTTCGGTTTAAAAGGTTACATACAGTGTGTTTTTATCATGGTTTTTGAGCACAAGCTTTTAAATCAGTTGGCAAACGCGACAACATTCAATGGTTACAGATTTCATACGGCCAGTATAGCCACTTTCTAGTTGATCATCAGACCAGTTCAATAGTGCCATAACATTTTGCTGCCACGTATCTTTTACCTATAAGGATGTAAAATGTTATCTATGGATGTATGATTCTAATTCAGCTTGCATGATTTTATCTATAGAAATAATATACATAAAACCGGACTTACTAATATGTAAAGAACTCTCTTTAAATTTTAATCCATTTCTAGCTTTTCATATTAAAAATGCTTCCTTATAATTTCAGATGCCAGGCTACAGTACAGAATTTTTACCAGGAATACTAGACAAGTTTACTTATCCAAATGGCAGTGAATGGAAACAAATGATCAAGGATGGAATCTTTCCACCTCCTGATGAAGCTGAATTAGTCAACGTTTAATTAGGCGATAATTAAAATTCAAGGTACATGCGTTAAAACAATTTATTGTATAAATTAAATGAATTTAGACTATATACAAGTACATGATTATAACAAATAAACTTTTTTTTTATTCATGTTTTCTTCTGAAACGCGAAAGCACTAAGTTTAGATTGTTTAGGAGCATTGCTGACTACACTATCTGTGCCATTGGTATCTTCATCCAATTTCCTTTTCGGACCATTTTCCGAGCTAGTGCCGTTCTTCCCCTGGACAGTCTTGAACAGTTTGATGCCATGTCGAGTTAATTCTGAAGGCCCAAGTTCAGGGTTCTGCTTTTCAAGAACGGTTTTATTTCTCGTGAACCAGTCGAAAAACGTTTCGGCTCCTATCGGCGTCAGTGGCTGCAAAATAATTGAGTTACAGTTTAATAAACGAATATAGCTCGTTATGACGTCTAATTTAAGTTAGTATTGTAAAAAAAGTATTATGTTTGGATGTTTGACCAAGTGAGTCTCTGGATATCCATGAGGAAAGAAAAGGATTCAGGCTATCCAAAATAAGGGGTTATGAGTAAACAATTAATCAATGTGAAGAGGAAAATAAAACAGGCTTACTTACGTCATCATTCTCAGAAGCATCGGGAGGATTATGCACCTCTACTAGAGTTCGCTCAGTTAAACTCAGCGGACTTGGCACATTCTTTGCGTTTGTTGTCTGTTTCTTGAATATATTTCTAGCTCTGCCAGGCGATGATTTAATTGGCTGCAATAATTGTTATATCATTAACTTGTATCAGTATCTCTTAATATAATTAATGGAGCGGCGGTAGCCTAATGGCTAGGGCGTCAAAGAGGTTGTCTATTCGAATCCCACCCATTACTCTACCGTGACACAAGCGTTAGTACGAGGGGTTAACAAGAATACTAATCATGTGCGACCTTTATTGCTAGCAAGCTTTTATTTTTTTAGAAAAATTTATATGTAAGTGCCAGCCCTCTGAAATGAGTATTACCAATGAAGAGAAAGAAACAATAAAATACTCACAACTGGTTTGATTGTAGTATCAGACTGAACTTTCTTCTCTTTAACTTTTTGCGGTATTATCAGACTAGCGTTCAAGTCATCTTCAGCACTAGTGACGTCATACGTCTCCTGTGTATCTAGCTCGGTAAAGTGCGAGTTCTGGGCGACATTTAACTTATCAGACTCTTTCTCCCACGATTCTGCGAGATTCGAAAGTTTGTCGGCTAAATGTACGCGACCCAATCGCGAGGCGTATTTGGCCGCTAGAGGGAGTAAGCGATCATCTTTCAAGAACTCCATGAGCTCTAGCGCTCTTTGTTCTATCTCGCTGCGGCAAGCAAGCTGGAATACAGAAACAACAAAAATAAAAAAAAATGGCCTAATTTTTATAATACAGTAAATAAGCCTTAACAGGGAAAAACTTGGACTCGGTAAACAATTGGACTCACCGCAAATAGTTTAAGTGCAGTCTCTCTTGCAGTCTTGACGTCAACATCTGCCGTGGTGTGCGCCCATCTTACCAACTGTTCTTCATATTGACTCTTTTCCGTATCCATTTCACATAGTGGGATCTATGTAACAGGAAATAATAATTCATATCATAAGGAATATTTCTGGGGTTTACTAGAGGCAAAGTTTGAGTAATTTATTTGTTATTTTACCTGTATAGTTAATTCTGAAACAATTGGTTTCGGCGCTGTGGCTGGGAATGATGCTCCTCTGCAAAGTATGGCACGAACTTTTTGTGTTGTCTCACTTACCTGTATGTTAAAGGATAATAAAATTATTTTACATAAGTTAACAAAGCTATGTTTTGTTCTATAAGCTAAAATACATCAATAACTTTTTTATTTTGAGCGGCGGTAGACTAGTGGCCCTCGCTTCGGCCTTGCAATCATTTTGTTATCGGTACGTAACCAAAATATTCACTAATAACGATATTGTTATCACGAGGGGTTAACAAGAATCCCAGTAATGTGCGACCCGCATTGTTCTGAAAAATAGCTATTATGATACTCGAAAACTTTGTGTAGCTATTCAACCACAAGCTTACTAAGCAGTTATTGATTAGTAATTGTAAAATTTAGTTTACTATCTAAAATCCGCCTGGAGACAATAGTAAGAAGTACTTACAGAAACAATAAACCAAGAATCGGAAGCCCCCCTAGAATGGGTAGTAGTATCACAGAGTGGCATCCAGAGCCCGCTGGCTACGTCGTACAGCCGCAGCTGCCCCGCACTGTCGCCGCAGCACGGCGAGCCGGCGTCGCTGGCGCCCAGCCACGACACGCGGCTGCTCGGCGATAGCGGCATGGGAACTGTTTTGCTGCGGACTTGACGACCTACAATATGACAAATTAAAGATAAATAAAACAAGGTATTGCTGTTGAGGAGATATGACTTCAAATAAAAATATTCAGTTGCAATACAGACTTAATATAATCGAGGGGCTTGCCTTACAACACCATCATCTGCCTAACCTTTTCTGAAGCTATGTTGGGGTCGGCTTCCAGACTTACCGGATCTAGCTGAATGCCGTATTTTACACGAAGCGACTGCCAATCTGACCTCCACAACCCATTGCTAGGTAATAAAGTATTCTATAGTAAGACTGGTTGTCAGAATTGTAATGACTTAAACTTAACTAACGACTGTATGACAGTCGGGACCAACCCCTTAACAGCACTTTAAGCCGGGTTTTCCCGACGCGGGTCTCGATATGTTTACGAATGGTCATCCATCCACGGACCAAACGCGTCGAGCGCGGTTTAACCTTTATTATCGGTGTAACCGTACAGCTCTCTACACTACAACATTTCATCTCAAATATTCTTGGTATTATTTTCAGGCTATATATACAAAAAACCGATTAAATAGCTAGGATAGGATCAGTAATTAAGTGTATATATAGGTTGTTTTGTTCTACTAATCCTGCATAAGAAGACGCGTCTTGGACACTTAACAAGATATTGCTACTAGCATGTAAAATGTAACTTACCATTAAGTGCTACAATATCCATAGCTAGATGTTGATCTGACATCCCGGGGTCTGTGCTGTGGTATACAGCAAAAACTGTAGTGTTGAAACCTCCTAAGGTTACTACTGGGCCAGCCAGTGAAATTACCTGAACAAAATAGGTATAATAACTAAAAACTAATACAATCTTGTCTTCATCACCCAGAAGACTGATGCATCATCTTATCACCACAACCACTCTAACAAGAGGGAATGACTGAGGAGTTGGATTTAAAAATGGCATTTTAATCTCAATAGAATAAGAGATATCCCTTAAATTTTAGCTTAATGTTATAAAGAGGTAACTGTAAGACATACCTGTCGTTGTGTGCCTAGCGGTGTGAACAGCCTCAGCAGGCGGGCGTTGGTGGCGCAGGCGACGACGCCGCTGGCCGCCGCTATGCACAGGATCTCCTCCGTGTCCGGCATCGACGCGCTCCACTCCTTGCTGCTGCCCACCAGAGATATGCAGACCAGCTTACTGTGGAATGTACGTAATTAAATAATCCCCTAAGTGTTCGTACACACTATCAATACAAATCAAATACAGGAACCATATTCACTAACTGATCAAAGTAGTTTATGTGATGAGTGGCGTTATCTCTTTCGACTTACTCTCTTTTAAGTAAAGAATATGTTAAGGCTGAGGCCAAACGAGTGTAATTTTGTGAGTTGTGAGTCGCAGAATTTCGGTTGTAGAAATTCTGCCTTCCAGAATTCCTTATGCGTGTGAGTCGGCAGACAACTCATTTTGCGTTGCCGTGTGAATCAAATAGCACTTTTGTATGAAACCGAATGTAGCAGACTTTCTGCGACCGAAATTCTGCGACTCACGACTCATAAAACTACGCTCGTTTGGCCTCAGCCTAAGTGATCTAAAACGTATTTACTACCATTACCCGATGACTCTCAATACACAAAATAGATTTGGCGACAAATGGTAGTCGAATTATCATCTACGTTTTGCAAGTTATGTTTTGTTTGCACTTATAGTATAACCCCCCTGGCGGTAAGTGGAACTTGAATTAATTAAGAAAAGGTATAATCGAATATAGACTGAAGAACCTATTATTAAGAGTTCAAGGCTTGTTCAATTAATAATGGATGTGGATGCAATACCTCAAAACTGAAATTACGATCCACGGATCGTCGAGAGAATACCTCTGTTACGATTCATTTTATTATTGCTCAAAAATTCAAAACCATTTATTCAAATTAGGCTACCATGTAGAACTTTTTGTATGTCATCAACATAGACAGTGCCGTCCACCCCACCGCTTCCTAAGTGATCTAGCCCGGGGAGAAGAAACTGCGCAACAAACTCCCCCGCAGCAAGCTGTTTTTACAATATAAAAAATAAGAATTATTTTTGATACATGCCATGTAAACAACTGCTTGAGGTTTATGAGTAAGTATCTCTGTGAAATAAAAAATGAAGTAAACTACAGAAACCAAGGTCAACAGAACGACCAGTCAACTCAAGCAGCATATTTTCATAACATTATTGTTTTTGTTTATAATGACTACAAGTCTGAAGTATAGATGGTAAATGAAATAAGGTTTCGAGCATCACCTGGGTGTTTCACAAGCCAAAGCAACTACCG
Source organism: Plusia festucae (assembly GCA_950381575.1). NCBI lineage: Eukaryota > Metazoa > Arthropoda > Insecta > Lepidoptera > Noctuidae > Plusia > Plusia festucae. The sequence goes on from OX494431.1 coordinate 13,051,884, forward strand.
TAGAAGATAAACTGGCCATGGTGTGGTTCAGATAATTGTTCAAATGTATACCATGATGCAAGTTTGTATCATGGAACTCAACGTCAATGGTGGATTCGCCATTTTCTTGAGTGTGACAGCGAACTATTCCTACATCATTCCAACACATGTATCTGTAAATAAAATAAGGAGGATGTGATTCAAGGTAGGACATATGGGCGTATTTTTTTTTCTTTGTACCTTGCATTTTTTCACCTGTCACGTCACTTGTGCTATTAATTAGTTGATGAAAATTATTAATATTTATTATGCGTATAGAAAATAAAGATTAAGTGTTTATATTTGTATCGAAATATGATTTTTATTGTGAGCTTTTCCTTATATTATATTTTTTATGATATTCTGTAAGTAGAGGAAAGTAGGAAAATGTTATGTAACTCATTGTATACAGTGGTTTAATCCTTAATTTTACGGCATTTTTTCCGCCAAAAACTTTAAATTGTTACTGAATCCAATGACAGTTGTATATTTGCTAACGTTCATAACGCTTAACACGGAAATATCAAGCGTAAATAATGCGAAATACGGCTTTATTTCTTGTAACCCAAATTCGATTAAGTGGAAAATTCCTACTGAGTTACGCAATTTTTTACTATATTTAATGTATTTCTACCGGATCTAGGTATATTTTTCAATGCAGCAATACTAACTTCAAACGTCAAAACTATCAGTCATTTTTCATACCGTAACGAGAAGCCGAAAAGTGCGAAAGTAAGTTTGGTACAGTCGAAATCTTCCACTGATTAACGGTTTATATTCAAGGAAAATTCAAAGTAATACGATTTCTATATGGAATTTGTTCAGTTTGTAAGGAAGATTAAAGTAAATACCTTTAATTTAAATCAAAATTTACGAAAAGGGATAATGTATAACCGATAAATTCATGTTTGTATTATTATCTCACATAGAAGCGTTACGTCCACTGAGAAACATTTCACTCATTGTGTTTGTTGTAAACAAAGCTTTACTCGGTCCATTTAGTTATTTTGTGATAAGAAAGTAAAGATATTTCCATATGTTCCTTATTTAACGTTTAATTAATACCAAATAAATAAATATGTATGTTTATTCTTTTAAATTTTCTTTGATTTTACTGGCTAATTTGTCCTAAAATACGTTTTTAAGCAAACAAAAATGTAGGTCTATGACCAAACTGTAACTCAAAGGAGAGTATTTATAGATTATTATAGATTAAGCTGTGTTTAAAGGTTAAAATTTTAATAGATAAGTGTAGTACTAACTGAATATATATGAAATAAATATTTTTTTATATCTAAGTGGCTCATTTAATTTATGAAAAATGTATTGATATTTCGTAACTCAATGGAGCAGTTTATCAGTTCTAGCACATTAAAAATCGTTTTATTTTAAAACATATTGTTTTTACCTAAAAAATGTATTAATATTCAGATAATAGATATATATAAGATAATATAAAAAAAATCAAAACGTATTTTATTGAAGTTTCATATTAATGTAAAATATGGTACAAGAAAATAAAAATACGCCCATATAATAATATCTCAGGACATCTCACACACAGCTATCTGATCCCAAACTAGGCAGAGCCTGTACTATGGTAACCAGACTACTGATAAACACACTTATATATTTCTAAATACATATTATAGGTAAATAGCACCCAGACACAGAACAAATTATCATGCTCATCACATAAAGATTTGTCCTGGCTGGGGATCGAACCCATGACCTCCGGTTTAGCAGTCAGGGTCACTAACCACTAGACCAACAGGCCAGTCAATTCTCAAGTCAATATAATTCGTAATGATAGCAATTTTAAGGGAACACTCCCGATTTTTTTTTCTGTCCTCTTCATCACAGTATCATAACTACTATATGCTGTTTTTCATTTTTGGGACCGTTTCTCTAAAACCCCGTATGAAATACAGTTAACGTTATGATATAAACCTCTGTAATGTTGCTCATAATTTCCTATAGATGTCATTTATACGTGATAACTTTATATTTTTAACGATACCTGTGTTCCAAGTGTACAGGCGTGGAAGATGATTGGAAGGGTGGCTGCGGCGGTACAGTCGAGGGCGCGGGTGTTTCATGCCTCGAAGCCGGCCGTGACTCATCCCGTTCGCGATCCTTAGTAATTCCTAGCGTCTCATTCTTAATTTTTTCCAGCGATATAGCGTTGTCATCATCACTTTCGTAATTCTCTATTAGATCATCCACTATGTCGCCATCATCTAAGGGAAAACCTTTTCTTAATATTTCATGCAGGATTTACCCCATTGATTGGGGAAATATATTATGACGACTGGGGAAAATGTTATGTACTATTGAAAATTTATCCTGTTTTTACTATATGGACAAGGCAAAATAAATAAATTTTCGTAATAACTTCCGTGAGACAATTAATAATGTTTTAATGGTTTACTCACACAGAACTTGCACAAATTAATGTCTTCTATTGAGTCTCAAAACTAGTCGGGTGATCCAGAGAATGTGCATTTGTGTAAACCCATATCAATAGTAAATAAAACAGATTAATCTTTGGTACATACTTATAAAAAAAAATAAAAAAAAATAAAAAAAGATTTTTATTGTATCTCACATTGGTATGCAAAACAAAATTGAGATAGCCCCATTAAGTTATGAAATACTTGTGTTGGGGCTAGCTCGCATCTTCCCTTACTCTAGGTGTACAATGTTGAGATCTTTAAACTACGATGAAAACAATGCTACTAAAATAAAAATAAAAAAAGTAAGTATGAAAATAATACATTTTTGAATTGATGAAAAGCTCCTTTTGTTCTCGTGAGTGTGTTTGTGTGTGTGTGTATGTGTGTGTGTGTGTGTCTGTGTCTGTGCGTGTGTGTGTATGTGTGTGTGAGTTAGTGTGTGCGTTGTGTGTGTGGATGGTGGGGGTTTCTGTGCTCGTGTGGGATACTGTGTGTATGCGTGTGGGAGAGCTTTAGGGTGTATGTGAGGGAGTGTGTGTAAAAGGGTGAGGATATTAGAAAGTTTGTGTTACACAAGAGAGTGATATACTGTAGTTTCTGTTAGCTAATTCTTGTCAATATTAGTTCCGTTTCATCATACGTCAGGGGTCTTAGCCATTCTGTTAAGGTTTTTTTACATTCGTACAAAATCATCGGATAAATACTTAGTTCGAAGTTAATTCTGTTGTATATGAATGCTGACTGTGTAGAATACTGTCGCCTGGCAAAAACAGTCCTAACCGTTGGGGAGTAGGCCACAATATCTTTGCGTCTTTTATCCAGAGCTGCTGGATTGAAGGATAGGGTCTTATATAGTGTTAAGGTTATGGATAAGATATACAGTTTTCTGACCGATAGAAGACCACTAGTTTTATAGAGACTGTTTGTTGGGTATCTATATTTTTTAAAGTACATAACCTTAATGATTGCCCTTTGGGCTCTTTCTATACCAAGAAATTTTGTTTTGTCGGCCCCTCCCCATAACGGTATGCAATATGTCATGACAGATTGTGCCAGGGCAATGTATATTTTATTTAATAGGTTACTGTGCATAATGTAACGCAGTGTTTTAAAAATCCAAATAAGTTTTCGAACTCTGGTCATTAAGACCTCGATGTGACAGTGCCAGGTTAAACTCTGGTCAACCATTACGCCCAGGTATTTAGTAGACTGTACCTGCTGTATTTCCTGACAATCACAGTCCTGGCAGGAGGAATTGGCACACTCATGGATCCGGACCACAAAACCTGTACCTGGCTGTGATCTTCGGTTTGTTGAAAAACAAATGAAGTTTGTTTTTGTGATATTGAGGGTTAATAAATTTTCTCTGAGCCAGCTAGCTATATCCTTCAGTCCCTGTTCGGCAGTAATTCTCACAGCATTCCAGGAATCTCCAGTATACACTATTGCAGTGTCATCAGCGTAGGAGAAAATGTGCCCGGCCCTGCACCGCATATTACATAACTCGTTTATATAAATGAGAAACAGCGTCGGGCCGAGCACACTCCCTTGCGGAACTCCATATGTTACCTCTTCCTCGTCGCTAATGAGATTATTAATCTTAACCTGCTGTTTTCTACCTTGAAGATAGTCCACAAAAAGGGACAATGGAGTACCTCTTATACCAATATTTTCAAGCCTCTGCAGAAGGATGGGGACAGAAACCGTATCAAATGCTTTTTTTAAATCTAGAAACACTGTTATACATTTATTTCCACTATCTACATTTTTCGTAATTATCTTAGTTAGTGCCATAATAGCATCTTGTGTAGAGCGTCCTTTTCTAAATCCATATTGTGAGCCACATAAAATTTTATATTTGTCCAAGTAAGCTAAAAGTCTCTTATTTATTAATTTTTCAAAAATTTTTGACATGCACGGTAACACTGATATGGGCCGGTAGTTACTGATATCGTTTATGTCCCCCCCCCTTATGCACAGGAGTGACCAAAGATCTTTTAAAAACTGCAGGAAATTTACCGGTTACAAAACAGAGGTTAGCCAGCTGGCTTATGTATGGCACAATGAAATCTTTAGAAATTTTCAGAAACTTTGTGGGTATGTTATCCCAGCCAGGTGAACTGTCAGAGTCCAGCTCCATGAGTATGTCACACACTTCCTGTGGATCAGTTTCTAATAATACAAATGAGTAACTTATGTATGCAAGTTGCTTGTTAGAGTTATTTTATTGCAAATGATCTTAACCTAAACCAATAACAATAACCCTGTATAATTAAATTAATAAGAAAGTAAAATATCTCACCATTATCCCTCTCTACCATTTCTATATCCTCCGAGTCGGCACCAAACTTACTGCTATCCTTACCATAGCAGTTAACCAACATACCTAGCTGACCCGCAACATCACAGTATGCCAACACGCCATTACCTAAAAATAAGGGTATTTTTTAATTAAGGGTAGTTTTTAGTAGTTTAGGTCAGCAGTGATTATAGCAATAATATTTTTTCAAGTACTGTTATTTGCTTGTTTAACTTATTACTATCCTTGTAAGAAGTATTTTGTTTATTTTGTTACACTTTGCATAAAAACCTGCTTTGAAAAACATTCTTTAGAGTAAAAACCTCTTTGAATGCAATATCTAGTGTGACAACCAGAAGACAAGTAACAGAAGACAAAGTAACATTCATTTTGGTTTTTCTTCCAATCTACAAAAATTTTTCAATTCAAAATTGTTTCAGAGTAATAAGCAACACAATTAATAAACAATAAGTACTGTTATAAATGCAATAATTCCATAACCATAAAATATGCTGGGTTTAAAATCGGGGCAATGGCTAAGTAACCAGATTCTGACTCCATGTTTTTTCACCAAAGAAATAAAACAGAAAAGGTGGAGAAGCAGACAGGTATCTGTATACTTTTATTTAACTTCCTCCCGAGTTCATAATACTCCCATAACTTGAAACAGAACTAAGCATGCATATTTTATGCATGCATTGCTTTTAATATACAATGTCTGGGATAAGTTTATTTATTTATTAGGTAATATTTTTTTTTTATAAAATGACGCCCACACTAAGGAATGTAATTCTTGTGTTGTGGGGGATTCACAAACATTCAAATCACATACACAAAGAACACTCAGACTTGGAACAAGCATTTGTGGATCACACAAATGTTTGTCCCAAGCGGGGATTGAACCTGCAGCATGTCACGCACAGTGGTAATTAGCATGGTGACCTATAATACTACTCAGCTATCCATGCAGTCAAATAATAGTTTACCTTTAGGGTTCCATGCCATTGCGGACACATTGTGAGATGTAGGATGTTCAATAATACCAATGCAAGTCCCTGAGCTTATTTCCCATATAGCTATTTGTCCCGCAACTGTGCTGCCAGCTAAGTACTCTCCACATGGTGAAAATACACATTGTGATATAGCACATTTTATCTAGAAACAAGTTGGACTGATTAAAATTATAAGAGAAAATACACAACTATTTTTTAATCTTTTGTAAAATGATTATAAGTTAATAAAATAATTATTTAAGATTATTAACTTTCTAATTTTCTATGTAGCTTAATAAAAGTAAAATTAATAAAAACGTGACAGTGATTAAAATGTCAATAAAAAGAATATATTGGTAATAATATTATGTACATCTTTCTCTCAATCTGAATGTATGTGCCTATGGGTGATTTTTATATCCAATATTAATTACCAAATTATGTGTGAATGTCATCCTCTGTCCCCAACTCTCACAATCTAACAAGATGATCTCTCTGTTACTGGGATATGCTAAATATTTTCCTTCTGTAGGCTCATAATCCATCCGACCTAAAACATTATGATGCAAAATTAACAATATTGTTCCCATTTGTTTATTTTTATTAGAAAACCAAACTTTATAAACTTACATAATACTTTAGCAGCATAAAATGTGTTGATCTTTGGTACACATGAGATTTCCTTTACAATTTTCTGTGTGTCAATATCCCATATTCTTAACTTTCCATCACCACATGCAGTGCTAGCAAACTTCATGTGCGGACATATAGCAATGCTGAGTACAGGACCTGTGTGTTCCTTCATAATAAATAATGGAGCACCACCTTCCAGGCTGCATACCTTAGCCTCCATGTTCTCTGATGTACATCCCAAAGCCTAAATGTTTTCAATATTAGTACATAGAACACTTAGATTACATCAATCTACTTAAGTATACTGTAAAATTGTAACATTACCTCAATTTTATTTGTTGTATTGATTTGTGTAACTGGTGCCGTAAATCTCGTAACGATACCATCTTTATCAAAGGCAGGATAGGTATATGCTTGAACTGCGTGATTATCAGTAGCCACATAAAGTCGCTTTTCTTTGTAGCAAATAGAAACGGCACTTTCCCCAACACAATGTGAATTGGGATCGTCATCATCGATGTTTAACCAAATTCTGACATCACCGTCGTTCCCACATGTTATAATGTTTCTAAATAACACACATTAATAATTAGACGTAACTTACTTTGTACAAATACCAAAATGAAAAATTGATCGACGTACTCGCCATTCTCCGTATAACAAACATCGGTATGCCCTTCGGCATGAGCATATCTTAGTGGTTTACTATCAATCTTCATGATAAACTTCTTTATTATTAATTTATTATTGATTAAGGCTGACGAGAAATAAGTCTAATGTAATTCAAAAGTACAATTTACAAAACACAATTGACAACTGACAGATCAGATATATCAAAACTTTTACAAATTGGCGGGAACGATGAAAGCACAGACGAAAGCGAAACAATCCAAAACATACTTTAGTCACAGATTAGATAATTACTCTTTTGTCTCTGGTTATAGTGAAACGACGGAACACTATGAATGAATGACATGGAACATATTGATTACACGCCTGCTGTTTCTGCCAACCAACAAATAGGCAAAAAATTGGTTTATCTATTGAATAAAATAGGCTAAAAACTCTTTAAATGCGAAATCGTTATAATACATATAACATAATAACACAAAATATACAAGTACACTCAACAGCAAAAGCAGATGATCAAAATCAGAAATTCAATACGGAACGGAGTTCGCGTCAGAACTGTGTGGCGTCGAAGTGATTCAAGAGTGTGATTGAAAATTAAACCAAATTACAGTTGCTTTAAATTCGTGATCAGTTTTGACTCCAAAAGTTATAAGCTCATCATCTACTTTTGCTGTTGACTGTACATGTTGCATTTAAATAGTTTTGCGCATTTCGTTTACGAACAAATAATATTTTCCTTATATTATAATTACTTAGCATTCCAGAAACCTGGACGCAAGTATTGGCAATTAGTTTTTATTTTTATTGTGGTTTAAATCAATCATATGATTGAAACCTATGAAGGTTTATGATATTTACAAATTAGGAAGTGTGTGAATACCTACTAACTGTATCTACATATTGTTTTCTGAGGTTTACGCGAAAGATAGACATTGAAATAAAATTACTTTAAAACTGATTATATCGCCGGGATTATGGAGGATTATGTTGGGAACTAAAATCAAAATGAACCGCAATAGAATCCGTCTATAAGTAGATAGGTTTATTTCAATACAATTATACAACCTACATATTTATTTACAGACTCAAGATGACGGTTTCTTAAAGCCAAAACCAAGCTATGCTACCACTGCCATTCATGGTGGTCAGACTCCAGAAAAGTGGAAAATGGGTGAAGTGGCGCCGCCAATTACAATGACAAGCACATATAGATATAAAACGGCAACTGAGCTCTGTTCCGTAAGTTTCTTTGACGGTGGTTAGTACACATAAACATGTACTAAGTATTATTTGTTACTAATATCAAAGTATTTTTAGACTTATGAATATGGGAGATTGGCTAATCCTATGAGGGACACGTTGGAACAATGCATAGCAGAATTAGAGGGTGGAAAATTTGGTTATTGTTTTCCTTCTGGTCTGGGATCAATTACAGCCGTTATGTCGATGCTAAGTAAAGGTGACCATGTTGTCGCAATGGACGATCTCTACGGCGGCACATATCTTCTATTAAGGTATTTAATGTTTACTATGTAACTAGAGACGCTCTACATAGAAAGCTTGTTTAATGTGCAAGGTTGTTCTCAAGATGATCCAACCTACATACTTTATGCTTACTACACTAACTATAATTACGGCGCGAAATTTATGGCATCGCGAAATTCAGATATTGCGGCTAATCCTTCCTTCTCTATATGGGAAGAGGCCTGTGCCCAGCAGCGTTTATAGTCCGGTATTATTTTATATTGAGTGGCAGTACCAACTTGCCAGTGACAAAAGTCGATAAAACGGCAAGCCGTGGCGGCAAATATTAATTTTGTTTTTACTTACAGAGATATCGTATCACGATTTGGAATTGAAATATCTTTTGTAGATTTAACAGTACCCGATAAATTAGAAAAAGCTATAAAAAAAAATACAAAGGTAAGATAAACGTATCTATGTACTAGATCGACTTTCCCCGCAATCTTGCTGGTGCCTAAATTTGTTACTGCGCAGCGATTTGCTCATGTTTACAGCCGCCAGCTATAAATCGCACTTAACGCATCAACGCTAGATAGAAGGTGAATCATGCAAGGTTACAACTATTGTGATAATGTAATTCCTGCGAATTAACCCTTATTGATTTTTTTTCATCTAGCATATTATCATTATCTATTCATTCATCATCAGATTCAGAAGTGTCCCGCACAAATAGGATTTCCTACCTAATTTTGGTTACGGCTGAAAACAATATAACATTAATTGTATGAAAGCCACGAATTTATTGGATCATCAGTTGAATGTTCAGTCGTTCCGGTGAGGTCAAATGCAGGCAGAATTTCTGCCGAAAACGAAACTAGATTTCTTTGCCGAAACTGATGCTTCGGTCGGTCACTATAATAGCCACCAGTAGGTATAACCAGATTGTTTTTTTTCAGATGGTCTACTTAGAAACTCCTACTAATCCTTCTTTGAAAGTTATTGATATAAAAGCAACATCGACACTGGTGAAGAAGCATGGTGATATTCTTGTTGTTGTTGATAACACGTTCCTCACATCGTATTTACAACGACCTCTAGATTTTGGTGCTGATGTAGTTGTATATTCCTTAACGAAATTTATGAATGGTCACACCGATGTAATAATGGGTGGAGCAGTTGTTAACAACCCTGGTGTAGCAGACAAGCTCAGATATATACAAAAAAGTAAGTAATCATCGTATTTTATTTTGAGCCAAAAAGGTGGCATTTGTTTTACATCAATCAGTCCATAGACTAGTTATCTAAGGACATTTTAATTCATAGGTATTTGCGATTTATCAAAATGTAATCTATTTCGCAGGTATTTGCGAAAGAATTAGGCTTATAATTTTATCGTGTCACTTTCTGATTGATAGTAAAACACTAAAGTAACAAACTAGGTACTAAACCCTACCATGTTGCGCGTAGGTACCTTTAAATGATATGATATTCATGTCATAGTTTGTCGATCGAAGGTTGCTTAGCGGTATCGTAGATCAAGAGAGTTTCGTCGCTATAACGTTTGTTGAGCAAAAAATTTGTCGCCCTAATATTTGTCAAGCTAATGTTCTGTCGCAGCATTGATGGTCGATGTATGGCGCTGTGGCCCTAATATTAATCGCGCATTTGTCAGTCGCAAGTTCGCAATTATGACGCGGAATCCTTTTGCAATAAATTTATTTGTTGGTTGCTTACTTTTTCATGTTTTCAGTTATGGGGGTCATTCCGTCTCCTTTTGATTGCTATCTGGTCAATAGAAGTTTAAAAACATTGGCCATTCGTATGGAACGGCACAAGAAATCTTCATTAGCGTTAGCAAAATGGTTGCAGTGTCACCCCGATATTCGAGAAGTTTTGCATCCAGGTTAGCTATTTCAGATTATTTTTGAAAATCTGATTATCGGTACCCATTAGCTATTACAACGTGCAGTTAAATGTACTTAGTAGGTTTAGTTAAATGTACTTAGTAGGTTTAGTTATATTGCAAAATACACCTTAGTTTTAAAGATAAAAAAAGACGTTATTGCTCACGGTTTCCAAATAGAATTACTGTATTTTGTTATTAGCACATTAATCTTTTGAATGTAGTCTTAATCAATATCGGACGAAATATTGGTATAACGTGCACCCCTTAGGTATACCTGATCATCACACCACCTTCACTGCGGTCGACTTCGTTGACGAACGAATGACGATGTCCTTAACCTTCGAGCGGCGTAACCAGCCCAATCCTACTTATGCTTTGCTTTGTTTTCTCTTTCACTGTACTTACTCAAACCATGGTACTTAAACTGTTTTAGGCCTTGAATCACACAAACAGCATGCGATCGCAAAAAGCCAAACAAATGGACACTCGGGAATATTTAGCTTTAGACACTGCGGAGACTTGGAAACTTCAAAAAAACTGTTAGAAGCTTTAAGAGTGTTCATTATTGCTGTGAGTTTAGGGGGATATGAAAGCTTAGTGGAAATACCGTAAGTATTTTATCACATATAATTTTATATAAATACTATTGTAAGATTTGTATCTACTATCCTAAGACACTATTTTCCTGTTTCGATAAGAAGCCAAGGTTAATGTTGAGTATATGGTGTTATGGCCGTGCCACACACTCGACGAGTGGCATGGGAAGTAGCGAGGAAAGCAGGCAGAGACGTAGTGTGGCAACGTTACTCGTCATGCCGCACATTACGTCTCTGCCTGCTTTCCTCGCTACTTCCCATGCCACTCGTCGAGTGTGTGGCAGGCCCATTATGTTTAAATAATGCGTACCAAATATTAATATATTTTTATAGATACTAACGTAGGGGCTTAGTATGATTTTTCAAGTACTTACCAATGACCAGAAAATTAGTTCGATAGAATGTACACGAGCTCAATTTAAACAAATATCAGGCCAGCAGTTTATCTCTTTATTTATTTTATAATTCGTTTTATTTTATAATATTCATGTTTTCCTAACAAGAATAAGTTAAAATTATATCATACCTCAGTCTACCCCTGACACCTGCAAAGGCATGAAACATCGGAAACTAAGGATTAGATACATTGGAATAAACTAATTGGTACCAAATTAATCGAATTCGATATTATATTTTATTAATTATGCAGACAGTTTCTCTTTAACACCCCAAAAACCTGGGAAAGAGAAACACCAGCACTTACCTGACCATTTTTATTTTTTTGTCTATTCGTATGCAAATTAACTTGACTTTTAGGGTGGAAATATTGAAAGTACATGGCTTAATATGTAAGCCGCGAAAGTTGAACTGATGCGGAAAGCTGAAAGGATGCGTAGTACGCATCTCCATACAAAATCGTGGTTTTCTAAGCTGAATAAATAATTACTCCCTCAGTGCTCGGCTTTGATCATTTCCTATTTTTTTAATTCTTTGGAGGTTACTGTTATATCTGAAAATGTTACCTCATTTACGCAGTTCACCGAGCCGTCTAGTTACATAATAATCTGAATATTTTGTCAGAATTAGTAATAATAATAATATTTTACAGAATGACAATGACCCACCGAGTTGTACCCGAAAACTTGAGAGAACATCTTGGCATCACTAAAGATCTGATCAGGGTGTCAGTTGGGCTCGAAGATTGCAAGGACCTTATAAACGACATGGATCAGGCGTTAAAAGTAGCATTTTGTAGAAAGTAGCTCGTTTTGATGTTTCAAATCATAATATTGTAAGTACACTTCTTTGTATTACACATACCTACCCTACTGTAAATATACTTTTTATTTCATAAAACCCAAGTTTTATTACGTTTATAAGTATTAAGCAATTTTCAAGCATATTAATTGACTGTAGCACACTACACAGCTCGACCTGTAGACAAGATAAATACATCGACTGTCTGTATAATCTGTCTCTATATCAGTGGTAATAGCCACTGTCACTAAATGTGTCGTTATTTCAAAGTAATAAAGCTGATATTTGGAATTTACTTATCGTTCACTGTTGAAGCGTATCATAATTCATTTAATGTTGTAATTAATATTGACCTTTTTACTCGTAGTCAGCAACGAAAGTTGATGAACATATTCATTGTTGCCAAACACCTAGAACACAATTTAAAGTCTATGCATCAATTTTGCGACTAGGAAACAATAAGGCAATATAATTAGCCGCGAAGGGTATGATATTCTTATATATTACAGAGACAATAAAAAGTTTAGGCCTTTTGTAAATCTGATTTTGTTTATCTACCTATGTTGCTGACTGTACATCAATTATTTAATCGTCACCATAACAAGGCCAAAAAGTACAATGTTTCTAAAATTGTATTAAAAAAACCATACTTATCATATCGATCAAAAAGTTAAGGGCGCATTAACCAAGATATCTATTAAAAATAACGTATTTCTATTTGATAAAAAATGACTTGTTTCTGGGTTTCTGCTCATAGAATTTTTAAAGTAGAAATTGTAAATACAATATTGCTATATGTATAGCAATAGCTTCAAACAGAGTCCCTAGTCAATAAAAATATTCTTCATACTTCGGGGTATCCGAAAAACTATGCTCCGCAATTTTTTGATAGTTCGGGGAATTTTTTTGGGGAATTTTTCAAGAACATTTTTAAAGATTTAAGTATAACTTTTATTATTGTATGTGTAAAATTTTCACATGTAATACAAAGCTGGGTCGAGTTGAATGAAAATAATTGAGGTATGGCCAAGAATTCCTCAGATGTCAGTGATTATCGCGCGATAATTCATGGAAGCATAGGTACTTTGCAAAGAAAACGTTTCGGTGCGGCGGAATATCTGCAGATATTCTGCGGAAACCTAGACTGATGCCAAAATTAGATTTTTCGCCGAAACAGAACTCCTAGTAAAACTTACCTATATCATAGAAACGTAGACATTTTTGTAATAATTTAATTTAAATAATACGACCAAATCAGATGACGCAAAGTAAAACATGGGCAGATCAAGTTGGTCTAAATTAACCAGTTGGGGGAAAGGAATTGTAAATAAATATTGACATATAAAAATAATTTAAGTATATAAATTACCTATCCAAACGATGAAACTATGTCCAAATATGTGTCAAGTTTTTTATTCATTTAACAAAAAGGGCTGAAAATTAGACTTTTTTTTTTAATATGTAGGTACCTTTCTCATATGTATGAAGCTCCAAATGTTATTTCTATCTTGATAGGATACTCATTTGTAATCTGTTCAATTATTGTAAAATATTGTGACCACATACATACCTACCTACCGGCTTTTATAATTGTCATGTTACAATTTGCACTTTTTCGGTGAAGGCGGAAACAAGACTTCATAATTATTATTACATCAGCCCAATAAGCTAAATTGTTTTTAGAAATGATTCACACCTGATTCTTGCTTGTTATAAACTTATTCTCTCACTGGTTTTAGTAAATAAACTTTTTTAGTTATAGGTATACATCGAATACGTCGCTATAATATCCGATGGCAAGATAAGTTAATCAGAAATAAAAAACAAAACATCCGTTATATTCAGATTCACAGTTTAATTTCACATTTCAAATACTGATATTTTAAACAATAAAAAAGACTGGATTAGCACCGGAATATTTTGTCACTATTGATTGATTAGTATTGATTGATGAAGATTGGAATGAGTGAATGAATGAACTACAGATAATGTAGAATAGTGTGGTATCGGATGTGTACAATACGGGCAGTATCTATCATATCAATCATCAAAGTACCTATGCTTCCATGAATTATCGCGCGATAATCACTGACATCTGAGGAATTCTTGGCCATACCTCAATTATTTTCATTCAACTCGACCCAGCTTTGTATTACATGTGAAAATTTTACACATACAATAATAAAAGTTATACTTAAATCTTTAAAAATGTTCTTGAAAAATTCCCCAAAAAATTCCCCGAACTATCAAAAAATTGCGGAGCATAGTTTTTCGGATACCCCGAAGTATGAAGAATATTTTTATTGACTAGGGACTCTGTTTGAAGCTATTGCTATACATATAGCAATATTGTATTTACAATTTCTACTTTAAAAATTCTATGAGCAGAAACCCAGAAACAAGTCATTTTTTATCAAATAGAAATACGTTATTTTTAATAGATATCTTGGTTAATGCGCCCTTAACTTTTTGATCGATATGATAAGTATGGTTTTTTTAATACAATTTTAGAAACATTGTACTTTTTGGCCTTGTTATGGTGACGATTAAATAATTGATGTACAGTCAGCAACATAGGTAGATAAACAAAATCAGATTTACAAAAGGCCTAAACTTTTTATTGTCTCTGTAATATATAAGAATATCATACCCTTCGCGGCTAATTATATTGCCTTATTGTTTCCTAGTCGCAAAATTGATGCATAGACTTTAAATTGTGTTCTAGGTGTTTGGCAACAATGAATATGTTCATCAACTTTCGTTGCTGACTACGAGTAAAAAGGTCAATATTAATTACAACATTAAATGAATTATGATACGCTTCAACAGTGAACGATAAGTAAATTCCAAATATCAGCTTTATTACTTTGAAATAACGACACATTTAGTGACAGTGGCTATTACCACTGATATAGAGACAGATTATACAGACAGTCGATGTATTTATCTTGTCTACAGGTCGAGCTGTGTAGTGTGCTACAGTCAATTAATATGCTTGAAAATTGCTTAATACTTATAAACGTAATAAAACTTGATAGGATACTCATTTGTAATCTGTTCAATTATTGTAAAATATTGTGACCACATACATACCTACCTACCGGCTTTTATAATTGTCATGTTACAATTTGCACTTTTTCGGTGAAGGCGGAAACAAGACTTCATAATTATTATTACATCAGCCCAATAAGCTAAATTGTTTTTAGAAATGATTCACACCTGATTCTTGCTTGTTATAAACTTATTCTCTCACTGGTTTTAGTAAATAAACTTTTTTAGTTATAGGTATACATCGAATACGTCGCTATAATATCCGATGGCAAGATAAGTTAATCAGAAATAAAAAACAAAACATCCGTTATATTCAGATTCACAGTTTAATTTCACATTTCAAATACTGATATTTTAAACAATAAAAAAGACTGGATTAGCACCGGAATATTTTGTCACTATTGATTGATTAGTATTGATTGATGAAGATTGGAATGAGTGAATGAATGAACTACAGATAATGTAGAATAGTGTGGTATCGGATGTGTACAATACGGGCAGTATTGTACACATCCGATACCACACATTGCACACATGCAGACATTTCACTAAAACTGTTTTGCACCATCAATGACAGTCAAATTTTTCATGTTATAATTACACATTATTGCGATGTATCAATAAATATATTTCAAAACACTTTCTTTTAACATTATTTACCAGTAGGTACCAGACAGGTTTTTTATGTCCACCTTTGTGTAGAAACAAAAGGAGGCGCCTAATATTGAAATTTCTATCAAAAACGTAAATTTATTTTCTGCCTCTTGTTACCTAATTGATGTGGTCGTTTGTGAAAGAGATGGCATGCTATCCGTATATTACACGTTACGTCACAGGTACTTCGCCCTTGATTCCGCCACTTAACGGGCTGTGGGTTTGACGTTTTTGTCGAAATATGTCTTATCTTTTGTTATCCAACGATTATAAATAAATCTGTATTTCACATATTTTTCACGCTACTGAAAAAATGTTTATACTAATTCTTCTGCTTGATTAAATTATACTAAATTATAACTTGTTAGAACCTAAACACATATATAACCTACATTTTGGCAATGCTTGCCACTACAGAATGTGTAAGTGTACAGTTGTACACGGTTTAAAAATTGAATATGATAAAAATAATAATAGATTCATGTTGGCTACATGTCAATTTGATATCGATACCTGCTGGCTGGCTACCTGGTAGCTGTAACAAATAACCCTATTATTGGCGGCCATTTTAAGAGCCGCGGTCTTGTTTGTAGGTATACGGACCAAAACTGTAGTTCGGGCTGGTCCATATCATTATAAGGTGAAACACATGGTGTAATAAAGTTAGTAGTAGTTTAGTTAGATAGGTTAGGCTTGATACACACCAGGGTAAGTCGTTAAATGGGAATTAGAGTTCAATATATGTTTAAATTGGACTCGTGTAGCATGTGTAGTACAGTCCTAAATTACTTCGACCAATGTGATTCAACATCGTGCCCACAGAACATTTATATCTTGGTTTTGCCGGTTGGTATAAATATTGTACAATATAAAGACGTTCTGACATCTAGTGCGGCTCATTTGGTATTGTAATACTTGTCCGGCCGGTAGTGCATTAGACAGGTTAGATAAGAAATATAGCGGCAAGTGCAATTTTGTAAACGGAAATCAATGTAAGTATAAATTTTCACTACAAACTAAATATTTTACTTTAATTAACTTCTGCATATAGTGATGAAATATTGTCACATTTTTCAGCATACTCAATAACCTTGAATTTTAGCGTGCAATTTTTGTAGAATATTATTTTTAGAAGATTGTCTGAATAGTTTTAAAATAGTGGTTCTGCGATCGAGATGTAATGGGAATGTGATCGAAATGTAGTGGGTTCGCTTTTGTCATTAGCCTATCGAATGTGATACTTATTCTATAATTTCTCAGATATAGTTTCTAATGAATTAGGTATTTATCCAATTTTTAAATTATTCGTAGACATTTATATGTTTTGGTTGTGTGTATTTGTAGGGTTGTGCATAAACACGTATTTTAATTAGCCGGTTAAATAAAATAATATTCAACATAGTGCCATTGAGACATTATTTCTTATCAACCATAAAAAATTCTTCAATTGGCAGTAATTAGTTACGGTTTTTTAAAATATTAGATGGCAGAACAAGGATTTTTGAAGCAAAGCCCTGGATTTGCAACTATTGCTATTCACGCCGGACAAGATCCAGAGAAATGGAGCTCAGCTGCTGTCGTGCCACCTATAGTAACATCGACCACATTCAAACAACCGGCACCAGCCGAGCACACTGTGAGAATCAGTTTAATTACCTTTAAATAATTTCGACCTAAACTGACTTTACGGTTACTCTAAATAACGGAATTTTATTTCAAGGGTTTTGAATATGGAAGGTCTGGGAATCCAACTAGGAATACTCTAGAAGAGTGCCTGGCTGCGTTGGACGGTGGAAAACATGGTTTCACATTCGCTTCTGGTCTCGGAGCTACAACCACTATTGTAAGCATGCTCAGCAAAGGTGATCACATTATTTCAATGGACGATGTCTACGGCGGCACAAATCGTCTCTTGAGGTTACTACCCTTTGCATAATACAAATCAGAGCTTGGAAAAAATAAGCATCAAAATATTAATTTATGCATCTTACATTGAATTACAGACAAGTCATAGCCAGGATGGGATTTGAAATATCCTTTACAGACTTCACAGTTCCCGAGAATTTGGAAAAAGCAATTCAAGACAATACAAAGGTAAATAGAATAATTTTAGTACAATTTTTTATAACGAGATATCTTTAATACATAATAAGGGTCCTGATATTGAGTAAGCCTGGTCTTAGTTAATTTCGAACGTAGGTTTATCATTTTAAATCTTTATCATTTGACGAATGCGCACGTACAACACTGAAATGACGAAAAATCATAATATTATTACATTCGTACCTATATATGACTACGTAACATATGTTAACCACAACAATCTTTATCACAAGTGTTATATTTAAGTATTTATGCTGTTACTGCTATTAATTCGTGGAAATAATGATAATACTTAAGTCCACGATAAAATGTTTTGCATTGCTAAAAAACCCAACCTAATTAGGTAGGTACGTTGCTGTGAATGTTATAAAATATAATGACATTAATAATAATAGCAGCCTATAAATGTCCCACTGCTAGGCACACGCCTCTTCACAAATAAGGAAGGATGACCATTGATAAACAAAATTGCTCATTGCGGTTTGGCGATTTCAGATTCCAATTTTAGGAATACAGGTTTCCTCACGATGTTTTCCTGCACCGTTTGTCAATGGTGTCTTGGAATTAATTAAGAAAGTTTTTT
This sequence comes from Plusia festucae, assembly GCA_950381575.1. NCBI lineage: Eukaryota > Metazoa > Arthropoda > Insecta > Lepidoptera > Noctuidae > Plusia > Plusia festucae. The sequence continues at coordinate 13,070,469 of OX494431.1, forward strand.
TTTTAAAGAATCACTTTTGTAATTCCTGGGTTCGAAGTTCGAATCTGCATACGAATCCGGTCTTATTAGGAACGTTTTTCGTCGGAAATATTTGTAACGTAATATTATGTTTTCTTTTAGATGATCTGGATAGAGACGCCCACGAACCCTAACTTAAAAGTTGTCGATATTGCTGCGACAGTAAAGATAGCAAAAAGCCGCGGCGACATCATTATTGTTGTTGATAACACATTCCTCACTTCGTACTTACAAAGGCCTCTGGATTTTGGTGCGGATATAGTTATGTACTCTTTAACAAAATACATGAATGGACATTCTGACGTCATAATGGGAGCAGCGGTTGTCAACGATCAAGCTTTAGCGGACCAACTTAGATTTTTACAAAATGGTAAGTTCATTTGTTTTATTTTATGTATTTTCCTAAATTAACCTAATTTTATAGGTACTCCATCATACTTCGCCGTCACAGATAAGATTCCAACGTCTATTTGAGAAAACAATACTTATCTAGTGTAATACCTACGTTCAATTACCTACCTACCTCAATAGTATCCACATAACTGTGAACTCTGGCCAAGATTTCATTAATAATCATATAAAAATATCTTCTCACCCAATTAAATTTCTTAGCAATGACGAAGTAGGATTTGAATACCATTATGTTGTAGCTATTACAGTATTCTCAATTACGTTGGTTGAGTCATGTGTGGCAATATCGACGTCTAAACCGCAAGTCATTCTACACCACACTAAACTGATAATGACGATAAGCCGTACGTCATAGCTCTAAACTACTCATATATTTCTCTAATACTTCGGTAACTGGCCTAAGGCGCAGGACACACAGAAAAGACGTAAGACGCAGACGGGGCGCGGGCATTGGTCTCTTCCGCGTCCCTTTCATACAAAATGTATAGAAGCGTCGCGTCGCAAAACATACAGAAAAGACGGGGCGCGGGCGCAACGCTTTTACGTCTGCGCCTTTTGTTCAAAACACACAGGAGAGACGGGGCACGGACGCGGTGGGTGCGAGGACAGGGCGCGGGGTGGCATGCCTGCCGGGAGGGTCTCGCTCGCTCGCTCGCGTCGCACAGGCACAGTCACGCGTACCATCTTGAGACTGAATGGTTGCGTCATGTTTTGAGCTGTTATATTTTTTTTCATAAAAATGCGTGACGACCTAGCTTATAATATTCAGTTTTGTGAATTAATTGAGAAAAACCCTCTGTATATTAGCGAGATGCACCAGTGCTAGTACATCTTCATCTTCAGAAGAAGACATGTTGTCGTATCAAAATCGGACGGTTGAATGCCGGGAAAAGCTTCTAGTGCGCGCCATAAAAAGTCGTGACGGCGCCCTGCCTGCGACGGGTCCGTGTCTTTTCTATATATGTTAAAAAGTCGTGACGGCGCCCTGTCTGCGACGGGTCCGCGCCCCGCCCTTGTCTTGCGTCTTTTCTGTCTGGCCAGCACCTAAGGCCTGCACCTGTAAATTTGCATCATAAACTGCAAGATGCAATTTTTTTTTTTGGAAACCAATTTTGCAGCTACCAAATGAACTGGGATTATTTTCAATAACCATAGAACCTCAAAAATACTTTTAGTGTTAAGCTAACAACTTGTGGAGGGTTGGTTTTATCCGAAAACTTACTCATTTTGGTTTTCGACATCAAAATTGACCACAATTAAAGGTCAGCACCACACTTCAGTGGCCCTTAAGAGTTAAGGCTACTAAAATCTCTCGAGACGTGAACCTCAAAAAATGATATTTCCTTTAAAAAAAAATCGACAATTTCAGTACCATCCTGTTTTTGGAATACTTATTAGCTCTACTTCTCTTCCTACTATGCAGTGACGTATGTGAAAGGCTTGAAAGTAGGTACAGAATTGTCAATATGTCTTCAACTATTTAAAAGAAAACGAGATTTTTTTTAATTGACCCCCTGAGTCGATCAAGGAAGATAAAAAAGTATCCTTTTTACCACCATATGAACTTTCTACAATTTGTCTTAAACTACACAATTCGCGGCCATTACGATAATGGTGTTTCATCGCTAACTAAAGTTTACAACCGTGAATAGACATTTATTTTGCATATAAGTATGCCCTGCATATCTATCTAGTTTGCGGTGTGTACATATGAAGCAAAAAAATACTTGTTTGTATTGCATATGTTTACAGCAATTGCAAGTTTTGTGACCCTAAACCCAGCACCTACTTATCATATTAATCCGATGACAAACGAACTAAACAAATTGCTCCATATTTATCTTTTTATGACAACGCAAAAATTAACAAAGGTTGTTCTAGCCTTTAATGCACTTTGCAATAAAGGTCAGAGCTGTTGACGCAATATATTATTGTTTTTAAACATGAGGCTAACGTATCTTTGGACAGCTGTTCTGTTATTTATTGACATTAAAGTATCATATCAACATATCAACGAAAATTACCCTCTTTTCATCATTCTCCTTGATAGCGCGGTTATAAAAATCTGAAAGTGATCTGAAAATAATGTATTTGTTCAGCCATGAATAGTGATTATCAAACTCCGATAAAATATAGTACTTACTGTGAATTCGGAACAAAGATTAAAGACTTCATTGATGAAGGAACAGAAGCGTCATTATTTATTTCAAGATTTCTTTGTTAAAATAAGAGATACATAGATAAGAGTTTATAGCTTCTTTAATGTATTTGTTTTTTAACCTTGGTGTGACTACGTTTTTCAGCCATGGGAGTCGTGCCATCGCCTTTCGATTGTTACCTAGTGAACAGAAGTTTGAAAACATTGGCATTACGCATGGAACGCCATAAGACATCATCCTTGAAAATAGCGCATTGGTTAGGAAAGCACCCGAAGGTCGTAGAAGTGATGCATCCAGGTAATTGACATACGACTTTTTCTACTTTTTGAATTCATATATTAAAATATACTAGACCAAAGGTCCAATAGTGGTCGTCAATCGCCCATAATTCGTTTAATTTTCAAGTTAAAATTATAAAATAAAAATCTTTAAAAATCTACTTTTTTTTTGGTTTTAAGGTCTGCCTACTCACAAGCAACATGAGATTGCTAAAAAACAGATGACTGGTCACTCGGGTGTGTTTAGTTTCAAACATTCCGGAGATTTGAAGGAGTCTAGGAAGCTGCTGAGTTCTTTGAAAGTATTTACACTGGCTGAGAGCTTAGGAGGATATGAAAGTTTGGCTGAACTGCCGTATGTACCTATATCTATATGTTTTTCTATACATAGAATAAATATTAACTCGTTTTCTGCTTAGCCTGAAGATAGAACCAAAGTTTAGTTATTATTTGCATTGATTTAATACTTGTTATGTGCATCTAATTGTCTACCTACGCGTGATTATGAATCAAATTATTATTTGGTTTTTAAGTGATCTGATGAAGCAGTGAAAATTTTGGCTCTTTTCGTCCATTCCTCAAAATGAAAATATTTTTAAATTTCAAGTAGACCCTTTCAGGTTTTTTCGCAACGTTAAATGACTAGGTATGACCTTGTTGAGTAATAATTCGTCAAGATAAAACTATACGATGCGAGTTCTTAAACAGCATAGTAATTAATACCTATATATCCAAAGAACTTCCCCTTGAATCATTCTATCTATAGCTGAAAACTGCATAATTTCCGTTGCGTGGTTTAAAAGATCTCAGCATGAAGATAGCGGGAGCGACTTTGTTTTAGAAAACACATGTTATTTGCAGATCCTTAATGACTCATGCATCGGTTCCTGAGAAGCAGAGAGATGAGCTTGGTATAACCCATTCTCTCATTAGGCTGTCCATCGGATTAGAGGATGTCGAAGATCTCATTAAGGACTTAGAACAAGCTTTTGAAGCATCATTTTAATAAAAGACAATTTATATTCATTTAATCCATAAATCATATTTTTAGTTTAGATATTTACCTACACATTTTCCATATTTAAATAATGTTTCTATTTTGTTTTTAAAGCAATTGCAATCATTATAAATGATTGCAATTGCTAAATTTGTAGTTAATACACGCCTGCCATCGCCACTGTGATGAAAATAATATAATTATTGAGAATGATTAACAATTGAATTATTATCTGTTTTTTTTTGTCTATGTATTTATAATTACTGTAATCACAAAACATATATCCCTACACTATAATTATTTATTACGGTATTGAGTGTATAATTAGGACTAAATTTTCTTACGCTTACAAAAATGATCTTGTTAAATCTATCATTTATTTTTTTATCACAAATTTTTATTTGTTAATCGTTGACTTTCAAAATATTTTTCTATTTAACGTCACTTGTATGTACGGTTCGACAATGGCTTGAAGTAAACAGTGTTATCAATATTAGTTCAAGTTATCACTCACATCATCGGGTGATTCCGTATCTCATTGTGTATCACTTAAAAATTATCATATATTGTTATGTTCACAATGTCATTGTTAAGCTCAGACGCATGAATTATCATATTGTTATTCAGTCGTGAAATATTCACCTACTTACACGTTAGAATCTAATTGAAAAAAACACACAATAAGTGGAAGTTTGCATATCAATTCAAAGGTTAAGTTTGTGCATTTGTTTATACTATTGTGGCAATGTCGTCGTTACAGTATTTAAAAACACTATTAGACTAAGCGCGCACTACGATAACAAATCGTTGCTGAAATTTATCGTAAATCTGTGAACAACAGGAATACGCTAAAACCGCGCACTGCGAAAATAGTTCAATAGCAGATGCGAATAAATAAACAATATTTTTTACCCTCTTACCTATTTTTACCAAACTTCGCGCCTTGCGGGTACATAAAAATCGCAGTGAATGAATTTGGTAGTGCGCGCTTAGCCTTATCCCCTACCTCATTGTGGTTAGTTAAATAAAGTGCTATTTTTATATAAATAAGATACAAAATCCCGACAATAAGCTGTTTATATTGTAATGACATAGTTCCCTTCATTTTTTTATTGTCATTCTCGAATTAGAATATTTTACGAAGTGTATGTATACGAATGTTGTTAATGTTTTCTATTTTATGTATTTCTGACAAACGAATAAAAAAAATAATTACGATATTTATTTTGGTCTTTTTACTAAGTAGTTTCCTCACGAACGAACTACTCGAGCAGTTCGGGATCAACGTATCAGTGGGATAAACTTATCCGACCTGGTGACGGCGTACGCTGTTGTTAAATTTGATGCTTCAACTCAATATAATTTAAATATTTAAGATATACAAAATTATATTTGTAAAATAATATTAGTGCCAGATTTAGACACCGGGTCAGATTATGATAACTGTCAAGATGTGGTAACAATTGATAACATTGTCCGATCCAATAAAGGCGTATTCGTGGTACAGTTACTGTTCATGAACCGTCTCGCATAGGTTGCTTCTTTGACACAAAACTGTAGGTAGTAAGAAGTACTGAACTTTGAGGAGCGGTCAGTGTTGCTGTTGTCTTGGATCAGTTTTTATTTTTATTTAATTGTTTGCACTGGGGATCTCACTAGGAAACTGGGAATCTCCAATCTATTTAATGGCTACGTACCTATATGTGTTCGCAGTACGATACCAAATAATACTGTTAGAGATCGGACAGGGTTTTTGTTACACGCTATATAATATTATACCGGCCTCCAGAAATATTAGGCATTATAAAATAACACACAAAATAATAAACGCGATATGTTGCTAAAAGTTGCTCTCAGTTACATTTTGTTCATTTATGTTATTGGCGGTACGGACGCGAAGAGCAACATTCAACAAATTTAACATGTAACTGCAAAAGTAAGTTACAAGATTGATACCCAATGTTACCGAATTACCTACATAATGTTGCTCAACAACAATTGGTAACTGCGTTGTGGATGCACCTTATGATATAATGATAATACCAACATTGACCTTAATATGACACAAACTTCTGCATAATCATAAATGTTAATATTTCACTCAGAATATTCTGAGATATTTCAAATTGTTAACAGCGTAAATAAAAAGAACTATTTTAAGACTGCTTACCTCTCGTAGGTAAAAAGTAATCTATAGGGTTAAATATTTACAGCTAGATAGTAAAGTACCTAACTGTAGGCACAAAGCAATAGAAAAAAAATTAAAACTAGCTATAGTCGCACCTCGCAGTATCGTAACCTCATTGGATAGGTACTACATAATATATTGCCATAACGAAGTTACTAGCACGCGATAAATTTAAATGAGACCCTGCGGATTATATTTGATCTATACCTGTTATATTCGGTTGCACTATGAGCTACATACGAGGTCCCTTTGAACCAGGCTAGTAGCGCAAAAGCTATTTAAAAAATTAATTGCAACTTTAACTTGGCATTATAGACAGGGGCATAAACAGATGGCAGATATTTATTTAATTGCCCTTTAATAAAGGTATATCCAACAGTCTGACCAAATATGAGTGGCTTTGGAATGGGCCGCGGGCGCATTGCAGTTGTCATTGTCAGCTGTTGCGGTCCACCATGACAGTTTTGTTTGACAAGCCGTGCCTCAGGTACTAGAATTTCTAGTGCCAACCAGTATATTACTGTACTCTGTGGCTCACTAACCGGTGTCCTGTGACCTAAAAGTGTGTGTATTATAACGCCACAATCTGCAATAACTATCTATCTACATATATTTTGCTTGTTTCAAGCAATCTATAAAGATTAATTTCGTTGTAAGTTCCTGAAGTACTAATACGTGAATGATAAACTGTTTCTATTTGCGTACTTATATACTACTTAATATGTAGATAAAAAAATCTTTATTTGGCTCCGTATCTTAACTCATACAAATTGATTACAATATTGCACAACACTTGGCAATTGAAATTAAATGCTAATCATGATTGTAGTGAGTAAAACCAATGATTGTCAACTTGTTAACTATGAATGGTACTTAATTTTCACAATGAAGGTTGCATAAAAACGAATGCAGTAGTCCAATGAATCTAAAATAAATATTTCATAAATGTAAAAATATTATGGTAGCTTTCTAGCGAGTACCAGTACGAAAATGTTTACTGTTATCGGTTCATGCGCAGTCACAGCAAACAGAAAGTATTCAATACATTGTTTTCCACGTTTCGTTTGAAATCCAAACAGGAGATGGGTTGTGGTGTTATACATTGGTTCTTATTTGCTAATATTACCTACTTTGTTTGAAGAGTTAGCTTGAGGCAGTAGACTTTGACGGCTTCACCAGATTTTTATGACAGACTAGCTGCAGCGCGCGACTCCGCACGCCTGTGTCGTTTATCACAACAAAAAGTATCCTAAGTTCTTTCTCAGGCTCTAGTCTATCTCTGTACCAAATTTCATTTAAATCAGTTCAGTAGTTTAGGCGTAATTATATTATATCTACAGTAGGTATTATTTTATACAGACTTGGTTCTGTCAAAAGTTAATAGTCAAAATTAATTATTAAGTGTAACCGTTTAATAAAAAAAAACAATTCGGATATTTTTTATATCCCCTAAGTTCACGGAAGGTTTTATAAAATAGGTACTATAAAAAATCACTCGAAAGTGATCACGTAAATTGTTGTGAAAAAAATTAGCTGACTTTGTCCAGCCATTTATGAGTTACGCCAGCGCATAGGTAACTCAAAAAGTACGCACCAACATTCATTTTTATTTTTTTATTATATATTTTTTAAACTGGCTTTTCCCACCTTCCAGGTCGAAGTTCGAACCACCTATTATTAAGTATTAAGTAAGATTGATAACCAACAAAATAAATTTAAAAGTTATTAAGATAAGTTATCGGTCTCGTTTCAGATAAATACGTAAGTATAATATGCATCGTATTTGTAAACTCATCTCTTTATAACGTAATAGTTAGCTCTGTTACAACATTAAATTAATTAATTTTCCATATTTTTTCAGTCTAGCTAACGAGTATTTGTTTAAGGTAAGTTTTGTATTAATATTTTAGATAGGTAGGTAGTTCGATAGTTAGATAATTTAATTTATACTTTTTTTGTGAATTTTAGGTTTTTTTTTGGTTCTTGAAGTCAGTTTATTTTTTTTTAAATATTAAATTTACGCAATTTTAAGTCGTCGGAGTACGATTACCAGTCGTATCTATCTCCTGCCAACTTTTAGGATGTTATAATAAATTTCAGATGACTTTGCGTTGGGGTATTGTGTCTGCTGGATCCATCAGTGGCGACTTCGTCAATGCTTTTAACTCCTTCCCTGACAAAGGCGACCAAACAATAGTTGGAGTAGCAGCTAGGGATAAAAGCAAGGCGGCAGAGTTTGCAAAAACCTACAACATTGCCAAAGTATTCGACTCTTATGAAGCATTAGCAAAAAGTAGTGACATCGGTACGAAAACCTTTCACACACTTAATTATTCTAGCTCAAATGATAATAATAAATGTTTCCTTTTTTATTTTGATTCGATGATATGACTTGAAATTTTAAAATTTTATGTACTTGAAGGGATTAAAGGTAATATTTAATCACTGACAGAGTTCTCTGGACTTTTATTACAGACATTGCATACATCGGCGTTTTGAATCCTTATCACTATGAACTCTCGAAACTGTTCCTTGAAAATGGGAAACATGTGTTATGTGAGAAACCTTTGTGTCTCAATGCCAAACAAACCGAGAGTTTGATAAAGGTGGCTACCGAGAAGAATCTGTTTCTCATGGAGGCTGTCTGGAGCCGTTTCTCTCCGGCATACATTGACTTGGAAAAGGAAATTGAGTCTGGTAAACTTGGTGACGTGCGATTTGTTGAAGGAAACTTTGGTTTTGTCTGCAACAGCGAGAGAATGTTGTAAGTAATGTTTTCTTGATTTTTCTTGATGTGTTTATTATTGGTCTAAGAAAATTTGCTTTGGCTTTGTTCAGATTAAGTAGCATTCGATCTTCTATTGATTAAATGTGAACTCTGTAGGTAGCTAGGCGAAAAGTAAACAGCTTATCCGCGCGTCGTCGTTTGTTAGAGTATTTCAGTACATTTGTTTAGCTTAGCTAACTAGGTAATCAAAAATCAACGGTTTCAGCAAAAAAGAATACGGTGGCAGTGTTGTACTGGACATCGGGATTTACTTGCTACAATTATCACAATACGTGTTCAAAGAAGAGCCCAAGAAAGTTACAACTGTGGGCGTTGTGGGAGACACAGGTATCTGAGACTATAATCCTTGAGTACGGAGACGGGAAGCGAGCAGTCCTCAACACAAATGGTAAACTGGACCTCTACAACAGAGCAACGGTATATGGCACGAAGGGACGTTATACGGTAAGTACCTGTATAACCCGTAGGTTGCAGTAAACTACATTATCATAATATACGCGATTCTTAATGCAACCACTGCATGCTATTCAAAACACCCTTACATTTTCTTATAGGCAAATATGATAATACCCTTCTTCTCCTTTGTACTTCCAATCTTAAATACACTTTACATAAAATTTGTATCTTTCATGTTCAAAAAGTTAAAGACTACTTTAACAATAGTCCAATTGTTACTTGCTGTATTTTAACTCTGAGAAACGGAAGATTGAATGAAAAAATGAGACTGAAAGAATCCCTTGCCTTTTATGGGGCTACTCTGAATTCTTCGGACTTTGGGACTATAATACCAGCCTATAAATGTCCCACTGCTGGGCACAGGCCTCCACCCATATAAATTTGCATTGAACACCACGCTTGCTCACTTGCGGGTTGGCGATTTCAGCCAACCACCACGACATTTTTTGACACTTTGGGACTACTCCAGTCTTAAATAATATGTGTAATATTGTTTGTTCTTATCCTATAGTTGCAAGAGCCTTTCCACTTCCCAATCGAGACCACTGGCAGTGACGGAACCCAGAGGTCATTCCCTCTGCATACATCAAGCATCCCATACAAATTCGGAAACAGCGCCGGCTTGGTTTATCAGGCCATTGAAGTGGAGAGATGTATTCGAGCAGGTATGCTAATATTGATGTTGTAGATAACAGTATATTACGAGATAGTGGAAATTAAATCGCTATCGATAACCCTAATATATATTGATTTATTGTTGAGTTGCCTTTATAGATGTTATCAGAAGATATAGTCATAATGTGTAAACAAATTTCAAATATCTAGATACTTATCTGATAGCAAATGATATCGTTAATGAAATACTTAATGAACACGATGAGTTAGATATTGGATAAGTATCTTTTTGTGTTCGGTGCCTGCATGGAACAATTTTTGTCATTGTTCAAATATATTTGAGGATGCGCAATGAAAAAAATTAAGTATTTATAATGTTTGTACTTGTTTTAGGCAAGATCGAGTCACCCCGAATGTCACACAAGGAGAGTCTCCTTCTAGCCAAACTTATGGACACTGTGAGGAAGCAGTTAGGTGTGCATTACGACGTTGATGATATTGAATACCCCTAATGCTTGCAATACAATGCCTGCATTATGACGTAGGTGCATTTGAAGGAAATTGATACCTTACTTTTTGATCTTCAGAATTTACAGTAGGATAAACCTGTATCTGAGTGTTTATAAGTAGGAAATGTAACCAATTATTAATATTGTTGTGTGAATTGTACGTATCACCAATTAAATTATAATGTTATGTTTTATATTTGTGAATTAAATGGTTAAATAACTATTTATATTTTCACTTATTATATCTGATTATTATAACCCAATAGAATTTATATTATTGTACCATTTCTTTTTTTTATGAGGTCTTCCGCAGTTAGCCTGACCGCAGGCATTGACTGCTTCACCGGACTTTTTGACGAAACCTCAAGGGACTCCAGTCAGAGCAATTGAGAAACTAACTACGATGACAACGTTCACTGAGGCCCAGTTTTTTGATCCCGAGTTAACTCAACCAATGGTGAAATATGCTAACTAATCGTTTGAAAACGCGTTTTTTCATCAATTTTTAGTCTGTCAAATGGTCAAATAAGTTGAAGAGTTAATTAATTAATCATGAGTTAGAATAATAAGTGATGAATAAACGCGTTCTACTGAAGTTTAACCAAACCATTAGTTAGCATATTTAACCATTGGTTGAGATAACTCTGGATAAAAAAACTGGGCCTAAAGGCTGCGAGGTTCGGAACTCGCCTTAGTGCGTTGCTAACAAGAGAGGGCTGGACCTAAGTTTTTATTTAGGGACATATTTTTATTGCTAGTTTTGGCCGGCTCGGGCTAGTTTGATCTAGGGCTGGAGCGGTACCATTTACGTTACTATAATTTATAAAACGCGCCGGGCCTCGCCGGTGAGTGCGTAATATACGTCCTGGATTCTGAATGCTTCCTGAAGAAGCGTTGAATTGTCGTCGGGAAAGGAGAGGGTTTGTCTAGGGCGTTTAATTTTAGGTATGACTGAAGGTCGGTACCGCTACTATAAGCGGATTTCGGTAGGTTTCGGCGGTATCGAAAAATTTAATCTCAGTACGTTTTATGAAGAGCTTTATGTCATAGCTTAATAAGATCATTCGTTCCTGACTACAATGCTACTTTAACTCAAACTAAGTAGTTTTTATACAAAAAAACATTTCCGTTTACCTACTGCCTGAAGTACGAACATGTTATCATACATTATGTCAATACCCGTAATAGGAATCTAAAACAGGAAAATTTATGAAACAATCGTAATGACATTGCATGTTGAAATAAAACTACTTTTAAACGGATTCTGATTTTAGTTCCCTGGCAGGAGAAATAAACCGCTATAGAATCCGTTTAAAAATAGTTTTATTTCAATGTCTAATATTCGCGTAAACCTCAGAAAACAAAACATTACACGTATTGTCTGGGCCGGTCAACCGCATGACGTTGCTATACGACAAATTGGTACTTAGTCATTATTTAAAACCAATAAATTCGAATCCAAATACATCAATATAACCTTGTGGCATAAAGTATCGTGTTAAACAATAACCTATCAATTTATGATGTACCTAACTTCTAATAAAACTGTAATAAGTGTTGAAACAAATGCCTAGTTAGTTAGTAGTGTGGTAATTGATTGAATGGACAGGGGATTAACTATGTAAATAACCGATGTCAATTCTTATTTATTTATTTAGATGTAATGTAATTTATGTACACACAAAGTTGTTGAAGCACACGACTGGACAAACGGACAACAAATTTCCTTCAGCTAGAAGAAAGTTGATTCTAGAATTGACCCGTAGATAAAAGAATTGAAGAATGTATTTCTTTGGTGTTCTTTATATTTCTGTGGAGTTGACCTGATTTTACTATGTATACGGTTTTTTCGTTTGTGTAGTAACCATTGTTTTCGTTGTTGTATTAATTGTCCTGTAGTTGTAACCAAAAATATTAGTTTGGTATCGCTGGAACTACCAGCCGGTTTGAATAGGATTCTTCAGAGATTAGGTGACTGCTGTTTCTTTGAGGAAAAAATTGCATCTTTTCTTTTAACATCCTAAGAGAGATAACCAATGCTCAGTTATTTACTTTACCATATATAATGTACTAGCTGTTACCCGCAGCTCTGCCCGCGGTCTCAATTTTTTTTGTATAATTGAGATGTAGGTAAGCTATCATATCTTTCAAGTTGGATCAAACTGCACACGGTGTGCAAATTTGATTAAAATCGGTTGAGTTGTTTCGGAGTTCATCCCGGACAAACATCGTGACACTGGAATTATATATAATAGACTAGCTGTTTCCCGCAGCTCCGCCCGCGGTCTTTTTTTTTTTTTATATAATTGAGATTTAAACTATCCTATCTCTCAAGTTGGATCGAACTGCACATGGTGTGCGAATTTTATTATAATCGGTTAAGTGGTTTAGGAGTCCATTGAGGACAAACATTGTGACACGAGATTTATATATATTAAGATAGATATATTTTTTGGCCGCAACTTCGGCTCCGTAATCAGAATTTGCAAAAAATTACGATAATATGTATGTAGCTGTAAATGATGAGTAGCTCAACATTTATATCTCTTCGGCTCATTCGTATAGTTTATACTTTTTTGTCATTGGATATCCATTGCAGAGTTGTTTATTTTTACTTTTTATCTCTGACTCTTCTAGGTACACTTGATGCCTAATGTAGTACTTACATATCGGAGTCATTAAAGGCACTTAATTCCAGATATACGATACGATAAAGGTAATATTAAAATTAAGTTACATGTTATTATGTAGGCACTAACTTATAGGTAGGTACTAACTTTGCTTAATTTGATTGATTTTATAAATCGTAAGTCATACAACTCTTACACATTTGTGTAATATAATTAGCGTTGTCTTAAAACTGGTATCTGTCTATCTATACACGTGTTAACTTATACCCATAAGAGATAAAAATAAAGAGGCCACATTTCCAGTTATTTTTTACTTGTTTCAGAGTGTGACAGTCATTATATCGACGGTCCCTACGAATAAACCCTTATCTGCAAATGACAAATTTTACAGGAGAGCGTTTTTAAGTTTCAAACGCGTGTCCAATGAGTCCTATTTAACGTAGAGTCTTGAAATTTTGTATGACCCTTAATTGTAATAGATATTTTATAAAAAATGTTAAAGTAAGATGTAAAAGTCCTTTTTAGTGTGTTAATTATCACTTACTTACTTATACATCGGAATCATCCCTATAACAAATAGATTAAGTGGCACTTAATAACTTTTACGTGGTAGTATTTTAATGATTTAGAGTTGTAATTGCCATTTAAGAAATTATACGTGGGTTAAAAAAATTAAAAAATAATGTAAGCAGTATTTAAGTTGTTTACATACATACTAAATTGCGCAAATTATAAGTCAATCAGTTATCAGTTTTACGGGGATTATAAAACATTTTATTCAGTTGTTTTACAAAATAATTTTTTTTTATTAATCAACAGTTTGAGACAGTATTTTATGTTTTATTAATTATTCAGCCTTTTTTCAGTACGACATATTGTATATTCTTTATAATAGTAACGACACCAAGACGATTTAATACGCGTTAATTAAACAAAATATAGTAATTAGTAGTATGGTAAAAAAAGTAACCAAATCACATTTTCCTTAGTGGAATGACTAGTTATAGTTTGTCTAACGAAATCTAAATCTTTGACAAAATAAAATAAATCCAAAACCTTTTTCTCTACTAATAAACATCCATTATAAAACCAAAACAACTTCTAAGTCAATTGAATTATTAAAATATATACTTTTATTATTTCACCAGACTTAAATCTATACTTAACTTCTAGAAAATACTCCTCTTCATCTGAATTTGAAACAATTAAATCACCAGAAGCAAGAGACTCATAAAATACATTATACTGTTTAGTCATAATGTTGTGTTCACAAAGATATTGAGATCTTTTTGCAATATTTCTTTAGGGGTTAATAAAGAGCCTGGCTCACTTCATCGTGAAATAAAATATATTTAGTTTTCTTTTGTAATAATATATAATTATAATATGCTGGCTTCTGCATGAGGAGACGAAGGTACTTTTTGAAAGTCGAATGCTGCAGTAACGATTGTGCCATGCGAGTAATTAGCAGATAATTTATCTTTATTTTTAGTCTTCGAGCCAAGTCCTTATTTTGTAAATGTTCAGTCAATTGTGATTGAATATCTTCACTGGTTTTTATGGGCAATGCACACGTCGTCGCATTGATCTTTCTTCGGACGATGAAAGTCAATTTTGAACTTTTCATTGACAATGTCGTTGTATTGCCTCAACGTTATAGCTATGTTCGTTTCTGCCTATGGTAGCCTCACTTTGTGGAGTCTACACATCGTAGTCATGTTCAATTCACTATCTAAATATAACTTTGACGATTCTTTCCGATTCTAATGTGACTCCATTGGGGTGAATGCTTTTACATGGTCACAAACTTTTTCTTTCATCATTCTTTACTTTAGGATGACAACCTCTCTTATCACGACATGTTGCAAGTCCATCTGTCTTATTAAACTTATTCAAAGCTGTTCGTAGGACGCCTTCCCCAATAGCAAAGGTGTGCAAAAACATCTTTTTACGCACAGTACTCGTTCGTCTCTGCCGTCTCCTAGACTTTTTGGTAGCCATCTACCAAAAAGTCTAGGAGACGGCAGAGACAAACGAGTTACTGTGTGAAAAACAGTATAGGAGACGGCGGAAATACTTGACAGAAAATAACCTTTTTGATGATGATGGGCCCTGTAGTTGTAATCCTTCACTTAGTGATTCTTTAACACCAGCAAACCAAGAAATCCCACAGCTGTAATCGATCACCAAGAGACCATGCAGAATTGCTTAAAAATCTGTTTCCTAACTTCTTATATTTTTTCTTTGCACTTTAATCGGCACTCACCGCCGCAAGCATGTAGTATAGACTTTTCGGATCGTACTTTTCCATTTCGACTAACGCACATAGGCCCTGATTTGTAACTGTTTTTTCTGGCTATCTATCCATTCAGCTTTGTTCACTTTGCGTATTCTTCTTGAGTCAGTTCTTTCTTTCACTCTCCTTTTCTTTTTTCTTTGTTTTTTATTCAACATTTTTAATTATAGTCAATAAAGAAGGAGACCCTAAGGGTGTACTTGTGGGCGTACTCGGCATCGGACAAGACATTAATTTCTTCTAGCATTATGTTTCTTTCTGGATCATGCGATGTTCTGACAACAGGTCAAGTCTGATTCAGTAACTAGAGTGGCTAAACACGGGCGCGTAGGCTGATACGAAAGAGTAAGTAATTCTGTATAAGCTGTATAATGAAATAGACGACAAGGTTGAAACCTTGTCGTCTATTTCAGATCGAGGAGTTGGATTCGAGTATAATGTAGATGAAATAATGTTAGGTTGTATATCTAATAGATAGAACCTAATTCTGGCTGCGAAATTTCATTCGAGCGAAAAATGTTTTTTTTGTGGGATAAATCTGTTACAGAAGCTTTTTTTGTTTTTTATGATCAAGGTGTTCATCGTCAGTAGGATCCTTTCGATGCGGAGCTAAAAAAGAAAACATGATTTACTCAATATTTATCATAAATTCACAAGTCGTATCTCGTAACTGACGGGATAAAAGTAAAATTCCAATGTAAACATACGTAAGTAGTAGATATGAATAAAATCTATTTTTTTGTTCCGGCGTAAAATCACATATTTACCACTCACTGCATTTTAGTTTTAATTTATCCAATGTAAAACAACATAACTACCAAATACAAAAAAATACGTTGGAATTCTAAAACTATCTTACCTGAATGAGTTCTGGTCAAATCACTTTTCCTTTTTACACTTGAAACTGTTTTCTTTGTTTTACGCGGTTGCCCATTGCGATAACTTGTATTATTTACCTTCCGAAGCATACTTAGATGCTTAAATTTGTTTGATATTCACGCAGCAAAACAAAACATGACCGTTTTTGGCACCGGTTTTGCGTATGTCCCGCAAGTGGCAGTTACGGGGGAGCCGCGGAGTGATACGACAGAGTGTTCAACGTAAACTTACCGAACTGCCACTATTGTTGTTCTACGATGGAAATTATAGTAAATATTGTAGTTATGGGAAATTTCGTGTGTGGATTTAAGGTTGAATTTGACAACTTAGACTGTTTTTTATGAAACTAAATGATAGTGTAGGTGGTCCTGAAGGTCACGGTAACAAAACATGCAAATCACGTATCTACCACTTAGGGGAATGTACGTAGGGACCGTCGATATATTATGATCTGACATAGAGTGACATCTAGCGTCCAATAAGCAAACTACTTTGTATAAAACGGCGGTATAAAATCACAACGAAAACGAAGGTGTATTGCGTTGAACGCGTTATTTCCAAGTTGGAATCACTTGTGTACCATTGGTATACAAGAACCTAACAGATGGCGCTAGTGTTCGCAAAATAATACAGACTAAGGATTTTGAAACACCGGTAAGCGGTAGAAGCCTAGCCATTAGCAAAGGTAATCCAGAAACGCTAACATAAATACGCTGCCGTAAGTAATAATTATTTCTAAGGGAAATTAAGGCGGGAAAAGTTATTTAAAAAAATCCGAAACTCTTAAACCTATTTTGCATATTAATTAATAATGACTGTGATTCAGGTACAGTAGAATATCGTGAAAGACTTCATGATATTCACTATTATAAATAGGTAGCTACTGTTTTTTTTTTTAATTTGGACAACATCACAATAATTCATCACATACAATAGGTACATTGCTCCGAATCCAAAGTAAGTGGCGACTACACTTGAACTAACAAACACCCAGACCCGAGACAATTTAAAAAAGTGTTTACTACACTGAACCGTCCGGAGATCAAACCCGGGACCTCAGAGCTAGCGACAGCTTGAAAACCGGTGTGTACGCCACTCGAACACGGAGGTCGAACTCTACTTGCTAAAACATTTTAATAACTTCCGGATCATTGGATATAGGTACATTTAAATCAATATTAATATGATTATGGTTAATTAAAGCGAATGGTACTTAATAAACAATTTCCTGCAGATCTTTCGCTATTTAATCACTGAGGCTCATGCATATGTGATTGGTTTAACATTTAATGGATTTTCTCGAGCACTTCCTTGTATTTTTCCTTGATATCTAATCGATGTAATTGTTGTGTGAAACTTTCCCTGTTTTCAACAATAACAATGGAGTGGCGTGCATTAGATACGAGCTCCAGCCGTTTTCATAAAGGGACGGAAGAGAAGTCGCGTGACGAAATGTGTCGCTCCGCCGCGTCGCGCGTCGCGCTGTCACTCCACCCTACTATTTTCATACTTCCCTAGTTTAAAGACATGGGCCTAAAACTTGCACGGCAATACTAATGTATGTGGTAGCAAGTATTTTTACATAATTCCTATTAGAAAATACGGCTGAACGGAGTTGGATGATATTTGGCATGCATGTAGCCTTTGACATGGAAAAGAACATATGCTACCTTTTATCCCGATTCCTTAGTTCCCGAGGGAAATTGAAAATTGTTTACCTGCTAAGACAGCTTTGAAATTTTGGTATATATCTCTAATACAGCGCAAGCGATAATACGGTTGAAAATTTTATAAAATTTTAATACTTTCACATTTTTCATTTTTTTGGATCCAATTCTGAAGTCGATGCAGACGAATTCGCGGGCGGAAGGTAAGATCATATTTATGCAAACATTGATCTTAATTCTTAACTACAAAACTTATCATTCTGAACTTTATTATTACGCACACTCCAGAACTCAAGTAGGTACTTACTCATTTGAACATAGGTAAGTACCTATAGTCGGCAAAATAAATTATGAAAAAAAAACAATTTTAAAAATACCATTTACAGTCTATTAATTGACGTTGCGACTGGGAAACAATGTAGCCCTATCGCAAAAGGTTACGCTATGATAACCATTTATTGATCACATTACGGATTTTTCTGCATAAAGTAGGTGTTTTTTAAATCTGTTTGTATCTAACTTTTGTTGCTGCCTGTTTAGTAGGTACTTATACAACTAACCACATACATGATATGGTAGGTATACTTACATAAAAGCAGTTTTAAATTACAGTTAAGTAAATGTTTGCAGACGCACACGTGTCGACACCGTCACTTGTTTCTCGGTACCTTCTCATTTTACAGCGTTCCGGGATAAGACATATTTTATCAACGTGACGAAACTACGTGTTTGCATGATAAGCTTAATGAATGAGTGTCAAAGACCTCCATTGTTCTAGTTGGGACACCACGAAGCACGAGCAGGTGCAGGCTTTGTACTCGGGTCTCGGGCTTTGTTTGTTGAATAGGGCTCTCTTGCAAACAGATTCATTTCAGATTTAAGGCCTTTTAATTAGTGTATTGATGGTCGTAATATAATCTATTAAATATAAATTCAGTGTCACGATGTTTGTCCGGGATGAACTACTTAACCGATTTTAATCAAATTTGCAAACCGTATGCAGTTTGATCCAACTTAAAAGATAGGATAGCTTGCATCTCAATTATAAAAAAAAAATTAGACCGCGGGCGGAGCTGCGGGAAACAGCTAGTATAATAAGATGACCCGTCGGCTGCCGTTTAAAAACATTGACATAGGTTATGATATAGGTTCGACACAGAACATATCTTTTAATATTCACTTCATTATGTACTTACTTACTACATAGGTATCATTTTTGTCATTAGAAACCTCTCTTTTTCTGGTTACACAACAATTTACATTATACTGATCCCCGAATACTGAAACGCAACTTAACTTTGACGCGTTCTTAAATGTCTATCTGTCGCAACTTTACACGTTAATGTGACAGAGACAGCATGATACTTAACGTTTGTTTCACACTGATTGACGATTCAGTATCCGGTCATTAGTAACACAAATTAAGAGAAGCTAACAACGTAAATACGTAATGGCTGTGCGTATAAATCACAACTATATTATAATGAAAAAAATAAGTTCAAGTCGACATAAGACCCCTCGAAATTTATAATTCTCTGCACATTTCATCAAAATTTCCCCTTACACGATATTTAGGCAATTATTCCTATCCTCTGGACCATTATTTTGTAAATAACACGAGAACCCTTTTAGCACCGTTCCCTAAGCCAATATTCTATGGTCTTGGCTTACGATCATTGTTACCTTGGGTATTAGGTACTTATTCAACCCTTTTCGAAAATATGAGGGGCTAAATAAATACGAGACTTACGTTCCGTCGGATTCCGAAGACTTAGTCTTAAAAATACTCGCGAAAAGTTTCTTAAAATGTCTTGGGCTTATGATTGAAATAAAGTGGCAACTACGGTGCAAGGTAAAATAAGGCATACTGCACTGACGAGTAGCATTGTTGGATATCGAACAACGTTTCCGAGACTAGAATTACCATTAAAAATAACCGCTTACACACGCACGGCTGTTTCCGTACTATAAAACCGGCAAAAAACATCACTTAAATATTTGATTTATTTTAGTTTAATTATTTTTTTTTAAGTAAATAATATTTTAAGGTGTCCACCAACAAGGACGAGCCAGCGATGTAGCATCCAAGATACACTTCGTGAAGTAACGCTAAGTAAGATTGTTGAACGGAATCATAAATCTTGAAGAGGTGTGAGTGACTCATGTGACTTATCAGTTTCAGGGATGTAATTCAAGAAAGTTTGTCATAAGTCAATGTCACAAACTCATAAGGGCGGGCGGCGCCCTCCGGTCTGCGAACAACGAGCAAAGGCAATAATGAATAAAGGTGACCTTCCATTGGCTTATTTCATTTAAACCCAAAGTCATTCTTCACAAAACTTTAAGGTCCAAACATTAAATTCCAAAGCGATTTTAGATATCAAAATTAAACAAACTTTTTAACATAAAACTCACCGAATTCAACAACCCTAACTATAGCCACTCGGGATATCCATTATTGTTATATGTTAAAACTTTCTCCAAAATGTAACGAACATTTTTCTGAAAACCGCATCACAATCAGTTCAGCCAAACGCGAGATAATCGCAGATAAACATACAATCGACTTTGAAAATCTACAATCCAAGTAAAGCAAAAACGCATCCATGCGGGTAACGTCACGGGACATCCATTAGTGTTATACACTTAAACCTTCTCCAGAATGTAACAAACACTTTTCTGAAAACCGCATCAAAATCAGTGAAGCCAAACGCGAGATAATCGCGGACAAACATACATACATACATACAAACAATTGAAATCGGTTAATTAATAAATATTTATTTACTTCAAGTCCACTTCAACCCCAAAACAGTTTATAAAACAATAACTTGCTTACTTACTTTGTTTTCTACTTTTTTAATTAGCTTTCATTCTTTTACTCTCATTCTTGAGGTTTGATGATGGTGAAAAAATTAAATGAAAATGATTTTGGGGTTGAGTCGAATAAGGCTTTTCATTTTGGCTTATTAAATGCTGCATCCGTATTACTGTTCATTTGTGATACAATGTCTGACTTCTAAAATAAGTTGGTTCTACTTTTAGGGCGGTATAATAAGTGTAATGGGATCTCTTTTGTTCAAACACAATGGACATTAGGGTATTTCCTTTACGTGCTCTTTAGGTAAGTCGTTTACCCTTATTAGATAAACATTAGTAATATAGGCAACGTTGATAGTTGATACGGTTCTTGTATGTACAAATAGTATCTTTACAGATCTATTTTTTTCCACTCTTGGCCGAATCCGGTAATTGAAGAACATATCTTATTTTTTATATCAAACCATTTCATACAGGATTAATTTAAAAGGAGTGCGGATATTCAACGAGGTAATCAAGTGCATAAAACTGATCAAATTTTCCAAAGGAACATATCCGAAAGCATGGAAAATGAACTTTTCATACAAAGTGACAGGTTACGTGACTTATGTTTGTATGAAAAGATGATTTTCAATTTTAAGATTTCGACCTATGTTCTTTGGGAAAGTTGTTCAGTTTTATGCACCTGATTACCTCGTTGAATATCCGCACTCTATTTCTGTATTGTAAAAATAATTATATTCGTATATGTTCTCATAGGTGTTTCATTTCACAATTACAGGTAAATTTAAATGTAAGTAGCTGCTGGTTACACATTTGTTAAGTCTTATCGATCGTATCTTAACAAATCTTAGAAATTATAATTGCTGGCAACGAAGTAATCATATCTAATCTCATCTGTGTTGGCAACGTTGACGGTTGTCGCCATAGGAACAAGACAATGGTTGAAGAAACCTGATGCTTGTTGCTGTAATAATAAGCCTGAAGTTGGTCGAGTGTGATGCGTGCACGCAACGCCAGCGATTAGCCGTACTAGTGTAATGACGCGTAACAATCTGTGATGGGCTCCTGCGTGCCTTCAGGATATCAATCATAGTTTCTATGTAGCAAAAACTGAGCAATCGACGCAGTTATTGGTACCTTGACTAACTTTATATACCAAAACGTTTTTTTTATGTAATTCAGATTGGATTGACTTCGTAGAATGTGCTGTATATCTATGAAGCCTATATGTTGTCTACGATATAAGGCTTTTATGTAGAAGATGCATTTTACAATGTGTAGGTAGACGTGAATCTGTCTCGTATAACGGAAGGCCGACTCTTCTTATAAACAATGTATTATTTTCTCTAAAAATCTCCTCGACGGCCTAGATTTAAAGTTCATGATTACCTACTAATTTTTAGAGTACCTTCAGAGAAAAATAATGTAATATTTCTAAACTCAAAGTCGCCTGAACAAACCTGTTCATTGCTATTCTGTCAATTTAAATTACATAGGTACTAGGAAACTCTTACGCACAGCATAAAGTGGTTTCTGATTTTTCTTCCTTATGAAGCCAGTCACGTTTCAAATAGTGCTACAGTGGCTCGTGTAACGTTAATAAAGGGATAAATCCTGGTATTCCCGGTCCGTAGAGCTGAGCAGGGCGTCCCCTCGGGCCAGAGGGTAAGGAAGTAACAAAGTAACATCACTCGCTTTCCTAAAAACTACTGCGAATATGTCACAGCTGCAGTAAATGGCTTCTTTCTTAGTATTGTGAGTAAGGTTGCAAAATGGCTCGAATTGAATTAACGATAAACTTAAAATGTTACTTAACTTTTACGATTATTTATCTTAGTTTTCGTGCTAAATGTGATGGAATACAGTTTACTTCCATTATACTAATCTAACTCATACAATCGATTGATTCTGTACAGTATACGCTCATATAGAAATTTTAAAGTAAGTATTCTTTATTTTCTCTTCACCGCAAAGTTTTCTCATAAACGGTTCAGATGGGAAATGGTAACGTTTCCATGTTATTATGATTTATGACAAACAGCTTTCGCTAAGTGAACTTTTCTCTTCTGTTCAACGGAGCTGTGAAAAATAATGTAAAGATAAGAGTACCTACATACTTTCCCCACAAAACTTGGCTAGCACCGACGAATTTACCGCTCGTCGTAAATATATCTTTATAACGTCTTGAGTCAATTTATGTCCGATATAAAACACCTTTCTCGCTTTACTCGAGTCGTTTGTGTTTAGTCCTCATTTCCAGATAATATAATTTATTGGAATTTTATGAGAATTGAATCAAATTTGCGTAATAATAAAACGTATGTTTGTTATTGGTTTTAATATTTAGGATTTTTAATATTTACGTAGACTCGCAGATTTAGGTACCGATTACACTAAGATGATATGCATTTAAATATCAATTCAAATTTTGTTTTTAAAGTTCTATAAGTTCATTTAAAAAAACATAATCTCTTAATGTAATTACTTAAGAAATAAAGGGTAGACGAAATTTTATAAAAAATGGTCCAAATATAATGGAATGAAACTAGTTTTTCTTTCGTGAACGTGTTAAGAAATGCTAGTTTTGGGGTAAAACAACAGTTTTTTTTACAAGTATCAAGTATATATTTATTTTTATTAAAAGGGACGATATTGGACGTAATGTATAAAGCAACATTATTTTATCCTGTAGGTACTTACTTGTACAGGATTAGTTTAAAAAGGAGTGGTTAGAGAGGAGTTAATAAAACTAAAACAACTTTCCCCAAAGAACACAGGTCGAAGTCTTAAAATTGAAAATCAATTTTCATGCAAACATAAATCACGTGACACTTTGTATGAAAAGTTCAATTTCCATTTTAAGTTTTCGACCTAAGTTCCTCGAGGAAAGTTTTCCCTCCTTTAAAATTTATCCTGTACATCGTATCATCGTTATAATTCCCTTGCCCTGATCTCGTTTTATTTGGGGTCGACATAAATATTTCATGTCCATGTGTTTCTTCAATTTATCTCTATCAGTCGTCATCTCAAACACACGCAGTAGAAACATCTTGTGTTATTCTATACACACATATATTTTATGCATTCTATTAGAGTTACATCATTCATTACGTAATATTTTGTAAGCTATTCTGAAGGGCAGCTCTTCACTTAGCGTCAAATTATATTAAAACTACACAATACAATACTATTGTTCTGGTGTATTTGGATGGTTAAATCTTAGCTCTAGCGACAGAATCAGAGAAGATTACACATAATAATGTTTTATAATAAAAGTCTTGTCAGCAACATCGTCAAATCGTTACCGTGCGAGTGAAGGAGGAAGCGTCTCTTTTGTAAGACAATATGAGGCGCAAACAATACACGAAAAGTCTTGGAAAGAAAGTTATTCTCAAAATTATACGATAGTTTTCAATTTGTGTAATTTACTTATCTATTGAAGGTTTCATTTTGCTTTTACTCGTAGCTTGTTTAAAGCCACAGTGTCAGACTTATATTATTCCCAAAACATAGGGAATCATACTGTGGGTACCAGAGCAATACCTACTGTATTTCGTGCCTAACATCAAATACTGTAACGCAAATTAACTTAATGGTGTTCTTAAATGATTTTCTGTCGCTACTTCACACCTTGAACTGGACAGCGACAAGAACGTTTCAGTATTCAGACCTACGTCTACTGATGTAACGTGTGTATACTTATTATACAAACTTTTGAATGAATAAAGGTTATTATTATATTTTAAGCCCTGAAAAAATCTCTCTTGTATCTATAGTTCTGAAATAGGAATAATTAGTCCCTAAATTTTATTCAGCCAGGCTTGTTAGTTACTTATAAATTACCGGCTGTGAATTTATACGTTGAATCTGCATAACTACTTCAACCAGACTTAAAATCAATTATGCATAACTTGGTACTTTTCTTTCACATAACAACCTCATAAGCAAGAATCTTACTTAACACAGAATAGAAGCCCAGTCAATCGCAAGACAGCGTTGATTATTGGCTTACCTACTTACGTAACATGCACGCCTTGCGATCATAAAGAGCGACTGAAGAATAGTCACCGTGAGTCGCATGTCGCAAGCGAGTGACAACAAAAGGTCGATTTGTCGCATTGTCGCGGCGACAATGGCAAGCGGGTCGAGTGGCTACGGAACCACGTTAATGTGCCCACGAGACATGCCTCGCTAGCCTCGATACTATTACATGACAACATGACTTTCATCTAACTACCAATGGAGAAACTAGGATAATTAACTTGATAGTAAATTCACGACAAGATGCATTCTTTACATCAAGTACGGTACCGTGATTTTCGATTTATTTGTAAAATAAGCGCACAACGTTTCAATTTCATTAATTTGCTTATAACCGCATGCTATAAAGTTAGGTACAACTTGCATCGATGTCGGGTGTCATAAAACATTCAAGATTGTAAATAGTTAGTAATCTAATATTACTTAAGCACGTCATTGGATCCTTTAACACAAACATTGTATTGCAACATCGCTAAATATATTCATTCCCACGGGAATTAATATACCATTACATAAAATCAATCTTGATTATGACAAAATTGCGCAAACAATGGATTATCGTAAGACACAACGGTAGCTATCTAATATACATACAAACTGAATAATCTTATTGCAATAAATAAGCCTACAAGATGGTTTTACTCGAAGCATTTAGATTGCAATTGCGAATAATTTTCTTGGTATCAGTGCGAACTACGATCACAGCAATATTTTTTGCGAACGCTAATGCATCTGATATCAGAGGAAGTCGTCGGCTGCGGCAGGCGGAAATTGTATAGCATTAGAGGGACATTAGCCGTTATGAAAGGGACACCTCGCCCTTATTGCTTCTGAAGGTTACGAGTAATTTAATGGCCTAACATTTATCAAAAATACAATCAACAGCGTATAAATAATTACTTCCACACTCGTGGCCAGTCAGCGGAGCCAGAGATAACACTGGATATATTGAAAGTGTTCGCAGAAATATATGACAAAAGGAAGGAATCAAATAGACAAATTGCAATCTGAGAGTCGTTAGATCCTATCTACGAGGTTCCCGTTTGCAAATCATGGCTAACAAAATCAAATTTGTTAGTTTGCACACTTTGCTCCATCATCGCCGCACTGGCCTTGGTTTATAAACCACGAATACCCGAAAAAAATGCTAGATGACCGTAGAATGACTCAACGACATGACTATCCGTTTTTTTAGACAGTTCATTATGTAACATTTATGGTTCGTTTAGCGAAAAAAAGTTTACTTCCGTTTCTTCGAAAGAAATAGTAGGTAATGTTTGGTTGTACATAGTTCCAAATGTTCTCTGATATAGCACCTGCTTGCGTGGCCCTACGTTGTAAGAAGTGGGTCGTCGAACCAGATGCGAGTATCCGTATCTCTTTCATTCTGGAAACTTAAATTTAGTGTCGATTGAAGATACCAAGATATTTTATTTAGATCAGTTGCTCATCAATTGAGCACTTATAGGTTGTGTACCAAATCAATTGTATCGAATAGACCATAGAGCCTTGATGCATGTTAGCCTGATTGAACTTTCCTATGTCTAGTCTAGCAATCATAACAATCAGTCCCACCTAGATTGGCCTATATACTGATACATTTTCTATTATTGGATATCTAAACAATAAATTGCATGCTATCAGCCTTAGAGCCTTGACTCTCCAACGAGTTTGTTATCACTTGGCGAAAAGTGGATTGAACTGGGACGGCGATTTGCGAATCCCGTATCAAATGTGCGCATTAACCTGATTACTTTGTTCATTCTGAAAATTTCCCTGTTGATATACACACGGGTTTAGTAAACAAATACAAACAATTTTGTTTTTAGCTTCTGTCGGGCTACGGATTTATTTACGATTTGTTTGTGGTATCCTAAGCTTGGGTGCTTTAAAGGGTTAAGAGCGGTGGGGCTAATTGTAATTTGCGTAAATTATAATCAGCTAACGAAGTCTATGGATCAAATATAAACATGAAAATAAACATTCTGTTGTAGCATGTAATTTACAGTTTAATTATGTGAATGTTTATGTTACGGCTCGTGCTTTGAAAAGCTATGGTAATGCTTTGTATTGAATAAGACCTTAGGACCTTCGTAACAGTAGCTTTAGTGAGTAATAGTAAAAAAAAACACACAAATATTGAACTATTTACTTACTAAAAAAGTTTTTTTACAAAACATTACAGTACACACTTTAGAAAATAGAAAGCATGATAAGGACTCGCATTCAAAAATGCGTTGTCACGATGTAGAACGGTAGAAAAAAAAGTTTTCGGTCATTTTTACATTTTGATTTAGAGATAATAAAAAAAGTGTAAAATTGATACCATATTATTTTAAAGTAATTTTTAAGCATTTAAGCATTGCTTACCTAACGCAGCAGACACGCAATGGCAGCGATGTGTCATAACTAGATGATAGGTAGGTATTTCATACGAATGTACCAATTACACCACCAATACTTGTGCGGCAATCAGTCAAGTCATCCGCGACGACTGATGTTCGCATGCACGACGAATAGGAGTGCCTTGCTGCCATGCTAATCGAGAATTTTGTTACTACTCGTTGCCCAAGAAACACTCGAAACAAAAAAAAACTTCAAAAAAACTTTGTAAAAATATAATTAACTTTCGTAGTTTATTTTCGTAGCTCGTGGCTAAGTGTAAGCCGTACGGTTTGACCGATAATAAAAGTTAAGCCGCGCTCGTCGCGGTTGATCCGTGGATGGGTGACCATTTGAAAATATACCGAGACCCCTCCGTGCCTGGGAAAGCACGTTAAGCCGTTGGTCCCGACTGTCATACAGTGATCTTTGACAGTCGTTAAGTCATTACAATTCTGACAACCAGTCTCACTATGGAATACTATATTACCTAGCAATAGGTTGTGGAGGTCAGATAGGCAGTCGCTCCATGTAAAATATGGAATTCAGCTAAATCCGGTAAGATTGGAAGCCGATCCTAACATAGCTTGGGAAAAGGCTAGGCAGAAGAATTAACTTTCGTAGCTTCGTCCATTCTAAAATTGCCACAGATTTTTCTAATGAGGCTTTTTGATATTGTTTTTCTTACGACCTAAAATTGACCTCAAAATCAGTGACAGACTACTGCTGCGAAGCCACAAACTTATCTGCCCCCCTAGCCAAGTGACATTTCTACAAGCGTTAACGATGATAGAAATCGCTTAAATGACATTTGATTTCGATAAGTCACGTGACTAAGACTTGTCACTTTTATACATTTAATGTCATATAAGCGATTTCTATCATCGTTAACGCTTGTAGAAATGTCACTTGGCTAGGGGGGCTGACCCGGTGGTCAAATCGGAATTATATATTTCACTAATTTCATTTTATTATATAGTTTAAGCATAACTAATCGCAAATTAAGATTAAATTTACTCCTTGTTCACTTGGGGGAGGACATTATTTTAACCCTAAAAACCACGGAAATTCTATTGAGTTGAAATTTATACTAAATTCAACAACAGCGACGCCGTCCCGGATCAGGCAACTTTGAGGCACTGTATAGGTTTATTGCTAGTTTTTGTGTGAGATTTAAACACAAAAAAAACGACAGTCAAAATCTACACGTAACTTGGGCACCATACACTTGACATAGATATAAGAATACAACGTCCAGCAGTTCGAGTAAGGATTCGCACAGAATTCAGACCACTTCATAAATTGGCAATACACGTTGGAACTTAATTGATGAATGGACACGCGGATTAATTAACTGCTATTAACTTCTTGCTCTATTTTTCTAATTGATAACGCCCGCGGCTCTACTGCGTGGTAGCCACTCATCATTCCTTCGTTCAATTAATTTAGTATGCATAGGTATATTAATAATGAAACATTCTACATAGATTGCTGTGTTGTGTTAATATTTTGTAGAAGAGGAACATTAATAGATGTCAATGTTTAAATTAACTTTCAAGGGTGGTTTGCGTGTTTTGTTAAACGAGAAAACGGAAGAGGCATATCAAAAACAGGCATTTCCATTTTACCATTGTTTGGCAGAATACGGCCGACTTTCATCTCTCTGCGATTCTTTAATGTGATATATAATTAGCATAACCATAGCGAGAGGTACAAGACGGTTAAAATTAATGAGATTTTTGAACTGTTCAATAACTAACTTTAGATTTTTCAACTACAATTGTTATATTGGAGCTGTTTATAAAACCTATCCCATGCTACCACTAAGTACCTAAGCAGTTGCTTGATCTCGTAATCAAATATGTTCATCAGTAGAAAATGAGGGCAAAGAATAAACTGCAGTTTAAATCAGATTATGAAATCATCATTTAGTACATAACTAGTGAACTTGTTTCTGGTATTTACGCCTCCACGGACGGCGCTGTTCTCGTAATTTCCCGCCACGCGTGCCTGCTCCACGTGTTTATTGTGCATCCGAATATATTATTACAACCATGTAGATTGCTTGTAGCGTCACGCTTTTTTCACTTACGGGGTTACCAGACCAAGTATCGACACGAAGTGTATCAGTTACCAAGCTATGGAACCTAGTATTATATCATAAACAGATTGCTTTTAAAAATGAAAACATTTATTTGTCGATTTTAATAGGGTAGAAAAAACTTGAAAAGAACTAGTATTGCAATTTCTTATTAGTTGTTAATCTTCCTTTTATTTTATTATGTAGAATGCAATGATGCTAAATCACACATTTAGCATGTTTGTTGTACTTTTAACTAATGCGTATATTTTCCTGAATCCTCTCAGTAATATTTTCCCATTAAATGATGAAGAATTAATTGTAAATGGAGTTCTTTGTCCAAAAACACTAGGCTTAGAAATCAATCAGGCGTTAGTTATTGATACAGTGATTTCCTA
The DNA here is from genome assembly GCA_950381575.1 of Plusia festucae. Taxonomy (NCBI): domain Eukaryota; kingdom Metazoa; phylum Arthropoda; class Insecta; order Lepidoptera; family Noctuidae; genus Plusia; species Plusia festucae. Next base: position 13,100,084 of record OX494431.1, read on the forward strand.
CATTCTTTTTTCAATGTTAAGAACTCGGAATTGATCAAACCGCATCCGGTATTAACTCTATCAGGTAATTGTCTGATTGAAACACGCGATTAAAAAAAAACGCAGAAGATGAAACAATGAGAGCAGATCATATCGGTCTGATGCCAACGCAAAAAGAAGGTACGTTAGCATTAGTCCATGACAAACAAACACTGGATTGTTTATCGTCATAATAATTTGTTGCAAAGATTTGTGGATTCAATAAGGTACGGAGAACATTACGAAGGTTTGTTCCGATCTCTTGATCTACGAGTATAATGGATTTGGTTTAGGAATTGCTCAATGTTTTACTTACCAAGTTCATATTAACACCGAAGTTATTTACTACACGTGTCCCATTGAGTTCATATCACGCCCAAAATAAAACAATACAAAAAGGTAATAATACATTTAAATAAATATATGTTGAGTGAGTACATTAAAGGGCTATTGAACGCAGGGCCACGGCAATAGCTTCCGCCAGAAGCCCTGATGAAATCAAATGCCTCATAATACGCCAGAATGCGACTATCGACAATGCGCACTCTATTATTTTACATTACGTGTTGAAATCACAGCGTTTCGCGCCCATTCGTTACAATACATTGCTACTTGTGAAACATTTAACTACGTTTAACAGTTGTATGTAAAAACATGAATATAAACACTTCAATTGCGAATTATGTTTGTATTGTGGAGGTTCGAAATTAGTAGAGAAGTTGTTTATTTGTTTCCAAATAGTTTACACCCTAAGGGTTACTATGAGACAGTGTTAATTATGCGTTGTCGTGATTACTCGTGCGAATGTGTGTGTAAATATTGTATTCTAGGTATGCTTACATGTATAAGCTGTTATACCATACGAGCGCACAGTCAATTGTTTTCCGTATCTAATTTAAATATTGTGTCTATTATTGAACAAACTAATTTAATGATAAATATTGAGTAAATAAAGTATGCGTACATTGCATAAAAATATTTTATATTTAAACATAGATCTAAGAAGAAATGACAATCAAATTAAAACAGAACCGTTTGCATTTATACGGAATGCAAAAGTTTGGGCATTCTAATACCGTCTGAATGTCCGGTTGTTTTAAAATAATTTGTATTTTCATCCTCCCCTTCGTTGTTCCCGTTAATTAACGGTTAACACCCCCACCACGTTCGCAACAATAAATTACAGGCGAGATTAAACGCACGCGTGTTGCAAACATTATTTGCGATTATTGTAATAAAAAGTAATGTAAACGACCTTTAAAATACTTTAAATGTTATCAAAACATTAAAGTGCCAACATAACTCCACTTTATTGAACTGATTTTAGTGATTTTTATCAAATATATTAGCAGAAATTTCTTTCCGAGACCACCCACACTTTACGATTTCATGTTACTATTCGGACTGATTCCTAAAATGATAACGCAAACCGGATCAATTAACGTCAATAAAACTAAAAATATGTAAATATACGGACGGTTTATTGACAACATTAGACTGTTTGTAAAGCTCGAATTGTTATAATCCTGATTTATATCTTTATTTTGCATTACAGATTTCACATTCGGAATCACACATCATTAATAATCCATGCTAAAGTCGTGAAATGAAATATGTTAAAAAGGTAATTACTGTTTCTGAGGTCGACTGTAAAACAGACACGCCTTTGCAGACTCCGGTGATATTTCGCTTCAAAATCAAACCAACCTTCGGAATGGGCGGTCACGAAGGGAAACTTAGAATATCATAGATACTTACAGTAGTTACAGTCAGCGACTGCGGTCTATGTATTGAATATGTACTAACACAAAATTTCTCATAGTTTAGCATGTTTGCAATGGGCAATGCCTGTTTGAAAAAATCTTAAACAGAGAAACTGTAAATATTAGATTGACAGGTTAGACCTGTCGATTTTACAATTACCATTTTGTTTCGGACACGGTTAGAAATTTCATCTCGACTTTCGTGATTCTTGTTGGTACTGTGTCAAATCATGAGAGTTGTTTTTGAAATTCTAATTAAAATATGCAATACCTCTAAAAAATCAATTCCATTTACTTTCTTTTATTGCAAACGAAGGCCCATTATATAAATAATAGACGATTTGAAAATACAGGATTAATTTAAAAGGAGTGCGTATATTTAACGAGGTAATCAGATGCATAAAACTAAACAAAATCTTAAAATTGAAAATCAATTTTCATACAAAGTGGTAGGTCACGTGACTTATATGTTTGTATGAAAAGTTGATTTTCTTATCTGACCCTCTGATATATCCAACCATCACCAACCAGTTAACTTATCCCAAGTGCTATCGGCATGATGGGACTTTAAAGACCAGAAATGAGTTTTAAATACATTTTATGAACACGAGTATCTGGAAAGCGATTGAAGAAAAGATAGTTGTCATCCACAATGATGATACAGTAATCTTAGAGCTGCGTACGGTAATTGAAAGTGAAGGTACCGTTACACATGTTATGTCAATTATAATTTAGTAATTTGTTATCGGTTGTACAGAGTTGGCCGGTTGCTGGTGAAGGCATCGGATAGTGCATCGGTCGAAAGGGTCGCGGTTACGGAACCACCGCCTCTCACTGCGCGCCGTTCAAATGTCATCGCCGGCGCACACAACAATGTAATTATACATAGATATACATGAATGTTGTGAGAATTATAGAACAGAGCATTAGGTGCTTGTCTTCCTGGAGAAACGGAGAGTGTTCGTGTAGTTTCTTCCTACGTACGTCGCAAGAGTCAATTGGGTTCGTAGGCGATGAGCTTTATATTTCCGTGTGAGTTGTGCACTGAATCGTCTGTGATACATAAGGAGCTATTGCATATGATAGATACAGTCTACAATAGTCTATATAGTTTTATTCTTTGTACCTGAAATTACATTTTTTCTTAGGAAAGTTGGAGACGAACGTTTGTTATGCTTTTGTTTTTGTTTCTTATTTGTCGATTACTGCTTTTCCTTTTTTAAATAGACCCTATTTGTATTGCATATACTGTGCAAGGTTCAGTTACTGTGTATAAACAGTAATTGATTCTTGAGCTATTAGCATAAACAACATTAATCTTACAGTTTGAGCGTGCACTAACACTAGCATATAACTACTTATTCCGATGGGAGTTTGGTCTGATGTGAACGTTGACTGGTGGTCTTTGAATGATATATTTATCTTAAGCAATTTGCAGATGTGTGGTATGCAACTAATTTTGTAATGGAAGCCTGGGAACAGCCTTCAAACTTCATGAGATCAACTTTCCCATAAAACTTGGTTTGTAGGCTGACTATCAAATACCTAAGGTAACAATTGAAATTAAAATCTTCTTTTATTGTTATCTATTTGTATTTTTATTTGGTTTTTATGATTGTTGTAAGTTATTTCTAGACATTATTAGTTGTTGACTTGATAAATCTCACGTCAAACAAATTTGTTTATGTAATAAAACGTAGTAAGTGTTAAAGTAGTAAGTGTTTTAAGTTTCGTAGAATAAACAATTGCCAAGGACTGAAATATAAAGATGTACACCGTGCATAGATTATACAAGTCTGACATAATAATCATTAGGAATAACACCATTGTAACACCAGCCACAATGTTTTGTGATGTGTCTGTCGAGGCGTAGATATGACAATGAACTAAAAGTTTAAATATGAAGTAATGGCGAGGTATTTCAAAGTAGTTTATGAGTATACAGGTCAAGGAAACGTACAAATCAATGGTGCATGGGCATACTTCCTCACTTTGTGTCGCTGACAATAAACAAAGTGTCTGTCCAGCGACTTGCAAACAATGAACAGTTTGGGGTCAGCATTGATTTGAGACTGCAATGTTCATTACAGTTTAGATGTAGTGGCTTTTCCATGAAATTACGCAACTAGTAATAATGAGTTGTAATTACCTTTTACAATGTATAGGATGTTGAACTTTCGTTTGAGTCAGCATATTTTAACTTTGAACCTGTTTGATGTGAATGATTCAGATAAATAACGTAAATGCTCCTATTACCGACAGTTTTAGCTGTCTAAAGATTCACATTAATAAAATAGATATAAGCTGTTATGTTAGGAAAGATGATAAAGTTTATAATTAATCTCTACGATGTATTCTTTGCAATTCAGTACTTAAATTCAATATTCCGTATCACAATAGTTACTAAATAATTATTTAATCCAAAATAGTAGTCGATTCTATTACCGACCCATAGAATGCGGTAAGATTCTATTACCGATTTTTCTACTTCTTTTACCGACCCATACGAAGTTGTCACTGCTTCTATACTATTAAATAAAAAAAAAATCGTTTTTAAGGTATTTATTATGTAATAACAATAGATATGAGATCAACATTATTACAATATGAACATAATTAATTATAAAAACGCTTAGAGCACTTAATTGTTGTTATTTTAATTAATAAAAAATATATTCAGCCTCAGAAAACAGTTTTCAAATAATTAAATGCTTACTTTTTAATCACCAACATACTAATTAGATATAATAATATTATAAACCTTCGTCCTCCTTCGTTAACAGTTTGTTTTCCACAATGTTCATTTATATATTTATTATTTCTCTTGTCACACAGAGTTATCCTCGGTATGCCATAGGTTTTAGAAGCTTTGTATAATGCTAGTCCCTTCAATTATATCTATAAACGCAGCTTCTAGTTGAGCAGAGGTGTATTGCTTGTGCTTCTGCGGCTCCATGATTCTATAAAAGATCACAATCTTTAAAGAGATATAGGATTTAATTCATCGAAAGAAGCTTTAAAAAGTTACATGGTCCCCATTCCGTGATTTTTATTAAATTTGAAAACATATTAAATATAGCCAATGCCATGAAGCCATGAATGAAACTGGATAGCAAATATTATTTTACATAAATAATATGGCCTGTGACAAAATCTCTCAAAACGTCACGTATGCAAGAAATAAGCCAATTTGTTCAAAAATATAGGTAATAGAATCAAGTATGAAGGTTACAATATTCTATTAGCGATTAATAAACTTAATAATAAACAGATAAAATTATACGCTTTATGGAATACTGTTAAAAATTCGATCTCATTGCTATATTATTTCTTTTAATGTCAGTTAGTCTTTAATTCAGATAATAAAGGTTATTTACAGTATAATATCATTCTAATACTAAGGATATTGTCTCATGTTGAATCGAGTTTTACACAAAAACTTCAAGAAATAGCTTTGTCGTTAATAGATCTAATGAAGTAAAATAATTTTAAGAATTGAACAAGAAAAAAATAAAATCGAATGAGGAAGTATATAATAGATATTATTTTAAAATACTTAAATGTTCTCAAAATCTAACAACGACCCATGGGTCGCTATTAGAATCATGTTTTGAAATTTGGATTCTATTACCGCCTTAAATTAAAACGTGATTTTATAACACAAAAACCAATAAAAAGTATTATATTATGAGTTAGTTTAGAAAACGAATATATACGTTACAGTTGTAATGTGATAGCAAGAAGACAAATCCATTTTTAGTGTGTTATTTTCCTTAAGTAATATTTAGGTGTACTTACGTGGCTGGAGACGCGACACTATGAAATGTGCGTCCGCTTCGGGCGCGTCCCACTGATGGTCAAATTATTTATTTCACTGGCTATTTAAACACACAAACTTTACTCTTTTTGCTGTCCAACAAAAATACGTAACTAATTTTCTAGGTATAACTTTTCTGGACCCTATATTATGTCTAATATGAGTGATTTAAAAATTAGATCGTTAATAGAGTACACATTTTAGGGGGTCGTTAATAGGAGCTTTTACGTTATAACAGCAACCTAATTTACTTAAATTGTATTAGCTTAAATCATTTGTGGAGTCATGCGGTAACACAATTATTATTGTTTATGTAAATTGTACGCAAGTCAAAATACGAGCTTTTTTTGGCACATGACTTCTTCACCTACTTCAATTCTTCTTCATCTACTGCAATTGCTTTGAAAAGTTAAACTATTTATTAATCATCAATTTATATATCAAGCATTAGGCAAATAATAGTTTGATGAAGCCATTCGTGTATCAATTCAAGAACTTCTTAATAAATTGGTCACAGAGTGTTCGGTGACAGCGTCAAACTCGCAGGAATACAATAGCATAACATTACGCGATATGCACAGGAATGCCCCGCGGCCCTGCGCACTGCACCGGAGAGATGTGGTGATACCATAAACACATGTAGTCTATTTTTAGCTGTCCCTTCACTACGCTAGAATATTTTATGATCACATCCCTAGCAGGAAGATATAATTAATAGAACAACATTAACAGATCGTTTATTAGATATACAGATTTTGAACGGAAACATGAAATTAGAAATAATATTTAGATACGTTTTGATTTGTATGTTTGTAACACATTTTAAAATAGGACACAGGTTGGTCCAAACATTTCACAAATGTGTATTTACTTCTCCTTGCAAGAGACACGAGAGGCTATTTTTAACCTCGTTCTTGACTTGTGGATGAATGATATCTCATGCCCGTCAGTTATACCTAATTGTGTTCATAAAAAGCTCTACATTCATAAACGATTTGTCTTGTACTCCCTTATTTAGTTGTTAATGAAAGGATAGAGAATTAAGATCATGACAGAAGACATTCAGATATATTAAAATTCCGCCATTCACTTATTCAAATTGCGGTTCTCTATCCATCAATATAATAAAACTGCACAAAGCTCTGTATACTGTTTACTGCATTCAGTCAAGATTCAGTCGTTTCAATAATTCACTTAGATGACTGGCATCAACGCGAGCAACATCGCGGGTACAGCTTGTTTATTAAAAAAATATTAAATAAAAGTTCAGCCGCAAAACATTGTAGACTACTCCATTGTTGAATTCAACTTTTATTAGCTTATGAAATGAAAATGGATATTAAACAAGAAAAAAATTGCTAAAATATGCCTAGATTGTCGGAATAGCTTTGACTTTAAAATTGAAGGAGAGATAAGTTGAAAACAAAAACACCGTCAACCTTAATCTCTCCGATAAGGAAATAAAAAGTAATAAATTACAAAATATACGTAGATACATGCACAGTTAAGCTCTCCCCCGATTGCTGCTTCGTTTTGATCTTGTTAGCTTCCCAAACACGTTGTTCCCTTGCGAATATAAAAATGCAAAGTAGGAATGTAGGCAAGTGGTGAATGTAAATTGTTCTGTCTGCACCCCAAGTTTGTGTACCTACTTGCACAATAACAAGACGATGTTTTCCACTGTACACCGTTTAAGATTTCCACTCAAACGCTCACATTCACTTTCTGTAGCCTATAATTTAGATTCAACTGTTTTATGGCTTGCTTCCTCAGTAGCGTTACATAAGGTACCTTCTATGCATATTTCATGTATACAAATGCTTATTAACAGGAAGTAAATAGATATTATTGTGAGTCCTTATAAGCGGTTGTGTCGTCGGGCTCATAGAGACGGTTATGGACATCGCCTGTCGATCGTATCCGCAGCTTGTAGAATCACTAAGTAATTCGTATAATTTTATAAGCTTAGAAATGGATCGTAATGCGTCGTCGGTTTTATATTAGCAGTTATCAACACTTGTAGGTCCTTAATTACGAGGATTGTTCTGATGGGACCACTGCTCTCGCCATATTTGTTTGAACATTACTGAAGGCGCGGAACCGTACAGGTAATTGGGTGTCGGGTTTTTATCGCGAGCCGGGTTCGTGTCCCGTCCATATCTGAATGTGTTCCTAGATCGTGAAATGCCACCGACAACGGACCCGACCACTTATTTACAACACTGGAACACTTACAGTTTTTACTAAAGAATCACTGCAGGCATTTATTTTATAATTAGCTTACTAATATGTAGTAAGGAGATAATGGTTGTAAGTATCAGAACTGCGTGGGCTTAGTTCGGTGAACCGACCATATGAAACAAGACGTGGAGTCGGACGATCTTAAATTGTAGATTTGTGGCACAACTTGAATCAAATCACCGTACATACCAAAAAGTACAATACTAAATAGTTTGAATAATAGCCAAAATATATACTTTGTGGCTATTCCTTTCATTTCCTTCTATATACAACATGTAACAAAACCCCTGTCCGATCCAATAAACGCGTATACGTGTAGTTCATGAACCGTCTCGCATAGGCGGCTCCTTTGACACAAAACTGTAGGTATTAAGTACGTGAACTTTGAGGAGCGGTCAGTTGTTCAGCTGTTGCCTTGGATCAGTTTTTATTTGTATTTAATTATTTTGATTGCGGAAAAATTATCATCTCCAATCCATTTAATAGTTACGTATATGTGTTCGCAATACGATACCGAATAATACCCTCAGGGATCGGACAGGGTTTTTGTTACATACTGTATATAGTCTTTAACGTTCTAAATATAAATGAGTGCAGGCCAGCTGCTGCAAGATGCTGTCTCTATTAACTTTGGCCATTGAGCATAACCATAACATTGTAATTTGTACACCCTCGGTTGGATCTACGGGGTGACAGGGGCTGTGGCGGTACAGCTGACGGTTATGTCACGAAAAACACACAAAGTTTCATACTAATAATCTTTTATGTGAAGTAATACTTCGTATTGGTCTAGTATACCCTGTGGTATCGTAACCTTTACTTATTCATGTAATAGGCATTCATGCATAGATTTGGACGAAATCTGAGTAAGTCGTTATGTTGTTTGCTTTTGTCCCTTTAAATATGTACTTCAAACAGAAAGCTTGGTATATCAAGTTAATTAGAATAACGAAACTGCCTTTTGTTACCCTATTTAATAATTGGAAGAAAATTAACAATATGTTCAAAGATACAAAATGTATTATCTTCACATTTGTGTTGTATTTACCCAAGTATATAATCGACATGTCTATAAACATTGTTCCCGTCGTTGCAGATGACGGTATCAAGGGAAATCACAAATGTTAAAATACGTAAATAGTGTTTTGCATATCAGTGTAACTTTATACCTACATCAGAAAAGGCTGCGCGATACTTGGAGGACGTGACGCGTGCCGCGAACTTCTGCGGTGTCGTATAACTGTTCCCTGACATCCTCGTGTCCGGCACAGCGTCATACCCAACTTTGTTGCTGCCAACTCGTTCAAGCAGTAGTTACCTTTGAATGGCCATTAAAATACTCCAGCCACTGTAGACCTCCATGCCAGGTAGGTAGGTTGAAATCTCTCATTGTTAATGATATCACAGGCGCATTTTTGCAAGTACGTAATTCTAGACATAACGCGGGCGCAATTACTCTGTGAGGTAGTCCAATAAACAACTTATGTCCCCACATTCATTGCGACCGCTAAGGTGTTTCATATGAGGCATATTTGGAATAGCTGCGAGGATGATGAACTTTTGAGCGGCGTTTTGCATTCTGCGTCTATTTCAGTATCGTCGGACGCATGCGCAGTTACGCGTCAAGCTATGTTTATAGCACACCGGTGTTAAGTCAATTACTCTTACCAGTGTTACAAATTCCTTTAGCAACATAAAGCTAAAGACATTGCCAACTGTGAGCAGGAAATGATTAAAATTAGTTCAGAATATGAGTCAGGCAAAGCCAGGAAGCTGTGCATAAAGAATATTTCAAAGGAGAGAATTTAGAAGACGCAGACTAAATGTATGATATGAATATACTTATTAGTGATGCTATCTTTAACATAAGTAATCTTTTATCTCCTTTATTGACGGGAGCGAACACAAAAAATAATTTCATTTTTTGCTGATCAGATATTCACTTTTTTTTTCAGGCGGACCAACCACCGGCATGAAGTAATAATGAGTGTTTCATGTTTCTCAACTTTAAAAGTTTCCTGAGTTTTGGAAAGAACTTTGTTAATTTCATTTTCATCTTTTTCTGTTTTGATGTCTTGAGGATTTAGAATACAATTTCCATATCATTAACTGTATATTTTTTTATAAAAGTCTGTTTTCTAAACTCAGATAATTGTTTTACGCATTATAATTTGATTTATAGTCAACTATTGCTTAACAAATTGAATTCAGTTTTATTATTGTTTAACTGTAAAAAGTTACATCAAAACTAATCACACAATAGCTTCTGCCTACGCTAGCTTGGGCGTCGTTTATCGATAAAAAGTAGCTTATACCCTTCCTCGATGAATGGGACATCTAACACCGAAATTAATTGTTAAATCGGACCACTACTTCACAAGAAAATCGCGTATCATAAAAAAACTCTTCAGCTTTATAGTCTATAAATATAACCAAGAGTGAAAGAAACTGCTTCGCTGCTAATTACAAGTCCGGTTTTTACTCTGAATGACACGATAGCACAAACTTGCTTTTCCACGTTATTATGTTGTCCTTTTTTTAGGGCTTCTAATAAAAATCTAGCCTGTATTTAAAGTAAGGCAAGGCTCTTCAAAGGAGGTTAATGTCCCTTAAACAATTGCTCAGATACGTCACGACACAATAAAACAGTTTCATTAAGCGCTCACGAATAGTGAGGATCGATGAGGCACCTGCCTCAAGTTTATGTTGTGTGCCGCCTCACTTAATACCCCTGAATAAGATACAGCAATACCTATCTTATAGGACCGTCGTAAATAACAAGGCTTGCACGTTCACTTACGCACTGTTTATTAGTAAAGTTGCTACTTACAATCTATAGTTTCCTATTGACTGGCTATACAGAGTTACTTGTAAAACCCCTGCTAACTCGCAAGAGTTAACTAAAATCATAAGCAGCAACATTTGTTCTACGATTTTTGATAATTCGTTGGTTTTTCTTTCGTAACCGAACGTTAGAGCGCTAAATTTGATAGTTATTTTATTTTATTTATTTATTAAGGTCTTCCCACAGCTTGTGCATACACCTAACAAATATAATAAAATGCGTAAATTGGTAAAAGGCTTACACACTAGCCAATTACGGGACAACCAACATTCTTAATAAAAACATGCAACATATAAAGTAAGTACTTATAAAATAAACATACAAATACAGAAGCATTAATTAAACTTTAATGTAAGATTAACAAAGTGTTTAAATATTTAACAGAGTACTATGTACGTATATATGTATATTGTATGTTTAAAATGTATATATTTTAACAGCTATTACAGAATTACGATCTATTAAGAGTTTCAACATAAGGTTTACGATTTGATTTTGAGTTATGTATGAAGTATGAAAAAAAAAACTAAAGAGTCATTAAAAGTCGTAGAACAAAATGTTATTGTTGCTTGTGATGTTAGTTATCTACTTCTGAGAGGATGCTGGGAAATAACAAATATATAACCCTGTTAGTGACCCTGACTGCTTAGCCGGAGGTCGTGGGTTCGATTCCCACTCAGGACCAATCTTTGTGTGATGAGCATAATTATTTCTTCTGCTGTGACTAGGTACAATTTATCTATAATATGTATGTATTTAGAAATAAATATGTTTATTAGTTATCTGGTTGCACTTATACTCGGTCTAGTTTGGGATCAGATGGCCGTGTGTGAGTTGTCCCAAGTTGTTTATTTACTATTTATTTATTCATCCACATCGCTATACGAGGCTGTCAGCCCACCATACACATACATACAATTTATGTATAGACAGACTCCACGAAGGTTCCTAAATTGGGACGTAAAAATATTATGGCCATTTTTTACGACTGTTACAGTAATTTTATCGCCATTTGACTCGCCTCCACATTTTCGGTCCATTTGCTGAACAATAATATGTTGAGGGTAATTTTTTATTTCTACTGGTATTTGAGTATAGATTATTTTATTGGTAGTAGTATGTGTCAATTTAATATTTTTTTCGTGGTCAACGGTCTGTTAAATAATATCAATAAAGTTGTCTGTTAGACATCGCTATTAGCGATAAGACCGTCGTTGTACCCTTTAATGAGATTTGTTTATTTCTTTGTGTAATTAATTTGTCTAAAATGTTGGTGTATAATAAAGTATATTTTATTCTATGAGGATATTGTCATTATTAGTACTCAATAATATAGTTTTAAACTCGCTTCGCTATATTAACTGTGTTGGTATATTGTGTCCACTCGATTCTGGAGTATGTTCACCGTTTGTTCTCGTTATAATTTCCTGTAAATAAAAAAAAAATAATATTGCCAGCATAGTTCTGAGTAGTTAGACAACGTTCCCTCACTGAAGAACGTATCCAATCAAAATAAAAAAAGAAATGTAGTATATGTGGATTATTGTGTGTTAAGCGTTACTTTTAAATTTATTTTACCTCTGTAAATATGTATTGGAACTGACATGATTCAAAATCAAGATATACGTGGCTTGAACCCAAAGGTAAGTTATTTCTGAATAACAAAGTACCTTACTAATTATGAATAACCTATGTCAGACGTGAGACGGCAAATGAGCGAAGCGACTTCGAAAACCGCAAGACAACTCTACATATACAAATACAAAACGAGGGTATGTACACATATGAGACACGAGCGAAATACAGCCGAGCATATTTGCTTTATAGACTCGGTATTATAGTTAATCAGATTAATATTAACGAGACCAGTCAGACAGGATCTGTCCGCGCCGAGGCTGCGAGGAAGGTGTAATTACATCCGCGACCAAACAAATAAATAATCCTCTCGCTAAGTGATGACAGGATAGTGCTGCCTGATGAGACCAATGCTCAGTATTACGACGCTGAGATGATGGACGAGATAATTCGTTCCTCTAATTGCTGCGTAACTGCAACGTTTAATGAAATTACAGTAACTTGAGTGCCGCTTTCAAGCCTTTAAAACTTGTACGGGCCCATTTATAATTATTAACGTTCGTAGGAAAATGTTTGTTGCGCCATTTTAAGCAGTAAACCTAGTACTAGAATAACGCTATACGATTCACTTACATAAAGTTAGTTTATGATGTACATACTGATACTAAATGAACGCGTACGTCGTCCTCGCATCATACCACATTTGGTAAACTATTTATAATTAGCGTATGCCAGCCTTATGGGCACACTTCCAGTCGACAGCGATGTGGATGAGTTTTTTGATGCTATTTTTTAGTTTTAGTTTTGTCTAATTAATATAGTTTAGTATTAAGTGTTTTGTAATTAAATATTCCTGTGTAAATATTGAATTAAATAAAATAGTCATTTCATTATAAAGCATAGATAAATAATTATAGTATCTTAGCCGTGTCACAGATTAATAAATTATTAGCGTATATTAAATAAAATGTAAAAATCTAGCTGTTCCAGACGAGACTCGTTAAAGTGACCTGAGCACAAGAGTTCACAGCGGTGAACACTTTGTCTAATATGTATGAAAAGTAAATAATGTAAGGTCGGCGCGGGCGTCGGAGCGGTCTGCGAGCCGTGCTGTGCGGGGCGTCGCGACGGATCGATGCGGCAACCCACCCGCCCGCTAGGAGCTAGGGTTGATGCACGGGTTACTGCACCATCCACTATTATATTAAATTGAAATTTTTGAACGTGCAAGAGGACTGCAATATATGTACTTATTGGATTTTTCAGGATGAGAATGAAAATCGTTGACAAAGTTTCGTGCAGTGAGAACTAATTATATTTATAAGAAAAATGTAAGTTAATGCTTGAATCAAGATAATCCGAATTAATAATTATAATAAGTATAAAAGTGACATGACTATTTAACAGTAGGTGATAATAATCATTGACATGTCGTTGACATTGTTTTTCTGATCCCTGTCAGTTATTCATCCGTCATATGATACTTTATTACTGCATAAATATCTACAGACGGCAGAATACCTATTATGATTATTATAATTATTTGTAGCACCTCTGTAACAACAATATTCAATTAATAAATAAATTTAATGTTAAAAGTAAAGTATTAAAGCCTTACTTTCTTGAACTTGAATTTAGTCGGAGCACAAGGCTTTTTTAATATAAGGCATTCTGCGTTTTATATAGCCATAAACTTAGGTATTTATCCAAAGCTTCAATATAACCTGTTAAAATTCAATGGGTTCAATAATGTTTCATGTTACAGCCCTAGTTCCTAAATATCTGTCTACTTTATACCTACTTCATCCCGTGATATGAATCGTCGGATTTATCAGTTTTTTTTTTTCATTTGAACACGAAATTAATTTTTAAGCAATACGCTATATATTTATGTCACCGTGAATGATATTTGGTTGAATGTTAAAAAAAAACACGTGTTTTATTTAAGTTTTAGATAATATACATGGCGTCACAAATATCAGAGTGCTGACGGAGTGCTGTTCAGAAATAAAAACTGAGAAAAAAACTTAACTTTAACTAGCTCCAGGAAGTCCTGTTCAGCATAATACATTTTTAAAGATCATGCGGAGCATTCTAAACTTAAATAATGGACCATGTAGATTGTAGCTTTATGTTCGATGGTAGCTGGTCCTCTAAACAAAAGAAGGTTGGTTATCATACGTATGAATACATGACATGAACAAATCGACTGTACCTATTTCAAAGAAGTCATTTGTATAACAATAGTGCTTTGCCCTACAGTGACATACTAGTATGTTTGTTCGTTTTACCTATAACTGGGTAATAACTTCAGGAGATTCACAAACATTGACTTGCCGATTAATAAAAAGGAGAGAATAAAAATCGAGTAGGTATCCTACTAATATTATAAATGTGAAAGTGTGGATGTTTAGATGTTTGGATGTTTGTTACTCAATCACGCAAAAACGGCTGAACGGAGTTCCCGAGGGAAAATTAAAATTGTTTACCCAATTCTGAAGTCCACTCAGACGAAGTCGCAAGCAGAAGCTAGTAGTACAATATTTTAAAGGGAGGGCAGAAAAACAAGCAAATTTACTAACATAATTGTTTTGGCAGGCATCTTTTATGCCTATACCTATGAAGATATTAAAGTTTAACCAACGAAATTAAACATGTGTATTAGAAAACCAATCAGCGGCTTCATATACCAATAAGATGATAACGGAGAAGTTTATACGACTAATTAATATTCCGTTAATATGCCTTATGTAACGACTTTCGTGTCTTGCATTAAAACAGGGTATAATTAACTACAAAATTTATATGAAAACTTTTTTGAATTATATATCTATGTATATAATTTGAGTTGAAATTAAGTTCAGTAAACGCACGGGATACCAGGATTATATATGCACGTAATACGGCCGGTATTACGTTTTATATATATATTTAACCGTCCCATTGCTGGGCACAGGCCCGTTCCCAATATGGAAGGAACAATCATTGAACACCACGCTGGCTCACTGCGGGTTGGCTATTTCAGACTCTAATTTTTGGAATCCAAGTTTCCTCACGATGTTTTCTTTCACCGTTTGTCAATGTTGCCATATCACATAAACACATAAAACTTCCTTCTACCTTTCAGACTGACAGACGTGGCAAGTTACTTTGTATTTTGAAATGTAAAGATATAAAATATGTATACATAGTAATGTAAATTTTTCAGCCTCGTCCTTAGATCAATCCGGCCTGACCCCGCCAAAAATTGGTATCTAAGTTTTCTTATTTAGGGCACTCCCTTAATGTTTGTTGTTAAAGCCGGCGCTCAGACTAACTGTGGTAGATCTTAAAAATCGGTTGCAGTCACTGTACAATATAATTATTATAATAACCACAGTAAGCTACCGTGTACTAAACCCATTTTGTATTTATTAAATTCACGGTTCTCAAAATAAACCATTTGAAATGTAATTTTCATTTCTTCGTTTCTATAATTTTATTAGATCCAGACACGGTTTACTGTGTATAATATAATTTTAAAACTTTATGATACCTACAGGGAAATGCTCACCTACTTAATTAATATCGTATATTAAATACATTTTACTTTACGGCAGGAAGTTACTAATAAATGAATCATAATTGGCAAAACATACTATTAACTAAATTAACTGACTTATTAAACAATTTTAGATTTATCTGAATTAGATGGTTGGATTATATTATTCGGATATACCTACGGCGTGTATTTTTGACGTTGTATTATTTTAATAAGGTCCGTTAGCTGATGTTAATAAAAAAGCAGCCAAAGGGTCCGTTGTACATAATGCACTGCACTAGGAGCTTTTTCAGCGTCTACATTTATAATTTTACCGACCAATATGCAAATGGTATTTTAATTATTCAATGTTAGTGCTACCAATGAGGTTTGATAGGTTGATATTGATTGCTCTCTAGACTACTCTCTGAACCCTACCGATAATTTTGAATACGAGCTCTTATACCCAATATCTGCTCTAAAACAACCAGTTAAATGGAAATTTTGCATCAATTTGAATAAAAACTTTGGCAATATTTTACTTTCAAGATGAATATTGACTTAAAATAAAAAGCTGGTTATGTTTTGAACAATCTCTAATTTCTATCGTAGGCCGAACCGAGAAACAGTCTCTTATTGATCAAATAGATTGCTTTTAACATAAAGATCCCCACTCCACTTCACTTTAATCAATAGCTGCAATAAACAGCCCGTCGTTGTAGACTTACAAGTGTTTGGGTTCAGGTGTATCAACTGATGGAAGTATAAAGCCGGTCGTTGATCTGTGTTTGTCTGCTCCCCCTGGCCCATGCCGATGTCTGCGAGATTCTTGTGTACCAACGTCTTAACCCTCGAGACTACTGGCGGCTAATAAACATGTTTATTCAGGCGACATAAACACGAATCCTCAATATCGTAAAGAGAATAATTAAAAAAAAATCTTCAGTTGCAAATGAAATTTTTCGAGTTACGTTTCAGTTATTTAGCTCTTAATCTATCGATTGCCTTAAGCAGTAAAATATGCTGTTTTGTGTATGATTTTTTATACTTATACATAAGTACTATAATTTACCTTGTTTGCAGATCGGTAAATATGATTTCAAATATATCACACACGAAAGATTTATTATTATAGCATTCGCAATACAAGCGGCACACGTGGCAAGTGGAACGAGCACATTTGGCACAAGTCGGTGTCGCAGAATGGATGTTATTGGTACGCAAAAAGCTAAGTCGGTCCAACGGGAAGTATCAGATACGTGATATCCGGGGAGCGGACACGCTTCGACAAATTTAATCGGAAGTCGACTTCTTCTTGCGAGCTTTAACGCACTGACACATAAATAAGTTGCTACGTGTTCGATACTTTGTTTTTGGGTACAGCTTACAATACGAATGAATGTCGGCATAAAGCTGCTGATATAACCTTGATGTTTTTTGTTTTCTTTCAAGATTTGTCTTACAACAAAAGAGAATAAAACTTCGACGTTTTAATCTCTTTAGTCATAAACTGTCGTTCTAATTAGGTTTAAATCTTCATCATTTTAATTAATGCCATGTATATGACAGTTTAATTCACATTTAATATGAAACACTTTTATTAAATATTAACTAGGTTGCATTCATATTTAACATCCATCGTCGTATATAAGTCTTTCGAATTTGCTAATCCTGGTGCACGCTTCCCAAAAGTTCCAACTCCAAAGATTTATGTGTACCCAAAAGTTTTTAACAGTATTTTTATGTCTCTTACGTTGGAATTAGTTTTATGCCCTTTGCCGGCGGCATTACTTAATACAGCCGAGTCGATACGACGGGCGACGTGAGGCGAAAGTAGAGTCACTTTATTAAGGTACGCCAATCTAATACGAACGTGTACTTTATGTCGATACGATGCCGAGAGATAGCTTCGGAGAGGATTATGCAGCGTCAGCTTAAATATCACAGTTTTACGTAAACCCAAGTAAACCCACGACTGTTACTTGAGACGCTTGACTTTTGTTTGCCAGCTCTAACTTAGGAGTGTTTATTGGTATTGAAGCAGTATTTGAATGGAACACGGGACTAAGCTCGCGGCAAATACTTCCTACTTACTAGATTAGGTATTTTAATAGTAAATACAGAGAAGTACAGTTGTTAAATGTAAATGTATTTTCCTATGTCAATAAGCGGGACTGTTTACAATATAATTCGTTGAATTAACGCAAAGTATAATATTATTAGCAAGCGCATGTTAACAACCTGTAAGAATGGCGACGTTGACTATAAAATGAAGTTTAATACGTTTCAACTTTAGACCAAACAAGCGTCAGCTCTTCTTTTACATTTGATTCGGAATTCTGTCCGAGTATTTACCGCGTATTTTAGGCACGGGACTACGGATAGTTAGTAAAGTAAAAAAAAAGTATATATTATCCAAGAGAAGATAGATAATTAGGTATAATCTCACACATGATTGTTTTTTTGAGATATTGATCCATTTCGTTTTTATTGGTACTTAACATGGGTCTTTAGGCTTTTGACACCACGAACGCTACGGACCGCGGTGTGTAGCGCCCAAGTACTGATACTGAATAGGTTTATACACACCACAGTGGTTAGAGCGGTGTCAAACGACCATGGTATCTTTTGGAATAGGTTGATACGGACCACAGAATGAAACGACGATTTAGGTTCGTACAGTTAAGTAGAAAAGTGGTAAGTGAATAAAAACGAATTAATGTGTAAAAATATAGTATAATTTAAAAATCAACAATCACAGTATACAAAAATAATAAAATCACAGATAGAGTAATATAAGAAAGGCCTTTTACTACATAAAGATAGACAAGTCCTAAATCACAGTTTGATCAACATAACTCATTCTACTTAAAACTTTTATTAATCACAGATTTTGTACTGGCAGCTTTTTGCAATATTAATAGTGGTATAACATAATAAGTATTTGTAATTGATTTACTTTTAACAAATGTATTTAATTTTATTTTGTTGCTGGTTGTACTATAAGAAAATTGTACCTACTTTATTGTGCGGTTCCAATCGACCAATTGCTAAGTCCTTGGGTGTTACACACCGCGGTGTAAAACAACCACTTCAAAAACAGCTCTTGGGCAGTTGACACCGCGGTCCGTAACGCTTGCGGTGTGTAACGCCCAACGACCCCTTAACATTATAAAGCTGAAGGGTTTATTTGTTTGTTTGGTTGAACGCGCTGCTCTCAAGAATTACTAGTCTGATTTGAAAAAATATATAAAGAAGCCCATTTATCGGGGAAAACTCTAGCCCTTCTACATAAATGGTCTTAATGTCCTTAATGGCGCAAGAGAGAGAGAGAGGAGCCGCGAGAAAAAGCTAGTATCACATTGTTAAATCTGAAATTCGTAATATTAAGTGGTCACGCCTGTGTAATCGTGTGATAGCAAACACAATAGAGCAATCGGGCAGATCGAGCAACAACTTGCAAATCAAAGCATCTCGTTGTTATGCAACTAATTTGGAACGCACAGGTGTGATCAATAGTGTACGACTGCTTGCCAACAATGCCTTCTAGCCCATAGTTATAACCCACAACCGTACGTGCCTAGCTAGATTTACTACAATGGGTCAATTACATTCAAACTCACGATTATACAAATTAAAATTCCTGACGTGCCTAGTTCTTACTTAATTATTAATGACCTGATAATTATTAAGCTAGCTACACTTAGCACGTCTTTGGTGGGTAGGATTTTGTTAATTTCTCACAGAAAATGTTAAGTACTTAAATAACATAATACACGTAGGTTTACGTAAATTAAGGACTATAAAGTTGGTTTCTAGTGATATTATTTTTAATAATTCCATCTTACACGTTCCCTTTGCAGGATCTGTTGGATCAGGCTCACATTTAAATTAATACCGGCCTATGAAAGTCCCAATGCTGGGCAAAGGCCTCTTCTTTTGCTTCACTTGCTCATTGCGGGTTGGCGATTTCAGATTCCACTATTTTGGAATCCAGGTTTCCTCAAGATGTTTTCATTTACCGTTTGTCAATAATGTCTTAGAATGATTATGAAAGTACCTACGTACAACTTTGAAAAAGTCACATTGGTACTTGCTTGGGTTCGAACCTGCAACTACGTGCATGCGAATCTGGTCATTGAACCGCTAGGCCACTACGACTCACATAAAAGACGACAGGCTCACAGAAGAGAGTTTTTTTTATTTCAAGTTAATAAACTCTAGATGAATCAAATTTTTCTACGCTAAAGAAATGGAAAAATAGGATAACATCAAGTTCGAATTGAGTTCAGTATTATTGGCAAGACAGGAGTATTGAAAGTGAGGATAATAAGAGACTGCCTGGCGCCGATAGTAGCAGTGTAGCCAACCATTTATCACTTCAATCTATCGGCTATCGCGGTTGGCGGAGATCCACGCCGCGCGCCGCACTGCAAGCGAAACTCATTCTATTGTCAGACACACTTGCAGCTGTTGATGATATAAATGATAACACATAGACGGTTCGTTATTGAACAAAACAATGCTCGGAACCTATTCGTCTAATATATTCGCTAAAACAACAAAACACAGTTCACAAGTTCGCTTGAAATTCGCTGGTAAATATTCGTTCATAAAAATGTGGTTAAATTGAATTTTGGTTTCACGGGTAACCTGTTCATTATAATAAATTATTACGAACAAACTGACTCATGTGATCTTCAAGCGTGAAGCTGTGGGATTATTTTTTCTTAGTCTAGAAAAAAGGATGCTTTGTTCTCATAAATTTTTCTCAGAGGTATCTATAATTTTTAGATGATAATGGATTTATAGTCACAATAAAAGATTTGTTTATCGGATGGATAGGTATACAATGTGTTTCATGACTCGTTGACCTTTACATAAGTAGCATAAAGTTGTCGTATACGTTAAATAGATTGAGATTCCGATACGCGAGAACGTAAGGTCTGCAGGGACGAAAAACATATGTAAACATAACAGGTACCACAATCTGTAATCGTACATCGACTTACAATTAGCACAATTTAAGCGATATAATCAATGTTAAAGTTAAGCGCTTTAGTTAATTAAGTGTTTTACAATTATCGTTTCAATTTAAGTTGTGAAAGTTATTTTAAGACTTATAATAAGACTGTTTTAACACATTTACGGTAATGGTTTTGAATATAAAGAGCCAGCTTTTATCTTTAGTAGCCAACCTGATGACAGTCTTTTAAACATCTGACTACGGTTTACGACAGTTCCATGCCAAGTAAATAACAGAGACAGTCACCTATCTCACAGACGTTGCCTAGTTTTTCTAATGACGATTTACGTTTAATTACGAAAGGCGAAACTTTTACGTGCGTAAGCTGAGATTTGACGAACAGATAATGAAGGCTCAACTTACGAGTATATCAGTAGGACGAAGTTAGTTTCGAGGTCGGATCGATCCGGTGGGCTTGTCAAACTTTATAGCAGGCCAAATTCGTGTCATGTGGGCTGCGTCTACATGTAAACATACATAAAGTTAATACTCCATCGTTATAACATCTATCATAAAAATGTTCGAGTCCGTTTCGCCAATAAAAATGATACCGCCAGTTCTGCGAAGCGAAGCCTTACTTTACAAATGCATCGGCTTTATGTGAGTGATATAAACCGGATCATAATCATAACTCAATCTCTCGTAACATTCGGCTCCATATCGCGGCCTTATTAACAGTTTTATGAGATCGCTCTTACATTAAAATTATTGGTACTTAAGGGAATTGTTTTTATTGTTTACATCGATATCGATAAATGTCAACAACATAGTAGGTACATATTAACTTGCGTGGTGAAGTCAAGTAGATAAAAAGCATTCCCATTACACCGTGCTATCGTAAAATACGATTCAGGTTTGCATACTTTGTCGCATAGAGTATCAACATTTAAGTTTAATACTGCATATTATTATGTTAAGTGCTGTACTGTATGTAAAAACAGAATACTCTCATATGGTATACCAAGTTCATTATGACGATTGAGATAAATATATATTTATTTTTTGAGATTTTATTTTCTTGAAGAATCTGTTTAATCCTATTAAATAAGTGCTGCTGAGCAACTTGCTTGGATAATTAAATCAACATTTTTAAACTAAAGTTACATACTACGAATTCTTAAAATCAATTTCTGTAGTTTCTATTGAGATTAGCTGAGATAAATTAATCAATCCTCATAAAAATTGTTACGTATATCCTACACTTTATTACAGTCTGCTCTCATTAATCTACAATATCATACTAACGACCCACGGTAGGATCCATTTTAATTAAAATGAATTCAAGCAGCAATTTAAATAAATATACAATTCATTAAAGTGTCGAATCACATCCGGCGCGCGTATCTTATCGAGTGTTTTTGTAACCGAGCACCGAGCGAGACTACTCGAGACCACAGAGTAGATACCCTTCAGAGGCGAAGCTTCTTAAATCCACACTACGAAAGGAACTAAGAAATACCACTACATGAACAGCTGTTTAAAATAACCAAAACCGGCTCGGCAAGTTGACAACCTCAGGACGAGCGTGCACACAACTAGTTAATTTCGTAGTTGTGTTTCTATGTAAGAAAGGTTGTGTTGCGTGGCTGTATGATTTTTTGCCTCTGTGGGGTATCTACTCTGTGGTAATATACAACCTGATCCCTGGGAAATAGTGATAGTACGGTGGACCTCATATAATTACTAACAAATAATTACGAATATCCACCTTACTAGTTCAACATAAAAGCGTTGTTATTATCCTAGTGTTACCACGGATTTGTGGTTTACTGTACGTCCTTTTGATTACTTGCTTATTATACTATCTGCTTATTTGGTTATTTAGCGTAATATTATCGTGGTTTGTTTTGCAAAGTGCAACAGGGATAGCTAAATCATCGTTTTTATTTACATCGAAATGAAACTCTTAAGATTGAAATAACTTGCTGCGATAAAATACTTTTTATTAAGTTCCGATAACATTTTAGATATTTTTAAGCGTTTTTATTTGCTCTTTATTTTTAAAATTTCATCAATTTAAACAAATGTCGACTAAACAAATCTAGAACTAAAGACTGAGGGACTGTGTGACATAACATATTGATATTAAGTATTATGATCTACGTGTACATTAACATGCTCCGGGTGACATAGGCTATAATATATTATATTTAAAATAAAGTAGTACAGATTAGTACGTACTTTTGAGCGCCGCGTAAATGACTGTGACAAAAAAATTATAACAGATTTTCTTTTGCTTGACGTTCAAAGTACACTATTCTTAATAATAGATCATGATCTAAGTGTTTACTTTAAATTGTCAAATCTTACCAATACCTTATACATAAATAGACTCATTTTCTTTAAATATTTTGCTGAGAGCTACTTCGTCGACGGCGTAAATCATTGTTCAATAAGATCAATATTAAACGGTAAGCCATTCTCCCCTCACGTACAGCATATGTATCATAATTTTAGGTTCATAGTAGCTTATTGGATCGTAAGGTTTCATATTTATATCTTCAGGGTTTTTGTAGCAAGACATCTCTGTAATGAATATCATGAAATTTTTGTTTTATCGAATTACGTACCTAGTAAAGTTATAGTATTACGAATGGTAATTTAAAATTATTGTAGATAAGTTTTTAATAAACTTTTACTTTATTATTCTCGATAAACACAATAATTAAATGAATGATCTTCATTCCCTGTACTTGGTTTAAAATAATTACCGACATTAAAAAACCAAAACGGACAAGTAAGACATAAAAAAATGTCGTGGGATAACTTTGGACAAGAAAAAAAAGAATTATCGACTAAATTAACAATCCTTAACAATTATAAAAGTAGACGACCTGCTGCTGCGACGTTAACAGAACATTGCTCTACAAAAAAAGAAATATGTCATTGTAATTAACGCGAGCAATGCAGTGTAGCACATGCGATGGCTTCTACATATACCACAATAAACAAGCGAAAAGCAACACTTAGTATGTCAGCGATAGTCCGCCGCCTGCCAAGTAAGGAGGTTCCGGGAACTTTAGAGGCTTGACATCTCCTGCGGAATATCAAGTACATAACGTAACTCGTCCTTCCTGTACGCGCCTACAATACCTACTAGTTACCAGTCACTTGCCTGCTAGCTACTTGCTGTACTGAGCACTGAGCATTCCTTATTGTCCTTGAGTCCGTTTACCCGAATAAATACATAACAATTTGTAAAATGTAGTGTGTAAACCACTTGATGTACACAAAATGTACATTTCATAAATGCATAAAATTTTGTTGATACGTCATAATCCGTTAAATTTGGGCACCGTGCTTAGTTAGTATTTCAATTTATATTCTACCTAACGTCTGCAGTTTTAGTCCTTGTTCGGTGTTCTCATTAATCCCTATGTATATTCGATAGCTCAAATTAAAATAGAATAGGTATGCGGTTATAAATGTCCTAGGAAACCATGTTAGAATTATATCTAATTCCAGTTATCTTATATTTAGCATAAACGCGATTGTATTCTATCCACAATCTCGGCTAAATTACAATCTTGTTTACAATTAATCGGATTGATTTGGAATACAATTCGCCTGATTAAGACCGTGTAATGACACCGAATGATGGAGAGGTTTCTTGATCAAATTGACAAGTAGTTTGTATATCTAATTATTAAGTAGCGACCAAGTATTAGTACTATTAGCTATACATTTATAGTATAGCAAATTGTCACAGTGCATGCATAAGCAACTATTATTATTATTGTTTCTTTAGAATATATAAATAATTTATTACGTTGACTGTGTCGAGGCTGGTATCAAGGCTGTTTTCTAGTGTTACACATTTCGTATAGATAATTAAACTGTATAACTAGAATGTCCTTGTTTAATAAAATTACTTTATTTTGTTATTTTAACTGCATATTTATTTTCAGTAGATGTACACCTTATAAATAGACAATTTTGTATTTTGATATGTGGTATCAAAAGGTCCAAATTTGCAACCTAATAATCACCATTACCTTTCCCTTTTTTAAGCATAAGCGCTTTACACAATTTTTTTTTAGGTTAATAATTTTAGAACCAGTTAAATGCCAGTATGATTACAGAGAAAAGCAAATATTGGTGTCCAGTAAATAGTCTGTCGGTATTTATGAAGGGCCTGAACACGTAAACCATTAAAGCCATGTTTTTAATAGTGGAGTCACGCTCCCGCGGCGCACACGAGTTTGTTTTACAATGATGTTCACATACAGTTACTGCTTAAATTAAACGTGCGCAGTATGACCAGTGACCACTGTATAAGTAATTAGTCAAGCGACTGTAATATTCATCTGAGAAAATGGTGGCCAGTGAGCTAATTATACGTTAATCGCAGCTTAGATTGTTGTTTACCATGCCAACTTGTTGTGGATACTTTAACTAATGCTAGTTTCACTAGTAAAATTAAATTCGTTTTTATCTGTGGAGGCTTCTTAATAGCAACTTGAATTAATCATTTTGTACACTTATTATGTGATTAGTCTGTAAGCCTTCCTAAAAATAATAATAAAAAAAAAACATTTGTTTTGTATACTTACTAAGTGTAAGCCTCACGGTTTGACCAATAATAAAGGGTAAGCCGCGGTCACTGCGGTTAGACCGCGGATGGGTGAACATTTGTAAACGTATCGAGACCCCTCCGTGCCTCGGAAAGCACGTTTAGCCTTAGTTCCCGACTGTCGTGAGATGATCTTTAACAGTCGTTAAGTCATTACAATTCTGAAGACTAGTATAGCTATGGGATACTGTGTTACCTGGCAAGATGGGTTGTGGAGGTCAGATAGGCAGTCGCTCCGTATTCAGGCTAGGCAGATGATGATTTAAGATCGTTTGTCACTATGGGATATTGTCAGAAACCTTGCAACAACCTGAGTGACACTGGTCACACTAGTTTTTTTTTGTGATTACATATATTGTGATAATTATCTGCCTAAAGCAGTATGACGCCCTGTTTACGAGGATACTCGTGTAAATTTATCTACTCATTTCAATATCACCTAGTTATTTTATATCTCTCATTCTGATTATGCGTAGGTGAAAGCATAGTTAACCTATGACGTAGATCGATACGAGATGATACTCAACGTCCTTGACGTCAACATAAAAAATTAAGCTGTAGAAATGTAGGCGAGACATAATGCAAATACAATAGATTTATTGAATTATAATCTTCATGTAAGTGTGCATTGAGCAATGAATAACTTGATTTATATGGCTATGCTTAACAAAGGTAATCCTGCTATAAAGGCAGCCTTACTCGACACAATCAAGACTCTTAAGTGCAGTAACATAAATAAAACCATTAATTATCCCGAACCCGGTTCTTCTTCCTTCCTGTTCTCTTCTGCCCGCATTCCACTAAAGGAGTTTGTTTTGTATTTTATTTCGTCATCACTACCCCCGTATAACTAACTGCTGTAAGGCATCTCTTTTCATCATTTTTATTTTCATAGACCATTCATTTGGAATAAATAGACCTAGAAAAAGTAGGAAAATCGTAAAAGTAGAGAACGTATACAATAGCGACAATAGCGTGTACAGGTAATTTGGACCATAAAAACGAACAAACGAAAACAATAGAAGCAATAATGAAATTCGCAGTAGCGTTCCCCTGCGTCCCAATTCCTGACAGCCCTCGCCATCGTTTGGTGAAATAAATGGTGCACGAAAAATTTATGTCGTCAGCGATTCTTTCCGGCCCAGATTTGGTCGGCCCACTTCACAGCACCCTACCCCCCCTCTGTCGCAGCTATTCACTAACTGGTCCAACACCCTTCCATACATCAACTTTTTCTGGGCACAATTGCTCTTGGGCCCTGAAAAATTAGAGTCATTTGACCAGGACAAGTCTTTATCGAGTTTTAGATAGGTAGCAAATCTAAATGAAACATAAATGGCCTTGTTTAACATTTTAAAATTTAAGACGTCATTTTTGTATATGTGACGTTGAATGTTTAAACACTGGAGAAAACTGAAATCAAAAATCTCTTGAATAGAAATGCAAAAATAATGAATTTGTTTTTTTTTATTTATTTATTCATTAGATGCATAAAACTCATTCCAATTAAAAGAATGTCACCTTAAAATAAAACATTTCGACCTAGATTGTACCATTACACTATGTGCATACAGCAAAATCACAATTACATAATATTTAAAAGCTCAAAATGATTTTAATTATCTAAACGTAGGTATATCAGCCATAGTTCTATGTAAAAGTGCACAAAGCCGGTTTCTTCTTCACATATTGTCACCGAACCAGATCAGCATTCCTACATGTAAGAAATAAATATTCCCAAGTTTACTCTATGCTTCGGCTGTCTTATATTTCTAAAGACGTCCTGTAATTAAAACTAGTCCAAATATGGAATGTGTGTATACTGTCACCAGTGTGTCAACATTACGTGCTGTGGACGCAGCGCGACTGTTGTTCAAACAGACAGTACCCCCAACCTAATTTATATACGAACACGTGGAGCCCGCGGCACAAAATCAACCGAATTGTGCGTTTCCATTACTCTGTCCTTCTTAGCCGTCACATACTTAGGCATGTTGGTACAAACATCCTAAACTTAGAGTCAAGTCTAATAGAATGGCACAGGTAGCTATTAATACGCAAAACAAAAAATAGTGAATATAATGTAAATGCTATGGTTGTTTAGAATAATAAAGGTTAAGAGTTTCACATCTTTTAAAACCACACCGTGACCTAAAAACACAGACCGTGATACAAATTAATCCAATAAGTACAAAAACATCTGACCGTCACTAAAATAGACGTGCAGACGACGCGTTTATAAAAGGAAACAGTTCCCGAAACGCCGCGCGACGGCCGCGTCACATGTAGTTGTGTCACACAGCCGGCTGGCTGCGCGCACGCATGTTTACCCGTTGCTTTAATTATCCACCAGTCGTAAATCTCGAGGTGTAGTGCATTACCTTAATGTATATACACTTGATAAATATCTAACTCGAACCCACATGCTAACATTATGTCATACAGAATATTATGAAACGATGCAGTATCTCTACATAATAGCTGGCAGCTCTACATGTTACACTTAACAAACTGGTTACCGGAGCACAAGCGAGCATTGAGCGACCTGAACCGCTCCATTTTATCTTGTTCACTGATAAACTGGGCGGAGGACATCTGGTGTCGATCGGGGTTTCAAGTTTCGTTAAAAAAACCTTCGATACTTGTGGCTTTGACTTACAATGACCTTGTGTTTCGTTCAATTATCTCATTTGTTACATCGATTAGAGTCGTATAAAATTATGAACAGTTACGGCTTAATTCATGATCATGTGAATGTACAAATATCAATAGCTCGGTGGGCGGTAGCGTGGTGAGCGGCGCGGCCTGACTCATCAGCGGTAGTCTGTAGTAAATACGCGTCGAGCGTGAGCATCATTGAGGCGAAGATGGCCCACTCGACGCTGAGTGCACCTTACGTTGAAGAATCGGTACCAATTAGGAAGTGCTGGGAGCACGGCAGGCGGCACATCGAGGTCGTCGCACGAGCGCTGGCGTTGCGCCAACTCGCACCCGACTCTTCTATAATTTTAACAATTTGCACTTAAATCCTACCCCGTCCCGGGAAGTGGAGGACAACGCCAGTTGCCAACTAATTAAAACTCATATAATTGTTTTAATCACACTCATACAATGCAATCTCATTGAAAAACCATCTTCCAATTTAACTTTGCTTCATCTGTTATTAATTGTTGGTTTTAAAAGAGTCATCCTTGGTATAGAACTAAAGTCCTTTTTATTCGATCAAGTGATTGTGAAGTTTCTCGCTGATTCACGGCCGACATTTAATCTGCATTCATGTTTGAGTGGCTACATGTTAAACATAATACTTGATCAAAAGACGATGAAAGCATCATTGAAACCCGAGCTTGCTGCGTTCGATTAGTGCAAATGAGCGAGCGCCTCTCCGTAATGTTCTCGCCTTACTGTAATGCTAATCCTGCCCACACCGAGGGCCGCAGCAATTTTGATTACATATATGTATTATCTATTATATAAAACTAATTCCTGTGTCACGATGTTTGTCCGGGATGAACTCCGAAACTACTGAACCGATTTTAATCAAATATGCACACCATGGGGAGTTTGATCCAACTTAAAAGATAGGATAGCTTACATTACAAATATTAAAAAAGGAATTGAGACCGCGGGCTGAGCTGCGGGAAACAGCTAGTTTAATGTAGGTACTGAAGTAACCTCTCACCATTTAGTGGTAAATTGTGTTTAGCACTAAAATAGGTTAAAACCTATCAATTGTGTGAGCACACAATTTATTGATAGGTTTTAACCTATCAATTGTGTGCTTTCAATAAATTGAACGATATTTGCCCTATCTGTTCCTAATAATTTAAACCAATAATAATATTATTGTTTATACACATAATACTTTATATAGTATACACACAGTATTGTCTTGTGCCTACTTAGTATACATTTCTAATCGAATGGAATTCTTATATTAAATAGTTATAATATGACGACGTGTATGAATGCTGGGTGCATTGTTCATATCGCAAAGTTAATATTAATAGCGACTGTTTAGTTCTTTATTTTAAATAGAAGCATGTGTATTTAGGTAGCAGTATTTCTCGGAGTATTTATACGACTAGATTATCTATATTTTATCAGTAAAACGTCAGTGGTTGTTTATATATCTATTTATGTACGTTCTAAATATTAAAAGTTTAATTATTCTTCATTTTTACTAATTATCTAATATGAGTTTCAATAAAAAAACGGACAATGTCGGAGCTAGGGTTCCGTATAAAAAGACTACTATATTTTTTATGATTATACTATTTAACTATAAATGTATAGAGTTCAGATTTTTTCTGTGTACTTGTAGGATAAGACAGATAAGGTCAACTTTTCAATTCGTTGAGAGTATCGAAATATACTTATAAGTATTATAACTTTTTTTGCGGGATAAACGGTAATATCTTAGGTAAGGGACTGTATCATATATGACTCTGAGTAATGGGACCTAAATATATATTTTTGTATCAACTCGATCCCACCACGCGTTCCCGAGATAAAAGGTCTTGACAGACAGACTGACAGACAGACGGACAAAAACGTGATCCCTAAAGGTATCCATTTTTTCCATTTTAGATACGCAACCCTAAAAATACAAGTTTTGATTCGGTATTGAATTTGGCTTACTTAACATTTGGTAAAGTTTACGGCGATTAAGGTCGTGTTTCCTTAACAGTACAATGGCTCGAGTACATCGATGTAACAGGAGTCGTGGTTATTAGCGCAGATGACTTGCCGCTTTACACAGACACCAGGCCCACGGTGCGACCCCACCGAAACTGCATCATAACCAGCCTTAATACGCTATGCATTCAAAACGCTTCTTCACGAAAATATATAATGGAGACTCATTTTTGTATTCACAAGTTGTAAGCCCCACGTGCGACATTCACACTCAAAAAACCTCGTAGCTTTATCATTTTAAATAAGCTCTTTAAATGTTAAGGAGTCTCCAAACTAAAGAATACAAACAAATATATTCGAGCGGTATAATGGGTTAGGTAATGACTCGTCATTTGAGTCGGAGTTTCGTTACAGACGAAGAACAAAGAGTCTCGCCACGCTCCTGTTAATTCCTCGACACTTTCCCAGTGCAGTGACGTTAAAAAGGAAGTCACGGAGCGAAGTTCGTTGCTCCACGAGCCTACGCCTTAATAACCCTCGCCGTGAACTCTGCACACGTGAAAATGAAAGTTATGTACTGTTTGGAAGAAAGTATGTATGTTTACAGGTTAACGAAAATAAAATCTGCTTCGCCACTGCATTTACGAAGTTTGCCATACAGTCCAAGTTAGAATGTGTTTATAAAAATTAACTGTACTTGAACGTACGTAGTGTACTTTGAACTTCATGCTTAAGGTAAAATAATAATGTAATAGGCTGATATATATATGACTAGGTCTCATTATAATATTCCTATTATTTTTCGTCATAACCTTAAAACTGTTGGTTAATCGTTAACTGTACTCGTAGGCTACACAGATCAATTATTACGATCCATACTTAGAACATAGTAAGGCGAGTTATAATTATCTGCCGTGGATAAAGCACTGGTTAGTAGCTATAAGCGATTTAAATTATCCCGTGAAGTGCAGCCCTAGATGGCAACTTGTTTTGCCTTTATGAAACTTTAACTTGAATTGTGATGTTAAAGATAGCTTGTGCTATCTATAGAGTGAATAAGACAATGTGATAAAGTAACAATTAAACTCTTTCGATTTATTAATTTTTACTCGCATGGCATGGTACACAGTATTTTAGCGTCACAGTTTTCAGTGTATCCTAATAATGAGGTTGTATAGATGGTATTAGAAGGAGATTGGTTTAACACATGTTTGCCCAAAATTTGCGCTACACAAGACTGAACATGATGACGTTGAACACTGCATAATTATGAACAGTAGGTAACCTTTACTTATGACAATAGTTTCTCATAAGATTATCTCATATATGTGAGGTACAGATGTATTATTATATTTATCTAATGTAAAGTATTTATATAAAAGTATGTTTTGAGAAAAATAAATTATTGTGTAACTCTCACATTCTCTATCCTGGAATCAATGTTTTATGATAGTGGGAACGTATTGGTATCAAAGCCTATTGTTACGTCTATTTCCCTTTATGTTTTTATTCTAACAAACGATGTATTGAGTTCCATAGCATATCTTTTACGGAAATATTGATGAACATATATTATTGTATTGCGAAGTTAAACTGATTCATTGTAACTCTACAAGTTTTTAAGATATTTTTCCTCGTTCCTTATGAACTTCTTTTGAAATATTTCAATAAAGCGTTAGTAAAACGATTTTTTACTAATTTAATGCCAAGTTTTGTTAATAACTAAACTATCTTAATTTCCTAGCGATAAGTCAAAACGAATGAACATCGTATAATAATATTATAAAGTAGAAAGATTTGATTGTTTGTTTGCATTGAATGGGCTCCGAAACTACTGAACCGATTTAAAAAAATCTTTCACCGTTGGCAAGCTACACTATCCCCGGGTAACATAAGCTATAATAAAAAAATAGGGACCGCGGGTGTAGCTGGGGGAAACAGCTAGTTTAGGATAAAATGAAAGTATGTTATTGCTATCAGAATCTGCTGAATTCTATTTATTTTAATTAGTAAACAATTCAACAATGTTTTTTGAATAATTTTATTGATGTTTTATAACTATATAATATATAACAAATAACAAAAATAATATACATTATGTATACCTAAGTGTTACACGTGGGTATATAATTATTACCATGACACACAATTTTGTATATATCTTTTGTTTGAAGATGAAGTACAAAATACCGAGTTAATTTACTGTTATGTGAATATTTATAGTCCAATTCAATAAAACTATGTCGTTTTAAACACCATCGTGGAAGGCTTCGCCATAGAACGCGGGAGCACGATCCAGGGACTCCAGTGAGCAGCTAAACCAGTACCCATTAGTGAGCCTAGCCGCAAAAACAACAGAACGAATCGGGAATGCGCCCTGGATCAGGCTCCAGACATGTGTTGCTAGATACGAGCGATTATCCTTTACTACAGTAAAATTTAGTGCAAACTGATGACGAAATTAAAAACAATAAAAAAACACATTTAATCTATCAGATTCCGATAATCAATGATAAACAATTTTATTATTCTTGTAATACCATGACAATTTTATGAAAGGCTAACGATACTGTAACTTTATTTATATTTATTTTCAGTTTTAATTTAATTGAGATGGATTGTCAACGGTTTCGGTAATTGGGATAATCAATTATTACGAAAATGACAAGTAACAAAAAAAAAACGAAAAAATGTTAAGTAAGTCGAAACGTTCGTTATTTTATGTAAAACAATTATTTAGTCAACATTGTAAAACACTACTGGATATAATATAATAGTCCGCCATTGTACAGTTTAATTGTGTGCATTAAGAATAAATAAATAAATCAAAAGAAAGCAAGCGATGAGAATTTGACGATTGCCTCCGGAGTCGATGTTCAACAGAAGCAGTAACAACTATTAATGGTTATTACACGGCAAAATCTTATCACGTAAGTTTGTGGTCCTGGTGGTGAGTATAAACTACCAGGGGGGTTATTCTCTAAGTCCAAACAAAAATAACGTGGCATAACGCAAATTATAGTTCAAGAATACCGGGTCGCCAAATCTTTTCTTGTGTTCTGAGAGTCACCGGGCAGTGTTAGTATAAGAGTTTAAGGCCATTTAACAGTCATGTAAGTCAAAAGAGATAAAGCCTCTCTTAACCCAACACGTTAACAGCTAGAACTTAGTGAATAAGTCCCCTGTAATATCCCAGCGCTTAGCCGATGTTCCCGGACACGTTATCAGCACAACTGGGATCTTAAATGTACAGTGTATAATATTTTTCATAGGCTGGCACCCCGATATCGTTTCCATTAGGTAGTGAAATAGCACACGTCTCCGCAAGGACCTCATTTACGATGAATAGCTATCCGATCATGAACAATCCGGTTCTATGGTTTAATTACGCGTTCTTTAACGTAAGTTACGCATTGTTTCGTATCTAAATGTACTTGCTGTGAATAACATGGATGTTTTTGAACCGCTACGGAATATAGAGGTATTGGTTTTTACGATAAACAGCTACCACAGCGCAGCCAGTTCTTCATTACTTTTATTTTATGAATTTACTCGTGAATGTTGGTATAGTTTTTGTAATTTTTTACGCTATGTCGTGTTGTAAGTTTTTGCGGCACCGGAATATGTCGACTGACCGGATAGAATTTCAAAGGTTTCTTTGAGTATGTTTTGTTCTTTATACTTTGCACATACTGCAGTCGCATTAAGCTGTCGAACAACAAAAGCCAAGAATAGACTAAACGGGAACATTGGACAGAATCAAGTTGACGTTCCCATACATCGTGAGATCGCTCAGAATCCAGCGAAGTGAATGACCAATTACATCTGAGGGCGGATGTGCGTCGGCGATTCCACTCGAAATGTAATCTAGAGACGCCATTACCTTCACGTGGCTCCGGCTGCCTCATCAGCTACGTAATTCACGTAATAAAAGCAATCTGTTGACACTCACAGCCCTTTATACTGGACATACTGTCTTCTCGTCGCCGATCCACTTCTCTCAATCTGTCCAATTTCTTTATCAAATTCGATTTCCTAATTTT
The DNA here is from genome assembly GCA_950381575.1 of Plusia festucae. Classification (NCBI taxonomy): domain Eukaryota; kingdom Metazoa; phylum Arthropoda; class Insecta; order Lepidoptera; family Noctuidae; genus Plusia; species Plusia festucae. The sequence goes on from OX494431.1 coordinate 13,134,143, forward strand.
AAGTTAATCAGATGGATTAACCCTTTTTTCTATAATATTTGTTAAATACGAATATTATCAGAGATGCAAACAATTTTGAACCATGTTGCTAGTAAATCCAGTCTGCTGGCAGCGGTTCTTTGATATAACTGATGTCATCTCGTCCATTTCTTGGTAACATTCGGTTCATACAGTCATATACAATGAGTGATTTAATGGCGCCTCTATTCTTTGAACTTTAATTAGTAATCCATCAACAAATGTAATACTAATACAATTAACTTATCATTTAAAGTATAATGTGGTTTTACTTCTGAAAATCTTATTTTTGTCATCATGAGTAATGTTTGTTCAAAATCCATATTTTAGAATCTGAGTTTTGCTTACGTTGTTTTCTTCAATTATCGACCTTAGAAGAATCGAAAAAGCACAATAAACGTATTTCTGCTGATACCTACCTATATGTAAGTAGGTATGAATGCGAGTGCAGTGCGTGTCGGGTAGAACTGGAACGACCTCGAAGGACGCGCGGTGCAGGCGGCGCGCGGCGGTGGTGCGCGGCGGTGGTGCGCGGCGGTGGCGCGCATTGTATTCGCGGTTGCGCGATATCCGCATAACTTGCTTGACCGCCCGCCACCGCTAATTAAACAGCTGTTACGCAGACCTCCTAACATCTAAATGTTTTGCATGGGATCATATCTATACTTATACTAAATCTGTAGAAGTGAAAATTCTGTACATTGAAAATATCAAAAAAATAAATGGTGGGGTGTGTTACTAGACCGACACCGAACCCAAAAATGTGATTAAAAAAATTTTTGTCTGTCTGTCTGTCTGTCTGTCTGTCTGTCTGTTTGTTCAGGCATCACGCAAAAACTACCGGTTCGATTACGATGAAACTTGGTATAATTGTTCCTTAATATCCTGGGCACCACACTGGGTAGTTTTTATCCCGGAAAAGTATATACCTGATGCAGAACCGCAACAGACCAGCTAAACTATAAGAGATACAAAAATGGTACCATAGCAAAAATTGTTCCACGTGATGAGCATTTTCTGCTGAGAGAATAAATTTGAAGATCTGGAACACCTGATGTGGAACTCCAAGAGCCCAGCTACAGTATAACACATATAGGAATGACGTCTTAGCAAGAGTTGTTCAGCCTGATGAGCACTCTCTGTTGACGTATAAAAATTGAAGATCTGGAACACCTGTTGTGGAACTCCAAGAGCCCGGCTACACCATAACACATATAGGAATGGCGTCTTAGCAAGAGTTGTTCAGCCTGATGAGCACTCTGTTGACGTATAAAAATTGAAGATCTGGAACACCTGTTGTCGAACTCCAAGAGCCCGGCTACACCATAACACATATAGGAATGACGTCTTAGCAAGAGTTGTTCAGCCTGATGAGCACTCTCTGTTGACGTATAAAAATTCAAGATCTGGAACACCTGTTGTCGAACTCCAAGAGCCCGGCTACACCATAACACATATAGGAATGACGTCTTTGCAAAAGATGTTCGGTCTGATGGGCATTTCCTGTTCACTTATAAAATTCGAAGATTTTAAACATCTGACCTGGAAATCAAAGCTATCACTAATTACACTGTATAATTATAAAATAGCATAAACTTCACGCGGTCAAGGCGGTAACAGTTTAGGACTGATTTTCGATGACAATGGTATATCTGTATACAACATGTAACAAAACCCCTGTTAGATCCAATAATGGCGTATTCGTGGTACAGTTCATGAACCGTCTCGCATAGGCGGCTTCTTTGACACAAAGCTACGGGTAGTAAGTACATGAACTTTGAGGAGCGGTCAGTGTCGCTGTTGCCTTGGATCAGTTTTTATTTTGATTTAATTATTTTCAATTAGGAAAAAAAATTATCTCCAATCCATTTAATAGCTACGTATATGTGTTCGCAGTACGATACCGAATAATACCGAGTCTAAGGGATCGGACAGGGTTTTTGTTACATGTTGTTGTTGTTGTATAAATAAAAAGACAAGGCCTGACTGACTGACTGACTGACTCATCAACGCCCAGCCCAAACCCTTGAACCTGGATAGCTGAAATTTTGCACAGAGGTTTCCTATTTAATGTAGACAAGGAATAAGGAAGGATTTTTCGAAATTCAACCCCTAAGGGTGTTAAATAGGGGATGAAAGTTTATATGGAAATTTCGTATAGGGCTTCTCGATAGAAATAAATAAAGACGTATTTCAGTTGAAAATCTACCCCTAAGAGGGTAAAATAGGGGTTGGAAGTTTGTAGGTATATGAATTGTGTAGTTTTCATAGATAGCCACATTAAATTTCATAGGATTATGAGTTAGAAATAAATAAGACGTATTTCCGAGATTTTAGAAATCAACCCTCTAAGGGGGTGCAATAGGAGTTTGAAGTTTTTTTTACGATATTCATCATTTTCAAAGAGAGATACATAAGATTTGGTATTCGGGTTTTTGGTAAGAAATAAATGAAACATATTTTTGCGATTTTAGATATCTACGCCTTAAGATGGTGAAATAGGGGTTGCAAGGTATTATTTTTATGGTACCTTCGTTGCTTCTGATTCCATAACACAATCCTGCTACTTACTTTGAATACGGGGCAATGTATGTGACTCTTCTTCGTCTTTTCGTGTTAATGATTCTCAAGTTTTGTCGGACCAAAAATTTGCCACCATTTTAAAAGTTTATCCAAACTCAATGTATGTGATGTTTTCCACATTATCTTATTATTTATTATCTTGACGCCATAATATTTTATGAAAAATATAATTTATGCGCCTTACTTTGAAAATCACAGAATACATCCATCTATCCTTTACTACCTACTTACTACTCTTAACTTTACGCGCGAGCGAAGCCGCGGGCAACAGCTAGTTTTACAAATATAAAGAATACGTACTTATTTACAGGTTGAACTACTCCAAGGTTGGCTGAAGAATCGAATGTAAGTGTTGTAAGAACCAAAATTTGCTCTATAGATTGGTGGTTGACCTTTTTCGAACAGTTCATGTTCTTTGACTAAGGTCGTTAATCAATTAGGTTCCTAGTAGGAGTCAATTAACTTTTAAGGTATACATAATATGCCTACGTACAGTCATGTGCAAAAATAAACTACCGGTTCCTAATACAATGTTAAATTTCTGATTTTTTTACTTGTTACCTACAATAATTATTACGTTACAATAAACATTCATCCTGATCGACTATAAGTACATTCAGATGCGAAGAAAATAAAAATCGAATATATATTTTCTCTCTATTATTTTTCTCCGTCTAGTACGGTCATAAATATCGCTTACTAATAAAATCACTCGACGGCCGCTTCAGGAAACTATAGCATTCCGATGTTCCGCTGAGTCACCGGCGCGGACGCTGAACACGCGCCGGGCCTTTAAGACCTCAATCAAACGTCTCACGAAGCTATCTCCTATTTGCGGACAACTAATAATTGCCTTATAATTCTTAGAAGAACTTTTAACAGATTAATGATACAGAGGTATCGACAATCTATCATCTGAACCAAAGAAACTAGCTTGCAATTTAAGTTACAATGACCGCTACATTCCTAAATAGCTTCCTTGCTTAGTAATAACGTGAAATACAATCATAAACGTTTATTTATTTTACAGATGTCCGCAAATCTTCGTGTTTTCTAGCATCGTAAAACCAAACAAATAATGCACAATAAAAATATATTCGTAGCAAATTCTGGTGGGACGAGGGATGAATTCGGGATATTGTGGGCACGACGTTTGGATATGTAATAACGAGGAAATATAAAATATGTAGGTCGCCCGTTTGGCAGATGGGACACGCAGCGGCTAGCGCCCTGCTCCGCTACTGACCATAACATAATATTAGGTAAGACGTTAGCATCCGGACAGACATTTGAGGTTTTTTATGCAAATTCTAAGTTCGTTTTTAAATAAATTTTACATAATGCGAGTCAAATCCGTTTAACATCACAACATTACAACCATCAATTTCTGCCAAATTGTTTAAAAATATTCGCTTGTAATAAATTCGTAACATAAAAATAACATCTACCATATTGATTTATGGATATTTATTATCTTTCACGATCTAAGGAAATTGAAAATTTTATAATGCACTAAAAGGATATTGTTACGTTATTTACAGAAGTTTTTAGACATGAAAAGTAATTCAGGTTTTTAGAGTTAGCCTGTAATAAATAAGCCGTTCGGAGTTTTGCAGTGAAGACTCGCCGGTAATCAAATCATATTGTATCTCAGTGAAAGTGTGGACTTCGATATGACCAAATGCCGCAACGCTACGCACATTGAATACATTTTCTAAAATTATATATCTAGGAAATCAATGTGCGTTGTGCTTATTTTAATATTTAATTATTTAACATAACGCATTCTGGTTAGGATTCGTTTTAAGTACCGTATTTAAATGTACATACGTTTACATACAATTGCATTTTCGTCTTAATTAATATTATTAATGTACTTAAATTGTATAACGCTTATGTTGCTTACGTGTACTTCGGTAAAGAGGATGACGGAGGAGTTCGAATTATTGAACTCTTATTGACCTGTTGGTATTATAGATATTGATACAAGGACATTACATAAGTTATGTGGAGGATCAAGGACCTAAATTACCACCCACGGAGTAGTCTTAAACAATAAGCGAAAAAACTTTAGACTTCTTAGTGTACTCGGAAATAATAATAGGTACTTCTGTTAATAATTATATAACAGATACCATTAGATACTACCAAAATTGCATGACTTGTAACAAGAGTAAAGTGTGTCGCGTGCGCAGAAAAGATGCTCTCTGCCCGCCAATCATTCAGTTAATTGGAGAGAATCATCGCTGGAGAAAGTCGCGGTCGGCGTCGCGGGCGCACCGCAGGCCGGGACACGGCACGTCACTAGTGACGAGTGCGGCGCAGTGTCGACGCACACGGGAGCGCGGGCGCCTCCGCCGCGAGTGCAACAAACTACGCCGGACGGTCGTTCACGTCACCATTAATTTGTACACAGTAATGCCTCGCCACGTTCACAACACACGAGAGTAACAAACGAATTAGTAAAACACTATTATGCGCGATACGTGCGACCTGGCTGCAGGCTTACGTGACACGATATAGCACCATACTCACTCATACTAACTTGTGGAATCCACTGCCTAGTTTCAAAAACTTTTGCCGATGACAACTTTTATTTACTACTAATACTTAATAGTTTAATTTGCAGTTTTATTATTCCGTTGCTAATGAACATTCAGATGACAAAAGTATGTCAACAAAATATGATGATGTAAGAAATTAGTTGAATGTCTTCGACGATGGAAATCGCACATAACCTGCTGACATCCGTCGGAACCAAACAAGGTAGTCGATAGATGCAGATCAATAATGATAATTGCGTCATATTTGATTCTAAGGTCTATTGAGTATCGTGAAAGGTGTGTGGGGTGCGCGTAAGGCAGCGCGCGCAGCTCATAAGGTCGCTGAGTCAGTGGCCCTTCCTGCGCGCGCGCCTTTTGGGGAAATGTTACGTGAGCGGTGGGACGCGATCAGCACTCCAATGCCACGCCGCATTGTCTGACAGGCCTTGGCAGCTAACGAACCACCCAAACGAGCTGATAGAATCCACGCTACGGATCCTATATAACAAGACCATTTACGTTTAGACTTTAGGAATATAGAATATACTAAACATTTATGCTCCTGGCGCTACACACGATAGCTCTAATTAATGTACAGTATTAGTTATCACGCGTTCATATATTCAGCTCATTGTACATCTTGGTAATTATTGTTTACTTTTCAACGCTCTATATCGTAAACAAAGAGAATTCCAGTCAACAAGTGTCACTTATGTGTTTGTTATTATAAAGCATGAATGAAATGCATTGACCGATAGAGTGCCTCTTGTGCCTAGCCTCGCGCCCCTTGCTTCTATGAATGAATTTTGTTTGAACTAAAATGTTCATTGTAAATTATCATTAGTACATTCATTGTTCTATGTATCTTATAACAAAGCTGATTCCTAATTCATACATTTCTGATAACAGCGTATTTAGGTCAATCCTCCGAACTCAAAAAAGTCGCCTACTCTACAACTATTTGGTAAATACACACAAAAAATATGTTAGCTTTCCAATAAAACAAACCGTCATGTATACTGACCGTAAATACGCTATTTCTATCTGTACATCGGTATTTATGTTGTATTTATACGTATGTCTAATAAAGGCACGTCAAAGGACCAGAATGTCGCAATGTGGTCGCCTCTCGATTTGTCAACGTCGCGAAACATCGGAGCGGCTGTCAACTACAAATAATAAGCAAAGAAAATATCAGAAAATGGATGTACTCGACGAGAAAAAGTATTGACATGTGATTAGATCCTGTTTTGATGCTTGTCACTGGTAATTAATCTTGAGTTGCGCGCATATCTCTGAATGAGAAATATTTTAATTTATTTAGTTAGATGGAAATACCAATCGGTATGTGTACATAATGTGAATCGTTAATTGGAATACCGGGGACAGCAAAGACGTTACTGTATTAATTAGAATAATTACCTACTGATGAACCGAGAAGAATAACTCATAAACTAGTTCTAAAGTAATCCAAAAAAATCTGTTGCAGGAATGTGTAAATAGTACGTATAGAGCTGAAATACTCGTTAATAGTTGCTTTAGAGCGAGACAGGTGACCAGATAGGTTTTATTTTCTGAGGATGCCGAGTGACATTTTTCACTCCTTTAATTGTTGAGACTGCAGTAGATCCCGCAAATAAACCTTAGTTTTTTGATGGACAGCTCAAGGAATCCTGTTGATATTCGCACACCTGCCTATCAGTACAGTCCTTCCCGTAAATATGCCAATTATTATTTCTAGATTAGTGCAACGCTGGAGGTTCAAATAAAATAATCAACATTTCAATCTAAATGCGTCAATCATTGTGCGTGGAAATACAAAAAACATTGGCGCAATAAAACGGACGACTAAAAAAATACAGGACTGCGGTTTGAACATCGTACCTATAAATTATTTGAAACACATTCCTCGTCGATCAAATAAACATCAATCTTTCGTCATCGGGTTTTACAAACGTAACCCCGATCCGACGGTAATTTCTAGTGGTGAAGTATGACTTGACCAACCACCATGACGCCCACCTGTAACCTAATGTATGAAATACAATCAGTTGTATCGCGAAACCCATCACGCGCTGCGAATTATATGCAAACACATTACACAGATGGCTAATTACTATGTTCCGACAATCTTAGTAAGCCATCTCAGGTGCATTGTAATTATGAGCACGTGTTATATTTATTGTAAATACATAAATTAGCGTAACTCGGCCATGCCGAGAAGCAGTGGGCAAATACCGAGTTTGGAAAAAAAGTGTGTTTAATATCTTGATCTTACACTGGATGTTTTTTAAATAATTAAGTCACTGTTACTTCGTTCATCGCTGATTTGTGTAAAGGTACTATGAAAGGCATGGAGCTACTAAAAATGTTACGTAATCCACGTAACCTTAGGACACGATTGCATCGCTAAGAGGCTTACAAAAAGGCTTAGTTCATATTACTATAAAACCTACAAACGTAAATTGGATTGTACAGTTATACACAGTGCGTGCAACACTAACATAAATCAGGATTTAATGCTTCACTTATCCTATGCAATGATGACCCAGATCAGTACTTACACCGCAGACACTCACAGAGGCTAGCCTTTCAGTTGAAATGCTCATATTTACCAAGAGTTTAGCAACTAAATGGTACATACATAGCGTAAGATTATCATAGTATCAGCATACCATTATAACCGAACGTGGTCAGTCGGTGAGCGGTACACAAATAAATGTTACGAAGTCATGGTAGTAACACAAGACGTTATTATTCATGGACTCGCCTCACTCGTACTTGTTCTCTGTCCTGTTGACCTCGCCAAGGATTAGGGATTGTGTCCAATCGAGTATTTTTTTATTATATCTGAATGAAGAAACAGTAGTATACGCTACAAAAACTTTTTGCGAGTCAGAACTCATGTGGAGAGGAGTAGTAGGTAAATTTTGTATTGTAGAACTGTAATATTATATATTTGATATTTTTGATAATAGTAAATAACAGATGGGTGAACTAAAAGTAGTATTTTTCTTGCTTCTGTCAATATACAATCGGCAATAAGTTTTTGTTTGTAAATAATGTTTTTTTATTTGTAAATAATGAATAGAGGAAAACATAACTAACGAAGAAATAATGAAGCCATAATGCTTATGATGTAGATTAATAGTAGGATTTCAATGTATCGCAAGGTGAGGCCACATCCGCAATTGCGAAACTCTCATAGGAAGGCATCGCACCGTGCGCAAGATACGCCGCTAACTTAAACACTCGTGATTTATATGCAGATATAACTCTAATTATAAGTAGGTACGTACTGCGTTCTTCAATAACTATCGTAACGTCCTGAACCAAGCACTCGGTTTCGGAAAACACGAGTAATACTGAGGATATCAACTATTATGTTTGGGTGCGTTGCACAAATTTAAACAACAATGCCAAACTCATTTACGGCACTCGGTTACCGGCGTGTGTGAGCGAAACATTTACGGTACATTGCGTAAATTGTTACAATATTAAATGCGACAAACGCACGTGCTGAATAAAATTACAGAATTTAATAACAAAAACAGCGAAGAAAATAAAATACTTCTCTATTTTTCGTCGATTGGCAAACTGGAAGCCATGGAACTGGCATAACGCCCTTTCGCGTCGGTGTGCCAACTGGGTAAATATTGCCCTGTAACAATCAAGTAAGAACAAGCCTTTCCGTGTACGAATATTATGTATGTGAAGGTATATCACCGTTAAAACATCTTGTTACAGAAAAAAAAGGTCTGCTGGGTAATACAATTAACAGAACATGGTATTTTTCTGTGTTTACCGCGTTTCGAGGATGTACCTTATCCGGAAACGTGTTGTGTTTAATTCTTCAAATTGAATTAGCCACGGTATCGCATAAACTTTGAATAAATTATCGGTTTGAAGCTTTTTACATCTCTTTGATGAGTCATAGGACATAGATCTACATGTGGTACCAATTTATATACAAGTAGAACTTGAGAAAATGCTGAAAATTTACTACCACTGGTTCGGTGTGGCCAAAATACCGTCTCTTTTTATTTTGTGTCAATTCTATCTCATACATCAGATATACTTAAAGTGCCATGTCATAAAGACGTAGTCTTGATCTGTAATATTATTCTTTTCAGTTACAGTGCTAGGCTAAGGTCAGCCAATCAGAGAAATTGCTTTAAATAAATTGTTAATTGATAGTTTTAGAATCTATATCGCTGGTTTTATATTAGAGACCACGAAAAGATGTGATCTTGAATATATGTAGTTTATCACCCTATTTAATTATAAAATTTAGTATAAGCTCAAATTTATAGAATCTTGAACACATAAATACTCATAAGATGATAGCTATGTTTACCTCATGCCTTGCCTGTGTCATGTCTCTCGGTGAAGGCCAAACAAATGTAATTACTTGGACAGATGACAGGGCTTTGATCCCCTAGTGTTTCACGCAGAATTCAATTAAGCCGTAAAGGACTTCCACCCTCTCGTACTACTCAGCAACCAACATAATAATTTGCTCTGCTATTAAATGTGTTTACCAATATATCTAGTGAGCATGTACCTTGGCACAAAGGCTTTGTCTCAATACGCAATAAAGGCAATTTTCAGGTTAACCTTCTTTAATTCGCCACGGATTGGCCTGTTGGTGATATTGGTTAGTGGGTAGATTCCCGCCCAGGACAAATCTTTGAGTGATAAGCACGATCATTTGTTCTGGGTGTAGTCCATCTATAATATGTATGTAGTTATAAATATTTATGTATGTTTATTAGTTGCTTGATCACCATACATACTACGACTCTGCCTAGTTTGGGATCAGATCAGATGGATCATTATTATTTGTGTTTATTTGGTCTCAATACAGGAAACGAAACTAATGATGAAAAATAACGTGAGCGTATTGATGATAGAAAAAATCTCTCTTTTTTAACAACTAGTAGCTTTAACTGACACAGTGAATAAATATTCAAGCAGCTATCAGTCACGATGATTGCGTGCGTTCTAACCAATGTATTGCGTGTATTACATGCTGAAACATTCCGTAAAGTTTATTGTCAGGCTAACCGATATAGTTAAAAAGGTTATTAGTGTGTAGAATACACACTAATAACCTTTTTGGGTAATGTTGTTAGAGATAATACGATGATAGTAGGTCGTCTTTCAATTTAAAAAATCGAGTTAACTTGCATACCATCATCTGCGTAATAGAAAATTTTATACATAGATATAACATAACGAATATAAATTGCCTGGCTAGGCTCTAGGTCATAAAATCTCACACCATTAGCGTTCAAAATTAATTATGTAGAGTACTAACATAATTATAATTCACGACACTGGAGCACTACGTAGATGTGTTTGTTAATTACAAAAACATACAGTTAGTACATCGCGACCGTCCCAGTTTCCTTGCATTTGTAATTAGCAAAAAAAACGTATAGTTTTAAGTATTCGTTAGATTTACAACATTTAATAAACTTGCGAGTTAGTTAATTCGCGTACTAACCGTTATTACCACCGTATGGAGTTGGAATTATGTAAAAAAATAAGTATACATTTCACAATTAAGATCGTAAAAGAATGTGCGAGTAATTAAAGAATAACGGTTAGAATGTGCTGTGGACCATGTCGCCTTTATAAAATATGCGCGAAGAGTAATGTTTTTGAAGAAATAGTGTGATGGTAAAGTGTATCTGAAATCATAACAATGTTATCGGCGGTGTGCGGAGCTCGGCGGGTCGTGTTCGGCACGTGTCGCGCGCGCCGTACGTGCGGGCCGGCCTGCTACCCGCCGCAAGAGATACCACACCAACAAACGTCAATGTCACCTACTGCCGAACTGTAACATTTACATACATATTTAGAAACATTACCACTAATTAACCTGTCCGATAACACCAATTTACTTTATTTCTTGCATTTGCTGATGAAACCGTGCGTATACTGCGAATGACGAAAACGTTTCGAATTTGATTTGATTTGCTGCGAAATTTCACAGTGATGCACGTTGAAAAGCACGATTCTTTTAAATTGAATTGCATTCCTTCGAATAACGAAAGGTTATTTACTGAAATTGTAATGTTATTTTAATAACAAATTTTACGACTGTACATTTTTAACCTTAATTGCTCCCTAAATGATGACTTATCTAAACTAATATTATAAAGAGGAAATATTGAGGTAATATTAGGGTTCGAGCTGAAAACCAGCGCTTGGCGACTTAGCCTAAGCATAAGCTGACGCTCGAACCTTTTGCTTTCGGTATTATAGCCTCCATGTTAAGTGTTTTATTTTTCTGTTTGCTGTAATACTGGAAACAATAAACTTCTATTCTATTCTAAAAAAAAAAAAATTGTATTTTTGTGTTGTAATAAATAAACTCAACAACTACTGTGCCGATTTAAAAATTCTTTCACCATTAGAAAGCTATACCCTGAGTAACATAGGCTATATTTTTTAATAAAAAATTACAACAGCTAGTATCTTATAAAACAGGTTAAGTTTTTACAATGCAACAATACTTAATTTGTTATGATAATTACTATGGTTAAAAATAACTTTATTACTATGGTTATAAAACTTCGTAACTCTACAAGCGAATCACACAACGCGCAACGTTGAAATATACAAAACTAGTATTTTTAATTGAACACCTTACGCTACTTAATTGACAGACGTTCTCCTAATAATCATGTAAGTTGTAAGTGTGAAAACAACGTTTTATTATATAATATAGTCATCCAACTGTATCAAATACTGGTTGAAGGTATTTTGTAAGAAATGGTCAAATGTCTGTCAAATTGTAAGTTGCTACGTAGACCAGGGGCCTTATACACTAGTCCAAGCAGTTAACTTGATGTTATATATAGGTTGTGAGAGGTTTTATCTCTTTCGAATTACTATATACTTATATACTAACTCAACCTGACTCACAGAACACAAAAAACATCTGGGAACTAGGGATTTTTGAACTTCATTTTGCCACGATATGCTTTGCTTGGATTTGAGAATAACCCCCCGTTGAACAAACAAACCTTTGATAACACATTTTGTCAGTTTTCTTTGTTGTCGTGATACTTATAAATGAAATGATTTATGAAATTCACGCTTCAAAAACGTTTACAAAAGGTACTATATAAGAACAGAACCTACGATGTACCCTTAATGTCGTATCTTTTGGGTGTCGATATGGAAGCGTAATAGTCTAGCTCACATTGAACTTATTGAAAGCCACACAGATGTGAAAGTAATACAATTGATAACGAAAGTACTTGATAATGTTAATAAAGCTGAGCAATAATAGGTACTTAAGTTTAACGATCGCTATCGTAAAGGCTTCTTGGCAAAAATTAACAAACAGAGTTCCTGTTGATAGTCGTTAAGATATTGAAGTGGCATAAAGTTATGTAATCTTAATTTCGTAACTGTACATTTTAAATGAATCGCTAAGTAGTGTTATCGAAATTATTAGACAACTAATTTATTTAAATATTCATTTACCATATTTGTGAGAAGACGTACGGTTTCCGCGCAAAATATTTTAGTTTATTATTTGATAGATATTTAGCAAAATTATGAAACACCTAAGCAGTGATCTGTTTTCATTTGTCAACCTTTTGTGTTATTTGTGAGCAACTTTACATTACGAATGTTTCTTATGAAATTGATTCTGAAGACTGACTCTATCTCAAATAACATGCTCTACATGTCTCTTAGAGTTGTATTTGAAAAGCTTAACGATGAGAAGAGTCGGCGATTAGAAGATGCGTAGAAATTATATGAGGCTCAATCAATATTTAACCTTTTCATTTTTATAGATCTAAGCATGCGCCAATTTATACCTACAATATTATTGATTTATAAGATCAGTTGAATTTTGGTTAGGGTCAACGACTGTTGGGAACTAAGCTGTTTAACAATTAAATAGGTAAGTCGTTTATTGGTTTATCTCAATTCTGACGTAGTAAGCATACATATGTATGATCATAATAATAAAATCGTATGTAAACGCCCATGGCAAACGTAATTATGTACGTCTAATACGCATTTATCTATTGTAAATGGGAGGAAATACGTCATTTGCAAACAATCTTTTTCAATTATTATGTGAATAACAAATAAGCTCTACTATTGTGACTAATTAATTAAAACTTTGTCAATTAATATAATTATCGAGTTTGTATTGCGGTCGACCAGAGTAGGTCTTGTTTACTGCTACACAAGCGTACCGAAAACAATAGGCGTAGCTCGTTATCATCGGCTTTATTCATAAATCCATTGTTTGAATGGTTAAATCGGGCGAGTGTAACAGCGTGGAATGAATGGATGCACTTGTCGCGTGCATGGAGCTGGGCTTATCACTGCCGCTGGCGGGCCGGGCTGGCGGCTGGCGCGGCGGCCGGTGGCTGAGGCGGCGCCGGGCGGCAGTCAGTCGCGCCGCGCACTCCGAGCCCCACGCCGACTCCGCGGGCGCAGATCTCGCCGGTGTCAAGCCGCGCACGCCCTTATCAAAACATTCCCGCATCGGGATCGATCCGCATGTCTTTACGCGCCTCGCACTGATAACGAGACTCTACGACGTGACTCTGTGACTCGAGTGCTAGTGGATATACTCCCAAATACCTACTAACTAAACGTGTTTGTGTTTGACATGTGATTTGCCTTCTGATTGAATCATTAGACTGTACAGGATAATTGCTCAGTTTCAATCTTTACATCCAAGGATCTAATGTAAGTACGCATTAAGGATTGTTTTTCATGAAGCTGTGAAAAGGGGTTTTAAACAACCTAATTTTTACTAAACATTTGGTTTAAATAAGTTTAATTTAAATAAAAATCAAAAGATAAACAATGACATATTTGAAAACATGAATTTCTTCACTTTTGGTAGAGCAATTTACATATAATTATGGTAGAGCAATTTATTATATTATTGGTAGAGCAATTTATTATAATTTACTGTCTGTTTACTTTGAACTTATTAAGTAGGGATACACAGATTAACAATTACTAATTATTGATACTTTTAAATGTTACATTTTACAATTTGCGAGTGTCGAAATAAAAATTCAATGCGAACATGGATCGGTAAATAAAGCAAAAAATATTACACTGCTCAGTAAATAACGGGGTCAAAAGATACGCTTTGGTAAAATTTTTACTTCAATGTCTCAAATAACAAGGCACTTGAAATTAATTATTGCATTATTTTTAATGTAATTTAACTTTTAATTGCTCTAGTGAAAATATTTAACGTGAATTGTGAGGAAACTGCAATCAATTCACGAAGTATTTATTAATGAAGAGCAGGATTTTTATAGCCAATAATCTAAACCATCAATGTTGTTATAATAGGTATTACTCGGTTCTATTCGATTAGTAGTGTATCTGACTTGATGCACCACATGCACTTGCACCACACACGGTACATCAATACACCTAGGTCCTAAACGAACTACTAATAACGATGCAACGATAATAAATTGTTAAAATATTTATAATAATCTGAAGTATATATTATTATCTACATTCTGTACAAACTAAGTAAGAGTAAATAAAATTTACGGCGGGTATCATCGACCTGCAGCATAGGGATGGACGGGTTAAGAAATAATAATATATGGAAATTTATAAAAATATTAATTTTTATTAATGCGCTCGTCCAGCGTAAAATTATACAACTACACTTGACATTCTCCCCGTTCACTTAAATTATAAACAAAACAATGTTTTGTATTTTAAACATGTGTCTCTGGTCTTCACAAGATGTAAGAGAAACATCACACTGAGATATTTTTACCTCAAAAGCCGACATTAAAGCGTTCGAAAGAAACGAACTAAGCAGCTGCTCTTAATGAAATAAACTCCATTACAAGAGTGTAAAAGTACCTCTTTCATATTTCATAACCGTGACCAGAAAGTGCTAATAATTATTTTCAAGGCTATAAGTTTTATGTAAAGTAGACTATTTAGGTAAGTCGTGTTCATTCAAATGTGTTTATTATTATTTTTTATTTGCATTTGCGTTTACACGCGGGCTAATAATACTCCAACGAATTTTAATGTTTTAAAAAACACTTGATTAATGTCCAAACAGTTTCTTTTTATTAAAATAGCCGTATGTATTAAAATAAATGCAGTAATATTATGAAACGTTTACTTTATGAGCTCTTGTTAATCTCTACATTATTGAATTCGTTCGCATTTGACTGTTACTGAATTAAAATATGAGTTGTTCTGGCAAACATGTTTATCTGACGTACAGGACGAAGGTACAATAAACAAGATGCAAGACTTTATATTATTTAAAACAACAACTTGTAAACTTGATGCGTAGCAACGTGTTTAAGATGACAAACGCGCGCATGTGTCCGGATCGAGAATTAAGATCACGCCAGCGCAGCAGTGACGAGCACATTCACGTTAGATGCAGGCCTAACGACTCCTGCCTGCTATTACACTTTATAATAAACACTCCGAGAAGGCCGTGATTATTCTGTCCACAGATCGCAGTGAATGTTTCACACAGGGTGATTGTACTCTGTTTAAAGAACATTTTGTTGTACAGGTGGTAAATATCATCGCCATCGTACCTGCCTTGTGCGGTACTACTTTAATTAGGTGACAATCTCCTTGGCCACCATTCAATATTGGAAGGTCGAATTCTTAATACAAACAGCATTGAATTTAAAGTAACGTAAGTCTTATGTAGTAAACACAGTGCTCAAAATTTGTTCGTGTTTCATTACAAAACAACAAACATGTGGTGGTTTTTTAAAAGTAATATTATTTTTAAAGACACAAAATGTCAAAGTTTTTTGTAGTTGACTTGAGTTATTATATAAAAAGATTGTCTATTGAATATAGTTGTTAGCCGATAGGTACTTACATAAAATACTGCGACATCAATGTCCAAGGCTGGTGTTGCGGTTAAATCCCCTGTGTACATAGTTTATAACCCATACTTAAAATATGTTGTAAGGTACTTAACTTAGCCATATCCGTTATGGTGCATCAAAGTACTTAAATTAATATAACAAGAATATATTATGCTAGAAAATAAATCAAAAGGCTGTGTGTTTTATCTAATCCCTAAAATAAAAAAAGTAAAAGATTGTAGAGCCCAGTCTCGTGTCTATTTCGGAAAAAAAGGTTACAAGACTGTGGAGCCCAGTCTCTTGTCTATTTCTCGTCTATTACGTCTGTTTCTACAAAAATGTCGCCTAACATTATGCGAAGCACGCTTTATACAGAGCGTTAAAGTAACATACAAGATGAGGGTACGACGAGCTAATCTGCAAACATTAGAGTTTTTACATGAGATAGAACAGAGCTCATTGAGTCGGCCGCAATGGGCCGTGGTGCGCACATGCGACCTGGATGCCACCAGACCGTCGCGTATTAATCTGAACAATTCATCAACATCGCCTTCAGTAATTAAACATTTTGAGTGGCACCATGATTTACAGAATTCATTAAAATACGTTTGAAGTCACATTTGGATATAGAATGCGGATATTTTATCATTAGAAGCTGAAATTGAGTTCTGTTACAAACAAATCGTTTGATTATCACGAACAAAACATGTACAACTATCGGTTTAAGAACTAAATAAAATATGAAGACTGAACATTAGTAGTAGGACTTGGATAAAAGCGAGTATTTTTTTAAATAATCTTTGCAGTATTGACTCGAATAGTTTGTAGCTTTGTTAAGAACGGGATCGTTTTCTAATGTAGCAGTTTAAAATGACGTGAATGTGTAATAGAAGTCTTACGCAGGTGAGATAAGACAAACATACAAATACTAAAACCTTGACTAGATGCAGGCATATTATACGATATTCAAAGATAAATTGTTAAAAAAAACTGACCTCCACTATTACATATCGGTGAAACATTTATTAATATGCAAAATTCAACCCGGCAACGTTTTGCCTCCACAAACAAATAGTAAACAAATTCTTATGTTGCATGCATTTATCACATTATAGATCTACACTATTATTATAAAGAGGAAAGATTTGTATTTTTGGGTGTATTTTTGTAATGAATAAACTCAAAAATTACTGTGCCGATTTCAAAAATTCTATCTCCTTTAGAAAGCTACATTCACCCTGAGTAACATAGGCTATATATTTTACTAAAAAATTAGGTACCGCGGGTGGAGTCGCAGGAAACAGCAAGTTAGATACATATTGGTATGAACAAGTAACAAAAAATACATTTCTAAAGTAAATTATGAGGACATATGGAGGGTCGTCTGTGCGTTATCTCGCAATTTTCTAAATATCCAGCGTCGAACGCAACGTCGGAATGTAAAAAAAAACATTGTTTCAATGAAAAACTCGTATTTTTTTTGGGTACCGCTACATTCAACTTTCAACGATCAATGTTCAGAGAATTAGCAGTGCATTTCGGGTAAAAGTCATTGTGGTCATTGTCTTGATCAATCATTGATTTATCTGTTGCTAGTATTACACAGCTTCAAGTATAAAAAAAAACAATATTTTATTAAGAAATCGATAAAGTAACATTCTAAAATTAATTATTATTATTGCTAGGCTTATTGTTGCAATTGGTACCTAGAAGAATAAAAAAAAAGATTACACGGCTTTTAAGCAGCACTTTTAACTGTTTTATTTTTTTTATAACAGTAAAAATAATTCCAACGTTCTGAATAACCTCTAAAATTTAAAGCAGGCATTAAGAGACAACAAAAAATCGAATTTATTTTTATGTTGCTGCAACGTTTATGATAATATTTTGATGTTACCAAAATAGATACATAGTTTGTAATTCATAAAACTATAGCGAAGGCCACGGATGATGTACTTGCATGTTGTATTAGTGAGTAGATTGAGTGTCAGTGGTTGTGGTTAGGCGTCAGAGGTAGGCGCATGCTTGCAAAGTCCTTGACAATCATCGGTGTTGACTACGAGAATTTTATTAAGAATAGGATCAACATCTATGCATCTTCTATTCTTCTATACCCACAGATGAATAAAATTGGAGTCTGTTTGAAATATAAAAATACACGGTACATAATAATGTATACCGAAATTATTCTTTTTACCATTATTTTCTGTTTGTTCCGGCTAATCTCTGAAAAAGCTAGACCGATTTGGAAGGATTTTTACTGGCAGGAAGCTGATATAATAAGGAGCACTTAGCCTACTTTTATTAAGGAAATTTATTTATTATGTTTTCGGAACGATATAACTTGCGTGGGTGAAACCGCAGGGCACAGCTAGTGTTAACTAAGCACAGCTAGTGTAAACTTTGTGCTACGTGACTTTGAACTTCAAGATGCTTATTTTTTTATTGTAACATTTTTATATTTACTAAAAAGTTGCGAATAATAAAGGACATGTATTTATATTGGCATCATTGAGTAAGTTTCGCCCAACCTTTCTTATACTTGATAACATATATAGAGTTACTTATACAGACAAGTTATTGGAAATAATGTTTTGAACTGAGATAAGTGCACGACGATCAGACTGCTCATTTTATTGGTTCACTTGAAAACTTTGTTGCAATATTTTTATCTGACTCGATGTTTACTTTAAATGCACAAGCGGCTGATTATTAAGCCGCTGGCCTTGACACTCGGAAAAAATATTTGTACACGGTCCGTAATTACAGCAATGCGAAATATTTTGGGTAAAATAATGCAAATTTAAACACCCAATCAACTAGTTACTCAATAAGAGAGCGTGGACGAGCCACTTAAACATTTGAATAAGTGATTTTGTTAAGAACAAATTGGACAGCGGACTGGTTTGGCGTAACTCCGGAAGCGAACAGGTTCCATGGAGTCGAGATAAGTATTAATTGGAATGTTAATTTTTACTAATGAAAGATGCTCGTTGTGCAGCGGGCATCGGTTTTTCTGAACTTATTACGTATATTAAGTAACACAGCTTTCACTTGCAACAAGTTATTATTACAATCGAAGCAGCACGCAACGCATTTTAGGTAACTCAACTACTCGTCGTACATTTGACCACGTTACGGTACATCGGGCACGATCGACCATAAAGTTCGCATAATATCTACCTATCCTACTCCTAGAACACTTGAGCGTTATGCTATGATTAGAGGCACGCAAATCTTTCGAATTTATGTTGGAGTGGCAAATCCATACATAGGCTTATATCCAATTAAATTATAATAAAAGTAATTAACAAAAAAGTAAAACTAGCAGATCCAAAATTACGATCATATTAAAAATTATCATATTATTATTATTTATTATCATTATATGGAGAACTGCGTTAAAATAAGTTCTTTTAAATTCAAGTAATAAAACAGAATGAATCACAAATTTTCCAAATCTGTTAAAATCATACGAAATAAAAAATACATTCCACGACCGTGAAGCATAACCAACCACTAGAAATAATTGCTCAACATAATTGGTGAGATTTGATGATCACACGTGGAACTAATCAAAATCGCGAGTTCAGGATACAACGAAGTATCGCAGTTCAATCTCTTGTTGGTCTACGTTAAATACATAATTATAAAATATATGGATGGCATGATCTACGATGATTTACACTTTTTTTTAACTTGTTTATAAGGCCTCATCCTGCCATATAAATTGACTGCAAGGAAACAAAAGAAAACTTTGGACCATAGCTTTAGCTACATGACGCAAGTCTTGGGAGACGTTATTCGATCGCTACTTAGAGGATGGTGCCCAAAAACTTATTCGCCGGTAAATTTAATGGGGAAAGTAAAAGTGATCTTCTATGCCCTTAGACATGCTGTGAAAGAGGAAATCGTGATTGTTAGAGTCACAGCAGTCTCTTTATCAGGATTTTTATTTTTAGTTGGGACACTATTTTTATTTTATAATGTATTCACTTCTGGTAGGTACCCAACAATGGGTAAATGGAAAAGAGGAGTTTTCGACCAACCTGAAAGTGGTGGTAGATATTCCATGAGGAATTCCACCGGTTTAAAAGAAAATGATACATAACTCTGCTTTTAGTAGACGTCGAATAATGACACTGTGCTATTAGTTATGTTTTATTTGTTATTTCAATAACCAAACTGGAACTAATAGTAAAAAATAACTAATAAATTACGTGTCACGATGTTTGTCCGGGATGAACTCCTTAACTACTTATCCGATTTTAATCAAATTTGCACACCGTGTGCAGTTTGATCAAACTTTGATGGAGCTGCGAGAAATAGCTAGTTTAATTATAAAGACTAGTGGTCGCCCAATGGTCGAAATTCGACCTTATAATAAATTTATGCTATAAGAGGAAAATACTATCCATTTAGAGCATATTTTATCGCATATTGCAAACTTCTCTGAAAACAATGTTTTTTGTAAAAACTCTTTCATCGTTTGCTAAATGTCCTTGGCCGTTATATTCGGATATATAAAAACTTAAACCACTTATTTATGTCAATGTCAGTAAGCAGTCAATGAAAAACAAAACAAACATGTGTGTGTGAAATGCATGGTAGTGTGGCTAATGTTTTATTTATTGATTTAATGTACTTTATAAGCATTATTATTGAAAAATATTAGCGTTCTCCACTTCTCCTACACATAAACTATAAGTGTGCCAAATTTTATGCTCCTCCGTCCACGCAATTTTCGTAAAAAGGGGTCCAAAGTTCTGGCATCACGTATTAATATATAGATTTGAATTTCACAAAAATATCATTAGTCCTTTCAAAGGGCATTATTACGATATGCAATCAATTATTGTGTAATCGTAAATATCTTGAATGTGGAGTGGCTGGGATCCAATGTGTGACAGGAAACAGTCGAGTTTGTTTTATTGCAAGCTATTAATGTCTCATAGCTGGACGTGCTTGATTTACCTTCGCTGGCTTTACGTAAAGCGGAGCCACTTAACTTCCGATACCGTTGCATGGCACATCACTTATCTAATCAATTATGAGAAGCAATGACCCAAGCTTATTCTGTGAAACATTTTTACTAAATCCTTAACATAAAAGCATTAACGACCGTTTGCCGAAATACGGTAAAGTAAATAAGGCTGTAAAAGTATTAATAAACCAAACCCGATTGCTTTCTCTACAAAAGGTCCGCTTTGTTTACCAGCCGTCTACATTCTTGTCATTGTTTGCTTTACAAGACGTGGCGTTGTAAAGGCGTTAGGGTTTTATTGAAGCGTGTTTTGTTGTTGATCGTAAAAATGCATTTGGTTGTAGGAGGATAGATGTTCCAAAGAGCCTTTCTCTTGAAAGGTTGCGTCCGCCTACGGAGCGCGTGCGCCGAGTCCCGCCCGCCCACGCGCTTGTAAATTGTTCCCTAACTGTAGCCGCGACAAATTGCCCGTGCGGCGGATATAATAGCTGTCCTTTAATCTTAATATGATAGGAATCATATTTAAACGTCGATGTAAATTAGAATCATGAGCGATTCCTTTAATGCTCGCCACGAGTTTGATCTATTGGAATGTGTACCATGATAACTCAATGTGTACTTGCATACGATCCCTTAAATAATAAGGCGTCGTAAGTCAATACATATTTATTCCATAGCGCGCACCTGTGTATGTCTTCAAGCGAGGGTAGTTTCTTATGTTTAACGGCATCATGCTAATGATGTGCAAATAACACTGTCCACGCTGCTATGAATACATACCTAATATATATTATTATATGATGACTTAAATAGGAAACGTAATACGAGCCAACTGACAGCATTTGTATTGTAAGAAACAAACTTAAATCACATTAGTTTTTTTTTAATACTTATGTCAGTGAAGTGCTCGGACATGGTCCTAAATGTGTATTTTTTTAGTACTGTGTATTTATTATAACCTGAAATGAAAGCAACATTATCTCATACATGTATATGACCAATGTTACATACCTAGAAACATAAAAACGGTACCGCTAGAAACTTAATACAAAGTAAGAAACTCACATGACGATTTGCGGAATTACAATCTGCCGTGCACATTATAAACGTTCCTTTTAATAGAGTGAAACTTTATACTGACGATCTTGGCACAGATAAACTGCACTAAGTACAATACTTGTGATATTCCAGTAGTTATTTGTCAGAGATAGTATTTGTTAGGTGTACCAATCATCAGTAGACTGTCCGAGTGTGGGAGTGTTCTGATTAACTGTAGGAAATCCTACATCAAACTGGAACAAAGACTTTATGTAATCATTGGAATACCTAGGTAGAGACAAAAATAAACTTAAATTATTGTGTAACTATAAACCAGTCTGTCTCGCAAATGCATAAAGATAATATAGACAAATGAATCGACTCGCAACGTCATATCCCACTTTTAAAACTATCACACTTTTTTAGATTGTGCTATACAACGCTTCGAATAACTAGGACTCGTATATACAGACTAACATAATAACAAGTAGGATCTCTAAGTACACGTGCCATTTAATTATATACCTCTAAAACTACTTCGATTGACAGGAGGTACAGGAGTCATGGCCTAGGCTTTCGTTTTATTAAAATTCTTACAACCTACCCAAAATACCATTTGTCTCTTGGTTGTGGTCACGAGAGCTCCTCGAGTTACCGCCAAAGTATGTTGATGTGTTTACATTATGCATACAAACAATGCATCCTATTCTCCAGCTTCGAGTAGCTTCAAGACGTCTCAAAATTATTATTGTTTTGTTGTTTTTTTTTATATCCTGCTGTTACTGCATCAGCGGAATAATATATTAACTGTGCTCTCACGCACACAGACGAACTATTTATTTTTTTATGGCGCTTGTGGGTTTATGGGTTTATGTGGTTTTATGAAAATTCTTACTTACTTCTTTTTTGGACTTAATGCAAGATACTTCTAAACTACTTATTTTGGGAGCTACTGCATATTTATTAAGAGTATTATATTAATCCTCTTTCGAAATGCAGTCTAGTTTCGCAAGCCATGACACACACATGCAAGTAATTAAGCCTAGTCTAAGTCGGCTCTACCGGATACGGCGAAGAGGCATAAATAAGTATTAAACTACTATTTTCTAAGTCTAAGCTGTTTTTCTCTAAATACAAGTAATAAAATCAGCTGCATCGAGTATGCTATCATAGTATCATTGTAATTATATTGCACTCAGTGTTGTACCGTGTACAGAGCGAGTGTTTAATCACGTCTCATGCCAACATATTATAATTATACATTTGTCATACGAGGTCAAGTAAAAGCCCTGAGGAAGATTAGCGAAGTGTTTTCAGTATACGTAGTTCAATAAACTAAATACTAATGCACTTTATAGAGGTACATATGGATGTGCATGTAAGAGTCCTAAATATTTGTTAATTTGGCGAATACAATCGCACAATTACATTGTTGTATTGTAAAAGCGTTCACAAAGAAATTATGTAATTTTTAAAACAATGGAATCTCGTCTAACCTATTTTCGTGGTGGGCGTTTCTAATATAAGGCTGTAATAAACCATTCAGTGTCAAGATTTATTATTACAAAGAGATTAAAGTTTATGATTTTTGTTTTCGAGCTATCTGAAGTTAAAGACATTAATTCGATATCGTTTGTGTATAATATGTTTGTATTCAAGTCTCATTTCTACAATTTTGCCTGTGTAGGTGTACGGCGGTGCTGACAACTTCTACCTACCTAGATTGCCATTAAACACTCTTTTCAACGCCGCCCTATTGTCCTGCGATAGATGGCGATAAAACACTCTCTACGTGATGGAATTTTTATGTTTCCGATCCCCACACGCGGCTAGCATTATGACATTAAACTTTTTATTCATTATTTTTAATAAATAACTATTAATCAAGCATTCCTAATCATATTCTGAGAGATCCTTATAATAAACTTAATTTATAAGTGTTTCCATGATTAGATCGCAGTTAGCGTGCATCACGTGATGTGCGAGATCGGTATCCAGCGGTAATAATGCTATTTTAATTAGTAATTTATCGAATCGGAGTTCCTTTTGATAACGATAATAAACGTAATGTTTCAGTGGAACGTCGCGTTGCTTGCGCCCGCGCCGCCTGCATCGCTGTCTGCCTCATGTGTACTGGTATGAGGTGAGTCAGCGCACTCAATTTAACTTTGGTTAGTTTATTTTGAACATTGACGGACTAGTGCGCCAAAACGGAAAACAACAATACATGAAAGTAGTTGCTACCAAAGTAGAGTAAATTATGAAGTAGTCGCTAAAGTAAAGCTTGCAGCATGCTATACATGTTATCGTCCGCTCGCGATTAGTTAGCACTGCACACCTGCCTCGTCACTTCATGTCAATGTCCGTCAAACGCGACCGTCCTCAGATCTCCATCGTTACTTTACTATAAGTACTTTAATATATCGCAACTTTAAGATACAAGATTACTTATTTTCTCAATGTTAACACATATTATTTTGACATAACTCTCAATGAAAATGTATTTCAGTGATGATTTAATATGTTTGTACCTTTTGTTGCCTGATTAACGTACTTGTTTATCTTAGTATAGATGTGACCGTGATCGTGAAGGAAACAAGATTATTCTATAGTAGACAATTATTTTTATTAGTAGGTGTATTTATTTCCGAACGAAAATAATCCTACTAATATTATAAATGTGAAAGTGTGGATTTGGATGTTTGTTACTCAATCACGCAAAAACGGCTGAACGGATTCGGATGAAATTTGGCATGCATGTAGCCTTTGACATGGAAAAGATCATAGGCTACCTTTTATCCCGATTCCTTAATTAGTTCCCGAGAGAAAATTTAAAATTGTTTACGAGCTAAGCCGTGGGCAGACAGCTTTGAAATTTGGTATTTTTCTCTTTTTTATTATTTTCACATTTTTCATTTCTTTTTGGACCCAATCCTGAAGTCCACACAGACAAAGTCGCGGGCAGAAGCTAGTATTTTTTATGAATTCATTAGGGTGTAGGTAATTTATGTTTTTATTAATGCTGGCGCCGTTATGAAAAACGTAATTACCAAGTAAGAACGTAAACAAATAAGGCCGGAGACATGCCGGAGAGTAGTCATCCAGATAAGTGGTGTACCCGCTAGGAATCTTAAGAAGAGAGTAATCTCCCAACAAATTAAAATTTTCTAAGAGTTTCTACATTACATCCGCGGTGTTGTCAGCAAATAGAATATAATTGCTGCGTAGTTAAGACGATCTTTGCACAGATGCAAAATGATCAATGAGAGAAACGAGAGCTCTACGCGAAATGTAGATATCGGCATAACATTGTATTTACAAGCAATGAATATGAAAAGGTTTTGTTTTTATAAGACTTTTCCTTAAAATAGATCACCACCGGTAGTATACTATATACTGTTGATTTTATATCTGTACCAAATATGAGAAAATATTTTTTTGGAATAATACATCAATATTTTAACAGAATAATGTTTCGGAATGTGCACATAATACAAATGTTTCAAAAAGGTGAAATAACATTACCAGAAATTGATGAACTTATGAACTTCAACTTGACCTAGTCATAAATTTTAAATTGTATACTAAATATTTTTTTTCCTAAAAAATAAATAAAAACATTTCTAAAAGATCTTAACGACGACCTTAAACCTACGCTGCAGTTAATTGGTATCTACTCGCGTTGCGATGAACTCGCTCGCCATTCATTTTAAAGCGATTTCTAGAGTTATAATTGCAAAGTTTTCACTCTAAACTTTAAAGCCAAATATTAAAAAATCCCGTGCACTTAGGTACCTCATACTGGTGCCATAGGTATGTAACATACATATACACCTTTCTGAAACACGTTGTATACTTTACTCTTCGTATAAATTGAAGTAGAATTTAAAAAAGGCAGTATTTTTACGAATTAATTAGTCAAGTTGGTCTACCACTAAAAGAATATAAAGAGTTCGAGCAGATGCATTGGTCGTAATAAAGCTATCTACTAATAGACACAAGCACGGCCGGTAGTGGGCGCAGTATCAGCTTGACCGATAGTAACGCGCGCTCCGGCTAACATCCGCCAGAAACACGGCACTTCCTCAATCTATCGCGTTCTATATCATTACCACACTTGCCATCGCCTTCCGAAAATACCTTGGTCAGCTAAGTAAACACAACATACTTATTAAATTAACTTGGTGATCATTTATGTTTCTGATATTTCTTTAGTCATTTTTCTCTTTGCAAAGTTTTTTTGATAATTATGAATAACAACATGTTGCATGATATCAAAGGTGGGCCTGGTAATCTGTGTCAGGACTTCCTAGTGCAGATACCTACCAGTCTCCCACAAAGGATCATTTTACGAACAACATAGTAGGTATTAAGGCACTTTTGTGGAAGAGAAAATAATTCTATTATTATTATTATACCTTTATATACTTAGTAGTCGATAGTCGATACTTACAATAATACTTACATAACTGACTTGAACTGAATATTGACGTTTTATTTTATTTTTAGGATAATTTTAATTCTAAGTAACCTGATTTTCTGATTGTCAAATATGATATCTAGGTAACTAAATGTTATGAAATATAGCTTGCTTAACGATTTTATAGTTTACATAACCTAAAACTAGAAATCGAGGCTTCATAAATTATTTTGACACTAATTAAAAATCTGTTTATTTCGAATGGGATGGCAAATTAATTATCATGCCAGATTTACATATGTATTGACGTCACTTTGCGTTATTGGATTTCAAAATATTGTTACTTAGATATAAGTTACAAAAATGTCGTAAGGACTAGAATTATCGTTTAATAATAATTTACCTTTAGACACCATTCAGGGTTGTATCCAATCGCGAATCGATAGAATGAGGAAAGAACTAGTTGCATAATGCCACAAATTAATTTACCTACATTTACCTACATTTGGTAAGTTGGATCAAAATAAAACATGTTACCACATTTCCTCCAATTCCTATCGTAATGTTAATAAAGTATTAATAATAAGGGGAAATCCAATAACGGAGAAAAACTTCCTTGTATCTTCAAAATAGTAAAAAATTATTAATAATTTAGCTTTAGTTTTATATCATCATCATATTATATCATTTAGCTTTATTATTTAGCGGTATTATCATCACACTGTCTGTGTTTCTTGCTTGATGTCTCCTGTCACAAGCCTGCTGACAGAAAGAAATAAGCAGTACCTTTGTCCCTTAGTTTCCTTCTGTATATGAAATATTATTAATAAATATTATTATTATTAATTACTTAAAGTAATAGTTATTAAATTGAAACAGCAAGACAACTTTCTTAAGGATCACAATATGATCAAAAACAATTAACAAGCTCGACTGCCGACTTCTTGTCTCCACATTTAATGAACGTTACTTAGCTTACTGTACCTAACTCACTACGCAGTGATTACCGTTTAAAGATGTATGTAGGTCCAGTTTTATCTCCTTACATTTCCTGAACTTAATGATTAGTTGATAATACCTATTACAATTAGTGAAGCCGTTTGAAAGGAGTTAAACTGTAACTGGAGAGATTTAACTGAAAATTAACGTGAACTAGACTGGATCAGGATGACAGTGATTAGATAAGGCTTCGAAGCTGGGACTTCCGGCCATCTTGCTGGTCTTATTACCGTGACATGTTCATGATTCACAACTGAGCACGCAACAGAAACAACTCGCTATTAAATTATTAGTTAGCGTAAATACTCGGTGCGTATGTCAATCACTTCGATCTAATGATAGTCGTGAACGATCTACGTGCTCCACACTGTCCTCTGTTTTTATGTGTTACAAACACAGTTTGCGCTCTAAGGTTATACGGGTAGCTTGAAATTGCTGCAAAAGGATGGAAATTTAATTAAGATTTATGTAAAAGTGCAGAAGGGCTCGTGGCTATTGATAATTTGTAAGGTTTGACTAATATTAAAGGTTAGGCCACCCTCGCCGCGGTTCGTCCTTGGTTGGATGACCATTTGTAAAATATACCGAGATACCTCCATGCTTCGGAAACGTCGTTAAGCTGTTGGGACCAACAGTCATCTTTGGTCGACGTTATTCTTGTCATTAGAATTCTGACAATCATCATCTTATAGAATCTTCAAGCAGTTTAGGAAATTTACTTTGAGACACTGTAAAAATGGGTTGTGGAGGCCAGATAGGTTGTCGCTCCTTGTAAAATACGGTGGTATTCAGTTGAATGCGGTAAGATTGAAAGTCAACTCCAACATAGCTTGGGAAAAGGCAAGGCAGACGAAATTATATAAAAGCGAAGTAATTTATCCGTCTAGCTTTTATGAAGTCAAATGCATAAATATTTCAGAGCAAAAGGCGCGTGCGAACTGGCGCGATGGTTGCGTGATCGGTCATCATGCGCCTCTTCCGCGGGCCGAAGCGCAGGGAAGTGACCGGGCCGCGAGCCGTCGCGACGCCGTCTCCGCGCAGAGACGCCGCCGCCGCAGACATCGCCAGCACTGCGCCGCACATATCACACGACTTCACGCTCGTAACCGCATTACCAGCCATGGTTATGGAGGATGATGTCAAGGAGATGAAGAAAGGTAACATAACTCAACTCTTGTTAATCGGTTAACAATTTAACTATCCTGTAATAGGCACAGTGGTTAAAGAATGGAAATGTTTAAAATCCAAAAACTGTGTGCCAAATTTTGTCCAGATTTGTACAACCGTTTTGGTATAAATGAGAAACAAACATCAGTTCTACTACACTATGCATTTATAATATAAAGTATACTATATTATAGAGAAATATTAAAGAAACATTGATAATAATAAATAAGTTGCACTCACAAAGATCAACCAGATTTTTTTCAAATCAAGACCGTAATTATTTATTTATTTTATGTTTATTCTTCAGTGTTCGCTACGTGGGGTCGCCGTATGGGAAAAAAACTTGAGATGTTAAAGAAAACTGATATCAAAGAAACGACACAAGAAGCATCTTCCAATGAAGACTTAAAAGAAGAATCTGAAGCAGTTCTTGCCAGTCAATATAAGAAAAAACAACATTGGAAAATGGGCCGGAGTAGTTCAGATTCCACATCATTAAAAAGGGATAATGATACAGATTCTATAAGAAGTGGGTCAAGAGACAGATCGCCAAGTCCTTTCAAATCATTTTTCCACAGAATGGGTTCTACAGGGATGCTTAATTCAGCGAAATCACAGTCTCTTAACATGCACAGAACTTCCGAGAACTATCCTGTTGCAAATGGCCCTTCTCTATATCGCAGTTGTTCAACTTCGCATCTATCCACTTATGTAAAAGCTGATGACCCGTCAGATGACATAGATTTACAAAATACTGGTAATGACAACAAAACTTCACCGAAAAAACATAACAATGCTCTGCCGGACGACACTTTGGTGACATCTTCCACTAAAGCCATTAGTTGTGATAATATTACAAATTTAAACGACGGTCAGAATAATGGTGCTTCAAAAAAACCAAACTTTCCGTATGCATTTCTAAGATCCAAGCTGTCAGTTTTACCCGAAGAAAATAGCATGGCTTCACAGCAAAGAACAAGCTCTGTCAGACAAAGTTTATCTGACAGATTAGATAGAAAATCTCCGAATTATCACAAAGACCGAATTTCTTTTACGAACTCACGATCAGAAGAGCGATATCAAAGTAGTGATAGTATATCCACTCAAGAAGAAAATCAATTATATAAAAATTCGTTACGAAGAGATTATGATTTTTCACGCAGCTCTATGAGAAGTATAAATGAAATTGACGGCAGTATATATCCAAATGCACGCAATGAAGACGTACTACGCAGATCATCTATGATTTCCCAAAAACCGCCTTTAGATTACGACCCTATGCTTATACCTCGAAATAGAAATAGTTTACCCGTATACGAATATAGTTCAGTGCTCGGATCTCTGCGTGACATAAAAACGGAAATCACATCATCTAGCCAAAGTATACATAATGCAGAAATGCAAGGTCATCGCCTAAGTAATTATGTTAGTTCTAACGAGTCTGGATATGATAGTGATGGTCGACCCACCGATGAACACAGCAATCATTCTCCTCCTGGTTATTCTTCTAACTTTAATAGTGCGTTTCGAAGAAACCCGATGGATTTAAATTCTGAAGGTGGCCATGGCAACTTCACTAGACAGTATAGTTTAAATCACAAAATTACTATTGGCCGAGCACAAGTGCCACTTCGGCGAAGTTCTACGCCTTGTGCACTTTTCCCGGTAGAGAAAAATAATTCATATGAGTATGGAAATGAGAATAGGGATAACAGTCATAAATTTCCTGGTGACAATATAAACCATAATATGATGTTCGATCATATAGAGTCAAAGCCACCGCCACTTCCAAAAAAAACGATCAATAAAAAGCAGCCGTATGTGTACAAGACAATAACATTGGATGAAAGAGTACAGACAAGAAAAATAAAATTTCTACATTCGCAACTTCTTCCTAGTGAACCAAATTCTAATCAAGATAGCAATATTATAGTGGAATCCCAGTCCCAAATGCAACAAGTTCCTGAAACAGATATTTTAGGCAGAGGACCTTGCACCAAACGTTTTAGAAAAATTAGATTATTAAAAACGAGATTAGACGAAAGTCTTGGTGTTTACTTAGCACAACATAGGGTAGATTTCGATAACAGCGGTTCAAATTATGAAATACGGTATATAGTAGTCAAATTGGATTTCGATGGAATAGCTCACAGAGATGGAAGATTACGAATAGGCGATGAAATAGTGAATGTGAACGGCAGAGTATTGCGAGGGTTGTCTTCTCTAAAAGAAGTGCAACATATAGTAAATTCTTGTTCAACTGAAGCTACAATCGAAGACGGGGCATTATATCAAAGATATCAAGTCGACCTTGTGATGGCGCACGATGAAATAACTCCAATAACGTTAAGTAGAATTATTAATAGTCAGTCATTAGAACAGAATGCTGTCTCGCTGCCGTCATCAAACGTTCCTCCTGATATAATATCACAAACTGTACATAAACCGTCACCATCAAATCAAATAACAATCGAAACTCACTTTCCAACTGAAAACCAATTTTATAGCAACAACATTAACAATAGAACCAAAGAAAATTCATCAGAACAGATAAACTTTGAACCCAATGCCAGTAGAAAGGATCTTCATCAAAAATATGAAGTTGGTATTCAAGTAAACAATAGTCCTTTACATTCAAACCAAAAAAGCGATGACGAGAAACTACTGGAAAGACATTGTTACTCTCAATCAGCATCTTTACAAAACATAACCAATATTGAAATTTCATTAAGATCTTCGCCAACACCACGGTCGAGCCAGGGTAATAACTATAGGCCAATATCCTTTCACAGTTCTAGGCCTCCACCGGCTCCTGCGCCTTACTCTGTTTACAATGATAATTCAAGCAATGAAATTAAAGAAAACTTTTCTCACTATGTAAAACACGTGCCAAGGTTGTACCAAAACAGATCATACGAAAGTATACCTGAACAATTAAGGAATAGTAGTAGAAACAGATTCTTTAACAGAGTCGGGTCTCAACGACTTAACCCTGGTCCGCACATATCGAGAATACATGAACATGCATCAGCGATACAGCAAGACCTTCAACATGGAGGGCATTATGCGCACAGTTCATTACATAGAGCTGAATTCTGGAAGGGTCCCGGACACAAAAGTCTTGGTTTCAGTATTGTGGGAGGAACGGACTCTCCCAAGGGACAAATGGGCATTTTTGTTAAAACAGTGTTTCCAAATGGCCAAGCGGCCGACAAGGGTACTATTTTTGAAGGTATTTATGACATTTCATATCTGGAACTGTTTTTATCTATTATTAATAGTTTATTATACTAGAAGTTATTATTCTATCCATTTCAGGTGATGAGATCTTGTCAGTAAACAAGGTGCCGACACGTGGACTTAGCCATGCTGGGGCCATATCGCTTTTCAAACAAGTTAAAGAAGGAAAAATTGAACTGACGCTTTCAAGAAGAAGGTACTTGCTTCAGTTTACTGAATATTTTATTTGTGGGGAATTCATATTTCTCAAATCTCGACCCAATTAGTTTTCTCCCTCTCTCTTTTTTCCCAATTTTAAGACGATAGTAACCAACAACCTACTTTTCCCCCTATTTTTGTATTATTCACTTACTCACACTACATAAGTATCTTAAGATACAAAATTATAAAAATATTGTCAAAGTGAAAAAAGCCTACATGAATTATATTGTTCAGGCTATGTACAGCATTATATTGTTGTGTGAGTAACGGCATAAAGTGTATTAAGGTGATTTTTTGCCATTTTTCAGAGCACCTAGGTCAAGATCCGTGGAACCCCTGGGCAATTTTCGCGCCGATGTAAAAAGAGACTAACTATAATCAAACGAAAACGATGGTGGTGTTATCGAGTGCAATAATTCATTTTGTTTATTTAGCCAAAGGCAAAACTTATAATTATGCTTGTTTTACAAGACATTCTATTGTAGTTATTATATGTGGCTGAAACGATTTGTATCTAAGATTTAACAATATTGAAAATATTGGGTTTTACTGTATATGTGCAAGTTCATTGACAGTGTATCGTCAATATCACCAACGTAAATCTCATTTTAGATTATTACGATAATATAATTAATTATATAATGTAATCGTATGTGCTACGTGTATGAAGTCTTGTAATTTATGCTAAAGCTTTGTTAAATAAGACTGTATGTATAGCTATAACTAATTTAATATTATTTGTTGTATCTGTTTAACGATAGCTATTGTTAAAGTATATTAGGAATGCTAGATCTCGTTATTTGCTGTAACTTGTATATACTAGTAGTCATAGAACATTTTTGTTATGATGTTATCTATCTATGAAGACTAGATTTCCTTAATAACACCCACATGACAATTATACAGCCACTCAGACTGATATTATGTTTAAATAATGATTGAGTACCTATGTTTCTGCCAAAGCTTTAGCCATGTAGAAAAAACGTTCGAACATATAACTAAACTTTGCAAAACGAGAACGAAAGGCCTTTAATTTAGCTCTTTATCATTATAACTCTTTATTATTAACAGCTATCAAGATATTATAGTACATAGGATAAATTTCTCAACGGAAATAAAATTCCAGGCACAATAATGTGCGATTTTTAAATACTTGTGATGTAATTTGTAAAATAACAGCGAATTTACTCCGTCCACGGTGATTGCATGGGTTAATCGATTCCTAATTCCATAAAGTTTCTTTTCGTCAAGTTAGTTTCAGCAGAAAATGTCATGTTTGCAGAGCGGTATAAAATATGTTTTCAAAAATAGTCGCTAGCTTACCAAGTTAAACTTTACGTAATCCATCCATCCACAGTATTGTTTGTTACATGTGATGTAAATAAATTACGATACCTTGATGCTTTTGAAATTATACACAGATATGATAATAATTTTGATTTTATTTCAATAAAACATTACAATCTAAAATTTAAATATAAATGTCTATAAAATGGTAAATACATTATACCTACCACCTTATAATATCATGATCATGTTATTGTGTCTCGTTTATCAGTCCAATATGCATAGCACTGAGTTATTAAATGTAAAATAATAGGAAAATTAAAAATAGTAAAAAAATAAACAGTTAAAGCCATCTACGTAGTCTTAAACTGAGCTTGTATGATGTGCTATTTTCGACGAAAAAAACTACTAAGAAGCTTACCCTGCATTTACACACTACTTAACGTCGCACAACATGGCGACGCCTCTTAGAATCCAATGGTCAGGGTTCTTGATAGTCGGCAGCCAGAGTGGAGTGATGAACGTCAGCCCGGTGCGCACTGGCTTCTTGTACACCGGACACTGGCGACCAGAAACAACCAGTAAGAAGGGATAGTCAACACATATTATTATACAGAGTAATGTGAATTGGTAGAGGACCTGGTACAGCTTAGGGTCCTTGGGCGCGGTGGAGTTGATGGCGTACACGTGGACGACTGGCAGCACGGTGTACACCACCTTCAGCGTGGACTCACACAGACGCAGGTTGCGCCGATCCCATCCCGCACCGTCTAGGAATACGCCGTGAACGTATACCCCTTCCTGTATTTTAAATAATCAGTGATGATACTGGACGATCGCTGAATACGACTAAACCTGCTGTGGGAATGTCATAAGCTAGTTTTATTCATTTTATTATGTTTTATACAAAGAATAAGACCATCATCGCTTTGATCGGGCTGATAAAGACAAGATAACATTTAATTTTACCGGCGGCGGTGCTTTTATCTCCTCATAAGTAAATTTAGTGACGTCGTTATGTAACGCTACTATGTCTAGGGCCCAACCCTTGTGCGCACGAGTTACTTCCTGACGCATGGCCGTTAAGAAACCTGTAACAGTTACAAAACAAAGTAAAATTAGTTTATTATTTATGTAATATAAATGGATAAACAAACTGCTGGCACCTTTCGAGGAAATTCAATATATGAAGAATGAGCTACCTTGTGGATTGAAAAATCCAGTCATCCAGAACGAGTTAGGTCGGCCCTGGAAGCACCACGTTGAGAACTGTATAGTTCTCTCCAAAAACTCCGTAAACCAGAAACCTAATGTAGACGAAGACCATGAGGTTCTTAACCAGATATGCGGAACTTTTGCGTCGTAAATGTTGTCTAGTGAATCACGAAGAGCCTGAAAAAATCATGTTATAATAATCTAAGTACATTCCCCACAATACGGTTTAAGGAAATTCATAACATTATGGGTAAACTAGTTTGACATAATTATTCCGTCAAAAAATCGAATTATTACCGGCAGTTTTTGACTAGTGAAGAATGAAACAAATATGGCTATAATCTTGGATGTCAGGCAGTAGGAAAGTCAGCCATTGTACCTTTTCATGTTTAAATAAATGAAGTTCATTGTGACTTTTATAGACATTGTGAAAGTATTACTTAAACAGGTAAACCTTTCTTGAAACAAATTCATAATTACCTCATTCATAATAATAGTTCCGTCGATAGCGAGTAGCAAGTCCTTTAGAGTAGTTCTGACTAAATTGATCACATTTTGCATTCGATCTATTTCTTGTCTTAAGAAAATAACCATAGAATTGAGTAGACCATATAATTTTAACCTAAAAAAAATATCATGTGTTTATTGTTCGGTTTAGTTGCTCCTAAGGAAATTATTGGATTGAAAGTAATTTTAATTGTTTTCAATACAATTTTTTATATGCTTCAGTCTTCCATTATGTTTTTCATCAGACACGCCGCAAGCCAGACGTATTGGATAGTAAAGAAATCTTGCGGTTAGGGACGGGAAACTATAAGAATAACGATAGCGATACCTGGCAAGCACTTCATGTGGATCAAAATTAGGTGGCACTTTATCAAGCATTTCTTTGGATTGCCTATAAACCGAAGCCTCTCGGGTTTCTCCACCGCCCAAACTTGATTCTTTTGGTTGGATAGACAAGATCGTATCCAAAAGTTCTTGGGTAGTATTGCGCTGGTAACTAAAGGGTTTAATAGCGGAATTAACAAGTTGTTGCAAGGCTGATCTGATACGATATAGAATAACTTAGGTATATTATATTAGCTTACGTGATGTCGGCATTGGTGTGCAAACCATATGCCTGAGGCGGATCCACAGTTTTCATCGTTTCAATTTCTTCTACATACTCAGGGATGTTCTTGAATTTCATAATGCCATAACCCTTGTAGAACTGGAAGTCATCAGAGAACAGCTGGTCTGAGAACCACACCCTGCAGAAGGTGACGAGCAGCCGCGTGTCATAGTCGTCAGTCACACGCCCGCCATATTGTACAGCAGATACCATATAACTGTAAAAAGAAAGAAAGGTAATATTAGTTTAAATGCCTCAATAAATGATCTATCTAACTCGGTTTTTTTTTCAATCAGAACTCGTAGGTTGTATGCTTAGTGCGTTCAATCGAACCAAATCATCTGCTTTATAATATTTGCACCTATAGATATACAACATGTAACAAAACCCCTGTCCGATTCAATTAAGGCGTACTCGTGGTACAGCTCATGAACCGTCTCGCATAGGCGGCTTCTTTGACACAAAGCTGTAGCTACTAAGTACGTGAACTTTGAGGAGCGGTCAGTGTTGCTGTTGCCTTGGATCAGTTTTTATTTTGATTTAATTATTTTCAATTGGGAAAAAATAATCTCCAATCCATTTAATGGCTACATATATGTGTTTGCAGTACGATACCGAATAATAGTCTTAGGGATCGGACAGGGGTTTTGTTACATATTAGTGTTTATCAACTAAGAAGGCCTTTATGCCTTTATTAAGTTAATATATATAATTTAAATTTACATGAACTTTAAATATGATAAGATGTATGTAATAGGTACCCACCGCACAGTTGTCCAACTAACTGATTGTCCCGGCTCCAACGCATCCAAATGGTTCTGCACGAACATGCAGGATGATAGCCAGTCGGCCGAATTAAACTCGTAAGGAATATTCCATCCGAGAGGTCCAAACTTCCTTCTCTCCTGTACCACAGTATGCAGGAAAGATATGGTGTATATCAGTGGCAGATAGAACGGACTGTCACTGTAGTCCAGGAAATCTTGACTCATAGAGTCGTAAGTCCTCATCAAACCAGCTTTGATACCTACAACGAGCATCCATCAAGTTACTCATCTCCATACGAGCCGAACACATTGTACACGTTGCACACGCATTGTCAAATATTTTTTACGAAAATTCGATGCCTGCACTGCGTGCGTTACGGATGTTTGAATGCGCCGAATTTTATAAAATGCGGTATACCTATGTCAGAATCTAATGTTGATGTTCGGTGTGCTTGTCATTCATTTATTTATTATTATTGTTCTTAAGAGGTACACCTTTTATTATTTTTACAAATTTACTCGCCGTACTTATTAGTTTGATAGCGAGAAGAAGCGCATATATTAAAATTTTCTTCATATATCAAAAGCCAACCTTAAAACTAACAACTATGCAACTACGTAACGGAAAGATAATTGGTAATAATGCGATAAAATCTCAAATTACTCAAAAATGAGCGGCCGGCAGGAGAGAGAGAATTAATGTTTAAATAACAAGTTCACAGCTAAGTAAACTGCTTTAAAATTATTCAAACAATTATACGTTACCAGATGGCGGTTCACAAGTATACTTTATAGACATTTGCAAAAGGGTGATAGGAAACTTCGGATGAACTTCTGTGGTGATCCAGAGCCTAAAATAATGCAATTGTAAAATTAACAGGTATATTTCTAGTTATGTGTTTTTGATCTAGATATTTTTTTGAACTTCTAAATTAAGTACCTAAATAGCTCGTGAACCTGTTCCGGGTCTTTTTCAAGCTCTCCAAACTGCTCCATTACCTCTGTCATGTACTCCAAACCCAAGTGACAGTTTTGGAGTAACACCCATAAGCCCTAACACAAGAATAATTACATTATTTAAAACATTACTTAGGAAATGTAAGTATGTATCTAACATTTCTGTAACAAGAAAACTACTCATTACCTCTTTGAGACCACGATCAATCAGTTTTCTCGCATGAATTTCTTGTCCTTGCCCCATCGATATAGATGAACAAACAGTTTCCATTCGCTTAGCAGTTACCTCGATAGATGGAGTAGGATCAGAACCCATAGCTAGGAACCCAATTAGTGGGACCAAAGGTCGTGATTCTAACACCATATTCTGAAATGGCGTATATAATTTAATATTTTTTATACACAATTATAGTTCATTACTTGCAGCTTCATAAAATCTCTCAAAACTTTCAACTGGGTTTGTAACCTGTTTTGTTGAAACAGTCAAAACTTTTTCAGTTAAACAGCATTTCAAATATACCTAATATACTTGAAACCCGTTTTTGTCAATAAATTCTCTTACCTCGTAATGTACTATTACAGCTTCAGTGTAACGGGCACCCATAGAGAACACAACGTATTTCCTAAAAAAAAGAGAAGTGTTAAGAGGAAATACTGCAGGCCTTTTCTCGGTACAAAAGCATTCTGCTGTTTTCTTCGTAGAAAATACTGGTAGAGCAAAAAATTTCCCAAAAAAGGTTTATTATTGTCAATCGCTCAGATAAAGTCCAGCTTATATTGAACAATTACGTTAACCTATTCTACATTATTATATGACTTATAAAGCATCACTCAAGTGGCAAAATAAAAGTCAATTTAACTTCACTGAAGCGAAATAGCACTTTGCACAGTTTCTTCAAGCTGTTGGGCTTAGAACTAATAAACAGGTATGTACGGTACATGTTAAAAGTGAGCAAGGATCAACTAACAAGCTTTGCGCTAGAGTTCTGTCTGGACACCACGCGCGAACCACCAACAGTTTCCTGAACACATCCAGCGTGTGGTAACCGTCCGGTAGCGGCTCGTCTTCAGGGGCTTCCTTATCGAACCTTCAAAAATTGTAACGATAATGACAAATCTAGACACTTTCAACAATTAATTGTACCCCTATTAAACACTAAACTTAATTTGCGCCATTGAACAAGTTCTGTACAGCAGCTATAATAGTCTCTAAACAAATGGGTTCTATACTGCGAGGATTAAAAAACTAAGGTCGTCAAAAACTACAAAAATTAGTTGAATCTTATCGCAAAAATCTCATTTTTTTTGTCTTTTATAAAGATTATTTACATTATCTTATATACATTTGGGCATGCATTTTTTTCTTAAAAATATATTCCCACTAATTTTATCTAGCATCTTATGCTCACCATGCCTTCCATCCTTTCTCATTGTTACTAACTTGATTCAAAATGTTGGTAAATTGTCGTAAAGTAGATAATTGGACTAAGTTCAGCCAAGACATGTCAGTTACCCATTTAAAAGGTTTGGGAGGACACGCATTGAGATCCAGCGCTGCGCCACCTTTATGTAAATAGATATACAGTTAATACAAAAAAATCTGGTAATACAAATCAGTAATTACATAATTACTAAGTTCGAAGAATACACAGATAATATTTTCAATAATATGTATTTCAAATGATCATAAATTGCACCTGATTGGAATTATAAATACCTTTAATAAACGTCTGAAACTCTTCAAAAGTTATGTACGCTTTTTGTAGATCTATTTTCAAAGTCAGTAGCACA
The DNA here is from genome assembly GCA_950381575.1 of Plusia festucae. Lineage (NCBI taxonomy): Eukaryota > Metazoa > Arthropoda > Insecta > Lepidoptera > Noctuidae > Plusia > Plusia festucae. The sequence goes on from OX494431.1 coordinate 13,173,347, forward strand.
GTAAATAAGTATTTGTGCTGCTCATAAAAGCCGCGGCTAATGTACTTGAACACGTCGAAAGTCTATATATGAAGAAAAAAATAGTAAACATTATGTGAAACAACGTTGGATTGGACGGCCCTAGTCATGTCACAAGAAATAAAGTAAAGTATCAAGATTATTGCTAACCAGGTACTCGATGATAAAGGCGATCCGCCTGACAGTGATGGGGCTCTGCGGCGAGCGCTCCATGGAGATGTCGAAGCGCTCGAGGAACTGCGCCAGCGACGTCTGGTACATATTGCACACCAGCGACATGTTGCACACCAGGAAATATAGCACCGAGCCGCGCGTCGCTACAGGTCGGTACTCCTCACGCGCCAAGTTGATTTTCAATTCAGTTTCTTTGGCCACGTCCAATTTTTCTTTAACCTGGTAAAAATTACAACGAGAATGTATTTTAATACAGTTTTGTTTTACCGGTACCGGTTTTTCTCCGATTTGAAATCATCATAGATTTCCTCCACCCTGGAGAAGAGTATGGCAAGAGGTATGGCAGAACCTGTCAGCAAACCTTATGAAAAGTACTGCTAAAGTTATTATTGAATAGTTACATCAGTCGCCGTAGCTTTGGTGACGTTCAATACTTGAATGAGGGACACATCTTCAACGAGTGAACCTTGGATAGTTGTTAACTTGTGCAATAAGTTGGCTTCCAACTCCTGCATTTTGCGCCGGTTTGCAGTCACGTCTTTGATAAGCTGAGTTCGTTCTGCTTCCATTTCCGCCTTCTCCGTTAGGATCACGCGACCTAACAACTGATCTTCCAGACCTGTACAATCATATTTTACATTGCTAATTTATTGAATTTAAAAATATATTGGTGAACACTAAAATACAATCCTCAACCAAGGGCGTTAGTTTGTTAGCCTTCACCAAAAACCAAATAGATACGTAGGAGTACCATCAAAAGCACTAAATGTTATTAATGAGAGAATTACAGTAGGTAGAAACCATGCAATCTACATAATTAGGTAACATGTATTTGAATATACATAATATTTGAGTTTTTGTACCTTGCATTGTTACAGTAAAATCTATGATTGAAGTTCGAGCAGAAATCTCGGGAGTATAGGCGGGATTCGGAAGTTTGGTCGTTATGTAAATTCTATGTCCAGCCGTTACGTCTATTTCCTTATCTCCCAATCTAACCTAAAAAAAACGTTTTTTATTTTTAATAAAAGAGTTTTTAACGAGTTCTATCGCTATTGATTTATAAAGATTTAATTTTTCTACGTTAGTTTGAGTGTATTCGTGAACTTGACAACTGCAAAGGCGTCAAAAACATCGGGAAATTTTAATAAAAACCTTGAAAGAATCCGATCAAATAGAGTTTTATTTCTGTCGTGTTACTTTTACGCAACTTTCACGTAACCTCAGAGATAATTCGCCTTTTCATTTTATTTAAACTTAATATAATGTCAAATGAAATGGCTTATTTTTTGACATTTGGGTTATACCGAATCGGAGTAAACATAAGGAAAATAAAATTCCTGCGAATAAATACTTTATACGACGATCCAATTTTAATGTAATTCTTCTCCAGAACATTATCTAACACGGGATCTAATTCCTCTGAAACATCTTCTATTAACATGGGCCTCCCTAATGACACGCAGTCTTCTATGTGGTTCCTGTAAAAAAAAGATTTTATTTTAATAGCGTTGCCAAGTATTTTTTTCCACTTATTTTTAAGCTTCAGTTACCTAAAATATTTGTGGTTAAGCGTAGTGACAATTAAATCGTTGAACTTCTCGGTATTCTTGATCCAGATCTTGCCCTGCGTCTGGGGGTCGATGAGCAGAGGGAACCGTGCGGCTTTTGTTACAATTATTCCATTTTGAATCGACAGCTCGTCTGTTGGTAGCCCGCATAGATTCCATTCACCAATCTAGGCAAATAGTTATTCAGTAGTAATTATTTTATAAGAGATATTACTATGTAAAATTAAGGAATCAAATAATTCATGAAAAGTTTAACTTGACTCTATAGTGATTCAGATCATTGAGAATGCTTTGATGGATGACTGTAGCAACGAGATTAGATAGGATAAAGAATTAGTATATTAGAGGAACTTGGAAGTAGCGCCACTTGAATGTCACATAACTAAAAAAGTTATGAGTATGACTGTGAATGGGATGGGTACACCGGCAGAGAAAGACCGAAAAAGGGATGGATGGATTGTGTCAAAGATAATAATTATGTAAAAGAAAGGAGTTGATGCTGCGATGCAATGTGACGAGTAATAGCGATGAATGGGAGGAAAAAACGCATTGCGCCGACCCCGTAGTATAAATGGTATAAGTTGAGTGAATCAGAAAATTAAAAAATACAATGCTTTTACGATGTCCTATCGATGATCTGACGATACTTACTAAACTAAAATCAAAAGATACCAAGTACAGATTACGGCGTCCATACCGTAGCTGTGTCTGTAAGCTGGTCTGTTATGTTTAAATTCATAGACACTGGTATTTTTCTCCTTATCAATTCACCATACCAATTGGTTATTAACAAACTTCGAAATTCCTGATTAAATGGTCCGGAATAAGATAAAAATCTGAAAGAATAAACCCTTCCTTGTATTTTCAGTATACTTAAAGTTTAAATTGTAGCATGTTCGTATGAATTATAAGTGAAAGTGTAATTTATTGTTTGGCTATCAGCTGACGCACCCGGTGAGCAGCAGGATGTCCCCGACGAGCCTCTCAATCTCGGACTTGAAGAGCGCGGACTGCTCGGTCCAGCGTACGCGCTCACCGCTCAGCCCGTTGATAAGCGCGGTGGCGGCGTCCATCTTCTGCTGGCATTTGGCCGCGTCGTCCAGGACCGCCTGCTTCAGTGTCATCGCGTCGTCGAACTGCTTCTGCACGTGTGCTAACTCACGCTGTATAAGGAATAAACATTGATGTCATAAGTTCAATACTGTGTATCAACAAGAGACCGCAACACACCATTGCATTTGAAAGAACGAACCTCTTTTGCCTCAAGCTGGGCCTCGGCTGCATCCAATTCTTTCTTGGCCGCTTGGTATTTTCCCTGCATCACTGCTAGGTTTGCTTTAAGAGGCAGAACATCTTTGTTCACGCTGTAAAACTGCGCCATAGCTATAGTCCATGAAATTAGACCGGCAACGTTACCGCAAGCAATCTTAGCCGCCTCGAACGTGTATGTGCTGGAATTTTTTTATTTATATATATATATCAGTTTTGGGCTGACTGCTTTTATAAAATTATGTACTCATAAATGCAGAGCTATCAATGATGATTTTTTATGCGCAAACATGCGAGCACTCATGGTCATTGGTTGTTGCAATCAGGTTAACTGGTATATCAATTACCCACCGTTTACCTCAAGCGGGTTATCAGTGAAGGCGTGAAATGTTTGATATAATACTAAAAAGATATGCCGTTACTATCAAGTACAAGCAGTAATAACAAGTTTAACCGTATTACGACATGGATTCTGTTATGTCGTTATTAATATAAAAAACTCACAACATCTTTCAGCATCAGTCGAAAGACGACCACTATTGAACAAAGGCCTACCCCATAGAAAGCCACAGCGAACGGCAACTTGCCGCTTGCATCCAAATCCAATACAGGGTTCGTTAACCGTGACCCTGACAATGTCATCGGTCCACCTGACGACTATCAACGCTGAGTCTTCCGGCTCATAGTCGCCACTCGAGAACCTTTCTACCCATCGGTTATCAGTTCTTTGAGCGATGTGGCCTGCCCATTGCAACTTTAATTAGCTTAAATGTTCTGATAGCTTTGTTAGCCTTAGTTTGCGTCGTTTATTTTAAACAATGCAGCCACAGCCAAATTTACTAGCGACCGGCCCCGCTTATGGGCGGGTCGCTAGTATAATAAATAATATAATTTTTAAAAATATGAAAATAAATAAATTATAGAAAGCAATAGATAAAAACATACGGAAATGAAAAATAAGGTATCAGCAAATCGACCATTTCAGCGTTAATTTCATCTTTTGGATAGTTCTTCAAATTACTTAGAAATCTTGCATCGGCCATTACCTATATTGAATTTATATGGTATTAATCAAATTATGAAATAAAAACAATGTAATAATGCACATAAATCAATTTATTTGAATCGAGTTTTGGAATATGAAAGGGAACGAGAATAAAATGAAACAATCTAATGTAAAGTATAACTTAAACATACCTTTAAAGACTCGGCCCAAGAAGCAGTTAAGAACTGTTTTTCAGGGTCTGGTCTGATAGAATCAATTCGTTTCCTAAAGAGTAGACATACAGCATCCATAATAAGTGTGATGAGATGAGGAGGTTTACCGAGCTTCCTGACGGTAGCTATATCGGCTGCATTGATTGTCTGTAACCGAATAACGTCGTAGTGGATAATATATTCAGTATGACGGTATTTCACAGCCATAGATGTCTCGTAGGTACCTGCAACGCGGCCTCAGCAGCATCCAGTGCGGGCTTAGCAGCTGCGAGCTTTTCCTCAGCTATGGCGGTTTCAGCTGCAATAACACTCACGAGCTTCACAGCTCGGTCTTTGACCTCCAATACTTCTGCCTTTACTACTTCTGCTGCGGCTTGCGATTCCGCTACGGCTTCCAGCACCTAAGTAACAATCAGTTGCTAGAAAGATCACGTGACACGGTGATACGTATATAATACATTATAATAATATCTTGGGACAACTCACACACGGCCATCTAATCAACTAATAAACCAGACAACTAATAAACATACTTATATATTTATAAATACATACATTGTATACATATATTACACCCAGACACAGGACAAATGATCGTGCTCATCATTTAAATAATAATAATTCACCTCTTCGGCATTAGCTGTAGCTTCTTTAATTTCTAGTTCTTTTACTTCCAACTCCTTTTTAAGTACGTCCACACTTGCTGCAGCTTCAACCAACTTACCTAAACCGGTGGTCATTCTAAAATACAAAACATAAATGTATAAGGTAAAAGCACCTATTACGGAGGTATTTCACAACATTTGTAAGTGAGAAAGAAAAATAAGCATTTGTAAGTATATTTAAAGGTGCAAAAAAATTTTATCGTCAAAAGTGGAATTTAAATTTTGTATTGCTGTTGAGTCAACGTTTCTTTTCATGACATTTCTTATTTAAAAAAAAAGTTTAATAAGTCGAGTCGATTTTCCCTAATACGGAGCTATGATTGAAGTCAGAGCCTATTACTGCGGTAGACGGTTCCTAATACAGAGGGTCAGAAATAATATTTATTGAAGTGCCGAAAAAATATTAAAAAAGAGTTTTGGGTCAATACAATAAGGTTTATTTTTCTTTTTTAAATGAAAATGCTTATGACGTTCAGTAAAATGAAAAAATGAGCGAAGCTTTTCCATACAGACCGACTTTGCTCATTTTTATAGATAACTAGCTGTTTCCCGCAGCTCCACCCGCGGTCTTTTTTTTTAAATATAATTCTATAAACCTGACGGAGCCCGAGACCTTTCCAACGAATGCAAAACCGTGGAAATCGGTTCGTGAGTTCTGGAGTTATAGCGTCAGGAAGGAAAACCCGACTTATTTTTATATAGTAGATATGTTATATTATTTTTTCAACGGGTTCCGAAGGAATTTAAGAATAAGTAGGTAGTAGTGTATTTTTACAGATTTAATAGAATTAAACATACAAGTTTTATTTAGGAATCCACTATATTATTATTAAAGAAATAATGAAGAGTAATAACAATCATTCTTAATATAGTTTAGTATTAGGTGTGTATAATATAAAAATTATGTATTTTGTAATATAAGTTCTGTAAAGTGTTTATTTTAGTAGTAATCTTCTACTATATAAAAATAAGTCGGGTTTTCCTTCCTGACGCTATAACTCCAGAACGCACGAACCGATTTCCACAGTTTTGCATTCGTTGGAAAGGTCTCGGGCTCCGTTAGGTTTATAGTAAAGAAAATTCTCAATTACTAAAAAAAAATTTAGACCGCGGGCGGAGCTGCGGGAAACAGCTAGTTGTATATATGTATTTATATATTTAATATATTTCAATAACCTTTCAATTATTTTAACGGAACCCTAAAACTTGTAATTTTATGTTCTATGAATAGGGCCGTAATAAGAGATCATAGAACCTAACACAGAGTTACCTGGAAATAACTACCACCGTAATAAGAAAACTACTCGTGTTTTTCTAATCCTAATTCTGACCCATCAAAATTTCGATAAACAAAGATTGTAAATACTTAATCAAACGATAACAGTTTTTTGGCTAAGATGTGTAAAACTCAAGTCAACAGTTATACAAAATAAATGACTTGTGATAAATTAAAATACACCTTCCTATTTTTACCCCTTCTAAGTAACCAATATTTTGCACTCAATAGTTTTCATATTTAACTAGATTTCTAATAAATAACACATACCGCAGAATATGGTTTCTAATTTACGAAATTAATAATTATCCCAACTAAACTTGGAACTAATTCAATAAGTTAATAAATTGAAAGTTATAAACAATTAAATATGTCCAGTATTTTTCCTATTTCGGAGTTATACCACCGTATTAGGATTAATCTATAAAATTCGTATCCCATTACGGCGATATTTTGTTTCTTATTTTTTGGGTAAAAATGAGTTACAAATATGAAACAAGTTATTTAAATAGTAAGTGTAATAGTAGGAAAATGATATAAATAACACATAAACAAACTTGAACGGCTTATTAATACCAAAAACTTAATTTCTAAATACTAGTGTACTAACTTTTGTTGTTCCGCGTTTGTATAGAAACCCCTCTCACGTCGATGCCGTGACACAGACTGATTGATTTTGTTATGTTGTCTACATGCTAAACTTGCAAACGTCAGTTAAATTATGAAGTAATAAATTTAGAATAAATAGTTTCCGTTTTCGTGTACCTAAACTGAATAGAACAGGAATAAAACTCGAAAATAGAAATACCACCGTAATAGGAAGCGATTTTGACTGCCTCCGTAATAGGTGCTTTTACCTTAATTCGGGACTACCGATCTATTCCTCAACATTTTAAATGGGAATTGTTTACTAAGTTTTGATGGGAAACTCACGAATGCAGGTAATAAAATTGAATGTTAGCGTGACGATAAGTGCCGCCACGAGCCACGTGCATCACCGCGCTATACAATGGTATAATATTATAATTAGTCTTTATGTAGTAGCGGAACTACTAAAGAATCGTGTTATCGTCGGAAATTATGTTTTGAATTTTAATGTTTATTAAATAAAGAGTCAAACTTTTTTATCATGTACAGCTTGTAGATTAATCTCGGACACGTAATTTCTCTATTTAAACGTAACAAAACAGGACGATACATTGACTTGAAATGTTGCAAGAAGCTTAAAGAAGTTGTCAATGTTCAAAGGCAAGACATCATGATTGAGTACATTTTGTGTTCAATCCTGATGATATGAGCGCCTACAGCTGAAGCTTTTATTCGATCTCAGAACTAAGCTTCCATTTATAACGAGCGGGTAATTATATAATGTTTTATTATATGCGATCATCGTTTTTCTCATTATTTCAAAACAAATAGAAGCTGTGGAAGTAGAAGTGGTTTTATTGTTGACCAATATTTAAAAAAGAATGAAAGATCAAAAATGTTATACAGCTATATGGTTATAATAACGTTTTAAGCTCGTCAACTATGAAATCATTATCCAAAAATTCTGGAAGACGCAAAACGCATTTGTCCTCTCCAAATAGTCGTTTTCAATGTCAATATCGAAGCAGTGGGTGAGAATCTTGGTGAAAGTTCAGGAATATCAATCAAACGGCGTCTTGGATAGCAAACGCAGCTTTTTTAAGCTTACTTGTTTTTGCTTTAAAAAGTTGTGAAAGTGTTTTTTTTATTCAGGGCTGCCAACTATTTACTGATATGATAGTAGTTGTACCCCAGAAATGGTTGAATATAAGATCTTATTAATTTGTATGACACCTTTTATACTATATTCTAAGAAATAAATATTTCTTTCTTTCTAATTATTTAAAGAACAGCTTCTGACCTTCTTGCCATTTCGGCAATGTTATAATGTTTTTCTTTGTAAAGCACTTTGTAACCTTCCAGGAAAGATAAATATGATTTAGGAGTAACGTGTGCCTGTCTTCTGAATCTGTCATAGTAAGCTTCACAGGTGTCTGCAACATTATCTTGCACAATTCCCATTATTTCAATTAACTGTGTTTTGGTGTCAGTAGAGCATACAACCTAGGGAAGAAATTTTATGTTACAAGATTTTGGTTACTATATTAAACGTAGAACAAAGATATTTATAATAACTTAATTCCTCCAATTATTACAACATCACAAACCTGGAATTCCCACAAAAAGTGGTGTGCCACTTCTATTAGTGCTTCTTTTGGCCACTTTTGGAACCAGTCCATTGTAGATCCCGATATGAGACCAGGGAACTTTAGAGCTCGACTTCTAAATTTCTCACCCACCTAAGGTTAAAGTATCAATGTAGTCTCAAGTTAGTACAACTAATACTTCTGCACTAAAGAATTGAATCGGATCGCGCAAATGACAAAATATTCGCGCAAATTGTCCCATGTGGGGATGGAACCCTCTGCACGACGGTATTCCGTTTGTATTCCTTAAAAAAAAACTGTATCTATTAATAGAAGCGCAATATCTATGAAGATTTACTAATGGTTTTGATACTTACAGGTGAAAAGCACAGTACGACATGTAAGTTGGCTCTGGATCGTATGATAAAGTATTCATATAACACATCTGGAACAGGTATCCTCCTTGGAGCATATTTCTTCATAATAGGTGTCAACTCGTTCATTATCTCATCTGTTAAAATAAACAGATAGGTAGCTAATCTAATTTGTGTAAGTAAGAACTCATAAAAAAATATGTTCCTTAATATGATTCATCTACTTAAATTTAAATGCAATTTGTGGATAAATTGAAGATATATTACATTGGGCAGAGTATTAATGTAAATTTTGGTAAAGGAACCAGTTAATTATACTTACCCATTTCTTCCTTAGGGAACAGATTGGCGATTTCGCCCGAGCTCAGAATATTATTGAGGAACTCTAGGAACTGCTCGTCCTTGATGTCGTTGTCGGTGAATATGAAGGTGATGCCGCGTCCCTGCAGGCCGGCGACGCGGTACAACACCTTTATGTCGTCCATGAAGTTGTTTACGTTGTAAGATCTAGATAAAAGTAATATCGTTTATTAGTAACACACAGGTAAGAGCCAGCAAAACATTATGCCTTATTGGCTTACCTTGTTAAAGTTATTTGATAAAACGAAAAGTTGGCTATGAATGAAGCTAATTTCGTCAAACTTTGTTTTCCGGAGCCACCGACACCCACTAGTAAAGCATTGCCTCTGGAAAAACACATGTTTAAATAATTTATTTTGTAATGGACATTTTATCTTCAATAAGAAGAAGAAGCGACAATAGCCTCTATAATGGCTAAAGCATCGGACTTGCAATCACGTGGCTGCCGACGTGAGCCCACTCGTAACACAAGCTTAGCACGAACGTGTAGTTCAGCTTAGCACGAGGATAACAAAAATATTAATTAGTTCCTAATGTGCGACCCATTGCAAATAAGTAAAATTTTTGAGAATAAATAAATAAATAATAACGACAAGTTACAGTTGAAGTTACAAAGACTAACCGAGGTGTATTAATAACTCTAGAAATGATGAAGAGATGGACCATTGCATCGTGGAAAAATACCAAGTCCAAGTGGGCTCCTCTAATCTGTTCATTGAATAAGTCTTGAAAACCAGCAAGTTTCTTTAGTACAAAATCCCAACTGAAAATTTAAAAAATATTTATTATAACTTCTATAGAACATAATGATCAAAAAACTGTGTTACAGATATTAAATATTGTTCATTTCAGCATCAGCTTATTATAAATGGTATTGAAGTAGAGAAGATTTTGCTATCTTGTTAGTTTGGTACTTATACCAGTTAAAAATATTTGAAATTTTCAAACAGTTCTTCTATGTTCACTACACATGTGTAACTACTAACGTTGGCAATTCTTCGTATACTTTTGGCGCATCTGTACTAAAGTCTTCATCCTCGTCTCCAGTGGGTTCGATCGGCTCTCGTAAAAAGTTCACAAAAAAAGTCTCTTGTTCTGGAAACTCGCTTACTACGTCCGTTAGTTCCTTTGCAGCCGTTTTCCAAAAGTTTGCAACAAACCAGTCTTTATCGTGAAAATTTGTAAATCTAAATGGAGAAAGGTATGGTTATTTTCTTAATCATCTGCAGCTCTAACAAATTAAATATTTTTTTATTAATTTACTTACCTGTCCGAAATAACTCTTAAGCATTCGTGAAACCAGAGTTTGATGCCCGTTTGAACGGACTGGAGTTCTTCCCTCTTTATGGTGAGAATTCCTTCCCAAATACGAGAGAGATCTCTTAGATTAAACACATAATGGAACTTTGCTGGTGTTGGTAACATTTTGATCTGATTTATGAAAAATAACAATTTTAAAGTACAAATATATTATAAACCTAATAGTATTCAAAATCTATATGCAATTCATCATACTTTCGTTTGCTGCCAAATAACACGAGTGACAGGTACAAGTCTTGGCATAAATTCCACAATTTTTCTGTCGAACCGGCTTTTGCAGAAGTATCCAGCACTAATGGTTTCTGAAAAGAAACTAATTTTCTGGAACACGTCTTGTCACAGTTGTTTATTTGGAATTGTCCCTATCTTTTTTTTCGTTTTGTTTTTGAGTTTTTTTGCGCCGTTTCCTCTCCACAGCTATTTATTATTACCAAGTAATAGGTCCGTTATGACATTTGAGAAAGACCCTAGAATGTAACTTGTTACGAAACTGGCAGAAACAATAAATCAATTAATACACTAAAGGTGTTGTTGAAGTAAACATATTTTTTTTGGTGCTATAATTAAATTGACCATTCGTACCATTGTAACATTTTAAAATACCACAAAATTAAAGTTTAAGTATAATTTTCTAGTCGGAACTTTACTTAATCGATTGCACTTTAAAATACATAATCAAATCGATAAAATACTCGTACAAACTTGAATCGATTAAACGGGAGGAACATTACAACGCAATGACAAATGTCATAACGGGCCTATTATTTTGTAACCATTATAGATCTCTAAGGTGCTGTCCATAATTGTGATTGAAAGTGCTACTTTGTAACCTAATTCGAATAAATGAGTTTTGATTATGATTTTGAAGGAACAAAACTTAAATTTGAAACTATTCAACATTACCAAAAATTTTGTCCATAGAAATAATACTAGGCAGCGTGCAGTTGAAAATATTGAACTGTCTTTTCAAACGCGGAGGAATGTCGTTACGACCGCCACCTAAAATAAAAATGAAAATAATTTATACTGCTAATGAAAGTTGCGAAATATTTTTTTATTTTAACACTTACTCACTCCACTGTAGGCCATAGCGCTCTTATATCCCATAAGATAATGCATTTTGAAAGTAATGTATAAGTTGAGGTGTAAAGTTAAAGTTGTAGGATCAATTTCAGTGTCTATATATTTACAACATGTAACAAAACCCCTGTCAGATCCAATAAAGCCGTATTCGTGGTGCAGTTCATGAACCGTCTCGCATAGGCGGCTTCTTTGACACAAAGCTGCAGGTAGTAAGTACGTGAACTTTGAAGAGCGGTCAGTGTTGCTGTAGCCTTGGATCAGTTTTTATTTTGATTTAATTATTTTCAAATGGGAAAAAAAAAATCTCCAATCCATTTAATGGCTACGTATATGTGTTCGCAGTACGATACCGAATAATAGTCTTAGAGATCGGACAGGGTTTTTGTTACATATTGTATATATAATATATGTACATATATCACCTTTCTGCATTACCCTAAGGTCGATTGGCAGAAAATGCCTTCTGGCATTAAGTCTACCTTTGTACACTGTGCATAAAGTATTAAATACTTAAATAAATAAATAAGTTAGAACCTGGATGTATCATTGCCCCAAACATCTGGATGTCTGCAATTGTAGTAAAATCACCAGGCTTCTCTAACGAATAAAATCCACCACACTCCATCATTTGTCTCACGATCTCGTTTGTAACCTAAAAAATTATACGGCTTGTAATAAAAGCTGTAATTCACCCTAGAAATAGAAATAGCCCAAACAGCATTTTGCACGTCAACTGAAAAATATATTTAAGTAGTTACCTGATCACCCCACTCGTTAACTACAGGCATATTGATATCGTCTATAAATACTGTCATCCCTCTGCCACCGGGAGGGCCATATGTCATTCCCACCCGCTTTTCTACGTATGACTCAATAATTCTCTGTAATATAAATGAACATTAGTATTATAAGAGTTACAAGCGGATTTTATAGCTGTACCTACGTAACCGAGATTTCGACTCCTATTCAGTTTTCGCCAAACTTGTTGAAAATTGTTTTATTTAAGACTATATACAAATAATGTTTGCAAAATAGCTTTCCAGATTTTCATACTTAACACAAGAATGTTATAGCCATAGAGTTTTATTAGTCGGAGCATCACTATCCCTAGTCCTTTGATTCCAAGGCTCGAAACTACTGCTAATGTTAACTTAGCCTTTAGTAGTATTTAAATTTAGACAATACACTGGAAAAATATATTAAAAAGCTAATTAAAAAATAGTTCCTTACTTGAAACATGTTTGGAGTGGTAGCTGATGAAAAGTTTACTATTTTGAACAATTTCACTTCGTTATCGTACTTCATCATGTAACTCTTTAACATCACGGTCTTGGCAGTACCTTGTTCACCAATAAGAAGCACGGCTTTATCCTGTTTAGCTATTGTTTCAATCAAGAACGTAATACAAACGTTATCTATATTTGGCACAAGAATTGATGCATATTCTGGTATACTATCATGCGGATAAATGTAGTCCTCGACGCTTTCAGACCTGCAGACATTTAACAAATTATTTTTTCTGCTATCTAAAAGCAACAAGCTTGTTCCAGATCGGCTTCGAGTGTCATCGGATACAACTGAATACCCAACATTTATTATTATTTACTTTATTTTCCACCATGATCATCCCATTTCAGTGCAAAGATCTTCCCCTTTGCTTCATACTTAAAAAAAAAAAGATTACTAGCAATGTGGGTCATTCATGACTAGTATTCTTATTAACCCTCGTGCTAAGCTTAATTGCTTGTGTAACGAGTGGGTTCACGTCGGCAGTGTAATGGGTTGGATTCGAGCTCTCAACCTCATGATCGCAAGTCTGATGCCCTACTCATTAGGCTACCGCTGCTTCTGTTGTAATTGGAAGAAGGAAAGAGAAGCTTGTCCTATTGACTTCACTCACGGATCACTATCGGAAATGCCCGACTTGCGATCGCAAAGACTTACAGCCTTTACTGCTACTGTTAGTTCATAGGCATCTACACCATAAAACTTAAATAAACATGTAAGAAGTTTAAGCAATTTTAAAACTAACACCCGGGCAAATAAGGTCAAGCGGGTCTTCACCAAACATTTTCAACGCAACAAGCTGCAACAGTAAAATTTATTATTCTGTGTCAAACCTCAACCACAAACACAAAGGCGTATAATGTTATGCCACTCGTGCAGATTATTATGGAGATTTGAAATTTGACGTCACATTTTGATATCTCTTTGTCTATGTAGCATACTATTGGAATGCTTTTAACTCGCGTAATATGAAAGTTGAATAATTTGTGTGCCATTTTAAGAATTTGATATAGTTTTTAGTTATACTAAAATAAATATAAAAAAAATATTTTTGATAGGTACTATATATACAATATACAATTGGTAAAAACGAAACAGGTTAACAGCTTTTCCAAAAATATCGTTAAAGAGAACCGTGATTTTTATTCATCGTATTATTATGTCCTCAGCTTCGTCCATATTTGGTCGACAGTCAAATTACAGTTTCTTAACACTGCTATGTACACGAAGCTCTACGTACGCGGCTTTTAATGTATGTAAAATAACAATACTACTTTTTACACTGTTTTTTATTTATGAAAGTCGATGCTCATGGGGCTCAACAAAGATTAAGCCGCGCTTGCCTTGCCGCGGTAGATCTGTCGATGGGTGACCATTTATAATTTACAATTTGACAACCAGTTATACTATGGGATACTGAATTATTTATTGCTAAGGCAGGCGATGTAAAATGCGGTATTCAGCTAAATCCGGGAAGACTGGTAGCCGACCCCAACATAGCTTGGTATAGGCTAGGCAGAAGAATTATAGTCGAAGCTGATTTTAAATGCTGTAATACCTACCAGTGCTCCCAAACGCCATGGGCATTAACTGTATATTCGAAAGGCATGATCCATTCCTTGTGCTTGGCACCGGGCCAGTCTATTTTGACAGGCAGCTTGGTCATAAACTCGGCCATGCGCGTGCGCATATCTAGCTCCAGCACCGCGCCAAGAGACCACATCATCGCGAAGATGAATAGACGCTCCATGTGACGCTCAGTGTGAGCCTCTGAAAATAATGTCAGGAAAGAATAAGAGAAAATTTTATTAATGGAAAAAAGTAGATAAGTTTTTTAAAAACCACGTTACGAAAACAAGCGGGGTACAGACCATCACTTTTAACTGCACAGTTAGACTTAGAGTAGACAATTTTCAAAACTGTACAGTTAAACTGACAATCTAATCGAAATTAAATTTTATAAAACTATACAGTGCGAGCTTGTGGTAGCAAAAACCCGCATAGTTGTCAGTTTGGTCAATTTTAAGCTCTTCCAGTAAATTAATAAGCTATGCTATTTTTTTCTTGTAATGACTAATCTGAACACCACATTTTCTTCTTTTTAGTAGGCACGTACCTCGATAGGAACAAATGGAACCTTTATCGGATCACTTGGCTGTCCGTCTGTCTGTCTTTCTGTCAAAGCTCTTTATCTAGGGAACGTGTGAAGGTTTCGAGTTGTCTTTTAAATTATACGTTTAGATTGACAGTCCCTTGATGCTGTATAATTAAACTTATAATTTAACGTATATTTCGACACTTTCAAGGGAATAAAAAAAATATTGAGTAGTACTTCCCATTGACCTAGAACTTTAACATTTGGCAAGTAATATCGTTATAAATCACAATTAGTACAGGAAATAGTCAGAAAACTATACATTTGTAATAAAAACACGAAATAAAAATGGTCTTTGTACCCCTGGGTAGGCGAGTCCGATTCGCACTTTTCCGGGTTTAAGTTAATTTAAAAAATAAAATTTAATTAAAAAAAAATCCAGCAGTTTAAAATAATCCATTTTTAACTTACTGCCACCAGGAACTTCAATTTGCAATAATCCAATCAGTACATCTATACATTGTCTGCAAAGAATTAATTATCATCACAAATTTTACTCAACACTGAACCTAAAATAAGTATGTAAGTATTCATTTTCTCATAATTTTTCAAACCTGATGTAAATGGCTTCGAGAAGTTTCATTTTGGCCGTAAGTTTCTGTTGTACGTATGTATGTACCTCATCGTATACTTTATTAAAAACATTTCTGAAACAATCCGCTTCCTTTTGTGGACGTTTTTTAAGCCAACCCTGCGGTAAAATCGATGACATTAATCACCGTCCCAAAAGAACAAAAAGGGACCATATCAATTTTAAAACCTTGCTATAAAGTGAGCACTGTATTGTTTTTTGAGCTCACTGTCCTCGTTTATATATGAAGAAAATTATTTACACACAAAATACATTTCAGTATCAATGTCTGTTATAAAATATCTGAATATAAAATATCTGGTTCCCAAAATTTGGATGGGAAGGTAACTATATTAAACATCGTTAACCTCAAGTATAGGTTGCCATTTCAGGACTGACGAGGACAGGAACACCATCCCCATCCGACTGACAGTGGCAGGAGATGCGTTATCAACATTGTCTGGCTCGAACACCAGCTTACTGTTCTGTGCCATAGATATACGGTCACCGTTTGCCAATGTCAAGGTCTTATTGTCATCCAGCACAGAATTTAAATTTTCAATCCACACAGCATCGACCGGGCCATCTGTATAAACAACGCACTTTTACAGGTTTTATTTACTAAAGACATTTCCAGGTATAAATTATATGTTTCCACACCTAACACGATCCAAGTTGTATCAGATTTCTTTACTTTTAATGCTCGTCGCCACAATGTTGAGAATATACCATCAGTCCAATCATTCGTTGCCACATCTAATCGACCAAACATTTGGGGCGCGGTGATGGCCTTAAAACCAGCGGATTAAACTTGAGTGATATACATGATTACAACTACTAAAATAATCCAAAGAAGCTGAGACAGTCTCGAAATTTAAGCTGTATTATGGAAAAAAAATACCTTAGGGTTCATTCTCATTTCCCTGTGCGGTTTACCAAGTTCAGTGAGCGCCGCCATCAGAGTGTGTATGCAGGTTGTTTTGCCTGCACCGGTAGGACCCATCGTCATCAAGCCGTGCCTTACCAGAGATGTCTCGAACAACTGAATGATCTTCAAGTTCCAGTCGGGATGGTTTACCAGACCTGTACGGTCGGCCACAACTGTTATAGCACGTTGCATATCCCTGGGGAATTAAAGGTTGCGTCCACCATCAAGTTGATTAAGACACGATTAAGTATGGTTCCAATTTTTGTCTACAAGTCTTAACCCATATTTCCCATTCCTGTTTTGACATTTAAATGCCACATTCTAAATTAAGGCTAGAGTTTTTACTGAAATAAATATGTGATATCACCGATATTATTCATTTATTTTATCGTACCTTTGTACCGTTTGAGTAAGTTTCATACCAGGAAACAAATCTTCAATCAACGAAATAAACAAAGGCTCGTCTTCGTCTACTAATTTAGAGACATTCATTTCCCTGTAAGATAAATGAAAATGTTGTTAAAGACCCTTGTTAAATGGTACTGTACCCGTTTGTACTTTTATGCATTTTCTATGAGTCATACTAAAAAAAAGGTACATAATAAATTGACTGGCAATTGTTGGCAATCTAGATATTCCACATTTGTCTATACGTTTGTAAGTCCGGGAGTATTATATTATGTTTTTGATTTCGTTATGCTGACACTCAGTTGCATAACAAACCAGTTTAGAAATAAATTAAATTCCAAATGTATACTTTTCCGAGAATTACCCTTATTCGTGTGTTGATTGCCCATTCTTTGTATAATATTGTAACTTCAACATATAACATTACTCACTTTAATACTCTCATCATGATATTCTCTTCGGTACTTTCTGGGTTCGCTCGTTTCTGTGCACCCATGGTTCGCAACACAGACAAAATATTCCTCAATCCGAAGTCATAATGTACCTGTTTTGACAACTGTTCTTCGCAGAGTTTGTAGAGTGTGAAGAACTTACGAGCTGGAATATGAAGAGAGTAGTACCAACAAATGTACTTTCAGTGAATTTATGGCCAAATTAACAAATTTAGTAGCTAAGGACATTGAGTTAATACCTAGAATGATATTATCTTTAAAGCCGCAACTGGCCAGTTTCACGCGAATAATAATCTGCCTGTCCGGTACCATCATAGCCACCGAGCGGAATTGGATCTTCAAATTCTCGGGCAGCTCTTGTCGTCCCGCGTAGCCAGGGTTCATGGTGATGATGAAAGCGAACTCAGGATTTAAACTCACAGTATCGCCGTCGCTGGATAAAATATTACACAAAATAAAAATACATGTTCACCATTTTGTTTCTAGTGAATTGTAATATTTGGCAATACCTAAATATGAAGAACTCTCGCTTTTCTCTTCTCGCGGTCAGACAAATGTAGATTTGCTGCGCTGCCACGGAGAGCACGGGCAGCTCAATGCGATTAAACTCGTCGAAGCAGCCCCACGTGCCCGACTGGGCCAAGCCCTTGTAGATGCGGCCCAGACCTGATGAACATGAACAACGTGCTGGAGTCAGTGAGCGTCTGGCAGGTAGGTGACAAGTACGTGTAAGGTACAAGCAGGCACCTCGGAAGTCCATCTGGTCGGAGCAGTTGAAGACAATGACGAGCTTGCCGAGCGTGCGGCCCATGTCCTTGGTGGTCTCGGTCTTGCCGGTGCCGGCGGGCCCGGCGGGCGCACCGCCCATGCTCATGCCGATGGCCTGCGACAGCGTGATGTAGCACCGATCCGTCAACGGCGTAATCACCAGCCGCTCCGTTATGCCAAGGTACTCATTCTGTTGCATTTAAAAGAATACTCAAATAGTCATATTTGAAATAAAACTCCAAGTTGCAACTATGCAAATGCTGTTAAGTTGTTGTATTCTTCTGCGAACTATATTAAATCGGCAACAGTTTAAAAAGTTTTTTCTTTTTCGTTAAACCAATTTCTGCATAATATCACAAACCAAATTGAGCTATTTTGGCAAAATAGAAACTGAAGCGCATGAGACATTGACTATTTATAATATGATCTCACGGCTATCTACCTAGTAATACGAAATTTCAAAGTACCTGGTACAAAAAGTCAACATCAGTAATGGAAACTAAACAGTCATCAGATTCCTCAAAGTAGTAGAACCGAGCCTGCTTTTGCCATTCAAAGTCAGTTGGCGTTTTGATTCTCATCCTTACTAGATCATCAAAAATGTCTCTGTAAAGAAAACGGAAATTAATTTTGACAATTTGTAAAACAAAATTTAACTATTTTTATATTTAACAATTATCACCAGTTATTTAAGTATCTTTGTGATGATGAACATGGTCAGTTCATTAAAAGAACGACGTCCAATATTTTGTCTCAATTGTTCGTCATTTAAAAATCGTAACGAGACGGCTGAAGCGATTTATCGTAACATCAATCGAGTGAGGTAATAAGATATTGAACCTCATAATGCCGTAATACGGTAGGTGTTGGGGAGTAAGCAACAAATCACAAACTTTTCCGTCTACGATATTAGAAAATATTCTTATTTTTTTTACAGCTATTAATTTCATATCTTTTTAAGCAACCTTTGTACCTTACAGTGTATGTCAACCGGCACTAGAATATTGTTGCTATTGTATCACCCCTACCTGTTGTAGATAAAGTACGTACCTTTGATGTACATGGATGGTGATCATAGTTTCCACTCTGACTCTATCCAGGGCCGCTAGATCTTTTACGGTCTGATCAATAAGACCATTCAATAAATCAAGGAACTTTTGATTTGTAATTCTCATAATAAAACGGTCAGCTTTTGCTTTCTTTAGGGCATACTCCGCGTCACTAGTCCACAGAATTTGCATTCCCAATAAACCAGCCTTAAAAAATAGTTTTTTTTAGTATATGCCGGTTTATTTGATTTATTAAAGAAAAATATGTGCTATATTCTCTTTTTCAAAATAGTGGTGAGGTAGTTGTTTATTGAGGATAGTAATAAATTTTACCTGGCCGGGGAAATGCCAGAATCCAACCAGAAATTCAAACTCTGGATCTGTAGACATTGTCTGCGCTAAGCTGGCGATTATATTTCGGACAGTATCTTTCATCGAATCCAGAAGAGTATTCAACCAATTCTGTAAGAACGTTACCTATTACAATCACTTTTATCCTTATATCGTTTTTGACAATAAATGGTCAAAACAAAAAATACGTTGGCCATATTTTAAACATTTATGTCAATATTTCTATTAAAGTTCAGTTATAGAGTGTTGTCTATAATCGTAGTCGTCATTAAATTTTTGAAATAATTTTACCTCTACCCCACCCAAGCATGGCACTGGCTTTTCGAATGGAATCGTTTCTCCATTACTTGAATTCATGTGAACGATTCTTTCCTTGTCATCAAAATCGACTGTGTACATCGCGTCGAAGATGCTAGGCAGATGAGGCTAAAACATTGATCACGCATAATTAAATGTTTTGAAGATATGGTAAGTAATAAGGAGGAATAATAAACAAATATTTAGATCATCGTGAAAAAGGCTGGATAGAATAAAACTAAATACAAGTTTTCTTACCTGTATAGAATGCGGATCCGACGCTTGGCCAAGAATTTCCAGTAACACGGGGTCGGACACGAAGAAGAATCTGGGGAAGATAAGGCGTTTCGTCTCCAAGTAGCCTGTTAGAGACTTTTGACATGCCTCCAACTGATCAAATAAGTGGGGTAGAAGTTGCTTCAGAGTGTCGTCCGAAGTGCACGTCTCTACGCAGTTAACTATGTCACGCGCCCGGTACATAATTTTTACGTATGTTTTATCGATGCCCTGCCAATGTTATTAGATATTAGTACAAGGCATTTTAAACCATTAAAACTTATCTTTATCAATCATTCAGAACTGCATACCGCGAAACGTTTGGCTTCTGCTGGTAACTGCTTGGCAATGTCTCCACCGACAAATACAGCTTCCAGATACATCCATAGATTCTGAACTAACAACCACTTCTCTAAGATTTCGCTTGTGCTCACAAGTTTGTTTATCCAGAGCAATATATCTTTTTTGAATGGCGCATTATACCTAAGTTACAATAACCATGCATGAAATTCATTTTTTTAATTTCAGTTAAGTAAATTTATTAAATTATTTTAAAATAGACTGATGTTTTATAAGAAAAAACTAATAACAAGACACAATAAAATGTTTTGAAATATTGTCCAAATACCACAATTGAGATCAGTTGTTAAAGATCCTAGATTGCAGTGAAAATAAATATTACACACAAATATAATTATACAAAACTAAGTGTATATAGCTAACAAATACCCACCTGTTCGAAGCTAATGAATTGAGTATCATCAAAGAATCTTCAAGTAACGTTATAATGTCAAGCGTTTCTTGTGGCCTAATCAACAGCTCCCCTCTATTTTTGAAATGGGCAAACGTGAGGTCAACTAGCGCCCAGTCGGCAGTGACTTGTTTCAACTTTGCTTCAATATCCTTTTCTTTCACGGCACTTATACAAATGTCCTGAAAATATACAGTCTGCTGTGAAAAAACGTTACAGCTGGTTTCCTTACCGAACTGATCAATCGAAAATTGCTGAACTTTTATAAATTTCATTTTGATGAAAAAAATATATTCTCATCACTAAAAGTTGATAAAACCTTACTTCAACGTCTTCTTTGTATTTCAACAGAGGTGCCTCCATTACATTAGCTAAGGTAAATGCTTCTGATTCCACATCCAACACGCATTCTGTAATGTTTCAATCAAATGATAAGTAATTCAAGTAAAGAAAAGTCTTAATCATTATTCTGTTGTATTTATTTTATTACTCATTAAGTTCTCCAGTCTTCTCCAATGTCTGTCTTTCATAGATTTATCGGCCATTAGCTCCAAAAGCGGACAAGTTTGATTAAAATCATCAATTTTATTCTTTAATTCAATAAATGCTGGCCAATCCTTCATACCCTTCGGTAATTTTCGGCATCTATTAATAAATTACAATTCATTGATTAGTTTACTGTAAAATACCATTGTAAATTTCAAAAAATACAATGAGTACTAGAGTTAAATTAGTATTTCTTTTTTTGTTGAGGTCAAACTCTAATCACTTAACCCAAGCCAGGTCATCACTTACGCAAGCTCTGCGCTGATCATAATAATATTATTTACATCCAAGACAATTATAATTTACCTCAGAAACATAAGAAATACGATTCCGCGAATATTCTGTTATTATGATAATGAAAAATGTACCTCAAGTCGAATTCAGCTAATTGTGCAACTATTTGTTCAATAGCGATGTCCACCCACGGTGTTTCAAAATACCCATCGATAGAGTTCATCACAGCTAAGTACAAGCTATACCTATGAATAAAAATAATGTTTTAGTTTAGCTATGTCTTATATGTCTAACATGGCTACATGCCTTTGGTCAGAAATTGTTGCTGTATTATCAGTGTCTTACAATTTGCTCAATAAGTTAAACTCTTTCTTTTTCTGATGTAAAATGGGATAGTCTTTCACTTCCATTCCAAACAATTTTTCACCATTGGAATACATTTCAAATCTCCTCCAAAGTTCATCGAATCTTGATTGGAACATTATCACCCTAGAATCATGAAATGGTAAAAGGTTATCAGCAAGTAGAAAATTGAATAACTCTAAGGTCTAAACTTTCTTGGTTAAGTCAAGACTTGTGAAAGGAATGTTAAGGACGGAAGTATATTATACATTCAGTTTTTTTTTAAGAATTCAATGGTGTTTCTATCGACACTTTATTCGCATGTGTACCTGTCACTGGCTTCTCGAGCCGTCAAACCAGGTGTCAAGGGTCCAAACGCATCAAAGTCGGCATCAAACTTGAGAACATCTTCCATAAATGTTTGCACACCATCAGTAAGCTCCCGTTGCAATGGACCTTGCATGTCCACAATTTTTTGTTGTACTTGCTGCGACTGGAAGAAATGAAAACATATTAATTCTAAATTATATTTTTAACTCAATTTATTTATTAACAAAAGTTATATTTCATAACAGTCAAATGCAGACGCAGGCTTTGGTATTATAACGTGATTTATTGAAGACCAGCAGATGCCCACGAGGCCACGACTTCGTCTACGTAACTTGAAAAAACTTATATCGATAAACATATTTCAAACTTCCTATATTTAATGTACACCCTTTAAATCAGATTTTTTTTATTTCATAATATTATTTTGCACGCTATATCCGCGACGTTGTTCGCGTTGATCAGTGTATTTATTAAAGTCAGTTTATTAAAGTGGGAGCGCCCTAGCGGTTCTAATACCGAATTCGTACGCACAAAGTTGCGGATTCAAACCCGGGCAAGTACCAATGTGACTTTTTCAAAGCTATGTGAACTTTCTTAATTATTCTAAGACACCATTGACAAACGGTGAAGGAAAACATGGTGAGGAAACCTGGTTTCAAAAAATTAGAATCTGATATCGAGAACATGACTGTATTGCACGCCTCATAAGCGAAGCGTTGAGGTAGGTATTCCTGTCAGTTTACGCACACCGAGTGATTCTCCAACGTCACTTTTTTTTATTCTTTATTGCATTTATAAGTGAATATAAAGAGACAAATGTTAAGAAAAAAACACTATTTTTAACACTCATGTCATGATATTTTTAAATCTCTTTTTATTATTTATACTAATTAAAAAATTGTTTAAAAAAGTTCTGTCTTGGACGTCCGTGTGTCTGTATGTACGGATCCCGTATCTTGTGGTCACGATAACGAGCGAAATACTTCACTTATCGAGTTGGTTTTTTTTTACAGGCTTCAGTATTTTGAGGAATAGAAGCCTGTTACTTTTCACTGTATAATTCGATGTAGTTTAATTATTATTTACAAATAATCTCAATTTTATTGTAATGAATGAGATTATGAGGCGTGCACTTTTGGATTTTCCAACTATTTTTATAGTACGATGGAATTAGAACCTAATATAACACATATAAGACTCATTTTAAAAATTCACACAAATTCGTTTTAATTCTTTTGAAAACATAGTTGTGGATATATGCAAAACTGTTTTCCCTTGAAAGTAAAAATAATATTTCTACTTTATTATCACTTTGTATCGGATGTAAACCATTGCGGTTGCAATTCTTTATCATCCATAAATATTGTAATAGTTATCAATTGCCTGTATTGATTTATCGAACCATTTTATTTAATTCTGTTGATGATATATAAAATGGTTGTGATTTACATACTATGAATATGAAATATGTGTCTGTAGGCACACATTTCATATCCATAATAATGAGTTACTTTTGCATTTATTATACAAAATTTACATAATAATGCTGTAGGTACTTACTGTTAGTAACATATTCTGGAAAGCGTAACGCAGTCCGTACACCATGTCAGCATCCTCTTTAGGGATATCGATATTAAATTGATGAAATGTCGCGTAACTTTCTTCAATAAGATCAAGTTCCATGTCCATCCTAATTTCAATTAAATGTTATTAATTACAAGAAAATTAACGCTATACCTAATTTTAAAATTCATAATTACTGTAAAGTGAATAAACATGTTTATAAAAGTTAAGAGGAAACCCGATACGATTTGGTAGCAAAGACCTTTGATTTGAACGATTCAATCACTACGCCTTAGGATATATTAGGTTTTGATAAAGTAGCCCAGGGGAAATATTGGATACTGGACCAGCTTCCAATACTGCCTTGGAAAATTTACCCCGCCTTACAATTAGTTTGGCCAGTATCATATTATTCTTCTTAGCCTATGACCGGAGATACTCGCGGATCATAGGACTGAGTAGGACAAGAATGCGTATCCTAGTTCGAGCCCTTACTGGACAGTGCTGCCTAAACAAGCACTTGTTCACTATGGGACTGAAACCGAAACAAGAACGCGCAGAATGTGCAAGGAGGCAGACGCAACGCCTCTACATATTCTCACGGACTGCGGTCCTTTGATGCGCAAACGTAGTTACAACTGAGCAAACACATCCTAAGCCCACAGGATGTAAAACATATCGCCTCTAAAAGCTACTGCAGTACTTAGTGGATGCAGGACTCTGAGGTGAACAGCGGCGATCACAATAGATCGATAACGATCGCAGTGATACTGGGACTAGTCCTGGAATTGCCGCTTAACAAAAAAAAACCTATTATTCTAACCCGATAAACTCCTCTCTAATAAGCTCGAGGCACATCATCGCCACTCTGACGTCATCCAAGTCCTTTATTTTCTTGCCCATCGTTTTCATACGATCGTTAATAAATTGCATCAGCTTTGTGACTCGCTCCTTGTAAGCATGACATAACAGTTTACCCAGGATTCTCTTCCATTCAATAGATTCTAAATGCAGGGCTAACTTTATGTGTTCTGTAAAATATAAAAATAATTCGTTTCTAGAAATTTTTTTTTGTTCCTATGTATGCTGATTAACCAGTCATGTTCATATCGACGTAATTGTAATTTAGGACATCTAAACATTTACCAAAGTGCGTCGTTATCTACTGTTATAAACGAATAAGATCTCTACTATTACATATTCAATTATCAATTCATTTAAGATGCAATTTAAGTGAAGAAGAGTGGAAATTGGAAGTTATAAAATAAATTTGGTACCTACCCATATTTATCTGAATAGAACCAATAATGTGCCTTTTAGGCAAATTTTCAACTTCCTCTGTCTGACTTTCATATTTGTTAAGCATGTCCTTCACTATCACGTTAAGAGGATTAGAATTAACAAACTCTTGAACTTGATGTACCCTATCTTCTGCCCACAAATGGGCAAATCTTCCGTAGCCCTGTGTAACACCAATAAATTATAATGATAAATTACTCTAAATCGATATCTCTTTTCGATTACAACATACCTTTAATAGCTTTTCAATATCAGGTTTGTACATATACATCATTCCTTGTAGAGCCATCACTGATCTGACAATGTCTTTATGCTCAGATACCGTCCTGAAATAGCTTCTTACCCCACTGATAGTAGAACCAGACCTAGATCCTATACATTAGAAAAAAGTTGTAATTATTGTGTACACTTACCAGAAAAAAATTCAATCTATGGTTCCGTATACATAGATAAGAGCATGGATCAGATAAAAAATGAATACATTACAGAAGTCTAGTGAAACCACACGTTAATGGCTATTAAAAACGTTATTAATTTTTAAAACAATAACATACCGGTTGTGCTTCTAACTGCCGTAGTTAAAGACAATCCGGCTAGCTTTTCTTTTTTTACTTGTTCTTGTTGTCCCCACATGAACACGCTGCGATGGATATCCATTATACAGTTAAGAACCACCTAGAAGTTGAAAATTCGGTGAATAAAGTATACACTCCACCCTCTCAAAACATAACTTATATAACAAAGTTGTACGGTGTAAAAATGTACCTGAGAAAACGAAGTTTGTATCTCCTCTAAAGTTGGTTTTATCAAAATCCTTGGTATTTGTAAGAACATGTTTGTGAGCATAAGAGGTCTTAGTTTCTTTTGTTCGTGTGGATCAGTTGTCATAGTAAGGAAACTGTGAAGGATGAAGGATATGATAGTAGAAAAAAGCTAACAGTAAAGTTGAGATAAAAGTTTTTTTGACCATTCCTAAATCTTAGTACAAATTGTCATTGTTTTCTCCTTACCTAGACACGGAAGCTCGTCGTCTGAGCATATCAAGACTTTGTCTCGTACATTTAATGAGAGATTCCACGCACTTTGTCGCAAAATAGGCGAAAAGTTCATTACATTCGTTGATGGTGTGATTTACTTCAAATCGGTCCGGGTTCTCAATCTCCATGAATACTGTAAATAAAAGCAAATTATTATATAAATAATATTTTAACTATCCTAACATCAAACATAATATACGTAGATCAAATTTTATACCTGCATCTTCGGGAAACACTCGCGTGGCTGACGTTACTTGCTTCAAAGCTTTTTCCAGGTCCAACCTAAAAGAAGAAAGCAATGTATGCAGTATAATAATAAAAGACAAACATTAAAAGTATACAATATCTGAAACCAATGTTTCATTTTATTAATAGTATAAGGGTCTATCCAAAGCAAAAAAGGAAAGCGCATAGGTACAATTTGTCTCATACGAAGTTGATTTACATAATTTTAGCTCAAAATGAGTCAATAAAAAAATACAATTATTTCAAATCGATCATTTCACGCCAAAGATCACTAAGTACAAACGTGTCACCCGCATTACGAAAGACAATATTTTATTACCGCGGCACATAAGTTTAATTTATAGTTGAATATACTTTCCTACTCTACATTTGACGTGCACATAATTATTCATATAAATATTTACCAGTTGTCCTTTAGAGCTTGAATTTGCTTAGAAGGTACACTATCTAGGAATTTATTAATCAATTCAATTACGGCGATTTCAGCGTTCCATGATTTTTGTTGAATCTCCAAAGCTGCAAAACAAAAATCAAGCAAATTACATCACTAAGTATAAAAACCTACAGTTTCAATTAATTTAATACCGACAGATCAATTATGAGTTTTTTCATTATGTGTTTATCAACTAATTTACCATGATAATAAAACTAAGGATTTTCATTCAAACCTATTTCGTCTCGCCGAACTAGATTGTCCTCATAGAAATGCGAAGGTTTTACTGCTTGTTCTGGCAAATAAACCAGCATGGTTTTGGTTATAGACATCAAGATTGCGTCAATTCGGGCCTCCTTCATATCTACGACCTGCGTAATAATGTTACATTAATCCTACTAATATTATAAGCTGAAAGTGTGGATGTTTGGTTGTTTGTTTCGTTGCTCGGTACGTGTGATCAAGGCATAAGGAACGTGACATGCTGCGCCGACAAATTGGGACAAGGGCAAGAGGATTATGAAGTGTAATCAGTAAATTTTTTATACCATACCTCTTTTACAAATAAATCGACTTCCGTTAAAACTTTTTCAATACTTTCACAGTAAGAAGGAATTTCTAGAGATGTCCATGTTATAGTGGAAAATCCAGGCTGGAATGCTTTTTCCAATTTTATTAATTGTGCACGGAGCAGTGGTATGTACAGCTTTGGCATGCTCCTGATTGTAAGGGAAGTTGATATTTATCAATGATTTATAAAAATACAGTTTATAAGTTAAGGTTTGGCTTAAGTGTTTAAATTATTTAAAAGCTCAAAATAATTGATAAGTTCGCTACTTTATGCAAAAATAACGTAAAATTGTATGCGTAATAAATAAATAGCACTAGAAAATTTAATGACGAAAGTTACCTTTTTATTTGATTGTTTCTGTCGACCAAATATTTAATTCTCTCATAATTACCAAGGATTTTATCTTTACAAAACGCCACTATTTGTGCCCCGTCCGGTACACCTGAAATGTGAACATTTTATTTTATTATTTAGACTAAATAAAACCTTCATTGTAAGTACTTACATAAGTAATAAAAGTATGGTAAAAAAATTAAAAACTAATGAGTGATCTTACGCAGTCCCAACTGCCACATGTACTCAACCTCCCTGATGCACTCCGGGATGTAAATACTGAAGTTAATTATGTACATGTTTGTTGTTGGGTGACGAATCAGAAGTGGAGCGATCAGACCTAACCGCACCTAAATAATAGACCAATGCAAGATTAAAAAAATAAAAATAAAACTATTAAAAAAAATTGTATCAAGAGTAAGAGAAAACGTCATTACGAGTTTTCATTTATTTTTCATGTATTTTATCGTAAAAATGCATCCGCTTTTATCGCATATCAGCTTTACAAAACTACTACGTGGTTTTGTTTTATTGTTAATTATACAATGCATAAAACGAATGTTTTCTAATTAGACGTAATAGCACTCAATAAGTATGAAAAAATACAGTAAAATCCTTAATTATTATATTTCACGTACCTGTCCGACATTTTCTGCCCACGCATAATGATAAATCAATTCAAATTCAGTAAAAACAATTGTTAATACGTTGTACAATTTTATACACCTCTGAGTGTTCTGCAAAAGATTATTTACTGATTAAGGTGAAAAATTGTACTAACAAACTTTAACTTATCTAATTTATCAAACCGTGGGGTCCGAGTGCTCACATTCTTGTCAAAGATTTATCCAAGCGTCTTGTTGACACCTCATGTGACCCAAGGGCTGGTTTTTACCTTGGTCAGCGGTTAAGCATTGCCATTCAACGTGGCAATGCTGCCAGCCTTATGGGCACACTTCCAGTCGACAGCGATGTGGATGAGTTTTTTGATGCTATTTTTTAGTTTTAGTTTTGTCTAATTAATATAGTTTAGTATTAAGTGTTTTGTAATTAAATATTCCTGTAAGTATCTTAAATAGTTATTCATACTTCAATAAACTGATCGCTATGGCATTTATCAAACCATCTAATAAACATCCTCAGATTAAAAATCAACATCCAAATGCATTCAGTGAAAATCAAACACGTAGTTAGTATTGCATAATTTTTGAAAGCCAAGTCAAATGAGAAAATACCGCATCCTATTATATCTATTAATTACTGAACTCTATCATCTCAAAATGTATTAATTCTTCTTACCATGTGCGTTATGACTTCATGATGCTTTTTAAATTCATCCATAGGCAAATTAATGTTTTTATCGTAAAATCTTATCCACATGATACGCCCGGCTACAGGCGGCATGTTTCTTGGCAACTCTGGATTTTCCTTTTCTTCGTTATACCTAAATTTGTTAAAATTTGAATACTTTAGAAATACTAAACAAAACGACGATCACAAATAAATGTGTTAATAAAATAATCGTCGCAACTATCATAACTTTCCTAATTATGGCATATTGCATTCTTAATTCTTTTTTATACATTGTGTGTGTGCACAAGATCTATCTATATACTTATATTATAGATAGATTAAGAATAATTTTGAAAAATTGATAGTTGTTTCATATAAAAACTGTCAAATGTCAATTATTTTATTCGTAGAATAAAAGTTATCTGACGATGGTGAAATAGGCCCTAAGAGGAAAGATTTGATTATTTGTTTGTTTTCATTGAATCGATTAAGTGAAAATTGTTCACTGTTGGGAAGCTACACTATCCCCAGGTGACATATGCTATGTAAATAAATAAAAAAAATTGGGACCTCGGGTGGAGCTGCCGGAAGCAGCATATACAGTAAACATACATTTTGGGTTTGCTTGGTTCAATGTCTATGATAACTAATGCTTAAATGTTATAGGGAACGATACCTGTCCCGCAATGCTTCAATTTCCGATGTGTAAGTACTGATGAGATCATAATACTGGTCTTCGAGGTATAGACAATCTAACTTCAATTTCTCAAAACGATTTAATAAAAGCAGTGCTATCTCCGTTGTTGGACATTTCTTGACGCTCTACAAAATTAAATATTTTTATGATTTCAAGATGAAAGCTTATTATATTTATAATCATAAGACATTAATTCAAAAGAAAACAAAAGTAATAATATATTTTTACTTACATTGATCATGAAATTTTCTAACAGCAATTCTTGGTTGGCCACCGCATCTTTGTATACTTTGTAATCTTTATCAAAATCTGGCCGCCTGTAAAACGAAATAAAAAAATGACAGCAAAATCTATACTAGACGTTAAAGTACTATTGCTTTCCGAATCTAATTGAAAGCCATCGACTAACGCCAGCTAAACTAAGTTATCTGAGGTTTACGCGAATATTAATAAACATTGAGATACAACTACATACTTTTATACATGACGTTTCAACGCCTTTGCAGGTGTCATGGTCACGGGTAGACTGTATATAAACCGCGATAGCATCCGTTTAATTAGTAGTTTTTTTTTAAATAACTATACATATACTAAGTTAATTTAGTTCAGTTAGATCAATCATACATGTGCGTTCACCGCAAACTATGCCAGCTAAACAACATAAAATATGCTAAACTAGACCAAACTTAGATTCAACGATTGATTTTAAGACCAAAAACACAGCGAAATCTATGTAAATAAGTATTTTTTTTATAACTTATTAACTGACCTGTGATCTAACGCATCATACGTCTTTGTAGAGATAGTCTTGAAGAATTTATTGAAGTTAGTTGCATATTCTTCAATACCTTCCAAAGTAGTCTTGTTCAACACATAATACGTGATGTATGTTTGGAAGAGATCTATTATCTGAAAGAGTTAATAAAAACATAGAATTCCTCTGAAATAATCAAAGAAGTTTGATTTTCATTTATAATAAACAAACCTTTATCAATCTTTTTCGAAAAGTTTCAAATTTTCCAAAAATATACATCTCAGAGCAATCAAAAGGTCTTTCATCTGCGGCTTCTTTCATCTCCTTTTGGGTTTCAGTATAACATTCACGATAGAAGTTATATAGATTCAAGCATAACTAGAAAATATTGTAATAATTATTATAACAAACAAACTTAAGCGCTGTTTATACAGTAACTGCAAAGTGTTAAAGGAGAGCATCTTCTAATGATAACACCTTAGGGCGTTTCACGTCTCATCAGATAAAAACAAATATATTTTCTCAATTTTAATGTAAAAAAGTCGACTCCAATAGCATGATAATATAAAGTAGGTAATTACGATAAAACATTTCTTCTTCTTGTAAAATTTTCCAATTACATATTTTGATTTAAAAACCATTGAATTAATTTTGAAGATATTGTATGGGTTCACTTTAAATATTATATTGAAGAAAAAAAAAAGGTCCCACGATCCGCGTCAGAGATAACATACCTATGAATTGAGAACCTCCTCTGTTTGAAGTTGGTTAAAAATATATACCTAGATAGGAACGGAAATCTTACTTTGGCTTTGTAAATAAAGTTGAGTTTGTCTTGATTCCAAATGTTCTTCTTCCCATTATTTGTCAAATAATCCATACACATGTTTAGTATCTGATTGGTCACCTTGACCAGCAACGTGGAGATCTGTTTGGTAGTGTTATAGTACCGAGACGTCGCGAATATCATGCGAATAGTGTACAATAAACCGGGGATGAATTGTTGCGTTGTTGAAGGATCACATCTAAAATCAACATAATTTTGTACCTACTTAGGCAAACACTAGCTATCAACTGAATAATTTAACGAGAAATCTTAAAAACAAGCCTAAAAACTAAAATAAAACAAGTATCAAGGCCTACCTGTACAAAGGCTCGCAATATTTCTCCAAAGCATACAGATATTTTACGTTATCAAAAGCTTCGTTGTAATAATCAGTTACTAAATTGTCAAGAAGTTTCCATTTCTGAAAGAAAATGAATATAATTATTTTCCTCTTGGAAAAGCATTAGCCGAAACTTCAAACTACGTCCATAGGAATCATAGTAACTAAGAAGAGTGGTTGTTGTTAACATTTCCAAATAAAAAAATCATTTACGTCAAAAAAGATAATAATATAGATATTACTACCAACCGCTTAATTTAAATTAGTACACTTCGCAAATATATTTTTATCGTTCTGAACTTGCACTAGCAATGATGGTAGCACATTACTAGTCCTAAGTAAGCTAAACGCTTATGTTACAAGGTGGGATTCGAATCGTCAACCAAACGATCGTAAGTCTAACCGTAACCATAATGCGGGCCATACTCGATCAAGTTTGCAGCGGACTTGAAGCAGCGTCCGGTAAACTTGATGGGCTATGAATGTGCATAACAGGTCTACTTGCAGCAATATATGAATGCGCTGCAAACTAGACGCCGCTTCAAGCCCGGTACAAAGTTGACGGAAAACTTGATCGTGTATTGTCCGCATTGCGTACCCCCGCTTAAAAATACTCATTTGTTATTACTAACCTTCAGTAGTTTTGATTTAGCTCGGATTAGCATATGAATATACATCATGGTAGGTTCACTTTTGATGTGCTCAATAATGGATGTGAATGTGGTGAGCTGACGTCGCCAGTGGTCTAACTCGGCTAGTGGTCCGATATTAGATGGCTCTCTTCTCAACTGCTGACTCTGAACTAATACCTAGAACACAAAAATCTTTACTGTTCACCACTGATTTAGAAAGAACCCTCGATACACCGACTCGAACACAAAAGTCACAGCCGACACTGAATTAAATTACAGTATTCGCAAATTCAACCTTATCCGCATGGCATAAAGTTGTTTTTGCGATGCGTGGGGTTTCGGTATAAAATAGAATCCCACGCTCTCTATTCGTGGGTGTCGTAAGAAGTGACTAAGGGTTAAAGAACCAAAGTAAACTTCGGTCACCAACCCGCTTGCCCAGCGCGTGGTGCTTGATGGCGCAGCACACCGCCCTCAAATGGAGAACCACGTGTTTTGGCGTAACCTGGGATAGGATCCAGCAGTGGACCGCGATATGTTGAGATGAAAGATCATGAAAATCAGTTATAAGTGTTGTAACAGACCTGAATTGGTTTTGTATATGTAAATGTTAGTATGTAATAGTTACCATTGTTATCTGCCTGATCCATTGCTTTACGTAGGAGCATATTTCCTCCAGCACCGCAGTCTTATTAATAGCCTGTTTCATCTTATCTTGGTCAGACAACTCATCCTCGTACAATGCCATATTGATTTTAAATCTTGTACAACAGTCTAAATCTATTTTGGTCTCTAAAACGAAAATATATGTCGTTTTAAGATATTACAGTGCATAAGTGTGTGCACACACAGGTACACTCTGTTCCTTCACTCTCATAGTGCGATGGGACGGTTGACCGACACGACCGGAGAGAGATCAGGTGTAGAACCAAGGGCTTCACGTGCTTTCCGAGGCACGGGGGTGTAAACACCGCCACACTTCCTGACTCCGACCGAGAATTTCTAAGCTCAGTAAGTATTTTTCGCCCAACCCGAACTGCCGAACCCGCCGAACCCGAGATCTCGTGCACGGCAGTCGCGCTTGCAACCGCTAGACCAACGAGGCAGTCGACGCTAACATTTAACCTGTATCTAGATACATATGTGATGTTTCAATCTTTACATAATATCAAATAGAGTCGCCCGCACTGTTTGTACGCTTAGATCTTTTTTATCAACGCAACGGATTTTAATGCAGTTTTCAGTAGTAGAGTAGAGAAACACACAAGAGGAAGGTTTTTTGTATAATTATAGACCTTTATTACTGTGCTATCTGCGCAAATCCAGGGCGTGTCCGCTAGTTTAAAATAAACTTAATTATTTGTTAAACACTTACTTGCAAGGTAATCAACAAACAGCATTATTTTCGAAATATAAGTCTTGATCATATCAGCGCTGTTAGGATTGGGGGGGTTAATGTCTCCCCATCCCTGGCAAGCCTTGAGTGCTGGAATGTACACTCGTGTCATGGTGTTGTAGATACTTGATACTACATTATCAGTCTCTGGGTTCACGTCAAATGTGACGAAGTAATAATCCTAAAAATATTAAGGTTACATGAAAATTATGACCATTTATATTAACAAGTGCAAGCAGAAATTGCACAATGTTTAAAAATTAAACGCAACTATAATTTCATACACATTTATAAATGAGATATTTAATTAGCAAACGCATGGTTATTAAATAGAAAAACAAATGATCTTATATGCATGCGTTCCTCTTTTCTATTAAATAAAATAAAATATTCGTTTTGTTTCTTAATTTTGGCCAGTCATTATTCAAACTACTTAATGAACTTTTTTGTGGAAATTAAAAAAAAAGTAAATTATTATTTATTATTTTTAATGAAGCATAATTTTATTTTCTATTACACTTCCCTTTCTTTATTTGACTTGAATGTTACAGTATACTTCTCAGTATTTCCTGGTCATAGTTGACTGTGATAATACTCAGGGTACCAGATTGCCATATATACCTACCTATACATTATTTTGGTAAACAAAAGTATGTGATTAGGATAGAAATTACTTCTGATCTGTTAGTGTAAAGTCGATACTTACATCACCGACATTCCTAGCATCAATAGCTTTATTTTTAAATCTGTACATAGCTATACATTTGCCTTCGGTTCCGATTGTAGCCGCATCCGATACGTATGTCCTCCCCATTTTACCCTTCTGATTAGGTACAAATCGTCCGGATTCTAAATTGTAAAAGCATTTTATAAACAAAAACAATTATAATAAGTTTTTTTTCACCTTTTTTACTCCCGCAGTAAGGAATCCTTGTATCGCAGGAATTGGAAAAAGTACACCCAGTCTTGGAACAAGCATTTGTGGATCATACAAATGCTTGTCCCATGCGGGGATCGAACCCGAAGTGCTGCACTTCGGGAACAGTGATAATTAGCCGTGTTATTTTAAAAAAGGGGCTCTAAATAAAGCCTAGTAGAAAATAGTACTAAGGGCATTAGTTTGAGTAGGTAAGCGCAAATTGACTCAAAAATCTGCCTTCAAAAACATACATAGGCATTGATGCGACGACAAATTTGCACGATGGCACTATTTAACAACACTTACTTAGACCCGATTAATACAGTACAATTACTAGGGATGTAAATCAGTCCTCACAAACAAGAATGTAGAATTATAAAGTAAGTACCCATTTTAACGGGTGGAAGCATCGCATCACACAAAACTATGCAATGCCTACCACCTTCGGCGATTGCGCTCTCTAACAGCTCTAAATGAACGTCTGCGTCATAGACCCCTTCCTGTAAAAAAAAAGTTACTTGATTGTCTTACTTTATTGTTTCACAATGTTCCAATGAAATAAACAAATGAAACACATTCAACCTTTACAGTCTGAAATATAGTGAAATCGGGAACAAATGTTATTTTCCTAGTTCCATTTTGCATAGCATATATAGTATAAGATCCCTAATACAACGACCTTCACCGAGATGCTTATTTGATGAAACGTATTTTATATTTATTTTAATATGTCAATAAATATAATCCATATGGGTTGCCTAGCAAATTTCAGTCCAGATTATGTTTAATTAATAATTAAAAAAATATTTTTTTTGAAAAATTTCAACGGTATGTTTATTAGATAAATTCTATACCAATCGAAAGTATGAAGCCCATAGAATATGCAAACGTTAGGTTGCCTATTCTTTTCCGGTCACAACTATCGGGTTGCCAGGTATAAACAGGTAAATTAGTACAGCATTTTGCAACGGTCTGTTTATTGAATGAAATTTAAATGAAATTAAAGATTATATTATTCTGAACACGGTGGTATAGGGTTGCCTGCGAAAAATCAGTCCAGAATTGCGGTTGCCGAATTTTAAAAAGTAAAATATTGCTCCCGAACTGCATATATTACCGTATTAGTAGTTCGGGAGCAAACTTTCAAGGCTATCTTGTGTTAGTTTAGTTCTTTTTGTTTTAATAAATATAAAATAATTTTATTAAAATGGGTGCCGAGAAACCAAGATGGCGTCGGCGACAATTTGCAAATTTTTCGTCATGGGTGTCATTTTCATGGTTCCCAAGGTCGCTAAAAACGATTATGGGGTCGAAATTAGAATCCAAGATGGCGCCGAGAACAATATGATTTATTTTTGTGATTAGTGTTATTTTTAAGATTTGCGAGGTCGCTGAAAATAAAAAAAAATATTTTTTTAAACATTTCACCGGTATTTATACCGATTATTAGATAGATTCTATACCAATCGAAAGTATGAGGCCCATAGAATATGCAAACGTTAGGTTGCCTATTCTTTTCCGGTCACAATTATCGGGTTGCCAGGTATAAACAGGTAAATCTGTACTAGCATTTTGCAACGGTCTGTTTATATTATTTTATAGATATATATATATATATTTTTTAGGTAAATTATTATATTTTGTAATTACTAACATAGTTCTTAAGCAATTGTACTAACACACTATGAGCCGTGTGATGCTTGAAAATAAAAGATTTTTATTTTTATTTATTTATTTTATTTATTGAATGAAATTTAAATAAAATTAAAGATTATTTTATTCTGAACACGGTGGTATAGGGTTGTCTGCGAAAAATCAGTCCAGAATTGCACTCTCTTTCTTTAAGTGGGCGCACTTAAAGAAAGAGAGTGCGCATGCTATTTGGGCTTGGAAAAGAAAACGATAGCGATAGACTCGTATATACTATGCATCATCACAGTATAAAAACATACAGTAGGACGACGCCTTTGATCTCCTTGTAAATGCCGAAAGTGTGTAGAAATTGTCGCAACAGCCAGGGTTGTCTCAAAATAACAATATTTATTAAAATTTATTTTTATCAACATTATTTAATAATAATTATTTAATAATAATGTTGATCAAAAATAAATTTTAAAAAATATATAATAAAAAAAATCTATTTTTTTTTATCAACGTTAACTTTAACTTAATATTAACTGAATAGTTATTATTTAATAATAATGTTTATCTAAAATAAATAAATTTTTTTTTTACAATAATTAACAATATCGAGATACACAATTTGTAAAACAGTAACTATTATGCAAATGTGCTTCGTCTATGGTCTCACATGCAAAAATATACAATTCTAGATTGAGATTGAGACGAACACATGTAATTTCATTTAGAGAAATGTTCTTCATCTTGGATCAGGAACACTTGCGCGATAGACATTTCTGCGAAAGCTAGACCTCATTTTTATTTTGAGCGACCTCGTAAATCTTAAAAATAACACTAATCACAAAAAATGCATATTTTTCTCGGCGCCATCTTGGATTCTAATTTCGACCCCATAATCGTTTTAAGCGACCCCATGAACCACGAAAATGACACCCATGATGAAAAATTTGCAATTTTTCCTCGGCGCCATCTTTGGTTCTAATTTCGACCCCATAATCGTTTTTAGCGACCTTGGGAACCATGAAAATGACACCCATGACGAAAAATTTGCAAATTGTCGCCGACGCCATCTTGGTTTCTCGGCACCCATTTTAATAAAATTATTTTATATTTATTAAAACAAAAAGAACTAAACTAACACAAGATAGCCTTGAAAGTTTGCTCCCGAACTACTAATACGGTAATATATGCAGTTCGGGAGCAATATTTTACTTTTTAAAATTCGGCAACCGCAATTCTGGACTGATTTTTCGCAGGCAACCCTATACCACCGTGTTCAGAATAAAATAATCTTTAATTTCATTTAAATGTCATTCAATAAACAGACCGTTGCAAAATGCTGTACTAATTTACCTGTTTATACCTGGCAACCCGATAGTTGTGACCGGAAAAGAATAGGCAACCTAACGTTTGCATATTCTATGGGCTTCATACTTTCGATTGGTATAGAATTTATCTAATAAACATACCGTTGAAATTTTTCAAAAAAAATATTTTTTTAATTATTAATTAAACATAATCTGGACTGAAATTTGCTAGGCAACCCATATGGATTATATTTATTGACATATTAAAATAAATATAAAATACGTTTCATCAAATAAGCATCTCGGTGAAGGTCGTTGTATTAGGGATCTTAGACCAATAAAATAATGGGACAATAAGATTCAATTTAGGTACTCCTCGTACACTAGGACGGGGGCATTGTATAATTTTACAATAAAACTGGTTTCCTTCATATAGTTTTTTATAGGAGTCCATCGTTGTCATTATATTTAACCTGAAAAATGTAAAAAACCGCAATTCTCTATTCACCCCCTGATTTTCTATTCACCCCATTTTACCCGGTAAGTACTGATTTATGTAGTTTTATTCCGCATCTTTTGATACATACCACTAGACTTACATAGCCTTTATACCATTGTTAACTTATAAATAATACTGGATATGTGTGCTAGGTACTTCCATGTAAGTATGTATGGTACCTATACGAGGTAATTTCAGCAGTAACCAGTAGTAGGAGAGTTATGTTTTACATTCTTAGAAAACCATGACCAAACAACATGACTAATCATTGCAAACAGGAGCTTTTGTTGTTGCACTTTTGTCTAAGGCTCAGGGGAAACGGGCCACTGACTACGGCCAAACTTTTTCATATATTTATATATAGACGCGCCGCACACGTGTAGCCGGTGGCGGCCACTCGCTATAGCAATGTCCGCGAAGCGCCACTAAGTAGTGGTCGCTACGAGCCACACAAGACGCCGATATGCGCCACTGTCGCGCTGCTCCACTGAGCACTGCACTAACTGCGCAGCTGAGAGCGGATTATAAAATGTGACGGCTTCCGAACACCGGTAGCTGTCGCTTGCTTTTGACAGTTACAAATGTGGTGGCGCGCGACAGCCACCGGTGGCTATGGTCGGTGGCCCGTTAGTGCGGGGCCTTTGTGAAAACTATACCAAGAAGTTAATTTCCTAGAGTTACGTTCCCCATGTGTGCCAAAGGGATTTCTAAACCGCTGCCGTATACAGAGTCGAAATTTTAGTGTTTTCCTGTTGCTGTGTTATGTCTTGTACGATGGTACAAAACCCTTTGAGGTCAGGTTTTTTTTATACCCTATACATCCAGAATGTTAATGTTACAATCGCATCTCCATAGCAATTTTCCTATTTGAATATTCAAGCAAATCGAACCAACATAAGGAGTAACTCTTTGCTACTCCACTTAATACTTACCAATACGTATTCGATCGGTTTATTTAACATTAAAGCTGCATTTTCTAGTAGATATCTGTGCTGTTGCTTGAGTCCCGCCACACGATTATTACGCGCGTCTTTAGCTTTAGCCTACAAACAAAATACATTTATCTTGTGTGTCTGAATGTGTACAAATAAAACAATATATATCTAATTATTTAATTTATTTACTTGCTTGTCTTTGTACGACTCATGAGCTAAAGCCAACATGCTCATAGACACCCGGCTCTTCTTCTGAATATCCTTTAATCGAGAGCTGACATCGAGTATAGCTTCAAGAGCCGTTCTATCCACGTCGACACGTTCTCCACCACCATACGATATTCTTCGTATAGACGGCTCCATCCTAGTGGCAGAAAGGGATTGCGACACCTCGGCGATCCTCACGGCAGCGTGACCTACATCAGCAGCGTGTTCATCTTTAGCCTTAGCAGCCTCTCCCGCTCCTTCGGCTGGAGGAGGATTGGCTTCTGGTGGCACTTCACCACCACCCTCTTCCATTTTTTCCCAATATACAAAAACAGTTTATGTAATAAAAATACTTTATATTACAAAAAACTTTATTTAGATTACGCTTTTACAATTAAGTCAATTCGTGACATATAAATAAACTGAAATGAAAGCAACTGCCATGTGTATTAAGTTCGAAATTCAAAATAATTTATGTCATAAAAGTGAGTTCTGGCCAGGTTTATCATCTGACACCAAAAAATCCTCAATCGAAAAAATACTCTTTCTTTGGAAAATAGGTACTACCTCTGCCCCGCGATTTTACTTGCGTAAGATGTCTCCGTTCCCGTAAACATATTTTTTGTTCGTTTCGCAGGGATCGGAAGCGAGACGACAGACGTGGTTTATTATTTATATCGGTAACTATACTTAAATATGAATCGATTAATCTGAGACGAAGGCACAAGGTATATACCATAATGCGATTTTACGCGACTCTCGTTGATGGGTCGCTATTTGGCTCGATTTATGTATTCCATAACCCTAAAAGACGTAGTTTTTGAGAAAAAATATTTTTCTTCCATAAAACTTTCTGTACATAATTAACTGAATTTTATTTTTACATTAGTGTTTTAGACAGTTTGAGACATAATTAGTCAATTAATTGATATGAAAAGACTGGTATCAATTATTTTTCATTATCTCGTTTTGAGGTGAAATTTTGTAAACCGACCCTATGTCACATCTACTCTTCACCTCTTTCGGATAGGTCTACCTTTTCGTTAAAACCATGTATACGTTATAAATATACCGCCAGGACCAAATTTCAATGAAATTGGTATTAAAATCAACCTTTTGAGCAAAATACCACATTGTACACATAATTGTGTACATTGTGGTATTTTGCTCTATAGTAAGCATTCTGGTTAACGTTTTCTAAATTGGATTAAAAGTATACTGGTTAAAAAGGAAGTTTAATTTATAACACAATTCAACAGAACAACACTAGCCAAAAGTGTTTTACAAGCAAACATCAATTGAAAGAAACAGTCGTGTATTACTTTATATCACATAAAATGGCGACGCCCCTTAGAATCCAGTGGTCTGGGTTCTTGAAAGTCGGCAGCCAGAGTGGAGTGATGAACGTCAGCCCGGTGCGCACTGGCTTCTTGTACACCGGACACTGGCGACCAGAAACAACCAGTAAGAAGGGATAGTCAACACATATTTTTAGAGAGTATAGTTATAGAGAGTAATGTGAATTGGTAGAGGACCTGGTACAACTTAGGGTCCTTGGGCGCGGTGGAGTTGATGGCGTACACGTGGACGACCGGTAGCACGGTGTACACCACCTTCAGTATGGACTCACACAGACGCAGGTTACGCTTATCCCATCCCGCACCATCTAGGAACAGGCCATGGACGAAAACGCCTTCCTGCAGATAAACATTTTTTTAAATGAAGTCAGTCATTACTTTGACGTAGTAGTCTTTAAATTTTAATATGCCAAACATATTATTACCGGTGGCGGAGCTTTTATCTCCTCATAAGTAAATTTAGTGACGTCGTTATGTAACGCCACCATGTCCAGAGCCCAACCCTTATGCGCACGAGTTACTTCCTGACGCATGGCCGTTAAGAAACCTGTAACAGTTATAATATAAGTCTTCCTTGTGAGTTACACAGTTTTACACTTGTTCAGGTTCTTGTGTGTTACACTACGTCACCATACCGATAACTATTTCGCATGTTAAGTACCATACCATACATAAGCCTAAATGGAAGTTTTGTACCTTGTGGATTAAAAAAGCCAGTCATCCAGAAAGAGTTAGGCCTGCCTTGGAAGCACCAAGTTGAAAATTGTATAGTTCGCTCTAAAAACTCCGTGAACCAGAATCCTAACGTTGAAGACGACCAGGAACTTCTTAACCAGATTTGGGGCACTCTCGCGTCATAGATATTGTCCAAAGAATCCCGAAGTGCCTAGAATAGTAATAAATAATTTTTGAAAATATATATTAGCTAGGCTCACAGTTTTACAATTCAAACAAGCCCAATCACGACCGAATTGTTTCGTCTTGTTACGGAGTCCCTATGACCAGCTTCTGGCTCCATTATCAAACCACTTGAAAGTACTATTCGTCAGATGAACCTAGCTATTCGGCCTAGCACGAGAACTGCAATAGACCCTGAATAAGCGGAGTACCAATTAATAAATACTTGAGTCGTCTTCAGTTTTCATATTAGTTATGCTTAAAAGTGTGTGTGAAAACCTATTCATTTGTCGTTAATCTTACCTCATTCATAATAATAGTTCCTTCAATAGCGAGCAATAAATCTTTCAGTGTTGACCTCACAAGGGAAATTACTTTCTGCATTCGGTCAATT
Organism: Plusia festucae; assembly: GCA_950381575.1. Taxonomy (NCBI): domain Eukaryota; kingdom Metazoa; phylum Arthropoda; class Insecta; order Lepidoptera; family Noctuidae; genus Plusia; species Plusia festucae. The sequence goes on from OX494431.1 coordinate 13,215,171, forward strand.
TCTTGCCTCAAGAAAATTACCATGGAATTTAAAATGCCATAGGTTCGCAGCCTACAAGGAAATATTAAATATACTAATAAATCTAGAAACAGTATTTACTTTTTTATTGTTTAGGAAATGTAACCAGTTTAAAAGTATTTTTTTAGGCTCATTAGACCTCATTGATTGTTGTCATAATTTACTACTTAGTTCAAAATTATGTTTACCTTCCCAAAACTTCATGCTGATCAAAATTCGGTGGCACTTTTTCAAGCATTTCTTTAGTCTGTCTGTAAACTGAAGCCTCTCGGGTTTCTCCGCCGCCCGAACTAGACTCTTTGGGTTGGATAGACAAGATTGTATCCAAAAGTTCTTGGGTTGTATTCCGCTGGTAACTAAAGTGATGAATTATCTCACATATAGTCGTTAGCTTGATTAGAGTACAAACAATTAAGTCATTCGATTAGGTATATTAACTTACGTAATATCGGCATTGGTGTGCAAACCATACGCTTGGGGCGGATCTACTGTTTTCATTGTTTCAATTTCTTCTACATACTCAGGTATGTTTTTGAACTTCATAATGCCATAACCCTTGTAGAACTGGAAGTCATCAGAGAACAGCTGGTCTGAGAACCACACCCTGCAGAAAGTGACGAGCAGCCGCGTGTCATAGTCGTCGGTCACACGCCCGCCATATTGTACCGCAGATACCATATATCTAGGAACAAGTATTTTATGATGTATGGGAAAATAAACATGTTTTACATAGTACCTAAAGTGTATTTTTTTTGTACGCTTGTAATTTGATTCTTACCGCACAGTTGTCCAGCTAACTTGATGACCTGGTTCTAGGGCATCCAGGTGGTTCTGTACGAACATGCAGGATGCTAGCCAGTCGGCTGAATTAAACTCGTAAGGAATATTCCATCCGAGAGGTCCAAATTTCCTTCTCTCCTGTACCACAGTATGCAGGAAGGATATGGTGTATATCAGCGGCAGATAGAACGGATTGTCACTGTAGTCGAGGAAATCTTGACTCATTGAGTCGTAGGTTCTCATTAAACCGGCTTTAATACCTATAATAAAGAGCATCAGTAAAGTTTCTATAGTTTATTTCAGTAGAAAAAATAATTCAAACATGCGTTACCTGACGGTGGTTCACAAGTATACTTGATAGACATTTGCAATAGCGTGATAGGAAACTTTGGATGAACCTCTGTGGTAATCCAGAGCCTAAAACAGCGCAATGAGTAAATCACTTAATTAAGTAATTTGCTTGAACATGATGGATCTTTATGCAATTTAACTTAAAAATTATCACACCTAAATAGCTCGTGGACCTGTTCCGGGTCTCTTTCAAGTTCTCCAAACTGCTCCATCACCTCTGTCATGTACTCCAACCCCAAGTGACAGTTCTGGAGCAGCACCCATAAGCCCTAGTACAAGGGTACATTAATTATATAATAAGTATGTATCTAACATTTTAGTAACAAGAAAACTACTCTTTACCTCTTTGAGACCACGATCAATCAGTTTTCTCGCATGAATTTCTTGTCCTTGCCCCATCGATATAGATGAACACACAGTTTCCATTCGTTTTGCAGTCATCTCGATTGAAGGAGTTGGATCAGAACCCATAGCTAGGAACCCAATTAGAGGAACTAACGGTCGTGACTCTAACACCATTTGCTAAAATGAATCAAATAAAAATTATATTATAAATTAACAAAATAACGATGTTATTGTCAAAAAGTACATCGAGATAGCAAAATAAGAAAATAAATTACCTCGTAATTAACAATAACGGCTTCAGAGTATCGAGATCCCATAGAGTTTACAACGTACTTCCTATGAAAGTAAATCATATGCTATTAAAAATAAAGCCTATTTGATTTAGTTGAAAGTAGCGTTAGACAGTTTATCAACTAACAAGCTCTGCGCTAGAGTTCTGTCTGGACACCACGCGCGAACCACCAACAGTTTCCTGAACACGTCCATCGTGTGATAGCCGTCCGGTAATGGTTCGTCTTCAGGGGCTTCCTTGTCGAACCTTCAAAATTAACAAACAGTTATTACACATTCAACTATTAGTTGTCTGTAATAATCAACGGTTATAAGACTTACCAAGTCTTCCATCCTTTCTCATTATTGCAAATTTGGTTCAAAATGTTAGAGAACTGCCTCAAACTGGATAATTGTACTAAGTTTAGCCATGACATATCCGTTATCCACTTATAGGGTTTGGGAGCACACGTATTAAGATCCAAAGCTGCTCCACCTACGATTAAAATAACAGACAGTACAGCAACTTATAAGTAATTCTGACCTCATAAAGCCAAAATCTCACCTTTAATGAATGTCTGGAATTCTTCAAATGTTAAATATTCTTTTTGCATGTCTATCTTCAGTGTCAGTAGTACCGTAAATAGGTACTTGTGCTTTTCATAAAAACCACGGCTAATGTACTTAAAAACGTCAAAAGTCTAGAAATATGAAGACAAGTTAGAGAATTGGTTTATAAATATTTGGACATGATAATTTAAGGATTAAGAAAATGTTGTTATTGTAATACCAAGTAGTCGATGATAAAGGCGATCCTTCTGACAGTGATGGGGCTCTGCGGTGAGCGCTCCATGGAGATGTCGAAGCGCTCGAGGAACTGCGCCAGCGACGTCTGGTACATATTGCACACCAGCGACATGTTGCACACCAGGAAATATAGCACCGAGCCGCGCGTCGCTACAGGTCGGTATTCTTCTCTAGCTGCATTGATCTTCATCTCCGTCTCTTTCGCTACATCTAGCTTTTCTTTAACCTGGTGTTAGTATAGCGGAAGTAATTTAGTTCTTATCAATCAAACATTACAGGTAATAATCGTAGGTCTATTGTATATCAGAACTGAGAAATGCACACTCATCTGTCACCTTTGCTACTTTAAATAAGTTATGCCTATACCTCGGTTGCTGTTGCTTTTGTAGTGTTTAGCACTTGTATCAATGACACATCTTCAACAAGCGAGCCCTGAATGGTGGTTAATTTATGAAGTAGATTAGCCTCTAATTCTTGCATCTTTCGTCGATTGGTCGTCACGTCCATAATCAATTGTGTTCGCTCTGCTTCCATTTCTGCTTTCTCTGTCAAGATTACGCGCCCGAGTAGCTGATCTTCAAGACCTAGAAAAACCAACATTTTCATGTCGAGATTAAAAGCCATATACGATGAAAAGTCTACATAATTATGTACCTAGAAATTAATAACTAACGAATGTTTATTACAACTTATAATTTTTTTAATAATTTATTACCTTGTATAGTAACTGTGAAGTCTATAATGGACGTTCGAGCCGAGATTTCAGGCGTATAAGCAGGGTTTGGTAGTTTTGTCGTTATGTAAATTTTATGCCCATCCATAACATCAATTTCCTTATCTCCCAGTTTTACCTTTAAATAAATGGCTAAATGAGTTCATTACCGGCAAAACACGCTTCATTAGATTTTTATTAAATTAGATACCTTGAATGTAGATCCTATTTTGATATAATTCTTCTCAAGAATGTTGTCAAGCACGGGATCTAGCTCTTCTGCAACATCTTCTATTAACATGGGTCTTCCTAAAGACACACAGTCCTCAACATGATTCCTGAAAAAAGGCACAAAAAAGGGTTCGGTACCGTTGTTCATTTTTCAAGCGGCGAAAGAAATACACGCTCTGTGAAAATATGTACGATTCAGCCCGCTCACAGACGGACGCCTAGACAACGGAGGCTTAGTAATAAAGCCCCATTGGCTTCCTTCGGATACAAAACACTAAAAATAATCCTTGGCAATCGCATATAATCATAGACTGACATCTACTATTAGCATTAGGTACTTTATTAAGAGTGAATTAAACACATATTTTGTGAGATAATTATTACCTGAAGTATTTGTGATTAAGAGTGGTCACAATTAAATCATTGTTCTTTTCCATATTCTTGATCCAAATCTTGCCCTGCGTCTGCGGGTCGATGAGCAGAGAGAACCGTGCGGCTTTTGTTACAATAATGCCATTTTGAATCGACAACTCGTCTGTTGGTAGCCCGCATAAAGTCCATTCACCAATCTATTAGATAGTAGATTTGAAATAATCATTATATGCAATCAAAAATATTAAGAAAAATGGTAAGAGTGTACTCTGGACTTGGCCATCCATTTAATAAGTGTTTCACGTAAATTAAAGATATGAGTTGTAAGCTTAAAATGACGATTTGGGAATATTTCCTATGATGATATTGTAAAGATTTGAAATAAATAAATAAAATATCATTGGAATAAGTAATGCATGCAAACGCACTGTAGCAGTATCCGTCAACTCTTCTGTAATATGTAAATTCATGGAGACGGGGATTTTCCTTCTTAACAATTCACCTAGCCAACTCTTTATTAGCAATCCTCGGAATTCTTGGTTAAATGGTCCAGAGTAAGATAAGAATCTGAAAAACATTAATGGAAACATATTTACATTTAAATTCTGGCTGTGGATGAGAGAAAGTGTACTTTATTGTTTGGCCTGACTAATCAGCTCTCGCACCCGGTGAGCAGCAGGATGTCCCCGACGAGCCTCTCAATCTCGGACTTGAAGAGCGCGGACTGCTCGGTCCAGCGCACGCGCTCGCCGCTCAGCCCGTTGATAAGCGCGGTGGCGGCATCCATCTTCTGCTGGCATTTGGCCGCGTCGTCCAGGACCGCCTGCTTAAGTGTCATCGCGTCGTCGAACTGCTTCTGCACGTGTGCTAACTCACGCTGTCAAAATATTTCAAGGAATTAACATTTTTCTATAAAGCTTAATCTGGGTCGCTTCTTGTTAACCCCTTGTGCTAAGCTCACTCATGTTACGAGGGAGTTCATGTCTCAGTGCAATAAACCGGTTTCGAACAGGCAACCCTCGGCTACCGCCGCTTCTCAAAACTTGTACCAGTGTTTTATTTATTATATATCTGCATTTACAGTGAGATCAAACCTCCTTGGCCTCTAATTGCGCCTCAGCTGCCTCCAGCTCCTTTTTGGCAGCCTGGTACTTCCCTTGCATCACTGCCAAGTTCGCTTTAAGAGGTAACACGTCTTTGTTTACGCCGTAGAACTGCGCCATGGCGATAGTCCACGAAATAAGACCAGCAACGTTACCGCAAGCTAGTTTAGCCGCTTCAAATGTATACTGGCTGAAATATTGTTTTTGATCTTTTTAATAGTTTTTTTTTCTTAAATCTAGCCGTTACAACTGTGTTATGTTACACCAACTTTACCTGTAATTGAAGTAAGGTTGCAATAAATCAACCATTTCAGCATTTATATCGTCTTTTGGGTAGTTCTTTAAATTATTTAAAAATCTTGCATCCGCCATTACCTATTGACATAAAAACTTACTAAAAAGAAAAAAGACAAGTTTGTTTGTTCATCATTAGGGGCATTAGGTTTTAACTGATCCACGACTAGAATGACTATTAATGAATACAACTTGTTTTCTTTGCATAATATGATATAGTTATATGGTATAGTTATATGCATATAGGTATAGTTATATGCATGCGGGTCAAACGCATAACCCTTCTTTTTTTACTTCGCTGCAGATTCAATATAATTATTTAAATTTGGATCCAGCCAGCTTTTAAAAGACATTTAATACACAAATGTTGAAAATGCCAAAAAAAATTGTTATGTTCCTATACCTTCAAGGATTCTGCCCAGGAAGCAGTCAAGAACTGTTTCTCGGCGTCTGGCTTTACAGGATCGATTCGTTTTCTAAATAACAAAATGACGGCATCCATAATGAGCGTGATAAGGAAGGGTGGTTTTCCAAGTTTCCTGACTGTCGCAATGTCTGCGGCATTAATGGTCTGTAAAAGATCAGGCGTGAGATTTGAACAGATTTTTATTCTAGTATTGAAAATAAGTGTGTGGGCTACGAACTAGCAATGCAGCTTCCGCAGCCTCGAGCGCTGGCTTGGCGTCGGCAAGTTTTTCTTCTGCTATTGCGGTCTCAGCTGCGATAACGCTGACGAGTTTTACGGCTCGCTCTTTTACTTCTAGCACTTCTGCTTTCACGACCTCTGCTGCAGCTTGCGATTCTGCTACGGCCTCTAGCACCTGTAGCAAACATTCATGTAAGAAAATTCACCACGGCTGAAAATAAAGTCTTAATAGTAAACATACCTCTTCGGCTTTAGCTGTAGCTTCCTTAATTTCTAGTTCTTTCACTTCTAATTCTTGTCTTAAAATGTCGACACTCGCTGCAGCTTCAACTAGTTTGCTAAGGCCTGTCGTCATTCTATAAAAATGTAATAAACCTAGTGACAATTTTTTCTTTTATTTATAAAGAACATAAAAGGACGGATCATACCTTCTTGCCATTTCTGCGATATATGAGTGTTTTTCTTTGTATAATCTTTTGTATCCTTCCAGGAATGACAAATATGATTTAGGAGTGACATGAGTCTGCCTTCTAAATCTATCGTAATAAATGACGCAAGTATCTGCCACGTTGTCTTGTACAATGCCCATCATCTCTATCAATTGTTGCTTTGTATCCGTAGAACACACCACCTTAAAAATACATACAAGAATCAGTGCGTTTATCTTTCTGAATTAGGTACATATTTTGTTACTATTAATACCAATCGTAATTGAAATTGACCTGAAATTCCCATAAAAAGTGGTGTGCAACTTCTATCAGTGCTTCTTTAGGCCATTTTTGGAACCAGTCCATTGTTGAACCCGATATGAGACCAGGAAATTTCAAAGCTCGACTTCTAAATTTTTCTCCCACCTAGAAGAAAACGCTAGCTGTATGCATTTAAATTATTATTTATACGTAGCTATGTTACATGCAACAAAAGAGTTAGTGAGACGCAATGAGTAACATTATTATTTACATACAATTGATAAAACTTTTTACTCACGGGTGAAAAACATAGTACAACATGTAGGTTGGCTCTCGACCGTATGATAAAGTATTCGTATAACACATCCGGAACAGGGATTCTTCTCGGAGCAAATTTTTTCATGATTGGAGCTAGCTCATTCAAAATCTCATCTAAGAAGAATTTACCGATGTTTATTGATTATTCTTAAAAATCTTTTTTGTTAATTGAAACAGATATGGCTTACCCATTTCATCCTTAGGAAACAGGTTGGCGATTTCTCCTGAGCTGAGAATATTATTGAGGAACTCTAGGAACTGCTCGTCCTTGATGTCGTTGTCGGTGAATATGAAGGTGATGCCGCGTCCCTGCAGGCCGGCGACGCGGTACAACACCTTTATGTCGTCCATGAAGTTGTTGACGTTATAAGATCTAAAATTGTCACAACGCTTCTGAGCTAAGCTCTTTTTACTTGGTCTACTCGTATTACTGAGGTATTACTTACCTAGTTAGAGTAATTTGATAAAATGAAAAGTTGGCTATAAACGAAGCTAATTTCGTCAGACTTTGTTTTCCGGAGCCACCTACTCCCACCAATAAAGCGTTACCACTGAAAATATATATTAATGGATAGCCTCCGCTACTTTCGTCTTATAATCTTTAGAAACGATTACAATTTTTATTTTACGATACATCAACTAACCGAGGAGTGTTAATTATTCTGGATATAATGAAGAGGTGGACCATCGCATCATGGAAAAATACTAAGTCCAGGCGAGCGCCCCTAATCTGTTCAGTGAAGAGTTGTTGGAACGAAGAGAGTTTATTGAGTACAAACTCCCAGCTGCAATTATACAAAATTATTGCTATTATAATCCTAATTTATAATAAAACTTAAACAGTTTTTACAATTGAAAAAAGTTGGAATATTATAAAACAATATGCGGTGTGACAGCAGTACTTTAACCACACACGTGGCCGAATTTTAAGTATGATTATTTTGTTATCGTAGTTGTAATATATTTGTAACTAATGGTTGTATCTTAACTGCGTGCCAATAAATTCATTATTTATTAATAAAATATAATTTCATAATAATTATATTTAAACACTAACGAGGGTAGTTCTTCATATATTTTGGGCGCATCAAGACTAAAGTCCTCGTCCTCCTCTCCCGTCGGTTCGATTGGTTCACGTAAGAAGTTCACAAAGTATGTTTCCCCTTCGGGAAAATCCTGTTCTACATCAGGTAATTCCGCGGCAGCTGTTTTCCAGAAATTCGATACAAACCAATTCTTATCTTCGAATGTTGTGAATCTAAACAAATATGAAATTGTAATCTTAATTATTTTCTCTGGTGACTTTATTTGCTATTTATATTTTCTACATACCTGTCTGAAATAACTCTTAAACATTCGTGGAACCAAAGCTTGAGCGCCGTTTTAATAGAAGGCAGCTCTTCTTTCTTGATAAATAGAATTCCTTCCCAAATACGAGACAGATCCCTCAGGTTAAACACATAATGGAATTTCGCTGGTGTTGGTAACATTTTAACCTGTTTAATTTATTTGATATTAAAACTTTCACCCCTCTGTTTCTCCTGATATTCATCGATTTTGTTTATATTTTTAATAATTATTTTAACACCTGATGTTAAAAAAAAACACATAAGTACCTTGGTCTGTTGCCAGATGATACGTGTAACTGTCACAAGCCTTGGCATAAACCCAACAATAAGTTTATCAAACCGCGATTTACAGAAATATCCAGCGCTTATAGTTTCTGAAATCATGTAATTGTCATTAAAATAAATGCATACATTTGGTATAAATATGTGTTACCTAAGTCTTATACGTGTACTATACATAGTAAAGATTTAAACAGCAGGTTTGATTTACTTAAGAACTAGGTACATTGAATTACAGTTTTATAACATCATAGAACTCCACATTTGATCGGTAGATGTTTAAAACTTGAAAAGATAAAATGGTGTTAATTAATAGGGCCAGTCAGAATGACTTTTTTCCTAAAAAGAGTGTTAAGAAACTTATTTAAGAGATACAGTTACCAAAAATCTTGTCCATAGAAACATTGCTGGGAAGTGTACAGTTGAAAATGTTAAACTGTCTCTTCAACCTTGGAGGTATATCATTGCGACCGCCTCCTGTAAATTTACGAACCCTTTGCCTTTATTCATTTTCAGGAATAAAACTCACCATTTCTATACCCTAGGAAACATGGATAATAGCTAACCGGGATGTATCATGGCCCCAAACATCTGGATATCGGCAATAATTGTAAAGTCACCGGGTTTATCTAGTGAATAAAAGCCACCACTTTCCATCATTTGTCGCACTATTTCATTCGTCACCTAAAATTGAAAATTTTGTGTAAAGTTGTTTAGTGGACAATCTCACTAATGCAACAAGTCGAACTATATCATAATATGGTGGCGACCTACTAAGCTGTAGACGAAAAATAATTATAGCCGTATTTAACAAAAGCTTTTGTCTACCTGATCACCCCATTCATTAATTACGGGCATATTTATGTCATCTACGAACACCGTCATAGCTCTCCCGCCCGGAGGCCCATACGTCAGACCGACTCTCTTTTCCACGTACGACTCAATGATTCTCTACAATAATTTACATGAAATAAATATTTTATATGTGCATAAGACCACCCCTAGATAGGTTGCTGTTAACCAATCACTTACTTGCATCATATTTGGTGTAGTAGCCGACGAAAAGTTAATTATCTTGAATAATCTAACCTCGCTATCGTATTTCGTCATATAACTTTTTAACATGATGGTCTTGGCAGTACCTTGCTCGCCAATAAGTAGCACGGCCTTATCCTGCTTAGCTATAGTATCAATCAGGAACGTAATACAAACATTATCTACGTTCGGTACTAGAATCGACGCGTATTCTGGTATACTGTCGGAAGGGTAAATATAATCTTCAACATTCTCAGACCTGGATGATGAATGAAAATCGAACTATCATCAGACAATATCAAACATTTAAATGCAAGGTAAATTGTATATAACACTCACCAATGCTCCCACACACCAGCTGCATTAACCATGTACTCGAAGGGCATGATCCATTCCTTAGATTTTGCACCGGGCCAGTCCAGTTTGACGGGCAGCTTAGTCATAAACTCGGCCATGCGCGTGCGCATGTCTAGCTCCAGCACCGCCCCCAAAGACCACATCATCGCGAAAATAAAGAGACGCTCAAGATGACGATCGGTGTGGGGTTCTGCAAGACTTAAAGACTTAAGCTTCGTGTTTTTGTTTTTCAAGTATTACGACCCGAAAGATTTAAGAGCTGTTTTTATACCAGTTTTTATTTAATAAAAATGGAAAAGCGCAAGTATTGAGTTGATTTTAATCTAATAAAAAACAACTTACTGCCACCGGGTACCTCAATTTGTAATAATCCAGTCAACACATCTATGCATTGTCTAAACAGAAATATGAAAACTATTAGCATGCTTCCAGAAATAGAGTATTTATTGCCTTTAGGTAGAACAAATTATACCTTATGTATATAGCTTCCAGGAGTTTCATTTTAGCTATTAGCTTCTGTTGCACGAACGTATGCACCTCATCGTATATTTTTTTAAAAGCATTCCTTAAAACTTCACTTTCTCTTCGCTCCCGACTCTTGAGCCACCGCTGTTGATTTTAAAGCAAAATTAAGTTAAATTGATATGAATATACGATTAAAAAATATATACGTCTGGTTTGAGTTTTGTGTGGACACAGAATAGCACAAAAATTGTTATAAGTAATTTTAGCATTTTCGTTTTTTTGTAATAATTATTTTATTTTATTACCTCTAATATAGGTTGCCATTTAAGCACTGAAGAAGACAAGAACACCATGCCCATCCGGCTGACAGTAGCGGGAGAGGCGTTATCAACGTTGTCTGGCTCGAACACCAGCTTACTATTTTGAGCCATAGTTATACGGTCACCATTTGCCAAAGTTAAGGTCTTATTGTCATCCAAAACAGAATTTAAATTTTCAATCCACACAGCATCGACTGGGCCATCTACAAAGACAATTCTACTAAATTGTATTTCATAATTACCTTTAACCTATGACCAATCTCATTATATACTATTCATACCTAAGACAATCCAAGTTGTATCAGTCTTTTTTACTTTTAATGCTCTCCGCCACAAAGTAGAGAAAATGCCATCAGTCCAATCATTTGTTGCAACATCTAAACGCCCAAACATTTGAGGTGCTGTTATTGCCTAAAAGTTTGCCATCTCATGAGATCTCAAGAGATAAAACCCCTAAAAATCTAGAATAAATATCAAACTTAAGAACCATACCTTAGGGTTCATTCTCATTTCCCTGTGTGGTTTACCAAGTTCAGTGAGCGCCGCCATCAGAGTGTGTATGCAGGTTGTTTTACCTGAACCGGTAGGACCCATCGTCATCAAGCCGTGCCTCACCAGAGAAGTCTCGAACAACTGTATGATCTTCAAGTTCCAGTCGGGATGGTTTACAAGACCAGTTCGTGATGTGACAGAGTTAATGGCGTTTTGCATTTCCCTACAACATTACAAAATTGTTTAGCATAATTTAATTTATGAAGTTCACATTTCTTGAATTACAGTATTTACCTCTGGACAGTTTGAGTTAACTTCATGCCGGGGAACAAATCCTCTATCAATGAAATAAACAGAGGTTCGTCTTCGTCTACTAGTTTAGATACATTCATTTCCCTGTAACATAATAAAATTGATGAGTCTTCCTTTATGAAATTATTTCCTCATTATTTTTTCAGAATAACATTACTCACTTCAATACTCTCATCATTATATTCTCTTCGGTACTATCTGGATTGGCTCGTTTCTGTGCCCCCATAGTTCGCAAGACGGACAGAATATTCCGCAATCCAAAGTCGTAATGCACCTGCTTCGACAGCTGCTCTTCGCAGAGTTTGTACAGCGTGAAAAATTTACGAGCTGAATAATGAATTTAACAGTAAAGACAATCTTACTTTCAGGTCTAAGAAGACATTACAAAATATCTCATGACATTGAGTAAATACCTAGAACGATATTATCTTTAAAGCCACAACTGGCCAGTTTCACGCGAATAATAATCTGCCTGTCCGGTACCATCATTGCCACTGAGCGGAATTGGATCTTCAAATTCTCGGGCAGCTCTTGTCGTCCCGCGTAGCCAGGGTTCATAGTGATGATGAAAGCGAACTCAGGATTCAAACTCACAGTATCGCCGTCGCTGGATAAAATATTACACACAATAAAAATACATGTTTACCAGTTTTGTTTCTAGTGAATTGTAAAATTTGGCAATACCTGAATATGAAGAATTCTCGCTTTTCTCTTCTGGCGGTCAGACAAATGTAGATTTGCTGCGCTGCCACGGAGAGCACGGGCAGCTCAATGCGATTGAACTCGTCGAAGCAGCCCCACGTGCCCGACTGGGCCAAGCCCTTGTAGATGCGGCCCAAACCTGATGAACATGAACAACGTGCTGGATTCAGTGAGCGTCTGGCAGGTAGGCAACAAGTACGCGTAAGGTACAAGCAGGCACCTCGGAAGTCCATCTGGTCGGAGCAGTTGAAGACAATGACGAGCTTGCCGAGCGTGCGACCCATGTCCTTGGTGGTCTCGGTTTTGCCGGTGCCGGCGGGCCCGGCGGGCGCACCGCCCATGCTCATGCCAATGGCTTGGGACAGCGTGATATAACATCGATCCGTCAACGGCGTGATCACCAGCCTTTCCGTTATGCCCAGGTACTCATTCTGTATTCAGTAAGATGTTAAATTAAAATATTTAATTACGCAGTTACGTTAGTAAGTCCAAGACTTACCTGGTATAAGAAATCAACGTCCGTTATTGATACTAGGCAGTCGTCAGTATCTTCGTTATAGTAGAAACGTGCTTGCTTCTGCCATTCGAAATCCATTGGCGATTTGATTCTCATTCTCACCAAATCGTCAAATATATCTCTATAATTAAAATTACTAAATTATATACCGCACAACATCGAAGTTACTATGTGTCTTCAATTTCGAACAATATCTCGTATCTGTAACAATAGGGTACTTGCCTTTGATGTACATGGATAGTAATCATAGTCTCAATAAGAGTCCTGTCTAATGGGACTAATTCCTTTACTGTCTGATCAATGAGACCATTCAATAGATCGAGAAACTTCTGATTAGTGGTTCTCATTATAAAACGATCAACTCTTGACTTTTTTAGAGCATATTCCGCATCACTTGTCCAAAGAATTTGCATTCCAAGTATGGCGGCCTACAACGAAATAAATTTAATGATCAAGATTTTTACTATAAGCTAAAGCTAACAATATCTACTCATTCGTACCATTTGTTGTAGGTATATGTAGGGATATCAAGCAGCACAATAAAAAACTCTACCTGGCCAGGAAAATTCCAAAATCCCTGCAAAAATTCAAAGTCTGGATCTCCGGACAATGTTTGAGCTATGTTAGCTATAACATTTTTAACAGTATCTTTCATTGTGTCCAATAAAGTGTTCAACCAGATCTGTAGCAAATAAGTTACCCATAATACCATTACATTATTCCATGAAATCCAATTTGAACCTAAAATCCAGAATCAGATGATGATGAGCACAAGCAACACGTTACGAAGATAGCAGATTTTCTTTCTTATTCTAGAGAAAGGATAAGAAAGCGATTGATACAGGCAAGAAACATTTGAATATACTTGGGTTTTTGTCAAAGTTTTGTATTCCATGCTAATTTTCCAACTATCTAAATTATGCTATGTAAACACAAACCTCTACGCCACCCAGGCATGCCACTGGTCTTTCAAGGACAATAGTCTCCCCGTTATCAGAATTCATATTAATAATGCACTCCTTATCATCAAAGTCAACTGTGTACATTGCGTCGAAAATACTTGGTAGATGAGGCTAAAACACACATCAATTGTATTAGTTTTATAATTAATCTGATTAATAATTCAAATATTATTTAGGGAACAGGCTAAAAGGAAAACAAATATTTGATTAAACCTGTATAGAGTGAGGATCTGATGCCTGTCCAAGTATCTCTAGTAGGACCGGATCTGACACAAAGAAGAACCTCGGAAAAATAAGTCGCTTCGTCTCTAAGTAACCAGTGAGTGACTTCTGACACGCTTCCAGTTGCTCGTACAGATGTGGTAAGAGCTGTTTCAGAGTGTCGTCCGAAGTGCATGTCTCCACACAGTTCACTATGTCACGCGCACGGTACATTATTTTAACATAAGTTTTGTCAATGCCCTGAAAATATAAATATTAGACGGTTTTAAGTTCCATCAGCGTTATAAAGAGAAACTAGGAAATACTGTCAATTCTTTTAAGATATTCTCGTGCCAAATTCCTAAATGTAAATAATAACGTACCGCAAATCGCTTCGCTTCAGCCGGCAGTTGTTTGGCGATGTCGCCACCAACAAAGACAGCTTCTAAATACATCCACAAGTTTTGAACTTGCAACCATTTCTCTAAGATGTCACTTGTGTTGACCAATTTGTTAATCCACAATATAATATTTTTCTTGAATGGTGGGTTATATCTACAACGAACATCACAAAAGAAAATGAAAAAAATGAGTATGTATTGTAGTATTTTTTCTTTATTATAAATTGAAATATGGAAACCGACGAAGAATTTGTATGAATTCAATAATAAAGTACGAGTTATTGACCTGTTTGAAGCCAAGGAGTTCAGGATCATTAGCGAATCTTCAAGCAAAGTAATTATGTCAAGCGTATCCTGCGGCTTAATTAAAAGCTCCCCTCTGTTTTTGAAATTAGCAAACGACAAGTCGATCACGGCCCAGTCGGCATTCACTTGTTTTAATTTTGCTTCTATGTCCTTTTCTTTAACGGCGCTTATACAAATGTCCTGCAAAACTCGAGGTACTTAGTTAGTTAAATGTAATAAATCTGTTGGGTTACAGAAGATCATAATGTTGAACGTGCCGTGAACTTACTTCAACATCTTCCTTGTATTTTAAAAGAGGTGCCTCCATCACATTTGCCAATGTAAATGATTCTGACTTCACATCCAGTACGCAATCTAAAATGGGAATAGTTCAGTACCGTTTTACTTCCTACTAAATTAGTAAACGTATATTTATATTAACCCATAAGCTTTTCCAATCTATTCCAATGTCTTTCCTTCATGGCTTTGTCGGCCATTAACTCCAATAACGGGCAAGTCTGGTTGAAATCATCTATCTTTTGCTTCAAAACTAAAAAAGCCGGCCAGTCTTTCATGCCTTTTGGCAGTCGTCGACATCTATAAGTAATTTTGAGATTAAATATTTTTATCATCGATACTAATAATATATTTAAAAGAGTAAGGACGCATTTCTCTATTCATGGATCCGGTAAGGTCACCAATAGACTATGACTTACAAGTGCTAGTAATCATAAATATTTTACCTGACATCAAATTCTGCAAGCTGTGCAACAATTTGTTCTATATCGATGTCCACCCAAGGTGTTTCAAAATAGCCGTCTATAGAATTAATTACAGCTAGATACAAGCTATACCTGTTAAAAGTATTTTTAGTAAAATCCTAATCTTATAATCATACCAAGGTATTTGATTATTGATTGTTGTCGTGTTACATACAATTTATTAAGCAAGTTAAACTCCTTTTTCTTCTGATGCAATATAGGATAATCTTGGACTTCCATTCCAAATAACTTTTCGCCGCTTGAGTACATTTCAAATCGACGCCACAAATCATCAAATCTTGATTGGAATAGTATGACCCTTTAAGTCACAAATAAAATATAAAGTAGAGAACTGCACATTGCAAATTATATAAAAAAATTTTTTTTTTTTCTGCAAAATTGTTTGTAAATACTTGTCGCTAGCATCTCGGGCTGATAATCCAGGTGTCATGGGTCCAGTTGCCTCATAATCTGCATCAAATTTCAGAACATCTGCTAGGAAGGTTGCAACGCCTTCAGTCAGCTCTTTCTGTAGTGGGCCTTGCATATCCACTATCTTTTGTTGCACATTTTGAGACTAAATAATTGAATTCGAAGATTAATTTATGATACATTTCAGTATAAAAAATATTTACGAACTGAAACATACAGTTTTCAACATATATTGGAAAGCGTGACGTAACCCGCCGACCAAGTCGGCATCTTCTTTCGAAATGTCTATATTAAATTGATTGAATGTCGCGTAACTTTCTTCGATAACATCCAATTCCATATCCATTCTAAAACGATTTAAAGAGATCGTATATTACTTGTATAGCAATATATAAAGGTACATACAAAACATGTTTGAATAGAGCCGAACAATATCAAAAGCTAGACGTTTAATTTTAAAAACAATCACCCAATGAATTCCTCTCTTATAAGCTCGAGGCACATCATAGCCACCCGGACGTCATCCAAATCTTTTATCTTCTTGTTCAACGTTTTCATACGATCGTGTATAAATTGCATCATCTTCAACACTCGCTCTTTGTAAGCAAGACACAGGAGTTTACCCAAGGTCCTCTTCCACTCAATGGATTCCAAATGCAGTGCTAATTTAATACGCTCTGAAAAACACATCATGTTATAGTCCACCTCGTATTTGATCATAGGTGATATCAAGAGAACCATTGCTAACCCATATTTATTTGAATAGATCCAATTATGTGTCTTTCAGGCAATGCTAAGATTTCTTCAGTCTGCGCTTCGTACTTATTTAGAGTGTCCTTGATCACAACATTCAGAGGATTTGAATCAACAAACTCTTGTATTTGCTGTACTCGGTTTTCAGCCCATATAAAAGCAAATCTTCCATAACTCTATAAAATACAAACATCAATATCGGTTAAAGTTCAAAGGGAAGTTTTATTTTGTTTGGAATAATCTTTATCAATATACCCTCAGTAATTTTTCAATGTCTGACTTATACATGTACATCATTCCTTGTAAAGCCATCACAGATCTGACGATGTCTTTATGCTCGGACACCATTCTAAAATAGTTCCTAATACCGCTTACACTAGAGCAAGACCTAGACCCAGCTGCAATGATGAATTTATTATTCATTATACTAACCAAATTAGGTAGGGAAAATTATACCGAGCTATGAATGTGCGAGAGGGTTTTGTCTTACAGCAGACGCTACGTTTCGCAGTCGGCAACGACCCAGCTAACTTCTCCTTCTTTATTTGTTCCTGCTGACCCCACATGAACACGTTGCGATGTATATCCATTATACAATTTAGGACCACCTAGAAGCCACACCAGTTAGTAAGTAAGTAGTATATTAGTAGAAGTACCTCTTTAGTTATTTACTCGTACGTAAAAAAAAAGCATCAGCGGCCTAAATTCCGGATTTTTAACAATAGTTGCTTAATTTCTCCTTTCATGACGATATAAAAAAGATAGGTTGTAAATACGTCGGTCGATGATCATTATTTTTTTAGATTTTGTTAGAATATTTAGACTCTAGCTCTTGCTTTACATACGTTCAAATCTAAAAATGGGTCACCTGAGAAAACGAAGTTTGTATCTCCTCCAAAGTCGGTTTTATTAAAGTTCTTGGTATTTGTAAAAACATGTTAGTCAACATAAGCGGACTAAGACGTTTCTGTTCCTCTGGATCAGTGGTCATTGTGAGAAAACTAAAAGTTTTGAAACAATTTTTGTAGTTTATCTTAAAAAAAAAACAATTATGGATGTTGAGGTTCCAATGTGCATGTACCTAGTTACTTAGTTGATATTGTTACTCTTACCTAGAAACAGAGGCCCGTTTTCTTAACTTATCAAGGCTTTGTCTTGTGCATTTGATTAGTGATTCTAAGCATTTGGTAGCAAAATATGCAAAGAGTTCATTACATTCATTTACAGTGGGCACAACATCAAATCGTTCAATGTTCTCTATCTCCATAAATGCTAAAATCAATAGATTATTGAAATCCAAATTCATTACTATTGTTCATTTTTAAATTTCATTAGTGAAATCTTTACCTGCATCTTCAGGAAAAACTCTTGTTGCGGATGTTACTTGTTTTAAAACTTTCTCTATATCCAACCTTAAAATATGCATATTAATAATAGGACCAAGTAAGGCCAAAAAGGCTAATTTGTTGAATTACAAAAAAATACACAGCTGTGAAAATAATTAGGCTGAATACCTACTACTACTACTACCTAGCCGTTAAATATTTACCAATTATTTTTCAAATCTTGTATTTCTTTACTGGGCACACTATCCAAAAATTTATGGATAAGTTCAATTACTGCAATTTCGGCGTTCCACGATTTTTGCTGCAAATCTGACGCTGGTTGAAAGAAAGCATATTAGAAATAAAAAATAACTTCACCTATCCAATATTTTGAATCGGATGACCACTATCTAAGTACATCTACAACCATCTGCTAAATGAACTTGCCTATTTCATCACGTCTTACAAGATTATCCTCATATAGAGCTGTAGGATCTACTGCCTGATCAGGCAAATAAACCAACATCGTCGTAGAAATAGATGACAATATTGCATCAATGCGAGCTTCTTTAATGTCCACCACCTGAAAATAAATTAAGTTTCAGAATCGTTTCAGAACTTTCTGTTTAAACAGAAAATTTACACTTGTCATATACCTACACAAAGAACCGATATCTTTCATATTTACATCAATCTTATGTACGCTTTGCGAAATATACGATAAGAGAGGCCGTCATGCAGCTTTTGCAAATATCGAATGCCCGAATAACTTTTCGCACAATTTGCAAATGAGGCTACACTTGTGAGCGCGTTTTCTGGATGAGGTCTTTCGAGCCAGTTCAGCCTCCAGAAAAAGGCCAGAGAATTGGTATAAAAATAACTACGATAGCAAAGCGTACCCTGCAGTCGCAAGAATTGTTAGCTAGTTACATTCTCAGTCGACTGAGTGCGTTGCTCTCTGATCAAACAATTGACAGTGTGGAGAGTGGCCATGAAATGAATTTATCACCTCCTTAACGAACAAGTCTACTTCATCCAGAACTCGTTCGATGTTTTCACAATAGGAGGGTATTTCAAGAGAAGTCCATGTTATTGTTGATAAGCCTGGTTGAAACGCTGTCTCCAATTTTATCACTTGTGCGCGTAGTAACGGAAGGTAAAGCTTTGGCATATTTCTGGAAATGAAACAAACAGTCTATCGAAATAAATGTTTCACAAAAATGTTATTTAATTTTATAAGGTATAAAATTAAAATACCGTCTTATTTGGTTGTTTCTTTCTACCAAATACTTTATTTTCTCATAATTTCCTAAGATTTTATCTTTGCAGAAAGCTACTATTTGTGCGCCATCCGGTACACCTATAATTAATTAAAAAAGACTTATTACACAAAAGGTACCTTTGTTAAGAACTCTTATTGTATAATAAGTGTTATAGACTTACGAAGTCCTAACTGCCACATGTATTCAACTTCTCTGATACACTCAGGTATAAACATAGTGAAGTTAACTATGTACATGTTAGTCATTGGGTGTCGAATCAAAAGAGGAACTACCAGACCAAGTCTCACCTAGGAATAAAGAAACATGTTAGCAGGAATTCCTAAATGCAAAGTACCGGAATGCAATGAAAAATGTATTTATTCAACATCAGATTTACTGAAATAATTTCAATATTAATTTGCAAGAGGTTTACCTAAATATATAACTTACGTAATGTTTTTATAAATATTTGCATGTCACAAAACGACAAAATGTATATGGCGCTATTTTTACTATATTGACCAACTATATGTACCTACATTTTAAGCAAATAAAGATATTATTATTATTTGTATCTCTTTTAAATCACGGGCTATCCTCAGTAATGATAATACCCGGTCCTTTGAAAGGCTTACGTGGGGACACAGGTCCAACACGCAGAGGCCTTGTTGAGAACTTTACTCTAAAGTGGGATGGGGCACCTACCAGGGGCCACGCATCCCTGCTCTATGAAAGAACAGGCATGAGCGGCCCAAGGTAGTTACAAAACTATTGTGAAAATTATGGTGTTAAAACTAATTTGGGCTATTGATATGTATGGGTTACGTGGATTGGTTTTCTTATATAAAATCGGAAAACTATGTCACCTGCCTTTCTACACATGAAAATGTAAATAAATAGGCAGGTGGTGACTCGCCACTCACTAGATGGGCCCCCCAAACAACCGCCACTGCAGGCAGCAGGGGGCAACACCAGTGCGAGCGGCTAGGGGTGTCGAGCGGTGCGGCCCCGATTTCGCCATCGCGGGTCACAGTAGCGGACCCGGAGCGGGTTTCCTCGTTATTACGCCATTAGACACTTCCACCCCCGAGCATATAGCTCTAGCGACCCCTCTCTAGCCAGCCAGTTAAGGCAAGAAAGAGCTGGGAGCCCTCCCTAAAGAGTGACTCCCTGGAGCACTCAGGTCCGTTGTGTCGCTACTCACAAACAGCTCGCCACTAGCTGCCCTGCGGATGTATGCTCCTACATAGACCTTCAGATACATTTTTTATTTATATCTTAAGGTTGCAAAAAGCAAGTTAATATGCCCTCAGGTATTGCGTTATTCTCATGACGAGGTAACGACTTGCCCGAGGGGTTTTATTATTATTATTATTATTATTAAGGTAAAACATTTTTAATCTCGTGAATTCCTATTTTGCCACGATGATAAATATTAACATTTTTGCCGAAGTAATAAATCGTCTTTATAACGTTACCTGTCCCACATTTTCTGCCCAAGAGTAATGATAAATCAATTCGTATTCTGTGAAAACAATTGTCATTACATTGTAGAGCTTCACGCATCGCTGGGTATTCTGAAAATATATAAACTGTCTTTTTCACCAAACACACAACCTTCGTCTTAACCTCATACTTCAATCTGGAAATTGGTGCTTGTAGAACTTTCGAAATACAGTCATATTTGAATGAATATATGCGATCATCACTACAACTGATAAAAATAAATGTGTGATATAAAAGATACGGGTATATAATTTACATACCGTGTGTGTTATTACTTCGTGGTGTTGTTTGAATATCTGCATAGGTACTTTTATATTATTATTGTAAAATCTTATCCACATAAGACGTCCTGCAACGGGCGGCATATTTCGAGCTAGCTCTGGCTGATCCCTTTCTTCGTTGTACCTAAAACAGTACTGAATTCGTATTAACATAGATTTTTAACAAGACTTCTGAATAACTTGTCCAAAACTTTTATATGTATATACTTGGCAAGTAGAAAATTACAGTTTCAGTTTTAAAATAAATATTCCTTGCTTCATTACCTATCCCTGATGGATTCTATCTCAGAAGTAAATAGACTTATCAAGTCGTAATACTGATCTTCTATGTATAAACAGTCTAGTTTCAGTTTCTCAAATCTTGTTAATAGATGCAATGCAACCTCAGTTTTCGGGCACTTTTTGACACTCTGTAAATAAAATAAGAACCGACTTTTCACAGGAACTCAATCAAGGTTTATCAATGGTACAATTAAATTAAATCATATTACACTTATCATAAAGTTCTCAAGTAATATTTCCTGGTTGGCCACAGCATCTTTATATGTTTTATAGTCCTTATCGAAATCTGGACGCCTGTTCTAGAAAAAGTGGATAGATGGTTAAATACTCAATAGAAATTCTCTTTTATTTGTACCTAATACATGACCAAATCTGACCTGTGGTCTAGAGCGTCATATGTTTTGCTTGAAATAATTTTAAATAACTTATTGAAGTTAGCAGCGTACTCTTCAACACCCTCCAAAGTGGTTTTATTCAGCACATAGTACGATATATAGGTTTGGAAGAGATCGATAATCTATAAATTGAAGAAGAATAATTGCTTCATAATTCAAACCCCGCATTAGATTCAATATTAAGATTACGTCATTACTTTGAACATCTCATCATGTCTACTTGTCTACTTACTTTTGTAAGCCTTTTACGAAACGTTTCAAATTTTCCAAATATGTACATTTCCGAACAATCAAAAGGCCTTTCGTCTGAAGCTTCAATCATTGCTCTTTGAGTTTCGAAATAGCAATCACGGTAGAACTTATATAGACTCAAACAAAACTGAAAACATATTTTGTACAGGGTGTAAATTTATACTAAAATTGTAAATGTAAAATATTAAATTTTTAAAATACGTAGTTACTATTGTTTATAGGTAGCCGAAAGGTGAGTCCCGCTGCTGAAAATCCTATACGAAGGAAAAAAAATCAGGAAAATGGTTAATTACTTTTGCTTTGTCGATAAATTTGAGTTTGTCTTGATTCCAAATGTTCTTCTTTCCATGATTAGTCAGAAAATCCATACACATGTTTAGGATCTGATTGGTCACTTTGACCAGCAACGTGGAGATCTGTTTGGTGGTGTTATAGTACCGAGACGTCGCAAATATCATGCGGATGGTGTACAACAAACCGGGGATATATTGTTCCATTGTGTAGGGATCACATCTGTTGAATAGAGGCCGATGCTTAGTTAATTTTTTCATCAAGGTCAATCAAATTACTGACTCGTATAATGTTATTGTTGACGAGTTTTTTTCATCGATGTCAATTACCTGTACAATGGTTCACAATATTTCTCCAACGCGTACAAATATCTCACGTTATCGAAAGCTTCGTTGTAATAGTCTGTCACGTCGTTATCCAGCAGTTTCCACCTCTGAAAATAAAATTCTTTCGTACCAATTTGCTTGCAACGCTAAAATATTTACCAAACTCTAAGAAACGCCATCCATAATTATTATTGTGTCCACATGCTAACCTTCAACAGTTTCGACTTTGCTCGTATCAAGGTGTGTATGTACATCACGGTAGGTTCACTTTTGATATGCTCAATGATAGATGTGAAAATAGTAAGCTGACGTCGCCAATGGTCCAACTCAGCTAACGGCCCAATGTTAGAAGGTTCCCGGCGCAGTTGCTGGCTCTGCACTAAAACCTACACAATGGTAAGGATTGGTAAGTTTCAGAGCCGAATACTGAAACTTCAATCAATTTGAAGCCGCCGTTAAGTCTCATGCTGTCTCTGTCTCTTTCAAGTGCGAAGAAGCAACAGATAGAAATTTAAGAACATCTTAAAGTTAATTTGCGTTTCAGTATTCGCGGCTAGAGCCATAATATAAGAGTGGGTAAATATGATAAGTTCCTTACGTTATAATTATGTCAAAGAATCAAGATCATATAGTTTATATGTTAGTTTCATCAAGACCATATTATTATTATAATTAGACGGGCCTGTTGGTCTAGTGGTTAATGATCCTGACTGCTAAGCCGGAGGGCGTGAGTTCGATTCCCACCAAGGACAAATCTTTGTGTGATGAGCACGATCATTTTTCTGTATCTGGGTGTTACTTATCTATAATATATTATGTAAGTATTTAGAAATATATAAGTATGCTTATCAGTTGTCTGGTTGCCATAGTACAGGCTCTGCCTAGTTTGGGATCAGATGGCCGTGTGTGAGCTGTCCTAAGATGATTATTATTATTATTATATACCTACTTCTTATGTAGGTAAGCTACAAACGAAAGAATCATTTTAATTATCATGCCAAGTAAGTGTGTTGCTCGAAGGGTACTTTACCATAGTTATTTGACGCATCCATTGTTTCACAAAGGAAC
This sequence comes from Plusia festucae, assembly GCA_950381575.1. Taxonomy (NCBI): domain Eukaryota; kingdom Metazoa; phylum Arthropoda; class Insecta; order Lepidoptera; family Noctuidae; genus Plusia; species Plusia festucae. The sequence continues at coordinate 13,238,718 of OX494431.1, forward strand.
ATATTTCTACTAAAACGTGAGTTTTAGTGATTGCTTGTTTCATTTTATCGTGATCAGATAACTCATCTTCATACAACGAATAATTAATTTTAAATCTTGCGCAACAATCCAAATCGGTTTTTGTTTCTACAAAATTAATACATTTATGGAGACTTAATTATAATATTATAAAGCTGCAGAGTTTGTTTGTTTGGTTGAACTCGCTAATCTGCAGGTTCGAATTGAAAAAATCTTTCTACCTACTACGACCAATAAAAGTGGAGCATTAACGAGAAATTTTGGAATAAACGGCAAACTACTATTTTGAGAGCTTCTGTTTGCGTGCACTGCGTAAAAGGTCAGTTCCACAAAAAAGTGTGTTTGTTGGAATTGTGCCTTTAAAAGTTTTACTTCTCTGAGGTCCCGTTTTACCCTTTGGGTACGGGTCCCTGAAAACTAACAGCTACTTAGTAACTAGAATAAAGATCAAAAGTTAACTTACTGGCGAGGTAGTCAACAAATAGCATTATTTTTAAAATATAATATCTAATTATCTCTTCGCTCATGGGATTAGGGGGGTTTAAATCTCCCCAAGCTTTGCAAGCCTTCAGTGCCGGTACGTATACACGATGCATCGTCTTGTATACAGCTGACACTACGTTTTCAGTCTCTTGATTAATATCAAATTGCACGTAATAATAGTCCTAGAATTATAACAAATTGTTTACAAAACTATTTTTTTATTATTATTAGTGAATAAAATTCTTTAAATAAATCCACATACTTATTCATAGTGCTACACACGACAAACTGAAATACGTACCTGTTACAGTTTCATACTGAACTAGGTAATAGGAAAATTACACCATCGACATCACCCAAAACTAAACTATTATTACTATAGTCTTTTAATAGACTTTACGTAGGCCTAATAATAGGCCAGTCTGACGGGTTTAAAGGGTTATCCTATTCGTCCCCGAGCGGCGACCGGTCGCCGCATTACAATAAAAAATAAATTGTGTCTCATTAGCGGTGATTAGAGAGATTAAGGAGATATTTGCCTAGCGCTTGACCGATGACGATTGACGACTGATGGTACGTTCGGACGTACCAACTGTGTTGATATGACACAGTTTGAACGGCTTCACTATTCGTGCGCGTACCTACTCGCTTTCGAGGCGTTAAAGTTTTATGTTCGTACATAAATATCAAACTTAGCGCTCTAACGTTTGTGTTACATGAACAAAAGAAACAAACGAATTATTAAAACTATCATGTAACAAAACCCCTGTCCGATCCCTAAGACTATTTCGGTATCGTACTGCGAACACATATACGTAGCCATTAAATGGATTGGAGATTTTCTTTTTCCCCAGTGAAAATAATTAAATCAAAATAAGAACTGATCCAAGGCAACAGCAACACTGACCGCTCCTCAAAGTTCACGTACTTACTACCTACAGCTTTGTGTCAAAGAAGCCGCCTCTGCGAGACGGTTCATGAACTGTACCACGACTACCACGAATACGCCTTTGTTGGATCTGACAGGGGGGTATTGTTAACTACATGTTGTATAGTTTTAGGTACATAACTAATAAGATATAGTTAAGTACCTACTTTAGACATTCTACTCTAATAATAACTTACCTCAGCAACATTTCTACTATCGATTGCGTTTGTTTTTATTCTGTACATACACACACACTTGCCCTGTGTTCCAATAGAAGTTGCGTCAGATATGTATGATCTTTCTATTTTACCCTTCTGATTATGAATGTACCGACCTGAATCTAGAAACACAATTTTCATGACAATTCTTAGTTTCCCATCGACAGTTCAGAAGTAAGCTGAAGTCATGATATAAAAGTTACCCATTTTGACAGGAGGAAGTAATGCATCACATACGATTATACACTTTCTACCACCATCAGCTATTGCACTGTCTAACAAGTCTATATGAATATTTGCATCATAAACACCTTCCTGTAAGAATATGCGCTGTTAGGCAATTAGGTAGGTATAGATAGCCAAAACAGTCGATAAACACAATCAGATTATCAAAACAGCTAATCGTAATCGAATTCGTATGCACATTTTAGCAGGTTCCAACCCAGGTATGAAACAATGTGACTTTTTCAAAGTTATATATACATTCTTAATTATTCTAAGACACCTTTTAACAAACGGTGGGAAAACATCGTGAGGAAACCTGGATTGAAGTCTGAAATCGCCAACCCGCAGTGAGCCAGCGTGGTGATAAATTATCGTTCCTTCCCTATTATGGTAGCCTGTGCCCAGCAGTGGTACATTTATAGACCGGTATTTTTATATATTCCATAGGTGATTCCTAGTACAAACTTAGTCTATGGATCTACCGACAAAAAATACTGGGCCAACGTTTCATAATAGATCTTTGTACCATCGCCACGAAAAGAAGAAGTTTACTCAATTTATGGAGTTTAGATTATGACACTGCATGTTATATTCATCAACTTTTGTTGCTGACTTTACGTAGAGGTACTTCCGAATATCTTCTTTATTTCACTAATATCTATCATAAATCGTTTGTGACCTCATCACACTCAAACAGTTGGACCAGCCGTTTGTAATATTTTTCAACAATATAATCCTGTAGGTATATATAATTGCTTGTTTATTATAAAATTAAAAATGCTTACAAGCACGTAATCAGTTGTCCTATTTAACATAACAGCTGCATTTTCTAACAGAAACTTGTGCTGTTGTTTCAGTTCACTCATACGACAGCTACGATTTTCTTTTGCCTTGGCCTACAAAATAATCGAATTACATTTTTTGAACTTGAACACTAAATAAAACAATAAGGTATGTTCCGTTTATTTACTTGCTTGTCTTTATAAGACTCACGAGTTATACCCAACGTGCTCATTGATATTCTGCTCTTCTTTTGTATATCGTACAATCGAGAGCTGACGTCGAGTATGGCTTCTAGAGCCGTTCTGTCTACATCGACGCGTTCTTCATTGCAGGTCATAGGCATTGTAATCGTATAATCGGAGGGCCTCGCAGATGATATCCTTCTTTTGACCTCATCCATCATGTTTATGACGCCCTCAAATATCGTGACTTCAGAAGCCGTTTGTAAATCGGGCAAAATCTCTTCCTCTGCTTCAGCCATGATTTATTTTTACTCAATTTTATTATGGTTATTTATTGTTTTCCTCAATACAAATTATACCAACGTCAATTTGCATTTTAAAACGAATTCAAGTAAACTTAACACAGTGAATATTGAATTCGAAGTTCAAATATTATTTACTACTTTATCTCATATTTCATCTGCGCTACATATTTATACGCCTTAGTATAAATAGCGCAGATGTAATATGAGATGGTATATTAAAATAAAACACAGATTTGTTTGACTAATAGATACCTACTGATACCTACTGATACCTACCTACCATTATTTGTATACCTATCTGTCTAAATTGGATTTATGTGATACATAATAAAAATACATAATTATATATACGATGTATTCAATTTTCTATCAACTGCAATACCTCGTTTTATTTTTATGTAGATAATTAATAATAAACTAAACTTTCATTCAAAACACCCGCTCCTCCCCCTGTATCCGTTTTTGTTTGAAGGAACCAGGGACGAACTGCCAAAACCTATTGTACAATAGGATTTTGTAATAATTGAAACTAACCTGTATAGTCCGGTCAAAATAGACTAAAAAATTGGGGTGAGGCGGGGTGAGGTTACATTAATAATAATTATTAAAAAGACATAAATTATGTAAATAAAATAAAATTATTTTTTTCATCTGACAACAATTAACCAGCTGTAAATGTCAACATTGTCAACGTCAGTCAAAAAATAATTCGGAAAGTAAACCGCGGCCCGCGCATTCAAGTTTGTAAATAAACTTCAAAGTTCAAAGTTATTTTTTTCATAAATATAATGCGTCGTGGCTGGAGAGGTCGTAGTAGAAACAATTGGTATCATCGTCCACGAAACAACCAAAATACAAGTGTAGATAATCAAAGTTTAAATAACTCATCTACTCATAGATTATCAAGCACTGCAGGATCTTCACGAGCACCTGCTAACCAGTTGCCCATTGTACTCCCTATCAATGGAAATAGTATATGGAAGCTTTACTTCCCTACTGAAGGTGATACAAATATCCTAAAAACTAATTCATAATTAATTAAGAGTAAAATGATCAACCAAACTTTTTTGTATTTTCTTTCAGATCAAGATTCTAATTCTGAGTTTTTGAACCATGTGAAATCTTTTAAGAGTTTTATTGAGAACAATAAAAACTTATTTGATCTCGAGAAGATTGACCAAACACGAAGTGTGCCACTGGATATAACTAATTTATCTAATGATCCTGAGTTTGTTAGCAGTTGGCCTACTTTTAATACAGAATTATTTGAATATCCAGATAAAACCTTACGGCTTCTAGAATACTGCTTACATGAGGTGATTATCAATAATATTTACTATTCTCATACTTAGCTCACTTCATCATTTTCAGGATTTAAACTTCGTTATAGATAAAATCTCTGATTAATGATGATATTAAATTTCGTTAATTCATTATCTTTTTTATTGCAGACCCTTAAATTTGAATCTAAAATTAAAATAAGAATACTAAATCATCAACCAGTAATTCCATTGGCTAATTTAAAAGTTAACTACTTTGGTAAGTAAAATATTTAATTTGATATAATATATGTAGCCATATAGCTAAGGCTGGTTCGAAGTGGGGTGTCACAGATATATGAAATGACTTGCCCAGTAGTGGGACAACAAAGGCTGATTTAAAAAAAATATGAGATTTTTTTTTACATTATTGGCTTACCAAAATTTAAATTATTTATTTCAGGTAAACTAGTTACAATAAAAGGGACTGTAATAAGGGTAGGTAGTGTTGGTCTCTTATGTACGTCTATGGCATTTGAATGTTCTAGCTGCCATAATCTTAAAGCAGTTGTACAACCTCAAGGAGTTTTCACAGGTATGTAACACCACATAAACTATTTAAAAAAATGATGATGTATACGTATTTTATTCCATTGGTTGGTAATCATGGCAAAAAGTAGCCAATGTACTATCTCTGTACAAAATTTCATTTAAATGAGTTTAGTAGTTTAGGTTTGATTAGGTAACACACAGACTGAGTTACTTTTACATCTGTAATATAAATAATGTATTAAAATAAGCATCATACTTTTTTATTATATTCTAAGGTATGGAATAGTGCGGAGCGGATTTCACCAAACTTTTATTCCCAGTTTTGCGCTTATTGTTAGAATAAAAATTGAATTTTTGAAAAGAAACTGCTAGACAGCATTTATATTCCATAAATAAAAGTTAAGTGACTTTTAAATCAGACCTAACTCTACAATCACTTGCAATCCTAATATGTTTTTTTTAACTGTAATTCTTAGCAGCATACAAACCACCATGCTTGCAGTTGTAGCCTACCCCATTTGACTATTTATTTGTTACAGCTCCCAATTCCTGCCAAAGTTGTCATGGGGGCTCTAAGTTTGAACCCTTGCAATCATCACCATTCACAAATACAACAGACTGGCAAGTTGCTAAAATACAGGAGATTCAGTCACAAGTTAGTACATAAAATTTTATAAATTCAACTCGCAAATTGTCAGAAATAAATTAAAAATACTTTTGTTATCAACATTATTATGATTAGTCCAATATACAAATAAATTGTTATAATATCTATGACATTATGATATTTTACCTACATATTTCAATATTGCAGAGTTTATCTGGAACAATACCGAGAAGTGTTGAGATAGAACTGCAAGGTGATTTAGTCGGCACCGCTTGTCCAGGAGATGTGTTGTCTGTTACGGGTATAGTGCAAGTACGGACAAAATAATAAGAGTTGTAGTAGATTGCCTTCCATTTATATTAGTGAATGTATCAAATCCAGTAAAATAAGTCAAGGAAGACAGGACGACAGCCAAGTCATGTAAAGTACGGTATTCAGATGAATCTGGTTTGACTAGAAGCCAACTCGAATTTTTTGGAAAATGTGCAGGACACAAATTATTTTAATACTAATAACACCTTACAAATTACCTAAAAATAAATTATACCACATTTTAAACTATAGTGTAGCATGATTATAAAAAAAAAACAGACACTGTTAGACTCGAGTCTGCTCGTGTCCATTTCCAGTGCAACCCGGCCGACAGGTTAGCCTTTATAGATGCATGTAATCGCGTTAATGCCCGTGAATTATCATCAATTTTTTTATATCATGTATAGGTGCGCGGCGAAAGCAAAGGGGGCGAAGACGGTAAACGAGCGGCTAGGCTATTACAACTCTACATAGAAGCTGTCTCTATTCACAGTCATCGGAATTTAAGTAATCCAACCCTGTCTTTTACCTTGAAAGATTATTACGCTATACAGGTAATAAAAATGATAGATTACACTACACTACTAAATCAAATGAAATTTGGGTTAGTCATTTATTAATAACGTTATTAATTTTGAAAAAAAAAATGAGTCTAGCTTGGTATCTATCTATATATATTAATACGTGATGCCAAAACTTTGGACCCCTTTTTACAAAAATTGCGCGGACGCAGGAGCATAAAATTTGGCACACTTATAGTTTATGTGTAGGAGAAGTGGAGAACGCTAATATTTTTCAATAATAATGCTTATAAAGTACATTAAATCAATAAATAAAACATTACCCACACTACCATGCATTTCACACACACATGTTTGTTTTGTTTTTCATTGACTGCTTACTGACATTGACATAAATAAGTGGTTTAAGTTTTTATATATCCGAATATAACGGCCAAGGACATTTAGCAAACGATAAAAGAGGTTTTACAAAAAACATTGTTTGCAGAGAAGTTTGCAATATGCGATAAAATATGCTCTAAATGGATATGTATTTTTTATATGTATTTTCCTCTTATAGCATGTTTTCTTTTAATAAACATTTTTTAAATAGATATTCTTTATTTTACTTCCTTTTAATTTCATATAATTTGTTCAAAAAATAAATTGGCAAATAACAGTCTTGGTCAAATGTGTGGTTATAGTAGTTTAGTTTTCGACAGTAGAACCTTAATAATGTTTGAATATTATATTTTAATAATGTATATTAAGTCACTCACAATTTAAATTTATATTATAAGGTCGAATTTCGACCATTGGGCGACCACTAGTACCTTTAATATTATAAAGATATTTATCGACGCGGAATCGGCTAACGCCGGTAAAAAAAGCCTTTATGTCTACGTAATAAGGGTGTTACTAATACCATTCGCATCGGCTCGGCTCGAACGACGTGTCGCGACGCCGCGCGCCGGCCGTCGGCGAATGCAACAGCTGATCGGCGATAAGTCGAGTAGTGTGGTGATACGCACTCGGCTTAAGCCGATTCCACGTCGATAAATGTGGGGAGACCCTTATAATAGATTTTTTTAATGTTCTAGGAAATTCATGCTTCAGAAGATGTATTCAGGTTACTTGTTCACTCACTTTGTCCAACCATATTTGGCCATGAGGCAGTGAAGGCAGGTCTCATTCTAGGCTTGATAGGTGGGACTGAACTTGATAATGGACCAAGATCTAACCCTCACGTCCTAGTTGTTGGTGATCCAGGACTGGGTAAATCACAGCTGCTGCAAGCTGCCGCTCATGCTGCTCCAAGAGGTATTTACCTATATACTATATGAACAGACGGAGTAGAAAGCCATTTAAAATACATAATTTAATTATTACAATTAACTAGCTCTGCAAACTGCGAAAGTTTAATTCTTTATAAATGCTTTAACCCACAAACGATTTCCAAAGTAATGCCTATGTGGTACTAATATTGTATCTGTTCACGTTCCAATAATATTGGTGTACGTAAAATGTTGACTAGAATAAAATTATATGTAACAATAAATTTGGGCATTTGATAAATATTTATTATATTTCTGCATTGATATGTAGTGCTTTATTTTAACAGTAGGTATATTACTATACTGTAACCTCATTACCATATACATGATTAATTTAAAAAAAGTGCGTATTATCAACGAGGTAATCAGGCGCATAAATCTTTTCATACAAACATAAGTCACGTGTCCTGTCACTTTGTATGAAAATTTCATTTTCAATTTTAAGACCTGTCAATTGGTCTTAAAATATACTATGTTCCTTGGAGAAAGTTGTTCAGTTTTATGCACCTGATTACCTCGTTGAATATACGCTCTCCATAAAAAATAATCCTGTATATTTACCCTTCAGGTGTGTACGTGTGCGGCGCCTCTGCCTCCGCGGGTGGTCTTACCGTAGCGTTGGGTCGGGAAGCTGGAGGGGACTTTGCTCTGGAAGCAGGAGCGTTAGTCTTAGCAGACAAGGGCGTATGCTGTATAGATGAACTCGACAAGGTGAACATATTATTTACATACCGTTAAGTTGCAGAGCGACAATAAAACAAGATATACACTCGAGAGCAATGAATCCGGGTCACTTAAAGAATGTTAAAAATCTCGGAAACTAAAAATGATAGGTTAATGCAATAAATTGTATTTAATAGACAATGTAATACTCCTTAAATGAAAGTAAAAAAAATATGAGTCACCATACATTTTATTAACACAAAATTACATAAAGAAAAAAACTGCTGATCTCTCCTTTAAACAAAAATAGGAAACATGAAATTTATGAACTTTATTACGATTTTCTTGAATTTTAATACTTCGTATTGCCTCCTCGTGCTTCCATTACTGCGTTTACGCGGTTTGGCATGCTGTACACCAAGTTCCTTATACGATTTTGGGGAATATTCTCCCATTCCTCTGTGAGAGCAATTTTGAGCTCACGAAGCGTGATTGGGGGAGGATTTCGTTGTTTTACGCATCTGCCTAGCTCGTCCCAAGCATGCTCGATCGGGTTGATATCCGGGCTGCGCGCTGGCCACTCCATACGAGTAATGTTCATCTCTTGAAGGTAGTCATTCACAATCCTACCTGTATGAGGTCGGGCATTGTCATGCATAAATATAGCATCCTCACCTAAATTGACCATAAATGGACCAACGTGATCATTGAGGATTTCTTCCACATATCTTTCGCTAGTTAAAGAGCCGTTTTCTATGATCACCAGCTCTGTGCGACTTTCAGAAGAAATTCCGGCCCACACAAGTACAGACCCACCACCGTAGGCTACTTTTTCTTCGATGCATGCTTGCTTGAATCTTTCCCCTGGTCTTCGATACACTCTGTGTCTTCCATCGTGCTTGTAGAGCATAAATTTTGATTCGTCGGAGAACATAACTTTTGACCAATCTTCAATACTCCAATTTACGTGGCTCTGGGCATATCTTAGTCTTGAAATACGATGCCCAGGCTCCAGTTTAGGGCCGTTTGCAGGTCTAAGGGTTTTAAGTTAGATTCAGCAAGCCGACGTCTTACTGTCCATGCACTTGGGTTACTTCCTCCGAGGAGTCGAAACTGATTTGTGAGTTCAGTTCCGGTGAGAAAGCAATTTCGAAGCATGGTGTTCACCAAGTATCGGTCTTCTCGTGCTGTGGTACACCTGGTTCTGCCCGTTCCTGGTCTGCGTAGGTTACAACCAGTTACTTCGTAACGTCGGAGAACTCTTTGTACTGTTGACAGCGACACACCGACAGTCCTGGCTGTATCGCGCTGACTCCGGCCGGTTTCCAGCATTGTAAGTATTCTGGTGCATTCTTCAGGCGTAAGCGACATAATTTCAGCTTGAATAATGAATATAGAGCACTATCAACATGGTTTATGTACCCACATAAATGACAGATTACAAACAAAAGCAAAACCAAATGCTGTAATTTCGTAGTTCCATCTTCGAAAGTGGCCCTTTTTCAAATTTGATTTTTTTATGATATAACTTAACAATAACTAAGAAGTTTTAATACCTTCATTTAAGGAGTATTACATTGTCTATTAAATACAATTTATTGCATTAACCTAGCATTTTTAGTTTCCGAGATTTTTAGTTCTCTTTAAGTGACCCGGATTCATTGCTCTCGAGTGTATATTCATAATATAAAACAAAGTATCTTTGTTTGTCTGTCTGATTGAGTGATTCAAGATAACATTGCGGTAGTTTTATTAAAACGTAATTGGATTCAATTAACATTTAGTACCTACCATTAATGAGATAATGATCTTGAGGACAAAATTTCGGTATGGTCTGCTTTTCACTACATTTACATCTCTAGAATAAAATATATAATGTTCAAAATCATTCGTTATACAATAACTTAGAAAGTTCGTATTTGACACTTCCGTGGTCTGCGAGCAACGGGTGACGTCAGTCAGCGCAAGGTCAATTCACGTGAGCGTTAGATCATGCGAATGTCACGAACGAATCTGCCAGGCTATAACATACAGAAAATTTGCCCTCAGATGAGTAGCCATCACAGCAGCCTGCTGGAGGCCATGGAGCAGCGGCGCGTGAGTGTGGCGAAGGGCGGCGTGGTGTGCAGCCTGGCTGCGAGGGCCACGGTCCTCGCCGCAGCCAACCCCGCCGCCGGCTCCTACAACAGGTGACACGCGATGACGCAAAAGCGCGATTATATTATTAAGCAGACATAACATTTTTTTTGAAGTTTTCGAATAAGCAACAGTAGCATAATGTTTAGGGCGTCGGACTTGCGATCATGCGGTTGCCGGTTCGAACCGACGTAAACCCACTCCTTACCTGTCAACCCTAAATCCTACTTGCTCCTTAAACATCTCCAACAGTTAAAACTTATTTCTGTCCTAAAGGTCTAAGGTTTAGGTTCGAGATGCGGTCGAATACTACAAAATAAAACAAATTTGAACTTGCTTGACTTGTAATAATTGTTAGACTTGTGCATTGTAGATTTAACCTTTTATATCTTTCTCTAGATCCAAAACAGTTGCAGAAAATCTCAAATTAAACTCGGCGCTACTTTCAAGATTTGATTTAGTCTTTATTCTCCTAGACCAGCCTGATGAGGTACGAATGTTATTTAATTAAATTATTGTAAGACTGTATGAAGTTGGCGCTATTGGCACTAACCCTTAGCTAGCTCACAAATTTGAACGGATCACACAACTAATGTATCACACTAAATTGAAAGTATTGTCATTTTATGAATACATAAATAATGAAAAAAAATTGTTGAAGTACTCGCACACAAGCATAGAAAACGATCGAAAAGAATTGTTGACATTTACGACATTATTTAATTTTGTAATTATAATATTTGAAAAACTTTGTATGGCATGGTAATGACGGTTACAAATACCAAGTAACTGTAAGTATGATATATGATTGGCAGTTACAGGAGAATGTTAACATTCAACTAATACTTTTGTTTTAGAGAATGGATGCAATGTTGTCAGAGCATGTGCTAGCTCTTCATACAGGCCAAAGAAAACAATCGACCAAAACTAGTGTACTAAATACTAGTTTGAATACAAGCCAGTGTGATAATGATGTGTCGTTGAGGTAAGCAATAACCCGATAGTAACAAACCAAAATTTAAAAAATTACAACAGACAATCTTCTATATATTAATACGTGAAGGAAAAACTGTGTTATCCTTTTCACGAAAATTGCGCGGACGGAATAGTATGAATTTTCACACACTTATCGTATATAGAGGACTGCCGAGCGCATTTTTTTTATTTTAATTATAGTACTAATAGTGCTAGTTATTTAACATACTAACCAGCGTCATTTGAGGTGTCTTATATGAACTTCTTTCGTTTGCAGTCAGAGATTGCAGCTTAAACATGGCGAAGTGATTGACCACCTACCCTTAGTATTGCTAAGAAAATATATAGCGTATGCAAGAAGATACGTTCACCCAAAAATAAGCACTGATGCAGCTAATGCCTTACAAAGTTTTTATTTAGAATTACGCCACAATCATCAGAGTGGTTCTCATGACGGGACCCCAATAACAACGCGGCAACTAGAAGCCTGTATTCGGCTATGCCAGGTGACAACATCGAAGACCGTATAAGTTGATCAGTTTTCTATTTTGAAATGTTGTTTTAATTTAATATGATTTTCTCAGGCTAGAGCTCGTGTCGATCTAAGAGAAGAGGCCACAGTTCAAGATGCTAACGATGTCATAAGTCTATTAAAACATAGTCTAATAGACACATTTAGCGACGGATTCGGCAATATACAGCTTTCGAGGTCTATCAACGGATCCGGTGTTAGTTCGAAAAGCAAGGTTTGTTTTTCCGTGTATTTACAAGCCGGCCCAAATAAATGTCTATATTATGGACTACTGTTCTCGTAAAACGTAGCGTATTTAACGAAGCAACATCTGAAGCTTTGTCTTAATTCAATTCGAAGTCCATATATAGCTTTGAAAATACGCCACTGTATAAAGTAATAATTTTCTTTGTTATGATTTTAATCAACTTTTAATTTTTCCATTCACACTTTCAACGTTACATAATTAATTATACGCTTAATTAAAAAGTATCAAGTTTTTAATTACTAATCAAAAACTGTTTTATTTACAGCTAAAGAAATTTTTGAATGCATTGACTACACGCTCACATCAACTAGGAAAAGATATTTTCACACGGCAAGAAATGATTCAAATACATAAGGCGGCCGGTGTATCGGGCGACCCTAATGACTTGATCGAAGCAATGCACATACATTCGTACTTATTACTAAAAGGTTCTAATACGTATCAGTTAATAGCAATTTAATAAATAAGACATAAGTTTTATGTTGCAGTTTTATTCCAATTTTTATTATAATTAAAATATTGCACAGAATTTACAATATGCTTAGAAATAATCAAGTATAGTCACAATAGGAACTGTTTTAAAACCCTGTATAAATTAAAATACATAACTTACATTGATAATTAAAAGATACCTGTACATCATCAGTATGATGCAAACAGTAAAAAACAGATAACTCTAAATGAACCAAAATACCGCCAAATTATTTAAGTTTCAATAAATTACCTACAATTTAGTAACAAACAATATTAATAATAGGGTATCTAATGCTAGATTCTTCTAAATTCAAAATTATACAAATAATTGTCATACGATTAAAATTTGACCTAATAACTTAAAAAAATATGCAGAGAACACCAACAAAGCTGTCAATAGCTTATGCACATTGGAAACGTAATATTACCTAAACACAACAATGTAAGTTGTAAATACGGTTTTATACAATAACACATGCTTAAACATAATAGATCATTATAAAACGACATCCGTGGTCGAGTGGCGTACACACCGGTTTTCAAGGTGTTCTGAGGTTCCGGGTTCGAGCTAAGGACGGGTCAATGTAGGAAAAAAATCACTTTTCTACAGTCTCGGGTCTGGGTAGGTATTAGTGGTACCTTCGTTGTCCGATTCCATACCTAACGCAAGTGCTTTAGCTACTTACTTTGGGTTCGGAGAAATGTATGTGATGTTGGCCACCTTTATTATTTATAGTTATAAAATATAAGTTCCATTGTTCAAATGCATATTTGTTTGTTAGTGTGCCCTGCATAATAGGGATGTGGACTTAGGCCCAGTTTTTAGATCCCAAGTTAACTCAACCGATTGTTAGATAATTATATGGTTTAAAACTTCGGTAGAACGCATTTATTCATAAATTTTGGTACTAACCAATGGTTAAATAATTAACTGTCCAACTAATTTGATAGCCTAAAAATTGATGAAAAAACGCGTTTTGAAGCCATTAGTTAACATATTTAACCATTGGTTGAGTTAAATCGGGATCAAAAAACTAGACCTAAGTAAGAAGTAAAAATCTGTTCAATCCGTAAGTTAGATAATAAGAAAATCATACATCTTTTTTTTTTAAACAAACATTAAAATTATAAAAACAACACGCATCCAGGAGTGGTGCTTATGACGTCAGAAGTTGGCGTTAACAGTAGCCACAAGTGACGTGGCTATTCCCCACTCCTTAACTTTAATTCGCTGTAAGTATTTAAGATATTCCTGATTTCGAAAAAGCATAAAATAAGTGTCTAATATTTTTTCGTTATTTGAAAACCAGACATTGAAGAAGAAATAGTCCGCATCCTATCATCTAGTATTCAGTGTAAGGAAAATTTTATATAAATTTTGTACTTCATATTTGCTTAATGATAATTGTGCTTATCTGTTTAATGTACTTATAGTGTCAATGGCTTATGAGATTACTGTAACTTAAAAATTTCAGTCTATTTAGAAACATTGGATGAAATTATGAAAACTAAAATATTCCGATTCATTATATATCAGTCTTATTTTCAATCCTCTTGACATCGGTTCGTGATGAAACATCTTGCAAAGCAATAGCTACATGACAACTACAATAAAGAGATATGTATACAATAGTAAAATTATACAATGATGGCCATTTCAACAGACCAAAATATATGTTCCCAATTTCACTACCAGCAAATAAATAGAAGTTTGATATGGCTGACAGTCCTAACAAGGGTGCACATAAAAAGGCAATGAATCGTGTTTCCATTGCATCTGTTTTAAGCACATTGTTTTTAAACTTTGAATACTTTTCACTTCCAGCTACAGCTTTACCAACATATTCCATCACTATTCCCACATAATTCAAAGCCGACCATATAAAAATATTCCACATAGTCCCATGCCACATGAATATAAACATAAATGTAATAGATGATGCAATCAACTTATAGCTAATTATAGACATGGCTATATTTCTTGACAAAATGTTGAAAATAGGTTTGTATATGTATCTGGAACAAGATTTAAAGCTCCATAAATAATATAATATTTAATCATAATAAATATTTAAATATTTACTTACTGTAACAAAAATCTATAAAGACCAACATCAAAGTATCTCCACATATGTGAGTATACATGTATCCTGGCTATACACCTTGGTGTTGGGGGTGGATCAATATTGTCCAATCTTGAATATGCTGCTGTTGTTCCATAAGATATAACATACTTCATATGGAACTCTAGACCCATCCATAGTCCACCCCCACAAAGGGCAAGTGAAGGCATTAAATACACAGCCTAAAACAATAATATTTCGACATTAGACAAAACAGTAAAACAATTTAACATTCTTTATTAAGAAAACAGTACTTTGCTTACCTTTACATGACTTTGCATGGCAAAAAAATATACGTAATGAAATGCAAGCTCCAATAAAAATGTATATAATAAAAACAGCATCATATCCCAAGTAAATCTTTTAAGCCTCAATATAATATTTTCGTTTTTCACATGGAAACTTCTTTCAAATTCCTCATAGAGAATTATTGGTCCAACAAACAATACTGGTAGGTACAAAACGTAACTAAACATGCTTATTAGATTTTCCCAAGTTGATATGTGCACAATACTTTCTTTGTCCTTAGTATTTGCTTGATCCTCTATTTTTTCTACATAATCAAGACAAAAACTAATGCATCTTAATTCAACCCAAGCAATTGCATAAAGCAAAACAAAAACTTCTTCATCTTGCAGATTCCCAGTATCCAAAACATACCAAAAGAAATACTTATACTTAAGAGAATTATATCCTGCCAAAAGGAATATGCTTGTGACCCATATACTTATTCTTTTACCTCCAGAAAAAATAATAGCCGCAAATATCACAGGTTGAGAAAGAATAATTATTAATTGTCTAACACCCATGTAGCTTATTATAAAAATTACACTTGAAATTGTATACCAATATCTGAGTAAAGATGCACAAGATTTTCTTATAATCTCTGATATAAAAAATTGGATCAACATATAAAACCATGATGTTTGTATTAAATATTTCCATGTACTCCACTCAACATCAGACTCATCTTTCAACCTGGATATGAATTTCCATCCAGGGTTCAAGTCTCTTATGGCATATTGGATTTCGGGGTAATTTGCCAATATGTCTGAAATTAAAAGAACAATTTAAAACTTAATTTACAATCACAGTAACAGATGTACCTAACTAGAAAATAACATAGAATAACTGCCATCTGGGAAAAGCTAATAAATATGAGTTTTTAATTAGGAAACAAGGTGGATGGAAAAGGAACCTAAAATCATACTGCCTCAGTAGGACAGGAAATCTTCTTATAAGTTTGTAAAATATATAACAAGGTACCATAGTTGCCTGCCAATAAACGATTATTATTATCCACAAATTTACAATTATTTCTCATTTTTGCAAAATTAAAGGCTATTTCTGCCTGCAGTTGGACAGTTCCCGTTAGATTTAGTACCGCCCAAAGGGGCTCTATCTTTTTAAAAATTACGATGTAACTAACAAATCATAAAATGAAATTTCGGTCTTATAGTCATAATTACCTGTCTGAGCGCTGATTAATTTATATAGAGAATATAAGCATGCCAATGTCCATAAACAAATATGGGCAATATTTTCAATACGACTTAGTTTGCCTACCATTGCCATTGCTTTAATTAATAATCGAATACAACTTCAAAAATAATTAATAAATTTTAAAAACATGATTCACAACCACTTGCAATTTACACCTTTCAAATTTGACGGTAAATAAAAAGTAAACAATGCGAAGAAAATTCAACTGTCAAATCAAAGTTTTAAGTTATTGAACGAATCGAAATAAACTTTTCATCAAAATAAAAAATCATTTATTTACAAATCAAGTAATATAGTAAAAATATTATAATCAAGTAATTTACACAAACGTGAACGCCAGAAAAAAAATGTAATAACATCCTAAGAATTCCCAATTATGTATATTTAGCACAGGCAACAAAAAAGAAATAGTTTTTCTTCTTTTACGGCTTCTTCTAGTTGCTCTAGATGGCTGTGAATCTCGTATTTTTTAAAGCTTTTATTTAATTAACTTTCAATTACCTATATGTTTGTTCGTGTGGAATCTTGTTACCCAATTTTGAAGCAAATATCTTCAACCGATTGTGCTGAAGTTTTGTTTGTACAGGTTTAGCTGTTATGGATGACATAGGGATACGAAAAAAGAATCGATTACTCATTGGTATCGATACTTTTGTTTCGATTATTTCGAGTATTTTTGTAATCGATTACTTTGTTTGCGATACTACACTAGGAATCGATACTTTCAAATGTAATCGATACCCTTCAGTAAACCTCTATCAAGTGGTTAATACATATTCAATATTATTATGGGCGCCCTAAGGGCTGCCATCTGTTATCTCTATTGGTATTACTTGCAACTGCAAAAACTAGTAAGCCCTAATTGAACATAATGCCATCTAGCGTAATTTAAAATAGAATTTAATTAAAATCGAACCCTCTGGAACAATGAGACGACATGAAAATCGAATTTCCATGGTTGCACGCATTGGCAAAAAAATACCTAATACATAGTACCCGCCTACCCGGGACATCAGTGCCTTAAGAGCGACTATAATATTCTCTGTTGCTGGAGCTACAGCATCTGAAACCCGTAATCGATTAACTGGTTCTTGTCTCAACAAACTTTTGTTATGACGGATTGTGAGGAAAATGATTGGTTCCAATAAATAATAAAAAAAAACTGCAACAAATGTGAGATATGTTAAAATTAAATGTTGTTAAAATTATTATTATAGGTTACCATTACCATTACTCTTGTTTTATTACCTTAAAATCAATATTAATAAAATAAAAGTTCGCAAAAAGAATCGATACCTTATGGTATCGATACTTGTCTTGGAATCGATACTTTTGATACGATACTGGTATCGATACTTTCCTAATGACTATACACGATAAGCTGTGTGACGTTATTCTAAATGCAATATGGCGGAACATCCAAGATGGCGGAATAAAGGAATAAAGCTTTTTTAATGCACTTCTACGATGTGGGTATTAAAATAATGAAAGGGCTTGAATAATTAGAAAAATATTCTGACATCACTCTTAATCCAATATGCGGAGTTGAATTTAATTTAGTTGAGTTGAATTTAGTCTTGTCACTTAGTAGGTACTGACATGGTGCAGACCTAACAGTATGGCAAAGGTACCCCCCCCCCCCCCCCCCCCCGCCTTCTCGTTTTACAGAATTGGGAGCTTCGCCTCGTGAGACTGTCGGCGCGCGGTGCGAAGGACCGTGGAGGCAATCCGCCCACATAATGCCCAAATATTTTAAGGGTTTGTTTAACTACGATCACTAATAATTCACCACTCACCAGTTCCCTTCCGTGTGGGGAAGTCTGATCGAAGGTGCTGGTGTTGATGTGGTACAGCAGGTCCTGGTTGCTTATGTGGGTGTCAGCCCCTGCAGGGGCACCTGCTTGTGCAGGGGCTGACACGCTGGACTAACAAGTCAGCAACCTAAATACCAAATTTTATCAAATTCGGTCCAGCCGTTTGAACGTGAAAAGTCTGCAATAGAGGTTTAATATCTATGTGCCTCTATTTACACATAACTCATAACAAATAATAATAGTACCTATTACTAAATATCTTTGGAATTAAAGGGTTATCAAACATTTTTGTTATCTTTTGGAATAGGCACCTACTTTATTTGTACCTACTTAACGAGGCATTTATGTCCAAAGTATGAGCGCTGTGATCGAAGTGATCTTCTTACACTACTCATACTATTATAGACGATTTTTAATTTCAAATTATTTATAGAATAAGTAAGGTACTCGTAAGCTTTACTTTTCCTTGAAGTAAATACCTAACCTAAAAAACAACAAATGACATCAGCTGGTTGTGACCTATACGAGCTATTCTTCACTACACTTTTATGCCAAATAAAACTCTATTTCGTAGTCATTAAAATATATTTTGCAATCGATAAGTAATTTTACAAACACGGTTGAACTCGATCACCACTAGACAGAGACACAGCTTCTTAGTTTCTTTCTTACAGTTGGTACGAAAGCGACGTGAACTAATTTAATTTTATACGTGTACGATCTCACATTTAAAAACATTAATATAAAGAATTATGTAGTGGGTGCGGTATAATAAATTAGTAAAACATTATTTTGAAAATGGATTACGGAGCAGTAATATTGTGCGTGGTTTTGCTTGTCCTGCAGAACAGCTCAGGTAAATTTATTGTTAAATAAAGTGAGTAATCGGTATAAGATTTGTAAAACACATGTTGACAGTTCATCACTAATATGTATTACCTATAAAGAGGAATGTTTTGTGTTTTCTATGCGTATGTTTGTAATGAATAAACTCAAAAACTACTGAGCCGATTTCAAAAATTCTTTCACCACTAGAAAGCTATGTTACTTAGGAGCTTAGTTGCGGGAAACAGCTAGTATAATATATACATACCAGCCTGCCTACTACTAGTTACTTGTACTATAGCAAAATGTGTCTCTTTGTAGTTACTACAAAGTAATTAAATAAAAATTGTGAAAGTTGTTTATGCTCATTTCTTATTTCTCTAAACTAAAATAAAAGTTAGGAAGTAGGTAACTGACTACATAATGAATGAGTACTTTATCACTTACTTAAGGCGCCAAATTTAAAACATTATGAACCGTTTATTCTTACATAATTATGTAATATGAAATTATTACCCGATTGTGTGACGTGAGGGGGGAGGGGAATGCGTTTACTAAAGTTTACTTGTCAACTTTTGACTGCTTCACCGGACTTTTGGCGAAACCTTTAGGGCCGTCATACATAGAAGATTTTGATAAAATTTAAATAGCCTAACGTACCCTGGGTTGTTAATAAGAATCTATTTTTTAACTACTAATGGTTCGGTTCCAAAAAATCGATTTAGTAGTTTAGGTGCTACTAACCATTACGATTGATCAACAGCTCACCCATCCATTGCTAAGTACATACATTATCAAACTCGTCATCTCTTTTGTTTCAGGCATAGAATATAATAAACATCAGAGACTGAATGCTAATACAGATTTTTTATTACACGAAGGAGGCGTTCAGAATGGGCCCAAAATACAAGATAATGTAGCAACGCAATCATTCGGTTCTGTGTCCCCAACAAGTACCAATCGAAATGGGGGCACTCCATCTCTGTCACAACCTACAGCTTCTGCTAGTAAAATTAATTCAGGACCGCAGCAAAATCCTCAATCGTCGAACGGAAAAAGAGATTACGTTGCGCCTCAATCACCAACACTAAAACCATCGCAGCAAAGCACCCAACCAATAGGACCTGGCTTCGCTCAGTCCACTAACAGCGACCACACTGGAGACAGACGCGATTATAACTCTCAATTCCCATCTTTAGGGCCTTCATCTGGATCACGATTACCCACACCTGCAACGAGTAATATGAACTCTGGATGGCAACACAATCCTTTGACATCTAATGGAAAAAGAGACTATGTTGCACCACAAGTACCTAGTCATAAACCTACGCAAGCGTCTAACGCTGGCCAAACTGGTGGTAAACATGATAATGTTGCGCAATACCCGCCATTGGGTCCCCCGTCTGCGTCACAACCAAATCCTGCGTCAAATAATAAAAACTCTGGACCACAATCTCAACCTTCATCTTCTAATGGAAAAAGAGTTTATGTCGCGCCTCAATATCCATCAGTAAAACCTGTACAGCAAAACAATCAACCGACCGCTGGAAAAGTAAAGGATCTTATAAATTTTTATGACAGTAAAAATTCTAGTCCCGGTACAAGTAGTTACAGTTCTATTACACAAGGTTCGTCGCATCGAAGTGGGCCAAGTTCAACGGTTACTCAGTCGTCACAGATAACACCGAAACCGATGACCTTTAGTTCAGTCGTGTCCGGCAATAAAATTATAAATACTCAATCTGCTTCAACTCCTAAACCGACAAGCCAAAATCCAGGCGTACCTACTCGTACAACAACACCTGTCTTACCAAGTTCTATTGTAAACAACAACAAAGGAACTGGTAGTGATAACAAAGTATCAGACACTGAACTAGTGACATTAAGTGAAGAATTGTTAAGAAAAGATAGCAATAATGCAGCCAAATATCTAACAATTAACTACCAAGAGAAGACAACGTCGCACTCGAAAGAAGATAAGGCACCATTACCGTGAGTAACCTACCCATATTTTCCAAGATATTTTAGAATCCTTACCTTACCGTCCCGTTGCCACTTTGCCAGTGTCACTCGGAATGCCGTATCAAAATCAAAATCACAATGGGAACCGGACCCAATAATAACGCGGGTGAAACCACGGGCTACAGCAAATCCAAGAATGGTGGATGTATGGCGCAATATTCAAATTTTGATAGGCTGATTGCATTTCTTTTCAGGTTGCTTACTGTAGCGCCTGAGGTGTGGAATATATCTACTATTCAAACATTGGTTCCGTTATTAGATAATTATGAAAGGGACACATTGGTTAACGAACACGTCACAGCACAGGTAAATATAGTTTCCACAGTAATTATTTTCACAAATCATACTTAAGATAATCACAGTTAAATACACTTTGGTAGACTAATATAAAACAGCCATTTCTATGAAAAATAGTTCTTAAAAATTAAATATATTGGTTGAGTCTTAATTGGTATTCTGTAGCATACAATATTAACAAAAAAATGTAATAGTTCAAATCTCTTTTTTTTATTATAGGAAAGACTTGAAGAAAACGCATTTTTGGACGCCGTTATGTCTACAACAGTTATGCGACACTTGATGACTTTTTTGAAGAATAAAGGTAATTTTTGGTAACATTGTATTTACAGAAAAAAAAAATGAAATTGAATTAAACAAACTCATAACGTTTTTGATGTTCTCATCGTTATGCAAAGGCCACTGTAATCTGAGAAAAAGATTGCAAGGTTCTTTAGATTGTCGATTTTTAATATTACCGTGCTTAGAAATATGACATTGAAATAAGTCATTGATTCTAGCTTGACTTTGAAATCGCATCCTTGCCTGCTAATTGGTAGGTGCTACTGAGATATGATTTGATTGATGGGGAACGGTGAAGTTATCTGACTATAATAAAATATTTGGAAATGTTATGAAGATGGATAATGATAAACTCGGCTTGTGTTGCAAAATGCATTACTAACTTAATAAAACAGGTATTTTGCGACGTAGGTAATGAATAGGTAGATCTGCATATTAGAAGACTATTGAGGTGGTAGCGGGTGTAGAACCTATCGCCGTAGATTGCAGCTCGTTCCAGTACGGTACCCGGGATATGGGAAGGGCGAAGCACTCCGGTGGTTTTTGCCGGTAATAGTTATCCCTTCCCTTCTCCAGGGTGAGGTCCATGAGGATTCTCCCAGGTGAAAAAAAAAGGCGATATGTGTTAGAAACCGGTCACAGACGCATAAGTAGGTAATAATAACCTAAGCTCAACTGGTCTGGTAAACAAGTTCAGTGGGATCCAAAGTTTGATAATATTTTCCTCAAAAGTCGACTTAAAAAAGGTCGTCAGAAAACCTATTTCTAAACAAACATTTGAGCACAATTCGTCGTCATTAAATACTTGTTTAATTCTGTTAAAGGTTATGTAACACCAGATCCAAAGCAGCAAAGAGACTATTTGAAGCAAATCTGGTTCAATTTATATTCAAGAGGAAAAGGAAAAATAAGCAGTTCCGGGTTTGAACATGTATTTGTGTCGGAACTTAAAAATGGAGCAGTTTCTGGTGAGAGAAAAAAATACTTTTACACGTCGTCGTTTTGAGGATTAATCCGATCTGTCCATAAAGTATATATGCACCTACTAATGCTACAAATTACATCGACTGATCGGGGAGACAGATCGGAATAATCCGAATCGAGTAAGGACATATACAAGTCTGCTTCTCATTGCAGGTTTGCACAACTGGATTTACTTTTCGAGGGAAGAAGCAGCCAGTAGAATTAACTATTTGGGCTACTTAAAATATATCTTACTAAATGAAGTAAGTACCTAATTATAATAATATTTAAGTAAAACTAGGTATAATGTAAAAACGCGTTGATACTGCGAGCTTTTATCGATAACACTGCCGTAACTTCTAAAACTGAACGTTTATACCTGTATGTAGGTATTGTACATAATACAAGTGTGTACTCTGTTCTTTTCGAAGTCTTCAAAATCGATATCTGATGGTTATAACGAAATTTTCATAAAAAAAAACAAGAAAAAAGAATTTAAAATTAATCCGTTACAGGCCAATAAAGGCAACACTAGGATTGTTAAAGAATCTACACAAAAACCAAGAAAAGATTGATATGAGAATTCGTACCTACATACAGTGAATTGGTGAAACTACTTAAAAAATTTCTAATAAACCTTATTATTTTTTTTGTTATCAGAAAGGAGCCATTCTGAAGTTTCACTTCAATCAACAAGGTGTGGACAAGCCAGTGAACAGCATTTTTGTTGGAACATCTCCAGAGTTAGAAATGGCATTATATACGCTATGTTTTGTTACTCGAGCTGACAACGATTGTAAGCTTCAGCTAGCAAACAAGGATGTTAATATCGTAACACACACTTTTAGATACCGTAGTAAAAATCTGATCGGTAGTGCTTTTGCTGAAATCTAATTCTAAATAAGTACCTACACTTACTTAAATTATTTCAGCTACAAGGCACATTACAATGATTAATTTTGTATTTGAATAAATGTAACATTTTCAACATGTGTTTATATAAGTCCTCTTTAAGTTAGACTCATGAGCATGACTATTTCAACTATGCTATGTTTAGAAAATTAGAAATGATTACTGATTTAATATATTACGCAGTTTACATCGTTTAGTAACTTACTCAGTTAATAATACAATATATTATAATTATGTTTTTAACACCTATTACGGCCCGTTCACGACCTTGCCGCTGTGAGCGGCAGCTAAGCGCGGGGCGGCGAGCGGTAAGATCAAAAGTATGAAAATGTTTGAAGCACGCCACGAGACGCCGCTCATAGCGAAAACGCGCGCGGTTTTATCCGAGCGAATCGCTACGGCGGCGCGCGGTGCGGTGAGCGGCAGGAACAAAAGTACAAGCGAATGAGTGCGACACGCCACGAAACAGAGCGGCGTGGACAGCGGTGTAGAAGTGGACGTACTCAGAGGCGTAATTAAAAACAAAAAAATAGACAATTTTGTGGCGGTTATGGATACCGAGGCATTTATTACAGACATTTTTAATCGACTGCCTATATTGATGTCAAAACATCCCCAACAAAAATATAAAAATATCTTATAAGAAGGTTGTGGGAAGAAATTAAACAATGTTTTAATTTTTATATCTCTCATATTAATTATTATATCTCTATTTAATGTTTATATCTCTCATATCAAGAATGTCTTGTTTTAAAAATGTACTGCTTTCTAAACATAGAAGGGATAATTTTGATAACGCCATGATTTTGAGCACGATTTGACTACCTAAATACGTCCACCGCGGCCGCTACAACCTGTATAATCTATGGCTACCGCTACTGAGGTACGTGGCGTGCATTTCGCACCGCTCACCGACGCCGCACCGCCCGCCGCGCCGCGCGCCGCTTAGACCGAAGTCGTGAACGGGCCGTTAATGTCGTAAAAAATAAATAAAAAGTATAAAAATATTCATATGATCCACTTCATGTCTTTGTCCAGCCGGCAAACCGTCAATTGTTAGGTATTTTGTTTTTTGTAAAAACAACTATAGGTATTAGTAGGCACTAGTAGCAAACAATAGTACCTACTTTATTAAACATATATAGTTACCTATAACCTTTTAACTGTATAATCTGCTATGGTATTATCGACGACAGTTTTGAGTGTTGCTTTTGTTCGATTCGAGACTGTATCTTGGGGTTTTTTTGTATGTTAAATGTATGTTTCCATCTTTTGTAACTAGGTACCACATTTATTTGCAAATATAGATATTTGATATTATGAACTAAAACAAAATAGAAGTACCTACACAAGCAAAATTAAAGAAAAAAACTAAGATAACAAGAATTCGAGATCGATTTATTAAATACCTATAATCTAAAAACCATAGAGATAGAATCACGTAAGTTATATATGTATTTAAGCTGAAAACCAAAAAAGGCGTCAAAATATTCATCTGCATCTCTGTCGGCTGGAGTTGTGCCCACGAGGCTGGCTGCATTGCTACGTTGTATGGCAATGCTTAGGTATTCTCTGACCAAGGTAAAAGCCAGCGCTTGGGTCACGTGGAGTGTCTAAAAGGCGTTTGGCCAGATCTTTAAAACCATGCGTGTGCTCGGGCCCAGCGGTCCAAGAGTTTCAACCCCAAACGGCTCGAATATGTAATCGCCCATTAGGCCAAGCTAAGAGAAGGCGCAAGAATATCGAAACAGGTAGCGTCCCACACTAAAGGCCTACCCAACTTCCAAGGAAGTAATGACATGCCGTCCGGTCACTTGCCATCGCAAGAACTTTACCGCAGTGACGGCGATATGGAGAACAACATGAAGCGCCAAGGCGTTGTGAAATAGCGAGGCGGACAGTAGTATCGTGGAACCGGTGCCTATATGCGACGGCACAGGCAGTGCGTGAAGTCAGAGAGTCCTGACTGCCATTCACCCACAGCCAGCAGACGCACGTAGCATCAATGCGGAAATAAGATTTTCTTGAATTGCAGAGCGGCTCGTCCCAGCGTCTCTAGGAAGATGGGTAGTCAGGAAATTATTTGAAACATTCTGGTGTTCTAGTGTTTAATAATCTGTGATTAATATTCTGTGGACATGACATATGTCACCGTGACGGCACTGTCAAACAGTACCGTCGCCTGTCAATGTCAATGTCAGTGCCATGCCATCCCGTCCGCCTTGCCATTAGCGATGCCCGATATTTTGCTTTGTATCGATATATTGCATCGCAATGTATCGTTTCGGTTTGTATCGATACACGATATTATCGCAAGGCTTTGTATCGATATTGTTAATATCGTATCGTATCGTCTATTTTTTTTGTCGTATTGCCTTTAGTTTTGACATCTGCTAGACACAACTTGCATTTAGCACTCAAATTACTTTTAATAAAAAAAGACCAGACACTAGACTTGACTGGCGGAGCCATGATAGCCGCTGCGTACAGAATGAAATGAAATGAAAACCTATTCGGCCCCGAGCGGAGCGGCTAGGCGGCGACCGGTCGTCGCGATGACGTCATCGCGCCGTTCACTCAAACCCCGAGCGGCAACCGGTCGCCGCACTCACTTCACTCGATTCAAACCCGTATTTTCAAGTGTTTAGAGTTTACTTTTGAATGAAGAAGTTTGGCGTTATACGTTCTTTGGTAAATTGTCTTCATTCTGGACTAAAAATATGAAATAATATTATATTTGCTTCTCTTTTCTTCATCTGCCATTTGTATTTGCGACTAACCGGGAGCAAGGAGTACGAAGTGTTTGTTGTGGTGTTTTATGGGCGATATTTTTGATACGATATACCCTGGAAGCGATACGATATTGCCATATATCGTATTGACGTGTATCGATACAAAATCTCAAGATATCGCATGGTGTTGTATCGATATATAAGAATATCGATACGTATCGGGCATCGCTACTTGCCATCAGCCTGCAGCCAGCCGTTAGTAGTGGTTTACGAAACAAGGGTGGTGTGTTGACTGAATCGGGCAGTGATATTTATTTGAATTATGCAACGATTTTAAATTATTTATAAAGCTGTCAGTTATTCTATTTCTGTTACTGTTAATGCGTAAAATAGTATAGATATCTGTATAGTGTTGGTTTAGTTTTCAGGCGTATTTTTTGGTGCATTTATTATTTTGGTGTAAATAACGCAAATATGTCACGATTGATGAATTTGCGAACTGGTTTTATGCATGGATTTAGATGGAAATGCAGTTTACCACCGATTTCACTGAGTAAATTTCCTGAACATTCGCAACGCAGAAGATTTTCATCTAAAGAATTACTAAAAAAAGCGTATAAAGAAACAAAACTTAAATTTAAATGTAAGTACATACCTACATATGTTTACGACAAAAGTGAAGCATATTGCCAAATTTTTATTCCTAAGCTATGTGCTAATAAAAAATATTTTATTTTCGTTTTAGCAAAGAAATTACCTCGGGACGTAAATCCAAGAGGTGTATTTGCATGCAATGAACTTGATCTTACTGAAATCCAAGTTTATGGGTTTGATTACGATTACACTCTGGCCCACTACAAACCTTCTCTGGAACATTTACTATACAAGATTGCTACTCAAATTCTTTTGGAAAAATATAATGTAGGTAACCATTAAATTATCTATTTTATTTTAAAATCTGAATTTTTGTGACTATTGGAATAAAGAGACTTTGGGAAAAAGCCGTTCATCATTACAATATTAATATAATATTAAATTGTTTTAAAATGTCATATTTGCTTCAGAAATTGATATTAAAATACCTACTATAAACATGGTCACTGATACCTGCTAAGTGATTTATGTACTTTACCATTATAATAATAAAATATAATATTTGAAATACTAGTGTTATGAAAACAATCATGTTTAAAGAAATTTCTTATCTCATATTAAATTCTTTCATTAGGGGACACTTTATTTTAATCAATTCTTATGCTTTCAGTATCCAGCAGATATAGCAAAATTAGAATACCAACCAAACTTTGCTGTAAGAGGTTTACATTATGACATAGAGAAAGGCCTGCTTTTAAAGTTGGACTCATTTTTACAAATGCAGTTTGGGGCTGTTTACCGAGGTTTGTCAAAGGTGTCTACTGAAGAAGTGCTTTCATTATACAAGAATAGGAATATACCTATAGCCTATGTAGAGGGTGAACCATTTAAGTGGGCATATAAGGTCTGTATTTATTTAAATTATTTTTCTTTATTAATACAAGCATACAACAAAAAAACCATTTTATCTTACATTAAATGTACTATTAAGAAGTTTACAATTGAAACTGAGTTTCACAGTTTACGATTCAAATAATCATAACAAGTCCAGATGTTTTGTGTTTTCATGCATTGTTTCTCTTGTGCTAAGGTTGGAAATGGCTTTTCCTGATAATGCAAGAGTACCAGCCATAGCCTAGACAATAGTTGGTAATCACTGGCACTTGTAAGCAATCATTCATTTGTGCTCCCCTAGGAAACATTTACCACATGTCACAAGAAGCTGTTATAGATACTTACTATGATGCTGATTCATTCTATACCTATTTTCATTTGAATTCAACTTGTATGATGTTATAATTGTGTTTTTTCTGTAAAATTTTTGTTACTTATAATAATTAAAATAAAATAATAACAATAATAAAGAAACATACCTAATAATTATGAACAATAAGTGTACATAGATTGATTGTCTTTTAAATGTATCACATAAAGCAAATACCTACATCATGTGACATTCAATAGCTAAAAATAAAACATACCATATAAAGTGATCAAATGTTTGCAGATCTATAATAAGAAACTTTTCATTGCATTATGATAAATATATATATAAAAAAAATAAAGTGAATGATTAACTTGCAAAAATATGTAATAACATTCTGCTGTTTAATTTTGTTCTTTATCTGTTTTTGAAATTATTACTTTGATTTAAACTATCTTAACGTTTATAAATTCAATCATCATGGAATATAATATTATTATGTCTCAGTACTTACCTGATCTGGGATAGTGGCTGCAGCCAAGAAACTTTATATATTTTACTTATATTTTTTTTAATATATTTCAGTCAAGCAGAGCTAAGATGGTACATCTAGCTGATCTGTTTTCTGTTCCTGAAATGGGTTTACTTTGTAATATAGCTGATTTCTTCATGAAGAATAATATTGACTATCATCCCGAAATACTGTTTCTAGATGTTAAGGTAATTTTTTCACTTTTTTTTTATTTTTTTTTCTAATTAATTATGTATCGTAAATTGCGATGGCGACTTTCGGTATCACACAGTCTCTCACACAATAACCGTTTTTTTTTAAGTCTTATTAGCAATGTGGGTCGCACATTACTAGTATTACTATCACAGAACACTAATACTCTAGGCGAGGATTACTATGCCCCTCGTGCTAAGCTAAGATGCTTGTGTTACCGAGTTCACGTCGGTAGTTTTATGGGTGGGATTCGTGCATGTAAAAGACAAAACAAACCTCAATATTGAATTGGATAAAGTCTGTAAGGATATTGTTGGGAATAAATAAACAAATAAAAGTATTCCCAGTCATTTTGTTCGATTTTGTAAGAGATCTGATGTTGCAAGACCATTTGCAGGGTCTTAGCATTATCTTTTCTCTCTGGCATTAGAGCAGTTCATAGACCTATGACTAAACATTCTTAATTCATTGAAATAAAACTACTTTAAACGGATTCTATCTCGGTTTATTTTGATTTTAGTTCCCGACGTTTCAACACCTTTGCAGGTGTCACCGAGATGTGACCGTAATAATAAACCGCGATAAAATCCGTTTAAAGTAGTTTTATTTCTTAAATCATCCTCGACTTTAAACTCGTGCCGAAAAAAGGTGTTTACTTACCTGTGTATCTGTGTATGGGGGAAGTCGAGTCTAAAACCATATCTATTTGACGACCTCCGTGGTCGAGTGGCGTACACACCGGTTTTCAAGGTGTCGTCAGCTCTGAGGTTCCGGGTTCGATCCCCGGACGGGTCAATGTAGAAAAACACTTTTCTACATTGCCTCGGGTCTGGGTGTTTGTGGTACCTTCGTTGTCTCTGGATTCCATAACACAAGTGCTTTAGCTACTTACTTTGGATTCGGAGCAATGTATGTGATGTTGTCCACATTTATTTATTTATATTTTATTTTATTTATATCTACTAAACAGATTTACCACTGTTTTTTCCTATAATTAGAGAATATATTATAAAGATCTGTTTAGCAGTTGGGATTGGGACATTTCCAACTCTTTACTTTAACTTTGTTGGGGTCTTGGATTTTTAATTTTTTCCCTGCTCTGCCAATCAGCATTTAGTCAATTATTGTATATTAACAATCTGAGCTAAGCTTTTACTTTTCCATTTTTTTTGTAATATTTGTAGGTAAAAATACGTTTATTTATTTCAGAAAGCAGTACAAGGTAGCCATCCTATTATGCATAACATAGTAGCTAAAAACGTGGAGGAGTACATAAGGCCAAATAAATATTTGAAATGTTATTTAAATTTATTGAAGGAAAACAATAAGAAGCTTTTTCTCGTAACAAATAGTCCCTATTTTTTCGTGTAAGTTTATGTATAAGTTTTTTTTTAAATGTTTGTGTTAGGTATACATTTTCTGTGCGTCACTGTTTCCATTATGATCATTTACCTATATCCTGGATATCCTCGTTATATTAACTATGGGTGTAAGCATCATAAAGCT
The DNA here is from genome assembly GCA_950381575.1 of Plusia festucae. Classification (NCBI taxonomy): domain Eukaryota; kingdom Metazoa; phylum Arthropoda; class Insecta; order Lepidoptera; family Noctuidae; genus Plusia; species Plusia festucae. The sequence continues at coordinate 13,268,952 of OX494431.1, forward strand.
AGCCTAGACTATAATGTATTATAATATTAGTAAATTATGTAGTTTTAAAATAATACGCGTCGGTGTCGCGAGAAAAAACTGAAAGAGTTCGTCTCGCGACGTCGCCGCTCATGATTATGGACCCCGGTCGGGCTCGAAACTGGTCGGGCTGCTCCATAACTCAAGCTGAGTAAAGCCGGTATTATTTTAAACATGATTTAATATGTATCACGGAAGTTTTTATAATCATCCATTATTAAAAGCTAGTAAAACACTTAGGCCCAGTTTTTTGATCCCGAGTTAGCTCAACCAATGGTTAAATATACTAACTATTAGTTTCAAAACGCGTTTTTTATATCTTGTTAGTCTATGAAATGGTCAAATAAGTTGGAGAGTTAATTAACTAACCATTTGTTAGAATAAAAATTGATGAATAAACGCGTTCTACCGAAGTTTTAAACCATTAGTTAGCATATTTTAACCAATGGTTGAGTTAACTCGGAATTAAAAAACTGGGCCTAAGTAAAACTAAAACTAAGGTTTTGTTAATTTTATGGCCCTGATTCTATATACTCACTAGGTAAACATATCTTAGAAGAAGTTAGTTAGTTCTTATATATTGCCGTCCGTTTCTTACGTTGTGTGTTAATAAATTGTAACAATACTTTCGTATTAGTTTGCGAACAAGGGAATCAGTGCCATTATCATTGTATTTTTATTATTTAATTATCAATTTTTATGTTAATTTGTACAATGGGTTTCAGGAATGCTGGGATAGAATTTCTGCTTGATAAGAATTGGCGGGATTACTTCGATGTCGTGATTGTTAATGCTAATAAACCGACTTTCTTCACGGAGGTGTCGCGCCCTATCAGGGTATTCGATAAAAGTGCCAACACACATATCTGGGAAAAGGTTACAAAGTTAGAAAAAGGCATTATTTATTATGAGGTTAGTTTGATAGTAATGTAATATTCTGATATTAATTTATTCTACTTGAGTTGACTAGCCTGTTGGTCGAGTGGTCGTGGGTTTGATTCCCACGCAGGACTATTCTTTGTGTGATGAACACGAGCATTTGATTTGTGTCGGGGTGTAATATTATATTCTTAATACTTTGTATTCAGATAAATAAATACTTTTCTACATTATCTCGGCTCTGCGTGTTTGTGGTACCTTCGTTGTCTTTGATTCCATAACACAAGTGCTTTAGCTACTTACTTTGGATTCGGAGCAATGTATGTGATATTATTTATTATCTACATTTATTTGTATTTATTTATAGCTTGTATCACGTGCGTAGCCTTACAGTGCGTCGTTGTGGTTTGATTAGTGGTTCAGTTGAAAACAATACGTTTGCAGGGCACAGTCCGGCAGCTGCAGGACCTGACGGGCTGGGAGGGGCACCAGGTGCTGTACTTCGGCGACCACCCCTACAGCGACCTCGCTGACCTTACGCTGCAGCACGGCTGGCGAACCGGCGCCATCATCAACGAACTGACGGTCAGTGAAGCCATGCACTCCTAATAAACATGCTGGTTTTTTTTAATGCCACTTGGAGGAGTAGTACGTAAACCTGTTTTGTTATGTTTTAGCACGAAATATCCACATTGAACCTGCAACCGTTCAAGGAGAACGCCAACTGGCTGCAGATGCTGACGCAGCTAATCGAAGACCACCAGGACTACAAAGACCCCGAGTCCCAAACAGTCACCAGCGAGTGGTTGAAGGAGCGGGATTTCCTTAGGTTTGTTCTCCACCCTTCTCGATATTCATACAAATCCTCTCTGGGGCATTTATAGGCCAGTATTATTATCTATCTATTTGTCTAAAAAAAGTAAAAGACATTCAAAGGTAGTTAAGGTATTCCTAAAAGCTGAATCTAGCAACGAAGTTTAATAGGGACTTACTTCTTTCTTGAATTTAATTAATTAAAAGATCTTACAAGTTGTTATTTCATAGGTCTCAGACTAAATTGTCAAGATTAATTAAACAAATAATATGTATTTTAATTCATCAGTTGGATTAAATCTGAAATGTGCGATGCTTTTATTAAATGAACAGTTTTTTTTACATATATTTTCTAGTGTTTTATGCATACTCATGAGATTTTTTTGTTAATTACAGGAATGAAATAAAGACAGTGTTTAACCCCCAATTCGGCAGCGTGTTCCGTACATACCACAACCCGACATACTTTTCAAGACGTTTATTCCGCTTCGCCGACGTGTACACGTCTGACATTACGAATTTAATTCACTACTCGCTCACGCACACCTTCTATCCCCGACGTGGCGTCATGCCACACGAATATGGTTCGTATTTCGTTTGAATCTGAATCAAGAGTAATCATAGCTATGTATTCATTTGTAATTTAAGGATAAGTGTATATTTAAGTAGTAGATACGAGTATTATAGCGTCATCCATAGTTGTTGATTACTGAGTCAAACATTCTTCCAGATGTCTGGGAATGTTGAATGAAGGTTGATGCGATTTTTATTTTACGCAAGTTGATAGATTCATAACTGGATACTTTCGCCGAAGACGAAGTAGGGGAGAGTGGGGCTGAAAGTTCCAGGAGTAAGTTGACGGCAAAAACTTTCGAAGGAAAAGCGCTATACATATAAAGTTTTTCTAGCGACGAGCACCAATCCACTTAACTGACTTGGTGCAATAAAAAACTCGTGTTTCTACATTTGTTCATGATTAAAAATGATGGTCTATTTATATCTGTTTATTACGGATCAATTAATACGAAGCTCAATTGTAGTGACATAATGTGTCTTATTGTTTAAGTTTTTTTTTCATTATTTGATTTCCACAGCGTGTAAACTTGGAACAATTTTGGGGCTAAATATTCTTCACTCGCGGGGCAAGTTGTTCTCAGAATCTTGAAATTCTTATAACCGATATCTTTTCTTTTTGTTGTTAAACTAGACGTCATGTATTATTTTTACGTCTGTAACAACTAATATTAAAAATAGCGTATTTATATTTAAACTTAAAATAGTCAGTAAAGAAGCACTTTTAACGGCCTATCATGGATTTGTTGCTCCATTACTGAGATATGGTGTAATATTCTGGGGAAATTCGGTAAATAAGGAATTTATATTTAAAGCCCAAAAGAAATGCATTAGAGCAATGTGCCAAATAGATAATACAACAAGCTGTCAAACTCATTTCAAAAATTTAAAAATTCTTACTTTGCCCTCCCTTTACATTTATGAATCAAATGTTTTTGTGAAATCTAATCCAAAATATTATAAGACTGCCACCAAAAGCTACTATCGAAAATTAAGAGACAAAAACAGGTTAGAGGTAGAAATTCCATATGGGAAAACGGCTCTTGTAAATAAAAGTATATTATGCATGACATCATTAATTTATAATAAATTGCCTGACGAAATAAAACAATTACCATTTATCCAATTCAAAAAAAGGCTACGCGCATTCCTCATTGACAAATGCTATTATGATGTCAAAGACTACCTATGTGACAAAAATATTATATTTAAATGACAGGAAATTATTGTATTAAAAATGATTTTGATGAACAATGTAATATAATTTTAATATGTATCATTCATTTATTTGATTGAACTGGTATTTAAATTTGACATTTAATTATTGTGACTAATCTTGTGCTATATTTATATGAATTGAATTTTGATATTGAATTGACTTATAATAATTATGATCATGGAATTTTGTTTAAACTGAATTTTAACATTTGACTGAAATAAGTTTCATTTGACATTTTATAATTGTAAATATGATCTTATATGGTATTTTATTTTTATGTTTTCAGAATTGAGATATAACATGGTTTTTTTTTAATGTAATAACTTATAAATTATCTTTATTCTGACAAATATTTGTACGCCAATGAGGCCAAACATGACTGGTCAAATAATATGATATACCAACTTGCATCTCTGTATGTGTACTCATGTTTTTACAAATAAAGAATCTTGAATCTTGAATCTTGAAATCTTGAACATTTCTGTGATTTTCTAGTTTTTATCCAAAAAGGTGTTTGATGTTAATCAGATAAAAGTTTCAAAGAGAGCTATTGAAGTAATTGTCTGTAGCTAAATTCAAGAAATATGTTAAAATCAAAAACGATAAATACGCCTCAAAGGTGGAACAACTTGCCCCGATGCAGGGTTGATTGATGCGTTCCCAAATTTATTATAAAACATGCTTTTCAATAAAAATACTAGTGTGATATTGACAAAAATGCTATACTATTTTCAAAATCGATGGACATTTGATAAATATGTAAGCAAATGTTGGAAATCACAACCATCAAAGTAATTTTGTATTGTATAAAGTGTCTATTTCATCTTGTTTTAGATATAATTTATTTTGTACATGTTTCAATTGGTTTAGACGATTTGTTTATACTTATGTCCAAAGCTTTATTCAACCACATTCTAGTCAGATGTATTAACTGTTACGGTCCATCATAAGCTTGTCACATCTCAATTCAATGGATAATGGCTAAAATGGAAACTCAATAGGATGGCTCGGTTGATTACATTCATGAATAGAAAATTGAATTTAAATTACAATTAACAGCCCAGTCGTGACATGTCAGCCAATCTGATGAGATTGTTGACTGAAATTTGTTTTTTTTTTTTGGATCAAGTTAATTCCGTGATGTTTCAGTCAAGCGAGCTTTATGTATCTAGCTCATTGCATAACAAGAGCGCAGCTTAGGTCCATTTACATTTATCATAAAGAAGTATTTACAACTATTTTTTGTATCTTTTACTATGTTACGGGTTCAATGGATAGCTCACAATAATCTGATAGATCCGATTCGACAGAATGCATTTTAAAATCCAGTACTCAATAAGGGATTTGGCTCCGAAAACTACACAGTACCAAATATTATTAATAAATAGGTTTGTTACGTATATTTAATATGATTTTTATACACTTTTACAATAAATAGCATTTACAATAATCAATTTGATTAAGTCCCTGAAGGAATATGTTATAATATTTTTACTTAATTGTGCAGCTATAATAGGAACCTTAACCTTAACCGTAACTTCGGGTTTAATTATTTTCGAATAATAGAATATATTACGTAACTTGTTATTTACTGCACTTTATAATAAACTCTGTAGACACTATCTCATAGTAATCTCAGTAAATTTTAAGTTTATCCGATGTATTCTACACTAGGTGCAATGTTTAAAAATCTGCTAAGAATTTCTAACAATTAGATCAATTTAAGATTGTAGTACAATCTTAGGCGCCCTTATTTCTTCTAGTCTAGTCCAGTAAAACCAAATATATTATCCTATATACTCAGAATAATCTAAAATCAGAATTAACCTTTTTCTAATTAGGCTAGTTTTCGTTCAAATAATTACAAAGAAACTCATCAAATTGGTTCTACATGATTGTTGTGAACTCATGTCATATATAGATTTTTTACTGATCACTATAGATATAATTTTTTAATTTTAATCGCGACGCTGAATTTATTCGTATTCTTTTTTTTTAAACTACTAACTAAAACAACAAATACAATAATACTTTTGACTGAATTAATTGTTTGATTGAGTTAAAATTTCTTAGTACAAAAGACGCGATATTTAATATTAAGTTACTGAAAACTGTTTGATCTGTATTTACAATCATTTAATTTTTATAAATTTATGTATGTCGTCCAAGTATAGAGTAACTAAGTATTACGAATTTACGATTATTGTTTAAGAAGCGACCGAAAGCCTCGTACGATAGTTGTTATACCTGTTTGTTTCGTTTAGTTATAGTATACATACATAGTATAGTATTAAGGCAAACTGTATAAGCCTTATATTTGTGCCATCATATCAAAATAAAAAAGGATTTACAACTAATTACGAAATTAAATGATATCGTGTCAAGGTAATTCATGTGTTAGTGAAAAACAACAATAAAACAAGATTTACATTTCATTGGTTTTATTACTTAATCATAATATTGTGACCTGTTTATCATTTGGGGCAAGACCCGAGAGTCGAGACCCGATATCAAACGTCTTATCTTTTTTAAAGATACTTATGTACATTACAGTAAATAATTGTATATTAAATCTCTTAAGCCTTACTTATTTGTATGAAAAATTGTAATGTAGTTCTCATCCCCTCTAAATCGCTGTCATTAATCTATAAGTTAAGCAAGTTAGGGGTGGCGAGGTAGTCAGGTTTCAGTATAGAGGGTAGGCGGTGTCAATAAGCAGTACATTGTCAGACTTGAGGGTCTTTGTCTGTATAGTGAAGGGCACGTTGTTGTAGCGCAGCTTGCAGGGCCTGTCGGGGCGCGCCATGAAGCAGAGCGTGTACAGCGCCATCTCCAGCTCGGGCGACGTACCCACGAACATTGTCACCTCTGGCGCGTCCTTTGTGTCGCTCAGCACTGAGTGCTGCTTCAGGATCAGACCTTTCTGTAACCATTCAATTATAGATATTAGATTACTTTTTTATATTGTTGAGAAATAATATTTTGTATTAATTATGGGACATTAACCAAACCACAAACGTAATCTGAACTAGGCAGTAATAGAACTAATATATTATTATGATCGGATTATTTTTTACACAACCATTGGTCGTTTCTATTAGCCACCGTATCAGCCCATATCTTGAAAACGACTAATTTTGATTGAAATATCACCGTTTTACATGTTGAAAGTTATTGCAAGCCACTACAAAAATGAACGTTAAATTAATAATACAATTTTGTATAGGTATTTGCTTAGGAACCTTTATACGGGTTATTTTTTTTATATTTTTTTTTTATACTTTATAAGTGAAGATAATGCAGTTCCAAGAATATTACATATCGGTAGGTAGTTGTATAGAGCTCCGTTCTTCTATTACTTAGCAGTTAAAACGTTTTGGAAGGACTTTACTAGTTCGGTAAATAGGTAGGTACTCTACAATAGATAAATAAACAAGTAGGTATAATATTGTTTGACTTACTCCAGAGAGGTCTAGTTTATCGACGTATCCCAGGTAGTTAGCTTTGCGATCCTGTTCTCGTTGAGCGAAGAACAACCAACTGTGAAGTCCTGTAAGGGCAAACGATTGGTTGTATTTAAAAATATAGAAACAATTGGTTGTATTTAATAATCGCACAGGTATTTAGTGTACCTATTTATATAGCCATTTACCTTAATTTGTCTAAAGAACTAATAAGTTCTTTTCATAACTAATTACTTATGAAAAGATTATATTTTACATGACAAGATTTGTAAACGCTTAGCCGTTGCCTAAGACTCCTTCATGTATCTCTGTCTTCCCGCGTGCAGACGAAGTTAAGGTCCTATTTCTCCAGACAGAAAAAGGTGTAACTTACCAAGCACTTCATTAGACTTAAGCTCAGCCATGAAGATGTTTTCAAAGGCACAGCTACACTTGCAGAGGCCGGTCCAGTGGCGCGCGTACTTCGTGAACCAGATCTTCTTCAGCAGATCCACTTGCTCGTTGTACTCGTTCATTTGAGTTAAACCTACAATCATTTTATAGAACTATAAGTTTAGTTTGATGCCCAATAAAACTACTTACTTATACACATACTTAGTTTGTTTGAGCCATGTTGGAGCACAATAATCTTCAATCGGTCTATCGATTGGTGAAAACCGTCTGAAAAGTTGTTTGGTATTTCGTGCTTAACGCGATCAGACAGACTGAAGATGCGCGGCGGATACTTTGTTTTATAATATGTAGGAACCTATAGATGAATAATGATAAAATTAAAATTGGATCGGAAAAAACTCCACATCTTGTACGCAACGGTTAGAGTACTTAGTTGACGTGTTATTTTTTTGCAGTTTTATGTTGTAAAATTCCCTTTTTTGTCATTCTTGTGCAGTTTGTATCAAACGCCAACTTCAACTACCAATGAAACTTCTCATCAGAAACAACAGATGCTAACCAACACGCTTTAAAAACTAATCAGCTTATATACCTACCTATTACAATCTTATTTCTGATTACAGAGCATGTATTATGCCATCCTTTTAACGGTCTACAACTTGAAATCTTACCATTAGAAACTTAGCATCTCTCTTGCAGTCGTAAAAACAAAACAGGTTTGCTTACCTTTGCTAACCAAAAAGTTCATAAGGCTTCTAATTGGACCAGTAGCGAGAATAGTGTTGATGTAAGTGGTTTGTTCCGTTTCTTCCTGCAACATGACATCATACGACATTAGTTTACCTTGTCTGTATATGCAGGTGTCTCTTAGATGTAGCTATTATAAGTAAGTATATAAATTGCTCAATTGAAATGCTTATGATGACTTACATTCGGCGTGACGAACTCTGGCCTGATTACATTTTTGTGGTAATTGTTGAAGAGTGCAACAAACGGTCTTATTGTTGGACCACTCCATACATTCTCTGGCACGTTCAACAAGCTGAAATTTAATAAGTATTTTAGTGTTATTTATAAAAAATTTAATGCATTAAACTTGTTTTAGCTTCACCTTGTGGTAGAAATTTATTTTGATCGTATTTAATTAAAGTTACGACTGCTGTTGGCCGTTATTTATTCTAATATTTTAGAATACAAAATAATATTATATAGAGGAAAGATTTTTTATAATTATGTGTAACGAATAATCTCAAAAACGACTGGGAAAATTCTTTCACCATTAGGTACAATGCTATATTATCTCTGAGCAACTTATGCTTATACTTGTTGCTAGACAGTAGTAGGGAAAACAGCTAGTTAGGTATAAAGGACAATTCAGAATAAAAATAAACAAGCTATGTTAGTGACTAGCTCCTACAATCAAACCCTATCCTACGGTATCTTGTTAGGTTCCTAATCTAGATAATGGTATATAATCTATAGGTAGGTACCCTACCTACACCAAAATATAAGTAGGTATAAAAAGTTTATAATATATGCAAAGAAGTATCTTACTTGGATGGTGCTTTGTCATCCTTGGACAGAGGACTGGTTTTCTCTTGCAGGTTCACTTGGATGTACGCAAAAGCGTTGTTAATGTCAGTGTTGAACATTTCCTCACTGATTCGAAGGATGTCTTCGTCAGTGGTGGAGTCTTGCACCTGACGTAGCATATCTTCGTAACTCTTCTTCTTGGCATAATCTACAACTCCGCCTACAACTGTTCCTATCTGTTGGAGCGTGTTTCCCGCCGTGTTACCTTGTTGACCGGTAACGGAGTTGCCGATTAAGTTAGGCAGGATGCTGTTGAAGATTTGTCCTGCCGCGTTTGCTAGGTTGTCGGCCCTACACACGGCCAGGCAAACAAATAACACAATAGCAATCTTCATATTGAACTATGTTTGGTACGTTGTGTAGTGCGATGACGGCGCACTAGTGATCACTGAGCTGCTCGGAGTCCGGCAGGCGATACAGCACGACCTTTGGATGATGTCATGCTCGCGTACTACAGATACGATGTTGTTTAGATTCATAGCGCGAACACGTTCTACCTTAAGCATTGCGACGCGGGCAGTAATAAAATAATTGTCCTCAATGTAACATAAGATCCAAAGTAAATTTTGCATTAATAAAAATAATTGAACTCGTCTCTGCGACAAGTAAGTAGGTAGGTACCTAGAATGATAAACCCACCTGCGTGTTTTAAGATAGCTGGAATGCTTGATGTTCCATAACTTCTTGATCTATAAGTAGACTGGTGGCGACTTTTGCTACTTTGGAGAGTCAGGTCACATCAGATTTAACTGCCTCGGTATTTTTATCTTACCAAGGGTTTACGATATTGATCGTGTCTCATGCTGCATTTATTTAATTGCTTGCTGTACTTACTTACTTCAAAATCGTTGAGGTAGGTATGTTACAGATTTACAGGCAAGCAGACTTTCTCGAATTACAACTCTAGAAGTGTAATTATGTTTATATTAATTATACCGGAATACTAGTCATTCATAACTGGTTTACTTGCTGTACCTACCTATCTAATAGATTCTTAAATGTTCTATTAAGAAAACTGTTGTAGGTATACCTAAGCTGTAAACATGCAGTAAAATAATTATGTTCATATTATACTGGTTTAATTAATGTGCTTCAAATTATCGAGATTTATTTCGTTGCGAAACTTAATAACATGTTTATCATTTGGGACAAGACCTGAGTGTCGAGAACCAATATACGTCTTTGTTTGAAGTATTATCTTTGATTAAATGTTTATAAAGACTAATTATAGTTAACAGTAAATAAATAAATAATAGTGTTTACTTATAATTTTATTATTATTAAGCGTTATAAAATCTTTTTTAGAGTTAATTTGTGTTATTATTTTATGGCACAGTAATTAAAAGAAGTCTGGAGAATTTAATCCCCGTACCGCGACTGACAATAGATTTCGCAAGCATTTAAATAACAGAAAAACACAGCCCAGACTGAGACAAATCATAATTAAAGATAATGATAACATGAAATAATGTTTGCCTATACGGGGATCGAATCCGTACCACGTCACGCTGCCGCTGCGGCAGTTGCCGTGGCTGTGGCCGCGGCTATCTGTGCAGTGTATGCAATAATAATTAGTATTTTAGTAACTAAGTTTTTTAGTAAGAAAAACCTTTTATATTTTATTTTTTACTGGCTTCTGATAAGAGTTAAATAGTTTCAAAATATCTATAATTGTTTCCAGTTATATAAATTGTTTGATATTAATTTGTGATATCTTTTTATCTACACTTTGTTAAGTACGGTGCACATTTCTGTCTTAAAAACAATTCAGTATCCCTGTGATAACTTCGTACTGTTCACTTATTGCGTAAATATCTTTTATGAAATAATTGTGTGTGTCGTAAATCTGTCTGACGTTAAAAGAACCGCAACATTTGATTAGCAAACTACCGCTAAATTACCTGTAGAGCGGAATAGAATATATTTACCAAGTTTAAAATTTAACATTCGATGTGTGATAGATGTGTTCGGATGCCACAAAAAAAGAAAGTCATCAGAAAAGAGACTTTATCAGAAGCGCATCGTCGCGGGCGAGTGCGCGTGCGCAATGCAGTAGTGGCGTGCTGCGCCGCGCGCTGCGGGAAAATCGTATCTTACTCTATGTTTAATGCATTAGGCTCTCGTCCGATTCACGTTTGAATACTTGTACGGTGCTGTTAAAGAACTGTACATACTCCGTAGCAACCACTGCGTGGAATTGTATGATGCTGACAGGGAATCAATAGATAAGTAGGTACCTACGTCATGTTCTATGGCTAGGTGGTACTGTACCTATAACTGCAGTGCTATTTATAGTTATTTTGTCTTTAATTTAATGCTCAAGAAACAAAACAAATAGCTAACTTTACGCTTGGCAGATTCAGAATAAAACTATTTTAAAAATTCTATTGCGTTTTATTTTTATCTACGTACCTATCTACCCTAACGGAAAGCAATAGGATGGTATCCAGATTCACGAGGGATAGTAAACAATACTTATTAATAAATAATATTTTAGAAAAAATTGCAGTTCCACGCAAATTATGAAAGACTAATGAAACTTCACGGGACAGCTAGACATCAACATAGAAAACTTAATGAATTAAATAGTATCCGACATAATTTAGTGACAAGCAGGTAAGTTCCTACGTTTCTTTTTCATACTCCGATAGAAGTTTATGGAAATGGTTCACTAGGTAATCTGACTCAAGATTAGGAAACAAGGTACCTACAGTACCGGTTATATAGGTTATCTGAACCTATAAGGTAGGTACCTATCATTCTCCCCAATTTTGTAATAATGAAATGCAACATATGCAATTTTTAAGCCAAAAACAGATTTGATCCAGGCAGTTCAATATGATCTCAGAAGAGAAGAGTTTATCCGAGTTTAACGTATCTACAGTTTTATCATTCTTTACTAGGAAAATAATAATTAAATATTTTGGTTTAAAATTATCAGTGGCCTCAGAGGTCAATCATACCACTGATAAATTATAGGGTGGTGAATTCATGATTGCCAATTAGTGTCAAGAATTTGATTTTGATTTAGACTGAAGAAAAGCTATATCTAAGCTGTTTTCAAATTCTACTTAAAAGTGCATGTTGAGAGATGTTATTTTTCTAGATATCTGAATAAGTATGTTTATTTCAGCCAGTCATTTGAATCCTTGCAAATCTCGAATTGCTGTCTCGTACCACTATTCATAGCCTATCGACAAATAAGTTAACTCTTTTAAAGGTGGATGTATCTTATTTTAAATTGTTTATGTAATGTATATTTGACTGGCCTGTTGGTCTAGTGGTTAGTGATCCTAACTGCTAAGCTGGAGGTCGTGGGTTCGATTCCCACCCAAGGCAAATCTTTGTGTGATGAGCACGACCATTTGTTCTGTGTCTGGGTGTTAGTTATCTATAATATGTATGTATTTAGAAATATATAAGTATGTTTATCAGTTGTCTGGTTACCATAGTACAGGCTCTGCCTAGTTTGGGATCAGATGGCCGTGTGTGGGTTGCCCCAAGAAGATATTATTACTAGGTATATTAATATAACTAAGTATTACGTTTAATGGAACAAACAAAGTGAGGTAAATTATGTTTTGGCACATATTATTACAAGTAAACATTCCGCTACCGAGAACGTGTTATCGATGAGGTCACGCCGAAGTGAGGTCACTGACGCGGACGGAGTGGCCACAGGCCAGCCATGTCCGCCCCCACTTGACCCTGGCAGTCATCTCACTGATCTGCGGCGTTGGTAAGTGTAGCTAGTCTATACAAAAACACGCAGAGAACGGACTTCGCGACTGCCAACATGAGGAGCGCCGCTTTACTATTGTTATTCATTTGTTTTATCGAGTGTAAGTCATTTTTTACTTATATTATAAGTAGGTAATAGTACTTAATGACGTTACTTTCTTTAATATTTTACTAAATACGTGTTATCCCTGCTACCCAATTGGTGTAGTTTTTAATTTGTAATTAAGGTTTGTGGTTGAATCTCTTGAATAAATGTATAAGCTGTTATAAACCAAACATTATTTTATGAATGAATATTTTGTACTTCAATGTATAATTATAGTAGCTAGTAGTGTTTCAAGATCATGACTGGTTAAATAGAATCTGAGGCTTTAAATGTCTCTCATTAGCATATTTATCTTTATCTTCCGACCTACTCTATTCTTTTCAAAGATTTATCCAAGCGTCTTGTTGACACCTCATGTGAGCCAAGGGCTGGTTTTTACCTTGGTCAGCGGTTAAGCATTGCCATTCAACGTGTCAATGCTGCCAGCCTTATGGGCACACTCCCAGTCGACAGCGATGTGGAAGAGTTTTATGATGCTATTTTATAGTTTTAGTTTTGTTTAATTAATAAAGTTTATTATTAAGAGAGGTTTTTAATTAAATATTTCCGTAAAAATCTTCTTCTTCTTCTTAAAGATAATTACTCTATGATTTGATTTTAGTTTTCGTGTTTATTAGTTTACTTAGAACCTAATATGTTATTGCAACTTGCAACTTGTCTCGTGGCAAATTTATTAACATCACTGTTATCTACATTTACATTCTTTTTGTTTCACTTAATACTTACGTTTTATAAAATGTACTTTTTATAACATAATCTAATTGCATTCATAATCGATTCCAGGTCGCAAGATTGCGCCGATCGACAAACATGCGAATATCGACTTTATCAACATGGAGACTGGTGGGGTGAGGCAGCCGGTACCTAAAACACCAGTTCGAGCACCTGCGCCAGCACCTGCGCCTGCACCTGCGCCTGCTCAAGCACCTGCTGCTCTTGCACCCACTACAAAGGCTCCAGCTCAAACTCCAGCACCTAAACCAGCGGTAGCTCCACAGCCAGCGAAACCAGTACAACCTATGCAACCTATGCAACCGACTCCCGCTCTGATCAAACCGATCCCAGTTAATCCCGCCCCCGTAGCTAATCCCATCACAACTCCTGGGCCCGGCAGCGTCAAGTCACTCGTGAACTTCTACAATGCTCAGGGCAACGGCAGCGCCATTCGACCGTACTCCTACAGCCAGGCAGTAAAGCAGGGATAAGATATGCACTTGCTCATTTGTCAAAGATGGCTTACAGGATATGAATTTCTGCTGTGAAATGTACTTATGTGTGATCCTGTATTGTATGTTATGTTAAAATTAACTTAATGTTGTTGAATTAACATTATGTTTAACAAAAATTATTGTTTTGTTTTTATAATAATACTAGTTTATAAATATTGAGAAGGAGCGAGCATTGATCACCACCCTTGCAAATAGCCGGTTTGCGATATTAGATTCCAATTTTTGGAATCCAGGTTTCCTCTCGATGTTTTCCTTCATCGTTCGTCAATGGCATCTTATAGTAATTATAAAAGTACACACTTATAACTTTGAACAATTCCCATTGGTACTTGCCTGGGTTCGATCCATGTGCAATGTGCCCACGAATCCGGCCATTGAACCTCTAGGCCACCACTAGGATATTTTGTTTTGTTATTTACATGCATTGAGTTATAATGTACTACGTACTAGAGAAGCTATTTCAAACAAAATATAGCGCGCACATTTGAAGTCAGCGCAGGACAGCGCATGCGCGGAACCCGCGCATGCGCGGGGCAAGCTTGTTATTTTCTCATAGATAACAATCAATGCGCGCAGATGCGACAATTTTTTTATATTCTGCCTACGTGTGTAAAAAAGTATTTCTACTGTTAAAATACTTTAATTTTCTTCAAATAAAATAAGTTTAGTTAATTTCTGCCGTTTGGTATTAGTAATCCACAGTTGGATCAGTTTTTGTAAATATGTATATAGCGTTACAGTATTAAAAAAAACCGCCATTTACCTACTGGTTCTGCCTCTCATAAGTAAGTATACTGAACATCAAAAAAGTTAGTTTTTCTAATAACAAAGTAAAACAAAATTCCAGCAATGTTATATTTACAAATATAATATCATTTACGTTATCGCATGGTAATTCAGATTTCTTTAAGTATACTCTTAGTGTTTTCGTGGTGTATTTGTCGTTTTCTTGGAAATGCACGGAACATAATATGCGTGAATAATCTGAAGGTAACCAAGTTTCTTCGCTGCGATTTATCTGAACTTTGATTGATGATTCTCTTGTTTCATGACATAGCCGTGGAAACCTTTAAATCCAAACAAAAATGTGAAATATTATTACAACATTACTATCGTGATTAAATATTAATATTTTATTGCTCATAGTTTTAAAAAGTATACCTACATCGATAGTGTCTAGTCTGCGAATAAAAATGTTTTACTCTTTGACATTCACGTAAACAACCGCCGCCACGGTGACAGTTGCAATAGAAAAATTATATTTAAATAACGCGTGGTTTAAAGATAATAGTTGAACTTACTTGTGAAAAGTCACTCCTTGACTTTTATTTATGTTTTTGGAGTTGTTGGAACAGTACCTCAATGCACACGAAGGCATATTTTAATTATCAAAACTTCACTCAGTGCGTCACGTTGCAGCAAGCGCTTGGCACAGACTAAGTGAGTTTAGGACCGTGGACCTAAACTCGTGTTACAAACAATTTGATTGAGGTGTCTCCTCTAGTACGTAGTACATTATAACTCAATGTTTACATGTTTAAAATTTTTCATCTAAAATATAGAAGTAGATAATTATTAATTACTGTCTAAAATCAGATATCCTTATGTACTAAACATTTTTTATGGAATCATTCTTTGCTATAGGAGTTGACTATAGAAACTTTAATTCAAGATATTTTATGTCAGAGATAAGAATCCACTTACATTGTATATAAATATTAGATATTTTTTCTCTGTAATATTACTGGTAAATGCCGCACGGTTTTGTAACATCTTCAGCTAATACTTACATGATAGAACTTGTAGAATAAAGAAATTGCAAAATGTGTTATTCTACAGACACAAAATGCGCAGTCATGCTGCCGCGGAGAGATATCGGTTTAAGCTTCACCTGCTGAATAAAAAGTGGAAAGAGAATATGTAATGTTGCAGTTAACCACAATTAGAAACGAAGTCAACGGCCGTCACATCAGCCGGATACATCTAGATGCGACATAAAAGGCGCATTAACAAGATATAAACAATCGCTCCAAAGCCTATTCCAGCCAGTGAAAGTGTACGGTGGCGGGGTGCGGTGGGCACGACGAGGAGGAGGGGGGAGCGGCACCTCACACCTCCCAGCCATTGTCGTTCATTCATCGCCACAGCGATTGCTCTCTCGAAATCTCACAGTTTTCGAACACAAAACACGAGTAGGTATATGTTGGTTACCATACCAAGTTTAATTTCTAGATGACGAGTTGTAAGTAACATGCCACGAAAAACCACACGTTACGCAATCATCAGATAGGTAGACCACATCCTTTATTTTAATGAAACTTTCAAGTAGGCTCTACAAATGTTACCGTGCTGTCCATCTAACCTAGATTACAGTCTTTGCAAACTAACGTTTGCATCTTGCAACCGCAATGGTATTATTTACATGGAGGAAATCGAGTAATAGATACACCGATTTTCACTCTTGATACGTTTTTCAGATAAGCAGTAACCACAGTTCGACGTGATATTTACTTTTTAACTATAGATTTTACTCTATTTATCTATTCCTACGGGAAATTGAGACGAAGCAGATGCTGTTTTATAAACCAACCTCTTATTATGTTCCGAAATATTTAATTACTGGGGTGTACTTAAATCGTCGGTTGGTTTTTTATATGTGATTTGAATACTTACAAAATCCCTCTCGATACAACGAATAAATTCCCTAATGCTGCAGAAGATTTTTTTTTTATACGAAATTCGTCAAATTTGACGTAAATTATGTCCTTTGACCGAAACACTATCAACCTGATAGTGTTTCGGTCTACCAATCACTCTAAATAACATTCGGTGTGACAAGAGATAAAATTGAACATCTTTAGGAACCGTGGTTGAATTTTTTACTTTTTCATTTGTTTTGTGTATGTCAGGCTTCTTCATGAACGCGCGGACTTTACAAACTGCTCGAGATAGGGCTGCGGGCGCACGAAATGTGCCACTTTCACTCTCCGCATGATTCATGCGACTGTTACAACTACAGGATACCTTACTGTTACACACTACGATCGCGAGATATTGTGCAACACCGTGTCCGCATTTTACGCTTTAAGTAACAACAATGAGTCAACGCCCGCCAAAATAAAACATTTCTTATATGGGAACGTCCTTGTTCGTGAATACTTTAGGATGGATATAAAGAAAATATTTTCTCTTATCTGCGTTTAGTAAGAATTTATTTTTAACTAGCTGCCCGGACAGACTTCGTTCTGTCAAAAGTAAATTAATTAAGGTAATTCCCGAGTTTAGGAACAGTTTTTTTTTTACTTATTATTTATTTATGTTTTACACCTTTTAAACCTTCCCTGGACTTCCACAAACATTTCCAGATCAAAATCAGCCAAATCGGTCAAGCCGTTTTCATGTTATGTCGTGACAACGGAAAACGGGTTTCATTTTTATATATATAGATTATATCTACTCGTATTTCCATAAAATTTCAAAATGAGACAAGTTATTCTAAAATAGTTCACCTATTGTGCAGTACTACAATGCAGTGAATTTAAATTTCTTACATAGAGGATGAATGAAAATAACTAGCGAGTTCAGGCTAAATTGCAAATGAGAGAGAAATGTAATAGTGCCTTCTGGCATCTGTAAACTTAACAACACTAATTCTAGCACTGTTTATGTAGAAATTAAATTTATGTAGATACATTTCGAAATTTTCAAGCTTTCTATCAAATTGCTTATCAACTTTCGTAACAACGAACAAGTGTGACAAACAATAAGCTCTGGTCGTTCTTTGCTACTTATAAATTAGGCTTAACAATCACAACACAATGGGTACACATACTACCTCCGTTTCAAGTAAGTTCCCAACGCGGGCTTACAATGACAATACTTAGACTTAGGGCGCATTTTTCTCTGAAGCACATATTTTTTAAATTGCCCCAAAAATAAGCTATTCTTTGTCTAGTTATTGATTAGTCGTCTTAAACAGAGTATGTTTATTTCTATTCTTTTTTCGGAAAGTAGTGTTTCCTGCAATTCACTTATAGTTTCTTTACTTAGATAGTGATATGTTTGTATTCTCAATCCTTCATAAAAATTTCTACTGATTATTTATTAATCAAATATTTGGCAACTTAATTTATAAGAGTTATAAATATAAACATATTGCTAAAATTTTACATATTTTTGACATAATTTGATTTCATAAAACGAAGGCTAGTACTACTGCTGGTCAGGAGAAAGCATTTCGATCTAGTGTTTTCAGATCCGCTTCAACCGGTCTAAACAAATGCTTCGCTAATACGGGCTTCAGGCAAAAGGCAAGGCCAGTTAGTTTAATGCAGATATCAATGCTAAACTACTTGCTTTTCTATTCTTTGCTTATAAAGACATATAGATTGCTTACACAACCCTCCTCTAAATACACTTAAATAAAAAAATACGGAATTCATTCATCATTGATTGGTAAAACCGAGTGTCGGATGGGAGAGATAATGTCAGAGAGAGATTTAAAACTACAGAAGTGTTGTGCGGAATAGTACATTTGTGCTAAGTTTATCCAATGTAGGTAACTTAGGGCTGAGGCCTCTGCTCACCAGTGGGACTGCACAGAACACAAAATCATACGAGAATTTATTTAAATCTTAATAAATGGTAGGATTTCTAAAACGTTCATGCTAATATCATAAACGGACGGACGAACTAATATCATAGCTTACTTCGGATTTAGCGATTTACAATATTTAATTCATTCCACTATCTTCTATTATATATAATTCCAGTGTCACGATGTTTGTCCGGGATGAACTCCAAAACTACTAAACCGATTTTAATCAAATTTGCGCACCGTGTGCAGTTTAATCCAACTTGAAAAATAGGATAGCTTACATCTCAAATTAATAAAAAAAATTGAGACCGCGGGCGGAGCTGCGGGAAGCAGCTAGTAATATATAAATCACAGAAATATAAATCTTCGTTCTTATATCTATGATATAAGAAACAATATACTTGGATCGCGTTATAATATTCTTTGAGGTTTCTAAACAAATAGATTTTTATAGGAAACTAAACTTGGTAATCAAAGAGGTCAACGAGTATTCAGCCTCGCGCTTACTTGATCTTCGCACGTAAGATCATTCAATGACTTTGAATAACCAAACCATATTTATCAGAATTTGCTTGTTTAATGAGCTCCGTAAATTAGTAAAAAACGTATTTAAACCTTATTCGATGTGCAAGGTAGTAAAAGACCAGGAAATTATGCCTAAAATTTTTTTTTTACTTTATTTATCGAAATACTTAATTGTGTGGCTGTCAAAGCAACCCTAGGTGGCTATATCTCGCTTCACATCCAGTTCTGTCAACTAATCTGCACACAATGACAACAGATCATTTTGTGGCTCCACAAGTACACACATTCTTGTGCGGGCGAAAGTGCGATTACATTTTGTATGTGAAAATACAATATCATGGGATTAAATAAATTACGTAGACGGTCGTGTTTTATCGCGAAATGTGGTACTGATTATTGTAATTATATCTTATCGCGATTAGTTTTGTTCTCATGCTGAGAGGGGTGACGGGACTCAATGACATTGCATAAAAATTGTACCTACTCGTACGCGTGTTAATGTCTATGAAAGAAGTTATGTATTTAGACTAATATTTAAAAGCTGAAGAGTTTTTTTAGTTCATTTGCTTGTTTGGTTGAATGCACTAATCTCAGGAAATACTAGTCCGGTTGAAAAAAATATTAATCATCAGTGTTAAATAGCCTATTAATCGAGGATGGCTATAGGCTACTTCTTGCTGCGATAACCGACGCTCACCTGGGCGGATCTGTGAGGAAAAGCTAGTTGTAAATATAATAGCTCTTCCATGGTTCGATCGGTCGTAGATACTAAAAAAAAATATTTTTTGGTGACGCGACGTTCGGCACAAAGTAGTAAAACACGCTTCAAATGCGTAATATTTAACCTGGCTTCAAAAATTATCATTTACTCAAGTGACTTTAATATTCCTATCACTTAGGATATTACGTCTTGTTCACTGTTACTTTTTATATCTGCCTCGCTTTTATACGGAAAATTCCATTCTTCATTATACAAAAAAAAACTTCTATTTTAATAAAACATTTCACTTTCTCTTAAGCTAAAATTATAATTAATCTACACCACATTGAAGTATTAAATATGCCACAGTAAGTGCATTTTAGGTAGAAATACTGAGTCATTGCACTTTTGGAGTGGCTGTTGTAATAAATTGGGATTAACCATCTTGCTGTCGTTCAAGTCTGAACTGCGTCAGTTGTGTTATGAAATTGTCTAAGTCCGCCCCCATTCCTCGCGCGTCCGCATCACAGACCATTGAATAATCGGCGCCGCGCGGCTCATTCCAATCATCACTTACATGTTACACAACTCCATACACTTTTTAAACAAAGGTCAATGGCGTATAATGTTACGTTACGATGCCAACTAATAATCTATTTACAATTAATTAATGATTTATCGAATATTTATGTTCAGTAAATGTCGTTAAGTATATCTATCTGTCTGCTTTCATTTTGTGAAAGCTACGATGATAATAAGATGTTTTTTCGCGAATTATGTATATAATCCGTTGCAAGACCGGATTCTGCAGACGGAGGTTAAATGTTGCGTCAGAGACCTTGAACCTTTATATTTGAAACTATTTTCTTTCATCGAAAGTCTTTTGTTTTGTGGATGTTGTAACAAAACCTAAAAGACTAATTAACGGCATTGAATTCCTTTTACCCGACTACGACTAAGTAGACAGGAAGGGTAACGTTTTTTAAAAGTAAGTTAAGCCTAGATCTAGTTCTACATATAATGAATATGATAAGTATTTGGGAGGATAGATTTAATAGCACTATATTTAACCTTGTCCAGGTTTGCAAAAAAAATATCGGTTTACGTTAAAAGTGAATACTTTCTTTGCCCACCCATATTATGTATTTCCGAGGGTATTAATTAGAAACTTAGTTAACTATAAAATAAGAAAAAGTCTTACATAACTTTCTAAAATTCTTACTCGTTCGGACATTAGTTGGTATGACTACGCATTAAAATTCTTTTGCAAGCAAGCAATCTATGACACATTTTAATAGTATATACTTAAAAATTGAAGCTGTTCTTATTACGTATTGGCATCACTTGAAACAATATTTATAAATTAAAAGAAACTTTCACTTCTGTATCTTGTCTGACGAGAATAGTGTTAACAAATTGCAACAATAATATCAACTCATGTTTTGTTAAGCCTCTTATGTAAATCGGAACGTTGGACCACTTGGCAGCTTGGCATAGTTGTGGTGACTAATCCAACCCCAATTCATATTGTTCCGTTTGCAAGAAAGCTATGACGGCATTGTTATGCAAAGCGGATCTGTGGATGACGTAGTGGCTACACACACGGGCCGAGCACGTCGCCTCTCCCGCCCCGTGCTGCAGGCGGCAGCTCATCACACCACTTGCGAAATCATTAGTTTTATTAATTAGTAGATTTAAGTTAAATTAATTTTAGAAATTGTGCCTTAGAACGCCTTTATGTTCATGAATAAATAAAAGTAGAGATATTTGAATGAAATAACAAAACTACTTTTCTACTGAATAATATTAAAAACTTGCAACTTTCCTAACCATTGTTAAGTTACGAGAAAATCCGATATTTTTATGCTCAGTACGTCAATTAAATTGTTCTTGAATGTGTAAAAAAGGATTATCACGTAGTCTGGATTCGCAAATACGTTTAATAACACAAGCGGCGGTAGTAATGACGGGTAGCAAGTTAACAATTAGCCGAGATCATTCACCTGCGCGCGCACATGTCGAGATGAAAACAGAAAGTAATACCAGCCAAATTCGTGCACCATACTAAGACAATGGGCAATTTATTCGATTTCACTCTTTCCGTAAATTTCATATTTGTGTGTTGGCGCGCGCTTTGCTTGCCCGGTGAGTTTGAGAGAGCGTGCTTGAATTATGACGTATGATACTAGGTGCACTATTTATGTGCTCTTTGTGGACCAACAATCAACGAGCAACCAGGCTCTTTGTTGTGTACATTCTTCTCCTTCTTCTGCCTAACCTTTTTCAAAAGTTATGTTGGGGTCGGCTTCCAGTCTTACCGGAATTAGCTGAAATTTGTTGTGTATATTGTAGGTACTTTAAAATCTTGTTGAAAAATAAGGACGATAAAGTACCCCCGATTCAAAATGTCAATGTCTCACTGCTGGGCACGGGCGTCTTCCCGTAAAGAGTAGGAACTAGTATTGATCACCCCGCTTGCTCATTTCGGGTCGGTGATTTTACATTATATTTTTAGAATCCAGTTTTCCTCAAGATGTTTTCCTTCACCGTTCCTTAGAATAATAAAGCAAGTACATATAACTCTGGCGCTTGCCTGGTTCGAACCCGCAACCATGTGCATTCAAATTCGTACATTAGGATTTAGGTAATTGATCATTTAATAAAGAAGATCTGTATGAAACCAGAATTTCATAATCTTGGAAACCTCAACTCCGTTGCTTTAAAAGTGCCACTTATCTCGACGGATAGTATTAGCTAAAGTTTAACATTTTAAATGTTTTTAAAACAAATACTCAAACCCTACCAAAGAAGAAAAAAAAAACGATGAAATACGATTTATACAGACTATAAAAAGTAATGGAGACTGGTTTTCTTTTGATACTTTTTATAATAAATTTATAAGTACACGTTTAAATTACAATCGTAGTTTCAGTTTCAAAGTTATTTTGGAACAACATTATAGTGTAATACTGATTTCAAAGTTTTTTATCGAGAAATGATTGCGTTGAAATCTTTTCTATGGCGCATTGTCCTACTTACAATTCGTTGGGTTTGGATTTGTTCGTTTTCTTTCGCTTCGAAAATATATATTGCCCAAAGGTGCTACTTTAGTTGTGTACAAATATTATACAAAGAAATTTTTTTTTTGTATGTTTGGGTCGAATAAACTCAAAATCAACTGGACCGATTTTAAAAATCATTCACCATTAGAATGCTTCATTATTCTTGATCAACATAGGGATCGCGGGCGGAGCTGTGGTTAACAACTAGTGAATAATATTTAATAGGTATATACGTGGTTTAATAAATATATTGTGGTATATAGGTTTGCGATTTAAACTTACATTTTTCAATTTAATTATTATTTTTAATGGTCGAACAGTATACCTACATTTTCGCTGATGAAACACACGCAAATAAACATTCGAGAATGTATTAATAATAATAATAATATGTATTTATTTTCTCTTCCACAAAGGTATCTTACAGCTATATTTAATATTTATACATAATTATCTGTTAGACTCAGCCTTTGTGGGAGACTGGTATCTGCACCAGGATACCCTGTCACACAGATTACCAGGCCCCCCCCCATTAGAACAACGATACATTAGTACAGATAGATACAACAAAGTGTAGTAAAAAAAAATTTTACAGTTTTGGATTTGTTACATCTGACTACTTTCTTTACATCTTAAATGGTATTTATTTCTTTTTTTATCTATACTCGTCATTAAAGTAAAACAATAATATCAGTCTACAACAGTGTTCCTGTAACCCTGATGGATTCTTCTCATAAATAAATGTATTTCTAATAGTGTTCTTATCGAAATTCATGTTGGTTCTTTTCCAATGGAATGACAATTTGAAACCGCGCACCTAACGTGAACGTTTCTTGGCCGTCGTTTTGAAGTTTTTGATTTGATTTAATCCCAACAAGTGATGAAATTAAAGTCACCTAGTGCGCACACTTCTTAAGAGTAAGAGACTGTCAAGGGACTTTCCCTTGTCATGGACCCTGTACCAACTGTCAAAATGTCCCTAAACAACACACCTAACATACAAGCATACTCAGGACTAAAGTCCCGTCAGATAAAGACATTAATTAAATTAAAAAAAAAAACGATCTAATTGATGCAATAAGTTATTATAGTAATACAATTAACCAATTCTTTCTGGATTGAATATTACTGTATTTTTAATATTTGAGAACAGTTTACTCACGTATCACCTGCTATAACATAGCATTAGGACCTACATTAGGTCCGAAGCAAATCCTTCGAAAAGTATATAAGTAAACAAAATAATGCAACAACCTTTATACTGTTTCTATTCATCACTATTCAGTTCTTTTCTTTACCTATGATATACTATACCCTATGAGGATAATTATGACCAAATATAGATAGCATTTTATTGTTTCGGATATAACGTATTACAAATAAAATGACGAGCTGTTTTTGAAGGCTTGCCTAAGGTAGAAAGTTCTTACTCATATTAAGGTATTTTATAAAAAAATATATATATTATAATTACAGCACCATAACGGGCTACATATGACTATAAGAAAATAGTAATAATTTTAGTTTCCTAGTTTAGGATTCCCTCATAACGTCTTGTTCACGAACTCCAGGTTTGGAATTAAACATGATCAATTTCAAGTTAGGTATAGGTTCTAAACACACGTGAGAACTACTGTATCTAACAATTTTATACACAAGGTAGATAATTCCAAGTTTGTTTAACGATATACGATCTTGATGTGAAATGTAAAATTAAGTACTAATTTAGACAAACCAAGCGATTAGCGTAAAAGAGAGTTAGCTACTGCTCATGACAGTTTATTATTTATGGTATATTAAATATCTCGAATATTTACTTTCTGAATAATATCGTTACAAGACAGTGCTCAAACAATTATTATTTGGTGTGGCCACTTGTCATACCAAATAAATAATTGTTTCGTAATAAAGGCGAAGTCCATCCCACGCTCGCAATCGTTGACATCAATGGCGTCATCAAAGGATTTCAAAATCCGTCCGGACGTCAGATCCGATCCGGGATAGCTGGGGCGGCGCGGAACTTTCACGCGTATAAAACGGCCTGTGTAGCGGCCGCCGCGACCAGTGCGCGCACACGAGCGGCACGCGCGCCGAGCACACCGCCACGCGAAACGAAAGTGAACCGAGTACCACTACCACGTACCCCAGCACCACATCCCCAGTACCACTTACCACCAGTACCACGAACGACGTGCCAGACTGTGACAGTGATTGTGCGAACTCTGGAACAGTGATCGGTAGCTGCCTGTGTTATCCTGAAACTGTTTCTCCGGACCGGACCTACACGTAGCGCTCACCTGAAAAGGTACAGGATTCTGTGTTACATCATTTACAGGGATTGGAATCGTGTTTGAAAATTGTGTTTTAGTGAATTGTTATTGTTCTGTCATAAAGGTAAAGCTATGCATGCCTACTACCTACTATACATAGGACTTTATTATTTATGAAGAGATTTAAAAATATTTTCAATAACTTTCAAGCGGAATTTTATAAACGTTCAATCTTTACTTTTTAATTACGTTTAGCAATCATACTTAGTTTAGTAGCAATTACTTTAAATAATTAACAAGTCAATGTAATTTCAAATTTATCTTAATAGTAAGAAAAGTCTTTCTTGATAAATTAGTAATACAGTATAGTATTCTTTATCACTTAATTACCCACTAAAAGAAGATCGCTTTTATGTCGCGTTGCTACGGCGTAACGCTCGCTGCTACGCCGTAACTGAAACCGTCAATACGTTAAATTATGCGTACCTATTTGTTTTTATCTGTGAACAGTACTATTCTGTAGTAGAAAGTTGCATAATTTTTACTTTCACTCGCATTCGTCGAAATTATCTCTTCACATATCGCGAATATTTGAACACATCCAATTTGCATGTGTTCAACGATTTACTGTGCGCAGCTGACGTTTTTTCAATATTTGAATTGTTTACTGCAAACTCGTCTTTGTTGTGTTAGTATTAAGAGCTACATGGTATAGCGACATGTGGTGAAGCCGGTGCGTGGAAAGTAGGCCGCGCGTCACACAACTCGCGTTTTAAACTTATTTTAGCTGAGGGATCCTTATTTCATTAAGTAATACATTATATGTGAGGGCAACAGAGCGACGTAGTATTTCCTTCCAATTTATTCCAAAACCGCGAACTTCACACAACGATGCCTGGAACCCTCTTAATTTCCTTATTACATCCAAATACGATGACCAGTTTTATTTCTTTAGTTGTTGCTATCGGTTCACAAAAACTTACGTTAAAAATAAAGAAAGCCTTTTAGAAAGCCTTATCATGGCTCTTATAATATTGATATTTTAAGTATTCAGTGTTTATTATTATTATTTATTATATTGAAAATACATAAAGCTGCCAACACTCAAACTTAAGGAAATAATTAAATTATTTCTTACTCTCTACTTGTGTACTAGATTCAAGCATCATTTAATGATTTTAAGATAAAATCTTAAACACTGATCAAGTCTAGTTTTAATAACAACTAGACACGATGTTAGATATGATCTACGAAATCATTTTAATTATATCGGTAACTGTCTATTGATTATTATTATAAAATACTTAAAGTTAGTGCCGCGGGCAATCCGGCAAAATAAATATATCCTAATGTAGGTACAAAATAACACTATCACAAACTACATTGGTGAAGTCTTGGAATTTCAAAAAAATATTCATATGACAAATAAAATTATCTTTAAAACTAAACTTTCCTGAAGAGTATAATAAATGTTAGTCTTATTAATTGATAACGCATTCATGCGGAACAATTATATTAAATTTACAAGTTTCAATATGTATTTTACATCCTCTTGTATACGTAAAGACGTTGGTCCTGCGCCGATCTCTCTCTAGACTTATTGATCTGCCGTCCTATCGGACTATGAGAGTGAGAGAAACAGAGAGTGTAACTGTGTTCCCGCAGACACTGGTGCACAAAAATATGTCGCTTGCAGAGTCATCTGCACGGATAGCCGAGTGGTATAGGCCACCATGCTAATTAACCACTGTGTGCGACGTGCTGCCGGTTCGATCCCCGCATGTTCCTCGGGACAAGCATTTGTGTAATCCACAAATGCTTGTTCCAAGTCTGGGTGTTCTTTGTGCATGTGATTTGAATGGTTGTGAAACCCCCGCGACACAAGGCTTAAACTTACGCGGGCGTCGTTAAAAAAAAACAGGTGGCTAAATTGTGCTGAAAGAAGCCGCTTAATTCAGTCAGAAGGACATTATTAGTGTTTGTACACAGGAAGTACTTTAACATTTACAAGTTTTGCGTCGACAAACGTCTGCAAAAGTCATTAAGTCTGAAACACGTATTAACGTTATCTGCTGAACAGCGGATGCGACACTCGTCTTCACCATTACTGTAACACAGGTTGTTGCGAAATTCGTCCATAGTACTAGGGCTAACCATCCTATTGTTGTATACATCAAGATTTTGTAAGTAAGTCCGCGTCACGGTAGCTACCCAGCTTCTGGGATTGTTGAGTGCTGTATTGTGCAATTATGTCGCAAAGCCTGTCGCAAGTATTGTCTTAATATTTTCAGAGATTCGTCTCTGAAAATTACTTATAAAGTTATAACCTTGTGTGGTATAATTTTATTTATAGAAAATTATCGGACTTCACCTTGTGTTATTTGTATGTGTAATTTGATTTAATTTTTTTACATTGACTTTATTTCAAGACTTATATACTCAGCATTTTATCACAAACTCTTTCTATTTTTAATATTCTATATGATGATAAAATCACAAAACAAATAAACTGTTTTGGACTTGTAGATTACCTCGTTAATTTACCAAAGTGGCTGTACCTATATGTAGACTTATCCGTATAACATAATTGTCAAAACAGAATCAGTACTTACACATATATAGTTTACCTACTTGTCTCTCCACATATTGCGATCCTATAAGTCATGTTATGCAACTTTTTATAATAAGTTTAATGTTGCATATAATTTATTTGTTACGATTACTTATTTTCACATCAGAGATTCTGATCGGATAAGCGGCTTAACGACCCATAAAATTAAATTATAACATATTAAAGTTTTTATTATGACTTGACACTTTCACTTTCACAGTATAGGATTCACGTTAACGAGATAATACTCGAATGTAACGGAAACATCAGAGAGAAAGCGTTAATGAGCAGTCTTAATTTCCGTCAAGATGGCTTAAATCTCAAAAAAAAAAACTGAATTGATAATAAGATTCACCAAAGGGAACCACTTAAACAGAAGCTTCAAATACACGAATACAACATTTCGCAATCGGTTAAAAATTTAACTTTCTTTTGGGGACAGCACAGAGCATTATAATGTGTTTTGTGACCTTTATGTAACCGCAGTAATTTAAGGGGTTAACGAGGGTAAGGGGCATAATGACATTTGTCGTTGAGTTCATTATAAATGTCATCAGAATTAACGAAACCTTGTTACCGAACTACAGTAAACAGGTATGGACATGAACAAATAGGCGCACAGTTTTACCAGCAGCCTCGTTTGTCATTTCATTATATTCGCCTAGTTTGGGTTTGACGGATGACATTAGTTGAATAGCGATTACTATTGTGAGATGCGTGTCGAACAAGTAGTGTGGGACTGAGCGTAGATATGGGCCTCGTCAATTTCTAGTTCGCTTTGAAGTGGGAAGTTGGACCGAGTACAAGCACAAAGACGTAGAGGATGCATTTACTAATGTATCAAATAACTAGCTCTTCCTCGCAGCTCTACTTGCATCGGCGTTGGTTATTGCGGCAAAAAGCCTAAGGCTTATGCCTTCCTCAATAAATAGGCTACCTAGAACTTAAATATTTTTTCATCGAAAACGCTTTATAATATTAGTATCTATTACAGGGGGGTGCTCATTTTGGTCCCACCTGTCAATAGCTATAAAAAAGATGTCGTTGTATGGGTACTTTTGATCTGAAAATAAATTATTGGTTGTATTATATAGCCTAACTTACATCAAACAAACATTAGGACTATTTTTTAATAAATTACACATAGCTATTGAAAGATGGGACCAGTTTTAAATTTAATCAAATTCTGGCATCGTCCTTTGATAAACCGTTAACTTAAAGCTCTAAAGGTTAGAACACCACTAGTTTCCATTTATTGTTATCTTCGCAACTTCATTATTTTTTGGGTCTACAACCCCTTCATCGCTGCGTGTTTACGGCATTCAAAGGTTCGGTGTCGTCTGCGGCGCGGCGAGAGGACGCGAAAGCGAGTCAGTGTGTCATCACTGGGCGCTCCTCAACAATTCTCTCCAAAAATTACACCTGATCGATACTTAAAAAATACCCTCATGATTAAAAATAGCCGCGTTACGTCGACAGCCGTAGAAATGCATTGTCGGGGAGAAGAAAGTTGCGCGGCGCAACTCGTTTCGGTACACCTTGAATGACTGTCGCAATGAGAAAAGCATTTTCTATAAGCTAAAAATAAACTAAAAGCTATTATTTCGATTCATTACTTACTTAACTTCCAAATGTAGAAAGGTCTACAAAACTAGAATATCGGTTTAAAACACGAGAGAAATTTAATTTCTATTTTAGGTCAAAAAACTGGAGCGTCGAGGAAGAGTAGAAGGGTGAGATTACTCGCGAGTTGCATAGGAAGCAGGTTAGGTAGTACAAGGCCGGTTCCGCGCCGACACTCGCACATAATTGCGCTTACGCATGGATTGAGAACAGTGAAAAATATAGTACAAGTTCACTTGATTAAGCCTTGGCCATTGATAGGTCAGACTAAGTGGATGTTCGATTGGTAGATTAAACTCCTAAAAGTGTAGACAACAGCGTAATAAAAAGACACCGATACAGATAAGCAATAGTTTCCCACAGGAACAGCCAGTAGCCATTTTGACTCATTTAATTGGGGAATTTGTCTACTCTGTTTTGGTTTTTAAAGTAAAGATATGTATTTCCAGGACTTTATTTTAAGGATTATAAACCTACACATCCCTGTAACAGGATTTATATGTTATATGATATACGTACCTATAGAGATGGATTTTAATCTTGTTTAAAGCCAGTCAACCATCGGACAAAATGTTTAAATGACGACTTCACAGGTGGCCGATTATAGACGAGCCCAATTATAGGTAAGCTACGGTCATTTGTATGATTGTATTCCACACATTTAGTTAAGTCGTATTGTATAAACTATACGTTCAGAAAGATTTGCTAGTCACTGATAAAATTTTACTAGGAATATTTATTTATTTTTATTTATTTATTTATTCTGAACAAAAATAAATTTGTGTCGAATACAGAATTACAATAATATAGGAATACATAATAATAATTATCAATATAAGTTACAAGTCAATAATAATATAAGAAATATCAAGAACTGAGAAGATAAAACACAATTATATAATTAATAAGAATAACATGTCAAGAAATAGCCTTATACAAATAAACAAGTTACACGGTGGCATTATATTTGTCCCTTAAAAACTCTTCTATACTATAGTAGCACTTCGTCAATAGGAATGTTTTTAATTTTATTGTGAATATTCTTGGGCTATTAATACTTTTTAGTTCTAATGGTAATTTATTGAAAATCTTTACAGACTGTACTTTAGAGCTATGTTTGACAACATTTAATTTTGGCTGCAAATAATTTGGCAGATCTTTCCTGCGCGTTTCCACCCTAATTTCCCTTTCTTCCTTTGTCTCGTATTTCTCTAGGGTTTTTATAAAACTACTTAGTAGAACCAAAATATAAAGACAAGGTACAGGTAGAATTTTTAATTTCACGAAATGCTCTCTACAAGATTCAGTCTGGTCCATGCGAAGAATAGTTCTAAGGGCTCTTTTTTGCATAACAAAGGCTGCATCCATATTGTATTTATAACTGTTCCCCCATAGTTTAATACTGTACCTCAACTTGGACTCAACTAGGGCAAAGTAAACATTTCTTAACTGATCAATGGTTAGTTCGTCTCTTAAACTTCTCAAGGCATAGCATGCACTGCTGAGAGCATTAGTAATTGCTTCCAGTTCCTGTTTCCAGCTTAAGAGCGCATCAATTTGTATCCCTAAAAATCTTAAGCTTTGTACAATTTCCACTTTATTTCCCACTGAAGTTATTGTAATACTATCATTATTCCTCACTGTTGATTTGAATAGCATACATTTGGTTTTCTCCACATTGAGTTTTAAATTATTAGTGGAAAACCAATGTTCAAAAGCAGACAGTGTTTGATTCACTTTATTTTCTAAGTCCGTTACGGAGGTATCATTTATAACAGCACTTGTGTCGTCAGCAAAAATAACTATTTTGATGTCTGGTACTATCTTATACATATAGTTTGCTAAGTCATTAAGAAATATAATAAAAAATATTGGACCCAAGACTGAGCCCTGTGGAACCCCCTTTTGTACTTTAACAAGCTTAGATTTGTTAATTATTTCATGTCCGCTTTCAATTGAATTAATTTCGACGTACTGTGATCTATTCTGTAAATAAGAACTGAAAAGCTTTAAGACATTAACTCTTATCCCATAATGCTCTAATTTGTCTAAAAGGATTTTATGTTCAACAGTATCAAAGGCAGAGCTGAGATCTAGGAATAGTCCTGCCACTTTTTCTTTATTATTCAGTTTGCTAACCACATCATCCACTAGTGAGTATATTTATGGAAGAACGCACTTTTGTAATCCTGTGTAAATGTTCGTCACAGAAAATCTACAACAAGTACCGTTTTAAAGTGTCTATCGAAAGAACTTGATCGTAAGTTGTTTGTAGTTTTGTGTGTTACGTGGCGCTGGCGCATGCGCGGGAGCACACCCGGTATTGTTCCGCGAGGCACACATACAAGTGGAACTCTTTTCTTTTCCCTGGGAAATGAGCCAACACCAGCTTGTTCTCGCTAACAGGGTCAAATTACTTATACGCTAAAGATTTATATGAACTAAGAGCTACTTTTAATTCGATAGGTATTTAGGTTACCTAGAAGTATTCGCTTAGTGATACAGATTTAAATCTTTTAATTGATATCAAGTAAACATAAATACTAATGTATTGCCAATTAGCAGACGAGAATTTGGCTGTAAAAAAATGTTCCGCAATTCGCAAAGTGATCAATGATGTCAATTTACATAAAATTGGTAAATACGACAATTTTATATGTAAATATCTACAACACCAGATGAAGTTAGTTATAAAAAAGATTTTTAAATAAATACAAAAGTGTTTCTACTAACAACCAGCTTGCTGCAGAACTATAAAGCATAGTCCTCTAGTAGTATATCTATTATTTAGTACAGCGTGTCCTACCACCTGTACACGCGAGGACCTGTGTAACGTCACTGACAATGCTGTCCGTGGCTGAGTGCTGGTGAGAAAATACTAACTTTGCCATTGATCGACACGCTAACAAGAAGAAATTTTATACATATTTTATGTAGGAATAAAGTCATCTCACCGTAGTAGTCTCGGCACCTTTATAATAACAATTGTCTTACTTCCGCCTAGAACAAATCTGACGTAATTTTTTTCCTTTTGTCGCTTGATGAGGCTTGCCAGGAATGCGGTTTTGCGAACAGTGGCCACCTACTAACAGCTTTCCACTGATTGTTTTGATCGATTCGAGTGCTCGCCTCAGGCACCGATTAAACGCTCGTTACTACAAGATACACGTTTAGATATTCGCATTAAAAACCTATTCATTTTGTAACACAGACTTATAATTATGTGCGATTTTAACGGTTTCTTAAACTACGTAGATTGTTAAATTGTTGAAATTCTTTCAGTTTCGTAATGATAACAATATGTCATTAGAAAGCGCCGGTATACCTGGTGTATGTGATTTATGTAACAATGAGACAAAGTGGCAAACGAGGTGCACCTAGACCCGTATGATTGATATAACGAGAGTGGCGTTGATAGCTCCCCTATGTGGCCGGCGCCCGCGCCCGGCGCTCGCCGCGCGCCGCCACCTGGCGCTGCGGGGAAATTTTACAGATTTCACTTTTGTTATGCAGCTGTTACAGACTTTGAGGGACACTTGAAAGTTTTCCCTTCACATCCTATAGCGACAGCCTAAGTAGTTGCGAAAAATTGACTCTTCCTTTATTGTCTAACATGTAGGCTAAAACTCAATAAAGAACTTGGAGAAGTTATAAGCTGATGACGTCATTTGATAATCTTCACATTCATAAAATTAGTTTAGATATTTATGTAATTTGAAAAGTGTGTATAATCTAAATCAGACTTTTAATTGATATTTAAGTAATCAGGAATGAAAGTGGTATGGTATTTTTCCTTATAATAATTGGTGCTTAAAATATTTACACTGCATATTTACTCGGTTGTTTTTAATAAAATAGAAATGAGCAAACTAGTTCCGCTATATTGTTTTATTACAATTTTCAAGAAGAAACTGAAAGTATTAATTAAATTCATACTTATGAACATACGCGAGTAGAATGTTTGAATTTTATGAATTATTTAAACGTTGGTTAGGAGAAAGTATATCAAATTATTGTGCTCCAATTATGACGTGAGGTTGTCACGGCAAATAAGTTTGTTTGGTGAGACGCCGCCTGCCGCCGCGCCGGATGCGGTGGAGGTGACGGCGGGCGCCACACCGCTCACCACATGACACTCCTGTTGTGGCACGATAATACCATGCAACTTACGCTCTAGTGAACCCGATTGGTGTGGACATGAATAGCAACACAAATGACCTAAATGGTACCTAGTCACAATCAACAAAAGCATACCTCTGTCAATGATAAACGAAACAAAAATCAGACAATTTGAATTTGAATGTCTCTGTTTGATTTTATTTACTCGCACGTCACCAATATACCTACCTGTAGTAAATTATAAGACACCGTCTATGCTTTCTTTCTAAAAGGAAATCAAGTTAAAATAATTACGATATTTGTGGTTAAGTTTAACGTATTATTATACGTTAAACAAGATAATAAGATGATGTGTTTAACGAGTATGTCAATAAATTAAACACTTTCATGAAATACGTAAGCTGTTTTTCTCAAATTGAGAAGTGAAATTAAAGAAAGGAAGTTTGTCTGTTATGTTATCATTAATTTTCTTAATATTACGTATCATAGTTACCGAAGTTTATCGAATCGATTAATCTAATAGCTTAATCTTCCGGTAATTATCTAAATAGAAAGGTACTTAACTATATTCGGCTGCACCTAAACAAGTAGTCAATATTTCTTGTCGAATTACGAGTATGTTGGAACCAGTTGGTCGTGGTAAGGGCTTGCGAGACCGAACTAGTGCATTATTTATTACGACGCCGATTTCTCGCGGCCCGTCTAAAGATTTCACCACTTTCATCTTGTATTTACGAGTAGTTGCAGACCACATCCATCCCACAATCACTACATAGGCTTACCGGCAATTGTGCGTGGGCAACTCCACTAATTACTAATATACTGACACGCTTCAGGAACGACAGTTTAAATTAGTTTTGAATGTATAAAGTTTATCTGTAAATTCTACATTTTGCTGCTTAGGTATTATCATAAATTTGATCTCAAACTGCTTTGCCCGTAGCGCAGCACCCACATTGTACAATTTAATTTGTTATTGCTAAGTGATTTTGGTTGTAGCATACCCATTCTTACATAGTACAACAAGATAATAGTTACACACAATTACCCCAAATTCTTTCTTGCTGATTGAAGACAGTATTTATTATTATGCTGCCCTACTCAGCTCTACTTTTAACAAGTGTTCTGAAGCCGCAACAACAATTAACATTACAAACAACTAGTAGATAATTATAGTTCCTATTGTTATCGGTAGCGACAAGCCGCGATCCCTTTCAGCAAATGCTTCGTGTGCCTTCGGAGCTTGCTTTCACTTTCGCATATTTCCGGAGGCGACGTAAGAGTCCCGTTGCAGGAAACTAATCTAAGTTATTGTTTGCAAGCTACATTGTGCAAGGACGATTTCACTGCTTGTACAATACGCGACATAGATAACTCGGTAATAGAATTATTGTTGTCTGTTATGACATCATAAAAGAACAATGGTTGAGCCTTACTTATGTATCGCATTAAACTTGGTTATGTTATGTAAGTACATACACGGACGTTAATTTTCGTAAGCTATCTATCTTTTCCTTGGGTTGTAAGTGTCAGGTCTTTTCATCAAAGTAACATATTGGGTCATATCTGTCTGGACTGTTAAACATTTTAGTGCAAATGGAAAAATAAATTTGCTTAAACACTACATAATCGGAAGGTTTTTTAGATTTCACCTTTTGCGCACCAGAAAAAAGTTTTTTTGCAAAACTATTTCGAAACAAAGTTTTATTTTCCAAGTCACAAGTCATTAACCACATGCATACTCGGTGTTGGCAATGACTGAGTATTGTGTTCAATGCTAAGTTGAAGGTATGGGGTCAGACAACTAATTTAGTAATGTGATTATACCATTAAGCACTGACATACCTTATACAAACGCATTGTTAGTGGCAAATACTTGTAGATTCAATGAGAATGCTGTGTCTACTTTGTAAATTTGGTACCTAATACTAATTACATAATTTCATTGTTCCAGACTTTATTAATTTGGGTCACACGAATTTATGTCACCAAGATATTTTGGTAAGTTTCCATTCTGTATTGAATGCCTCGCTTACATAAATAATAAGTAAAAGTTGATCTCAGAAAGCGCAAAATGCAAAGTTCTCAAATCTTCAGTTAGTTTTAGTTTTCTAATACTAATCTTTTGCATATCCGAATTTCGTATTCTAAATAGCAACATTCGAATTTCGCCAATTAAAAGGTCATTTTAAAAGGTGAAATTATTCAAATGAGCTCATCCATAATTCCATGTCATCGACATATCAAATTACATAACAAATGTATCAATCGAACAGCAAATTGTATTCGATAAGTTATACAACGCTCGTCAGCTGAAAGTGAACTTTAGTTAATGGTTACTTGATCATTTATCGCCGAAATATATCGACTTTCTCTCAGAGTAATTACCTACACAAGCACGCGGTATAAAGTATAACAGCGAAGAACGATTATGTAACACATCTGTTAGCATATTTTGTGTACTCCGATGAGAGTGAAAGTACGTTGAGGACAAATTGTTGGCATCATTAATATTTTTGATTAGGCGTACTTACAATAAAGAGTTTTTATTATCCAACTGATTAGGCTGCAGAGCTGTCAAAGATGCGACCTTATTTAGTAACTCACATCAAGCAATTATTGATTATTTCTTAATTTAGAATATCGCAGAGTCACCAATCACTCAAGAAACGTTGCAACATTTAAACTATTTCTAGCCGACAAAAAAGTTATTTGATCGCCTAATTATTACTTAGACCCTTACAATAAATTATTACGACAGTGGGAAACAGCCCATAATAATCATAGAGCCTGCAGCTAGAGCGAGAGACAGTTGATTCAGATTTTCCCACGTTGGTGAAAGCGATACCCTTGAAAATTTTGATGGGTCAGCAAATTGGAGTCATTGTCCTCCGATCGGCTTGCGCAGGGCAGAGTTTCGTCATCGCGGCCGACGTAATAATTGTAATGTTGGGTATTACGCAAGGTTCGGGAGCGATGTCCGCGCCCTCGTCCTTGGCCTGTAAACTCGACGCTACTTTCTCTTCCCGCCGCGCAGTCGCGCACCACATAAATCATTCCTTCCCGCGCTTGTTCCGGCTCACGCGTGGAGATCACTCACCACGATAAAGCTTTGTGTTCATGCGCTCATAATGCTTATTTAAATCATTGTTTGAATGCCTTTCATTGCGGAGACAGTAGACACTAACTACATCAGAGCTATTGTATCTGTGATGTGATGGTAAACATTAAGATATTTTTTTCCTTAATTGCTTTGCTTTTAATGACAGTCGACATGAAAAAATATCTAAGTTAACAAAAACCTAAATACTTGGTAAATAGGGTGCCTATTAAAGCAGTAGATAATTGCACAGGATTTCCATAATTCTGTGGAGTGAGTACGGGTTTACGAGCGCGGCATGTATTAGCATAGATAAAAGAGTTATGTAGTGACGATAGCGCGTACTACCGGCTACCGGCTTGCACGGCCGACCGCCTTCAGTGGGTCACACGCATCTATGTTATTACTGACATGAATTCTTAAAATCGAACTTTAATTGGATTACCATAACATGTTTATAAAGGACGAAGGTTCAAGATGAACACACATCATAAAAGAGAGAGCGAAAATGAATTAGAAAAATATGCTTAGCAGGACTAAGCATAATTTTCCAATTCATTTGTATAATAAAATGAGGTGTGAAAGTATTAAAAATTGCGCTTGAATACAACTCTTTTCTTATTCAAATATTTTCACAAAATTTTAATTAATTCAAAAGGCATACCTAATGCTTAATATATATGTGAATAAGTCACTATCATGTAACTAATTTCTATTATAAAAATGTAAATAATTAAGGGAAGATAGTATTTAGAAATTGTAGTGATATTAAAGTATAACATATAACATTGATATTAATTTATTATCATTAATTGTATTTACTCTTTAAATAACCTGCTGGATTTTATGGCTGAGCTTTTATCAGACTCCAGGTCAATAATAATATTTAATATTACTCTTTTGTCTGTGTGTAACGTAAAAAATGCAAAATAATCTTTTGAAACGCAAGTTAAATGGTTATTCTTATCAATTAAAATAACGATACCTATTTTAGATTAAAACTACTTTTTATACGGATCCTATTGCAGAAGGGTTCTTTGCAGGGGTCATGGTCACGGGCAGACTATCCGTGACCTGCAAAGGTGTTGAAAAGTCGGGAACTAAAATCAAAATGAACCGTGAATGTTAGACAGAAATAATACTTATGCTGTGTCTAACAATCGAATAATCTAAAAGAAAACCATAGGACTTATTTACGTTTACTAGATTTAGTTTAGTTATTTTTTCATTTTTTTTTCGTTCTTTGTAGTATTAAAAACTGTTCCGTGTAAAACCACATACAAAGTCACAAAGAAAATGATCTTCAATTAATTATAGTGAACAGATTTCACTTAACATCCAACCGCAACTGTCATACGATACCGGGTATCGGCTGTCGAGAAAAGTCTGGGAGCACGACACGTTTCACTTCAGTTCCGGCTTCAGAAACTATTGGGAGGAAATCCCTGTCAAAGTGCTTTGTACATAAATCTAATAAACTAGTTTTGGATCTCACTTTCCATTTCAAAGTTAATCTAGAGTCTAACGTTCGCTTGGTTTACGACGGTTTGTTTTGAGAAAACGAGTCGCATGATTGATGGCGTATTAAATCGAATATTTAGTTGATGATGATGAGTGATGAGTTTAAATAACTTCTTTTAACAGTGAATTGTGACTATAGTTATACTTGATAAAAACAGAATAGTTTACATTGTAGTGCGGTTGTCTGAATGTTAATGATATACTTTTTTAACAACCAGCTTCAAGTTCATGCAAATAAGGCAATTTTCTCAGAAAACCGGGTCAATTTCTTCGAGATACGGAAGCTGTTACTGACTTTGCACAGAGCCAACATCGACACTTGATTGCGCTCATAAATGCATATTAACGTAAACACGGTTTGTTTATAAATGAACCTGGACTTGACATTGAGTGGGACTTGTCGAGACAATACTGGAATTAGCGACTTGTAACTTAACCAATATAAAGTTAGATTATAGTACCGGCCTATAAACGTCCCACTGCTGGGCACAGGCCTCTTCCCATATAGAGAAGGGATGAGCATTGATCACCACTCAATGCGGGTTGGCGATTTCAGATTCCAATACTTTGAAAATCCAGGTTTCCTCACGATGTTTTCCTTCACCGTGTGTCAATATCTTAGAATGATTAAGAAAGTACATCTAACTTTGAAAAAGTCACATTGGTAGGCTTAAGGTAGGTTGCCTAGGTTTGAACCTGCAACCATGTGCATGCGAATCCGGTCATTGAGCCGCTAGGCCAACATGATATTATAAAGTTAGATTACTATTAGGTAAATGAAGATTATTTTGTTGGCTATTAGAAACACCTTTCAATCTCGCTATCACTGTTGCCCACTCAGCCTATCACCGACCACTGCAAGCCTCTCCCAAGTTGAGCAACAACACCCGGTCCTCCGACTTCCGCACCCAATTCAACCCGGCTAACTTTTTCAGGACATCGGTCCATCTGGCTGGGGGCGTCCTATACTACGTTTGCCAATTCGCGGTCTCCTCAAGGACTTGTCAGCTACAACGTTATCGGTCCTTTGACAGACATGACCAGCCCACTACCACTTCAGCTTACTAACTCTGCAAGTACCTACAGTACAGAGACATATCTAGCACATTAAAACAGCAACTTAATAGCTAAATGTTAAAATAATACTTGTATGTAACGCATCTCTCTATTAAAGAGAAATTAAAAACCAGTCTCACCGTGTCTAAATTAAGAAATTTTATATTTTAACTGCAGATAAACATGCGTCGCATTACAAAACATATCGTCTTTCTGTAAATTAATTCAAGATTTTTGGTGTAGTACGAGAACAATACAAACTTAGACCTTATGAAGGTAATCAAGATCTTTTCCTGAGATTGATCCAAGTGTAATGTATTGTACTCGTAGTGCACCAATAGATATCAAAATAAGGAAAAAAAAACAAATGAAAAACAGCGACGTGCTTTAAAAGTATTTTAAAGTGACCTAGATGTTTGTTTTTCATCCGTTTTGCGTAATTTCATGAAAGAGGATATACTTAGTGTGCCCATAATAGTGTCATTATGTGACACAGTCACATTAGGCCTTACATAAGAGTTGGAATTGTTTTTGTTGTCGCCTTTCTTTGTTTGGAGTTCGGAGTGTTCGGTAGTCATTACCGTAACACTCTGTATATGGCTGACGCTATATAGTCACTAATGAATATTAATTATTTATTGTTATACAACCTTATTGATTATACGGCTTAAACGATATAATATTCATTAATATTATGTCAGTTTTAATATAAAAAAGTGATTTCATTAAAAAAAATAAGTTTACAGAGGTATGTAATAATTGATTTTAAATGCTAGGCTAAATATAATTATAGAGATATAGAGTTGCTCTAAAACAAGTTTAGATTGAGTATTAAAAATTAGGGCACTGTAAATGCTGAAAATTAAAAAACGTCCGATTTATTATATGTAGAGATAAAATGTATAGATATAGTTCAAACAACCATTGATTTAGTATAATCATAGGTCAACAGAATACTTTCTGTTACCGCACTGATAAAATAATCGTTACGTAACCATGAAAGACCGGCTAATTGTACCGGAGCGCCGCGGCCCGAGCGGCACTAACGCGCCCCACAGAACAATCGCACGCCCGTCGCCCGCCAACGAAAGTTACCGGATTTTGTACTCCTCCAATGCCAAGTGCGGCGAAGAAAGCGAGCCCAGCTTCCCCTACGAAACATCCAAATACCGCCATCTCGCTCGTCGAACTCCACAATACGAAACGAAGAAAGAGACAACGTGTGCTTAAAAGAGAAAGTGGGCCACGTTACGTTTCTCGGTACCATTAACACGGGCATTGAACGTAAACGTCAACGGATAGCATCTTTGAGGCTCTCCGTCCGTTCGGAACTGGGTGTTATAACTATGAGGTTTAAGTGTGTTTTTGTTTACCGGTGGTCGGATTCGCTCTAAGGTGCAAGGTTCGAGCGGATAGCCATTGATACCGACTAATACTGAGAGTACGGAGACGCTGAATTCGGAGAGCAACGAACTGCGGCCGCCGGTGAAAGTGTTGCGTGGCGTAACCTTGAGCCCACGCTGCTCTTTAGCGAATCACTTAATCAATACGTCACTGTGATATGTGTCCAATAAGCAAGTGCTCAATTACGCTTGTTATTAATCATAATAAAGAGGCTTTCTTCGGTAATAAAAATGTTTCGAGATTCGAACGATGGCATGCTAGTAGTAAAGTGAATAATTGATTAATTAGAAGGTTTCTATGCAGTTATAATTACGCATAATACATCTCTTTAACTAATTACAATTAACAAAAAATAAAAATTCTTGGGTATAAAAAGATCAGCAAACAATCTAAAAGAAAGCTATTTTTGTATCTAAAATTTGTGGTTTGGCGAGTGCGGTTGCAATGTGTAACAGCCATACCTTACTATGCGTTGTGGAAACTTAATAGAAGTTGGATTGAGGTATTGAGGGTACGATTCGGCTTTAGAACATTCTTGTTTGTATTATTACGCACATTATTATTCCTTCAACTTTACATACAATTAGTTTTGACAGTTTTACACTGCTGCTTGATCATGACTTAGAATTCAAAAAGACTTATTCTTCACTGAAAACCATGTAAATACTAGTACCTAATTAGATACTTCAGAGAAATACAGTTTTTGTTTATTAATAAATGAATATTCTCAGAATTCAAGAGTTTCATAAAACAAAAGTGAAATTAAAACATCACAAACTAATCTATGTTTTAACAATCTGCTTAAAAAGTAGATAAATGTAGCCTGAACAATGACAAACTTCGTAATAGGTTCCCATGCGACTGATCGTTGACCCTGCATGTGAAAATCGCAATCATCGTAAAACATAACAATAAACATTACAGACAAAGTTTTTCATTACAAATGAAAGCTACTAAAACAATTCAATAGCTTGTTTTACGTACGTTCACAGATTAATTCAAATCTCGTATCATTGGCGGGTAGCGCTGCGCACGTTAGCAAATCATGCCTTATTCTTGGAAACGCTTCAATAGACATATATTATTTATCGTTTTTACGATTCTGCGATGCTGCGGGAGAAATTCATTTTCGTAAGTATCACAAATGCATGCATTAAATTACTAGTCTTTTTATTTCTTGAACGACTCGAGTGTGTTTTAACAATGGCTAACAGATTCGCGTATAAATACACGCTCGCTTTCTAAGCGTGATGTATGCTAATAAAATAATGGAGAAGAAAAGTTAATCTTCTAAGCGATTCCCATTCATTAGTTTAAAAAACTTTCAGCTCGTTACCAGCCAATTAAAAGTCGTAGCAGTCGCGCCCACGTGCCGTTAATTTGAGCCGAAAGTGACTGAGCAAACATCATGGTAATTGAACTCTACCTGAAGAGCGTACTTAAGTTAAAAATATAGTGAGTTATTTAGATAGCATTGGTCAGTGTGATAAACCTTCGTAAAAAAAGAATTAATATCTATTATACTACTACTTATGTATTTTATCGATTCTCATTCTTATTTTAATGATGAAGATTTGACTTGATTTAGGGCCGATTTTTTCTTAGTCCGATAACTTTTAACGAAAAGAAACGAGAAATAATTTTGATATTTTGACAATTGTTTCATACAAAAACTGACAAACGTCTATTTTATTTCACGAATAAAGTTATCTCATTGAGGAAAAATCGACCCTAAAGTAATTTTAATTGAAGTCATTACTACTTTGACATTTTTGAGGGGTTCGAGGTTTTATTGTATCTACCGACACCGAACCAAGAAATTTATGTCTCAACTTTATTTTCAGTGCACCTACATAAATATAAAAATAACTTGATAATTATTTATCACGATACGACTACTCGTATGAATATCTACTACATATGTATTTTTAGAGAAATGTCGCATCAACAACAAACCTTGTTAGGTTTTTATGATGCGTATAGCATTATATGAGATTATTGTATTATTTACTTTAAAATAAATAAATAATGAATATGAGTGTGCAATATGATTGGGCCTGATTTTTCTGCCTGTAAAAGAAACATAATAAAGTAACTTATAATTTAGTTTCTTCCAAGTAGTTGACAATTGAGTAGACTATTCAAGTATACGACTGAATACTTGTATCGGTATGTACTTTATTTCCAAAATAATAATGCTAAAAATCGAAATCTTAATATGTGGAGATTAATACTAACTCAGTCAAATTAAAGTCAGTTAACCGAGTTTCATATTTCAGAGTACAATAGTTCCACCCTGATTGTTACCAAGTTTTTATTATACCTATGAATTATGCGTCTTGTGCATGAAAGTAACAGATTCACATGTGGCTGTATATTAAGTGTGGAGTCAATCGTAAGGCAGCCACGCATTCAATCTGCAGTCAATTAATGAAAAGAAAATTTTATAACCTCTGTCTCATACATACCTACATTCGATTTTCTTTTCGTTTATAAGAAGCTATTGTTTTTTTTCTATACTTTACTTTACAAACATACAAAAATATAGATCTTTGTCTTTTAAGATTAGTACATATAAATAAATACTATTAGGTTAAAGGAAAATATTGGTACAGAATAAGAACAAAAAAAATCGTAAATAGATAAGTTAATTAACTTGATTAATTAAGCATGCATTTCGTAGCGTATCAAATAGATCAACAATAGCCAGACTGACCTGTCGGTACAGTGGTTAGTGACCCTGACTAAGCCGGAGGTTGTGGGTTCAATTCCCAGCCAGGACAAATATTTGTGTGATGAACACGATAATTTGTCTGGTTCTGTGCCTGTGTGCTATTTATCTATAATTCGTATGTATTTGTTAATACATGAGTATGTTTAATTGTTTATCAGTTGTCTGATTTCCATAGTAAGTACAGGCTCTGCATAGTTTGGGTTCAGATGGCCATGTGTGAATTGTCCCAAGTATTATTATAATATTATTATTAACAATAAAATTGTGGAAGGGCTTGGCCTAATATCTTAAGAAACCTTCGCTACACGAGTGTTTGGCTTGTATTTCATTATCACTTTCACTTTGCGTAGACCGGTTGAGAGCATAGTGTATCTTCATACGGGGGAATAGAGTCAATACCAACTTAATGTACGAATAACACAGAAATGTTTATTGAAATATTGTAAAATAAAGCTATGCAGCTTTTTATTACAATTTTCATATCATTAAAAGTAATTATCACTTAGGCCATAAAATGGTTTTATAAGGCATTCAAGATCTAGAATTATGTCAGTCGTAGAAGTTCCTTTATTGAACAATCAAATATTTATAATTTACTTCCCGCTGTTTGTCCGCTTTGATCTTTTAAACTACTCAACGGATTTTAATGCAGTTTACAGCAATAGATAGAGTGATTCAAGAGGAAGGTTATTGTGTTTAATTGTAGGCTTTTATTACTGTGCCACCCGTGCGACGCCAGAGTGGGTCCGCTAGTAGAACAAAGTCAGTCTATTAATAAGGTTTATTCATTTTGATCACAGTATAGTGTTCTAAACAATAGAACGATGAGGTGTAAAGATGTTGTTGATAAGGATAAGACGAACATGCAGTCGCTTCCACTATCTGTAATTGCTTTACGTGACTTGGCAGCTTTCTCGAGCGGCGCACGCGCACATTATTTAGACCTCGCCTCAACGACAT
The DNA here is from genome assembly GCA_950381575.1 of Plusia festucae. NCBI lineage: Eukaryota > Metazoa > Arthropoda > Insecta > Lepidoptera > Noctuidae > Plusia > Plusia festucae. The sequence continues at coordinate 13,313,262 of OX494431.1, forward strand.
ATCGCGACACACGGAAATATTAAATTTGAAAATTTGCTCCCAGATCGTGATTATATCTTCAGCATCGTAACTGCGTGCATTCCAAAAAACAACGTGACATTAAAAATATGCAATAAAAATTTCTGTTAAATTCATAAATTGATACTACGAAAGTAATACAAGCGTGAAATCGTGGAAATTCGTGTTATAAGCTCTGCCCAAAGCAATATTTATACATATACATGCATAATATATATACAGAACCACTATGTAAATGTATTCCTAGAATGGAAAAAGTACCAAGATTTTACATATAGAAATATAGATATAAATACTAGCTGACACAGCCAACGTTGCTTTGCCATATTATGAAGAAGGCCACCCTTATTAGCAAGACACTAAACGATAGCTTACGACTTATTCTCGCTATCACCATAATCTCAGGAACTATGGATCCAATTCTGACAATTCTTTCAGTGTTGGATGGCCAATTATTGCCGCGATTACCGACGTCGTTGGCGAAATTGCGAGCAAAATTTGTAATATTTTAATCTCACTAGATTATAGTGAATACATGGCACGCGTAACAATAATTTCAATTACCACTTCACGGTAATCTATTAACTATTTAGATATGAGCAGAAAAGAGTAATTGCCACGAAAGTACTAAATCTTCACAATACTGAATTGACTTGCAGATCAGTTATACGCAGAAATGGAAAGTTCTATGTAAAGTTGCGATTCACGATACTTTTTGTCGATCATCTCGTGTGAAATCTGTTCGTGAGTTTTTATGTATTTTTAATAAGCGAGTCAACAAAGTTAGTCCCACGAAATGCGCTACGGGTGCCTGCGGCGCCACCTCCCGCCACGCACTCGCTCGTCACACTTCATCGCGGACTATCTTCACATCACGATTTATTCGTTTATTTATAATATCGATAGGCTGCGTCGATAGTCTAGTGGTCGCAAGCACGATGCCGTGCACGTGGTCTCGGGTTCGAAACCCGGGACGGGCCAAAAATAGTTTAGAAATGGTCATTATCGCTCGCAGTCGGGGATTGTAGCGGTAATTACAACCTCGTGGCTCGAAAATCACGTATAAAAAGTTTTCTTGTCTTCGTTGTCAAATCTCTCCCCGGTCGTGTTGGTCTTCTGTTCCATAGGACTAAAATAATGAAGGAACATAGAGTGCATCTGTGTTTGCGCACATACTAGTGCACTACAATATCTCCTACATAAATCGGCTGATCTCACTTGCGATTGACAGCCGAGGCCGAAATTCGGTTTGGAGAGCTTATTATTGTGTAGATCACAATTCTTTGAAAATGCTGGTTAACCTGTACTTGGCGACTGTGTAAGTCCATGACATATATCCTAAACTTAAGATCTACTGTACATATAAGCTGTTGGTAAACCTTTTTTAAATAAATAAATAGATCTGATATTGTAACTACAAACTAAAGCTTACTATTTTTCTCTTAAATACTTTATTAATAGCCATCAACAATAAAGTCATCTCATTACACCGAAAACAAAATGAGAACAACTTTCGCAGAATGCTAGACATTGATCAATGAACGTTAAATTGGATAATACTCCAGTCTTCTCGTCGACTAATGAGTATTTTGACAGAGCAATTAGATATTTAAAATAGATGCGTGCGAATAATTGTTCGCCCTCAGGTGACGACGCAGACGTCTGCATCTCAATCACCGATGTAGATTGATGAATACTCTTCTGCACACTTAAGGTTTGTTAAACTCACGGTTTACTTCCGATATTAATAACCTATCCACAGATAGTTTTCTATCAGCGATAGCGACTTTAACTATTTTGGATCGATACATAAACTAGCTCTTCTGAAACGTTACCTAACTTGAAGAAGGTATGTTAACTCCTTCCACTCATTTCTGTTACTTAAATATTTATTTTTGACGGGTGACAAGGATCACCATCTGCATTTTGTAGAACTTTAACTGCGCCAATTAGGTTTTGATGAAATGCCAAGCATAAGACCAGTGTCATCAAGTCGATTCTAAAGTTGTAAGGTATACTTACGGTGATCAGTCACTATATTTTAAACCAACCTTAAGAGGCTTTTTCTTTTTTTTGTATCTTTGTCACGCGATCGATTTCAAAACACATTTTGCTATTGCTATCGATAGAGTATAAATTACAACAAATTTGATTTAATAGATTGGTTTTTAAGTCATTTCTTTTTTCCGAAATTGCGTATTTTGTATTAACCTGCCATTAAAGTCGGTTCTTACATTTATTTCTTATCAATTATAAATATAGATAAGTTTACAAAAGTTTTCAAGTTTCGAGGAATTTGTAATTAACTACGCTGAAAATAATAATTAAACAATCCATAGTTATGTGGCCTGCCTGGAGACATCATTTTAATATAGGAGCTATACCATTTCACAATTCACATCTACAAGGTAAACGATCACATATGTGATAAATAAATAAATAAAATAAATTAATTAATATTTTGAGGATTTTAATTCCGGGCTATAGAGAACAGCACGACTGGTCAAGGCGTCTCAGCGTCCCGCCATCAGGCGACAGCTCCGATGTGCTTAATTGACCGCGGTCTAACGTCTATTATTATAGAATAGCCGCAGATTACAGAAAATAGAAAATGCCCGAGGGCCCGCTTTCTTACGAGTAGCCTAGATATAGCTGGGCGCAGCCGCACCAACTACCTAATGTATATCACTCGTCTTCTCCAACCGCTGTGTAACAAGCGGTCGGAAAATAATTAGAATCGCTAATGACACAGCACTTTACAACGATTATTAAAATCTAACACATGCATAGTTATTCAATGGTGAGCTCTGGTAGAGTCATAAACATTATTCTTATGAACCTACTTTAATTCGAGATGGAATATTTGTGATTATCTCAAACTATAAATGCAAAAGCAAAGCACGCTATGGACGTAATAAAACTCCTTTTTGTCATTCGGGTAAGTGCTCGTAGTTCGGTTTCGGAAAGGTAGGAAACTACTTTTAATGAATTCGAAGCAATACATGATGTTCCACGCATAATATCGCATCAAACGTCTTCGTGTAGTTATACTGTATTCTGAGATCGACAGATGAGACTTTCTGTGCTTTCTAACCGGCGAGCGATCGAGTGTCTGGGGTGAAATCGCGCGCAACTGCCCGGGTAGACCGTGTCCACCGCACACAAGTGTAGCGCTGCAGCCGCACGAATATATTTAACATACTAATCATCAATTTTGCTGATTCAATCCCAAATGCACTAGAGTAAGAATTAGACAATCTTTTCATTGCACGCTTTAGAGATGACATTTCCCAGAAATGTACGTGGCACTGCAGAGTCAAAATAATATTAGGTAAAGCCGATAGGAAACAATAAACAAAACCGTCGATCATGTCACAGTATGTACAAACATACGCGACCTTGTGCTGTAATAAGGTGAAGGCCGCGCGTGGTTTCCTCTCGACGCAGCGGGAGCGGCGAGCGCGCGTCAGTGAAAGATGCAGTCGGTGCAGTTCCGGCGGGTGCGCGGGTGCGGGCTGCAGTCGGTCAGTGGGTCGCCCCACTGCCGGCGGTAGGGGCAGGCGCGGGTGCCGGCGGCGGCGCGCGCAGTGCCTGCCCGCCCGCTGAGCCGCCCGCCATGGCCGCACAGCCCGCCCGCGCCCGCTAGCGCCCATGCCCCGCGCCGCCTCGGCTAGTGCTCCTCTCACCGTGTCTCCTTGGTTGCAGGACGCTGACTGACTGCTCTGTGACCATGAAGAGGACCAGGTTGCTGCTGGTGGCCGCTGTGCTCCTTATGAAGGTGAGTCTACTTTTTAAATTAATTATTAAGTTGGAGAACATGGAGAAAATTTAGATACAACAGTTACTCGTATTTTTAAAACCATTTCAAATTAATATAATTTTATTGTTTTTTAAAATACAACTACCTAGCATGGACCTAGATAATATTTCCTCATAATTTATTATTTTCATTTATGTAACTGGCAATCACATACCACCGAAATTCCCTATAGCTGGCAATGCTTGAATATTTAACAGCATTTTAAGCGGATTTTCCACTCATTATTATAATTAATTATTTTATAAAGTAAATAATAGAAAGTTAAGATCTCACGAATTAATTAAATTAAGTTCGTTATTCACTACTCAAAGATGCGTGAAATCGGTAATAGTTTCTGTAATAACAGTATTTGGGACGATAGTCACAGGCAGATCATAATATAGATACAGATCTAGTAGAAGCGACTAGAATCGTTGTTTATTATGACATAGTAACACAATAATCCTAATTTAAATAATAACAGTTAGCAATCACCGGCGATGCTACCATGCTGGCAATCATCCGACGCATGCGCGCTGTTCGCTGCTCTAGTAGGTACCGTTGAACAGAACGATCTCGCACAGGTATACCAGAGCAGCTAACAGTCCGTCATACTCACTATAATACCTCAAAATATTAAACACTATGCTTAAAACATTATCCCCAATTTTTACAAACATTACACAGAGTCTTATAGCCTAAAAGAGAATGCATAGATTTGATTTCTTTATTTTTTCATCCAAGAGCTAGAAGAGACGCATCGTAATCTGTTTCATACTTCTAAAGATGTAGGATATAAGACTAGAGTCACATCAAGTTTTTCCAAGTATAATTATTTATAGATATAACGTTTATAGGCAATGTTTCATGGAGCGTAGAGCCAGTAATGTGTGGAGCAGGCACGTAAGTGTGTAAGGCACGCGGAGTGTCGAACGCTGCTACATTATTCAGCTTTTTCCGTTTGCGTTCTCCACAACTAGGCTAATGATTCCGTTAGCGCATCCACTAAACTGTGGACCATTGGAAAATAACTGCGTATGCTGATACGTATTATAAATGCAAGTAACATATTAATGCTCTTATAATCTTGATTTGTGCAGTTCCACAGTCCCACGACACAGAACGTGTAGCTAAACATTTTACAGGTTATTTTAAAAGCTAGCTCAAACGTTAGTACACTAATTATTTTAAAGTTCTATATTATATCTATAATTTAAAAGGCTATCTTCAACTCAATGCTGAAATCATTGTTTTCAGCATTCTTTATATGCCCATGCATGCATTTCAACTTAACGAGACCATTCTCGTTAAGTTGAAATATAATATCTATAAATAATAAATATTTTAAAGAATTACTGGAATAGGATCAGAAAAGGATAATAGCACACGTTTGTAACACCAAAACAATTGTCAACCTTAAACAATATAGCCAAGTGGTTTTGTAAAAAATCCTTACAGCAGCAATTTTTAAATTGAATACGTCCTTGCCAAAAGTATAAAATTCCTTATTTTGACCACATTATGATGACCATAGAACGTACAAAATATGTGTAAAGAGCCATTAGAATCATTTTGTGAAGTCATGACTAAGTCCGAAAGGCTTAACAATCGAGCAGTCGTTGACCACCACGGCATTTTTTGTACACTTTCACTGTTCAAATTTCGCATCTTTGTAAGGTAATGACGCAATTCAGCTGCTGTTGTGTAAGTGATTTCAGTTTGAACTTGACGGAGGCCATTCTCATAATAAAGTTAGGTATTTCGCAATATTATTTGTAAGTTTTGTTGTTTCTATTTTTTTTTATCGGTAATTTGGTTTTATCAAGGAAAACAACTTTTTTGCACTGAGAACATATTATTTTTTAACCTTTCAAATATAGAAAAAAAACTGGAGTGTAATTTATTTCTGTTTTTGTGTTGTTTTTTTAAACCCAATGTATGGCTCAAGGTAAACACAAAATCAATTTAACAATTATTTCAGTTGACTTAGGAATTGTGACAATTGTAAGATTAGAATAAATTTGGCACTTATTAGTTCTTACAAATTTCATCAGTTTTCTATTTTTTATCATTTTCAGCGTTTTCGTTTTACACAAAGTCACATTTGTCATAAGATTATTGTTCCTCTGTCGCTATTTCACGATAGAAAGCAAATCGTAAAAGAATGACTGGTGATCGCTTTCGTTTGTCGTTCTGTCTTTAAATACCTTTCTGTCAATTCACAATCAATTGTAACTACTTACCACTAAAAGTGTCTTATTCATTTAAGTTAACCAGAGGGCCAAAAATGGTCTTTAATGGACCATAATTCGTTTAAATTTAAAGTTGAAATAATAATAAAAAACATAATTAAAAAAAATGCATTCTGCAATCCTTTTCTATAAAAACTCAGTGTGCAAACTTTCATACTTCTCCGTTCGCGCTATTTCCGTAAAAAGGGGAACAAATTTTTTACTTCACGAATTATCAAATAGAAGATAAATTTTACACTAATTTAATTTTTCCGTTTTGTTTACAATTTTATTAATTTCTTTGAGTTCATTTAGTATTGATTGGGTTCATCGTGGATCATTTACTGTTTATTAGTTTACATTATTTTGAAATGAGGAAAGTGTTGCAAAGTAGTTTTCCCTATAAAATATTAAGTGTATATTTTATAGGGAAAACTACTTTGCAACACTTTTTCAAAGGCATTTCTTAAGAACTTTTATCAGATAAGTACTCATATTTTTAATGCGGCTCTTCAACATTGTTACTTAAATTCCGCCATTACTTTCTCGATGCAAGGGAAAGTGTTCTCGAGGACTTGTGATCTCCACGTTCGAAGTTCAAGCGCATGACATTTTGTACGCTTATAAGCAATATCTACGTTCATGCGAAGAAATGCGCCTTTCCAACCATATCTTAAGATATTGTTATATGTGCGAGCGATTTTGTTTAGATTGAATAACATAAATATACCTAAGATGGAATTTAGCGTTCTATTATCATGAATATGGATTACATAGAAATATGTGACAAGGTAATATGCTTTTTATAAGCAGAAACTTTTACCCCTGGTGGGACATCTGAATTTAGAATGATCAATATTGTGGTCAATGTGGTCATCAAACTAAACAATGTAAACCTGTATTACTCTAAGAAATAACTGTTTAGTGCCCAAAATTCTGCCTTCGCTAAGAAAGATAAAATACACTAGTTGGATGTTGGATCATATTACGATAGTTAAGTAAGTAAGTACTGTAGAATGGGGTGAAAAGGAATGATTTCGGGGTGAATAAATACCAATTTGGAGAAGGATTCTAGCCTTTTATGGTGTCGCAGGCATATAATTTTACATTAAAACTGCTGTCATATCGTTTTTTTATAGTTAAAGGTCCATCGTTGTCATTATACCTATTCAAACAAAAAAATAAAAAATTTAAAAAACCGCAATTCTCTATACACCCACTGATTTTCTATTCACCCCATCTTACCCGGTACATGTTGAGCATAGTTTAGCTCTTTCGTAGTAAATCTGAAGTGAATGGCCATCAGAGAGAGGACCCAACATTGTGAGCTAGCAAAGGCAGTGTTAAGATGATAATGCATATTCTTCTTGCTTTCTATTCTGAACACACTCTTGTCTCAGAGATCGTCTTTTATTTATTTGTCTTGCTTCAGGCCTTCCTGTGTCTCAAGCTCGATTACATTCATTTCCTATATTATTGGGTAATCCTTTGGATAATTCTTTTTCCTTTCACTGGTTTTCAAGCTATCGCTAGTTCTGAGGGCCCGGGTTCGATCCCCGGAAGGGTCAATGTAGAAACAAAAAAACAACACTTTTCTACATTGTCTCGGGTCTGGGTTTTTGTGGTACCTTCGTTGTCTCTGATTCCATAACACAAGTGTTTTAGCTACTTACTTTGGATTCGGAGCAATGTACGTTGTCCCCATTTATTTATTTATCTAAATTAAGATAATAGCTGTACCTTGTTAACATGTATCCAGAATCAAATCATTTTCGGCTTCATTCAATACAAATTTCTAGACATTTTTTTATCTTCTTCTATATAAGCAATTGAGATAGCGTAATGCGGAAATAAAAAAACGGTTAAGTAAATATTTTGGTGGCACATGGAACCGGTCAGCTTAATGCATGAATTTTTCAACTGAGTTACTGTAATGTGAGACAGTTAAATGCTTAAAACAGTAAACAAAAAGTCACAAACATACCCTGGATTGAATCCAATTATTTTATTTAGGTATAAATAATCGACAACACCTACAAAACTATAGCTACAAATTCTCCTGATTACACGATAATATTAAAGAACCTACATCCTACCTAGATTCCACTCTATCATAAGTAAAAATATTAAGATGAATTAAGATTCAGTCGCCGTTAATTTTTTTAGATTTTAGTTCCTACCGACGTCTTGCAGTTGTCATGGTCAGGGACAGACTACATATTGACATGTTACCATGACACAAAACATTACCCCTCCTTCCCAAGATCAAGCTGACCTGAGCCGGCCAAACTAGCAATTAAAATATGTCCCTAAATAATAAAAACTTAGATCCAGCCCACTCCTGTTTGTCTTATTAAGGTTCGGACCCCGCAGGGATGCCCTTAGTCAACGTTGCCAACGTAGCTGCGTACCTAGTTAGATTCTCTATTGCTCTGGCTGGAAAGCTCTTAACGTTTCGCCAAAAAGTCCGGTGAAGCAGTCAAAGCTTGCGCTCAGGCTAAGAGCCGGTACACTTCATAAAAATTGAATTAAGAAAAATTATGATTCAAATGGTGAATAAATAATTTGTAACATAAATACAACTCATTTGTAACTCTTTACACATTGTGAAAATACTAGTTGAAGTGCAGTTTGTGTGTCATCGTGGATCTGATCACGAGGTCTGATAGCACGCACCGCGCACCGAACACACTTCCCACGTTCCGACACGATACATATTATACCAGAGACAATACAAGCTACAGGGAGAGCTGTGGGAGACAACTTGTACAATATAATCCACTTAAATGTATGTGTGGTCGATCGTATACCAAAATTAACCTTATCACTTTGGAATAAGAGCGGTATGATGTGAGGTAGTTTGTACCTGCTAAGAGCACGTTCCTAACCGATGATCTTGTTTTAACGATGTGCTATTGACATAGTAATGTAACGATTGAGTGAACATAGCAAATAAAAAGTTCTCTATGAAAAGATATTACATTACATTAAAACAACATACGGCCAAATACTGAAACGTCAATCAGTTTTAGTTCGCCGTAAGTCTCATGCTGTTTGTCACTTTAAGGTGTAAAGTAGAAACAGATAAACGTTTAAGAACATCTTAAGTTAATTTGTACTTGGGTAGGTAGTACATGCTTTTAAGAATAATAATATAAATAAAATAATATTAATTACACATAAATGAAAAAATCCGACTTCAATCGTACGCAGTTAGGTACGTTCAGACATTCTTGGTAAAATTTTCAAACCAAAAAAAGAACAATCCAAACCACTGAATCGATTTTGAAGGAATTTGTGTGTCCGAGACATATTACCTATCCATGACCGATAATATTTTTTTGAAAACGATTCACAATTGTCGTATATGCATTCCCACTGCGTTATCTATCAAAAAAATGTAGTTTTCGCATATCGAGCTAAGTGTTTTCGAAACTAGAATCGAATTCTTAATACATAAATTATGTAGGTGCAAAGCTAATTATTCAAAGAATGTTGTTATGCTCATACATACATGTTAGGCTTCGGATGCATAGTAAGCAAAGTATGTTATGCAAATACAATAACCAGAAAAACAAAAATAACCGCAACCCTGTTAGGATATTCACAGTCAAACACAACACGAACAAAAATCCGGTTCCACTCAATTCTCGTTCATTTAAACAACTTTCATCTCGTCGTACTAATTTTTGTACTAAGTTATGTAGGTACAAATCTTTACAAACATCTTACGTAACACCACAAACAAATTTTTATAGAGATGTTTTTCAAGTTTTGTCTTGATAAAACTTTTGCTTAATTTCATGTCAATAATATTTTAATGAGGTTTGTTTTGCTTTCTTTTTATTAAATAGGCTCGACCTTAATATTTAAGTAAACCATGCTCATAAATAAATTGTATTTTGATTTCGATATAGTAATAAATTGCAATAATAAAATACATGTGCATAAGCTCATTGTGTAATTATTTTGTTTCGCTATCGATGGATATAGCTGTATTAGTGGTTCATTATATGCAATAACATAATCAATAACAGACAAAAACATAGCGTAAGCACACAACAACCAATTTAAAACCCTCCTGTTCTGAAGACGAAAGCAATGACAGTCTATTTAGTTTGAGCGTAGCAGCGTAGCACACCTAGCGTAGGGAGGCAGCATTTATTTATTCAGTAGGCTAACAATTAATTAATTAATTTCATTTTCAATAACCACCTTCTGTAGTTTATGACATCAAGTAAGCTTGTTTAGTATATTCGTACATTTTGGGTGGAAGCGGATGTGGGCACCGCGGTGTACTTTCACCTGCGACGGCGCAGCACCTGTCGTCTGCGCTCTGGTGACGTACGAGCACCGCGCACGCGCAAGTAATCGCCTCTATCTGCCTTCTCAGTGAGTTACCCACAGTAATGAGACCTGCTTAAACTAAGACACGGAACTTATTACACTTAACAATAACTTGATCTTACAATTACGGACTTAGATCTAAGCCGAAGTCAATTAATTTCTTCTTAAAAAAAAAGGTTTTTACAAGGCAGTCAAAGACAATCTTTCGTATACTATGGTTTTAGATCATCCTTTTTTACGTTGTAATGGCGGCAGTACCAATGTTTCAAATAAATGTAAGGAATCCCATATTTAAGTTTCTTATCAATTTTATAAATTTCAATGGTTCAATCTATCTCACTCTCCCAAAATACTATCGAAAATTATGTAGAGTGACTAAATACTCTACCTATAAAATATCTTATGCCGTTTACCAACAATATGCACTTTAAATCAAAGTAATTAATATTAATAAAACTTTACTTCGCTGTGCCGACATGGCCCACAAATGCAACAACTAGAATGTTTATTTACCACCAAAGTTAGTACATGGTGGAACGGCAATAAATAATTGAGTATTGAGTATTAAAAGTACGATTCTGTACCTAAGAGTTATTCAGACAGACACATTAAGAACAGTGATTTAATCTAACCTTATGATAGCGCACCCTACGTACTGTCAACTGCCAAAGAAAGCTCTAGTTGTCAAAGTTGCATGTTTATAGGTCCGGTGTTTTCTTCCGCACTCACAATCTCGATCAGTGGGTAATTTCTAACCGGTTTAGAAAACGCGAGCGCCGCGCGCCGCCGCCACACGCACCGGCCGCGCGCCGCTCCCGCCACTTGCTGCTATTCTTACATACTAGCTGATGTTACAGGTTCCACCTGTCACATCAGCTCTCACGCCTTATTTTTCTACACTTACAACCAAATACAGAGAAGCCTGATTTAAGTAGTTTTAATGCTGATTTGTAGCAATGGCTTTATAAGTAACCATGACAATGTAAAGAGGTTATTAGCAAATCAACGACGAGTACGGCACTTGCTAATGCCAATAGAAATCAGATAAATGTGATCTGACTCGAAGCAATCTGCACATTCATAAGTGCGTGTCCTTGCCTTCGAAGTTTGCAATCGTTTCCTATAATCTTAGACTGAAATTACCTTTAGATTTTTTTCTAATTTTACAAAATCTTTGGAAAATTATTCTATTATTTATTAAAATCTTAAAGTAATTAATTCACTAGCCCACGGAAATAATACGATGACTACTACGCAAATAACGTACCTAATAATACATTATTAAACAAGAGCGGGTCTTATCTAAAGTAGCTTGTTTAAAATAAATAGAGTATCGTGAAGGCATTCGTTTAACTCATCTAAGCAATATGATCGTACTGATTAATATTATAATTGCTAGAGCGAGCCATCCATCAGAGTAGAAAGTCGGAAAGAACATTGCGCGCGCGCCGTCGCCGCTCGCGGGATGCGGCGAGGGCGCTCAGCGCATGCGCTCGCGTGGCGCGGAGTATGTAGAGTGAGACGCCTCTTAGGAATGTTCCGAGCCTGCTATTATCGTATTATATCGTCAAACAGTGTTCATATAATAACGTAAATCCATAAAGTTAACATCTATAAAAGTTAATATTTCCAACAAACATTTGTTTGTCCTTCGATACAAAAATTAATGTATGGCTTTCTATTTCCAGGAAGCGACATGCGAGCCTCCGGTGGATTCGGCTTCGTTGCCGTTGGAACATCGGACAGGTGCCGGCTATGGCCCGCCCCTTCCTCCCTCACACACGGACGACCCGTGGCCTTTGGCGACACCGGATAGCCCGAAAATTAAACACTTACAAGTTCAGTGTGAGAAAACACGCATGCGCGTCAATATAGAATTCGACCGGCCCTTCTACGGCATGATCTTTTCTAAAGGATTCTACAGCGACTCTCACTGTATGCATCTAAAACCAGGAACTGGACATTTGAGTGCCACATTTGAAATCTTCCTCAACAGCTGTGGTATGTCCAGTTCTGCTAATCACAACGTTGCCGCCTATGGAAGTCCAACTCCAAGTGGCTCGTACGTTGAGAACACGATCATTGTTCAGTATGACCCCTATGTTCAAGAAGTATGGGATCAAGCAAGAAAACTTAGATGTACGTGGTATGATTTTTACGAAAAAGCAGTTACATTTAGACCTTTCCAAGTGGACATGTTGCACGCTGTTACGGCGAACTTTCTTGGAGACAACCTGCAATGCTGGATGCAGATACAGGTTGGAAAAGGACCATGGGCTTCAGAAGTGTCAGGCATAGTTAAAATTGGTCAAACCATGACTATGGTTCTCGCTATTAAAGATGATGAAAATAAATTTGACATGTTAGTACGAAACTGTGTGGCACATGACGGCAAGCGAGCACCGATCCAACTGGTAGACCAATACGGTTGTGTAGTAAGGCCCAAAATTATGAGCAAATTCCAGAAAATTAAGAACTTTGGCCCCTCTGCATCTGTAGTGTCTTTCGCATACTTCCAAGCATTCAAATTCCCTGACTCTATGAATGTACACTTCCAGTGTGTAATTCAAGTGTGCAGATATAACTGCCCAGAACCTAAGTGCGGTGGACTCGGCGCAGATTATGGAGTACCTTTGCTAGGAGGGAATTCTCTTGGTGCTGAAGAATATGGTTTAGCGAACTCACCTCATGCTGAATATGGTCCACCACCGCCAGCACCTCATGGAGAATATGGCGTCCCACCCGCTTTCCCCGATCCACGACATCCAGCGGATGCGACAGGATCGTTCTCAGAAAAACGGGATGACGCCGTACCACCACCGCAAGCTCAAGTCTCATCAACGCCAAACGCGCCCAGCCCATCATCACCTGCGCCAGCGAGAGATGAAGACGAAGTCAATCTACCTCCTCCTCCACCTCCAGGCCGTCGTGGTGTATACAATACTGTTAAGAGGAAAGACGAAGGCCACGGAAATCTGGCAACACTAGGAGGAAGACCACGTTCCGTGGAAGACTTACCGGAGAGACTAGTCGGTGTAAGACTAAGGAGAGAGACGTCTACGCCAACGAGAATCTACAAACGTGACGCTCAAGAAATGACTGACGTCAATACTAGTCGAACGATTCAGGTGGTAGCGCCTGGCGACGTGAACTTTGCACTGAACAACGCCGCGGCCAACGAGACAGTCGTGATACAGTCTCCGGCGAGCGACCCGGAAACCATCTGCATGTCAGTGCCGTCGTTCGTGGCGGGGCTGGTGATGCTGTTGCTGGTGCTGGTGGTGGCGTCGCTGGTGGCCGCCTTCCTGTTTGTGCGCGTGCGCGCGCTGGACAGGAAAGGCGCGCACGGGGCCGCCTACTTCGAGACGGATTACGTGAAGCACACGAACTAATGCGTCGGTGCGAGTGTGACGCGGGGACGTTCACAAACTTTACTCATATCCAAAGAGCGTGCGCGCTTCGGCCCCGGTCGGACGGCGCTAGCGTGCTGTCGCGGTCGCGATCGAAGCTCGGTGACTGTGTCAGATATTTATTTAGTTTTCGTAATGAGCGTGATGTATATTATGTACGACTGTTTTTGTAAATTATTTTATTCGTGTGAAAAGCACTTGTATTTGCCTTGTAGTCGATACGTCTGTTGTAATTTTGTAAAGAGTCGTAAGTAAGATTTAAATGTAAGGTAAATACTAATTAAATACCAATCTAAAGTGTCGTGTGAGATATATTTTTGATTCCATATCCCATTTTTCGCATAATATCTAGATATTTCTTGCTTAATAAGTCTAAGTCAATTAAGAAAATTTTATTTAAGGTTAATTTGCCTGTTCTTGTAAATAAAATAAAAACTCCATCAACTTAAAATGCAATCACAGTTTTGAAATGATAAGTCAATGGTATACATATATTTTATATTAATATTACGCAATAATCAACAGCTTAAATGACGTAAAACATAAAACATAACAACGAATGTGTTCTTCTATGAAATTAAGTAACAGGTATACAAGGGAATACAGGTATAAGTACGAAAGTTTGAAAATATATCCTATATCAGCGAGCTTGGCCACTATTAGTACTAACTTACGTTTACCTTGTCCTATCTCCAAGGAAGACTCTTCTTCAAGCCACCGGGCTTCTTCTGTCTGCTATTGTGCATTGGAAACAAGTTCATAATCGAAGGATATTCATCCTTCTCAGGACTGCTGTACAACAATCTTAATCTCTTATCATGCTTTTCTCCTATAATATCTATTAAATCCTGAAAACAAACAACCATGTAAGAACACGACCAGGGAGAGTCCATCACTCGCTTTTTGTGGTACTTGTGTATCCTATATTATAAGTTCTTTGAAGACGCAAACAACTCTATTTTTCTTTGGAATTGATTTTTTGGATACGGTTCGGCATTTTGCGAGTTATAAACTATGGTGACTCGTTACGCTTTACGCATTATAATATTTAAACCTTAAGGTCTGAGAAAGACAGTATTAAGGCTGTAGGATTGTCTATAAAATCGATAAAAATGTTTGCTACTCGATACTCCTATCAATAGTCGTAGTGTTGTACTATGCCGAATGAAGATCCTACTTACATCCTGAAACAAGGAGCGATCGTCAGCGACGCTTGGTTGAGTGGGCTGGCGTTGGATGCAGGGCGGCGGCGGCGGCGGCCGGGCGCGGCCGTGGCGCTGCACCAGGCGCGCCGCGAACAGCTCGGGCGCCGGCGCCCCGCTCTGGCAGCCCACACTCGCGCTCCGCCGCACCTCCAACACCTCCGTTTGAGTCCTCTTATTCTTCGTCACAGTATGAAGTGGCACGGTTAATTGAAACTATAATATCAGAAATTCGTCATTGATATATTTAACCGAATTTCAGATATTTAAATTTGTCTTCATCAGTCGAATAGAGACGACCCAAACTATTATTTTTAAGTGTAGAGTAAAAAGTTGTTTAAAATTAGTTGTACATTTCAGCAATAAGTGTAAAGGGCCAAAATATACAAGGTTAACCAGATCAGCAAGACGACTAATATGATTACTTCCATAATAAAAAAAAAGAGGATGCATCCTCCTATTAAAAACATCTCAAAAAAATTTTTCTCCGAAAAAATTTGATCAATAATGATATTGCAGATAATTTGCTGTCCATTTTGTGTTGAAGAATATTTGTGTCTAGTACCGAAATAAGGAGAGCAAAAAAACATGCAATAATGTTTTTTTTTTGCTCTATAACCCAGCTAAATGGAGACCAGTAGGTACGCTACATCACAGTCTTATATATTATATTGGTTCTCATAATGTGGTAGATACTAGGATGATCCACAGAGTGCCTTAGGTGTAATAAAAGAATGTGCTGCAATAGACAAGTCATAATAGGTTTCCCACAGGTATAATAAAGAAAACGTCTAATGTATGTATTTAGAGCATAAATAATTTATTGCTATCTATTTCCACACACAAACTTTAAAATGACAATACACCTATGTGGTTATCTAAAGTTTCATAAAAGCAACAATTATAGGAGGGCCAAAAAAGAGAAAATTTTTGGTTCCGATAAGCCAGAAGCACATATAATCAGGTAACGATACCTATTAGCGTTGAATGTTAGGAGAATAAGGGTTCGCGTACGTAGTGGTGACGCGGCTGCGGCGGCTGCTGCGAGGCGATCCTCCTCATGCTGCTCCCGGTGGCGGCCGGACACAGGATGCTGTACGTCCGGCACATGCGTGGCACTCGCCAGCTCGACTGGGGCTGTGGTTGGGATCTGCGATTTTTTCTACGGGTGCGTGGCCGCTTCAGCTGCTTCTCTTCACAGTTGTGAGACTGAGTCTGAATTACAAACCAACTCTTTTTAATGCCCCTTTACAATATAACTAAGTATATCACTGATATTTTTTTCTTATTTTCTTATTAAAAAAAAAAACGACGCCCGCACTAAGGAAATCCTTCTGTAGCAGGGGTTTGTACAAACATTCAAATCACATGCACAAATAACACCCAGACTTGGAACAAGATCTGTGGATCACACAAATGTTTGTCCCATGCGGGGATCGAACCCGCAGCACGTCGCGCACTGTGGTAATTAGCGTGGTGACCTATACCACCCGGCTATCCGTGCAGTCAAATTTAATTCAGCCACAACTCAACAATATAATGCTCATATCTACTGAGATTAAAAAATCTTTCTTTGATTAAAAGGATTTTGACGCTTCGATGCGCTTCGACTTTGCGCTAATTTGAATTAAACCTTAAACGACAAGCCCATTACACTACACACGTAGCTCATTACATACTAATACTAGATACACGTAAGCAGAGATATTGATTGATCCCTGAAAAGTAAGCTGGTACCTAAACTACTAATACCTGCTTAGTTTAACTAAATATAACTGACCCTCCAATACTGAAACGCTAATTAACAAGTGACTGAGACAGCATGACTTAACGGCTGGTCCAAACTGATTGACTTTTAAATATTCGGCCATGACAGTTATATTATAAAGTTGTGTTCAGACATCGATTATCGAAACATGAAAGCAAATCATAATAAGACCTCAAGTCAAGAAATTCTCTCAAAACCGTTTAGTAAGTAAATAAAAAAGAATAACAGCAGAAGTGGGGATTACCTGCTTGAAGTCGTGCATCTGCGACGACGACGACAGCGGCGGCACCAGGCGGGGCTGGCGGCAGGGCGCTGGCGGCCTGCGACACGGCGCTCTCGATACAGTTGGCGGCGTTGAACAGCAGCCGGCACAACTCGCAGCCTGGCGCTGAATAAGCTGCGCACACGTCACAATACCCTTTTAATATAAAGTGGCGGTTGCCTTATGGCTGGGGCGTCGGTATTGCGATCCTGTGGTTGCCGGTTCGAATCCCACCCATTACACTTCCGACGTGAACCCATTCGTAACACAAGCATTTAGCTTATTATGTACAGTAATTTGCGACCCGCATTGCTAGTAAGCTTGTCTGTTTGAGGACAATAATTCGTGCGATGAAATATCATGCAATCATGATCGCATCGCATGATGCGCGATATAGGTACACGGTGTAATTTGCGTCTGCCGCATGCATGCATCATCGCACGACTGATGGTAATAGGACGGTGCCTAAAATATATTTAAACAGTTTTAGGACCGAATACTGATTTAATCAGCTGTAGGTCACCGTTTGTCGTAAGGCGTAAAGTAGTGACAGATAGACATTCAATTACGTATTAAAAGTGAGTTCAATAGATTTCGGAAGTTTTACTAAAAGTGCAAGTGAATTAGATGTTGGATGTCGGAGCTAGAGCGAGGCTCGTACATCGAGGGCAGCACCTGGGTCGAGGTGTTGGCAGCTGGCGGAGTCGGTTGCGGGCGCCGGCGGGGAGGGGGGAGAGGGGGGCGCGGGCGGCGCTCGCTCGTTGTCCCCGCCGGCGCTGCCGTGCACGTGCAGCTTTATGTTGTTGCGCAGCAGATGAGGCTTGATCTCCTCAAACCACACGTCACACAACTGCAAATACATTTCACTGACCCTTACAAAATTCCTCAATAGGATAATAATACTGATCCTTGGTCAAAATCGATCCTGAGGAAGGTCCAACTGCGAAGTGGGTCATTAAACTACAGGTAGGTTGGTACCTAAAATTGATACCAGATGATCCTTGGTACATATACAACATTACAAAATATACAACTTGTTACAAAATACCCCGTAAAAAATAATTAATTATCAAAGCCAAAAATGTTGTCAACCGTAGTAAGCTGTCATGTCAGGGAACCAGATTATTTAACTAACTACGTAACTATTTTACTTAATTGCTGTCTAATTTACTTAATCGTTTTTCTGTTTTATATTCATAAATGAATGTTCGGCTTTACGGGCAGTTTAGTAACACCTGTATAAAATTAAAGTAGGGTATATTAAAGGTACCTACAGTTAAATAGTGTTAGTTTTACTTAAAAAGCAACGGCAAGATACCAAGGAAAATCACTAATATTAAAAAGGCGTAAGTTTGTAAGTGTGTATATTTGATACCTCTTTACAAATATAAGACTGGACCAATTTTGATATAATTTGGTATGGAGGTAGCTGACATCCCGGATTTATCCCTATTTAATAAATTATCTGTTTTACACCGCAGGGCGCCGCTAATAAGCTGACAAAAAGTAGAAAAAAAGAAACATTGAAGAGTCATTCATACCATTTAACAACCGCAATTCATTACAAGCGATCAAGCTAAGATTTGCGGCATACAGTACCGACCTCCGTCAACATAATGCTATGGTGTTTTATGCAGGCGCTTACACTGACTAAAGCATTCTCCAAATCGTAGCGCACACTCTTAGGTATCTTATTCTTGCTTCTGCTTCGTTGAGTCTCGTGGGTGGGGCGGACGCTGGCAGTGCCGGAGTCTCCGGACGCCTTGGCCACGGAGGGCCGGGCGCGCACCACGGCCTCGCCGCCGCCCACCACTTTACGCATCCGCGGCTGCGACATTACCACGCTTCCAGCAATGTCCACACCATTGAAAATACCAACGAAGAGGATAACGCACCAAAATCTACACTAAACGAGTACTTTCCTTATAAAACATTAAAAATAATATTATAAAAAGTAAACGTCAAAACCGGCACTTTCAACTGTTCTGTCAAATGCTTTATTTTTCTAAACAGACTACAGTAATTATTCATTCCTGCAAAAACAGGTTCTAATGTTAGGTACATCTTAGAACCTTTTTTTGCACAAACATTTAAGAGGGTAGATTTAAAAAATGGTGACAATTTCCGTGCGCTAACAGTACTCGGACTTTAAAACAGATAAACGGATTTGATCGGATTTGTGATATTTATTTTTTGAATAAGTAAAACTCGAATTATGAACTCACCAAATTGGAAATCAGCAATATTTACTGGGGGATCACTGGTGGGTGCGTTAGCGTTAAAATTGCTGCAAATAAATATATTTCGAAGCCGCTCGGACATTCAACAGAACAACAAGCAAAGTGACAGCGCGATTAACGAAATCTTATTATATGGAGCGGATAACGAGGAAAAAACAAAACAAATAGGTTTGGACAACCTGCTTTGTATTTATTACGTCATACTCCACGCGAATAAGACAGTGGATGTGTGCGTACCGAGTCTCGTCAGTAGAACATTAGCTGAATGTCTCATCAACGTTTACCAGAAGAATAATGCGAAAGTTAGAATCACCATACATAACAGTGATGAATGTCACAACCGGCAGTTGTTTGATGAGATTGGGATTGAGGTAAAGATAATAAATCCGACTGTTCGGTTGGAGCATGAGTTCGTGTTGATTGACGCTGGTGAAGGAGCAGGCGAGGCGCTGGCCATACTGGGCTCGCTGGACTACGACACGGCCAGCCCCAACTGCAACCGCGATGCTACCCTGCTCACCTCCGACATGACCGTCGTCACTGCACTCAACAAGGAGTTCGAGAGAGTGTGGAACTCTGTCACCGACACCACAACCGCTAAACATGACAACAGTAATTCCACTCAAAATGATTAAATTGTGAGCTTTTTTGTTAGAATATAAGATTTGATTATAATTATTTGATATTTTATGATTTTAACGTTAAATTTTGATTAATTAAGTATCTGTTTTGTGTAGGTAATAGAAATAAAATTATTGAGGTAACAAAAAATACTTTTAATTTCGTCATTTGTTGATGCGACGATAATTGCTTTATACATTATTTCATATTACAGTAAGTAGAACTATAAAACGTTTGTACTCCAGTGCCGTTATTCTAAGCATGATATTATTACACAATATATCAAAGTTCTACTGGGAAGAATAGTGACAATATATAAATGAATTGGTGACAGCAGTATCACAGTTTTCTTTGTAGTTTACATATTAAGTGGACAACTAATGGAAATAATTTCAGAATAATATTTTGTTCTTAATTTAATAGTCATTTTCATGTCTTTTAATAATTATTATATCATTTAATAAATCAAAATGTAAAACATAAAAAATATTTTGATTACTATCCATATTGAAAAGATTTTAAAACGACATTCACTGGAGGAAATACATAATTATAGAAAATGATTGAATGTACTACTTAACGATAACAGTCATGAGGCTAGTAAAATTTGTATATACCTGTCAAATGTCTCAGGATGTAAATATCCATGCCTCTTACAAAAACCTTAACTTGTTTGGTAGAAAAACAAATTAATTACTAATAATGTCAACACAATTGCCTATCATATAATTTGCTCAGACATTTAACAGGTACAGTGAAATCTAATTAAAGCTTCAACATATTTTGAAGAAATTATTATTTACAAAACTATTATTAACAATACTTTCGAAAGAAGTCAGATTTAAAGGAATATATATAAATCTTTCAATAGATTTAAATCTTTGGGAAGTAACATCAACGCAAGTAACAACCTGTGTGTTATACTCTACATGTGCACACACAATGCCTCCTAACCGAACTAGCGCAATCATAAAACACACAACAAAACATCATGTCATACAAAACTGTCAGTTCAATAAAATATTTCATGGGGTTACAAAGGAATTACATAATTTTAAGACCACTTCAATATTAAGATTATATTTAAATAGCATTTTCTTAAAATATAAATCTAGTAAAATATATATTACAGTATTAAAAGTAAAATACTATCAAGCTAATAATATAAAGGCTAGTCACACTAAGTATTCTTATTGCGATCATACATATTAGTCAAACTCTTTTAATTAACTACACCCCTATGTCAATGAGCGAATATTACTTTCGTCAGTTAACACAAGACACTTTGGATATTTAAGTACTCAATTAAGTATCCGCTAAAGCTAATTACACCATTTCAATAGTTTTAAATTCGATGGACCCAAAAAATACTTAGTCAGAGAATAGTCACAGCTATCAACATGCAGCTAATCAATAATTTAATTTGTAGCGTACAACAGAACCCAAACCTAATGTTAAAAGTAAATCTTAGAGCTAATACCAGTGAGACATGCATGACTAGCAATACCGCCGTATTGAGTGACTGTGGGGACACGTGTCGGTGTCCCCGCCTTCCTCTCAACATACCGACGGGGAGGAGACACTAGTCACTCGCGAGGGGGAGCGGGTGTCATCCGTCGATCTCGATGTCGCTGTTGTCGTCGCCAGACTGCGGCGACAGGTCCTGCTCGTCGTGGTCGGGCGGTGACGTCATCGCGTAGTCCTGCGGCGAGCTCGTCTCCTCGTCGCACGAGCCCGTGAAGTCCTCGTCCATCATTATCGCGGCCGGTAGTGACGGAGTCACTTCTTGTAACTGACTTGTGTATACTGCAGACAAAAACCTTCATACAGTATCTATTACCAGTACTTACTGACTGACAAAGTACAGGATAGGCAAGTCACGATTGATAAATATGTGGCTAAAAGAATATACCCACAAACATTTAAAAGTAAACGTTTAATAAACTAAATTATAATAAATATGAAATTTTCTACTCTTAAAATTACAAAATAAATGTTTTTAACTTTATTTCTACTCATAAAATATGGAACCATTTATGATTTATTTAGATAAGGTATAATGTTTCAACTGTTTATACATGAACTTGATTGGTTTATACACAACTTATCAAAAGGTCACCCTGTAGAATGTTTGTAAATAAACTATCACAAACTTTTCCCTTATGCCTTTTCTAGATTGCAAAGTGCATTAAGGGAGTGTCATATCATTGAATTATGAATAATAATAATATCTTGGGACAACTCACCATGTACTATGGCAACCAGACAACAGATAAACATACTTATATATTTCTATATACATTATACATATTATAGATATATAACACCCAGACACAGAACAAATGATTGTGCTCATCGCATAAAAATTTGTCCTGGGTGGGTATCAAGCCCACAACCTCCGACTTAGCAGTCAGGGTCACTAACCACCAGACCAACAGGCCAGTCATCATCATCAATCAGATGTTAGTTTAGTACGAAAATCAGATGCAGGCGAAACTGTTTAACATCAACAGACATGACAATGAATGTTGAAGCAACAAGTGCTTAGTGTACTAAGTATTGTCAAACTTAGCTGACAAAATGCCGTATGTCTTATTATAATTGTTACTTTGAGATTTTACTACATTGAATGAGTTTCATCTCCATACCTTTAATATTAGAAGATTTGATATCTGTAGAATAACTAAGAGATTCCTCCATGGCCTCCATAGTAAGGGTGTCAGTATCCAAACTGTCCAAGGAGCCGGAACATGATGGTGATGTATCTGGATTTGTGTTGAGTGTCAGCTGAATACTGTCCAACTGAGGTATATGCGGTCGAACCTGGAAGTATACCCTAAAAAGTTAGGTATCAAAATGGCGAAAGTATTTAACATTGAGTTTAAAAATTAATTGTACACTAAAACTTTTAATATAATAAGCAAAATACTTTAATAATTATAACAACTTATATATTAAATGTCTAAAAATTTATTATAATTTATAATAATAATGTTTATTTCAGACCATGGATTCATATTGAAGGTTAGTACACACTTAGCACCACGTTTCTGTTGTTATAAAGGATTGTTGCCTCTTTTTAACATTACTTTGAGTACATTGAATACAACTTTAAACTTATAAATCTTTACATACTATAAAACAGAGTCACTTCTGATGTTTGTATGCTGAGATCTTTTAAATGAAGCACTGAATATCAATGCAGTTTTCAGAAATAGATGGATTGATTCAAGAGGAAGCCTTTATGTATGATTATAGACATTCTTTGCCACCCATGTGAAGCGAGGGTAGGTCTGCTAGTTTATAATAAAATTGCAAAATTATAGAAACATTTATTTACCTTCATCCCGTCTGGTCTATGTGGATTTCGGCAGCCTTTACACTTACACTCAGTACAGGGCTTACTCTCTACATAACATGGACAACGCTGCCCACAACACGTCAACTTCCCGGGAGTTGCGGTGGCATTGCCACATCTACAGCCTTTTCTCTTACTGCTCGCTGAACTACGTGATCTGTTTGAAGGTTTCTTAAATCCCAGTTGATTTGACTGAAAATTAAAAAAAAAACATTAAAACATATCTGCAGTTTATAAACAACAAAATAATAAGTATTTTTGAATGTCTGAGTTACTCACTTTACTTTCTCGGTTTGACCCTGACTCATGATGTGAAGAATCTGTATCATCAACTGCTTTTCTCTTAATAGTAATTTTGTTTCCAGAACCCGCATACATCACAGAGTATAAAGGTGATCCATTTGTGGTAGACCTAGAGTTTGGCGAGCCTTTAGACGATCTACTTTCAGAGTTACTGGAAGTTGATGCTGCATGTGTTTGAGTGCCAGCAGAGTTGGTATATACACAAGGTAATATACTATATGCAGACTTGGATAACCCAGCAGTACTTTTGTAGTCATCTGAGAATCCAGCTCCCTCTTGTATTAAGTCAATCAGTCCTGAACTAGCCACTGTGCCGCCATTTACACCAGCCGCTATCTCGTCCTCGTCCAACAATGTCTGATAGACATCCGTCCCCATAAAATACTCACATAATTTTTTATAGCACTGTAAAAGTATTCGAAGCTGTAAGTTCTCACCATAACTTTCATAGTCCTTGCACCAACTACAAGAGGGCTTCAGTTTTTTTCTTCCACCTTTACACTTTTTACAAACGTGATGCTGGCAGCTGGCACTAGTTGGCGTGTAGGGCTCCTTTAATAAATTACCACACACAGTACAAGATAAAGATTGTCGTAAATAAGGAACCAAACGAAACAAATCTGTCCAAGAAGACTTATCCGACGCGTCTGCCAAAATTATTAGTCTACATGTAGAAACATATAAACTTGTAGCATTCATTGTTATTACATAAAACGTAACAAGGAGACCATTTACTAATTTATAAATTAATTTGTTTACACCAAAGTGCTATACAACCAAAAAGCCGCAAACGTCGCGTCAAAACTGTCAAAGTGTCAAATTGTCAGTGTCAAAGCAGAACCACTAGAGATGTTACTATCGGAAGTTACTATAGTAATAAACTAAATAATCGACCGAAGGGTTTTCCTACTGTATGAAATAATACAACAACTATTAGTGCAGTCATGTACGAGCATTAAACATAAACGAAAAAACAACAGACTTGCTTTACCATGAACTTTTATAGTTAGAAATACTAAGACCCTCAGAATAAACAAGCAGTAGCAGGAGATTAAAAAGCAAGTATATAAGACCCTCATAAGAACACTATACATCGAACATTTTATTTGCTGGCTACACTTGTACATCTGAGTTCAGTTCAGGAATTAAGTCTTCTCTGTTCTTAAACAGTTTTATTTAAATTATTTTATCCTTAGCTGTCTTTGATTAGTTATCAAAAAAAACCTATGATTTATTTAAACCTCCGAGAGTACTTGTCAATTCAAATAGCTAAGCAGTCTAGTTGGTTGAAATCTGTTTGAAACAAGTCTCTAGCTAAGTACTAGACTAGCATCCAGCGCTGACTGATTATTGGCCTCGTGTAAAAGGTTTTTAAAGCCATGTTAGCTGGCAGCCAGTGCTGGCAATAATAGAACACGTAACTAGCGACCTCCTCCCGCATCCCTCGCAGTCCCCTAACCAGCAGCGGTCACTTGAAGACCATTGTGCCATTGGCGAACCCAAGTTAAAAGTTTTCAGCGGTGGCTTGTACGATTGTCGCTAGCGTACTGGCAATGTTTAAACGAAACGGTCAAGTGCAGTCCAGCGTTTAGATACTAGTTGTTGACTGGCACCCACCGTGGAATCCAGCCTTGGACCGTGTATTCCAATGGACGATAATTATGATAATTATGATGGATTCCTAGACCGATAAAGATAGTTTTTTTTTGTTTCATAATGAATACCTAAGATGAGCAACTTAGCTAGATTATACCAACTTGTCGAGAGCAACAGCATGAAAAATTGCTACTGCAATCCCGTTTACTCCATGACTGTAGATGGTCGTGGTTTGAATCCCAAGCAGGGTCAACAATTTTTTTACCTGCTTAAAACTTTCTACTACAGTAGGTACTACTTACAACTATCAACTACTTACCCAGGTCTTGTCCGTCAAATCTCACTTTGTCCGCCTTACGAAGAACTGCTTAATTTGAAGCAAATAATCTTTTTAAAATTAAAAAACAAAATGTGTTACAAAATCAGTGTTAGTTAATTAATTGTCATAACAATGAAACAACAGAAACACGATTTCGTAAAATATGTTAATTATATCTAAGCCCTAATTAAACAAGGTTTGTAATAACGAAGGCATGGTACAAACTTTTTCTGGCAGTATTAATTAGGCACCTATTGCTCCATATTGGTGCATTGCATCTATGAATATCAAACTTATTATTTTACCCGGGGAAATCCTCATGGACTTCCTCCGACCTGGGAAAAGCGGAGGAATATCGTCTCTTTCCGGCTACAACCACCGGAGTGCTTCTCCCCAATTTACTAGATAGGTATAGATATAGGTGTCACCCACTGTCACTCACCCTTTAAAAGTTATTTATTTTTAAACTAATTAAGATTTACGCTATATTCATAAATACAAATTTAAGAAGCCCCCGCATAAAATCATCTCGATTAGTCAGCTTGCAACAAAAAAAAAAACATAATGGTTGTCCTCTATCAGTAAAGTTTGTTTTATTTCAATGTATAACATTCGCGTAACCTCAGAAAATAATAATATATCCTATTTATGTATGTATACTTTTTCGTAAGTTCCGTTTTCAGGTAACAGTAAAGAAGCTTATTTTTAAGTCTCTGTTTAATTAACAACAGTGTTTTACGACAAGTGACTCGCGAATATACGACGAGAACCGCAGGGACCCAGTCTTGCTCTATTATCCAATTGAACTCACTTAAAGAGTGTTTTCTTTTTAAGTCAGTATTGTACTGTTGTACAATAGGAGTTAAAAGTATACAAGTATCTAAATACTTACGCACCTAAGTGCTTACTTGTGAAGTACCTACTTATTTATACAGTATAATAAGATATTTTTTAATATAAAGCTGATTAATATAACGCTTTATTAATATAAAGCTGAAGAGTTTGTTTGTTTGGTTGCACACGCTAATCTCAGGAATCACTACTCCGATTTGAAAAAATCTTACATAGTTATGTAGCCCATTTATCGAGAGGGGCACTAGGATTGTAGTTTTGGAAATTATACCCTCTTTGACGATGAAATAGTGAATAAAAGTTTACAAAGCTCGTTTAAAGGTTTCTGGTTAAAATTAAAATGTATTTCAGCGATCAGCGATTTGAAAGTCAATTTTTGCGTTGGGCTATGATGAAAACTTAATCTCCGTAATATAGGTACCTTTATACAATCAGAATTTAATTACATGCTTGTAACTTAGGAAATCTGGGACATCTATTTAACTTTTATTTACGTAACTATCTACCTACTAATAACAACGCGCGGACGAACCCTTGGGCAACAGCTAGTCTTCTAGAAAAGTTTGTTATTCGTACTGAAAAGGTAATGAACTAATTAATAAATGAGATTTTTTGTGAATTATCTTACTTACCTACCTACTCACCTAATAGATCGTTATTAAATCATTAGGGGACTCCTTATCACTCTTTATTAGACTTTATCAAAACAAAGACGTTCATTTGGTTGACAAACACAAGAACTATTACAGAATAAACATAATCGACGAACCAATCGGAGCATTCAGATATGAGCGGTATCGCATTGTGGTAGCTGACTATCTGGCCGAACGATCGGCGCGGCGCATTGTCTCACACTCGTGGTGGAGTTACAGGGTGCTTGGCAGAAGGACGAGCTGATAAAAGATTACAGCGTCACAGTATCAGTTCATCCGCCGCCGCAGGAGCATCTCACACCGTACTTGGGATCTAGCGGCATCTAACCGACATGCGACGAACCTAATTGAATCAATTCAACGAATGTCTTCCGTCGCTGATTGCAGCTCCCCAGTGGCGAGTTCGTGACAGTGCACCGCAATACTCGACTCTAATCATTGTGATTGTGTTGTGAGGATGATCTGGTGATGTGAACAGTGAGATCTTTAGTGTATACTCTTATCTTGATGTGATCTTTAGTGTGCTAAAAAGGATATTTTGTAGAAGAAAGACACAACACGCAAGATGTACAGGTAATTTTTTGCCACACAGTTATAAGTATGTAGGAACCCAAATCAACCCACAACTCGATGTTACTCTATTATCTCTATCGGCTCTTTAACAATAGTTTCTTAGTGGATTTATGAAGTGTTAGTATTATGGGCGTAACATAGAAGGATTAATTTTGTGTAACAGTCGTTTTCAAAGTCAGTTGTGTAACGGGGATTTTCTTGTAGGCTGCCAAGGTCTCAAATTTTCAGGCGGCAAATCGCTTTTCCGTTTGCCATGAAAACTAAACTGGGAGGTAGAAAACTATGTTTTCCATCGCACTAAACCATGTTAGTGACATTAGGTAGATACCTTCATGTTAAGCGCTAATTGGTACTCGATATAAACGTGTTACAATAATTGCAATTAGCTGGTATGTACCTGATAGTTCCTTAATTTCAGTGAGCTATCAGTAAGTGCGATACCGTTCATTACTTTATCATGGATAATTACCTCGCCAATGAATTTGTTGTACGTAAAGCAGATAAATATCTACTCTAGGTCTTTCTTAAAAAAAAAAGAAAAATACTTTTCGTAAGAAGGTAATCTTCTAAAAACAAAATTAGTTCAATATTATAAGTAGTATACTATCAGTGCTCGACAGTTCTCTAAGTACTAACAGATAGTTCCTAGCACCTAGAAATTTGGTTAAGATACCTGGCATCCTTAGTAGGTACCTATATAATTACCTCAAAATATTTTGGAATGGATAATTATGCTTCTTCGGTAAATTTTAAGATTTACCGGTAAAACCTAAGATTTACTAAAAAGATAGGTCCGAAAATAAGTCCGAATTTCGAGTATTTACCACCATTCACTTGTTTCATGTTTATAAGTTACAAAGTGAGTTTAATTCGATATTTGATTCCTGTCTGTAAGTAACATCTAAGAAGAAAACCTAAGATTTACTTATTCGGGCTTTTAGAGTACCAGACATAACCAAAATTGGGATCAGCTTTTAGAAAAGATAATCCATACAATCGACATCAACCGTGTCTGGATATATAATATTATAGGATGGGTAATTCCTTAACTTTGGATAGAGATAGATGCTGTTAAAAAATACTTATCCCTAACACAGGTTAAGAATGGGATCTTTTAGACAATTGAATATATTTTGTAAAGTTTAAATGTAAACTATTTTCAAAATATTATATTGCATTACGATACTTACATTCATTATTGCAAAAATTTTGAGAAGATCTTGAAAGTAGCCACGGAAACGAATGATAGGAGATTAAACATAGGCAATGGTGAAAGTGAAGGGAGGAGCTAAGGACAAAAATTCAATACACAGTATCTACGATTTAAAAAATTCGACAAAATTATCATAATATGTTGTTCTATCGTTCCGGTTGACTCATCATACAAAATACGCATCGACTTATCTAGGTACATCATTTATTTCGTAAAGATGTCGATACAAAGATATGGCTTGCGTTAGTCAGTCGTGAAGCCAAATTACCTATAAATACTTCATAGATTATATATGTATATGTTTGTGAAACGTAATCCATATCTCAAGGGATACAAACTTCCGACGAAAAGCAACAGCTGAGGAAAAAATAAGATTTTAGGAGGGTTTTTAGCATTTTCCATCTTACTTTTCATGTATCAGGAGCTGTACCTACATATTAAAAGACGAAGTGTTTATTCGTTTGTTATTAGCTTGATATAGTTCTCGTAACTTTATTTTTCACTCGTTTCACACGCGTCCCGCCCCCATCGTTGTCTGATATCGCGGGAAAATTTAGCCCATATACCTTTCTTGGGATCCTTACTCCATACCTAGTCCATCGGTTTAGCCACGAAGGACGAAGTGTATCAGACGCACGGACAGATAGAAAGACAGACTTACTTGCGCTTTTATAATATTAGAATGGTTAAGAACAGAAATTATTTATGGCGAATAAATGATTATTATTATTTTTATTAAAATAACGAGAAAAGAGTGCCTACCCTAATCCCATTCCAAATAATATTGCATAAATTAAGTAGTCTACCAACAATCTAAACGCAAAGACCAATCTTTTTTCCAGGAAACTTATGCCCATTAATTATCTCTTTTTTTTTATCCCTAAAGCCTTCCATCACCCTTACTGTTCAATATGACTTTCAAGGCTTCTTAGTCAAGCATTACATTTTATACTCATGAAAAACATTCACATGTACCAATCCTTCGAACAACAGCGGCAGGGGCGTGTACCGACGCATCATAAAGATCAATCATACAATTGGGGCCGCCACGCGTGTTGCGCAGGAGTGTCTCTCAATACCTTCCGTTGAATGAACCTATCGGCTCACGCTTAACATAAAATATACTGACATGAAATATACGCTATAGCAAATTATTGTATAAAATTAACTTCGATCACATTGTAGGTACAATCAGGTATCCAATACCCGTCCTTTATTTGACATTAAAGTTAAGAGCTGACCAATACTTATAGGGTAATTTAAAGACTAAATATTTTCTGGATGATCACATAAAATTAATGTTGGGACGATAACGTTATATCTATTGTAAATAACAAATAAGTCATTTGTAGAGTTTAATGAAGTCTAATTGGATCATAAGAAAGTCATATTGGGTTTCTTAGAATATGTTCTGCTTATCGGTATGAATCATTATATTCTGCAGTTTTCCTTTTGCGTCCCAGAGCGACCAAGTCCACAATTAAAAGGAATTAATTTGACCTCCGCACAATTAAGACGGTTGACAGAGACCCTTGGATATCGCGAGTGAATACTCAAACTTCTATAGCTTGTTCTATATTACACTTAAATAGCCAGACAAACTTCTGAATAAGGCAGAGACTACTACTTGACCCTATCAACCCAATTGATAAATGTATGGATGGCGGAGCGGTACCTATAAGGTCACCGCGCTATCGTCGCCAACTGTCTGCAATGTGCTGCAGCCGCTACAGGACCCCCACCCTCGTTCCCCTGTGTAGGTTAGCTATCCACTTTTCCAGGTCCGTGTTTTCCTGTGCGTGGCGATAATTTTTGAAACTCCCTAAACAATTTCTTAGTGAAAAAAATATTTGTGCTTAATATGCCATACACAGACGTACAGTACATAAAATTAGCTTTTATTTATGATCGCACTGGTAGGTTCGATTGGATTCGTAGATAAGAAGACCATTAATTAACTAGTCAATGCAGACATTCACTGCACTTTCTTGTTTCTTCATACAGAGAATAATAATTCACAGTCAGATAAGATTGACCGAACTGAGCAACTCGTCATTAATTCATTAACATTTGAAAAAAAGGTTGTCATGAATATTCGTTATCACATTTGAAATACTTGGTAACAGTAGTAATAAGAATCAAGAGTTTCAAACCATTTTGTTTCCGGTGGAAATCTTATGACTTCGAACCCCACCGAGAGCATGTTGTGGTTCGGACTTTCACCACTAAAGAGATCCCGGTATCGCAAGACGTCGATTTGCGGAAAACTAGCCCGCGTTTACCTATACCTAAGGGATCCCGGTGCCGTCCTTGACTTAGCCAGAGCCGTGGGATCACTTGTGCAATGTGGCCGGCAGGTCTCGGTGTTACGAGGACCCCTTTCAGAAGACATGTAAAATATCTAACCCTTACTCTTTCCGATAAGACTAGCTTAGGTACAGCAATGAAAGAAACACATCAAATCAGAAAGTATCGTGTGTTTTGCATTCACGGTACAAAATTTCGTAGCGAAGACGAAAAGTTTTCACGAAATAATATTATATAGCAAAAGATTAAAAGGTTATCTATATACTTAGTCATCATATTTGGTTATTTAGGCGTAGGTATGTCTTTTATTGATAATAGTTTAGTAGTGTAAGTACAAGTAATTTCTTTACCTTGGATTTTTTTATCTTGAACCACGCCAAATTATAAGTAAAACTCTTATCACTCTATCTCGGTAGACAAAATACTGTCATGATTAACCTGCCATAGCATTTTGACAAAAATCTCCATTGCGTATTTAGGGCATGGTCAATTACATGTTAGATTAAAAATTAGGTCATGTGGCTTGCATTGTTTACAGTATCAATGCATCGTTGCTTATATAGAAAGTAATTATCTAGTAAGACAATAAATATGTTTATCAGTGTAGGTACTTAGAAATTTGAGAATTACGAGTACCTATAGCGTGATTTTAGATAAGTCGTTATTTCTGATGATGCTCAGTGACAATGCGTTGGTGTGATGTGCGATGTGAGACATTTAGATATGTTTATTGTAGTAGGCGGGAAGTAAGTAGCAATTTGTTGAACAACGGCAACAAAACAGAGTTGAGCGCGCACTGCGCAGACTCCGCGCCGACGTAGTCACATCACGAGGATGCCATCCATTACTCAGTGCACCACACCATTATTGCATTACTTTAAAGCGTCTAATTTCATATTATTTAGCCTCCATTATTTTCATTATCTCCGCTTGTATTAAGTAAGAATAATCGAGTTTTACAATGTCACCATCTGACGTCAACAAATTACAGGTGTGTTGAACAGAACACTGTTCAAATGTTTTTTTCAGGAAACCATTTCCGTGTTTGTTGTTCACATGTACAGTCATTGTAATATGTGTAATCAAATGAGTAATTTGAGGAACTTATATTTTATTAGTAGGTGGGCTGAGCCCACTTTCTGGAAGTTCTTAAAATTACCAACTTTTAAGTATACTTCTATCGGTGGTACTTACCATTAATAAATGGCATATACATCAATGATAATTATGTTGATATTACCACAGAGCACCGAGATTATGGCTTTGAAAAACGAAATCACCCTTAATCCGTTTCTCTTCAATCGTAGAGGCATTTTTGAAAAGATAGTCTACCTAAGTTTCAAATCTCACGTTGACGTCAAAATAAAAAAACTACCATATTTATATACGTAGGTAGGTAACTAACTCATCATCATCTCCCTGTCCTTTTCTCATTTATGGGGACGGTGCAAAGAAATTATATAAATCTTTTATCTATGGGGTCGACGCAATGCGTATTTTCCTTCCATTTCTCTCTATTACTCGTCATCGCAGCATTCTCTCCTTATCTTTCACACAATCCATCTATCTCTTTTTCGGTCTTCCCCTGCTTTGCGTCCACACTCATACTCATAACTTGTTAAGCTATGCGCCTTACATCCTTCTTCATAACATACAACGACAAACGCTTACCTCTCACCTTTTCATTCACGGGCGTTACTACCTAAGCGTGTGATTATGAAGGATGTATATGATTGTAAAAGAAAGCTTATATCCTGAATGTTCAAGATTGTCAATAGCCGTCACAATACATATGCCTGCAACTATTCCTTAGGGAGATAAGCCCTGGTATCTGAGTGGCGCTCTACTGGGGTCCAGTTTCCAGGGCTAATGCCCAGTCACTTGAGTCCTAACCGAGTCATGAGGCCTTAATTATTGCTATTACTATTCGCGGTCACGGTAATGACATCCAAGATGATAGTAATGAGTAGATAGGTTTCGTGTTACGAGTTGAGTAGCCGTTGTAGAATGTCGGCAAGAAAAAGAATTTATAACCGGCCACAGGATAAAAAGATGCTAAATACATATTAACGTTACAAGAAAAAAACTCAACAAACAAGCAGAACTCGTAAATAGATTTTTTAGTAACGTAATTTATTCCAGGAGTAGGGAGCACATGCTATCACTCCTGGAGGATAGAAAGAATTGCAAGTGTTGAGAACATAAAAGTTGTACCTACGTTGGCTTAGCAATGGAATGATACAGAATGTGCTTGTAATAATGATTTTAAAATCAATATCTACTTAAACATAACAAAATCTGTGACACATTTTGTTATCAAATAAAACTGAAACAGCTTCAGTGAATTTTAAAATTGGTATGTGAATATTTGGTAGGTTTGAGAATAGGACGTAGGCAATTTTTTGTACCTCTAGTTTATAAAGGTTGCCCTCTCCATGGATGCTGGTGGATATAGGAAAACCACGTTTGCCGGGTCAGCTTACAGTGATAAATAAAACTTAACATAAATTTCAAGAGTTGCGACCATAGACATATTGGTTGCTGTTGATACAGGTGTTACAAAGTTTGGAAGTAGATACAGATGTCTATTGGAGGAATTTACGTAATAACATGATGTCAATGATATCCTACAATAATTTCTACTAGAAGTGTCTAGTATAGTGTATATTTTCGCTTTCGATTGTAAAATTAAAACCTAAGGAACATTGTAAGAAGGATGTATCTACAAGTGGAAGTAGGTGTTTAAATTGACGTGTAATTCATCATTATTGTCTCGACAACGTTCGTCACTTAACATACAAAACGCACCAGTAATTAATGCTAGTAATTCGTTATCAGTGTCCCTATCTACATATGTCGTTTTTATCACTGCATAGAACATATCGCGTATGTACTTTTCGTAACATTTATATGTGGACAACTAAAACACGGTCACGTCACTGTAAGTAGGTTTAATAGGTACTTTATGACACACTGTAGAATGTAGACGAGCTCGGTTTGAACTATTGCAGGTATTAGTATTTATTTAGGTCCTTGCATTTTTGTACCAAATCAAAAACAAATTTTTTTTTGCTTTTGCCGTTTTTAATTTGTGGTTACAAAGTGAGATTTAAACTTGTAATCAAATGCCGATTATTTAATGTCGCGTTGAATTTAGCACTATTTATGTCATTCACAGATGGTTGTGTGCAGTTGGCACTTGGTACCTAAAGGGACGTGGGCTGCACACCCTTAGGTACATAAGTATGAAGCGGCGGTATTCTAATGGCAACGGCGTCGGACTTGCAATCATGTTGCGGGTTCGAATCCCACCTTAGCTTAGCACGAGGTTTAGCAGAATACTAGTAATGTGCGATCAAAACTGATAGTAAGCTTTAAAAAAAAACAAGAAATATAAAATACCATACCTACATTATTATTTTCTTTAAACTTACTTTTGCATCGGTACAAACCTACTATCTACCAGCACTTAATACTTAGTCAGTAAGGCCAAGAGACAAGATAACCTTTGCCATACCGAGAACAACACAGAGGCAGCAACTGTTACCCCGTGACCCGACAGAGATGTACACAATCGTAGTATCTGTACCCTCATGAGTGATGCGCCGATAGGCATACATTCTAAAGTTATTAATAGCTTGAATGGGAAAATTCCCCGTTACGTTTTTGGAATTTCAGTTCGTCAAATTATTGACTAGTTAAGTATGTAACTTTTGGTATCTTGGACAATAGAGATCCCTAGAGAAGTAGGTACTAACTAACAGTAGGAACTTACAAACAAATTCTAATTATTTAACGATACGCGAACAAACACGATTAGAGGTACTTACGCAGCTGTAACAAAAGACCATCTCAAAGTTATTGACAATGATATCAATTTTCTCGTTATCAGTAAAAGAAATGAGTTGTTATTCGTTGGATTGTTTGTTAACACACTTTGTATGCTATCTAAACTTTATAGGTAGGTAGGTACCTAGTAAACGAGGGACATCACCCAATACTTCAAATTGGATTGCTACCAATAAATGTGAAATTTCTGCCTTTCTGTATTTGCTAATCGTTCGTGCTTAACAAATTTGCCGAAGACGAACTTATAAGTAGTTTAGATAGGTATATAGTTTTTAGAATCGATTTGAATACCTGAATAATGGTATTATAATTCAGGTTTTGAGGGATTGCAGTGATATACATAATTAGAAAATTGCTGAAGCGTCACCAAAACGACCTGCTCGGATACGTCCAACTTACCTAATTGGATCTTCTCTATATTTCAGATACAACGGCATTGTATTTATGACACTGCTATGGGTGTCGTGTATAAGAGGAAAGGAGATGACCGACATCGAGGCATTAGGAGCACAGCCAAGCCACTGCACGTATGAATACGCTTATGACATGTACGGAGCCCACTGTGCCGGCCGGCGACTGGGAAAGATCCCTAAATTAAGAACTGGCATTGAGGTAAGTTGGGGTTCACACTAGCTGGATTAAACCGGTCCTTATTGAATGTTCTACCACCAACTAGCTTTTCAAGCCTTGAAGTTAGTAAGGCTCCGAATTTCTTTATGTCGTCAGTCGTCTGCATAGTTTACAATCCTCTGAAGTCATGGAATATGCATATTTGCTAATTCCTGCCTATACACACTACCTAAGAACCTACGTATGTTTTTCTTAATCAAGTAGTTAAGCAGAGCCTTACTTACTTTAAATTGACGTGCATATAAATTTAAGCACAACGACATAATTGGCATGCCCAACAGCAGGCTCTAAGTTCAATTACTAAACAGTAAGGTTTAACACTGGTTAAACATGACCATTAAAACAGCTTATTTTCATTACAGATTCTAGACTTCAGTGATAACAAACTGCAAGAGCTAACCTCTGACACGCTGTCCAGCTACTCAAGCATCAAGTTCCTGTACCTTGCAGACAACCACATATACACGATTGACGAAGACGCGCTCACGCCGCTTACCTATCTACAAACCCTGGACCTTTCAAACAACGTTATACTAGAACTGCCTAACTCGATATTCCAATTACCGTCACTAAGAAAGCTGTATCTCAGGGGAAATCCGATATTTCACAAGTTCAATGGACTTACGATAGAGAAGCCTATCAAGGCACCACTTGATCTTTTAGACATATCGGACTGCAAGATGAAAGAGTTGCCAGACTGGGGCTATCTCCCTCAGCTGGCGTTTTACAACATCTCCCATAACCCTCTGACATCCCTCAACACTGACCACTTTACAGTCATGTGCAACCTGGAGAAAGTGGATCTCACAGACTCCATTAATAATATGAAGCTGTGCAGTATCAGATCCACAGTATTGTGGTTTCAAGAAAAGCGAGTGTTTTTCCAACTAGAAGACTATTCAAAACTTAACACTAGACGTGAGTATCTTTTCTTTTTTGTCTTCTTGAAATGTATTTAAGAAAAGGTTCGAGTTAAGACTGTAACATGTCAATCAACTCATCATATCGCGGTCAACAGCTGGACATAGATAGGTCTCTCCCAAGTTGCGCCACAACATCCGGTCCTCTGCCTTCCGCATTCAGACCCACCTAGCGTCCTTTTTGTTGACTAGCCCTACTACTAGTACTACTAGTCAATGTCTATGTTTCGTCACCGTAAAGCATGACAGGCAGGACGCATTGGTTGAAGACTTTCGTCTTCAAACTCTGCGATATAGGCTATGAGAAGACTGGACGTAGTTTACCAAACTCTATCCAAGTCAAACGGATCAAACAGGATTAGAGTAACATAAAATCTTTTTTATTTCAGAGTTTCAAGAATGTCCAGTTTCAGAAGATTCAGGAAATTATAATGCGACCTTCCACAGGTGTAAGGCTGAATATTTACAGGTATGTTCTTCTGGACGATAAAATATTTAAAATAGACGCATTGTGGCTCTACCCAAATGTGATAAAACAGATATGTTACAAACTGTAACGAGAAGAGATACTATTGATTGAATCAGTTTAGTAAAGATTAAAATTGCATCCAAGGCCGCAAACTTAGTTTTCTGACCTATGTAAATTGAATTATTTCAGGTGCAAAGTATAAAAACATCGCGTCGGACGTGGCTGACGATAGGTGGCGGGCTGGCGGGCTTCCTGGTCGGCTTCATGCTACTGCTGTACGTGATGCACCGGCACAACGTCGCGCAAACCAAGACCACTGCCGAAAAATTAAAACAAGCTAAGCCAGCGAACGACCCAGACAAGAATGCGACAGCAATCCTCCTCAGTGACGTGTCATAATCATCTAGATTATTCACCCATTTCCCTGTATGCCAAAACGTACGGCCAGATAGTGTGGTAATAATTTCCATGCTATGTACGCAATACGTACAAAAGTAACTTGATAAGAAATGAAACATGTCAAGATACGCCGATGATTGTGATTTACGATTGTAAAGTCCCATTTGGATGTAAATAAAAATTCAGGGCATTCAAAATAGGAATTTTTGTATGTAGGAGTATCCAGCCAGCACCAATGAGATAGGTATATAATTATTATACAACATCATTGGCCAGCACGAACATTTTATAAAAATGGTCACTGTGCTAAACGAGTACATAAGTTTGACACTGGCCTTGACAGCGCCTTAAGTCAAAGCAGCAAGGTTCATTTTGTAATATTCTATGTTACAACTGAAGTAAGGTCTTTCAAAACTTCTGTAAACCAAAGTTGATAACTAATGTTATATAATTATTATAGCTTATTAACAACCAAATATAATGTTCCTTAAATCCCTGTCCTTAAGGGCTCATAAACAAGTGTTGTAAATCAGTTGTATCTTTACTATTTAATACAATAATCATTTAGGAATAACATAAAGGCTTAGAAGGCTGACTAGTTGTATTATTGTGCTGTTAACCATTCGTACATCTAATAATTTTCGAAAAGATCTAGCAGATTTGTTGTCTATGTATATTTCGTCGTATGATACACAAATATTTAGTAAGAAATCTCTGGGAAACATTTTTTTTAAAGTTTACTAGTTATTATGATCGCAAATCACTAGTATTCTTGTTTAGCACTCGTTCTAAGCTAAATGCTTGTATTACGAAGGGGTTCACGTCGGTAGAATGGGTGGGTTCTAATCGGCAACCACATGATCGCAAGTCCGACTGCCCAGCCTTTATACTTCTGCCGCTTCGTTTTTTATTAAAATGAGTGAGTTACTTATATGTATATTCAATTATTTACAAATTCCAGTTCAATTATGAATAAACGAGTCCTCTCACTAGTTCAGTTTAAATGAATACAACTAATAATTAAATAATATTTGAAATGTAATTAAATTTTCTCTTTTTAACTAGAAGAAGAAAGCGACTAATCGCAGTTCCAGTATTTCAATTAAACTATACGAGATTTTTTTTTCTAACCAATTTGCTTCCTATAAATATACTGTATATGCACTGATAATTATAACAATATTTTTAAGCATTTTTTGATGTGGGGCAGCTAGTACGATAGTACATGTATACCATAGGCTAAAGGCCTAAACTAGAGAATAAGTTTGCTTTCGGCTATTTTTCTTTGTAGGCTATAAACTTTTTGCCAAAGACTCGATTAATAGTTGTAAATAATAAATAAATATGTAACATTATCATAATTTGCAATTTTCTCAATATTTTTCTATGTTATGTTAAACTTTAAGTAAAATTCACTGTGATAAGTAATAAAATTGTTACTAATTACCACTTTTTTTAATTTAAAAGACGTGAAAAGCGAATAAAATTCCAAGTCCCCATTTCAAAAATTAATTATATTTAAATGAAATTAACAAACTGAATTAAATCGTCACAAGCTAAAAATATGTTGCATTAAATGCTATGTTGATTTTTTTTGTAATGTTAAAACATCTCCAACTCAATCGAAATGAATGTAAACTAAACAAATCAATAAAAACAACAGCTGAGTAAACACGAACAGTGGTTCCTTCAGTTGGCACATTCCGATGTCCTCATCTACAGAGTCTGCCAGGACATGTTGTGGATGCCAGCTTCAGGGTAATTCCGTTGAATGTTGTCCAAGTTTAGGGTAGTTTGACATTAATTTCAGGTGTCTTTCTTTTCACTATCGTTAACGGATTTGGTTGGCGGCTGTGTGTCTTTTTCCTTCGCGAGACGCTGTTTACTAAACTTGCCCATGCCTGGCTGATAGATAACGAGGCTTGGACGATCCTGATAGAATAAAATACAATGATATACAATAGCAAACCAACAATATTTTAGTTATAAATATTTCAGTTCAAGTATTTAACCTTACCTTATTTCTAATTCTTCTTTCTGTACGACGGTCACCACTTTCACTTTTCTCTTTTTCCTCCGAACCCTCCCTGTCTGATGACTTGCCCCTGTCGTCGAGTGACTTCTGCCTCTTCAACACCACCTCCTCTTTCACCGGCAGTTCACCAGACTCCAAGCTATTCCTCCTCATCTTCGATACTCCGACAGGTGCGCACTTCGTAAATGCTTCGTCATTGGTATCTTTACTATTTTCTTCCATTTTCATTTTCTTATCCATCCCCTCTATAATTTTGGTCAAGTCATCAGTCTTTACGTGGGGCAGTTGCGTAAATGGTTTTATGTCGTCATGGTTCATTGACTTTCCTTTGTTTTCTAAAGACATGATTTTATTTATAGCTGATTGTTTGTCCGATTTTCCAAAATCAGTGGCTTTGATTCGCTCCTTCCTTGTGTCGCTGTACTTTTTACTTTTCTGTTCACGCGGCGATTCTTTGAACTTGTCGCGTTTATCATTTTTCTTTCCCCTGTCGGAATCATCTCCCTGCTCATCATCTCTTGCCGCGTTATCCTTTTTGTCAGTGTCAAGTTTTTTCTTTTTGTCACTTAAAGAATTAATTCCAGCTTTACGCTGGTCCCTATAAGATTTAGATTCAAAAACAGATCCATCTCGGTTCTCCGATTTCACTTGGTCATCTCGAGCATCACTCGCTTTTTCTTTCTCCCATTCTCTAGATTTGATTTTCTTAACTTCGCCATCTCCAGTTTCTTCCTCCTACAATTTATAAATTATCAGAATGTTATGTTGCACTAAACGTTACTTACTTAAAATAACATGCCGCCAGCGACAGATTACATATTATGTACCTTTAGGAGGGAAAACAAGAATTAGAGTGTGATTCAACATTAAAGGCAGCTGTGAAGTGCGATACACACTGCGCAGCGACTCGCCTCAGGTTCACAGCCGCCATTAAGTTAGCACCGTACTATAATTCACACTTGAAACAGTATGTGAGCAATCATATTCTAGTGTACTTATACGTTCTACACAAGAATATAAGTATGAAAGACTAAGTTCAATACAATAAAAGTATGTACCTGGTATGATTCAGTGGAAATTGTGAACTTACTGACAAGTCTACAATATTTGTTTACCAACATTTTTATACTAGAACTAAACTGCAATGATAATATGGACAACATCTTAACCAATTAATACTTTTTACAATAGTAACTACAGTTCATTTAAATTCAATACTGGGACCTTGAAACAGGTATCGCCACCACTTTTCTGGCTACCTTCTTGACTTTCTTTTTTATCACAGAATTTACCAGACGTCAGTGTGAAAGTGTTGTGGGTTTTCGCAGATAGAGCGGGGAAGTGACTGTCCCAGTCAGAGTCAGTGCTGATGAACTCATCAGAGCCATGAATACTTTTCAATTCTGTTTTGACAACGGCACACTTCACTTTACTTTTATGGTATATTCTTTGTTCACCGTACCAGAAACTGTGATTGTTGTATTTGTTATCGTAATAGTCCGTATTGTCATTAAAGTTTTCGTCTTCAGAGATATCACCAGGTCTCTAAAGAAACAATTGATAGTTGAAAGGGAGTTGTTATATCATAAAAATCTATTTCCTCTAGATCCTGGGCCTGTTTATTGCTGGTTAAGTTGGAATAGTCTCAATAATTGTATATTAAATATGCCTGTCCCTAACCTAAGGATAACTACAGGGTGTTACCGAAATGGTATACCTATCGAAGGTAAAGTCGTAATTAATTACGCTATGCTAATAATGTAAACTAGATTGGACATAAATCGTATATAATCTATACATTTGTTGATTACGACTACAGGTAAATCTTATTCATCCCTCTGGATGATATACCCATATATATTTGGCAACAGCTTGTATAAGTAGTTATTTTTAAAGATCGAAAACACAATACTACCTACCACTTGGCTAAATGTCATTGCCTGGGTGTGAGTAGCTACATACTCTGGATTGCCTTTCACATCAAATATTTTTAAAAATTACAAAATATTGAGTAATAATTGCCTTAAATTAGGCAATCATTAAATCTTTGATTACACACCTATCATTAAGATATGTAGTAATTGAATATTAACTTCTATTTGCTTAGAAATCGCCTTTTCTACATGAGAAGAGGCCTGTATGAAGAGACCTTTGTGCCCACCCAATGGTGGGACATTATTAGGCCAGTATGATTGCCTAAATGGGATTATAAATGTTACCTTAATGGGATTTTCTTTGGTTTTCCTCTCTATCCTCATCTTCCTCTTGTCATTTTCTCTCCTGCGACGCTCGTCGCGTCCTCTCTTATCCTGCTTACGTGCCGCCAGGTACTCAAGCAAAGGAGTTGATTGTACCTTTTTGTCATTAGCTGTAAATATAACACAAAAATTTATTTATATTGTAAAATTACAGTCTAAATATTACAGATGTACACAAATGTGTCTAAAATGATGGGTACATATGTCTCTATTATACTAGTCCAAACATTCAATGTTGTTCACACACTACGGCGTCGTCAACAAGCGACGCGGGACGACGGGGGCGCGCGCGCGCGCTGCCTCAACATTGCATTGCCTAACACTATCGCGTTCGGAAATATACCTATTGATTAGTTACTAAGTTTCTAAAATAGTAGACCACCTATTAAACTAGTTTAAATACAGTCTGCTTTGCTTATTCCACCTGGGCCTGAAATGTCCATCATTTGATTTAAGTTCACCATAAAGTTGCTTGTTTGTTTAGTATATTTGGAGCTTCTCAACAGAACTAAGTATTTCTATATTTAATTTGCTTACTCACACAAAACCACATTGATATCAAACATTTTGTCGAGGACTACTTATCAACACAGTTATGAAAGCTACAGCTGTGAATGTTCCTGTATGCTTTTTACATGATTGTCTTAAAATATTAACTACTAGCTTGATTAGCTAGCATAATTTGACTAATATTTTAAAAAAACTTCCACACAGCATTCAATTTTGTTAAGAAAAAAAAAATGTGGACAATGTCACATACAAACAACTGAATTCAAAGTAATTAACTAAAGCACTTGTGTTATGGAATCAGATCAACGAAGGTACCACAAACACCCAGACCATACCAGACCCGAGACAATGTAGAAAAGTGTTTTCTACCTTGACCAGCCTGGGGATCGAACCCGGGACCTCAGAGCTGGTGATACCTTGAAAACCGGTGTGTACACCACTCAACCACGGAGGTCATCAAATAAGAAATGCTACATATCATCAACCAATAACATTGCTAGAGTTATCTCAACATAGCAATATAAAATAACATCTGCTTAACCACAGATGATGCTTAGCGTTGCTCTCCATATATTTTGTTAACTAAAGTTATTTACGAAATGAACATTAAAAATAATAATAACAAATAGCCACAAAAGTTACAGATTGTAATGGTATGGTGTTGCATTGTTCAACAAAACGAAAGATTACACTGAAGATTACCAAAACAGAAATAGTAAAGATCTAATTTCACATGTTTGATGTATCAACCTTACAAGAAAAAGGTTACATGTATGTCAAAATTACTTACTTATAGGCTATAATTTATATGTATTGGCAGCTGGTAATAGCAACTTTATATTTACGTACCATCATTAACAGGGTAAGAATACTCTAGTTTAGGTTGATTCTCAGTGTCCGGTTCTTTGTTGAGACCTTCAACAAAGTCTTGATAAATAGGGTCACTCTCTATAGTGCCACACTTTGGATCTTTCTTCTTTTTCTTCTTAGGTATTCTCTGGAAAGGTGCATACTCCACTATACCCACATATTCCACACCTGAAAAATATTATGGTTTGACATTTCATTATTTTTGTAATAATTATAAAAATAACAAACTATTTGCATATAACTTCTTAGCACCCATTTAGACTACTTTCATATAATATAAACCAACTCTCATTCTAATTAGAACGATATTTAACAATTTAAACCACTCTATCAATGCCAAAACAAGCAGAATTCAAATAAGAAAATTCAATATCATATCATTTTCAACATTATTAATGTTATCACTAATAATTCTAACCATAATAATTCAAATTAGAAATCAAGAGAGAATTAAAACCACTAACAATGTGTGATAGCAGTGTCTTATACTTCAATATATCTTAAGAAGCCCTTACCCTTTTCATCAAGAAACACATATCCATCAAATTTATCTCTGAACAGGTAAATATCGTCAATATTAAGGAAGTTTATGTAAGCTCTACAATATAGGTTATTGCCAAGCGAAGGA
The DNA here is from genome assembly GCA_950381575.1 of Plusia festucae. NCBI lineage: Eukaryota > Metazoa > Arthropoda > Insecta > Lepidoptera > Noctuidae > Plusia > Plusia festucae. The sequence continues at coordinate 13,356,902 of OX494431.1, forward strand.
TCTGGCTTGGCAAAATAGAAATGGTCATGATCAGGTATTGGTGAAACCTGTTCCAAGAATGCTTCCTCAGTCATACTAGGTGGCAAGCGCCGAAGAATTATCTGTAATGAAAATAACCTCATTTAAACAAACTTGTGTTAGACGATTATTATTTACAGACAACAATTTTGCAATATAAGCAAACAGTCACTTTAGTCAGCGGCCGTTGGGATTTTGTTTTCTTGTCCTTGTTCTTATTAATAAATGTTTTACTGCCCGAATCCGACTGCGAATCTTTAGCATCTTGATCTTCAGTCATTATTTAATTTAATTGATTATATCCCTCAACTTTTTAGGCAATCGCTCAACATTATCAAAAAACCGTGTGTCGTGTGTAATTTTTTTGACATTTACTTGGCAGAAGGTATGTTGAACGTTTTTAATTTACGTCAATATTTAGGCTTAGGTAAGATTTTATTCAGCCCACTAAATCATAAAATCGATAATCAACGCAAATAAATTTATTGACAGTAAAAACAGATATGTTATTAATTTATTATTAATTTACAAACATATACCCTTTTATAAACCTTCTTATAAATAAAAATAACATGATTTAAGCCAATCATGCCCGGTAGAGATAGTATATTTAAATTACAGATTTCTGCAACCAACAAAGCTTCCATCATTATCAAATATCATATTAAAAAACCAATAATTCAGTTTTTTTACTGTGTTTTAGTAGATCTTTGCAGTACTAACTCAAAGTCTGAAAGTTATCAACAATTCAACAGTGCTGTACTGAGTTACTGTTAAAAAAAATGAAATGACAAATGAGCATGTCAATGTCATAAACTACCAAAATATTACGATCTTAGGTTATCTCTGAATTTACTAAATTTGTTTATTAAAACTACAAATAAGTAACCGTATCTTAGTGCTTCATCTATAGACGTCTACTTCTAGTCACCACTAAGCATATGTATCACATTAAAAGTACCATTCGAGAAGTCGGCGGCATGATGCTTACCACAACAAGAATTGCCAGACAGTTACGAGGTTCGCGTTGTATAATCAGTTCAAGAACTTTCAGTAGCCCCACAGGCTCAGTCGAAAATGACCAGGGAGCAGTTCCAGACGCCTCCCCTGCAAAAGTCAGTCCGTCAGGCTTTGCTAAGGCTTTTGAAAAGCACGCTCAAATCACTGAACCCCAGGATACTGAACAAAATTATACATTTGCATCACTATTGAGAAATTCTAAGCTTATGGATGTAAGTAAAACAATTTATAGGTCTAATTAATAATCTTTAATTTTTTCAATAATCAGGTCAAATTAATTGATAATTAAAATTAAATCTTAACTTGAACTGTTTATTTCCAGCTTGGGGACCCCACCAACAAGGTAGTTATCGGTAAAATATTCCACATAGTTGAAGATGATCTGTATATTGACTTTGGTTGGAAGTTCCACTGTGTGTGCACCAGGCCTACAGTTCGAGGAGATGAGTATGTAAGGGGAGCACGAGTGAGGATACAAATCAAAGACCTGGAGCTGTCCTCTCGGTTCCTTGGTTCCAGTACTGACCTTACACTCCTGGAAGCTGATTGTAAGCTCCTTGGCATTGCCTCATCCCCTATAAGAGCTAATGCTGTGAGTGAAAAGTAATATAATTTAATATTAAATAATATATTAGTATAGTTGTATCAGTAATAAATTATGTTGTTACAAAACATTGTAGTTTGTTTGTATTTTGTAGTTAGTTCTTACAGGTTTTGAACAATGGTGGTGAGCATGAATGGGATATTATTGTTATAGGTATAGGTAGGTTTGCAAGTGTCTCATATCTTGTTGTTAACTATGTTTCTAAAAAGGTCCATAATTAATATAACTTCGTTTAAAAAAAAATCAACAATGATTAGATTACCAAATCTACCACACATTTCTACATCACCCTAACATAGTCTGGCAGAGAATGCATTCTGGCATTAAGTCCGTCTATGTACACTGTGCATAAAGTAATAAATAAACAAATAAATATTGTTCTAAATTTGGATCACTCAAAAAATAACACACAACCTTTTAAGTCAACAGATTATTTAATTGACAAACATTTGGACAACATCAATAATGGCATAGAATAGCATCTATTTATTGTCAGAATATTACTAATCACTTATCATTTAATATTAGTAATTATAACATTTTTAACATTCCTGTTTCTACATTTTATTTGAATGTACATATTAGGGTTTCATTTACATGTAATATATAGAATGAATAGTGTTATGGGTGATCCAGTAGCATGATATAAATTGTATACTATAAATGGAATGTTAAAAATACATATTATTTGGTGGACTCTTTACAAGAATCAGATGCTTACAGATTAACTTTAAACAGAGAGATGGAACATTGAGAATACCATGGTTAATAAGTGTTGTGTATTAAGAGATAACATGTATTTATAATTAACTAATACCTTCACTAACCACCTAGGGCTTAATAACTTTATGTGGTTCATTAAAATCCCCACAAACTATATTTGGGGAAACATTTAGATACATATCCCAAAACCTAATAAAGATTGAAGGTTTTAGTACAGATAATATACTAAAAACTTTTCTGATACATAATGTATACTTATTATATTAATATTGGCTTATACAGGGATGCCCATTTTGTTAGAATATGCTAAAACCGAGATGTACTCTATTAGCTAGCCTTTCTAGACATTTGAAACTCAAATCCAATGCAATCGGGAATATTTCTTTCTGATCTGAGATTCGAGTCCGACTTTTAAAAGCTTATTAGATACATAATAAATGAAGCATTTATATACAGAACCACTAAGTAAAGATCACTATTATAAGTAACCATTTTCTTCAAGCTCAATCCCATTCAGTTCCTCTTTACATCTCTCCATCTTATTTTGTCCTGATCTTCAAGATGTTGCCTTGTGCAGATAATTATTTTAATATCACACTTGCTTGAGCTTAATTAAACTGTTAACATACACGTCAAAGCTTGATTTACTCAGTATAATGTTGGTATCAATACTAGAACTAAACATCTAATATTTAAAATTCTCATGTTACATGTTTGTTACCAAACTCCTCCGAAACTGTTGGACCAATTTGTGTGCATTACTGAGAATCGGCCAACATCTATTTTTCGTACCCCTAAGTGATAGTGGTGATACCTCTCGAGATTTTTAATATGGTAGAACATCGTTTTCCGGGTCAGTTGTATAATATAAAATTTTCAGAAGATAAATCACTGTAAATATTAATACAAAATACCTTCGATTTTAATATATCAAAGAAAATTGTTATTAAAGAGTTTATAGGTAAACGGTAGATAAAAGAACATCTACATAATTAACAAAATCTGTGTACAGCTGTCCAAACGTGAAATGCATTGTTATTTTTCTACTTAATTATGAGATGGGTTTCTACATGCAGTGCACACCTAAACATGTACATAACACGTGTCAAACTTGTCTTTTATAAAGGTCTGTACATCATGAGGTACAAGCATCTAATACAATATGTTGCATCAAAGCAGCTCCTTATATAACAGAGTATATAGGTACGGTACTCGACGCTGAGCCTTACAAAATGTTGTTCTGTGACTACGCAGGCAGTCACGAGATCATCTCATCTTCATATTCCAGTTGAGATTCTACTGTACTTTGTCGCCGTTCCTTGAAACAATCTCTTCAATGCTCGGATCTTTTACGGCATCGTTTGCATCTGGTTTAACCTCTAATATATCATCGACAGTTGAGGCAACTGCGTCAACAGGTTTGTCGATGGGGTGCGCTAGTTCCCACTCCTTTAGATATTGAACTACGGCGGTGTGGCCGAAAGTTTCTGCTTCGTTGAGTGGTCGGCTGCCCCACCGGTCTCGTGGGTCGTGCGGAACACCGCACTGGGCGAGAAGGAAGTCCACGCAAGAAAGATGGCCCTCAGCTGCGGCTAGATGCAATGCGGTGCGACCATCGTAGTCGGACAGGGTCATATCCATACCAGATAGATGGTGCCTGCAAAACAAGAGAAGGTTTTGACTGTAGATATCATTAGCACCGCAACAAAAAAGCTACTTTTACTGATGTATTACTGAAATAAACCTAGGCAATGCTAACATCTAAGTGATCAAGCACAACCTATAGAAAGATCAAAATTGCACTAAACAGAAAAATGGCGGCAAAGGAAGGAGGCCCATACCAAATAGTCAGTGATTCCGGGCTGAAATAATGATGGTATCAAATAATGGACACTTCAAGTACATATAACAAGCAGTTGTGCCGTGATTACATTATGCACCATAACGCTCTTATAATACTAGATAAGCTGTTACCAGTACTAATTTAGTACTTTGCCGAAAGCAATTTATTTCATAGGGTTCACCGGTACGGGAAGAAGTTTCGGGTCAGACCTCATGCTGTTAAACAAATATAACTTAAATATATTGAATTGTGCACAAAATATTACACCAGACAGTTTTTTGTTAGCGCTTACCTTCTCAGTGCACTGAGATCGCCGCTCGCAGCGGAGAACAGCAGGTTGACGATGTTGAGGCCCGTGGACTCGAATTTGTACTTACGAGGGTCTTTTTTGTGACTCGCATACCGAATATTGTCGTACTTGTGGAAATTGAACCTCTTGATCAAATCCTGGAGCAAACATAGGGTTCCAAATTAAAAATTGTAAGTAAATCAAGAAGTAAAAAAAGTTTTGTAAATATATCTTACATCACAGAATTGCAAGCCTCTGCAGCTATTTCCTAGAGGGTCCAGCGGCGGCGACCATGTGCAGATTCCCATAACGTTAGGGACAACTATAAGCATTGCGCCTGACACTCCTGACTTTGCCGGGAGTCCGACTTTGAACGCGAACTGTCCCGAATAGTCGTACATGCCACAGCTATGCATTAGAGAGAGCACGTTCCTTACTGAATCTGGTCTCAGTACTTTTTCATCAGTGATAGGACAAATGCCTCCATTTGCTAGAGTCGCAGCCATGATTGACATTATGTCGCAGTTTGCTTCCATTGAGCAACACTGTAATCAAATTGATACAATTAAGTAGTACAATAATTATGCTTTAAGTGTATAGACTGAATAAAAATGTAAAATGGTTGCATTACCTGAAAATAGAAGTCCATACATTCACGTAAATTAGTTTTTTCTGGGTAACATTTATATTCCCTCATGTAAAAGCCAAGAGCATAGTTTCTGTCAGCAGCTTCGCGCTCCGACAAAAATACTGCATTGTTGAAACCTAGACCTTCGTTGCCAGCGAGCCGACTAAAGAATGACATGACGTAATCAAACTTTTCTGCTAGCGTCATTTCGGGTCTGTCCAAGGTCTTCAGTAATGAACAAACTAAAATTGCTCCAGCGTTGATCATCGGGTTGTGTGGTTTCACTGTGGATATTAATAATTACAGCATCAGCGACGTTGGCAATTGTTATTGTTGTTTCTTATGTTTATGCTCGTTCGATTCGTCACGCTCAAAAGAAAATAGCATCACAGATGTAGGCGTTATTAATACTTACTATTATAGTCGAGAACGAGTTCATTGAAGTTGCGGCCGCTGGGCTCGGTGCCAACATATTTGTGTACCACGTCGGGCCCCAGAGTTTCGAGGGCCATCGCGTATGTGAGCGGCTTGCTGCACGATTGTAGAGTGAATGGGACGTTCACGTCACCTAAACAAAGAAACATGCTTGAGTATCACGTCTATCACCATTGAAGAGACAAAATCATTCATAGTATTGCAAATCCTTTACCTATTGAGAATCTTTGGCCATCTATTGTGCAGACGCTCACGCCCCAGCTGTCAGAGCTTGCTCTGGCTAACTGTGGTATGTAACTAGCCACTTTACCATCACTGTTACTTTTAGCTGCCCAATACATTTCTTCTATATCTTTTATAAAGTCTTGGAAATCTGGAATAACAAATTGGCTACGGAATGCTCTAGTTATCAAAACGATGTTCGGCGTAATTACTTCTTTGAAAGACTTCCTATCCAGTTTAAGAGTTTCAGGCGATCCTCCTTCAAAGTTAGATTCCTTGTGCACTTTGTACAAATTGTGCATTACTTCTTTTACTCTCGTATCATTTTTCCTTATACCAGTAGTCCTCAAGGCCTGTAAATGACAAAAAAACGAATATGTTAATTGTTGATGTTGAGTGGGTTGTTATGGCAGCACCATGATACATCTGTTAATTAGATTTAAAGTGAAATAAGTTATTTACATCTTATATCTAGCCCCTTTCAAAACTATGTTGGGATCGGCTTACACACATATATATGTACTTAGTGAAACTTACGGCCAAAAACTTTCCAACTGGAAGAAGTCCGGTGTCTTCATTTTTGAACATATCAAATATAACGTCGTCTGCATTCTTGTGAGGACCTTCACGAACTCTGAGGATCAAGAAAAGTATGCTATTAAAAAGATGTAATAAAAGGATATGATGTAACATTGCAAAACAAAAAAGAATGAAATTAAGGAATAACTGAAGTAAGAGATTGCAAAAAATATTTACATGCATAGGTATATACTTGTTCTGTTTTTGTAGCGTTTATACTTACTAGACAATTACAGAACAATTTGCTGTTATTTGTAACAACGTATGAATAGTGAATAAATGGGAACATTTCGTGTAGTTGATGCGGTAATCTCAGCAACCGTTCTAAATGTTTAGCACTACAATAGATAATATATGTATTTGGCAAATAGTAAATGTTGTGAGTGAGTCCCCCGTCACGAGCTAATTATAAAGAAGCGTGACTACGTCGCTAGCGGGTGTGTCTCGACGTGTTTACGCCGACGCCGTGACAATCAAGTTTACCATCACCTGATGCCACTATATTTAGACACAAAATTCTAAGAGCCCACGCCTACTTTACAGCAATTAGGTGAACAAAAAGTTTTAGCGTAATACAAAAGAAATGGCATTTCCCTTCTAAATGTACTTACCTAAATATTAGAAAGGTCAGTGATGTTAAACACATGCAGTATTTCCTTAAGAGAGTTGAGGGTATTGATTTACAGATAAAGCCAAAAGATAATGATAAACAAGATATTTTGCAATGCGAATATAATAGTTGTCTCGACGCCTGATATGGCAAATTACTTATTGCAGTACCTACCATGTTATGAAAAAAACTGTTGTATGTCTGTAAAACGCCTTAAATTACGTAATTAGTGTTGTGTTATGTTTTAGTGACAAAAGGAAGTACTGCAATAAGTCCTGTGAAGCAAAACGAAAATCTGAATTCTAACAAAAATGGTATTTCTAAGATAAAGAAAGCACGTGAAAATGCTATTAAACACGCTTAAAAACCACGTAGTCTACATCTAGTTTCAATTTTGCTGAGGCAAGCAATACCACAAGGGGTAGGCAGGATGCCTCTTACTCACGATATAGGGTCGATGTTATGCACGAACGAGAACTGTCTCAATCTGCACCATGGAAAGTGAACAAATACAAATGTCAAAAATGTTATCACTCGCAAATCACATTGTATAAAGCAGCTAGTCGTTACTGAAGAATGAATAATTCGCTCGTTTTCAATGTTTATATCAACGTAATGCGTATTGATTTTGCAACAGTGTTACGAGTAGTTAGGTCAGCCTTACCCTCATATATTACATAATAATTTAGAACATTTAAACAGATGATTATATAAAAGAAAATTATTGATATTAGAGCATCGTATAGCTATGTTATAGTGTGAATATTTTCAAATGTCAGGGGTGAATTGAACAAGTACCGGCGCCGGCCAGTTTAATATAGATCAATAGGAGTCGATGTGGGTTATTAACAGCAATTTATTTTCAATAAATGTCTCGTATTGGTATTGTTTGTGCATCAATTCGCGAGAGTAATGCATACCTCATATCTAGAGACTGGACAGCATAGAAGTGTGGAGCAGAGTTGCGCCATTTCTGGGAACAAAATTATAATAATATTAGTACGAATTTAGATAGTTCGTTGATTCGTTTGACGAACAGAAAGACACAAAAAAGGGTTTCCTTTTCACCGTGGAAGTAATAACAGATAGACGACACTCACTTCACGTTTTGCTATAATATAGTTGGGTCTCACTTGACTATAACGCCGGTAGCAGGTGCATATAATCGCATTCGTGGTTTTGGGTTTAGGGCGTGCGGTGGCAGCGAGCCGGCACAGCTGGCGGCTGTTCATGGTGTCTCGGGTACGACGGCGTGGGAACTGCCGTGGTTACGATCGGTGCCGGCAGCCGCGACGGCGTATTGTGCCCGCTTCCGACGCGCAAGCGCTAACTGACGAGTCCCCGCCCAGCGTACCTCTCGCTTATCACATCTAGTGTTTACTTTCAGTGTTTACATGAGTGACGTATACCATGAAATTTAATAAGAAGTTATACGTAACATTACGTAGTGGGTTATGCCCATGTTTATAAGATAACCTGATCTGTAAGCAAACTTATAAATACCGCGTAAATAGATTTTTTATCATGATTGAAATATCCTTTTGCGAATACGTGTCGTATGTTCAATTTAAACTAAAAATTAACGAATGGATTGACGTCAACAGTTAAACGGAAATGCGTTTGAAAACCTGTTGAAATTGAAATTTTAAGTTAAATGAAGATATTAAATCGGTTGTATGACTGGAAGAAATGGTCTTATTAAGTATACGATATTTTCACTGTTGTTACAGATGTCAGATCACAGATAGTCTCTTAGGATATCAATAAAAAAATCATATCAATCTTGTAAATATTTCAATATTTACTAGGCTATAAGCAACAACCGCACATCTCTCTATTAGATCATGTAAAACCCAAGGCCTAGAAGGAACCAGAGGCCAATTAGGATTTTTATGTGGTTAATTGGTCACAAACTTTTTTGTCTTTGAAAGATTTAATACTTGATCAAAAAAGATTAATTTAATGTATTATCGCCTGAGTATACAATAATAATAGTGGCTCCTACGACATAACAGTTGCTTTAATTTTTCCTGAAGGCAGTACCTGCTTATAATATTAAATACACAAAGCGCACGAATTTTATAGAATAGAATGAAATATTTATTTAATCTTGTTACAAGTAATATTACAAAAAACGCATCTTTTATGCATCTTATGCATTTATACATCTTAGACTTGTGCCGGTTAATAGGTAATTATGTATTTATATTTTCATTTTGTGATCAGTAGACAACTACTTCTATGTATTAAGACAACCATTTTACCAAATACCACAGTCCTTGTTAATACACGCAAGCCATAAAATATAAAAAAGCACTCTAAATTGGAATTAATTCATCTTTTATAGATGTTCATTCATACAATTCATTCTTTTCCATTTAAATATCGTCGGTATTGTCTGTGGCGACTAGTAATACGCACAAAATGAGGACAACTCATAAATTACCACGATCCTCAGTCACGAGGGAACAACTTCAGAGAGAGTCTTGGATTATACTATGTGTTTGCTCTAGATATTCCGAAATAAAAATAATTTTTCATGAGATAATAGCGCTCATGCAGGTATTTTTGAAACGATGTCCTCAATATCGTAATGTTACAGACTCGTAAACCACCGTAACATAAAAAATGTCTTCAATCTAAAGTACCATTTCAATAATATAATAAAACATGCTTAAACTCCAAGCAGATCTATGATCATTTGTTCAGATAACGGTGCAGGCAACCGAACCTGCACTATTTAAAATGCAATTCAAGTGCAGTCGCTACGCTGCGTGCTACGAAAAATACGGTTAAAATCGTAACGTTTATGTAATCATATTTCTTAAAATAATTATCCATACCGTCTTTTAACTCTAGTTAATATGATAATTGAAAAGTTTTTCACAACAGCTGAATTAAATAATCGCTATTGATGCATGTAGTCTGCATTTACAAAACTTTAATGGCGTATGATGGTCACATGTTAAATTGTAAAATATGTATTTACCTCAAAACCATTATCACATTCCATAACGAATTCTTCAAATCCACTACACAAATACCGCATACCAAGGCGGCGGGTTAGGCACGGGGTAGTACGCGCGGACGCCGGTACCAGCGCCGACTGGACCGAGTATTGTGCGATATGTCCGCCACAGCCGGCACTTCCGCGAGCAAAGCACTGAGCCATCCTCCTCTCTTACGTTTATAAATATACTACAACTGGGAGTGCCAAATTAGCAGCAGGGAACATGGCACACTATATTTAGTTTTATATAATTTGGCTACAAATCGATAAATACACAGAGATCATTACAGGTTATTTACATTGTAATTATTTAGGGCATATAAAGAAAAACATTCTTAAATTGGATTATGTAATTTCGAACAGTTTTTTAAACTTAGATTTAATTCTAGTAACTCACAATAAAACTCTATGATGTGATATTGTTTTTAGTACGAGTAGGTATGTACTGCACATTTGATATACAGCCACAGGTGGATGCTTGGCAGGTAGTTTACTCATATGTATCTATAATCCTCCTTAATTAATTATATTGTGAAAATTAATCATATTTGTTTTGAAATAAAACTACTTTAAACGGATTCTATCGCAGTTTATTTTGATTTTAGTTCCCGACGTTTCGACGCTTTTACAGGTGTCATGGTCACGGGCCGACATATTTGTTTTGTAGACAATAAGGTAACAGTTATGGTCATGCATTTGTGTTTCTTTATACTAGATACAAGATTCGCGTTTAACAAATTTGACTTGCACGGGTCCGTTGTTCCTCAGTACTAAATCAGCGGTGAACTCGATGTCCGAGGGGCGGGTTACAGGCAACAGTCTGAACTCCCGGAGTACCATAGCTACAACCAACTTCATCTCCATGAGCGCAAACTTTTGACCTGTAATATAAAACAACACGGTTTACAAATTGCCCGACTATATTAGAATGTGACGTTGCAAATTCGTCGTGTCGTCATGGTGGCCTACCGGTTCAATGACCGGAGTCGTATGCGCATGGTTGTGTTTAGTATGTATGAGTTTTTCAAAGTTTTATGTACATTTAATTTATTCTATGACACCATTGACAAAAGTTGAAGAAAAAAAATTTAGAAACCCAGGATTTCAAAAATTGGAATCGTAAAGCTCCTTTCCGCAATGGGCAAGCGTGATGATAAATGCTCGTGCCTTCTCAATATGGGAAGAGGCCTGTGCCCACCAGTGGGACATTTAGAGGCCGGTATAAAATTCAGTATTTTAAAAGTCTAATAAACCCGAAATTCAAGACAAGTCGTCGATCTGTTCTCTTATAACGTGTGTATGTTTATTTTCTTTAAGAATAACATGGAAGATTTAAAATGACCTAAAAGCTTAAATAATAAATATTAATAGTTAAACTTGGCACGAAACAGTAATAGACCGTACAGAGGGGAAGAACGGAAGGGAGGCCTTTGCCAGGGACAACAACGGCTAAATAAAAATTAAACAATATGTTAAATGATTCAGGATAGGTATTCTGTAAAAGAATCACTTTAACTGCCTCTCTATTTTCTCCACACTGCCCGGTGGCATTTCTTGATATGACAATCTTAAATGTCCCTCGAACATCGTCTTCTTCTTCTTCCTGCCCTTATCCCATTCATATGGGGTCGGCGCAATGCGTATTTTCCTTCCATTCCTCTCTATTACTCGTCATCGCGGCATCCACTCCTTTCTTTCTCATATCATCTTTCACACAATCCATCCATCTCTTTTTCGGTCTCCCTCTGCTTATATACCCATCCACAGTCATACTTATAACTTGTTTTGTTATATGACTTTCATCCCTCCTCATAACATGTCCATACCACGACAAACGCTTACCTCTTATCTTTTCATTCACTGGCGCTACTTTCAAGCTTCCTCTAATATACTCATTCCTTATCCTATCTAATCTCGTCACTCCAGTCATCCATCGAAGCATTCTCATTTCCGCTGCATGCAATCGTCTTTCATCAGTCCCTTTCACTGCCCAGCATTCTGAACCATCCCTCGAACATCGTATTTAGCGTAAAATTAAGTATGTATCAATATATTTTTACCTATGCAGTTCCTAGGGCCAGCGCTAAACGGAATATATGAATACGGATGACGGTTCAGACTGTTCTCTGGTAGAAACCTTTCGGGTATAAACTCTTCAGGGTTCTCGAACAAATCCGCGCGGCGGTGCAAGTCGAGAATATGGATGTGGCAAAACACGCCGGCTGGTATCTCGTAATTACCTGAAATTAAGAAGACAACTAGTAAAAATAAAATCTTTATAAATGAAAAAAAGTCGGGCTTATTACAACACACGAGACGGATTTACCGATTTTCATAATCCTTGATTCGCTAGATTCGTCTGTGTCCCGAAGAGCAGAATATGAGACCATGTAAAAAAGTGATTTATTGATGAATGTGATGTAGTCCACTTCGGTGGACCACCGGCAAGAAAAAGTGCCGGTAGGTCACCTAGGTGGATTGAGGTGAACCACCGGCAAAAAAAGTTCCGGTGGTCCACCCAGGTGAACTAAGCAGGTAGACCATAACCGAAGACTGACCTTTAAGTCTCTGTCACATTAACATGTAAAGTAAAATTACACATTTAAGAACCTCTTAAAGTTAATTTGCCTTTCAGTATTCGAGGGTAAACCTTAGGTAATAATATTAAAATGCGAAAGTAACCCTGACAAGACAATCAAACAAGACATAAACTAAACTACTGAATCGATTTAAATAAAATTTGGTTCAAAGATAGTCCAGAGACTATAGATAACCTACACCCACGCGGTCGGAGTCGCGGTCTACAGTTAACAGGTCATTTATTTAGTAACCTTCCCACAGTAGAGCAAAGACCTTTTCTCAAACTGAAAGTAAATAAATTAATCAGTTACATATCACTACATTTTACGAGTTGTCAACAAGTTAATTGTTGTGATAAAGTTTTTTTTTTTGATAGTTTAATTATAATTTACTAAAAGTAAAAGTGGTGCATGTACATGAGAAATGACGCTTCAGAAAAAAAAAGTTACTTATCACTTACTAAGTTTGACAGGCTCCTTGAGGTTTCGACTGATGAAGTGCACCGGTGGGTACAGACGCAGGGATTCCTTGACACAACATTCTAAATACTTCATTTTTGGTAAATCGTTCATAGTGAATTGACGATTTGTATTTTCGCATATTCCATTTAGCTCGGCCAAGATTTTGTCCTGTAAGACAAAATTAGTTATACATGTAAGTTGTAACTACACAAACTCTGCTAAATCCTACTAATCCTACTAATATTATAAATGTGAAAGTGTGGATGTTTGGATGTTTGTTACTCAATCACGCAAAAACGGCTGAACGGATTTGGATGAAATTTGGCATGCATATAGCCTTTGATATGGAAAAGAACATAGGCTACCTTTTATCCCGATTCCTTAATTAGTTCCCGAGGGAAAATTGAAAATTGTTTACGAGCTAAGCCGTGGGTAGACAGCTTATAAATTTGGTATTTTTCTCTATTACAGCGCAAGCTGTAACACGGGTGAACATTTTATTCCATTTTTCATTACTTTCACATTTTTTTGGACCCAATTCTAAAGTCCACGTAGACCAAGTCGCGGGCAGAAGCTAGTCTAACATAAAAATAAAGCATATTTATATCGTGTACGGTATATTCTCTCTAGTTTGATTATAATAAAAATTAGGCTTCTTCGACGCGGTTGGACCGTATGCCTCGGAAAGCACTATCAATTCTGATAACCAGTTATACTATGGGATACTATTTGCCCAGTAAAATGGTTTAAGGAGGTGAGATAGGTCGCTCCATGTAAAATACAGTATCCAGCTAAATCCGGTAAGACTGGAAACCGACTCCAACATAGCTTGGGAAAAGGCAAGGCAGATGATAAATACCTGTATATCGCTATGATTTGCAAGCAGCATGAAACAAAACGTTAATCCAGAAGCCGTAGTATCGTGACCCTGTAAAACAAAATTGTTGGAAAATCCAAAAGTGCACGCCTCATAAGTTCAGTCATTACAATAAAATTGAGATTATCTGTAAATAATAATTAAACTACTTCGAATTATACCGTGAAAAGTAATAGGCTTCTATTCCTCAAAATACTGAAGCCTATAAAATAAAAACCAACTCGATAAGTGAAGTATTTCGCTCGTAATCGTGACCACAAGATACGGGATCCGTACATACAGACACACGGACGTCCAAGACAGAACTTTTTTAAACAATTTTTTAATTAATTTAAACAATAAAAACAGATTTAAAAATATCATGAGTGTTACTAATAGTGTTTTTTTCTCAACATTTATCTATTTATATTCACTTATAAAAGCATTAAAGAATGAAAAAAGTGACATTTTAAGTTGGAGAATCACTCGGTGTGCATATACTGACAGTACCTAATACCCACCTCAACGCTTCGCTTATGAGGCGTGCAAAACCATTTCACAATATGCTGTACCAAGGGCCTTTTCTTTAGAATATCGTTGTATTTAAAATATACCATATGGGTAGTACAAATAAATCTTCATTTCTGCCACTTACCTCGAACATAAACGTGTCGACTTCCTCTTGGATGCCTTTCTTATCAATAAGTCCCTCTTTACCGGCAGTTATCAGAAGATCAAGCATGGCTACTTTCTTCTTGCTCATCAGATATAGGTCATCCTCTTCAGCATGCTCTCCATAATTTACACCATACTTATCAACGTGTTTCGTTCTCTCTCTTATCACTTTTTCAGAGAAATTGTGGACTATTTTGATATTCTTCTCGTGTCGTCTTCCTAGTGACGTCAAGTAGAATATCTGGTCTATAAATAAGAAAATTTTGGTGCCTCTTTGAAATAAAATATACCCCAGTTCCAATATAGCGTCTTTATAAGATCTGCTTTCGCTTGATGTTTCGTCACTAAGTTTAGTGCCCATAGCAGTTTCTAAAAAAAAATTTAGAAGACGACATTATTTTATGCTCAAACTTACTTGTTATATTTATTAGAATTTATCATACCACAAATTGTATGGAGAGTGAATTCCGTCAGCACAGGTACCACATCCACTGACTTTCCCGCTTCCTTATTAAATTGTTCCAATAAACGGTAACTATTTTCTTGAAACACTTCAAAGAACTGACGCAAGATGTTGAAATGAAATGTGGGTGTAAGAATTTTCCTTCGCTGTTGCCATTTTGAGCCTGATAATATAGACACCATGTATTACATTCAGAAATAATAAATTGCTAAGAGTTCTTAGCTGGTCAAACAGACGCGAAGCGTACTCATACGTGCATGTGTTATGAGTTAGAAGTATTACGTACCTTTACTCACAAGTAACCCATCACCTAGCCAAGGTTTCAAAAGCGTGTACAATGCGCTTTTCTCACTGTGCTTCATGCTGGTAACTATGATCTAAAAAAGAAAATTGGCCTGATTGTAAACTTGTCTGCTTCATTTCACACAAATATAAAGGTTCTGGAGCTTTGTTCTTATCTTCAATAGGTACATATAGTACGTACTACATACTCAATACACATAATACATATAGTATATAGGTACTCAATATTTTATTGCACTCCATATGTTTTATAAGATGTTAAACAGTGTAAACATACATTTATGGACCCTGAAGTGTACGGCAAAACAATTTTATAAATTTAATTATAACTTAAACGTATCTTTAATGAGATATCTTAAGACAATAAATATATTTTTCACTATGCATCATTATATTCCTTATTTTTTTAAACCAGGCCAAATAACCAGATATATATAAAGTCATTAGCATCATTATTGTACATACTATAAATAGGTATGTTAAGACATTAATTTATTATAATCTACTGTCTATACAAAAGTATATTCTGTGTGTAACAGTATCAAAATCATGTTGGTATTTATACATTTCTAATTTTTTTATTCTTGGTGGTTACTTAATATTTCGCATTTGTTCTTGATGTTTTTACATTTATAACATACATATATCATCTTTATAATCTCATATTTAAACACCTTTGTAGTGAATTATCCCTTTTCTTTCCATCTGATACGTACCTCAACGTCTTCTGGGTTATAAATATTGACAGCTGATACTGGATACATGTAGAGTCTGTAAATTCCGTTCCATCTTTTGGCAAACCTTCTGCCTTCTTTCATTAATTCAACTGCGAATAAAACGAAGACATCAATTATTCACGTTAAATTGTCAATTAAAAATCTTAACCCTCAAACCTTTATCAATTTAGAAATAGCCTCGTTTCAAGGTTACCTGGCGATAACATAATAGCCAAAGCGTTTCCGATTAAAAAGTAATATTTAGGGCCGGGTATTTTACTCATCATTCGAGCCTTTTCATTATAATTTAATAAAACATGTATAATGCACAAAATTGCTGCACAAGCAAATAGGAAAGTAAACATTTTATCCGCCACTTATTTATTTAATATTTTATAAAAGAGAAGGTGCGTAAAACTTAACCGGCTGACTAGTACTAAAACGTTTTTCACCTAAAAGCAATATTGATGATATTATTTTTTTATCGTTTAGTGTTAACACGGCTCTAATTAATTGGCTGCATAACTGATAAAATTTTAGGGATATTCTAAAACCCTAATTAGTATAAACGGCAATAACCTCACACTTATTCTGTTCCAAACGCCATTAAGATCATAAATGGCGTTTGGAGTAATCTTTTGACTCTTTTTTGAAAAACGACGCCCGCACTAAGGAATTTAATCTTTGTGTCGCGGGGTTTCACAAACATTCAAATCACATGCACAAAGAACATCCAGACTTGGAACAAGCATTTGTGGATCACTCAAATGATTGTCTCATGCGGGGATCGAACCCGCAGCACGTCGCGCACAGTGGTTATCAGCGTGGTGACCTATACCACTCGGCTATCCGTGCAGTCAATGTATAGTTAATAACATAAAATTGAAGAGTTTGTTTGGTTGAACGCGCTAATCTCAGGAAATGGTCCGATTTGAATCATTGTTAGGTAGCCCGTTAGTTGAGGAAGGCTATAGGTTACATTTTACCGCGATTACCAATGCCCACACGGGCAGAGCCACCAGCAAAAGCTAGTCAGTTAAAAGATCCCCAAAAATTACATATTTTCTCTAAGGAACTGCTAGTTTCATATAAAAATTAAAGAATCGCTCTCTAACGATCACAATTCTGTTCAGTTTGATGTATTAAAATAAAACAAAGCCGGCCAAGTGCGAATCGGACTCGCGCACCGAGGATTCCGTACAAACCTAAGTTTAAAATTATTAAAAACATTTTTATTATATGATGTATTTAAACATCTTGGTTTTAGCAATTTTTCTTTTATGTGTGTTATAACTCGTGGCTTCGTACCAAATTTCTAGATTCTAAGTTCACGGGAAGAGTACCCTGTAGGTTTTGATTCCCTTGCGAGTGTCGAAAATAGTAATAATAATAATAGTATTTATTAATGTCCACAAATTACAATATGTTACACAGTATTGACAGTATACAGTAGACAAGAAAATTGTAATTTGTGGGAGATCTGGAGTCTAAACTAAGCCCAGGCCTGTTCTATGAATTTCAGGTCCCCACATATTTTGTCCCCAGTGTCGAAAATTTGCGGCATAAACGGCAGTATCTATTGATTGCGTTGGCTTAGATGTTACATTTTTTCACAGCTCCAAGGGACACTAGGCCTGAGTATTTGATATGAATTTCAGCTTGATACCTCCACGCATTCCTAAGAAAAAGGTTCTTGACAGACGGACGGACGGACGGATGAACGGACGGACGCACAACAATTTGATCCTTTATGGATTCCGTTTTTTTCCCCTTGATATACGGAACCCTAAAACATTCGTGTTTAATTATCAAAACAAAAATGACCTTAAATATTATTAAGTAGACAGGCGTACGGAATAGTTTTTTATCATAATATGCGGTGACATGTACTTGTTCTATCTATTTTTAAATTATGACACAAAAAGTCCTCCTTATCATAATTTCGTCACGTTGTTTATGCATGGTGTGATAACGCAAATAATTCATAAGCTTTGGTACTTCCACAAGCCGGATGTTACGTGTTGATGGTGTCTTATAAAAACAATAATCTAGTTTCCCAAAGGAACGTCATTCACAAGTACTTATTTCGTCATCATCGACATTCGTTGTTAAGTCCTGCCCCTCTAGCCAAGTGATATTTCTACACTTAATGCAATTGCTCAAATGTATGCAAGTGACAAATCTGAGTCACGTGTCTTATGAAAAACTAATGACATTTCCATACATTTAATGTCATTTTTAAGTGATTTCTTTCATAGTTAACGCTTGTGCTGTGCTACCGGTGCGAAGCTGTGGCAAGTCCTCTAGTCAACAATAAACAGTAATTTACTATTTATTAAAGCATTTAAATTCAAAAGTCTTGTCAGCATGACGAACAGTTCAATAAAAAAAAAGTCTAAAAGTTCAAATCCATTCATGAACTAGAGTTGATAAGTTAACTTAGGCCCAGTTTCTTGATTCCGATTAAACTCTACCAATGGTTAAATATGTTAGCTAATGCAAGCTACGATAAAACGCGTTTATTCATCAATATTTTATTCTAAGCAATGGGAAAATATTTTACTTTACAACTTATTTGACCATTTTATAAACAAAAGTTCGTGAAAAAACACGTTTTACTGAAACTCGAATTCATTAGTTGGCTTTTTTAACTGCTGATTGAGTTAACTCGGTATAAAAAACTAGTCCTTAGTCTATGATTACATAATAGGGAATATAATATTCATAAATTTTAGTGCCCTGTTTTAGACATTGAAAAAATATTAAAAACTTTGTTTCGTAAACAAATAATTACGAACATACAATACGGCCGACAGATCTTGGCAAGTCTGAAAAGAGCTACAAGACAGTTTACGTGAGATGCAAGTACACATAAACGGTAGATGCGAAAGAGACGACAATTACTTGCATCGCTTTTTAGACTCGCCAAGGGATAACGGCCGATGATACAATGAGCGGAAAATTTACGTGACGTCACTGTCTACCGGACATCGACTTTAAAACCCTGCTGGAATTAAAATTAATTTTTGCATAGTATCTTATTGCTGGCGAAGATTACGATAAGATAGGTATGGTTTGTTTACTTATCATAATTCCTTTATCATATGTAATTAGTAAATAGGTATCTAAATATTAGGTAATAAGTACCTGTTCCTCAAAATATATCATTTATATGTAGATATAATAAAGGAAGCAGTAAATAAAAATATAATATCGAAATTTAAAATCCAAAATACGTTAAAATCGGACTGGATTAATAAGGACATAATTGGAATGCTTATTAAAAGGAATGAGCTGTGGTCTGCTCATAAAGAAAATCCCAACGACGACTTAATAAGAAACAATTTTATAACCCTACGAAACGCCGTGACAGAACAAATACAAAATACCAAAAATAGTTACTATTACAAAGCTTTCAAAAACTGTGAACGAAAACCTTTAAAGATGTGGAAGTTAATCGGAAACTTAGCTGGAAGTAAGTCTAAATCATGCTCCGCTCCTTCAAAGCTAGACACACAATTTGGTCAAATCACTGACACTAAGGAAATATGTATTTACTTTAACACCTTTTTTGCCACCATAGGGTCTATTTTAGCAAGTAAAATAACAAAACATAGGGAACACATACATACTCAACCGAGAACTCAAACAACTATTTCTAGTTCAAGTGATCTTTTGGCTTTAACCCCAGCTACTGTAGAGGAAGTCAGCAAAATCATAGATAATCTCAACCCTAATACTAGCAGTGGCCTAGACGGCATTAGTGTCAAGACAATAAAATGTATCAAAAATCTAATATTACCCAAACTCACAATGAATATCAACTTTTGTATGCAAAACGGCCTCTTCCCTGACTCTCTGAAACTAGCGAAAGTGAGTCCAATTTACAAGTCAGGAAAAAAGACTGATCCAGGTAATTACCGACCTATTTCCGTCCTCCCGATAATCTCTAAAATATTCGAGAAAATTCTATATAAGCGTCTAGATGATTACCTCAAAACTAAAAACTTCCTCTCTAAAAAACAATATGGTTTCCGCGCAAAATCTAATACTCTAACTGCAACTATTGACCTTGTAACAAATCTGAAAAATAATATTGATGAAAAGTGCGTTGCTCTCGGTATATTTATCGACCTGAAAAAGGCATTTGATACAATTAGCCACAGCCTCCTGCTCCAAAAATTGTATGATATCGGCATTAGGAATTCTGCCCACGACATGTTCCGGTCTTATCTGTCTAATAGACAACAAATTGTTCGGATTGGTGATGAGCTAAGTAACTGCGAAACTTTAACCTACGGCGTACCGCAAGGATCCATCCTTGGTCCCCTGTTATTCATAATATATGTTAATGATATACACAACCTAAACCTGGCAGGTGATATAATACTATATGCTGATGACACTAGCCTATTTTTGTTTGGAAACAGTATAGAAGGGATCATTGAACAAGCACAACAAGATTTAGACACTTTGTCTGGATGGTTCCAAGACAATTTGCTTACTGTAAATTCTTCTAAAACCAACTATATTATTTTTAGTGCTAGGAACAAAAAAATCGAAAGTCACTCAAATCTTTATATAAATAACGAACCCCTAACCAAAGTTTCTTCAGAAAAGTATCTTGGTCTCCATCTAGATAAACATCTGACGTGGCAACCGCACCTAGATAAATTAAGATCCAAACTATCGTCTGTCATGGGAGCGCTTCGAGGGATAGTTCGCTGCCTGCCGACATCTGTTAGGTATATTATTTACAACTCAATGGTAAAACCCCATCTAGAATACCTTATAGAGGTGTGGGGCACTGCAGCTAAAACACATTTAAAGCAAATTGAAACATGTCAAAACAAAATAATTAAGCGTTTATTCCATTACCACTACTTAACTCCGACAGAAAAGATTTATAAGGAAACTAAATTAATGACACTATCACAGATATATAAATATAATACATGCATTTTAGTACATAAACTAATACATAAAAATATACACTCCAAAATAACATTCACGAAAAAAGGACAAACACAAAAACGTATTACAAGACGAATGAACAACATTTGCTTAAGACCACCACGAACTAACTACGGAAGAAAAAATATACTTTACGAAGGAGCAGAGCTATATAATAAATTACCTAATGATATTAAAGAGATCCAGTCCTTCACATTATACAAAAAAACCATAAAACACCACATCTTAAAAGATTTCTCTAGGTTCTAACTAAAATGCAACAATTACTTAATTTTACATTTGCCACAATAAATTAGCTATATATTACAATTATACTAAGTTGTTATGAATATTAAAATTCATGTGTATAACTTGAGTACATACTTTGTATTTTTAGAATAAGCATCTTTGTAAAAAAAAAAAAAAAAAAAACTTAAACTTGTAATTGCCATCGACTTGCCTTCCAAACGATACGTAATTTGTACCATCATTTTTTCGTATACCCACAACATTATAAAATTGTAACTCCAACAAATTAGCTCAAGTATTTGCGAGTACCTACATGATTTGTAATTATTATAATATTTAGTTTTATGATTAGCTTGTATTTCTCATGTAAGTGAATTGTATTCTTTTTGAGAAATAAAAATGTCTTAAACCGTATAATCTTTTAGAATGTAAATGATGTAAGACGATTACAAAAAAAATGGAGCAAAGTTCGCAACTCGAAATATTTTTGCTGCTTGACTTGACTATCCAAAAAGGTAGTTAGAGTAATCAATGGAATCGTTTAGGATATAACATTGTAAGATACTAAGGCCCAGTTTTTGATCCCTAGTTAACTCGACCAATGGTTAACACCTTCCCTGTCCCGTCAGAAGACACAATAGTTAAACAAAGGAAATATTTATAGGTATGTGGCTCACGGGACAGTGAAAGGGTTAAATACCCTAACTAATGGTTACTTTAACTCAGGATTAAAAAACTGAGCCTAACATAATTAAGCTAACAGTGTTGTTAACATACTAACCACCATTTTCATACTCTCTTCTATAAATTATTCTGCACGGTTCGATCGATACTCTAATTGAAAGTAATAATCAATCAACGCAGCTTATCGCAGTCCAACGCTGGACATAGGTATTTCCCAAGTTGCACCACAACACCCGAACCTACGCCCTCCGCATCCAGTCCGATTCAGCTAACTTTTTCAGGTCATCGGTCAATCTGTGGGTGTTCTACACTACGTCTATGGGCTGTGCTGGTGCGCTTGGGGGTTTTTTTTGCCCTAGTCACCACGCCGAGCAAGCGGGTTGGTGACTGCAGTTCTGTATTCGTTCTTTAGCACACAGCAACACTGCTGCCCACGATAATTGATTTAATTATCAATAGAAATCCAATTAATTTAAAAATTCAATTATTTAAAATTTAATGGACTTGGATCTCTGAGCTATTTTCATTCTGAGTTAAAGCTTTAAAACGTATGGTATAAGCTGCGCTACGACTATGCTACGGTAACGCTACGCTTTCAATGTAGCTACGAATTAAAAAAATACCGTTTGTTTTAAAATACTACTATATATACTTTAGTATATTTAGGAAAGTAGGTATATCTTTTTATTTTTTTTAATAGTACAATAAATATGCGAGTCGTTATTATATTCAATAATGGGTGTACAATTTAAATCTAATGAAATGATAAGCCTTTTTTTATTCAAGGTTATATTTATTTTGTTAATAAATAATACAAGTGTTACTAATTATATAATTAATACCTATAATTTCACACTAGTCACTCTTAATCTCGGAGGTTATTTTACAACCAGCTCTTTAACTTAAGCTACGATATTATTCTATTATTGATCTATTGTCGTGGCACGAAGGTGACTTCTACCGGTCCATTATTCCTGAGTACTATATCGGCTATGAACTCAATGTCGGCGGGTCTCGTGACCGGCTGCAGCTCGAACTCTCGCAACACTTCGGCTACAGCCAATTTCATCTCCATCATTGCGAACTTTTGACCTATTGGTTTAAAAAAAATTGTATGACGATCTTGCCAAACAGAGATTTTCAGACAGGCTTTTGTTAAATGAGATAGCGTGCTGCACTTGAAGCGGCGAAGGGTGGGCGAATCAGGCTGCTGTCAATGTTTATGTTGACATTCTAAAAGTGCTTCATAGTAGCCTAATTTTGTTTAATTATTTTTGATTATGATTTTACACTATTTGTAACAGAAAATGTTCAGTTATATCTTACACTACAGCGTTCCAGGATTTACCAAAAGCCATCGACAGAGCTTTTTAAGCGAAATTTGATCAAATAGTCGGCTTGTTAACATGCAAAGAATTATCTTAATACCCTATAGCTGCGTACATGAAGGTCTGAGGCTTATTCCGCGTTCGAAGTATCTGCTTGTAGATAAAAATAGACAGATACTTCGTACGTAGGAAATTTTGTAAGACTACAAACTAACCACGGCAAAGTTGACTAGACTTACATGAAATTAAAAAAATAAATCAGTCTTATTTAGCATACCTATGCAGTTTCTAGGCCCCGCACTGAAGGGGATGTAAGCATAGGGATGGCGTCCGACACTATTTTCTGGAAGGAACCTGTCGGGGTCAAAGTCCTCTGGGTTCTTAAACAATTCCGGGCGACGGTGGAGGTCGTATATGTGGATGTGGCAGAACGTGCCGGCTGGGACTTCATAATTACCTGAAAAAAAAAATACGTGAAAATCAAAAATGTCAAGACAGATTTATTGTACTGGCACAAAATTTATTCAATGAATAGAAGTAGGTATTATTATTGAATCATCATATCATTCATATCAGTTCCTGAATTATATCACAAGTTTAATCATGAATTAAATTGTTTATCACATTTTAATAGCAACGCACTCAACATAATCATGAATGGCCTTCATTGCTAATTCTCAATAATGTTTAGTACATGTGACTGGACCTTGTGGCTAAGCGTGGGCCGTAAAGTACGATATTTGACCGATAATAAAGGTAAAGCCGCGCTCGTTGCGGTTGGTCTATGGAAGGGTGACCATTTGTGACAATCCGAGACCCCTCTGTGCCTCGAAAAATATCATAAAGCCGTTGGTCCCTACCTTCATATTATAGTGATCTTTTACAGTCGTTAAATCATTACCGTGACAATCAGTCTTACAGTGGAATACTGTACCTATTACCAATCAAGCGGCGGTAGCCTAATGGCTAGGGCGTCGGATTTGTGAGACCCATGTGCCCTCTATAATGTGAGACCCACATTGCAAGTAAACTTTAAAAAAAAATACTAATGGGTTGTAAAGGTCAGATAGGTAGTCGCTTCATGCGAAACATGGTATTCAGCTAAATCCGGTAAAACTGATGGTAGCTGACCCCATCACAGTTTGTGAAAAGGCTAAGCAGATGATGAGGTCCATTCGAATCATAAGACAAAAAAAACGGAAAGGAACATGGCGCGTAATGTTAGACCAGCTCAGAAATAATACTTTCGTTTAACTTGAAACTTAAATTAGATATAGTGACAACTTACAAAGTCTATGTCTTAACATAAACGTAGGGTCCGGTATGAAAAGGGTTAAATGGGAAAGTCAAAGTAAGGAGTCGATATAACTTACTCAGCGTGACTTTATTATTCAAGTTTCGGCTGATGAAGGGCACTGGAGGGTAAAGTCGCATGGCCTCTTTCACAGCTCGTTCCAAGTATTTCATTTTCGGCAAGTCATCCATGTTGACTGGTCGCTTTGAATCACCAAAGATTTCCTTAAGCTCGGCCACAATTTTATCCTAAAAAGCACAATATCGTAAGACAATAAAAAATACGTAGTTTTAGTGTATATTTTTCAATTAATATCGGCTTTGGAACTTAAATATTACGCATTATCCAAAGTAATAGAAAGAAAAAAATTTGGTGCTAGTCCGCAGATATGCTTAGCCTACTTAAAATTAAACCACTAATCTAAAGAAAATAAAATTAAAGACTAAACAGTACCCTGCGGCTACGCCAAAAAGGCTCCAGTTCAGCATGAATGTGAGACAACTAGTACCTGGCGCTAGTTTTCAACTGGGCCTTAGATAAGTGATGAGGCTAGGATGAAATAAGTACTAACTTAAAGTTGATTGTTCTAACCTGTACGTCTTTGTGATTGGCGAGTATCATAAAACAGAATGTTAATCCGGCCGCTGTTGTGTCATGCCCCTGAAATTAAAAAAATAATTATAAATAAAGCCCTACGCTTTGAATATAAATTAAATCTTGATTAGAAAATTTTACGTATATTGAAATCGCTTAATCTATATATTATAATAATTTATTTACCCATACTATGCTATGATTACCTCAAACATGAATGTGTCGACTTCTTCTTGCACGCCAACCTCGTCAATCAGATTATCTTTCTCAGCAGATATAAGTAAGTCCAACATGGCGGTTTTCTTTTTCTTCTTATAAACCAAAGTATCATCGTCTGCTTCAACAGGCTCATCGATTTTCATACCATATTTATTTATATACTCTTTTCTTTCCCTTATTACTTTTTTCGTGAAACCATGTACTATACTTAAATACTTGTCATGAACTTTGCTTAGTGGCGTGAGTTTAAATATAAAGTCAATAAAATAAAATACTTTGATAAATCTTTGGAAAAATATGTATCCCAAACCATAAATCGCGTCTTTATAGGATTTTGTATCTGACGAGTCGTCACTTAATTGAGTACCCATCGCAGTTTCTGGAATAAAAAAGAAATCTAAGAATAAAACCTGGTTTCCTGTTGACACATTTATCTTAACAGGTAGGCATTATGATGAAGATCCACTTATGAGACATTATCGTAATGTGTTTTGTATGGCCATTACGGAGTAATGTCACCATAAGTACAACATATTATTGATCTCCGACCACATGATGTAAGGTAACTCTAACTGCGCTGAGTACAGCTCAGGTGCAGTTAAGATAATATTGTACCCGTTGTTAATAATTCACACAGGAAACAAAAACTAGTCTGCACTCAGTATAATTATGTTTTTTTTTAATACGCACCGCAAATAGTGTTCAGAGTGTATTCTGATAGCACGGGCACCACGTCCAAGGGCCGGCCAGCCTCTTCCTGCAGCCTCTTAACCAAACGCCTGCCATTCTCTTCTATGATTTCACAAAACTGACGAAGAATATTGAAATGGAAAGCTGGAGTCAGAATTTTTCTGCGTTCCTGCCATTTTGAACCTAGACACAACAGATAAGCTCAAATAAAATAGATTGTAGGTAGGTAGTACAGAAATAAGACTCAAGATGGATATTTTTTTGTGAATCGAATAATGGTGTGCAATTGTACCTTTGCTTAAGAGTAACCCTTCTCTGAGCCACGGTGCTAGTAAATTATAGATTCCACTTTTTTCGTGATGCTTCATGCCCGATACAACTATCTGTGAATTCATTAAAAGTTATTCTACTGGTTCTCCTCTTGGTTTAATACCTATAAATATAAAACTCAGATTTCGGTATCGTTACTATTTTACGATTACAGAAATAAACTTAATAAAAAAAGAATATTTTATAACTACCTCGACATCATCAGGTGTGTAAATATTCACTGCTCCCACAGGATACATCCACATTCTATAAATCCCTGGACTATCTTTAGCTAATTGTCTTGCTGTCTTAATAAGCTCCACTACAAAAAAATTACCGATGTCAGAAAAAGTCCTTTTATTACCGTACAATAAAATAGTTGGAAAATCCAAAAGTGCACGCCTCATAATCTCATTCATTACAATAAAATTGAGATTATTTGTAAATAATAATTAAACTACGTCGAATTATATCGTGAAAAGTAATAGGCTTCTATTCCTCAAAATACTGAAGCCTATAAAATAAAAACCAACTCGATAAGTGAAGTATTTCGCTCGTTATTGTGACCACAAGATACGGGATCCGTACATACAGACACACGGACGTCCAAGACAGAACTTTTTCAAACAATTTTTTAATAAGTTTAAATAATAAAAAGAGATTTAAAAATATCATGAGTGTTAAAAATAGTGTTTTTAGGGTTCCGTACCTCAAAAGGTAAAAACGGAACCCTTATAGGATCACTTTGTTGTCCGTCTGTCTGTCTGTCTGTCTGTCTGTCTGTCAAGACCTTTTTTCTCAGGAACGCGTGGAGGTATCAAGCTGAAATTCATATCAAATACTCAAGTCTATGGTCTCTTGGAGCTGTGAAAAAATCAAACTTCTAAGTCAACGCGATCAAAAGATACTCCCGTTTATGCCGCAAATTTTCGACACTCGCAAGGGAATCAAAACCTACAGGGTACTTCCCGTGAACTCAGAATCTTGAAATTTGGTATGAAGCAACGTCTTATAGCAGAGATATAGGAAAAATTGCGAAAAGCATCAGGTTTGTACGGAACCCTCGGTGCGCGAGTCTGACTCGCACTTGGCCGGTTTTTTTCTCAACATTTGTCTATTTATATTCACTTATAAAAGCAATAAAGAATAAAACAGTGACATTTTAAGTTGGAGAATCACTCGGTGTGCGTAAACTGACAGTAATACCCACCTCAACGCTTCGCTTATGAGGCGTGCAAAATGATAATTATTTAAGTCACCGTATGGGACAAGTAATACTTTTTTCCTTTCAAATCACAAACAGCTTAATTTACCTGAGCTGGAGAGCATAAGAGCTGGAGCATTTCCTAAAATGAACGAGTCTTCGGGTCCCGGTATTTTCCTGAGCATGCGCGCCGTCTCATTGTAGTTCAACAAGAGGTGTAGGGCACACAGAAATATCACAATACCAACCAAATAGAACAACATTTTGGGGACGTGTTCGTATTTCACTGCGACTTATCGAACTAATTACTTTATCGAATAAAAATGATAATTTATTAAGCAATCTTTCCCGTAGACACTACGTAACTAGAGTTAGATATAATACTCCTATGTATTTAAATACAATATTTATCATTAGGTTAAACATCGTCACTAGAGATTACGTTTTAGTAATACGGAGTATTATCAATTATCATAGACTTGTCCCTGGCTTACAATGTTGCTATTTTTATTTCTCTAATACTATCGATTTAATCTTGTGTTTTTAAAATAACAGCAATAACAAACATTCTTTTAGATATTAACTAGAGAGGCCTGAGAAAAAAGAGCATAAAATCTCTAATGAAAAACATTTTATTAATCTAATAATTTGTCCATTGTTTAATAATTATGCATCTCTTTTTTAAACTTCGCTGCCCTGTTAAATGATTAATGTTTTTCTAAGAGACCTCGTTTGTGCAAAATCTTAAATAAAATTGAAATTACTTAAAAGATATATACTTGAATAATAAAAAGATAAGGCTAAAATTTATATATTATGCCAAAATCCGTTGCAAATCATGCAATCTTTCCCTCGGTTATGTATTAGTCACTATTCGCATCATACATAAATCAATGTGATCGTTGCCATGCCTTGTGTTATATGCCAACACACAATATTTTGATAACAGTTTCGTCTATTTTCGGCCAACCCTAGGGTCAAAGTGTGGAGTCGTATCTCTGCGTAGAGTTGCGATAAAGATAGGTTATATAACCTTAACTATTAGCTTTTTACTAGTAGGCAACGCTACTTATAAAACTATCGTATCGTTATCTTGTGTTAGGTTGGTAAAGACACAAGAATTGGATATTTCACTAACTCCAGTCTTATACGTCTCTTGTATCTGTTTGTACCAGAGGAGTATGGCTTCCTATGAATGGATCTTATCTAGGTTTCAGTATGTGGATAAATGTGTATATTTTGGAAGAAAGCTACTCACTTTAAGTTCGTTTTATGTAAGGAATCCCAAATTAAAAATAATTTAGAATAATAATATGGACCCCCGTTCTTAGTGTAAATGGATTTAAAAAAATAAAGAGAAAAACAATTATGGCTTAAAATTTTATAAAGAACCATTACTTAACATACTACATATTTACAGCAAAATACAAAAAATCTTAATATTAACGTTGTCTCTTTACAAATTTGACTTGTACGGGTCCGTCGTTCCTTAAGACTAGATCAGCTATAAACCGAATATCTGAAGGTTTCGTCACAGGTTCTAGCTCGAACTCCCGCAAAATTTCCGCTACAGCAATTTTCATTTCCATCATGGCAAACTTTTGACCTGGAAAAGGAGTTTAAAACTTCACAACCGAAATATTTATCAAGGGAATAATGACTTCATCTCTCTTTCTATGAGAATCACTTGGGTTTAGGATGAATTTGTTGTACTTCCGGCGCTTCGAGTCTGATATAGAATGAATTGATCATAATTGCTAAGTACTAACCGACTACCGTTTCTTTAAAAATTGGACAAATCATGTATCGTGGCGCAGCTTACCTATGCAGTTCCTAGGTCCAGCACTGAAGGGTATATAAGCATACGGATGTCGACGTTCACTGTTTTCGGGCAGGAACCGGTCGGGGTTAAACTCTTCAGGATTCTCGTACAGCTCCTCACTATGATGCAGATCGTAAATAGGTATGTGGCACAAAGATCCCGCTGGAATCGTGTAGTTACCTAAAACAAGAAGCTAAATATGCATACGAAAATTCTATCACTAACTGAGTTTTTTTACATAGATGCTAAAGTTACATGGATTGTAAGATCAATTATTGTGGAAGTTACAGTTTCAAAATTTAAGCTTCTGATAATTTTGGAACTAATTTAATAACAGCTTGGAAAAACCTGGTTATTGTCAAAATTTAGGACAACGATATTGATAGTTTTTTTTTTACTTAAAAGTAATTAATATATAACTTACTCAGTACTGTGGTGGTGTTTAATTTGCGACTGATAAAGTGCACGGGCGGATACAGTCGCAGAGATTCCTTGATGCAACGCTCCAAGTACTTCAACTTCGGTAAATCTTCCATAGATACAGCACGATTTGAATCATCAAATATCTCATTCAGTTCACATACAATTTGGTTCTACAAAAAAAAAAGGTTTGCAAATGTAACCTACCAACAACAACTAGGAGAAACTAGTCAGATATATATTGTAATATTATCCTTATTTATCATACCGATATTACCATAATAGCTATTTTTTAAGTTACAAGAAGTTACCATCAGTGAATTCACACCAAACCACACCATCGTTTACAACTTCAAAAAAATAATTTAAAAACTTACTTGAATATTTTTGTGATTTGCCAGCAACATTAAAAGTAAGGTCAGTCCTGACGCTGTGGTGTCGTGACCCTGAAAGTAATGTATTATTTTTACTCTATCGTTTACAATGCGCAGGTTAACATCATATTTTATACTTACTTCAAACATAAAAGTATCAACTTCTTCTTGAATGCCAGCCTTGTCTATGAGCCCGTCCTTCTCAGCAGATATAAGAAGATCCAACATGGCCGTTTTCTTTTTCTTCTTTATCATAGCATAATCATCGTCCTGAGGTATATCTTCATTAAAACCATGTTCTTTGATATAATCTTTTCTCTGCTGTATAACCCTTTCAGTAAACCCGTGAACGACTTTCAAATTTCTTTTTTGTTTCCTTCCAAATGACGTTGCATAAAATATAAAATCCGGATATAGATAGACTTTTATGAATCTATTGAAAAATATGTTTCCCAGTTCGTAAATTGCCTTCTTGTATGACTTTACTGTGCCTGTAGGGTATTCCGTGAGTGGTGTTCCCATTGCCGTTTCTAAAGGAACGAAACAAACAGATATAGTCCTTATATCGAAATGATATCTGTTCAAAATGTATTAGACATTTCCACTTACCGCTGATAGAGTTCAAAGTGAATTCTGAGAGGATGGGCACAATGTCTACCGACGCTCCCGCAGTTTGTCTTAGCTTCTCCAATAACCGCTGCGTATTTTCTTCTATAATGATGCAGAACTGGCGTAAGATGTTAAAATGGAAAGCCGGCGTCAGGATTTTTCTGCGCTGTTGCCATTTTTCACCTACAATTTTATTAATATCAGACTAAGCAACTTAACCAAAACACTTTTACTACAACATCATACAATTTTTCCATTGTTTACATATAAAATGAATACTTAGGAATAATCAAATTCAAAACATCATCATTCAAATTAATGCGCGACTTTTCGTGATAACAACACATCTAAAAAGATAAGTAATTAATTTTACTTTATTTTGCCTAGGGCAGATCCTTATCTTACACAAGTCAAAAGATAATGATATAATGATTTTTAGTACTATCTAAAACGCATGAAAATATCAAAGTTCAATGTACCGTTGCTCAGTAATAAACCATCCCGCAGCCACGGTTCTACAATCATGTAGACCAAACTTTTTTCACTATGTTTCATATTTGACACGATAACCTGTAAACAAAAAAAATCCATCTATTTTTGGCACTTAAAGCTACGTTGTAGACTGAAAGGTAGGTATTTAAACATTCTCGTAATATGAAATTGTTCTCGTTGGGTTCATTTGACACGATAACCTGTAAACAAAAAACAAAATACCATCTATTTTTGGCACTTAAAGCTACGTCGTAGACTGAAAGGTAGGTATTTAAACATTGTCATAAACATGAAATTGTTTTCGTTAGGTAACTACTCAAATGTAAAAAAAACATTGTCCAAATAAAAATACATCTTTAAAAAAAGAAAGATTAGGTACCTACTATCAATATTATGGGTTGCAAATTACTTGTATTCTTGTTCACTCCACGTGCTAAACTATAAATGCTTATGTTACAGCTGGGTTCATGTACTTAGGTAGTGCAATAGCTGGGTTTCGAACCGACAACGACATGATTGCAAGGCCGACGCCTTTGTCATTAAGCCACCGCTGGTTTAATTATATTATTATGTTGATATTTCCATGATACATACAGCCTGCAGTCTCTTACCTCGATATCTTCAGGGTTGTAAATAACAACAGCTCCAAAAGGATACATCCAAACTCTATAAATGCCTTTCCATTTTTTAGCGTATTCTCTTCCTAAGTTCATCAATTCAACTGTAAATCATATTTTTTATTAAATATAGTATGGTATTAAGTGGTTCATGAAGGAAAAACCTGGAGTCAAACTGTGAGATATTTGCCCCGTAGTAGACAACAATATTAAATAGGTTAAATAATTATATGTGGTTACCAAATGATCTATTGCCGTAGCATATTATTTGTCAGAGTGACAAAACTTGTGGCGAAGGAATTGCTGGCGATCCCGAAGTAGAATCGTAACGGATTAGGTTTCTACAGGCCTAATCTGCGACGAACACCAGCGAAGATTCACTGAGTATAACTGCGACTAGATAGCGTTCCAAGGAAGATTCACATGATAATCAAGCTATTCGTTATCAATCCAAATATCCACAAAACCGCGGTTAAAGTTTAACCCATAATTGCAGTAGATACTCAACTTTAGAATAAATTTTGCAGTTGCAATGATCTGCGCTGTATTTTTTTGTATACAACAAATATAATTACAATTACACTAGACGACAGTTGATATATCTACTTGAGACTGATATTATCTAGGTATTCGGATACAAAAGTTCATGTGCTACTGCACTTAGAATCCTAGATAAATGATGCGGATTCTTTCTAGGTGCATCCAAATCACGATAAGATACTCCTTTAGAGTTTGAGGATCCTGTGAGAGATTTATAGTTAACTAGCTGTTTCCCGCAGCTCCGCCCGCGGTCAATTTTTTTTTTATATTTGATTATTATTTAGATAGCTTGCATCTCAATTATTTTTTATATAATTGAGATGCAAGCTATCCTATCTTCTAAGTTGGATCAAACTGCACACGGTGTGCAAATTTGATTTAAATCGGTTTAGTAGTTTCCGAGTTAATCTCGGACGAACATCGTGACACTGGAATTCTATATAATAGATTTTTCGTTGAAGTGCGATGTTTCGGCGATATCTGAGGATCCCGAGCCCTGCATTTATTTATTCAATATTATACAATCTTAT
Source organism: Plusia festucae (assembly GCA_950381575.1). Lineage (NCBI taxonomy): Eukaryota > Metazoa > Arthropoda > Insecta > Lepidoptera > Noctuidae > Plusia > Plusia festucae. The sequence goes on from OX494431.1 coordinate 13,389,865, forward strand.
CTGGACCTTAAAAGAGGCTATGACCCCTGAGTTTGCTTCAACATTATTTTCTTCTCATGGTAGAGAGAAAATGTTGACTCCAGCAAGCTCAAAAATTGACGTGTAAAAGTGGTTGTAAAAATCCTAATTGCAAAATAAATTTCATTGAATTTGATAACTGACACACATGCCTTTTCATGTGACATACTTTAAATTATTATGTATTCTATTTATATCTCAGCAACCCTAAAACAACGGTCCTAAAGCAATTACTACTTTTGATACTAGACCACAAACTATCTGCTTTTTGACTGTAACATGAAGCATAGGATTTTAGGTTCGGCAGTGACCTAATGTACTAACTACTGACTAATGTATATAGATTAAGGAAATAATAAAAAAACAATCCTTGACATCTAAACAAGACAATACAGTGACTTTAGTAAATCAAAACTCACCTGAGGAACACATGACTCTATACGCGTTTCCTATGATAAAGTCATCCTTTGGTCCAGGTATCTTCTTGATCATTCTAGCACGTTCATTGTGGTTCATTAATATATGAATTACACATAACAATAGTATAAATATTAGCAGGTACACCAACATGATAAGGGTCGTCTGTCTCGGACGCTTAGTATCAGTATACTGATACAAGACCAGTTGATATTGAGAGACATAAAAAATGACGAACGCAACTTTGTAACATAATGACTGTATGTATTTATACATAAATTACTGTAATTGGTGTTGATGTTGTAATTTAAATAAATAAACAGTTGAAAATTGCATATATGTCAAAGTAAGTATTCCTATTAGGTGTATTGTAAATATTTTGAAGAGGTAACCAATACGACATTGAAGCGGAATTTCTCCATTGCCAATATGCATTCTGAAAAATATTTTTAGCAAATTTGTAGGTATTGTAAATGATTCATATTATTTGAATACATTTGCAGTTCAAACTGGAGACGACGCAGTCTCCGATACCCGAAGATTTCAGTATCCATTACCAAGCAAATATCTATTGTAAAACATAGATATTAGAGCAATTATGGAATTTCTTGCCGGTTCTTCTCCATAGGAATGGTTTAACGTAAATGCTCCTATTACCGCCAGTTTTAGCTGTCTTAGGATTCACATTAATAAAATAGATATAAGCTGTTATGTTAGGAAAGATGTTATAGTTTATAATTAATCTCGACGAAGTATTCTTTGCAATTCAGTACTTAAATTCAATCCTACTAATATTATAAATGTGAAAGTTTGTGAGAATGGATGTGTGGATGTGTGGATGTTTGTTACTCTTTCACGCAAAAACGACTGGACCAATTTGGTTGAAATTTGGTATGCATGTAGCCTTTGACATGGAAAAAAACATAGGCTACCTTTTATCCCGATTCCTTAAGTAGTTCCCGAGGGAAAATTGATAATTGTTTACAACATTCATTTGCCCGCTGTCAAAATGTAAACAACCAAGTAACCATGGCAAAAACTACGTTACTATAACGACCAGATCTGATTGAAGTATGAGTCACTTTTCACTGTAGTGAAAACAACTCGGTGGTTGAACGATTGGAAATGAATGTTCTTGCTGCAAGTTCAAATCCAGGTGTGACGCCGCCCTTTTTTTCTTTTAAAATCCAGTTTCTTTTACAAGTTCAAATATTTTGATACTCCAAGTTCGAATCTCAGTCGAGCTAACACTTTTTGTGTCTTTTAGTTAAAAATCATATTTTTTAAAACTTTTCGCAGTTGTCTTTTCTTTCAAATATCATTTTTGTCCCTAAAAAAAAATGAGGTTCAACGTAGTTTACCTATTGGTCGTTATTGATATTATTATTCTCACGTTTTCTTCTGTTAATCTGTAATATTTCTTGGATAAAAATAATAAAATTAAATTAAATTTACCTTTCTTTTACCCATATCTTTCTTTTGCTGTTTGTGACAAGTGTCCGATGGCAAGCCGAAAAACTATGGGACCAATAAATATACGGTTTACAGCGCCGGCGCCAACTTTTGCTTAGGGCAATTGTTTTACTTTCTTTACGAAATTATTAGAGACGATTTACTAAAATTCACAGCTTCTTCTGTCAATTAATGGACCAGATTTCTGTTTTTATTCAGCTTTAGCATTCAATGGTACCTTCAAAATTAAATGTATAAGTACCAAGCTCCGTCGATGTCGTATGTTCGTATTTCTGTCTGACCTACACAATCCATTTTACTGGGTAATTCGGTATATTTTGGAAGCACGGGTAAAGCAATAGCAATGACCAAAGATCATTTTTGACGGTCGGAACCAACAGTTTTACATACTATCGGAGGCGTTGGACATTGAAATAATAAGTATTAGTTTTAGCCTGCCTGTCTCAAACCAATACTTAATTTTTGACCCGACACTGGATTCCAACCTCAACGATACTCTTGCTGGTCACACTCAGTCTCAACCACCAAATCAACAAGCAGATGTTCCGCACGGATGAGACGCATAATTATTACCTCTAACATTTTGGAAATTATTGTAGAAGTTAGTTTTTCTTTTGTATTTTTTGCGTCGCAAGTGGCGCAAGTAAATGCATTTTCTTTCTTTCAGTCTGAGAACAATTAGGGAATTTTATACAGTGCACTTGAGTGGACACCGGAAAACCTGCATGCTGTCTCTCTGCTGATAATCAATCTAAAACAAGATCGAAGCCTATCCTCAGAGTTAAGAGGCAGATTTGTGCTGGGGGTGTTACAACACACCTAAGCATATGAGTTTGCATTTTGACAAGACAGTCAGTTGACCCCCGTCCCGGTTGCATGATTCACTACTTCGCTGCCTTCCATCCCCCATCGCTTGCAGATCATGCGTCTTCGTCGTCTTTCATGGATCATGATCCTTTTCGTTAACCGATATGTCATTTTTGATTACATTTTCCAGTTGTTTTGATTTAACAACAAAACTACTAAATTGATTGATTGAAATGTATACATATGAAACCACCTCGAAGACTTACCTACTCTATAAAAACTATTGAATTGGTCCACAATTATTTTCGGAGATAGACGGAGGGGTAGAGGGCGAATTTAAGAATAACAGTCGACTCCAGTAGCCGTGCGCCACGCCGCTACGAAGTCGCAATACCGCTCAACTATAGCGTCACGACGCTTCAGCTATAGCGTAGCGACGCGGCTCTTCTATGGTGCTATGACGCCTTTTAGCTATAGCGTAGTGACGCCACTCAATTGTAGCGTTGCGACGCCTCGGATTTGTAGCGATTTGAACGCCTCCCAGCTATGGTGTTGTAACGCCGCTCTAATATGGCTACACGACGCCTCCCATCTATAGCGTCGCGACGCCTACCAACTATGACGTTGCGACGCCATACAACTAAAGCGTCGTGACCACTCAGCTATAGAGTAACGACGCCCGTTAGCTTTGGTGTCGCGATTCCGTTGTAATGTGGCGTCGCAGCGCCTTTCTGCAATGGCGTTGCGACGCTACTCTGTTATGGTGTTGAGACACTTCTCAGCTATACCCGCCTATAACATGTATTGCATTTATATGGGCATAGGCCTCCACCCATACAAAAACGAAACGAGTATTGATCACCATGCTAACTCAATGCGGGCTGGCAATTATTTCAGATCTTAATTTTTTGGTTTTCCTTCACCGTTTGTCAATAGTGTCTTACAATAATTTAGAAAGTACACGCCACTTTGAAAAGGTCACATTGGTACTTGCCCGGGTTTGAACCCCTGTTCATACGAATCCGGTCATTTAACCGCTAGGGCACCACGGCAACTTTAGTTATTTCACTTTCAGTTATTGACGGCAATAAATACACTTTTCAACGCGAACAACGTCGCGGGTACAGCTAGTATTCAATAACACAATAGTTACTTAATAATTATTTAATCCAAAAGAGTAGTTGATTCTATTACCGACCCATAGAATGCGGCAAGATTCTATTACCGATTTTTCTACTTCTATTACCGACCGCTACGAAGTTGTCACTGCTTCTATACTATTAAATAAAATAAAAAATCGTTTTGAAGGTATTTATTATATAATAACAATATTTATGAGTTCAACATTATTACAATATGAACATAATTATTTATTGCAACGCTTAGAGCACTTAATTGTTGTTATTTTAATTAATAAAAAATATAATCAGTCTCAGAAAATAGTCTTCAAATAATTAAATGCTTACTATTAGAATTAGATCTTCGTCCTCCTTCGTTAAAACAGTTTGGTTTCCACAATGTTCATTTATATATTTATTATTTCTCTTGTCACGCAGAGTTGTCCTCGGTATGCCATAGGTTTTTGATAGATGCTAATCCCTTCATTTATAGGTAGAAGCGCAGCTTCTAGTTGAGCAGAGGCGTACTGCTTGTGCTTCTGCGGCTCTATGATTCTATAAAAGATCACAATCTTTAAAGGTATATAGAATTTAATTCTTCGAAAGAAGCTTTAAAAAGTTACATGGCCCCCATTCCGTACTGCCATTTTTATTAGATTTGAAAACATATTAAATATAGCCAATGCCATGAAGCCATGAATGAAACTGGATAGCAAATATTATTTTACCTTAATAATATGGCCTGTGACAAAATCTCTCAAAACGTAGCGATTAATAAAATTAATAAATAACAGATAAAATTTAATATCCGTTTTATGGAATTTTGTTAAATTCGATCTCATTGCTATAATTATTATTTCTTTTAATGTCAGTTAGTCTTTAATTCAGATAATAAAGGTTATTTACAGTATAATATCATTCTAATAATTGGGATATTGTCTAAAGTTGAATCGAGTTTTACACAAAAACTTCAAGAAATAGCTTTGTCGTTAATAGATCTAACGAAGTAAAATAATTTTAAGAATTGAACAAGAAAAAAATAAAATCGAATGAGGAAGTATATAATAGATATTATTTTAAAATACTTAAATGTTCTCAAAATCTAACAACGACCCGTGGGTCGTTATTAGAATCATGTTTTGAAATTTGGATTCTATTACCGCCTTAAATTAAAACGTGATTTTATAACACAAAAACCAATAAAAAGTATTATATTATGAGTTAGTTTAGAAAACGAATATATACGTCACAGTTGTCATGTGATAGCAAGAAGACAAATCCATTTTTAGTGTGTTATTTTCCTTAAGTAATATTTAGGTTTACTTACGTGGCTGGAGACGCGACACTATGAAATGTGCGTCCGCTTCGGAAGCGTCCCACTCACGGTCAAATTATTTCTTTCACTGGCTATTTTAACACACAATCTTTACTCTTTTTGTTGTCCAACAAAAATACGTAACTAATTTTCTAGGTATAACTTTTCTGGACCCTATATTATGTCTAATATGAGTGATTTAAAAATTAGATCGTTAATAGAGTACACATTTTAGGGGGTCGTTAATAGGAGCTTTTACGTTAGTTTTAAACTTAACTTTTTCTGTTAAGTTTCTTTAATTAAAACGTATAGGTAGGTAATAACATATGAATCAGTTGATAGCAGAAGTATTTACATCCGATTCTTATCATGCAGACTGAGTTAAAAATCATACATTTACTAATATATTTTTTTCTAGAATTCTCGCATCCGTCATCGTAAAAAAACTACCATGTAAATAAAAACTTATTTTAATAATATAGTAAATACAATACGTAGCATATAATTTGTTTATTCTCGTTTAATAAAATTCACTAATACAGGCCCATCATTTCTTAGGACAATATCAGCAGTGAAAACAATGTCAGATGGATGGGTGACTGGTACCAGGTGGAACTCCAGTAAAACCTTCGCGACGGCAATCTTCATCTCCATCATTGCAAACTTTTGGCCTAAAAAGAAACATAATGATATTGAATGAATTAAATTTCATAACAAAATAAACAACGGATCACGCACGCGCTAGGCCTATTTTGACAGATAATAAAAAAAATTGATCGGCATTCCAAACTTCAGGTGTTCATTGGTCGAAAGTGATAAATTTTAGGAAAAATAATGCTCTTGTAAAATGTGTCACAACACTGTGTCCACCGCCTTTCGTTCTTTTTCTAAGAGTACCAATCAAATAAAAAAAGCCTGATTTTCTCATAAACCTCAAGGAAGCGCTTTAGAAACCTCAAAATACTAATCTTAATGACACTGAGATGCGCAAACCTCATTGATGTGGAGTAAAAAGGTAACTTTATTTTTTTTATATAATTTCCTGTGCTCGTAAACTGTTCTTAATACTGATGCTTTTACTAGTGATTTTCTTTAGATGCGCATACTCAAACCATACAAAAAGCGAATAAGGTGTTATTGATAACAGGTTAAAGCTACTGAAACAACATGGTTTAAACATCGTACCTACATATTCAAGATAAATGTTACGTCTGAATTCCGAGGACTTCGAAAAAACACTTTCTCATTCATATGTAATTTTGTTATTTAAACTTACGTATAATACACACAAAATAATAACTTAACAGGATAATGAAACTAATTTCGAAGTATTTTTATTACCTATACAGTTTCTAGGTCCAGCACTAAATGGAATGTAGGCATAGGGATGACGGCCGATGCAGTTTTCTGGTAGAAATCTGTCAGGATCAAATACGTTCGGATTCTTGTAAAAATCAGGGTGGTAATGAAGATCTAAAATCGGTATGTGGCAATGCGTTCCGGCGGGAATATGGTAATTACCTGAAATAACGTTTTAAAATTAAATTTGACGGGCATCGCCTGAATATTATCTGTTAGTGCTATTTGATAAAGATACATTGATTTGTATGAAATATGTGTTATTACAATTTTAGTGTTAAAAAATAAAATAAAGGAAATGGATCTTACTTAATACAACATCATCGTTTAAATTGCGGCTGATGAAATGTACCGGCGGGTACATGCGCAGGGACTCCTTGATGCAGCACTCCAAGTACTTCATCTTAGACAAATCTTCCAAACTTATCAAGCGGTTTGTATCGCCGACTATATCTTTCAACTCATCAACGATTTTATCCTAAAATAAATTTTCTCATTAATGCGATGATTTCTAAAATAAATTATTAGATCCAACCCTCTATTGCCGTTTGCTTTATTAAGATTGTTAGTTTGCAACAAACTAAGTCGAGGCGCCAACTCAGTCAACTTAGTGGACGTTGCTAATGTAGTTAGTTTTTCTATAATTTTGGCTGGAGGCCCCCAAAAGTCTACGGTAGACCTCAAAAAAAATAACCCTATTTAAAAATAAATTTTTGTTTCTTAATAACTTCATGGATGAACCGATGTCAAAAAACTACAATTGATGATACAAAACCCAGATATTAAAATTTAAAACATCATAATTACTAACCTGTACATTTTTGTGATTAGCCAGCAACATGAATAAAAACGTTAACCCACTTGCAGTTGTATCATGACCCTGTAAATATTTTTAATCAAACAGTTTATATTGTACCCTTAATGCAAGAACATGAATCATATATATTTTTCATACAAACGATATTACTTCAAACATAAAAGTGTCGACTTCTTCCTTAATGCCATTTTTATCTATAAGTCCCTCTTTCTCAGCTGAAATCAGCAAATCAAGCATAGCAGTTTTCTTCTTCTTTTTATAAACATACGAATCATCATCTTCTATTTCTATCTGTTCATTAAAATTAATTCCATTCTTTTCTATGTATTCTTTCCTTTGCTCTATTACGTTCTCAGTGAAACTGTGTACTGTTTTCAAATGTTTCTTTTGTTTCCTTCCTAATGGCGTTAAATTGTATAAAATATCTACGTACAGGTATATCCTAACAAACCGTTCATAGAATATACTTCCAAGATCATAAATGGCTTTCTTGTATGACTTCGCTTCTCCTGAAGTATCATCGCCAAGCTGAGTGCCCATTGATGTTTCTATAATAATTAATAATGATATAATATTTTAGGACTCACACACGGCCGTCTGATCCCAAACAAGGCAGAGCCTGTTTAATGGTAACCAGAGATCTGATATAAACATACTTATATATTTCTAAATATATGTATGTTATATGTACATCAATTACACTTAAACACACAACAAATGATAATGCTCATCCCTCAGAGATTTTTCCTGGTGGGAATCGAACCCACGACCTCTGGCTTAGCAGCAGTCAGGATCAATAACCACTAGATCAACAGGCCGGTCAAAGAATAACAGAATCAGAAGATTGAATCTTTGAGAATGAAAAAAATTAAAGAAGGTCTGATGAAAATGATGAAACGAAAGATGAAATCTTTCAGTTTATAATTGTAATTTAAGGGGACATGGTGTTTAAAAAATGATTACCTTAGTGTCTATACTATATAAATAATACTTACATGCTAAATGAACTTTTATAATTTGAGTACAACCAACTACATGACATAACTTTATTTGACTACCATATATACGTTCATTCATAACCATCTGACCGTATACATCCACCCGTGGTACGTTAATAAAACGAAAAACTTAAAATCTAAATGTTATTTTAAATTCAAACCAGCATACTTACCACAAATTGAATGCAGCGTAAATTCGGAGAGCACAGGCACAATATCGATGGATTTTCCAGCGGTTCCTTTCAAATTGTTTAGTAAACGTTCACTGTTCTTCTCAATTATTCCACAATACTGCTTTAGTATGTTGAAGTGGAACGCTGGCGTAAGAATTTTCCTCCTCTCTTGCCATTTTTCGCCTACAAAATATATTCAGCATAAATAAATCATTGTATTGGATATTTTTTTAAATGGTTACTAGCAATGTGGGTCGCACATTACTAGTAATCTCGTTAACCCCTCGTGCTAAGCTAAGATGCTTGTGTTACGAGTGGGTTCACGTCGGTAGTGTAATGGGTGGGATTCGAACCCGTAACCACTTGATCGCAAGTCCGACGCCCTAGCCATTAGGCTACCGCCGCTTTAATTGGAACTTTTTAAAAATTTTGTCTATTCACCTTTACTTAGAAGTAATCCATCTTTTAACCACGGTTTCAAAATAAAGTAGACGAGACTTTTTTCACCATACTTCATACTTGACATGATAATCTGAAATTAATTTAAAGGAAGTATGTACTTAGTAGTATTATTTTCATTTTAATGTAAGAATTATAGATTTTAAGATAAGACCGTAATGAAGAAAGTGTTTATTCTGCACCTACAGCAGAAATAGTTAGTTGTAGAGTTTAAACACTTGCCTACACATACATACCTAAAGACTATAATAATACACACATCAAAAGTGTCTAGGGATCAAGCATTTTTATGCGGATTTCTTGAGATTGAGATGTAGCTTTGTAATAAATTTATGATTTTATAAATTTATATGGATCCTTTTTGGTGCATTTCATAATTCGAATCAGGAACTGTGAATCAAATTCGAGTAAAAGATGAAAATCAGCTGTCAATATTTTCCCTATAAAAACATACAACGCATTGAAGACATTATTAGTGCTACTGTTTCCCTACTACTGATTAAAACCAACGTTATTATGGAGCGGCGACGTCATTTAAGCAGGGAAGAAATGCTCAGAGCCGTGGGAATGATAGAAGCTGGTTCCCGGCAACGTACTGTGGCTTTAGCTCTGAATACAAGTCAGAGTGTTATCAGTCGACTTTGGACACGTTACCGAAGCACTGGTACCGTGGCTGAGCGCCATGGAGGACGGTATCGCTGCACCACACGGAGACAAGACCGATACATTCAAATCTTAACTCGAAGAGCTCCAACAATAACCGCCATGATGTTAGCCGTGAGGCTTCATCACTCTTCAGGGAACTTAATTAGCGACCAAACAGTCAGAAACCGCTTGCATGAAGTGAACCTTCATTCCCGAAGACCGCTACGGGTACCACCTATAGCAATGCACAATCGTAGGATTCGATATCAATGGGCTCTTGAACACAGAAATTGGGCAGAAGAACAATGGCGTTTCGTGTGCTTTTCTGATGAGTCTCGTTTTGGTATGAGACCGGATACAAGACGTATACGACACTGGAGAACCCCTGGACGCCAACAGCGATTAAAATCCTGCCAGGAAGTCCATCCTTATAGTGGTGGAACCATCATGGTATGGGTGGGTATTTGGATCGGCGGAAGAACTGAGTTGATTTGGATCAGAAGCAACCTCAACGCTCAAATTTATGCTGAGACGATTGTATCAGACGTCATCGTTCCTCTACAAGTGCAAATCGGTCCCTTATTTCAGTTAATGCATGATAATGCACGACCGCACACCGCAAGAGTTGTAAGACAGACTCTCGCCGCAGCTAACATCAATGTCCTGCCCTGGCCTGCTCAGTCGCCAGACTTGAACCCGATTGAGCATGCATGGGATATGCTACAGAGAAGAGCTCTGCCGAATATGGAGGGTATCCAGTCGCAAGAAGACCTTTTTTTGTTGTTGCAACGAACATGGGCGGCCATTCCACAGCGTGATTTGGATGAACTCATTTTGAGTATGCCAAACCGATGTTCTTGTGTTGTTAGTGTTCGCGGTAGAAACACGGATTATTAATTGTTTAAGTTACCCAATAAAATTTTAAAGAAAACTGTTATTTCAGTCTTTTTTTCGAACTTTTGTGTTAGTGGTTCAAATGTCAAAAATCCCTTTATTAGGAAAATGGCAAATTTCTTTATTAATGCAAAGGTGACTTGGTTTATCGTTACTGTGACAAACGAAAACACTTTATTCGATGAATCCTTAAAGAAAATTTTAATTAATATCAATCAGGAGAAAAGTTATTGCAAAAATATATGTTGATCCCTAGACACTTTTGATGTGTGTATTTTGTTTGCTAGCACTCTTGAGATCTCTCTGATTCCACATTACCTTGTATTGGAAAATCACGACACTGATTATGACAAAACAAAGCATGCTACTCTATTGTAAACACTCTCTTTATTACATTTGCGTGACATTAATGCCATTATCTGTGACTACCAAAAACAATCGTACTTAGCCGGTCAGACGGACACACTTTATCTTAATATTATTGATATCTGATACTATCATTTGTATAAGCTTATTCAAAATTAATAGAGTTAACAAAACACGCTTTTTAAATTTGTTAATTAAAACATAGCTTACCATGCATTGACATCCAAACTAAACTAAAACTTATTATGCTAAACTTAACCCTTTCACTGACCCGTGAATCACATAATAATATGAATATTATTAACTATTGTGTCTTCTGACGGGACAGGTGGTGTTAATAAAATTTAAGCTTAATAGGAAAGCGCGAAAAAGGTCAAAATAATTTTCTAAACTTTTGTATATAGTTACAGGTGAAGGTATAGTAATAACATACGGACAACGAGGTTACATTTTAAAGAGTTTTGTTATTCTAATATATCTTGAAGTAGAAGAGGAACCCTGCTTTAAGTAGGTCCCTTAGTATTTATATGATAGCACCAAAATACTCTTTTATTCTCATGCATTTACGAGTAAATACAAACCTCAATGTCTTCGGGATTGTAGATAACCACCGCTCCATAGGGGAAAATCCAGATTCTGTAGATGCCTTTAAATGTTGCCGCGAAATCTCTTCCCAATTTCATCATTTCAACTGAATAGATATCATATTAAGATGAATAATTGAATTTTATAGGTCCGTTGACGAAAATATTACGACGCTACTAATATAAATTTTACTAAAATTACAGACTATCCCTCTCTGTTTTTGCTAACTAAAATATTATTAGGCAGAAAGAGCCCATTAGACCAAAGACCTACCAACAGTTTTTGTTGTATACTAATATTATAAAGAGGAAAGTTTTGATTGTTTATTTATATTGATTAGGCTCCGCATCTACCAAACCGATTTGAAAAAAAAAACCTTGCTGGGAAGCTTCACTATCACCAGGTGACAAAGGTTATATTCAAGTCAATTTTCAAACAAAATGAGATCGGGGGCGGAGCTGTGGGAAACGATTAGTATGAAAATAAGCCTTTTACTTATTCTAATTAGGCTATCGAAGGCAGGTACTTTTTGAAGGTCAATCAAATAAACATTAAGCACTGTAACCACCCTGTAGACTGGAAGAAACTGTGAAACTAATTCCACAACAGCACGCAGTCTCTCTTCTTACAAAATAAATGTAAATAAGGGATCGTATAAAACAAAGAACTCAACGTCTAACTTTTAGCGCCTTTCGCTCCAATATTTCAAACATTAATTACACAATTTCTATCAGTTCTGTCTTATCACCATTTATTTACCTGGTGAACGTATAATTGTCAATCCATTCCCAACGATAAAGTCATCCTTCGGTCCAGGTATCTTCTTAATCAATCTAGCTCGTGCATTATAGTTAAACAATATATGAATTACACATAATAATATTATGACTCCTAATAAGTACAAGAACATGTTAATAACGTCCGGCTAACTCAACTATTATCACATTACTGATATATTATATCATTCAGTAGGTACTGTAATTAAAAATAAATATAATTATATTTAAAATCAGAGCCAGACTCTTCGATCGAAAACAGTCTGGGACGTCGAGATACGAAGTTTATATTTAAATTTTACCGTCACCATAATTAACTAGTTTATATTTTAATTAATTATCAGATTTGTAAATGTATTTCTCTCGTTAAAAAGGGAATTGTGAACAGATGTTTTCCCAGCTTCAAAATATCAATAAGTTTTCTATTAGTAACTTCTTCGTTTTTTTATCTAGCCATAGTAAGAGTACATTCGATCTATTTATTACCTACTTCTTTTAAATTCTTTTATTTATCGTGTGTCCATTTCCTTTATCAACATAGATTATTATATCATTGAAAACTCGATTTATTTGATAAAATGTTCAAAACAAATCAAATCCGTTTATTTGTGATACATGGGTTATATAAGGTGTTTAGTATGTTATTACATATTTTATAAATAATGTTCATTCCATGATCAGCCACTGGGCATACAAATTGTTATTTAACAAAATAGTAAAAAAGAAAAAAATATATTAATTCAAATAGTTTGACAAAAATTTAACTTAAAACGAATTATAATTAAGCACAATACTAAATTCCAGGCGACAGAAATTCATCAACAGAGTAATAACAATTTTTTAAAAGATGTTGGAACAATTTACTTTTAAAGACATGAGTATTGCCACATTCTTTTATTACATTGGGAATCTTATTGTAGATTTTAGAAACCATAGTAAACACACTTATCAAAGAAAAAAAAGAAAGTTAATACTATTTACATAATTTGTTACTATGGATAATCGAGAACGATCCTTTAAACTTAGATATAGTGCTACAAGCTTATCTGACTCGGTGACGACGTCTTGTTGAATGAATTTAGTGTTTCAACTCTATAGAATTTTCGTCGTTTATAATATAATAATTAATAATGCCTTCTCCCAAATGTATAAGAAGTAATTAGTCTTGGGTTGGCATGAATATCGGTTGTCGCGGCTTCTTCTTCGTGACGTAAATTAGATCTTAATTTCCGTTTTTTTTATACTATTCCTACATACCCTTTTTTTTTTGTTTGCGGGGGGAAACCTTCAAAAGGCGCCTGGCCTTATGGGGGATTTAAAAGACCAGGGAGTGTGGGATTTTTACCTCACTAAAACCACCCCGTTGTTCACCATCTGCACAACAGTATCAGATAGGTGACTTTACAGAAAAAAGTTATGGAGTGAGTTATGTTTGGGCGATCGGGTATTTACTTAAAAAAAACTTTATTTAATACAAATGATTTAATTATATTATAAACAGGATATAAGCTGAAGGCTGAATTACGACTGATCTATTAACAATGAAATAATTATAATTACAATATAATGTTAATGCTAAGTTGCACTTTAATTGTTTAATGGTGGCGATGCAAGCTCAGCGAAAGCGGTTGCTACGCTGAGTTAACTCCTCCCTCCATAAGATAGAAGCAACTCTGCTTGCTTCTGGCGGCGTCCTCGCTGCCTTTGGTGTCCTCCAAGATCTTGGTGGTCTTCCATTGGTAGAGCTTCCAAACTATAGCTGCTGCCAACAAGATGTATAGGAGAATAGTTGTCCAGCTAGGTGTAGCTATGATCATTGGCCAGTTGATGTCTTCAGGCTCGGAGATATCGTTAACTTTGTTAATTAACTCATGGATACTGTCTAGCGAGATGTCTTCTAGTTGTAGTTCATATTTGACTGTTTCTTCTAAGACTTGGTGTTGCTCTGGCAGAGGTATGACTTCGTTAATGATCACTGTGTTAGTATGTGATCTTAGCGTTTTATTCAGGATGTTCATTTGACAGTCTTCAGTAATAGTTGCTAAGTAGATGCCTCTTAGCCGTTTGTAGTCTGTCTTGAGATGACATTGAGTTTTGATAAGTTGCTCCTCCTTCAAAACAATTAACCAGTTGTTGTCTCCGATCTTCTGAATTTTGTCGCTTCTTAGGTTCATCTTGGCGTACGTACAATTAGCTTGACGATGTTGTATGAGGGCGGGGATGCAATCTTCAGTATCTTCAAGCCTCTTGGTGTCTAGGGACGCGCAGAGCTGGGTGTCATCGGTCAAGGGCTGACAGTCTTCTTCCAGGTAGGCGTACTCATCGTTACCAAGTGCAAGGTATTTGGATTTAGGGATTATTGTAAGGTTATTTTTATTCGGGATAGAATAAAGATGGATAAGGTCATAGGTTTTTGGGGCTATGGAAGGGATTTCTAAGATAAAATTTATTGAGTGTACTGTACTATAAGCTTTAACCTTTATTGATTTCTCGATCCTATTTATATTACTAAGGCTTAAATCTGCTACTGGTCTAAAAGAATACATTTTATCTAAGTTAATTAGTTCCTCTATTAAGTTCTGAGGACTTATAATACTAGGATGCATAGTGCCTAACTTGGCAAACGTCATAGCATCTTCCAACAACATTAACCTATCTAATATAATCTGTAAACTAAAATCTATCTGTATGTAAATATCTAGGAAACGTAAATTATTAGTTTCAATTTTAGAACTTTGAGTAACATTTTGCAATGAATTTGCCAATAGTTTCTGATTATTATTTATTTTATTCAGTTGTTTATTAAACGAATCTATTACATTTTGTGCTAGAATTAAAGACTTTCTTTGCGACTTTTGAACACTAATAAATTTACTATTAATATTCTTAATTTCCTCTTCAAACTTCACGGCATCATCATGATCTAAATTACCGGTGATAGCTTTGACAACAGTACCTAAACCGTCAAAGAGTCCGCGTCTTTTTCTAATCTGAGGAGTTAGAAATGACATTTTCTTACTTATTAAATCTAAACTATATTCTATTTGATTCCTGTATGTCTTATGTAACTCTCTCGAGACTCCCGTTTCTGCAGCTTTAGTGCTTGAATATAAGGACATCAGTTGAATGGACGTAAGATGTAAGTTGGTAATATTATAAACGCAAGCGATACTAAAGTAGTCATCTTGTTTCAGGAGTTGTCCCTGCTTAAGGAGAAGTATACCATTTTCGTTATTTACAGGGTTCACAGTTACGTGTCCTGCTGCGTAGAGCACGACGGCTCCTGCGATGACGGTCCTGCAACAAGATGAGGCCTCCGTAGTAACTTAAAGTGCACCCTGATGGACTTTGAATTAGGGTGGTTACCTATTATTTCAGCTACGTTGTTCGGATGCAGGTGAATGATTTTATAGGGTCCCTTGAAGACAGGTTTGGTCTTGTCGCTCCGCGCAGACTTCGCTACCTGTTTATAAACAGATTCACCTACCTTAAACTTGATTTCTTCTGCATCTTGGTTGCGTTTTGCAATTACCTGCTCTTTATTCTTAGACATATGTGCTGCAATGCATTCTTGGATGGCCTCAGCATTTGCACGGTGTTTTAAGACATAGTCCTGATAAAACTCTTTAGGGTAATATAATTCTAACGGATTCCTAGATGCTGTGTGTCCAAACAATAACTCGTGGGGTGTGTAATCCGTAGCTGAATGAATAGCGTTATTATATGCTATTATAGCATACTTCATTACTAACTGAATAGGATCGTCTTTATTCGTCATACGCTGTATTCTTATTAATTCAGCTAATGTAGAGTGTAGACGCTCTACAGGGGAGTTAGAATTTGGGTTGTATGGTGTCGTGAAGTGTATGTGGATGTTATGTAAGGCACACATTTCTTTAATGACATCATTATCAAACTTGCTATCAGAGTCTGTTGTTATTTTACATGGTAATCCTAATACTGAGAAAACACCAAGGAGTGCTTCTACTATGTGTACACTACTACATGCGTTCAAGGGGACAGCCTGTGCATACTTAGAGAAATTATCTATAACGGTGAGAAATGTGGCTCCACCTGTTGAGTAGAGGTCCATAAACAGACTTTCCATTGGTTTACGAGGTGTATTTGTTATAGCTAGGGGTGGTCTTAGCGGGTTTCTCTCGTACTTAGATTTTAAACAAGTATCGCATTGATTGACGTATGTTTGAATGGTGAGTAACATATTCGACCAGTGATAATTTCTATGCAGATGTTTGTATGTTTCCTGAATACCACGATGGACTGTCTTTCCTTCATGATATTTCTTAATAAGCTCTTGTTGTTCGTTCTTGTTCTCAACGAGAGTAACGCGTGAAGTGCATTTAATTAATTTCGGACCACGGTCATTAAATATCGTAGTGTAAACTCTAGAGAAAGCATGATACAATTCTTCGTTATGAAAGTAACAATGAAATATTCGATTAGCTATAGTATGTTCTTTTAAAAATCTAATTATTTCTGCTTCTGTATTATTTATTGGTATAAAAACGTCTTTAATGACAGTTTTTGAATTGGTAGATCTATTATCGACTCTATAAGTTGATCCGGGTGTTGACCGAATATGAAATTGTTTCAGTTGCCTATCTATAGCGTCTGTTATAATAGGTATGCCTTTATTTTCGTTGTCAGGTTGTGTATGTTGTGTTGAAACTAGTTCCGACTCAGGACGTTCTAAACTTAAACTATCTGTATCTAGCGATTCCGGGACGCTTGGGTTTTGAGATGGGATATTTTCGATTTCTTGTGGTGCGTTCGCGGCTGTTTCATTTTCAGCTTCCCTACGAGCGTTTTCAAATATTCTATTTATTATCTCGTCATCTTCGTTATCATCTAAATTTACTGCTAATGAATCGGTACTTTGATGGAATATTTTAACACGAGATAAAGCGTCCGCGTTAGTGTTCTGACGACCTTTCTTATAAACTACCTTATAATCATATTCCGCGAGTTTTAAACGCCATCTCGTTAATTTAGAGTTAGGGTCTTTCAGTGACATTAACCAAGTGAGGGGCCTGTGATCAGTATAGATAATGAACTTTCTACCATAGAGATAAGGTCGGAAGTATTTTATTGACCACACTATAGCAAGTAGCTCCTTTTCGATCGTGGAGTACCGAGATTCAGTATCTGACAATGTCCGGGATGCATACGCTATAGGTTTATCTGAGCCTACCGTACCTTGTGATAAAACCGCTCCAAGTGCGACATCGGAAGCGTCGGTGGTCAAAATAAAAGGTTCATCAAAATTGGGATACTGAAGTATGGGTGAATTTGTTAAAATTTGCTTACACTTATTAAACGCTTCTACGAAATCGGGGGAATGAACTACTTTACGATTTTTCTTGAGACAAAGGGTCATAGGTTTGGTGAGCTTCGCGAAGTCCTTGATAAACTTTCTATAATAGCCTACAAGACCAAGGAAAGCCTTAACGTCCTTTTGAGACTTAGGCAGAGGGAAATTTAAAACTGCTTTTATTTTATCCTTATTAGGTTTAAGACCTTCGTCTGTTAACTCGTGACCTAGGAAATTAACTTGTTTTTGAAGGAACTCTGATTTATCTAACTGAATTTTTAAGTTGTGAATTTTAAACCGATCAAATACTTGTTTTAATTTCTCAATATGCTGTTGCAAAGACGTGGAAATAATTATGACGTCATCTAAATATGTGTAAACGTTATCTATACCTCTCAAAATGTGATCCATTAAACGTTGGAACGTACTTGGCGCGTTTTTAAGGCCAAAGGGCATTCTCAAAAATTCGTAGTGACCTCGTTCGGTGGTGAACGCTGTTTTCTCTATATCTTTAGGGTGCATCTCCACTTGATGATAACCACTGGCGAGGTCCAGAGTTGTAAAGTATTGCGCACGTCCTAACCTATCTAAGATGTCATGTATGTTAGGTAGAGGGTACTTGTCTTCGATAATACGATCATTTAATCGTCTATAATCGATTACAAGTCTCCATTTTACTTGACCTGAAGCATCTGGTTTTTTTGGGACGATATGTACAGGGCAAGACCACGGGGATATACTCTCCCTAACTATACCTTGTTGTAAGAGTTTATCTACCTGTTTACGGATCTCTTCTCGTTGCTGAGGGGCTTGCCTGTAGCTACGTACAAAGATAGGTGTTTTGTCTGTGAGTCTAAGTTCGTGTTTGACTGCATGTGTAAAGGTAAGAGGAATGTCTTCCGAATAGAATAAATCTCTATACTGATAACATAGCCTGGTAATTTCCCGCTTTTCCTCTTCGTTCATGTGTTCCGTACGTATTTTCTTAAGGTTTTTATTTAAAATACGATCGACGTCCGACTTAACTTGCAATGAGTTTATATTATGTTTATGAATTTCATTGGTATCAGAATATGGTTCTAATTCTATTGAATTTAAATTTGGAATAAACTTTTTATCATTACTATAATTAATAACTGAGGTTTTAAAGGAACCGTTTACTACATTGACTATAGCAGCGGGTGACTTTAAATTCTCTGACCAATAAAAGTCATCGTGTAAATATTGTCCATTTATGTAATTAGTTCTAACTGTCACTATCTTTTCACATCTAGGTTCAATCTTAATCTTTTGAATTGGGTAGTTAAAATAAATGGGTATATCTGCTGTACAGGTCCTTAACACGTTACTATTTAAATCAATGTTACTTTTTAATTTTCTTAACAAATCAAAACCAATTAAACCTTTATATTTAGGATCGAAATCGAATATTAAAAATTTATGTATTATATCGCTGTTAAATGCAGGGGGTAAGGGCAGATATACTACCTTGTCGTGTCTAGATGAGCTATGTGCCGTGGCTATCTGGAATGGTTCTGTTTCTACGCAATATTCAAAGATGGTACCAAAAATCACATCAGATGCAATGGCAGAATGACTAGCTCCTGTGTCAATTAAAAACTTACCGTTAAACTCCGGCAACTCGATGTACGGCAAGTGGTCTTTAGCTTGTATGTTAATGGATACTAGCTCTGGTCGTCTAGGTCCGCTTCCCAGGGAAAACCCTGATCATAGCTTACCTCTTGATCGTCCATGCCTACATTATACTCGCAACTGTTGTCGTTGTCTGCGGTATAATCATAGTACTCGCTTCCGCTCGTGCCTGGTTGTTCCATTTGACTAGGGATGTAAAACAAATCCTGTGAGGCAAATCCTGGCTTGGCTGGCTTACCTGCGGTACGCATTGTGACGTCCGAAGACACTACAGGGGGGTTAACTTGCTGTTTCGGCATGTTAGGCTGGTGCTTAAAATTTTTACTTTTAACGTTGCCTGAACCACCTGGTCTTACATTACCTGAAGCTGGTTTGTTTTTCCAGGGCGGCATGGCTTGTACCCACTGACGTTGTTCCGGTGTCATACTATTTTGCTGTTGAGAAAAATTTTGTGCAAAAGGTTGACTTACCAAGTTAACTGGTTGCATGTGTGGGTTAACTAAATTACGAAATGAATTATTTTTAGACTCCTTTTGTTTCGCTTGAGAGAAGGAATTAATTCTATTATAAGCAAGCCTAGCTTCTTCTTGCCTAGCCGCAATAATCGCCGCTTCAAACGTGTCTGGTTTCGCTATCCTAACACCTAATGACACGTGGAAGTCTAACTGATTAACATATTGTTCAATAACCATTTTCTCATAATATGATTTATTTCCGTGTTCTCCTACTGAGTACAGGGTATCTAGGAGTTCTCTAAGACGTTTGCCAAATGTCTCTGCATCCTCGTGCTTCGACCTGCGCACACGTGTGAGCTCCTGCATAACCTGTATCTCGTTACGTGGTTCTCCAAGACGCCTAATTAACGCGTTTTTAATTGTATCCCACGAATTAAGATTTGGTTCGTATGCTATCGCCTCGATAGCGGGACCACTAAGCCTACTTTTAATTAAACAAAATAATGCTGGATGTGAGCGATCTAGCTCACTAGTTAACTGCATTAAATTCTCAACTTCTTTAATATAATAATTAAGTAACTTGGGATTGCCGTCATATTTTGGCATTAAATCCGCAATTAGTTTATAAGGTTTGTAATTAGCATCGTAATCTCTGAGCGACATGGTTTCACTGTAAGTTACCTGTCTTGTGGCTTACGAATAAAACAATAGAGGTGTAAAGTTTCACGTGGAATATTACTAACGGAATGTCTATTGTTATAATTATATATGTGAAATGCCTAACGCGATTGTAGCTTTATAGACAGACACAAATAAATTATATTACTTATTTAAAATTAATAATAATAAAAAAAAATAGACAGGAAATAGAGCAAGGACACTTGGTAGGTCGACAAGTACTTACCTAAGCGCCCAGTGCATCTCCCGCCGAGTCTTCGATCAGCCAGTCAGCTCTCCCCAATGCTCCAGGGAATCCTCTTGCTCGTATCTCGAAATCTGGATCTCGATACAGGTGCCCGACCGCGCGATAGGTTCTTTACGAATCGCGAAGGAACGATTTAAGAACCGTCGCTCAATAAGCCGAAGAGGAGTATTCGAACTTAGAGCGTCGCGATCCTACCGACTGCGCCAGTTATGTTTGGGCGATCGGGTATTTACTTAAAAAAAACTTTATTTAATACAAATGATTTAATTATATTATAAACAGGATATAAGCTGAAGGCTGAATTACGACTGATCTATTAACAATGAAATAATTATAATTACAATATAATGTTAATGCTAAGTTGCACTTTAATTGTTTAATGGTGGCGATGCAAGCTCAGCGAAAGCGGTTGCTACGCTGAGTTAACTAGTGCAATAAAATATTGAGTATTGAATATTGTCAACATTTGTCACAAGACGCCAGAAACTAAAACTCAGCTAATAAAATCCAATCCAAAATCTGATGTATAAAGTGGTAAGACTAATGTAATCTGCATAACTAGTGATGTTAATTGCTATAATGATATGGTTCATTGTATTGCTAAGTGTCATAGTGTAGGATCAGTAATAAAAATAAAGGTGTATGCAGACAAAGCTGTGGGACAAGTTCATTATTTAATAATACGAAATGAGTCAATAATATTTTCAACAAAGTTAACGATGATCTCATAATTAACTAATTTTATGCGTGTGGTAAAAAACACATTTTAAGTAATGTGATTGCATCGGTAACAAATTTCAGTGCCTACCTAGTTATTATTTAAAAGCAAGTATTTATCACTTAGTTACAAAATAGAAGCCGTCGGGTCAATAAGTCACCCGCTTGAGCAAGCACAACATTCAAGATTAGAAACATACGTAATAAAAATTGGCCCTTAATTTAAAACACAATTCTTTTTAAGTATTTCTAATTGAACCATTGTTTATGAACACTACGCTAAAAAATGTTGGCCCTAAAGTTGAGCCTTGGGGAACCCCTAGGTACAATTTGAAAAGTGTCTTTCTTCATAAGTAGGTTAATTCCAGTCCCATATCAAAGTCGAAAACCTTACCATCCTAAGGGAAAAATCATATTATTCATAATAATATGTACTGCAACACATAATTACGAGTAGGTATAATTCAAAATAAACAATCGCCAATCAGCAATTTTTAAGTAAATTAAGAAAATATTACTGGCCTAGAGAAGTAATAAATGGCTGTTTACAATGACGAACGTTGAAAGTCATGGCAAGAAGAAGTAATTAATGCAAATCATAGAATTATGCGTTGTGATTTTGTTATTCGCGCAGCGGCAATGGCTGCCAAGCGCTAAAATTTTAATATTGTTGGATACAATCATGATACAATGCTATAACATTGAACATGCACTGAAGAATAACAAAACACGTGTAACAACACATTTATTAAGAAGCTTCCTATAAAACAGCTCTTGACGTTATTTGTAACAGCCACTCAATCGACCTCAATTACTAACTTTGTAGGAACAACGAGCGCCGATCACTCTTATAAAGACGACAATTATATCCGCCATTGTTGTATTGTGATTATTTTAATAATAAAATTGTTGTTTCAGTCAGAAGTCAATAAGAGGCAAGGTCTTATGCAGAATATTATTACTAACCAATTACTTGCACACTTCTCTAAACAAGTCCTTTTTCCATAAATTTGACTCATGAAAATGTTATAGTCAAACCTCAAAATTACGTCTGCTTGCTCAAATATATTACGCAGGTACACGTAAGCAGCAATTTCATCATATATAATACATGAAATAAGTTCACTCACGTCTTAATTCGCCATACTAATCCGTGCCCATGGCAGAGAATTTTTTTATAACCTATGGAAAAGATGCTTTGGAGTTTGGAGCACAACAGACTGGGAGTTTAATTAACGAATCGCATCCGAAACAGTATTCTGAGTTCCAGAACACAAATAATATTCGTAGCTCAAACTACTCATATAAAATGTTATGGGCACTGAACATGTCTCCTGCTTGCTAAATAAGCATTGTGCTGGATGAGCTCAGGAATGGCGCTCTACAACAAATAAACTTGTCCGTGGCAGACCACGAAAGAAATGCCTGGAAGTACTAGATACCTTCCTAGGGAATTTGAAAGATGCAGTAAGGGACCGAAGACCGAAGGGAAGAATGGATGAATGATGAAACTTTTTCCCAGCTGTCGGACAGTAAAAGCTAGATATAATAATAAGGAAAAAGTTGGCTTATGAACTGCCTTTCCTGTTCACAATACATAACTACCCAATTAACGAGGCCACCTTCAAATATGTAAATAAATAATCAAGTAATAAAATAAAACGTACTATAAAAACGCCCGGTGTTACTTACTTCCTTATAAATATAACATTTGTTCCCTAAACATTTTATCACCGTGCGCAATAAAAGGTTACAATGAGTACATTTAAACAGTACTAGCTGTTGCCCGCGGCTTCGCTCGCGCGTCAAGTAAAGAGTAGTATTAAAGGATAGATGGATGTATTCTGTGATTATCAAAGTAAGGAGAATGAATAAAATTTTTCATAAAATATTATGGCGTTAAAATAATTATAGTAAAGTAAGTAGCAAAGCACTTATGGAATCGGAGACAACGAAGGTACCATAAACACCCAGATTCGAGACAATATAGAAAAGTGATTTTCTACTTGGACCCCGTCCGGGGATCGAACCCGGGACCTTAGTGCTGGCGACACCTTAAAAAACCGGATTGAACGCCACTCGACCACGGGGTCCGTCGTTGCAGATATGTCTTAAATGGTCATTATCTTATCTACTTATCTTTTCATCTGTCTATCTTTGAGAATACCGAACTTCACATACCAACAATTTCAGCCCCCATTTCACCCCATAGGGGGTAGATTTTCCTAAGAAAAGTAACGTATAGCCTTCCTCAATAAGTGGGCTATCTAACAATGAAATAATTTTTCAAATCGGCCCTGTAGTTCCTGAGATTAGCGCATTCAAACAAACAAACAAACTCTTCAGCTTTGTAATATTAGTATAGATCTATCTTTGATATTGACACATTTCATATAAAAACTTCCAACCCTCTTAAGGACATAGATTATCAAAATTGCTGAAATATGTGTTAATTTGTATCGAACCAGAAGCACGCATAAGAAAAGGCATGTCCCTATCTTTAAAAATTAAGTTTTTAATATAATACCTTGCAACCCCTATTTTACTCGGGAGAGGTTTCCAAAATCGCTAAAATACGTGTTCATTTAGGTATTGTACTTATTTTCGTGGGGATACTCACACACCACTTACTGGCGCCGTTGTAGTACATGCTATGTATCAGAGATGGCGCTGTATGTGAAAAATGATTTTAATAAATAATTTTTTTTTCCCGCTTTTCTCTTGAAATTTTCTTTTCTATAAACCTCACGGAGCCCGAGACCTTTCCAACGAATGCAAAACCGTAGAAATCGGTTCGTGCGTTCTGGAGTTATAGCGTCAGGAAGGAAAAGCCGACTTATTTTTATATAGTAGATTAATATGGAGAACTGTAGAAGTTAATCGTTTTATTACCTTTAGAATTAGGCTTTATGCCGGATGCTCTTACACGATGTATGTGATAATAGCTTCATAATAGGGAAATGGATTAAGTACCTAGTACCGTAGAGTAAAGTTTAGGTACCCATTGATACCTACGTTACTAATTACTAGCTCTGTAAAATATAGCTTGATACCTGTGACGTTAGCGACTCCGTTTTAAAGACAGCTTTACTAAATTTATTTCTGAAAAAGTTCAAGTTTTTAAATATGAATACGACATTTGTGTATAAAAATAGAACACATTTTTAAAAACAATCATGTTATTATAAAGATACCAGTAAAAACAAGGGTAATTTAAATAATTTATAATTTTTCTTAAATATTTTTTTGGTTGTTAGCTTATTTTATAAACGCGTTTTGAAGACTGGTAGGGTCGTGTAACTGACTGACAGACGAATATCGATAAAATAATAGTATGAAAATATCACTAGTATTAAATGGATAAAATTATTAAATAAAATAATGTTTTTACTATAGATTTGTATTTTTTTAGTCTGGCAATAATGGTTTCGCGTGCAGGAAACAAGCGGGCGCCATCTTTTTTGAGTCAGTACGAGTGCCGACGCGACGCCTTGTATACGCTACCTATTGTTTTGTTGTTATTGTGTTACTTTGTTAAGTTCTGTTGTTACCTTTTTGTTGTCTCTTTATTTGTTGTTTTTTCTTGCACCACAATGCCGAAAAGACCAAAAAAGACTGTTTTGAACAGTGAATGTCGCGAATTTGTGATCCGTTTGCGCGAGTATTTTGAACATGAAAATCAAAATGGCGGACCGCTACTACCATTGGAGCAAGTGTGCAATAGAGTTGCTGACGCTCTTGGTATCGGACGAGCTACAGTAGCTCGAATTAGCAAAGAAAAGTATGGAGAATCGTCAACGGAGATGGCTGCCGAAGGTACAACATTATTATCGACGCCAAATAAAAAAAGGAAGAAAGTTTCTCCAGTCACTGAAATTGACGACTTCGATGCCAATGCAATTCGCAACCATATTTATGCGTATTACACACGTGGTGAATTTCCCACGTTAAGAAAATTAGCCGTATCTCTGAAAGACTCGGATTTATTTAAAGGAAGTTTACCATCGCTATCCAAGATTTTAAGAAAAATCGGTTTTGCTTATAAAAAAAGCGATAAAAGAAAGATTTTAATGGAGCGAACAGATATTGCTTTGAGCCGAATTGACTTTTTGCGCAAAGTCAAAGACATTACAGATTGGGATAAAGTCGTTTTTCTTGATGAAACATGGCTCAACGCAAACCACACTCTATCAAGATCGTGGACAGATGATAAAGCAGAATCTACCACCAAGGTACCCGAAGGCAAAGGGCAAAGATTAATTATTGCTCATGCAGGAACATCGTCAGGTTTTGTGCCCAATTGTTTGCTGGCGTTCAAATCAGTAAAAACAACAGAGTACCATGAAGAAATGGATTTTACAAAATTTAAGGGGTGGTTTTTAAATCTTTTAAATAATTTGAGTGAACCACATATTATTCTGATGGACAACGCTCCGTACCATTCAGTGCAAATAGACAAGGCACCTACGACGAGCAATCGCAAAATGGAAATAATTACTTGGCTGCAAAACAAAGGAGTAGAAGCCAACAACAGCATGCTCAAGAAAGAATTGCTACGATTAGTTAGCATTCATAAGCCCCGAAATCCAAAATATATTTTAGATGAAATTGCGAAGGAAATGGGCCATACCGTCATCCGCTTACCACCATATCACTGCCATTACAATGCAATAGAACTAATCTGGGCTCAAGTCAAAGGTTAGTGTTGTCTAAAAAAAATAATTACATCGAGTATACACATTTCGTCGCCTCAGTGCTTTTTTGTTCTATCTACCAAATTTTTCGAAAATAAACTTTAAATGCAGTATTTTTAAGATTTAAATTTCAGTGCGGCTGGTTAAGTAAAATTTTAAACTTTATTCTCATAAAACAACAAACCTATCAATTAAATTTTATTAGTGACACGACACGATACTTAAAATTTGTGCTTGTTTGTACTATGTCCAGTTTTTGTTTTAAATCCGACATCGTAAGAGGCGTTGAGTGCTTGAATGTTCTATGTCCACTCAATCGACCAATCACAGCCCGCGGTGCCATGTCCGACATTTTGTTTGATTTGTCACTTTGGCTGGAAACATCGGAAGAGTCACGTTGTTGCTCCAGAAAATAACACAAAAATTATAAAAATTGAATTGTTTTTAGTTCTTAAACTGTTCTAGACATTGAAAAATCATGTCTAGAACATATTATAAAGGTGAACATGAGCAGACGCAGCCGCAAATTGAGCATTAAGTACTTTATAATTTTACACTCGATTCCGTTATGAATTTGAAACAGGCTGTTGTTTTTTAAACATTTTAAAAATCCTCCGAGTTTTAAAAAATCCTAGAGTGCAATCTTAATAGCGTGATGTGTCGTTCTAGATGTAGAAGGATAGGACTGGTTCTCGGTTTGTTGTTTTTGATGTGAAACATCTATAGCCGCACGTAAAACCGATTTCTGGCGTGGCGACGCATGCCGTGGCAACACCGTGCGGGGCGAGACGGGGGAAGGGCGCTCCCGAACTGCATACACTACCGTGTTAGTAGTTCGGGAGAAAACTTTCAGGTCTATTTTGTGTCAGTTTAGTTCTTTTTGTTATAATAAATATAAAATAATTTTATTAAAATGGGCGCCAAGAAACCAAGATGGCGCCGACGACAATTTGCTAATTTTTCGTCATGGGTGTCATTTTCATGGTTCCTGAGGTCGCTAAAAACTATTATGGGGTCGAAATTAGAATCCAAGATGGCGCCGATTAAAATATGCTAATTTGGTTCCTGAGGTCACTAAAAACGATAGTGGAGGAAATTTTGCATAATTCTCGTCATAGGTGTTAAAGTGTTGAGTTTTAATTTCAACCCCATAATCGTTTTAACGACTTCGGGAACCATGGAAATGACACCCATGACGATAAATCTGCAAATTGTCGTCGGCGCCATCTTGGATTTTAATTTCGACCACATAATCGTTTTCAGCGACCTCAGGAACCATGAAAATGACACCCATGACGAAAAATTTGCAAATTGTCGTCGGCGCCATCTTGGTTTCTTGGCGCCCATTTTAATAAAATTATTTTATATTTAAATCACACTTTGGAAGAAATTGTCATAAAATCAGCCTGTATATACAATCTGGAACATAGAACAAATAAGCACTCAAAAACCGAACAGTCCTTTGTCCTATCTCTAATGAGGTAATGTCCTAAGTCCACATTCATAATTATATTTGTGCATGTTTGTTCTATCTCCACACAAAAACCTGTTAAATTGGTTATAATGAATTACTATCTTATATGAAAGTTATACTATCAATTCATAGGTAACTCGAGTATTAAGAAAAACCTTCAGATCAGTAATCGTTAGTTTTCTAAAAGATATAAAGCAAAAAACTCTTCTCCTGTAAAATTTAACCAATGGTAGATAGGACAAACAAGCACTAGAGCGACGATTTCTTGTTTGAGTTTCTTGCCCGTTCTTCTCAGTACGGTGTAACCGAATGGGCGGACAAACTATGTATCTGACGTTTGGAAAACATACTGAATATATTTAATTCAAAATAAAACAATTTGATTTGATTGTTGTAGGTTTTTTTACTTAATCGAATCGTTATTTTTTCAGGTTACGCTGCTAGACATAATGTAGCACCGCCTTTCACAGCAAACAAAATGTTAACCTTACTAAACGAAGCTTGTGTTCATGTAAACGCGGATGATTGGAAAAAAGTAGTTGAGAGAACCAAAAATGTTATACACAAAGATTGGGAGCGCGATCTTCAGTTTGACAACATATGTGATCAAGAATTGATTATTAATCTTCAGGACTGCTCCAGCGATGAATCGGAATTTGAGTGTGATGTTGATCTCGAATGTACACCGTTCGACAATTAAAATTTTAAATACATACTAATTCCTACTGTTTCATTTCATTTAAATAAACTATTAAATAATATTGGGGTTACTTTTGCTCTTTTTTTGAAAGAATAATGAATGGCAAAATAAACCGATAGTTGGGAGTTTTCTAAAGAAAACATTTTTTTCACCTTATTATGATTTAAACATTTAAAACTAAGGTACATCTTTAATTCTTTCTTTCAATGTCGTTACAATGTAATTTTTTATGAAACTCATAACGACATAGATATCGATAAAATACGAAAGACGCTCCCATCCCTAGTAATGTCATTCTGACAAACGTCACAGGTATCAAGCTATATTTTACAGAGTATAGTTATATTTCAAATTCGCTCACTATCTTTACATAGTATAAACAAAGTGCCAAAGTCCAAAACTCCCGCTGTTTGCCGCTTAGATCTTTTAAACTACACAACGGATTTTAATGCAGTTTTCAGCGATCGATAGAGTGTTTCAAGTGGAAGCTTTTGATGTAGGTAACGAAGCCTGGGAGGGTCCGCTAGTTTTATGATATTTAAGTTTCACTATAGCTGGTATCACGCACCCGAAATTGCTAAGGTAGAGACGTTTGGATGATGAGTAGGCATTAACCCAGCAGTAAAAATGAATACATGCTACAACAAAACAAACAGTTGTAGTTACGTGGCCACTTGTTGATGACAAACACAATCTCATGTCAAACGCGTTATCACACATGCTATATCTGTCCTCGTATCTTTTTATTTAATAACAATTCAAGGTTGTATTATCTCTCATATGACGTATAATAGGTATCATATCTTCAGCTCTAGGGTAGTATAACATCAAGAGATTATGGTAAATATTAGAGTATTGAAAACTCTACTGATGACTACATTGACCATCCAAATCGTAACATTAAAATTTTGCCATGAGAACGAATAGTTTCAACCTATTATTTTAGTAAAATAATCTCTCTTATAAGGTATATTTATATTCAGCTTGTGGGTAGTGTAACATCTTCTTGCAAGCCCAGATGTTATGGTAAATGTTAGAGTAATAAAAACTCTACTGATGACTGCCATGACCAGCCAAATCGTATCAACCTTTCATTCTAGTCTCATTCTAGTAAAACCTCATTTTGTATAATATAAGTTTTGGTAATCTGTAGTTAGGTATAAAAACCTCATTTCCGGTACCTATCTTTACTCAAACGTCAAATATCAAAATTGACAGATCAACAGACAAATACTTTGATAAAACTACAACGTCGTTATTTATGTTCAAATATAAAATATGGAAGCAATTATAGCTGAAAAAACTTAATATTTGCAACAAAATGCGGCTTCAACAACAAAATTAATGTCAAGATTATTAGCATGAAACCATATCGCCGAACCAACAAAGTGTTTATGGTTGAAGTATGATCTCTTGCATCTAGATACATATCTTTAGGTTTAAAATTCTTCTTCTCTAAAAGCTTTACTTGGAAGTCCAACAAGGGGCATGTATGAAGAATGTGATGAGTGTGAATGAACTGAAAGTAGTTCTGTAGGAGTACTCCTATCTTGTAACATGAGCTTACAGTTATTACACTCATAGAAAAAGGAATACCCTTACCGAAATTCTTATTGATATGTACAGAAGGTAGGCAAGCTTATTAAATTTTGCAAGCTTCTCTAATAAAGTTACTGTGGCTGTTGTGGCAAAGTGTCTTTGTAGTACTCTGACTAGGCGACTATAGTGTTAAGTGCGTGTCACGATCCTATCATGAACTCTAAATGGGTTCAAAACTAGTGTGTACCGCTAAATCGCTCCTGAAGTATAGTCTTTTGATCTCTCAAAACTTGTAAGGCTTGGACGTCTTCATCTGAACTGCTTCGCCTCGCAAAAGTTAGAAATAGTTTTCAGCAGCTGGCCCTTCATTAATTGGAGTGACACATAGAAGTACTTGTTTGGAACATGTCTTAGGTCAGTAGTACATACAGTATTACATAAGCTACGTAGGTGAGGTATTACTAAGTGGTATGTTCAGCAGCTACGCTCGGCGACTAGGCTGGGGCGCGTGCGAGTACTGGCCCGGGAGTTCGCGGGCGACGTGCGCTCCCTCTGGCGGTACGGAGCGCCGTTCCCCACCTTCCTCAAACTCATCGGCACGCTCATCCTCTGCCTCCTCGTCGTGCTGCCACTAATCTACCCCGTCTTTATACTTATCATGACTTACTTCACTTATGAAAGCCTTTTTCTGAGGTAACTGACAGTTCTACAATAATTATCTCTACTTTGAACAATGGTCCTGATCCTGTTAAAACACACACTGAAGTTTTATTTTTAATGGTACATACTTAATTAGAAAAGGACTGATTAAAATTAGAGTTGTCAAAGTTTTGACTAAAATTCTCACTAAACACCCGGATACCTGGGCACTAAAAGGCGAAAACTAGTTTTATATTTTTAACCCTAGAAAGATAGTCTGCGTAAAATTTACGCATGCGTTTGCGAAGTATAGCTCTATCTTTCTAAATAGCGCGAATCCATAGCTGTGTGTTTAGGACATCTCATTCGTCGCTGGGAGCTTCCGTATGGCGCACATGTACTTAAGGTAAGTGTAACCGATTTTGAAATATAACGACCGCCTGCGTCAAAATTACGCATGCTTATCTTTTATGTGACTTTTATGATTTTGACTTGTATAATTTGATTTTATTTTTTTTATGTTATTATAACTGTATATCATTAGGTACTTATATTAATAGTTTCTTTTTATAGATATTGAAGCAACAATGGGAAGTAGAAACTTGGACGAAGACCATAATATCCTGGCCAGTCTCATGCAAAGTGACGACAAGATTCCCTGTGAGGATACCGACAGTGAAGTAGCGGACCATGAGAGTGAAGATGACGTGCAGAGCGACACAGAAGAGGCTTTTATTGATGAGTTAGAAGAAGAACAGCCGACGTCAAGTAAAAACATAATCCTAGATGGGTCAAGCACCACTGAACAACCAATCTCCACATCGGTCTCTCGAAGGATCGTAACCTATCGACAGAGGACTATCAGAGGTAAGAATAGACATTCTTGGTCGACGTCGAAGGCAACGAGGCATGGCAGAGATATAATTTATAGCCACAATGTTAATAACAAAGGAGAAAAGCCTCTAAGTCGTAAAAATTTCATGAAGAATCTTAGCTTGGGTCTGTCTTCTCCATTTATGCGAAAGCGGTTAGAAACTCCTTCTTCGAAAAGATATTTGCGTGAAAACATCTCTAATATGTTGCCAAATGAAGTAACTGGCACAACAGAAGACTATACTGAAGAGCCTGTAGTGAAAAAAGGTATTTACTGTACTTTTTGCCCTTCTAAAATAAGGCGAAGGGCAATTGCGTCTTGAAAAAATGTAAAAAAATAATATGTCGTGAGCATAACATTGATATGTGCCAAAACTGTATGTAACTGATTTTTATAGAATTCTATGTTCCTAATATGTATAAGATATTCTTATTGTTGATTTTGTGAAAAAAAAGGCTGATTATTATAGTTAAAAATAATTTGTAATGGAAAAAGTAAGTGATAAAAAATTTATTTGATTTATGAATGAAGACTATAGTTTTTGTTTTTTTTTTAATAAAAATATGTTTATAAATAAATTATCTGCAGTTTTAATTATTCTAATATATATGTTAATGTATATAACATACGATTTTATTGAAATAAATAAATAAACCCCAACCTACAGCTAATTAAAACACATGCGTAAATTTGACGCATGAGTATCTTTTCCGTACTACTCAATATGATTATCTTTCTAGGGACTACTTAGTAATGGCCTCAAATTCTAAGCAAGTCAGTGCTGACTCCCGATTGCACCTGTTTTGCTTTTAAACATAACAATATGATTTCTGTTGAGGCTTATAAAGAGGTTTAAGAAACCGGAGTTGTTAACACAGTTAATGGCAACTTTCACAGCTGGTGGTTGGACGAGCCTGGGCGGTTCTTTCCGACGACGATAGCGCGGCGCGCTCTCTCCGCCGCGTTCCGGCCGGCGAGCCCGCCCGACGTGTGGAAGGTGCGTGAGGTGCTCACCCGAGGCATCCTACTAGCGCACTCGCTCGCCACCTCCGTCGACTACCTTTGTGTCATGCAGGGACTACTCGATGAAGCCTAGAAATATAAAACCTACCTATCAAATATAATCATATAGGTAGGTCAAGCAAGCAAGGTCGATTTGAGATTTTTACACTGATAATAAACAATCAATTCCTACACGAACACGTCTTTTAATTTTTTATCCACACTTGTAATATTATGGTATATACCTGTTACGCTTATGAGACGAAACAGTTAACCAATATTGATGAAACGTGCTAAGGGACAAGCTTAGATTCTAAGAAAGGTCAAAGGCTACTTTTTAGCGATACATACACGCGGGCATAGCCGCGGCTAACAGATAAAGTTGTATAAAACAATTAACGTCGACTTGGTTATGGACGGACGATATAAAACTATTATCGCCAAAATCTTAGTTTAACTAAGTTACCCCATACTTAGCACCGGAGCTGAATAGTAGATAATCTATATAATATCTATCTAACATTAACGTTACCATAATAAACAATAGATTTAATATATAAATATATTTAGTTAGAATAATAAAATTTTAATAATATCTTGGGACAGCTCACACACATGGCAACCAGACAACTGATAGACATACTTATATATTTCTAAATAAATACATATGTAATATATATAGATAAATAACACCCAGACACAAAAAAATGATCGTGTTCATCAAACAAAGATTTGTTCTGGGTGGGAATCGAACCTTAGCAGTCAGGGTCACTGACAACTAGACCAACAGCCAGTCGAATATTGATAGGCATATAAATGAAATGGAATCTGTAGCGTGTTGAAGTGTTTCAAAGGGCATTTTCAGGACTTGTCCATTTGTAAACACGAAGGACGATGGAAAAAAATTACTTACCTATATTTTAAATAACATTTTAGTAAATATCTGGTGCTGTTTAACGTTTATATGGACCATGGTAACAATTATTATTTTTATTTAAAATTTACTCAGCACGTGTACTACTTGTGTCTCATATTTGCAAATCACTACAGAGAGTGCGAAACTACACACGGTTCCGTACATACATTTTAGTTTATCTTACGTACCTAAGTAATAAAAAGCAATTAATTCGTTCGCCGTAAAACTCACAATCAACGAGTTTTGATCCTAAAATGTAAAGAGAAAGTCTTGAATATTGCCAAAACGAAATACGTACTTTATAAAATGTGTTTGCAAACGTAGGTGAATGAACTGAGAGACTTACCTCTATCAGTTCATTCAGCTGCCTTGTATTTAGCTTTGCACTTCCGGTTTCTTCATTTTGTTCTCTCTAGTTTAACTCGCAATCAGTGTAAAGTTGTAGACGTTGAAATTAATAACAAGCATTTGGATTTAAGTAAGTCAAAAGTCCACTTTAAATATATTACCTAATACTATTTAGGTTATTCTGAGAATGATTTGATCTTTTATTTGCTACAGACTCACAATTTTTCTTGAAATCAATCTTAAATTTTGCTTATTAGAGATCACTTTCCACTGATTCATCTTTTATCAGAATGTAATACAGGAATATCATACCGATAATTCATCTCACAACAGTCCGATTTCGCGTAAGTGCCCTCCCATCGTTTGATAATAGGTCACACTATATTTTGTTGCTAAGATAACTTATTTATTGAAACCGTAATCGCTTGTCAGTCAATCAAACACTTGATATATCTTTTGTATCTTCGAAATATCCGCACTTGAATTATCAAACCGACAATGATTCTAAAGGTGTACGAAGTAACTTGTGTCGGCGTGTGGCGAGCTCAGTGCAGTTCGTCGCAAGAGGTCGTCGACGACGGAGTGACTCGGAGCAATGGCAGTGACAACTTGGACCATTATCGGGCTGCTGGCGCTGTGCCACTCGTGAGTTGTTTGTTGATACTACCCCACAATAACATCGTTATCCATGTTACCGGTTTTCGAAAATATTTTCTCTTTTAGTTTCAACTTTGATTCGAAGGTCAATAACTTTGCCCAAGGATAATTAATACATTGGTCTGCAAGTCACATACTTAGGTTTATATTAAGATTGTCTATCGACTAGTACAAAAGTATTATTGAGGTACGAACCATATCGCCTTGAACACTCATTGATAATGGTTTAGGGAAACAACCTTGCAACAATTGAGATAGATTTATTGTAACTGAGATTGTAACAGCAATCTTATTTAAGCACATAAAAAAAACTGGTCACCTACTTACTGGCCTACTTAAGTAAGATCTAAGTCAATATTCCTCTCAACGTCTCAACAAGATTAAATATCGATATTTAGATGTTGGCATAGTAAACATTTTTGTGACCTATGTTATGTTTTGTTTTCTTTCTAGCTAAAACAAAACAACGTGAGTTATAATGTTCTCTGAACGTTGTGTTATATTAAGTTAATCATGACGTTGGTAACCTTTACCTATCCGTCATACATCACTGAACATCAAGTTAATTTAAGGCTTACAGCCGCCCGAAGGGTCATTGACACATTTAATTCAAATTCATTGATATTTAGCCTTCATTTCGCTATTTTCATTTTTGTTAGACTTTAAATGGTTCAATTCCCTAAATTTGTTTACTTGTATCTTTACTGACTTAAATAAATATAATAGGTACATACTCACTTTAAATAACAACGATAAAAAAAACTCATATCTCGCTCTGAAAATGTAAAAATCAAAATGGAAGCAAGAAAAATTGCAATTTAATGTAGATATTTTACTCAATTATGCCCCATAGAAAGTTGATTTCAACATTCCGATCAGTTTTCGATTTGTAGGATCTTGCCTTATTTACTTCATGTCGTGGTAGCCTAGCGGTTCAATGAAAGAAATTACACCACAAGTTTGCAGGTTCGAAACCAATACAGGCTTAATTATTTGACATAATAGAAAATCGTTGAAGGAAAAATCGTGAGGAAACCTAGGCCAAAAGTTTCTCGATAAATAGGCTATCTATCAGCAAATCGGAACACATTTCAAAACGGGCCAGTAGTTACTGAGATTAACGCGTTAAATCAAGCAAACTCTTCAGCTTTATAATATTTGTATTGATGAGCATTGTAACTGGTGGTCGTTACAGGAGCATTGCTGTCTACACAAAATTCCCTCCGGGATTCACTTTTGGCGTAGCAACAGCTGCCCACCAGATCGAGGGAGCATGGAACGTCAGTGGTGAGTTCGTTTCCTTGTTTAGATGTAAGCTAGCCTTATCGTTTTTAAGTGGTGTACTGATATCTTCTGCTAGGACTTGACAACTTGATACTTAATCAAATTTTATCTGCCTGAGAGATAGGATAAGAAATCTTAATTCTAGATCCTACACATAGAAGAATTTGCCTATTATTTTTTTTTGTTATATTTGGTAGATTTCAGAATAGGTCTGAAACAATTTGTAATTTGTGATAGGGGCGAAACTCTCCAGATTTTTTGCCGGGTTAGCTAGTTTTTTTACTAATAATTAGCTGACCCCGATCCATTTCATTGGATTCCCGATTCCATCGTAACGGAATAGACCGTAGCGGAACGTAGCGGAATAGACCATAAAAGAGATTATGATGATCATCTGTCTGATTTCAGTTGTGATTAATCTGATGATGTAGGTATAATAAGTATATCAAATTCGGAAACAAAAAAAAACATGTAAAATTAGCATTTTTTTAAATTGGCCGAAATTATTATTGAATGATTGACTAATTGACTATTATGAATATTATTATTGTGTAGAAAATATATTACACCATTGTTCTAATAAACTATTTTACACCTAAATTTTTAAACTTTAGATCCAAGAAAAAAAAAGTAGTATTCTTAAAACCCTTACCTCCAGCTTTTAGAAGACTGTTCAACACAAAAAAATCTAGTGTGCTTTTATTAGACCACACCACTGAAGTAAAACTTCTTTAGCTCATAGGCCTGTACTGTATCCTAAATATACGAAAAGTATATGAGAGGAAGAAAATGTGTGCTCGAACCTCTCTCTCTTGCCCCTACAGTAATATACACAACGTAATTCTCTATCATCACAAACTTAACTTTCTTCCTCTCAAGTTCCGTTTGCCTCACCTGATCACACTTTTCGTAACGCTCTCGTCACGCATTCACCAGCTTACTCCCCAAGTGAAGCGTGCTAAGCGCTGTTTGGTTTTTAGTCTTTTATTTAACCAATTAGTCGTAATCGAGTCGTAAGTTGATTTTACAACTGATTTTATCAGCATTCGAAAAAACGAGGACAATGTAATTTATTAACTACATTTTCCAGGAAAATCCGAAAATGTGTGGGATCGCCTCAGTCACTCGCGCCCCGAAATGATCGCGGACGGTACAAACGGAGACATCGCTTGCGAATCCTACTAC
The DNA here is from genome assembly GCA_950381575.1 of Plusia festucae. Lineage (NCBI taxonomy): Eukaryota > Metazoa > Arthropoda > Insecta > Lepidoptera > Noctuidae > Plusia > Plusia festucae. The sequence continues at coordinate 13,426,479 of OX494431.1, forward strand.
CGTCTGCATGAGGATATCGAAGAGCTGGTCTCACTTGGCGTCCACTTCTACCGGTTCTCACTGTCGTGGTCCCGTATCCTGCCTACTGGCCGCATTGATTACGTCAACCCTGACGGCATCCGATACTATAACGAACTTCTTGACGCTTTGGCCGAAAACAATATTGAGCCACTAGTAAGAATTCTTTAAGTATCATGAAAAATACAATTTTTTCATAGTTTAGGTGTCAGTCTTTAAATTTTTATTATTTATTTTAGGTAACCTTGTTCCACTGGGACTTACCTCAAACGCTCCAAGATCTGGGAGGCTGGGCTAACCCAAAGATGATCGACTACTTCCGTGACTACTCAGACTTATGCTTCAAAGAGTTCGGTGGTAAAATTAAATCTTGGATTACCTTCAACGAGCCCTATGAAATTTGCGAAGATGCCTACGGTGATGAAAAGAAAGCTCCAGCTATCGACAGCCACGGTGTAGGCAACTACTTGTGCAGTGACACCTTGTTGAAAGCTCACGCTGAGAGCTATCACTTATACAATGAAACTTACCGCCCCGTCCAAAACGGAAGAATCATGATCTCCATCAACTCTATCTGGTACGAGCCCAGCGACCCTGAAAATCCTGAACTTGTTGCTTTGGCTGAAGTAGCCAATCAGTTCAAAGTAAGAAAAAAAATATAGATATATAACCAGTGAAATAACTAATTTCTATATTACTCATTTATCATATAATTATATTTTCCACTTAGTTCGGATGGTTCGCGCACCCCATTTTCACCGTTGAAGGAGGCTACCCAGCTGTGATGATTGATAACATAGCCCGCCAGAGCGAAGCCGAGGGTTTAACGAAATCACGTCTTGAACAATTCGATGCTCACTGGATTCAGAGGATTAGAGGAACATCAGACTTCTTAGGTATCAACCACTACACCACTCATCTGATCACGGGAGCAGGTGTAGATCCTATTGCTAAGGCTCCTTCCTGGTTGAAAGACATCGGTGCAGTGACTACCATGGAAGTCGGTGGTGATTCCGCTTCCGAATGGCTTAGGGTAATTAATTTTTTGAATAAGCATTATAGTGATCTGAACGCTTACAGTTAAATCAGGTATGACTAATAATCTTCAATGTTTAGGTGGTCCCGACCGGTTTCGCTAACTTGCTCCGTTGGTGCAAGATCTCATACAACGATCCCCCTATTTACATCACTGAAAACGGATTTTCTGACCGCGGTGAATTGGAAGATTATGGTCGCATCAAATACTTCAATGTAAGTTATACGTTTGACCTCCTTATTGTATAAAAAATATACATTATGGAATTCCATATGTTTATATGCTGCTTTAGACAGTTTTTATAGGTGCTTTGCAATTAATTTTATATTATTTTGTTTGTAGGACTATCTGTCTGAAATCCTAAACGTGATCAACGATGACAAAGTCAATGTACTTGGCTACACCGCCTGGACCCTTATGGACAACTTCGAATGGAGGGCTGGCTTCTCGTAAGTTTAGAACACTGACTTTTCCTAATTATAGTAATACAATACAAGCGTAAACAATGAGAGAATATGTTCATTTATATGGAAATAACTGTGCTTTTTAAGACTTCATCCAACAGAACAAGAGTGCAATGCGGGCTATAGTCGAAAAAGTATACCGTCATAGTTGCAGACTTGAAGCGGCGTCCGGTAAAATTGATGGTGTATACCCTTACACCATCAATTTTACCGGACGCCGCTTCTACAAGTAGACCTGTCATGCACACCCGTGCATGACAGGTCAGAGGTCTACTTGTAGCAATAAATGGATGCGCTGCAAACTGGACGCCGCGCGCCGCCTCAAGGCCGCTGAATTATCGACGGTAAACTTGTTCGTGTATGGCCGGTATAACACACTAGCGGCCACTTTTGTTATACTGGTGGTACAATGTCTCAACAGGACGTTGTGTCGCTGCTACTAGCGCAGACAGGTTAGCAATTTGACGACCGCTGTGTACCTCCTTCTGTTTGATGAAGCCTTTAGTAACATAAAGTTTGAGTAAGCTTAGTGGAGCAGCAAATAAAATTTGTAATTGTATAACAGCGAGCGTTTCGGGTTCTACTACGTGAACATCACGGACCCCGCGCGGCCGCGCACGCCCAAGCTGTCTGTGGAGTACTACCGTGAACTGATCGAAAACCACGAGCTGCCGCAGTCCGATCGCTATAAGGATCCCATTGTAAGGGCCACAAACCACTGTTGACTTCCAATTCTCTACTTCTCTTTACTTAACCATCTTTTAAACGCAGACCAAACACCGCCTATACAGAGCCACGTGCTCTTATAATGGGATAGCAAAAATTATTTAATCATTTAATTCAACGAAGTAGGCACGGCACGCTCCTGCATCCAACGCTTTTGATAATTGACGACGCATCGCTTATCAGGCCAGTAGGGGAGGATAGGGAAGCAACCCTCCGGAGACGAACAGTGGATGCCCGAGCGATCTCACGACTAGGCAAAGACGGGACCGGGGTATTATTAATCGGTTAAAGTCTCACAAATCCTCTGGGTTGAAAGCATTGGCTTTTCTCTGGCATAGTGGGGCAATGCCGGACCTTAAAATATCCAGAGCACTTCTTAAGATAAGTCCATCGACTATAATAATAATTAAACCAGTAATAAGTTCAAAATCCGTCTCCATTTTTCCAGATAACCGGCGACGTAATGAACTTAAGATCTTCTGTGCATAAATAAAAGCTAAATGACAACTCTTCATTTTTTTTATTCATATCTTCCTCGTGGAACAAGAATGGAAGGCAATATTTTAACCAAAAGCTGAATAGAAGCCGAAGAGTTTCACTCCGCAACTTACGTATGTTTGGTCGGCGCGCCTGCCGGGCAGGCGAATGCCAGTAGATAGTCATAAAGTAGCTTGCCGTAGTTTTAATATAACTATATTATTTATCGTTTAAGCTTCAAGTCTACAACCCTAACGTAAGAAGCTAGTCCAGACAAAAACAAAGTTACTTGTAAGAAGAGAAAGGAATGTTTTGGTAAACATCGCGTTAGGCATTAAGCGCATATGCGAATTAAATTCAAATTTATTACGTCGCTTCTAGAGTCGCCGTATACTAATTTCGCAAAATGAACATTCTGTACGTAGTACCTACTGTTAATTATTGTGATTGAACTAACATTTCTACCGGAATTCATCTTCGGAAAAAATATCCAATGTATCCTTTTCGCGTACAACCAACCTGTAATCAGGGAATTAATTCAATAATGATCAAAAATATTTTAATTCCTGTCCCAAACCAGCATAATAAATGTACGATTAAAATGAATCCAACGAAAAATCAAGTTACTTTTTTAATTGCGCCCATACTTATCTTAAATTCAGTTTTTGCTACGGCCCTGACGTCTTAGATTCGATTCTGTTAGGTATTTGGTCTGTGCTTTGAAATTTAAAATTATAAATCGCGCTTTTATCTCCTACAAATAAGTGCATGGAAGAACCCAAAACTTTTTATATGGCAATGGTTATGGATAATGGTGGTCAGTTTTTTAGGCTAAAATTGTAAATATTTGTATTCGTCTGCGTGAACTTTTTCAAAGCTATATTGTTAATATGTATGATTTTTCCTCCAAAACCTTTTCAGCACTAAGGTACGTCACAAACCTAATCGGTTAAAAAAATATATAAGTAGGTATACAGATCAGTATCTGATATACCCGAATACTAAAACTCAAATTAAATTCAACACGTTCTTAAATGTCTATCTGTCGATACTTTACATGATAATGTGACAGTGACAACATAGACTTTACTGTGGCTTTTAACTGATTGACTTTTCAGTATTCGGTCAATCAATTCTATAGTTGAACCTAAGTAAAAATACCACTTAAGATTATCTCAAAACACAAGACGACTCTTCATTATAGAGGGTTATGCTTTTTGTCTTTCAAGAGCAAACCAGTAGAGCAGTAGTAGTTCCATTGTTGTTTGCCTACACAGATAGCAGAGTTGTATAGGTCACCACGCTAATTACCACTGTGCACGACGTGCTGCGGGTTCGATCCCTGCATGGGACAAGCATCTGTGTGATCCACTAATGCTTGTTTTAAGTCTATGTTCTATCACAGGTTCTATGTTGTTCGTTGTGTGGGTGTCGCGAGGGTTTCACAAACATTCAAATCACATTTGTGAAAACCCCGCGACACAAGGATTGAATTCCTTAGTGCGGGCGTCGTTTATAAAAATAGAAAAAGTTTTTTCGGCACCGCAGTCACATTAGCTGTCATCGAAAATACTAGGTACTAAAATTATGATATTCTAATAGTAAATCTCATTCCTTTAGTGCAAGGTAGACGACGTTTGCTACTGGAAATAATGACTGGAGGGTTAGTTAATTTTAAGATTTTTAAAAAACTAACATTATCATTGATAATTGGAAACTAGTCAGTTTATTACTTAAAACATCTCGACAAACTACTTTTAGGTGAGATCAGGTGGGGTAAGAGGGACTGTCGTTTAAAATAGAAAACCAAAGACCCATGGTAATTACTATGTTGGTTATAGGTGTAGGGGTGTTAGAATTTAAATTATGGTTTGGAATATGGAAATCCCATAGGTAAATTCAGTAACAATAAGCCAATACATTATTTTTTAAATAAATGATGTTACTCTTGCCCCATCTGTCCCTATACAAACTCTTTTATTAAATGTAAACTAAAACAAACACTGTATAATTTCATTATCAACTTCTAATCATCCATATCTGTTAAAAAATCATTAATGTATATTCTGTAGTTTCTTTTTTAATTTAATTTGCAGTATTAATTTCTGCAGATCTTGATGTATCTAAGCAAACATAGAGTCGAATTCATCACTGTCCATTTAATTGGATTGTCATATAGTAACTTTATTTCATTAAATCAATAGATATTATAAGGAATAACCATAGGTTGAACTTTCCCATTTGCAGATATTTATAGATTCATAATTAATTGTTGTAGATAAGTGATGAAATCGGCTCATAAACTAACATGTTACGTTAATCGCTAAGTGCTTGAACTATCACCTTCCTATCTGACTGTCTGGTCTATAGTCTGCGGGCATCGGTTCATTTATATCCACATAACGCATACTACACACTGACCCTACTAATATTTGCCCGCGTTTTGACAGGTGCGAAATCTGTGAAGGCACTGTGATGGATGAAGCATGGTAACACCGATTGTTGTACATAATAGAATGGGACATGCTTGAGTTGCTTATTATAGTTAAGAAATAAAGCATATAAATAATACTAAGCTGTTTTTTTTTTCTTTTTCCTACAGAAAAGAACAACCAGGAATGAATTGTAATTCGTCAGAATTAAAAATATTAATGTTATTTTTAAGGGAAGTGAAATATATAATAGGTATTAAAACAAATATTTATTTAATTCATATAAGAATATCGAATTATTTACAATGAAATTATAGTAAATTAATAAGTTTGACACGTAATTTCATTGTTATAACATTGATACACGTAGTTACATACACTACATAGAAAACTTGCATCTGTTATCAGACTGAAAAGATATGTTTCTCATAAAGGCTATACTTAAGAAATAATTGATTACAGTTTACACTTGAGATATTGTTCAGGATATTATTCGGGAGCAAGTGGCAGGCAAGGTGCTCGAGCGAGCTGTTGCAACATGGAATGTACTCTAGGAACGACTCATCGACCGCGGGTCACTCCTCTCCGACTTCACACTAGGGGAGGGAAACGAGTGGGAATAATGAACCGAACAATATGAGAAGCATCCAAACTTACGGACTCTTACAATTAATACACGACAAATACAAATATAAAGTATACAACAAATGGATCTACAGAATACAAAATTATATGTATCATCAACCCAGCACCGTTACGCCTAATTACAATAGTTACACAGATGCTATCTATTGCTATTCGTCATGAAGATTACATTCAAGTCTTATAAGAATAATAGTACTTTTACTAATATGGCAAAGTTTTCAATGTAGCATTTGATAATAAAGGCCTAATTCCATTATCATAATTATTCAATCAAGCTAGCTGAATTCAATACACTCATACAAAAATTCTAAAGACTAGGTGGGCTTACAAAATTTTGAAACGTTTTGATTTGTTGATAATGTGATTGGTGATTGAATGAATTGTATATTAGACATAATGAAGTAATACTAGTAATGTAACAGTAGACATCGAACATAGATCTCGCATATCATAGTCGGCACCGATTGCAGTCTGCTTGCTGAAGCAGATCTGTGTTATTTCAATATTTATTTAACGCTACAAAATTTTATCAGACATCAATAAGTTTCGAGTAAGGCACTTAGAGGCAAAATTTCGAGCTCCAATTACTCCCTAAAATTAGCTAGCTAGCTGCACCCATACATTTGAATATTGCTTAGGTAGTCACATTGTTCACTTACAACCCAACGATCTAATAAGTAAACATAATAGTTGCCAACATAATTACCTACATCTGATTAACTATTAAAACTTAACTATTCATAATCTCGAAAATTCACAAGGACGGTGTAAGTTGACAAACAACGTTCTACAAGTACATAAGTAGTTTATTTCTGTCAAATCACTATTACATCAATAGTTCGACAATGGAAAATTGTAAAAATATCTCAACATTATCTAAATTATTACAACAATAAATATTATAATTTTATCAAGGCACAATAAGGCACTGTTACATCAAGATGTTATCACAATCTTAATTTTAAAATATATCATAAAATATTGTTTGTTTATACCGAATACGATTTCCGATAGTCTCTATAAAAAGAATATGGGAAACCTAGTTCACGAATGATTGCGTTGCAACGCAACTACTTTCTGCTACGAAAGAAGGCGTGCAGCCACCGCGCCCCGCCCCGCCCCCCTCTCCCCGCCGCCCTCGCCCGCGGGAGCCGAGCTCCACTGTCCGCGATACTTGCCGATTGATTCCGTAGCTCATCTCATTCCTAAACTGGTTGAAAATATCCAAATCTGAGCACCAAAGCATATTGCTCATATAACAGACGAGAGAATTACTACTTTCTTACATTTTAGTTAAATGTGAAAACACAATTCGTTTTCAATACTTATGACGCCAAGTAATAATTCAGGAATAACGATGAGTATGTGTCATTAACTCAGACATACATAGAGTCCACACATTTATAACCACAACGAAGTTGAAACATTTATTATACTCACACAATTTCGTATTCCTATCTCATTCAAATAAATGCAGAGACAGAAATAAAATCAATTCTGCAGAAAAAGCGAGCAGATATTGTATAGAAATGTGAAACCGATGCGGAAAGCTTTTCAAGGGACCTTGGAACAGAAAAACAATGTTACAGACTGACTTACCAAGGAGAGCCAAGTGACTTGTCCACATCGGTTTAACTGTTCTCATGGTAGCCATCGTAAAGTATCTAACTATCTTAATTCATAAGCACACAATACGTCACATGAAATCCCACATCAGTCATTACACGTTATGCTATCAATTGTCATTTTCAAAGTGAAATTTACACCATCGTTACCGTTTTGTCACCGACACTGTTATAGCGGTCGACATTATATAAGCGGTAAGTACGCTAAATTAAACATATTATAATACCTAATTTGAAAGTTTGTAGGTGTAAGCGGGAGATGCCGCTTACAGCCATGTCAGAACGTTGTCCGGCTTGCTCGGCGTCGAGTTGATGAGCGATTGCACGTCGTCCAGGAGTATGTCGTTTGTAAACTCGTTTAACTGAAAAGAGTACAATAATTCTGTTATAAAACGTTCCAATAGCCAACGCAAACTATCTAAATAAAGATTAAATTATATCGTTTATAGCACAATACCAATCGGCAAAGCAAAATATAGCATCAGCCAAAGGGGATCATTTTCTAAGTCCAAATAGAACATAACGGGCCTGTTGGTCTAGTGGTTAGTGACCCTGACTGCTAAGCCGGAGGTCGTGGGTTCGATTCCCACCCAGGACAAATCTTTGTGTGATGAGCACGATCATTTGTTCTGTGTCTGGGTGTTATTTATCTATAATATGTATGTATTTAGAAATATATAAGTATGTTTATCAGTTGTCTGGTTACCATAGTACAGGCTCTGCCTAGTTTGGGATCAGATGACCGTGTGTGAGATTGTCCCAAGATATTTATATTATAACGCAGCTTAACGCAGATATTTTAAGAATACCGGGTCCGCTAAACTTTTTGTATTCTGAGAGTTATCGGGTAGTGTTAGTATATGCCATTAATTAAAAGACTTTGGTGTCGTAAGTCGAAAGAGATAACACCTCACTTAACCCTACACGTAAGAGCACGTTTACTGCTTGGACTTCTGAATAATGCCCAAGAGGAACTGTAAGTGGTTTTTCGTGTAAATATTGTTAGAAGTTCAGAGGACAAGTTAGTGTCTAATTGCAGCAAAAGACGAAACAATAATTTATGTGGGAGCAACAACTTTGGGGAGTGTCCCGTCCTTGCAATTAAACGAGATTAGTGAAATACCTGTAAAGAAGGTACCAGGTCGTCAGTAGAGTCGAGGTTGTCGGCGAGCGCCATGTCGGTGGAGTCGAGGTTGGCGCCGGCCTCGCTGGTGCAGTCCATGCGGTCGTCCATGCCGGCCAGGAAGCCCTCGGGCGTGTGAGGCATGGAGTACGAGTGCGCCACGCCCATGCCCAGCCCGCTGTCTGCCGACTCCTGCCGCTGGTGCTCCGACAGCCCCGACAGGAACGGGTCCAGCGGCTGCTCCGTGCTCGCTCCCGTTGTGTTCGCCAGCGACGACACGATCAACGACGCTTGCCGAGACATTATAAGCTCTTGCTGGAAATTTTAATTTACTAAAGTTAACACAAGTCATGTTTATTGCAGCTGAATGCCTTGCACGCCAAAATTAAAACCGTAGGTATCATCGGTTTTTTGTTTAAACACAAATCAAAGCTTTACTACTTGGTGATCATCAGAAAGATTAAGTTTATATAATCTAGGTCTAGTTACAAGTTAACTTCAAAACTTCATGGAAGTAACGATAAATGTAAGAGTCACTTTTCCAAATTATGTCCACTTTATATTTGCCCAGTCATAAAAGTCTATTACACGGATAAGGTTATCTTAAATGTGAGGTTCGTATAGCATTTAAATATTTTCACATAAGTTTCTTTGTGTTCACCTGGATTCTGATCTCCTGCTGGCGTTGCTTAAGGCGCTCTCGTTCCATCTGGAGCGACTGGAGCCGCAGCTTCTGCTGGCAGGCCTGGAGGGACGCGTTGGCCCAGACTCCTTCCGGGCCCGTGCCGCCCGCCGCCGGGGTGCGCTGCAAGTGTTGCGCTGGAAACACAAAGTACACATCACAAACTGGTTCACACTGTTCCACTTCCTTATTCAATAACGCTTTAGTAAAAGTGCGTGCGTTCATGACATTATCGTATAAATAAATAATTGTATAATCATACGACGTAATTAAGCGTTGGTGACATTCACTTTACATGTTGTATACTTACGTATCCTTGGATCGAACCAGGATGTGGTGCGAGCGGCATGATTTATAAAGTAGATTTCTCCTTCCGCCGTCGCGGCCTGCTCCCAACCCTCCGGCAGGGGCCCTAGTGGATCCGTCGTTGTGTTACTACTTGTACTCTTCGCTGCTGAAATCAATCAAACGTACGTAATCAGTACCTTTGAAAAGTTACACTTGTCATTTGTAGGAAAACAACTAATGATTCTCTCAACAGCGACTAGTTGCAAGCCAGCACATTATGAACTAAGACGTACGCACACGTGATCGAGAATCAGGTGGACAACAGGAAGGTCGTCGAGAGCTCGTTCCAAGAAACAACGGCGCCAGACGAGCGCGAGCTACCCAGCGCTTGGCACCCGCATCCCAAAATGATTCACGGCGCGCGCGCACTGTCGCGTACGGAGCGCCCGCGCTCACTCACGCTTTGTATACGCGCAGCGCAACAAACAACTGATCATTCATAAACAATTCGCAGATACACAGATACGCAGGCGGCTAATTGATCGCCAATATCATCGCTATTAACGTTGCTCAATTCTAATTGCATAATTACACTCATTACGTGCTTTACAATTCATCTTCCTACTCGGCATAATATTGTAAAATATGACAAAATAATTTGTTAAGATTGCCAGATTTATAATTTCGTTACGTGTTATGGTGCTATGTGTGTAAAAAAGCCATTTTTAGTCATTCTGAAGGCATGAGATCGGATGACAGAGAGTTTACAAAATGCAATCAGAAACTAACTGCCAAGTATGCAAATTAGGGCAATATTTCTAACCAAATCTCTTATTAGTCACCTATAATAATAAGTACTTATTATTATGCACCTACTCGAAAGGTGATTAATTTTAGATAACAACAAGGCGGGCTGAATCACTTGTTCTGTAAGAATTGATGTTGGTAAAAATAAACAAAGTATATTTAAAGGCAACTGGTAACTTCTATGACCGTAATAAAAACAATGCACTTTATCACAGCTGCAATCTAGATAATTTCTTTATTAACTATGTTGCCTTTGTGCGGCCCGTGCAGTGTAATTACACATTATTTACAATCATCATTACTCAACAGTCGACAGAGCCGGAGTTCGGCGACTAACCACGGTATTACGTTAGCATTACGTTGTGGCCGCCTACCGCCTTGTACCTCTACCCACAGCCAGATTACAAACATGAAACAGGGTGAGTAATTATAGCTTTCCGAACACTTCAATGTTTAAACTACACCAGAATAAATCAGGTCAACATTGTCTTATAACTTTTAAGAAACCTATCATACTCTTGATAGATGATGTATAAAAACATATAAACGGTTATGCGTTATGTGAAAAGTATTCAGTGTTCAAGTTATGTTATCGCGGCGAGAGATTAAGGAGGAACGCGTTCTGAAAACACAATTATTTGTATTGTCATCTGATCTACATAGGTGTTTGTAGTGCGGTGAAGATAAAGTTAGATGTAACAGTGTCACTTGCCGTGAAGTGGCGCCAGGCACGGCGCGGCGCGGGCGCACAGCCGCTGAACGTGATCAGATATGTGAATAGGTCACGTACCAACAAAACTATCATAATTTTAAAAATTTACACACAAAGGTAAGCACGTGCACTAAAACTCACGTCACCGTGGCACCTAACATAAATATTTTGTTTATGACACAATCAAAATAAGGGTGAAGTATTTGTTTCTGAATATTTATAATTTGTGTTCAGTATACAAAGGTTCATGAATAATGGCAAGTATTGAGATGTAGTAGGCCGCGAGTAAATGTAGAGTAAGGCGGATGTGTCGCAAGGCGCTGAAAGGCGCGGGCGCCATGGCCGGCGCGGCGGCGGCGGCGGCGCGGGCGTCGCGACGTGGAGCGGGCGCCGCGCCGGGACACCGATGTATTTTCCGAACACCTTTCAACGCTCGTCTCGCATCGACCGACGGAAACAACGCGTTAATTCCCGTCATAAAATCAGTTTTAGAATTCGGGTTATTTACTTGTTTTTATTTTAGTTCCATGATAATTTTAAACATGCCAACTGTGGCCAATTAGATCACGTGAAAACTGAATCCAGATTTAAAAAACAAGGATCCAGCTTTGTACCCTGACTTCTACACGTGCTTAGTACTTTACCTAGACATCTATTCGATACACTAACTAAACAGTCCTTTCTAACTCAGTTGTTATTACCTATTAATTTTATGGAAGTCAATGGTCTCTCCATTTCTATCTTTCCTACAATAAACTTCTGCATTTTAATTAGCCATATACCTATTTAGAGAGTCGGTTAAATCGACGCCTAAATAAATTATCAAGAACAGGAACCTTAACATGAGTTAGCAATAACCAAGTCTGATAATAAATTGTATTAGTCATTTCTACTGTACCTTTAAGTAAGATTTAAATATCTATGTAAATACCACTACTTACTTACTTATAATACTACTTTTCGGTAAGCAACACGTAATCTATAAATAACAACCAAATCTAAAAAAAAAACTTATAATTTATGAACTAATTATAAGCACGCAAAACAAACAAAAAATGTTATGAAAATACTCACTGCTCTATCTTACAACTTTTAGATTAATCCACGCTTGGTATGGAAGCACACTGAATATTGTGAATATCCTTAAGCCTATCAGTAGTTTATTAATATGTTCTATATTATGGAAATACCATGGACGTCATAACTCCATAAAACATACCGTTGGGTTACCTAGATAGTATTTTAATTGCATTAACGTAATTTTAGTCGCATTCGCGTAATTAATTAGATTAAAATTATTGTTTTGTTGCCTGCAACATTATTAATTCTCTGAAAATTAGTGGGAACTGGCGGTTTTTCCTCATCACTGAATTATGTTGCAACTTCAGATTAGAAAAATAATGTGTATGTTATGATTTTAAGTCAAGTTAATAAAAACAACTGCTTCTTATTATATTGACCTGAAACCTTTTGGGATAAACTTTTAACGTAACTCTTGCTAAACTTCTCCCAATGAGCATTAATAATATCTTTATTAGGTACTAGCTGTTTCCCGCAGCTCCGCCCGCGGTCTAAATTTTTTTTATGTTATTGAGAATTTTCTTTACTATAAACCTCACTGAGCCCGAGACCTTTCCAACGAATGCAAAACCGTGGAAATCGGTTCGTGCGTTCTGGAGTTATAGCGTCAGGAAGGAAAACCCGACTTATTTTTATATAGTAGATAGGTAATTAATAACTCTGCCATAATATATTTTAAATAGGGTATAAAAATAAAACTTTCTGAATTTCCTTTTTCTCGTCAAGCATGCCAGGAAAATGAAAACATTGTCAACTGAAGTCATTATCGGAAAATCGTTGAGATTTTTTTATACAAAGTCCTGGCAACATTAATGACTTGAGTAATAACTTTTTCTTTTATCCTAAAAAGTGTGTTGATTGTCAAAGAAAATAGAGTTTCATAACTATCGCGCTGATGTGTACTGATTACAATTGCATCGGAACAACTCGGAGCATCAACGTTAAATACATTGCTATAGTCGAGCCGACTCGAGTGCCTAACAAAAAGTGGTACAATAAGATCAAAAAGAGCTAATTATTCTGCTTTATAAAGTATTTATAGGCCTTATTGTCATTTATTTTTTATTGGCATTGTAATAGTGGATACGTCTATTCAGTTACACTGTTCTGACAGTCTATATTTAGATTAGACAATAAAATAAAAGTATGCTATATTGGTGTAAAAGATAGTTGGTATACATAATATAAGATTCCTTATGTTTTTCTTACTATTTTCTTTTTCTTATTTTGTTCTTTCTATTAATATCTTTATCAAAACTGACGCGTTCAAAACTACGGGTCCTTGGTTAATTTCAAAGATGTTAGTCAGTTTCCTCGTAACATTCACACAAATAACTGTGATTTTATTCTAAACTATTTTTATGAATATTATATTTTTCTTAAATCTATTTGCTAACATGATGAGAAATCATTAGAAGTTTAGCTTTCAAAGTGACAGTGAAAATGGATTTTTATAAGCGAAAGGTGCTGATGATTTGTTGCAAAAACGTCAAAGTCCAGAGCGTGTTAGTATGAGTGCAAGATGATGATATATGAACCTGGTGCGGGTGTGTTGGGGATGGTCTGCGGCGAGGCTGCCTGCGTCAGCAGCGCGTCGCTGCTCTGGTGCTGCACGCTGCCGGCCACCGACTGCGCCGCGAGCGTCTTGCGAGGGTCGTCCCATGTCGTCGTCTTTGTTATGTGACTGGAAACAAACACATAAACCGTTAACATCTTCACAAACATTCATAGACGTTAAAAACTAGATTACAAGAAATATAACAATATTCCATTTAAAATTATTGATAAAGAATCACATATCTGAACAAAGGCATTACTTGTAAAGAGTAGTATTCATTATAAACCCGTTAGCAACATCGGCATCGTGTGAGCCAAATCTTCCCACTTAGCGGTCGATGTGACCAATTTGTAGACAAAACCGGACACGCGGTGTGTGCGAGTGCGACCCAGTCAATAGCCACCGCCATGATGAATGACTCTTTTACTTTCTTTACACTGAAAGTAGGCAGTCATCACATTCGTGCTCGCGGCTCCGATCATAATTTCGGCGACGGCCACATTTCGCAAAGTGGTTTCAATATTTTTTCTGCCCAGATAACATACATTATACTGAATATTAACACTTGAATTCGCATTTTGCCGACCAAGATAAAAAGTTAGTGCATTGGAAAGCGGATAGGGGCATTACCACGACCAATCGATTTGCACGGAACGGTAATGAACTTGGGCTCGCTATCAGCTGTTGGCGATGTCACGCCAAGCACCTGTAGTGCTCATGGCACGCTGCGCACCTGCAATGCTACTTATCAACTGCGTTTAATTCCTCATTACCACAAAACGATGTGTAACCTTTATGGCTATGTCAGGTGGCCAATTGTAACACCCGATAATCGTACTTAATTTTACACACGAAGATAAATAAAGGATGCAACCTAATTATGCCTTTTTAAGAGAGTCGTACGATGTTACTCTTACAAAAATATAGCTCGATTAGACTTTGATCTTCGGTAGAAGAAATACAGCATTTATTGAGAAGTAATACAGAAATGTATGTGCCTTAAGGTAAATTGACATAATTATATAACTACCTATGTCTTATCGTACATATTCATAAGTAGCAGTTCGTTTTGTTATAGAAAAGCAGTAATAATTGTTGTCACAGTTTACTCGACTGGCTATTACGTAACTCGTGGTTTATTTTACTTCAATAGGTGATATTATCCTATGCCTAGTTAATTAGATATACTTAGGTAAAGCCATTGTTTTCATTCTCCTCGTGTAAGAATATTTTGATTAGTGTATAAATACTATCTTGTAGATACCCGGTCCTAAAAAAACCGGCCAAGTGCGAGTCAGACTCGCGCACCGAGGGTTCCGTACAAACCTGTAGGTATATAAGTAAAAGTTATGGTATTTTTATTGCTAAATCCATAACATAACAATGTTTATTTTTTTTTGTTAATCGCATAACAACGTTTGCTGGGTCAGCAAGTCTAATATATAAAATTCTCGTGTTGCGGTGTTTGTTTCCAAACTCCTCCGAAACGGCTGAACCGATTTGCATGAAATTTTGTGTGCATATCGGGTAGGTCTGAGAATCGGCCAACATCTGTTTTTTTTTTTAATCGCTGAACAACGTTTGCTGGGTCAGCTAGTAAGTTTATGATTATTAAAAAAAATATACTATGTGATGTAACTAAAAATTTAAGATTTTCGGAATTTTTCCTATATGTGTACTTTATAACGTTGCTTCATGCCAAATTTCAAGATTCCAGGTCGTCTGCAAGTATCCTTTAGGTTTTGATTCCCTTGCGAGTAGTTGCGAGTTTCAAAATATGCGGCTTTAATTGCTGTATCTTTTGATTGCGTTGACGTAGAAGTTTGATTTTGTTACAGCTTAAAGATATTATAGACTCGAGTATTTGTTAAGAATTTCAATATAATACCACTACGCGTTCATGAGTAAAGGGGTAATAAGTTTAAAATTATTAAAAATATTTTTATTATATGATGTAACTAAAAATTTATGCTTTTCGCAATTTTTCCTTTATCTGTGTTATAAGACGT
Source organism: Plusia festucae (assembly GCA_950381575.1). Classification (NCBI taxonomy): domain Eukaryota; kingdom Metazoa; phylum Arthropoda; class Insecta; order Lepidoptera; family Noctuidae; genus Plusia; species Plusia festucae. The sequence continues at coordinate 13,442,161 of OX494431.1, forward strand.
TGCTTCGTACCAAATTTCAAGATTCTGAGTTCACGGGAAGTACCCTGTAGGTTTTGATTCCCTTGCGAGTAGTGGCGAGTTTCAAAATATGCGGTTTTAATTCCTGTTTCTTTTGATTGCGTTGACATAGAAGTTTGATTTTGTTACAGCTTAAAGGTATTATAGATTTGAGTATTTGATATGAATTTCAATATAATACCACTACGCGTTCATGAGGAAAGGGGTAGTAAGTTTAAAATTATTAAAAATATTTTTATTATATGATATAACTAAAAATGTATACTTTTCGCAATTTTTCCTATATCTCTGCTATAAGACGTTGCTTCATACCAAATTTCAAGATTCTGAGTTCACGGGAAGTACCCTGTAGGTTTTGATTCCCTTGCGAGTGTCGAAAATTTGCGGCATAAACGGGAGTATCTTTTGATCGCGTTGACTTAGAAGTTTGATTTTTTCACAGCTCCAAGAGACCATAGACTTGAGTATTTGATATGAATTTCAGCTTGATACCTCCACGCGTTCCTGAGAAAAAAGGTCTTGACAGACAGACAGACAGACGGACAACAAAGTGATCCTATAAGGGTTCCGTTTTTACCTTTTGAGGTACGGAACCCTAAAAACAACGTTCACGTTTTAATTTCATATACACTAATATTTTAAAGCTGATAAGTTTGTCTGGTTGTTTGGACGCTATTATTTCAGGCACTACTAGTCCGATTTAAAAAATAATTTCAGTTTCACATAGCCTATTTATCGAGGAATGCTGTAAGACAGCAAGCGAGCAAAAGCTAGTTGGTAAATAATATTTATTACCTACTTGAATACAATTTTTTGCCTAAGTCAAGGTCTCTATCTCGTGGCATCATTTTGGCCCTTCTATTTATTATTATTCGATTATTCCTAAAAACTTCCGAGGTTTACCTATATTTTGAAAAAGAAAATACTTTTAGGCTTCTTTAATATGTCAATTATATAGTTATTATATGTTAATAAAAAACAGTAACTGAACATAGTTATCTACTATATAAAAATAAGTCGGGTTTTCCTTCCTGACGCTATAACTCCAGATCGCACGAACCGATTTCCACGGTTTTGCATTCGTTGGAAAGGTCTCGGGCTCCGTGAGGTTTATAGTAAAGAAAATTCAGTAAATTCAATAAATTAAACGAGAAAATCACTAAAGGAAAATATCGCGATTATTGACATTAAAAACGAATAAACAATGCGGTAACCTTGGTAACCTCGGTAAAATTGGTAAGTAGGTAGTTGCCATGACGACCAAATTTCGTTATTTTTAGTACGATATGGATTTACTATCCTCCAGATCCTCCTCCATAGAGGTTATCAATTAAATAAACAAGGTTGTCATAACTCCTTGCAATGATATTAAAACTGTTTTCTTTTTTAAATATCAGGCTCGCAGGGGCTCGCAGACTTTTATGTTTTTTTTTGTTTGTCTATTTGGTAAGTCTGAGAGTCGGTCGTAGGTTATAATTATGATAAACAGGATGGATTTTTTATTGCCACCAGAAAGAAAGAGAGAAAGTACTCTAAATACATAGCAAATTAGACTCAAATTATTTTTGAAAAGAAATAAAGCTGCATTAAATAGATGTTTAAAAATACGCTTTGCGGACCGGGAATCGAATGGGCTAAAATTCGAAAAAATAGCACTCTACTTTTTGGCATCAATAATAATCTATACAATAAAACAGTAAAAAAAACTGTGTCTATAGGTACATTGAAAATATATAAAAAAGAATTGAGAGGGGTTTACAAACAGTTATAGATAACGAATCCAAAAAAATAATTCTGTCTGTTTGTCTGTTTGTCTGTATTTCTGTTTGTCTGTTTATCTGTATTTCTGTTTGTCTGTTTGTTTGTACACGCTAATCTTCGGAACTACTGGACGGATTTGAATGATTTTTTTTGTTGTATAGGTATTAAGTCTGGGTAACATATAAGCTATAATTTATCTTGGAAATTTGAACACCTCATGCAGAACCGCAACAGACCAGCTAAACTATAAGAGATACAAAATAGTACCATAGCAAAAATTGTTCCACGTGCTGAGCATTTTCTGCTGAGAGAATAAATTTGAAGATCTGGGATACCTGATGTGGAACTCCAAGAGCCCAGCTACAGTATATATAACACATATAGGAATGGCGTCTTAGCAAGAGTTGTTCAGCCTGATGAGCACTCTCTGTTGACGTATAAAAATTGAAGATCTGGAACACCTGTTGTCGAACTCCAAGAGCCCGGTTACACCATAACACATATATAGGAATGACGTCTTAGCAAAAGTTGTACGGTCTGATGGGCATTCTCTGTTGACTTATAAAAATCGAAGATTTGAAACATCTGACTTGGAAATCAAAGCTATCACTAATTTCACTGTATAATTATAAAATAACATAACCTTTAGGACTGATTTTCGATGACGATGGTACCTATGTATATCATTTATAATTTGACTCTACTGGCCAAAACTCCAAATTTTTTTAATTTTTTTTTTATCGAATATATATGCTTTCGGGCTTATATGTTATTTGAGCGTTTAATTTACTTTGCAGTCACTTAGATTTTAATTGATCAGGTATCTTCACAATAAAACTATAACCTTGATGAATGAGGTCAAATCTTTCCCAATGTTCCAAAGGAGCTAAAAGATTGAGGATCATAAGATCCCAAGAATCTACCGAAGAGCGTCAGCTTCGGATCGCGAAGCACGCCTGCATTCTCATCGTATTTACGCATATCTACCATCCACGTCTCTAGAAACCAGTGAAGAATATGATGCGCGACTGACCGCTGATCGTGAGGAAAAGTTCTGATGGGCATTTCCTGCTATCTTACAAAAATGAAAGATCTGGAGGGTCCCAAATTGTCTCGCGCATCATGTTGTTTTCCCGCCCCCGGGCGGGAATTTGACATCAGACGTTTCAGATCTTTTATTTTGACGACCCTGTTGTCGCTGGCATAAGCAACAGGATCCGCGTACGAAGTCGCGGGCAGAAGCTAGTCTACTTTATAAAAATAAGTCGGGTTTTCCTTCCTGACGCTATAACTCCAGAACGCACGAACCGATTTCCAAGGTTTTGCATTCGTTGGAAAGGTCTCGGGCTCCGTTAGGTTTATAGATAAGAAAATTCAGGAAAAAATTTAAAGAAAAAAAACAGGAAGGGAAAATCATTTTTCACATACAGCGCCAGGTACTACAACAGCACCAGTACGTGGTGTGTGAATATCCCTATGAAAATAAGTACACTAAATGAACACGTATTTTAGCAATTTTGAAAACCTCTCCCGAGTAAAATAGGGGTTGCAAGGTATTTATTATTAAAGATAGGGACATGAATTTTCTTATACGTGCTTCTGGTTTGATACAAATAAACACATATTTCAGCAATTTTGATAATCTATATCCTCAAGAGGGTGAAATAGGGGTTGGAAGTTTTTAGATGAATTGTGTCAATTTCAAAGATAGACACATGATCTATACTAATATTACAAAGCTGAAGAGTTTATTCGTTTGTTTGTTTGAACGCGCTAATCTCAGGAACTACAGGACCGATTAAAAATTATTTCATTGTTACACAGCCCACTTATTGAGGAAGGCTATACGTTACTTTTCTTAGGAAAATCTATCCCCTATGGGGGTGAAATAGGGGCTGAAATAGTTCGGTATTCTCAAAGATAGGCAGATGAAAAGATAAGTAGATAAGATAATGACCATCTAAGACATATCTGTAACGACGAACCCCATGGTCGAGTGGCGTTCACTCCGGTTTTTTAAGGTGTCGCCAGCTCTAAGGTCCCGGGTTCGATCCCCGGACGTGTCCATGTAGAAAATCACTTTTCTATATTGTCTCGAGTTTGGGTTTTTGAGGTACCTTCGTTGTCTCCGATTCCATAATATAAGTGCTTTGCTACTTACTTGACTATACCTAATTATTATTTTAACGCCATAATATTTTATGAAAAATTTTATTCATACTCCTTACTTTGATAATCACAGAATACATCCATCTATCCTCTCTTAACTTGACGCGCGAGCGAAGCCGCGGGCAACAGCTAGTTTCCTATAAAAACATGTTGAGGCCCGCTGAAAAATTGGCATTGCACAGAATAAAATTTGTTTAGTAATTGAGATACGTTGGCATTATTTTTCAGGACAATCTACGCAGATTTCATCGACGACTCTTCAACGATGAACAATTATCACAATGGACACTAAACCTATGTTATAAAAATATAATTATACAAGTGAACGGTGGACAGGTTTTGTTTAGTTTCTGAAGTATTAAATCCTGACTATTTTTTACATTGCTTTAAATACATATTAAACACGCCACGACAGATATCTGACCTCCACGATTCTCAAACTGAGGAAATGTAAGTGTATTATTGTGAGACGTTAATAAATAAGTAGCTTTAGTAGCATCAAGGTTAATTGTTTTCTTGATGTGATTATTGATCATTTTACGATATAATTGAACTTGCTTTAAACAAAAAACTGGTACATATTACTTTTACATACGTCTAATCATGGCAATCATCTTTACTGATATTTTTTTGCAGTAACTGTAGTCAAAAGTGATGTCTTGGAATCGTCTACACATCTAAATCTTTAGTTTTGGTTAAGAATGTACCTACAAGGGTTTCTGGTCTCAATATGAGACACATATTGTTGGTAGGTATGTCGTTTGCAATACTATGAACTAAATGTGTGTGGTAGGCACATCACGCCACTTCAGGTGAACAGCGGCGCGGGCGACGGGGTGTGCGGACAAGTGTGTAATTACAGTGGAGCCTGTGCGGAGGGGGGGAGGGGGGGAGGGGTGAAGGGGCGCAGGCGCGGGGGGAAAGGATGACTCAAGTTGCATAACACCGACCAAACTGTTATATCTAACGTGCGACTCGCCACCCGCGCTCATCGTAATTGTTTGTACACATTCACATTATTTTGCCCACAATCTGTGAAGGCACAACATGACAACACGTAATCGACCGTTCTCAGAAAACAGATCACTGACATTGGCAACACGGATAGATACTTGATCATCTTAGGCAGAAGATACGACAGGGTAATGGATATTCCTACTTGCGGTAAGGGGATTAAAATATCAAGTTTTGCTACGTGACTAGCATAATAATATTTCATAAATGTAGTGTCAATTCCTACAATTCAACATATAAAAGCAAAACTGAAACGAGAAAGTGTTTTACGTTTCGACTTTGTATCCTCTGCGCAGAAAATATTATGAATCAGTAAAGAGAAAGTATAACCTGTGCTGCACCGTTATGTCACCGTTATATTAAAAGTTATCATCATCATCGTCATGCAGTGTGTTTTACTAAAAACGGCTATTATCGTCCATGTTTCAACTTCAAGTCATTGCTCTATAAGGTCTAGTGCAAACAACAACATTCGATAGGTGCGTGACTGCGTAAGTACCTACCTGAATTCGTAATAAAATGTCATGTAGTACATTGTACCTATTATACCAAACTGACTTGGAAGTAAAGGCAAGTCATTTGTTTAATAACGCAACCAGTTCACAAGCAATCGACAAGACTGCGCACAAAGCCTAACAAAATTAGAATTTAAATACATAATACTCGCAGGCGAACAATCGCCATATGACAAGGAGCGTTAAGAAATAGCACGCCATTTCTCTCGCGCGAAGGCCTTCCACTGTTGCACAAGCAGAACAAGCCACCCGGCGTCGGTGTCTCGCGATAACACGCCACTGATGCCTGTCGACCTACTGTCCAATTCAAATGTTATCGAGATGGAGAAGCCAAGCCAAAGCAGCCTCAACCAGTCTACACAACTTAGATCATTCTTGTAGCGACAGAAACTTTTCAACATTAAAGATTGCGATCATAACAGAGGTCAATTTATGATAGCAATATTTGTTACACACTAAGATTTTAGTTTTTACACCCGATTTACGTGTACCGTAAGGCAATCCGAATGTGGTAAAACGTCAGATATAAATTATGGGCTTAAACGACATACTAAAAGGAACTTTATTTTAGCATCTCGAAACTGCACATGGCGTGGCAAACAAAGTATGTATCGTAAACAGATTCGCGGGCACAATATGACGAATTCGGTGAAATGCCTCGTGTTTCAATTAAACGGAAAATAAAGTTGGCATCGCGTCCGTCGACGTAACATAAACATTAAAATAACTATGATGGTTGAGTAGCAGCTCGCAAAATCTCATTCAGATGCCAATATATTATAGTGGTTATGTGTACCTATACGCTGGTATATAATAGAGGTACGTTGTAATAATAAAATGGTTTTCACTCTCCGTTACAAGTCGATTCAAACTTAATGGTGGCTGTGAAGTTAGTTGCACAGTGCGCAGTACCTCACCCCGCACTCCTCTGGTGCATGAATTTGTTACTGCGCAGCGACTCGCCTCATGTTCACAGACGCCATTCAGTTTGAATCGACCTTTATCTAGTATGGCCACAAATATAAATCAAGAGCCCTAATAAAAATAGAATTAACAGTCCCTAAATAAGTAGGTAGGTACTAACGATACACATTGAATACATATATATTATATTCAAATTATATACATTTTGTTTGACATTATTCACTATTTGATATAAAACAATATATTTAGTATTCGAATTAAATAGCGAGATTACGTCATAAACGTAATTACTGCCCGCATCAGTTACAATTGAAACCACTTAAATCTAGACGATATTAAATCCAAACACTGGGCACTCCACGAGAAGCATCTGTTAGTGGAAGTGTGCGTGATGTGCTTTGCGCGAGTGTAAGATGCTGCTCTGGTTGCACCGGATACGCGTCACATCGGACGTACATCCTCGTCTGGTGCGCAATATTCCCACCTCTCCACTTGCACACAACACTACACAATACAAGCCACGATATACAACAACACGAGGCAGAAACCGAGTAACCTCGAAACGAATCAGCTTTATTTATTCCTGGATTGATTACATAATCAAGTTCATGTGCGGTTACAATATGTAATGTAGAGTCGCTCTACAGTCTACACACTTATTATATTTCTTCGCCATCAAACTGTTTTCCACTAACGTTACACGAACTAATAAATAAAGCTGAAGGTTAAAGAATACGCTAATTTACTACTTAACATAAACGACAGCAGTACGGACTCTATGTTGTTCGTAGCGGACGTATTGTCTCATGAATAGAAAAAATATTATACAAGACAATGATTTCGTTCCGCTTTTATAACGTCTGTTGTATAAACGTAGAAATCCTTAGTTGTGTTTTGTGGATAGACATAGATACAACTTACTACGTTATACTGACGTACCTATCTTAAATCTCTGCCTAGAAACTAAGTAAAACAGTTTCAAAACTCTTTCTTTTGTATAAAATTTTGTTTCTGTTTACGAGCTCTCTTAAAACCTGCTTAACACATTTAACGGGTCTTTCACTGTTACAAATGTTAAGGTCAAAAACCAAATAAGGTATCATCTTATTGCGTGAAGGAGTAGAACATTAACATTCTGCTCAACAAACTACGGGTCCGCAGTATGCGCTCTTCACTCAAATTAGTTGGGACCAATTATTTTCTCTTAAAGCTCATCGTAAATTTTAAACCTTTTGAAAGAATAAGTAAAGCTGAATGAGTGACTCTAACCACACATGCAGTAAAGAAGTGTTGTCTATGGAATATATAAATAAATAGGAACTAAACTGAACCTTCTCTTACAAATTGAGAGAACGGTGGAAGTGCAACAATCAGCACCTCATGTGGAAATCGTGGAATATCGACACTATATTGACATGCAAATGGTTTCTTTGTAGTGGTAATGCAATAGATGGTAGCATAAACAGTAGGTACGTATGTGTACCGTTATCCGAAGTGTGTCGTCTCGTCAACAAAGCGACTGTTGGCAAACATTGTTCTAGTGTCAGTGATCAGTATCTGTGTAAATAAAACTGCGCTATCAATGTTAATATTGTCACTAGACACGTGCGTTTGTGCGTTATGCGACAGTTTCACTATTCCTAGGCAATCGTATATGTGATGCTCATTTTGTTAGTTTATTATGGTTCAATAATAGCTACGACATCTTTAAGGAATTGTAAAATGGACCTTACAGCGCTAACGACACGGCTTATGTTCAGTTCAAACTCTGTGACAACCATTTTAGACAAGACAGGATACTTCAAACACCTTTCCTCGATTGGTGCAATACAAAAGTTTTGTATTCACGACGAATTATTATGGGATACTCAAACCGATAGAGTCAAATATGAAAAGAGTCGAATCATGCTATACAGAAAGTAAATCTACAGCAACCCAATACATTTTTCTGTTCTTCCAAAAATGATATCTTTGTTCGATCAATATTAACAAAAATTAAAAGGATAGTCCAAACACACTAGAGGATCAGAACAAAGTATAACTGAACCAAACCAATTCTGGGCGTGACTCATTCATTCACATGAATACACTTACGTTTTACTAACCAACACATTTATTTACGTTAACTGAATTTTCAGACGGCCTCAAGATAACAGTACCGTAGACAGCTATATGTCCTAATAGATGTTACCTTCCATCTTTACCAAAACATTCTGCATAATCTATTATATACCTTTATTCTAAATCTAAGTCAATATGCATACAGATAGTTCGGAAAACGATACTGAAATTGGCATTTCCAAAAAGGATTTTCAGTTATCTTTGCGACAGATCCACGGCTTCCACACGATGGATCGTAGGTTTTTCACTGAGAACAACATGGCGGAGACGGCATTCTAAATTTGAATCTCGGACGAGTCGGCGCTCGCGTACGTAAATAAACGCACACACGAATAATCAGTAACACTATACAAGCGTTAGAGCAACGTAACCACTACATCACACAAATGAACACGATTATAGACAATAGTTAATTTAAATTTATTTCAGGGTTCTTAATCGAATCTAACATTGGTACATATTCCGTAATGATGAGTCGGGTTTCTTCGCACACTCTTGTCAATCAGTTGCGATATCATACTGTCTACGCCGTACATACTACCTACACTATTGAGCGCACATTACACTCACACTAACAGAAGTGGACGAAAACGCACTCGTGACGCATCGACTTCCGGCCGATGATTTTATTATGGGATCTTCTGTTCCAGCCAAAACGTAGATATAAACGTATTTTCCTTAGGCAATGAATTATCACAATCTCATTACAACTTTCTTTGAACTATTAAGTCTCTTTGAACTTTGATGACACAAACCCCATTTCTGCGAAACTTGGTCATTTGAATTTAAATATTTCTGGGCACTTAACATCCTAATGGGCAAATACGAATTAGATATTTCATATTGTATGCCCCGACAACAAACAAGAATAAATTGCATTGACATCCGTGTCTTTTAGGCAATATAATATGTCCGGACTCCTAAATCACGATCGTTGTCAGCTTTTTATTGCAGAAAAAATATCTACCTACCTAACAAGTCTACAATTTATAAAATGTAAATATAGATATTACTATTTCATAAATTGATAATAATTGATTCAATTTAATATTGATGACTGCCAATGTTTTTGTTTACGTTGTGTCATTTACCCATAAGCTAATCGGTTGAATTCGTCGTCACTCGGCGATTGATCATGTTATCGGTATAATAAATGTGCTAAGGCGTTTATGTACTAATAGACATGTGTCGGTGCTTATGTACGGTCGACCGCGGGTTAGTAGTAACGATAGATTACAAAAATCAACCTTACTGCTTGTGAATAAAGGTGGTTTGACTGTTAAGTGTTATTGAGGTGCGGTTTATTGTACGTAGTCAGCCACGCACGGTGTGCGGCGCGGCGGCTGCGCGGGCTGGGCGCGGCGGCCGGCAACCGGACCGGTCGGCCTTGCCGCTCCGTGTCCTGCCTCTCGCTGCCAGAGGTTAACAACGTGTTTTTTCATCTAACTTTAGAAAGTAAAGAGATAATACGCGACGTTCGCCTTATCTGAGAACACTGTAGGCAAGTATAAGAACTATTTCTCTCCTTTAGGTCACTATATGCGAGAGCTTAAGGAAAATAAGTCTTATTAAATTAATCAACTGGTTATTCATCCTTATTATTATAGTACCTTTAGTGCTATACATCAGTGTTATTTTTAATCTTGTTTAATAGATACATTAAAGGAGGAACTTGGTTTTACTCGTGCTTTAAGCAAGGATAGCAGCATCGTGACCTGGCTTCGAGTTCAGTTCAGTTTAGTTTAGTCTCCGCCATTGAGACAGCATCCGGGTCGACGCCACTTTGCTTTATCTCCGACTCCTTTAAACTTCCAAAAAATACCCTGAAGTTAACCTTCATGTTTCAACAAATTACTTCCTACAAAAAGACTGTTTTAAAAAAACTTATTGAAGAAAACTTTTAATATCTTGAATAAGTAAGACAGTTTAAATAAAATAGGAAAGGATGGCAATTTACAGGCCTTTATCCATTATTGGATTCAGTTTTAATGTGTCAAACGTAATTATTGCACTTTTTACTTGAAATTTACTGAAGTCTATATTCTTGGTTAGTAACGTAAAATAAGAATATAAACGTGACTGATATTTAAATATCAATCGGACAATGTCGGCCTAAAAAGGGAAAGTGAAATATATTTAGAAGGTATTATCAAGTTATTTATAACAGTCATAAAATATTTCGTAAATTACTCATTAAAGTTACTTTTAGAAACGCGTTAAGGGAATCTGCGTGGCAAACTACGTCAATCACGTCCCGGTTCGGTCCAGAATAGCTCAAAAAGAAAAATCTCTATCGTAAAAGTTCGAGGTTCCGTTTAAGATAAAAGATACGAAAACAGAGCACCTTTTACATGAATGCCGAGCTAATACTTAGTCTTATCAGTTGCCCCTACACTGATAAAGTTTTGTCATTGCTTACATAAATGAACAGAGTCATTGACAATCAAATGTAACAACGTCGAAGTAGGTATGAAAAGTGTCATGGAACCATACTTAGATATTAATTATATCGTATTGTAATCAACTTCCAACGTCGAGTCACAATCAGTGTCACTGAATGACAGTCCTCTGGCAAGTCGCTAATGTAACGTATAATGCGTATAAACCCGCAAGCAGTCATGAACTTACACCCACTGAGCTAAATTCACAACGCTCCTAAACTGAGCACAGCTACTAATAAGTCCCGAACGGCATTGTGCAGTTATTAAGTCGGACTGAGTCACTAGGAGTCATGTGGTGGAGAGCTGTACCCTATAATTAGACGTTAATCAGCGAAAAAGGCAGAACACGGAGCATGTGTCCGGCGCCAACGGAAGCCAGTCTGGCACGAATAATTCATTGTGCAGTACGCACAACCCATTCATATGGCGAACGCTAGCCAGGTCGCGGATAGTGCGCCCATTCACTGGTGGACGCACAGGAAGCTCTAATGGTCGTGGTCGACATTCGCTCGTTGCTCCTGCACCGGAACTGGATGTAGGCAGGAACAAAACAGTTAACACGGTGGACAGGACACCCTTTAACATCAACTAATGTTTGTGCCAGCGGTGCTAATTATAACGCAGTTTGATCGTATGAGGAAAGATTTAAGTCACTGCTGTTATTTCAGTAGTATTTTTGTACACTTTGGTATAAGAAATCATATTCTTTTTATATGTCATAGAATACAAAAAAAAATTGTATGAAGTTTAGTTTCATAAATTGTTGCATGGCACACGGCTTAGTCTAGCTTGCGTCGCTACAGCATCGAGGCTACTGTCCTGCACCGGTCGGCGGCGGTCGCGGACTTTGGACTCGAGTATGTTTGTATATGCATCCCGTTCGCTCCCTCGGGCCAGTGCAACGTCTCTCTCACAACTCATCAGTCCCGTCCATCATACCATCGTCGCGTTACCTCATCAATCGGCCTGAGATGCGATGTGATTTTTTGCTTGTAGATACTACATTGGCATGCCTTACCATAAAGTTATCATTATCTAAACAAACATTCCATGGATTATTTATAGGTATCAAGGAGTCATATTACCATACACCTGAAAAACATAATAAAAAATAGGTACCTTCGAATCTAAAGTGAAACGGATGCGGTGGATCCTTCTGACATAATTAAACGGTAATTTGAGGGACAGGAAAAAGAATGTCTAATTCAAATGAGTTCCATAAAATTACAATTTGCAAAATGAATCCCAGTCACACTACGTTGCGTTCATCTGTTGGCGACAGGACGAAAGACCATTTCCCACACGCAACAAGAGTTGAAACGAGTGTATCGGCGGCCTGCCTCGGGGCAAGTAGCTTGTACCTGGCTACTAAATGACTTAGCGGTCTTTGAACCCTTCTGCGCTATAGCTACAACGTCATTGATGCCACAGGATAAAGCAAACCAACAGGTACATGATTTTATTTATGGTTGATATATTTTTACTAAAGTGTTATTGTATGTCCGTGTTATTTCGAAAATTTTATAAATGATATTAACATCTAGCGGACCACAGACGATAATTTCCGTAAAGCTGACCGATTAGATTTACATGACCAGTTTTAATACTGGCTTACAAGTTCGTATCCACCCAAATTTAATTTCCGAATAGCAATCAGAATTAGAATTGGATAAAGCAATATGAAAATAACTATTTAACCGTTAAGCGAAGCTAACTCAAAACTCAAAATCTCTTAGATTTACTGTTAAAATGTAGGACAATCGAACATTCTCAACAAAGCGCATGCTTGAATTGCGAAATGCCAAAGGAGAGAAGGGAACGCAGACACCTCGCCCCCGAGATGTAAAATGTCACTAGCGATTTACATAACATTCGTCCCAGTTACGATTGTTTGACAAATCAAGGTCGAACATGAAATTGCATTATTAGTTAACAGTAAGAATGAATGAACATCTGCGGCACGAGGCGCCATGAACTTTAAGTATTTCCTACCTGTTACAGATCTAATTCGATTTTTGATGCGTTCAAACTCTTATACGAACAGTATTTACCCACGTTACAGTTTTTATGTATCTTGAACATAATTATGTATTTTAAATTAATGACGTAAGAGGTCATGAAGGGAACAAGTATGGAATATGCGGCACGTTGCACATGTATTAGATCACCTTCACTAAGCACAGATAAGACATACTGCTTTATTCTGCTATCATCTGCTTTAGGTAAGGATTATAACAATAAAGAATGGAAACCTCAGGATTGTTGGTCATTGTTGTAACTCGTAAGAATCGGATTAAGAAGGCCAGGTTCTTCGTTCTTTGTTTGATAAGGTAAAGTGATAAAAGTGCGTGTTGCTTCTCGCAGTTAACTGTAAATTCTTTTTAAGTAATAGTTGCAAAAGAGGATCAGAAATATAGAATGCATATACCTATAAATATAGAATGCATTAACGTCCATAAACCGATGAATGAAACAAACAGAGAAATTTAGTATTATCAAGCATAATTTTAAAGAGCCTTTGCTGTCTTTTAGTGCCTTATTCCCTTCTTTTACTGTCATAAATTACCCAGAAAATATCAAAATAAGCATTCAGTAAATCTAAGCTTAGTTGCTTTAGTTACTTTTGTTCACAAAATTGACCTGTTTGTAAGTAGAGCAACAAGGCCCACCACAGAAAGCGCTATCGGGAGGCTATCGAAGATTACTGAATGATCGACGTCGGTACCAAGAAACGCGGCAAGACACTCAAAGGCCGGGGCGGAGCCGAGAGAAAAAATCAATGCCTTTGTTACTAACAACTCAGGTGTACCAAAAGAAAATAAAAAGAGATGAATTTAACTGACAGTGGCTAGTGACGATGCAAATTTTATCGATAACATTTGTGAACACATTTCAAATCATTAGTCGTGGTTAGAACGTGATACTGTTATAAGCCTACTTTCAAGAATGTTTTTAATTTTAAATGAATAATTTATTTAATTAACCTAATATCGCATAGTCCTTAAAGAAGAATTGATGATTAGTCAACAAAGAAACAGATTTTTTAGTAAATTATATTGTACTAATTGCTTGCTGCTATCTTCATCCACTGCGTACTACTTAGGTAATAACGGATTTACAGAAATCAAAATACTGAAGTTAAACAGGTATTAAAAAGTGATTCGGTGACTAAATTTGATATTCATGAAGTTTAAATAGGTATGTAGTAACAAAAATATTTTTTCAATAATGTTCCCGACTGGTATCGATATTATGACGGGCGGCCCTCTCAGGTACCATAAACAAGTAAGCGTGTCCTGACAGGAAAGGCGATTACGAGGGGTAAGGGGTGACGGGCGGGCTCGGAGCGATTCCGAGAAGTCGGATCGCACCGCAGCCTCCAAGGCTAGCCGCGGTAACATCACAGGACATGGGCTCGTTAACTTTTCGAGGTGAAAAACGGACGATCCAGCCACTTTAAACAGATTAACACATTGCCTGCGTAATTATTCGCGAATTATTTTAGTTTGCTAATATACAGCTTTTTACCCTGTGCGGGAAACGCTCATGCGCGTTCAATTAATATTTCGTATGGTGCTATGAACGCGTAGGCGCGGTCGAAGAAAGTCTACCCAGTGCGGCTGGCCGCATTAGTGCGGCGTTCAATACCTCGTCCAAGTGCGGCGGGACGCTTCTGTGCGTTTGAACGGCGTTCAATACTTTGTCCAAGTGCGGCACGACGCCTCTGTGCGTTTGAAAATTTTCGAGTTTTATGACAGTCATAAAGCAATAAAACAATTATCTATATTCATATTTCTTAATTACGCTCAAGTAAAGGTTGTTTCACATGACAGTGGTTTTTGTAACAATTTTTATGAAGCACTTTCGGTGCCGAGGTCCCGGCTCCCAGGTAGAACGTAAAAAGAGTAAAATGTTATTTGTTACACACGCCATCTATTGAGATATAAGCGAACTAAGATTTATCTTACTACTAATTTTATGAAGATATTATGGTGATGATGATATTATACTCAATTTGTGGTAAGGTGATAGGATCTACATTATTTATTTATTTATTTACTCTTTTTTGTACAATTCACCAACATAGGATACATTCATACATTCTTCGTCAAAAATCTTTATTCCAATAAATTGTACTACAAAACGGGAGTCAAATTCACACTTGACCAGTTTTCATGTCTTTTTTTTAATAATTTTGTCACACACACTTATTGTTATAAATGAGTTCCAAGTAAAATATTAGGTTATCGGTATCGGGATTCGTAATAAGTTAATAATTTAATTATATTTATAAAGGTTGAGAATAAAACAGGATATTAAAAGTGGTTTATTTTTACTGATTGTTGGTACTCACTGCTAACCTATCAAGTTCTGCCTGTCAAAAAGTTTTCAATTTAAATTACTTTGTACACGGTGAAGATCGCAACGTAAATTTAACATTGTTCATTTATTTAGAAATATTTTATTTCATTAGTGATATATATTTTGAATTTTGCTCATCGTTTGTTGGTTGTACGTAAACTAAAAGTATAGAGTGAATGAATGAATGAAAGTGAACATAAACTGAGTGTTGCCATTTAGTGGTATACGATTTTATATGTAGTAGTTTGGTAGTAGGTAAGTAGCAGAATAAAACGAATTAATATTTACAATCAAAACATTTATTAAAGAAATAAAAACACATATATTACACAGACAATCATTATTAAATGGCTACACATCAATAATTACACCGACAATAAAATTTAAACGGCTACACATTAGTAAAAACACAAATAACACATAGACATATGTGTACATGCAGGATTATTTTTTATGGAGTGCGTAGATTCAACGAGGTAATCAGGTGCATAATACTGAATCACTTTCCCCAAGGAACATGGGTCGAAATCTTAAAATTGATAATGAAATTTTCATACAAAGTGACGGGTCTAGTGACTTAGGTTTGTATGAAAAGTTGATTTTCAATTCTAAGATTGCGACCTATGTTTAATGGGGAAAGTTGTTCAGTTTTATGCAACTGATTACCTCGTTGAATAAACGCACTCCATAAAAAATTATCCTAATTATTTAAGGATTCAACGGTTTACCCACGCGCATTCTCGGGATCGCCCGACTAGTTTCAGACTAAACAGGAGTCCTTAATCATGAGCTGACGCGGCGGCGGCGGTGTCGCGAGTCGAACTGATGTCGGTGGCACCACAGTACCTCATGATTAAGGACTCCTATTGAGTCTGAAACTAGCCGGGCGATCCCGAGAATGCGCGTGAGTAAACCGTGGATTTTTTATAATTAGGATTTTATTTATCGAGTGCGTTTATTCAACGAGGTAATCAGATGCATAAAACTGAACAACTTTCCCCAAGAAACATAGGTCGCAATCTTAGAATTGAAAATCAACTTTTCGTACAAAAATATTTCATAAAAATTGATAATGAAATTTTCATACACAGTGACGGGTCTAGTGACTTATGTTTGTATGAAAAGTTGATTTTCAATTCTAAGCTTGCGACCTATGTTTCTTGGGGAAAGTTGTTCAGTTTTATGCAACTGATTACCTCGTTGAATAAACGCACTCCATAAAAAATAATCCTAATTATTTAAGGATTCAACGGTTTACCCACGCGCATTCGCGGGATCGCCCGACTAGTTTCAGACTAAATAGGAGTCCTTAATCATGAGCTGACGCGGCGGCGGCGGTGTCGCGAGTCGAACTGATGTCGGTGGCACCACAGTACCTCATGATTAAGGACTCCTATTGAGTCTGAAACTAGCCGGGCGATCCCGAGAATGCGCGTGAGTAAACCGTGGATTTTTTATAATTAGGATTTTATTTATCGAGTGCGTTTATTCAACGAGGTAATCAGATGCATAAAACTGAACAACTTTCCCCAAGAAACATAGGTCGCAATCTTAGAATTGAAAATCAACTTTTCGTACAAAAATATTTCATAAAAATTGATAATGAAATTTTCATACACAGTGACGGGTCTAGTGACTTATGTTTGTATGAAAAGTTGATTTTCAATTCTAAGCTTGCGACCTATGTTTCTTGGGGAAAGTTGTTCAGTTTTATGCAACTGATTACCTCGTTGAATAAACGCACTCCATAAAAAATAATCCTAATTATTTAAGGATTCAACGGTTTACCCACGCGCATTCGCGGGATCGCCCGACTAGTTTCAGACTAAATAGGAGTCCTTAATCATGAGCTGACGCGGCGGCGGCGGTGTCGCGAGTCGAACTGATGTCGATGGCACCACAGTACCTCATGATTAAGGACTCCTATTGAGTCTGAAACTAGTCGGGCGATCCCACGAATGCGCGTGGGTAAACATTTAAATCCTTAAAAAAATATGAATTCGTCTCATGGAAGTTAATAACATTTAAACCCGCATTTCCTCGTGGTGTGGACCGTAGCACGGAAGACAGAGTCCGACATCACAATCTGGGCAAATGATTTTTGTGTCCTTCCTTTTTTTTGTTTTCACCCAGCACCTGACACATTTGCGCCTTTTAAGACACCCATTATCGTTTCTATCCAATTCTTTGGGCATGTGTCTTGCCTTTTGAGGCGCTAATGTGTCAGGTATAGGGGGAAGAAGTTCAAGCAGTACTTTTTCCCTATATGACTCTAAGGAAAGAGTACTGCTTGTACCTTTTTGAAACAAAAAAAAGGAATTTAAAAGCATCATTTGCAAGATGTGAATGCCGATTTTCTTGTACCACCTCATTGATTTGTGCTCACTGGGATAATACGCTAACATTTGGTCGTGTCGATCAACACCCTTCATATATTTATTATATTGAATTACAATATTGGGTTTGTTGACCACACGACCACGCCTATTTTCCACTGGCATCAATTGAGGCGAATGCTCAGTGGAAATAGTGAGCACATCTCTCTTGTCTTTCCATTTGCATACGCACACACCATTTCCATTAAATCGAAATATATTTCCACCTTTCAAAAGTTTTTTTATGACAACTGTTTTTGGATTATTTTTTCTATTGACGAGCAATGTTCCCGAGCAGTAAGTTTTTTTTTTAATTAGAGTTTCGGCCAACTGGACACTATTATAGAAGTTGTCCATATATATGGAATGGCCACTATTCATATAGTCTTTTAAAAGCGTCAAAACCACTTTTTCAACGTGGCCTTTACCACCAACTTCGTTGTCGGAGGAACCTTTGTACATGTGTATCCTGTGCACCAGTCCTTTAGGGTCGGCCAAAACGTATAATTTGATACCATACTTGTGTTTTTTATTTTTAATGTACTGACGGAACATCACTCGTCCTCTAAATCCAACCATGGATTCATCAATGCTTAATTCCCTTTCGGGATATATTAAATTTTTCATGATATCATTAAAATATTTTAAAAGGTAGTCAATTTTCGAATACTTGGTACGAGATTCGTACACATTGTTAAAAAAAAGGCATCTTAAAATTAACAGAAATCTGTCCCGGGACATATATTTATTTATGCAAAATTTTACGTAACTACTTTTTTTCCAGTAATCAGCATATTTGCTTAACCTAGCGGTACCCATGAAGAACAGGATGCCTAAAAACGTCCATAACTCCGCTATATTTGTAGGTTTCCATTTGGTTAGGCGGCTATTAGGCTTAAGTGGCCTGGACATCAAAATTTGGGCATGCATGTTCGTCATTGCCGCTAAATTTGTCATAAAATTGACGGTAAAAACAGCTTTAAAATAATCTATCGGACCTTTCGATGCTGCTTCCGAGATCAGGATCTGGGGGGTCCCAGTAAACGAAAAGTTATGGAGAATGGCTGTCTCCTCAGTCCACTCTTCATCCGGAGACAGGACAACGGAAGAAACTCGTGAGCTATAAAGGAGGAAAAAATACCGTTCAATACTGGAGACTATAATAGTCTATTCATAATTATATATATATATATATATATATAACAATAAGAATACGATTATATAATTAAATAATAATTTTTGAGATCTTTACCTGTCTGACGTCCCGGAGGTGACGCTTTCGCTGTCAGAACCGTCGGACTCGTCGGTAAAATCCTCTCCGAACATTTCAGACAGGTCACGTCTCACATCCTCATAACTACGTGCCATCTAAAAACAATGTTTCATCGTACATTTTGTGCCGCATAATCAATACGACAAGTAGCCTTTAATAAAAGAACAGCTTTATCTATCTTCTTCAACTTCTTCTATTTACATAAGTATCTTTTTCTTGATCAGCTCGTATTGGCTACTTATTGTATTGATTATGCGGCACAAAATGAGAGTTGTCTGAGCCATAGACAAAGAAATACGAGCTGATCAAGAAAAAGATACTTATGTACATAGAAGAAGTTAAAGGAGATAGAGATTGCTCCCATTTTCGTGGGTGAATGATAAAATTCAATAAGTACATCGAATTGTGGATACCTATAGATATACTTGCTATGCACTCAGTCGACAATGTCGGAGTAGTACGACGAATTGGAATTGGAATCATCCATATAAAATATATTGGATAGAGGTACTATATTTTTGAACGATAGATCAAGTAAATGATAGCTCATAATAATAACTATTGGTACTTACCATGTACTGCCTCCAAGATCACGAAGATTCACCACACTTAACACAAAGTTCTCGTCAACCACGAAGTCCAGTACGATACACCAAATGTTCACACGGTATTCCAATGTCCAAAATCACAAGCCAAAGTAATCACGGGGTAAATCGGAGGTCCAGAAAGAAAGCAGTGGTCAAAATATAAGAAGCAATCGAAAGCAAAACGGAGAGCACGGAAGGTACGTCTGTTCACCACGAAAGCAAAACAGAAGTGACTTAATAACACTTAATTTTGGTTACAAAATTTGTCCAAATAAGATAAAAGACATTTAAACAAAAGGGTTCCGGCTGTAATTGTTACAAAAGATTATTTAAAACCATCGGCATAGATTAGTAGTCCAATATATATAAAAGGAATTTTAAACAAAAGGGCTCCGGCTGTTATTGTTACAAAAGATTATTTAAAAGCATCGGCATAGATTAGTAGTCCAATAAATATAAAAGGAATTTGAAACAAAAGGGCTCCGGCTGTTATTGTTACAAAAGATTATTTAAAAGCATCGGCATAGATTAGTAGTCCAATAAATATAAAAGGAATTTAAAACAAAAGGGCTCCGGGTATTTTAGTAACAAAAGATTATGTAAAACAATTGGCATAGATTTATAGCCCAATAAATATAAAAGAGACAAAAGGGCTCCAGGTGTTTTGGTTACAAAAGATTAGTCAAAACAATCGGCATAGATAAATAGTTCAATATAAAAAACATTTTAAACAAAAGGATTCAATATTTAATTACTGAAACCAACCAATAATTGAATTAACATAAATAACATTTTATAAAGTAATTAGAAAGTAAATTATTACGAAAATAAACGAATATAAACTTATTAAGAAAAAATATTGTATGGTAACATTATTTTGTTGTCATTCATTGATCATTCACTCGGTCAATTTTATTTTTGTGCTACTTCACTATCGCAGACGCTTCCCTTCAGACGCCATCGTGATCGCGCCATTCTTACCGTTTTAAAGGCTACCAATATTTGTTATAATGAGCTCCTGGGGCCAAGCTCTTCGGCGCTTCTTGTGTTGTGGGCCTGGTGATGATGAGTAAGTATTACATATTTATAATTATATTTTTCATGTAAGCAATATTGAATTTATTAGGTATGTTTACATTATGATTTTAATTGTTTTTTTTTTTTCATTTTAGACCCATCTACCAAAATATTGATGAGGTGCACCAGGCCCACGAAGCGGCGAGAGCGCTGCAGCAGTCGGTGGTGGAGACGGTGGACGAGGTATACCTATAGCGTTATTGGTTGTTTTGGTGCCACTCTTGTGAAATAATTCAATATTTTAAGGCTATCCACATTCACGAAACGCTACGCGCACGTACATATTACTACAGAAGATTTCATTATTTCTTCTACAGTTGCGCGAAGCTGTGGCGACAATCGCCGACATCCCCTACAGGATGTGGCGATTGGAGCTGCAGTTAAGCCTGCACCCGCTGCTGGTGAACGGCCAGGATAATATTTATATGGACATGCTGTGAGTACATACTTGATCAACTACTCTGTCTTCTTTTTGTATCTTAAAAAGTATTTTGTATGTTTGCTAAAACTTAGGACTTTTCAAAATTAGAAGCAATTTCCTAACATAAATACATGCAAGACATGCTATTGTGATACCCAAATTTAGATTAACTAAAACAAGCAAGTCATTTCTTAGAAACTGTATCCTTCATAAGTCTATCATTAGCTTTTATAATAAGTTGTCAAAGTCAGTTACAGAACTTTGCAATGGAAAGTTCAAAACCCACATCAATATCAAATAAGCATATTATAAGATTAATTAAAAGACTACATTGAAGACAAGGAAGCTTGGCAATAATTCCTAATGTACATGTGGCTTCCCTGACAAAATATTTTGATCTGATTATTTGACCTAGAACATTCAAGCATATTTGTTACATTTTTTATTCATTATGGAAGTTCCTTTTAAATCTACAGATCATAATTTCCTTTTTTGTAGGAATAGGCCCTTGCCGTCACCAGCAGCACCACCTCCACCACCTCCACCACCGGTCTGCCTGCTAGAATGGCTCCAGGAGCGTGTTGATTATGGGGAGCCCTGGTGATCGTTCATGTCCAAGCGACTCATCAGGGCTCCCCCAATAAACTATGAACTTTTACTCAAGTTTTTTTATTTTCCCTTTGTACCTAATTTCCATCACACATATTAACATGAAGTGAAGTCTTTCAACAAGTAAAGCTGATAATAGATGAGTATGAACTAGATAGTTACTACTACCTCATTTTACTATTACAAAGATGGATCCTAATTATGTTGAGGTGTGTACCTAGGCCTGTCCTTTTAATAATATAATATATTTTTGGCATGGCTACAGAGGTCTGTGCTAATTTTTTCGTACATTTTTTAAACAGATTTGGTTCGATTCATAACTATCACAGAATTGTTGGATCTTGACGTTTTACGCCTACAGTACAGGCGACGTATCTTGGCGATCCTGAAGCTGTTTGGCTGCGCAATGGATCTTTTAGGAACGAAATTGTCTACAGCGCAGCTAATCGGTTTACTTCAGGACCGCTATGATAAGTCGGCCGTTCTGCCGGCTGTTATTTTATTTTTATATTTTACATAGGATATATTATTTTCAAATAAATCAATTCACGTAAAACAAGGCAGTACGTTCGATGACTATAGCCTAATATTGAATGGCCATAAACTAAAAAGAAAGTATGTTGTCGTTTTCAATTTATCCGTTGGCCAGAGAGAAGCGTTTATAAAAGTTGGCGCGTTGAATTTTATTCTCAATTATGGAATTTGATGAATTTCTGTAAGTATTCATATTTTTTATAACTACAAAGGTTTAGCTGTAATGTTTAGTGTGTAGTTTGAACTTTGAAGTTATTCGTGTCATAGATAATCATCGAACCAATAGGTCCTATTGCATATAATTATATTTAGGTATAACTTTTTGTTAGGCAAGACGAGGATACAAATCCCAGTGACTGGGTCCCGTCGGAGACACTGCCTCTGACTGCCGCTGGCTGCGGCGGACCCGGAGGCAGCGGTACCGACAGGAGCGGCGGTCCCGGGGGTAGCGGCCCCGAGGGAAGCGGCGCCGGGAGCAGCGGCGGTGCCGTGGACGAGGACGGCCTTTCAAAAATGACGGCTTTGCTGCGGGCGGCAAAGAGAACCGTCATTTTTGAAGACCGGACCGCCAAACGGCCATGCCTCCGACCGGAGTTACCCACGCCGAAAGGGAAAGGCGTGGGTAAAAAAACAAAAAAAAAATAATTATATTTTTAAATTAATTATATTTTTAAATTAGTTTATTTTTTTTATTGCACGCTCACAAATCAATGTCAATAATTAGCTACGTATAGACACGACTCGATACGCGAGTTGTGATAGGTAGGTACACTAAGAACGTATATAGGTATTATTCCACCTTGACACTCGCAACATATTACCTACTTGTACCCGAACATCGTATGTAACAATCGAAATAACTAGTGTGTAGAGACCTTTACCGACCCTTCTTTACGATTTTTTCGAAACAATAGAATACCCAATGAACGCACAGGCGCGGCGCGCCGCACTCGAGGAAAGGTATGTGAATTAACTAAAATTGTATGGACGCGCCTATGCGTCGCCAGCACATGGTAAAAGTCCGTAAAACGCGCAGGCGCGTCGGCCGCACTATATGCGTTAAATTAAAATTTGAAATAAGATTTCGGAGCTTGTGCTTTGTATGCAATATTTTATTTAGTTTTTACGTAGCGAGTATATAATTTGTATGAATTTAGGCTAGTCTTGATTCAATAGTCTATTTTTATAATGATATCGCGGTAACTAATACATCATTTATTTGGAAGAATACTACATAGGGAAACCTATTTTCTTAAAATAACAAAAATACAGAATAGGTTACTGATTTTATTGCAAGAATAATCTGTTTATATTTTTCTTGCATAAAGTGAGAAAATTGAAAAAATTGGAAATTTTCTAAAGTTTTCTTTGCATCATCGGTCTCTGTTAGATGTAGATCGTAATTTTGAATCCATTTTCATGGTTGTAATCGAGAATTTATACGGGTGAGAAAACATAAATTAAGAAAATAAAGTAAATTTTCCTTAATTTGTCTTAATTTGCACATCGTTGCCGAACTACAAATCTGTTAAGTACTGTTTTAAGAACTTTGACTATAAAACTTTTTAAAAATTGCTAAGAGTATGTTGGTCACCTCCTAAAGTTTTCCTTATACCTAGTAAGTCTAGTAACAAACGAACGCACAGAAACTAAAATTCGTCGAACTTAGAACGAACAATAAACGGTAAACTTTAATATTTTATAGATAAGTGGTAAATTACTATACAAAGACTAGCTGTTGCCCGCGGCTTCGCTCGCGCGTAAAGTATTATACATTGATTGAATCATAACAAAACTTAATACTTTTCTTCAGTCATTGACGTTTCGCGAAAATATTGTTTTTGAAACTTTTTTATGATAAACTCTTTGTTATGTGTTCTTTCTTTAAAAATTATCATAGTGTGCGAGCGTTCCAGAATCAGTGAGTCAGTGAGTCAGTGAGTCAGTGAGTGACGTGGGCTTTTATATACAAAGATAAAAAACAATCGTTTTGCTTTAATCAATTCTCTAGCATAACCAGATACAACTGGATTATTATCACTAATCAGTGTATCCAGCTGAATATCAGAACTGGATTTGTTCGTTTCAATTATAATGGTGGACGGCTGGTACCTAAGAAAGAAGCTGTGTTTCAGACTAAATAACATTGTTTTATTTGTATCCATCGATAGTAAAAGAAAGTGGCAGTGAGGATATTGTGTGGCGTCGCCGTGCCGCGTTCGGCATGCCGAAATAACCGCGCGCGTACCGGCGTGTTCAATGGGCAGCGCGCGGGAGGCGCGGGGGCGACGTCGCGGCGCTCACGCCAAAATTAGACGTAAACACGACGGGCACGAGGCGCCGCCGGCGTCGACGCTCACTTAGCTCTGCGCAACACGCACCTATAATCCATCCAAGCAGTGTAAATACCACGAGTTAGACTTTAAACTCTTCTATAAAAGATGATAACCGCCACACTAGGATTGAACACACAGAAGATGCAGAGTGGAGAGCTGATGTGAATCTAATTACTTCCTTATTTTTCTCGATATTTGGCATTCTTAATTCTTTATTGCGTTGTGCAGGTTGTGTTAGGTTATACAGTGTATAAGGTAATTAGTTCAGCAGATGTGTGGTGTCAATACACTCGCTGAAGACAACGCTAGGCAATGACGTAACCGTTACCAAGCTAATTCACCTATCTCAGTGATAGGGCAGGGAAACTACAAGAAAAACCAAATCTGACCATTACTTACGTGTAATGAACTCGACCTTGGTTAAAGTATTGCCATGAAAACAATAACTCACGGTGTGGTATGAGTAAACTTATCAGTATTCAATAAAGGCGCGCACAGTAGCCGGCCACCTAACCGACTCGTACCGCGCTGCGACATCGTATGAGCAAAGCGTATGAGTAATTGTAGGAGCACAACAATCCTACATCGATAAGAATGCCGACTCCTATCACACATTAATGATCCCAGCCCTAAAGTCCCGAAAGTGCTTTAGACGACTGCCGAAGTACCGGCTGTGTTGTGACTTGTGACACGTAGCGCGGTACGTGGCTATGTGAACACCAAAACTGACTTCTGTGCTATTTTAATTAAAACTATTTAGAAGAATATAATAATAATAAAATAATAGCGGCCTATAAACGTCCCACTGCTGGGCATGTCTCTTCCCATAAAGAGAAGGAATAAGCATTGATCACCACGATTACTCATTGCGGATTTCAGATTCCAATTTTTTTGGTATCCGGGTTTCCTCATGATGTTTTCCTTCACCGTTTGTCAATGATGTTTTAGAATGGTGAAGAAAGTACATATAAACCTGCAACCATGTGCATGCGAATCCGATCATTGAACTGCTAAGCCACCACGTACGTGTGCTTAGAAGAATAAGTCCATCACAAAAACAAAATGTTTACACATTGAGCAGTAGGTGCAAGTGGTTTTGGATTGCATCTCGCACCAGTTTAACAAGAGGGAAATGAACCACTTATAGCCAATGGAAGTTGAACGCGATGACGTAACTTAAGGCTTATTATAAATAAGTAAACGTGAAATATTCCACATAATATCCATGTATGTCAGTTGTTGGGAAGCACAGTTCTCGCTACATGAGGAAATATCACATTAACGTAAGTTTTAATGGTTGAAAGCGCAAGTCATGCAATTCTTATAACTATGTATAACATTATAAATAATCTAGTTTACCCTATATATTTCTTCTGCTACAGAGATCAGGTTATAGCTTAGGTAATAATACCAGTTAACATTTACTTTTCCCCATTAAGGCTACTATTGACCATTGATAAGTTTTGAAATAAAAATATTAATTAAAAGACGTCATTCTCTTCCCTAAAAAAAATAAAACCTTTGTGGCATTTGAACACTAAATAGAAATCTTTATTTTAATATAGTTATGCAAATAAAGAACAATTATTTGATTTTATAAACCAACGTTAATTAATACACTCACACAATATACTAAATCTAACTTGAAAACGGTTATTTATAACAGTTTGTTTACTACATAATTAACTTAAGTATGTTTATTAAGGAAATTCTTTCCACCAATTCGGTGGGGGTTAAGTTTAAACTGTATATTTAATTGTTGAAAGCAATCAATATAACCATATAAAAACTAATTCACTCCAACAATATTAACACATTTCGAAGATACTTAATTATTTTAAAATGATTAAATACATTTATTAGCGAATTCTTTGTGTTGCAGCGCTGACGCGATGGACCGTGCCTTCTTGGGCATGACGTTGGCCCTAAGGCACTTGTCAATATACACACTTGACCCCTTTTGATCCTACAATTAAGCATGGCGATACTCTCCGCTCTCTCACAGTACCAGAACAGAAGATGCGATGAGCTAATATTTATTAAAAAGTACCTACATTAGGTTCAAACATTGCGCAACCACGTTGTCTTCTAAATTAAAATTTAATATGCGATACAATAATCAATAGTTTTTTTGTAAATTTAGAGTGGTATTAAATTGCATTATCTTAAGCAAAATGTCATGGCCCAAAATAAACACCAAAGCTTCCTCTGTTATTTGCAAAACCAGTCACCGGGAAGTAAAAATACATTTACTTCCCAGTTCATATTATCTCGCTATCATAATGAGCACCGTTTCAATTATGCATCTGCGTATATCATTATCTAAATGTACCTGCATTATCAGCGGTGAACACAAAAATGCGTTGACGGTGAATACAGAGAACTTTCCACATCAACCCGGTGGCCCGCCCCGTGTGGTCTCATGAATACCCTGTCTCATTTATCGCAACAAGCAGCATTGTTGACCATGGCAAGTATTATTGGAAGCACATTAATACCGATGACACAAGACGATGAGAGCCAACTGTGTCCACAAGGCTCGATAGTGTAGCGCAACACGAACAAAGATCTGCCCTTGAAGGAACTACAGAGGTAAGCCCGCCTTGTATGCTTACATGTGTGTTTTGATGTACACTTCTCTATGATGCACCTGCAGGCTGTGTGGAATACTTAAGAATTTTAAATATCCAACTACCTTCGATAATGTTTAAATACTATGGTAACTTAAATGCCATGACTAAAATTTAGGAAACTAAGTACAGCGTGTACTCTAGATATGATCTGACACAAAACTACCCATTACCAGCTCACCATAAGATTTCTAAAAACTACAATTAATTATTTGATTAATTGTAAACTGTGACTCATGATTGCCGCTGAACTAGAAGTAACAAAACTGTCAATTCACAGAATTACGTAGTTGTTTCTATTTATCAGCATGTGGAATTTTCTACAACCGAAGTCATTAGTAAAACAAAAGGGCTATGCTTAAGTTGAAATATCCTGTTCATAGATGAAATAAGTTAGAAGCCGTAAGAGTATCTACCTACTAGCGCTGGATCGATTTCTCAAAACTCCCATTGAGCTAAGTTTCTGATCGGTGCCGATAAAGACGCTGTCTAGAGCCAACATCCAGTAATCAGAGCGTGGAAACTGAGTGAGTACCTTGTTGCCACTGCTGCAAGGCATAACCAGCTTTGTAACGCAATGTTAGGGTTCATATTGCTAACGAACACATTAGCAACACGATACTTAACGCTACCGACGTACACATATGGAAGTAACATTGTCACATCGATGCCGGTTAATATAACATATCTCATAAGAGATTAGATCACGATCATTTAACCAAATTCGTCAACATTACAAACACAATAACACACCTTCTCACCGCCTGAGATATACGGAAATACTTATAATTACTTATTAAAAAATAGGTGTACTGTGATTAAACGTGACCCAATTTATCATTTGTAGACTTATTGTTTTCCATTTTTTTTCTTCAACTATAGTGAAATAATAGATAGATTCAATGCTAAATATGTATAAGTACTATAATTATGTGTGAATCTAATACATTATGGACGTTGTACAAATGATTCATTATTTACTAAGTACAATGTGTACTATTTCCAAATGCGCAAAATAATAGCAATTTGTTAAAATGAGTTGTAATCCACGAGAATAGATTTCTATATGTTAATCAATGCTAGTTCTAATGATAAGTGAAAGTATATTAACGGCATATAATACTTTGTTCTAAAACGAAAATTGTATTCTCAGGCGAGTGCCGTTAGAGCTACCTGACGCGTCGGCGCGGGGTGGCTCGGTGCGCGGGCGCAGCTCCGCCGACGACCGCGACGCGACGGGCGACTTCTTAGAAGGCGATAGTGAGCTGTATTTTAATGTTATCGCTGTGAATACACCAGTGCGATAAGTCCACTTGTTGTGCGTGTGACTACTCCACCATGCTCTTCTTGGAAACGATCGTGAAGCTTTATCTAATTACCCATTTGGTTAATTTTACCGTATAACACATCAAGAAAACATTTAAAGCTATCTATTGCGCGACGCACAGTAGATACTTTTAATTGAAAAGCAAGTTAGTTTGCAACTACTTGTTGTTTTTAAATCTACAACCTGATATTGAATGACCGAAATAACATGACCGACCACTAGGAATACTGTACCTAAGTATAACTTTTATAAGTAGTAATCAAAAGATCTGCTCATTATTATGCATAGTAAATATACTAAATATATCATTATACAATAGACAACTTAGCTTAAATAAATTAACGATCGAGCGCCGAACCCACTAAGCTTGTTTACGCAGACTACAACGGCACAACGGCCTTGCCAAAGACGTCTAAAAGGTTATTCCTTTCGCCATGCATATATATATATGTATATTTATACACAGGCCAGTATATACTTATCGACGTTGTGCGAACACAATATATAGTAACGTACTTTACCGTTACAAATCTTGACGGATTTTCTTTTCGAGGTAATTTGACTATCTTGAGAAGTAAAAAATTCTCGGTGATTTAAGTACAATACATTTATAATATCATAACATCGCAATCGCGTACGTCTCGAGCATTGTAATAATATATGTTTACTTCAGTTGACGTTTACAACTAGTTGAGAATAACACGTAACCTGATAAAGTCAATGGTTTGTTTTCATTCCTTGACGAGAATGAACATAGAACTAATCATAATTATAATATGAACTTATTTAGCTACGGACCAACAAGACTACTTGTATGTTGTACAAATGAATTAATTACATTATTTGAATTTTACTTGTCTTTACTCTTGCATCAAAAGCTTTACGGTCATTATTATCAACGAAACTCACAGTTGTCAATAACAGTTGAATGAACTTCAGCTCCTTTTTTCATTACTACTACTTCATTCTTTGTATTCAGCACAAGAAGTTTCTCTTATTAAGCATTCAAAGGACGACACTTAAAAGGAAATATATTGACCGAAGTCAATTTGCTTATTGTGTGAACGCACACACATTGATGAGGACGAGAACTTATAAATGACACGTTTGTACATTAAAGGGAACCTTAACATAATTCAGTTATCTGAACTAACAAGAACAATAATTTTTCGGTTGGTACTAACAGAATGTTTTAAGATATAAAGATGGAACAGTTGGACTTAAATATTGGAATAGGAAACAGTTCTTTTGCACAAATTTTAAGAACAGAAAGAATACCGTGAGCGTCAACGGTAATAACAAATTGAAGAAAGGGAAGTTTACTTCAGTAATTAGTAGGATCGCTTGATACCAACTTATTTTTCTCCGAAGATGGTTCTCTTGAAGAAAGTAATTTTTGTTCGGGGCCTGACATCTTAAGATGCTAAATTATAAAACCAATCCCCTTTACGTTTTTCTTCGTAAGTTTAATTTGAAGGATGGTAATAAGATGTCGGTGTTCTCTGGTGCGACGTCTCCTGAGACAACATTCAAGACATGTCTATTCTGACCAATGCATTAATCAGCTAACCCCTAGACATAGGAGTGAAATTAAAGGGTAAATGAAATGTCAAAGATGGTCAGGCAAAATGGCGCAGCGATGACCTAGGATGGTAAGACGACCAGGTCAAGAGTCAGCAGAAAGGTGTGATGCGGTGAAGCTACTGGGTCTGATAGCGCCGCGTTGGGCGTTAGCCAAGGCAATTTGCATCGCTACCCGTTTCGGAACATCGCCAAGTCTAGCCGAACAAAACCACAGAGAATTACCCTCCATTCCAATAATAATTAAAGCAAACATTTCGCAGTCAAGACGCACGTCGACGGACGTTATGGAGCTTATAAAGCATCGGCCCCAGCTCGCAATTAAGAAACGACGCGCACGTCTATTTACCGACACGGAAGAGACGCACCGCTTGCAATGGACCATCGCGGTATGCTCCTGCAGCGGTGCGGCGGCGCGGCGACGGCGAGAGAGCCAGCCGCCCGCCCGTCTAAATTAATACCTTTGATATTCGAAATATCAATATTTTAAGGGAGCTTATGAAGTGCGTCGTTGTAGATGTAACATGCAGGCCTTCCGCGTTGGCAGTCTAACGTGTTCTAACGAACCGAGTTAAACGGCATACATATAAATCTTACGATGTATTTATTTTCCTAGCAACAGTGTCAGATAGTGTCTTTAATTATAACTGATATCGCTGTAAGTTTACGTAATAATAACTTCAGTATACAACAACAAAAAAATTAAAAACAACTGAACAGTTAGTGAACTTACGACCATATCTCTTTTAGTTCTGCAAGCGGTAGTTAAACCAATATTATATACAAAATGAAACACAATATTATATTAACTTAGTTGTGAGCGTGTAGTACAACAGGTAAGGTTTATTTATGAGGTGGCAAAAGCTTTGATGTCGCGATGCCCGTTGGCTAACTTCCACACTGTGAAGTGACTAACGGCAAATAGTGTCGTTAGAATCTTGGGTAACTACTAACTACGAACATTTTCAGAAACATTATATGCTACCCCTTAAAAGTTATATACTACATGGACACTATCAGCACAATAACTCATCAGCATTAAGCAGGGCCCTCTAGGTGAAGGTTTTATTTGAACTTTATACTTTGTTGATTATTCAGCCTCATCATCAGCAGGTATCAATGCCATCCATCAATTTACTCTGTATAAAATCAATTCCAAATACAGCTTTAATATCAGATTTAGTAGATTCAGTATTAAATATCTCAAATTAATAAGTTTTCGTGCGAAAATTCATATTGCTAATCTTCGTCTGTTTTACTTTCTTTGTCTGGCTGCTATTGAATAAAAACCGCAGCTATTTAAGTGCGCATAGGTTTCGTCTTATTGGTTCATATTTTCTATTCTTCTGATAAAGAGACCTCTAGAGTTTTTTCATAATTAACTGTTACTTTAAAATATTCCATTAGGTCTTAGATCTACGGTAGTTCTCATCTGCGAAATGTTTAAAGGTGTCGTAAAAAGTTAACAAAGATCTACAGAGATTGAAACCCTTTAAATTGATTGAAACAATATCGAAAATATTGCTTTCATTACCGTGTTCTGTACTGAAACGTAGCTCATGCCCGGCAGTAACAGGTACCTACTGAATCGCTAATAGATTAATATGGATCACACTAGCTGACATGGCAAACATTGTTTCGCTGTATTCTGGAGAGAGTCACCCTTAGCACCATTCACAAACCTGACAAATATATCCAAAAAAAGTCAAATAAATCAGTGAAGCCATTTCGTAGAAGTTCGGGCACAAGTACTATGCCACGAGACTTATATATATAGATAGAGTGTGCACCGTTTACGCAACTGAAAACATAACGTGACAATAATGGCAACGGCGCCAGACTACCGACCAACCATTACCGATTATCGATATAATTATTTTGAATCACTCAACCGACTTCAAACACTAAGCCTGTATCATATCAGCGAGCGAAGCGTAGGCGATATGTAGTTTTCTCAATTATATTATTATTGGCGAATACAGTGTAAAAGCGGGACGTCTTTGTAAATTATACTATGTGTTATAGAATCAGCTACTTTCTTGGTGTAGTCGGGATGACACAAATGGGAATTCCTCTTTTCTAAACGGTCAAACTTATGTATCTTTTTAGTTAATAGGTACTAAAAGTTAATTAAAGATCGATAATATGCATAATTATTCTCCAATTAAAACTGAGTATCATTCGAGTATCGGAAAGGGACTTTGACATTGCCTGGCACAAATTTCCAGGTGCCATAAACGACGAATTCTTCGATATTCTCCACTAGTAATCAAAAGTTAAAATGAAACTATTCATGAAGCTCTCCTTTTACATTATCCATACGTCTTACATCCGCCTACACAAGCACTCGATAACCTGATATGAGCTCGACTCTATGCCATGAGCAGCTGTTGTTCGAATGAATAAAAAAATCAATTGGTCGATACATTCCTATATCATGGATTAACGTTTTAGATGGATCTACTAATTTATACCTTAAATAAAAATCAGAACCCAGTTGACAGTTAAAATCATACAGAACTTAGGAGTAAGAAAAAACAGAAGATAATATAGAGATTTAGTACCAATTAGATGTTCTAGACGTACGTAGATGACGTAGACGTGCGAAGGCTTACCAAGACGGGAAGACTAGTCCTAGAAATGAATGATCCATTAACTTGTTTCATAATTATTACGTACGTTACTTATTAGTTAAAAAAGAAACGACAAGCAAAAAGGAAAAGGTCCTTAAGGTTTTAACGTTAATTTAAAGGCTGCTTATAATATTTAGAAAATCTAAGTTAATGACCACAGAATTCTTTCACTAGCAGTCAATTCGACTTAAATTGATAAAATTGGACATGAAGCAAAGATAGGACCTACGAAATCAAACTGGCCAGCAGAGATTTTTAAGAATATCTTATCCCTAGTGGATTGTGTTTCCGCTATTTTCGCTGGAGCTCAATTTGGAACTTTTGCTACTCAGAGATCAATGGTTTTGGAAGTCGAACCAAATCGAGAACTTGGAAATCACCGTACCTAGGGACAACATCGCACTCAGTAAACATTTCACATAGGTGGGTTGTCATAAAAAATGTTTATCATAAATAGGGAAGTAAATACTTTGTTTTAAATTTTATCAATTACATAATTGGTTAAACTTAAAACAGAAAGCCATGCAGCTTTTACTTTGACTGCAAGTGAAGTGACGACAGGTAGGTAGTGTAAGTTATTATGGTGGCTAATTCGTAGCCAGAAGAACATTGCAATCCCGTCCGTAGTCTTGTCGAGAGTCAAATCGCTTGGAAGCACGGATGTAGGCACATGAAGAATCCTGGATCTGCCACTTGTATGAGAGGCAATAGAATAACGATAATTTAAAGGTTGTTATTGATAAAAGAGAAGACAGATGATAGGCATAGACAAACTCTAAAAATACAATGAATGGAACATAAAAAAAAACAGAATCTGACAAAATTAGAAATAGGTACTAAGATTATTGAATTTCTAACACAACAAAATGAACCAGGATATTAATTCACTACCAGTCTACCAAATATACATAATAATATATAGAGGTGTATAATGTACCTATGTGTAAATTATTATCATTTACTTGTTCTTATCATGGATTTATGTACTGGCAGGTATATCGCGATAAGATAGCGAATGACGACAGCGTGTTGTCAATATCAATACAGTCACATCACAGACTAGTTTAGTTTCTTCTTTTTATAATATCCAATGAACTAGGTATCTAGGTAAATGAACGAATTTACCAATTGAAACGTAGATTTATAGGGTTGAGTTTTAAAGTCTAATGTAGTTAGACAGATATGTATGATGTAAGTCATGTCCAATACTCTTAGTGGCAGGTGTCACAATTACCGATAATACTTCACCATTATGTAGTGCACATGCATGAAGCCATAGGATGTTCTTATAGCACAGCTTTGTCTAGTATAGGTAGTAGTGTTCAGTGAAGTAATGAGTGTAAACATTTAATAAATATCGCTCTTATGATCGTGTCATACCCACTTAGAAATAATAGATTTTCTCTTAAGATTTTGGGTGGTCGAAATCAAGGTAAAAAATTAAGACCTTTCTCTCATTGACAAGGTAACCCTTTCAGAGACTAGTATTTACCTATGGGTATCTAGCATGTAATCACTCCATAATATTTGGTCTAAAATTGATAAGTAGGTAAGAAGACAAGTAAGTAAATAATAAATGTAGGTACATCGTTTCCTTTGTTATTTTCTTGTCCGATATTATACCGTCCCAAAACAAGCAGAACACGTATTTAAAATGCATAAATTCGTACTAGGCACGTGCAATATAATGTGTACGGCTAATTCTGGTAGGTATTTTAAGAAAATATGTAATTAAAAAGTATTTTTCTCATAACACTTACTTTAGGTAATATATCTGGCCTTCTGGCGTACGAGCTTGTTCCCAACCTGGTGGGAGAGGGCCGAGATCGTCAGGAATATGTGTTCCGACATCATAAGATCTCTGTTTTGTGTGCTGATGATGTAGCGGCGGCTGTTGGTTCTGTTGTCCAGCGGCGTAAGTTTGCTGCAAGCTTGCGGGTGACGAATGTGCTCGAGAGTGCGACACCGGTGAGGCGCCAGTCGCGGACGACGATCCGAACGCCGAGTCAGCCGAGTTTTCTCGCGAGTGAGACACAGATGGCGACTTGGAACCGGTTGACGGCGGGTTAAAGAACGACTTTGGAAGCTGTCGCATTCGGAGAGGCACCTGTAGCGGTCGTTTCGAGTCCGGCTTAAGCACTGTGTCAAACAATGACTGTAGAACCGAGTCAGAATCCTGGTCCACGCGGAGGACCAGGTTCGATTTCTGTTCAGCGTCCGAGTTGAGGGCCATGGTTTACGTCGGAACGAAGAAATCTCGAAACCGACCTGGCCCACCGCTGTGACACAACACTAGCACGCGACGGGCTGGCGCGTCGCCACCCGACGAACTTGCACTATAGCGATCGCTGCGCGACTGACGCGCGCCCCGCCCGCACCGCCAAGTTTCCCTGCCCACGCGCACCCGCCGCCCGCACCACCCGCGCTGCGCACAGTATGTATGGTGTATGGTGTGCACGGACCGGTCTTCGCTTCGAGAACTACGCCCACAGAACACTAATACTCTAGCCGAGAAGAATATCAACGTAGAACATTAAAAGTGAGGTCGACTGGCACGCCTCGTAGCGGATCGCCCATATAACTAAAATTCGAAAAAGTATTGCGCGGGAATTTCAAATTTCGTATCCCGTATATATATATATATAGGTATTGAATCAAAGCTAATGAAATAAAAACAGTATTTGAGTACAATTACAATTTTATTTATGATAAACCTTCAAAATACAAATTCAGATTTTATGAAAGAATAAAAATAAAATTTGGAAATAAATATGTCAGAAACTCACAATTTTTGCATTACAGCTATTCAAAGTAAAATATATGTATACAGTATTTGAACTTGTACGAAATAAACAAAACTGTAGCATATTAAATAATAAAACTTTAAATAATTATTCAGATCATAATTACAGTTTTTAGTTTATTTTGCTATGTACTTAAACCTTTTTTACATAAAAAAAACAAGTCATATTTGTATTTCACAATATTACATACTAGGCTAGGGCTAGCTCCCTAATGTAAATCGTTTCAGTATTTAGCTTTTTAATTAATTTTGTATTGTAATGTATCATAAATCTTCACCGTATTTCGGCAAACTTCTTAAAACAGTATGAATATATTAAATGATAAAGCTTGGAAACTATACATATTTCAATTAACCATTTATTAATTTGCTAATGCAATAATTAATGTAATATTGTGGAAATCAAACTTGTTCTTTAAAGCTAATGTAAATAATAAAGTATACAGTATGTGTAATTGCATAACCTATGAAGAAAATAAATACAATCTTATACGATTTGATGTAATCATACTATGATTACATCAAATCAGGCAACACACTTTTAGTTGTTATGCTATAAATTAACAAAAATGTAAATTTTATACCTAGTCATAAAAAACAATAATTATAACTGAACAAAAAAGAAATATTTTTGCAATATAAAATGCAATGCAATATAAAATGCAATATAAAAAATGAAATCAGATTACAGATAACTTGGTCCATTTCTTTTAAATTTATAATAATAATACAACTATATTTTATACAATTATTACTTATCAAGGTATCAATTTTGATGACAACACAAATATTAAAATCTCTATAAATTACAAGCATTCTATTGGCACCTTTTTGTGTATTCCCAATTAAAGTAACTTCTACATAAATAATATATTGAGATGTGTTACTATATTACATTTCTCACAAAGAATTAACTTTCTAGAATACATTTATTTACTACTATTTTCCTCTTTAAATGCGAATAATACATTTTCAAAATTGTTTGGTCTGTGTTGGCTTATATATTTGAGGATAATGGCTTTGTCCTTCTGGAATCTGCTGATAACAATCCTGAAAAAAATATTTAAAAAATACACAGTTAAATGTTACTGAATTTTAAGAGATACTGTATTGATGATTTTGGATGTGCTTATGTTGGATTTTATCTTTTTCTATTAAAAGTTTCCTTGACGGGTTCATCCCTGGCACAATCACTGGATCAAATGTTTTGTGTGACCTGAAATGTATTAAGTCAGGGTTATAATAAGATAATTTGTGCTTTTTTTTTCAAAACATTTAAAACGTTTTTATTAATGCCAACTCCCAATTCAAATTTGGATAATAGTGCCTGCAGAGTTCCTGGTGCTGGAAGACAAATTATTCTTCTTAATAACTTATGAGTACTGGAAGGCAGGTTGGGGATCGTTTATATATAGCCTAAGTGCTATGATTTTTGTGTTTTGGATCCATCTACGGGTTTTTGAATTCTTTTAAAGTTTTGTAATTCTCCTTAGAACAACAAAGCAGAAGTTTGGGAAATGTACTTACTTAAAATATTTTGAACCAAGCTGTCACTGCTGAACTTGTTCAAAAATGATTCATGTTTTAAATGTTTTTAACAATCTATAAGCCTTATGAACTTTGTGATCGCTTAGTCTGGTGATGCATTTCAAATGGATCCAGAATATTGGAAGAAGTCTGAAACAGAATAAGTTTAAACACAACATAGTTAAAAGAAATCAAACAAGAACTAACACTATGGGATTATGTTGTTTTGTTACAAAGTTCCTTCACTCACTTTCTGACTCTATTATCATATCGGTTTGAAAGTACCGAAAAATTAAATTGTCATTGAAGTTTTAAAAAGTAGCAGTTTTATATGAATTTAAATTTATTAATAATAAGAAGAAAT
Source organism: Plusia festucae (assembly GCA_950381575.1). Taxonomy (NCBI): domain Eukaryota; kingdom Metazoa; phylum Arthropoda; class Insecta; order Lepidoptera; family Noctuidae; genus Plusia; species Plusia festucae. The sequence continues at coordinate 13,479,563 of OX494431.1, forward strand.
GGTTCTAATTGTGCTTGCCAGATATGATCTAAACAAATATACATACATACACAGTAAGTTAAAGAAAAGCATAAAAATAATAATTAATAAAAAGAATGTTTCACTATTATTTAAACCACTTACCTCATGACCTCATCTAATCCTTTTGTTGGCACTGCAGTGCGAAAAAGTTTTTATCCAACAAAACATGTTGTTTTGAAATGTTTATTGCACAGCATTGCATGTTGATTGTATATTTTTTTGTGAAATTCTGTTGATAACCATGATTCATTTGGAAAACAGAATTTGGCCAATAATTTTCAACTGTTTAGTATTCACAAATACACGTCTAGTATTCGTTTAGCTCGATTTTGGAAGGGACATGGAGCATTTTCTTTAACTAACCGAATCCGACACAGAGAAAGTATTTTTTCACAACAATAAAATATTCACAATTCAAGCGCAAGAACGCTTAATTAAATGTAAATCCGTAATATAATGTATCGCTTAGTAACAAACGAGATATTCGAAATTTCCAATATTGCCTTTAAAGCTCAAAGAAAGAAAATTTGAAAGATAACGACCGCCATTGAAGTCAATGAAAAATTTTCTCTGAAGTGTTTTCATTTAAAATAATTTAATTATCATAAGTTTAAAACCACTTGATTATTTTACTGAATGCCCTAAATTATTTATTTATTTTATAGGGATTCTAAAAATCTTTTATTTTTATTTTATAAAGGCATTATTATAAAATTATAAATGAAATAAGTTCGAGTCAATAAGGATTATTTATAAGGGTAACATTTTAGCCTGAAAGACAGAGATGACTATACATCTACGTCATCAACGATCGTCTGTACTCTTTGCCCAAGAGCGCCCACAACAAACCTCACTACGTCCCATACATGTTGACACCCCCTGACTACGCCCCTCACCCCGCTCACCCATTATCTCCTTGGCTTGCCATAAAATGTGTACTGCCTTTAACAATGGTTTTGGGAAATACAAGACCTATCTACCTAGGTTATACTAATAACTAGGAAAAGGACTGCAAAATACGGAATATTGTTGAAATTTAGGTCACTTCAAGTAGTCGTAGTTGCTCGAGTCTGCTCACTCATATAACCGAAGGCCCAATTTATCCATCTTTCTAAATTACCCACCTGGTTTGGTTTTAGGCTTAGTTTGGTACCTACTTAGGTTGGTAGTTAATTCTTGTTTCTGATGTTGGATAGTAAGGACTTTTAGTGGTAGGAACAGTACTTATCTTAATCACCTGTGAAATCTTATAAATTATAAGTTTTTTTTTCTTTTTCGACATTTAATAACGACTACTATAAGTTATAATAATTTAGTCATTATGTCGAAAAAGCAAAAAATACGTATCTAATATTTCTATATTAGGTACCTATTTAAAACCAGGACATTTAAAAAACCCGCATGCTAAATAAGCGCTAAGTGTGAAGGATTGTTAGTCTGGGGCTCTGGGCAACTAATCACAGTCGTGATTTGAAAACAGTCATTGTTCAGCCTTTCAACTCTGTGCAATATCTAAGTAGTCCCATAAATTCTCCATAATAAGTAGAATTTATTGCATTCGAAAGGTTTGTTTTTTTAGTTTCAGGCAGCGCCTCAAAAATCTACAGATCGAGATCTCTATGCTATTTAACTTATAGCAAACAACAGGATATCTACGTCGAGTAAAACACACTCACAGTTCAGCTTCAGATCGACGTGGCCAAAGATCCTAATAATATTAATAAGAAAAATGTTAACTCTAAAATCGTAATATAAGTGATAAAACAGCCAAAAAAGATTTAGAAATCATTCTTTAAAACGTAAACAATTATGGTTAGTAACTAAAGCACAGGATTACGTTTTCAAAGGAATGAAACTTCTTGCGATTATTTTGACTTGACTTATTTTGACCACTTGAGAACCTTGCTTGGCGGATGGAGTTTCTTGCCGGTCCTTGTCCATAGGAATGACACCTTGGAACCGCGCAACTAGCGTCATTTAACGTTTTGAAAGTACTTGAAAAGGTCTACTCGAAATAAAACTACCTAAGTATTTTTGTTTTTTTTTATTTTGGCGATTGGAAACGTCAAACGTTTGTCTAAGTTATGATCATTTTACATTGGATTTTTGTTTAGCTAAGAGCGTAGATGAGTATAAGTACTAGCTAAGAGCGTAGCAAACGAAACTCAAAATAAATAAAGTACTTACTTGTTCTATGGAACACTTACATTACAGGTAGGTATGCCGAAACAAGGTTTTTTTTCTTTTCAATGTGGCTGTGAGAAGAAATGTTTTGCCTTTGATAATTGCAACCATTATGACATTAACTAGCTAAAAAGCAATCACAGAGGTCCTACAAAATGCTATGCGACAGAACGACAAATCAAGATGAAATTGGAAGGAGTCTAGGTACTCCTACCAAAACGATAATAGATGGTATATTCAAGAAGTGAGTATAAAAGTGAGAGGAGGTACTTTCCCTGTAGTGAGACTATGGGTTCGATAGATTAGATTATACCACATTCGTGACTATCCCAAAAACTAGTAAACAACCAAGTAAATTCAACTCATTCTTACATTTGTTGGAACCTCAAGGATTTTTTATAGTGGTACCTTCCTTAGACAAAGAGAAATGCGTTATTCAATGTACGGGGGTCGTTCCTATGTTCCGTGTTTCGATTTACTTATAGGCTCCTTGCAGAATATGTGATATAATAATACCAGCCAATAAATATCTAACTGCTGGACACAGGCTTTTCACCATATAGTTATGGATGAGCATTGATCCTTTCAGAATAATCACCTATTATTTAAAAAAACAGTTCCAAATAGACAAAGATGAGATATAAACATTATTTTCCAAAACCGTGTGGTCAAAAGAGAAACATTAAATCATAGGGTCCGACCGATGTTAAATGTAGGTAGTTCATCAAAAACCAAGATCTACCGCCGGTTCCTGAATGACTCATAAAAATTTAAACTCCTGTGAAAACTAACTACCACCATCTGATCCTGAAATCTGACCTGACCTTTTGTTATAATTCCGTGGATCTGAAAAAGACTTAGACTTGATATTGATACTGACATAGAGATGAATAACAAATTTTTGTATTGATGTCTTTCCGATATTATTTCCAACCTGCACACTAGCCAGTATACTATAGTCTTTGCTGCACACGCACACTCAAGTTGACACCTAGCGGATAAAATTTAAACTAATTTCCAAACACTTTTAGTCAGCGGCACAGATGTTCAGATGGCGCTATTTCAATTTAACCTCAATTTTTCGTTCAATACATAGGTATTATTGCGCAAAGCGCAAAGTTAGCATAGTTTCAGTATAAATGATACATACAAAAGACTGAAACTGTTACTTGAAGCATCTCGCTGATCTCACTCGAGTAGTATCTATTGATTCTGTGTGACGCATTTCAAACTTTACTATGACTTTACTAAAATTTTCAACAACACAGTTCACTTTTGTACCTTTACATTACTTATTGCAGTAATTAAACAATACATTCGTGCTAAAACTTATTAAAATAATATTTTAACTTCTAACAGCGCCAATATTGCGTCGAGGATCCAAAAATCAATACAAGCATTACAAGCAAAAAACATTCTTGGTCATGGCCATAGACAATATTTCTTCAATAAAAGTCCGCCCAATCTGCGTGCTTCCGGCACAAGAATATGTTGTTCTTCCGGGCTCAGTAGCTAAGTTTATAGAAGCTATTCAAGGGTCACAAGTTGTGATCCCGCGCGATATGCTTGTAAAGTGAAATTACGATACCAGACTGTTTTATATAGACGACTATTGCACGTTGCGGCTTACTAAGTAGTGCAGCTCTGGTAGCCCTGCTATCAGCTGTGCGCTCGTTCCGTTTTCGTTCATAGCATGGATAGGTACAAAGTAGAGACATTCACTTTTTATCGCTACGATATTATTTCATAACGTCCCACCTATAATACAGCTTGAAAGTTAAACAATAAAGTTGGAGGTTTATAGGGACCTACCTACTTTCTTAATTCAAAGAATATCCTATGATTATAGCTTGCAGCGTGCATATTTTGAAGAAGGTACCTCGTACCTCATTTAATATAGCTGCCATACAAATTACTATCGAACATAAAGGTAAATGCAATAGCCAATGCCAGAAGGCAGGGGCGAGTTTGCGCACTACGCTGCGGCACATGCATTATACCTTTTTAGAAATGTCAATAACCATGCTTTTCAATGAAGTTTTTGAAGCTTCGCATCGCTATCTTCCAACGCGCATGCGTGGTCACGCGCTGGATAGGTTACTGGAAAATCATTACAGTATACTTACTAGAAAATAGAAGCAGTAACACAACTAATATGCTCGTAATTATTTAATTATGAGTCAGACGTTAGAAGGTTTTGGAAGGTGTTGTCGCCTATGCGCCAAAGAACAAGATGTTACTATAATGATATTCAGTGATGAAGCAGAAGCAATGCTTCTTAAAAACAAGCTTAATAATTATTTGCTAATAGAGGTAAGATCATTTCATTGCAATTTGTTTTACACACGATGTTTTTCACGAGAATTTTTGTTTTGTTTACAAAAACATGATGTATTTATTTATACATTTTCAGGTTGAAGAACATGACAAGTTACCGAAAAACATTTGTATACAATGCTGTACAAAGCTACAAACGGTGTGTGATTTTATAGATACAGCACGAAAGGCTCAAGAGGAACTTCTTAGCCGTAGCATTATGTTAGAACAGGTTATTCCCAAAGATTGTGAGATATCCCTTGTAAGAGAAGAAGTGAAACCCAAAATGGAAGAGGATTCTGATGATAAATATGTTGAAATTGAAGTAAATGTTGATCCTATGATGGTGCTGCAAAATTGTGAAGATTCTCTCTCCCCCTCTTGTTATGACCATGACTCTCATATGGGAGATGTCACATACTTACATGGCTTAGATACAGAAAACGTGACAATCAAATTGATAAAAAAGGACGATGTACATTGCTCAGTTTCAGACGATGAAAAGACACAATCTGATGGAGATAATAATGATCAGAGAAATACGGGTGTGAAGCCTTTTCCTTGTGCAACATGCACACGAAGCTTTCATACAGAATTAGCATTGAAAAATCATAACTGGGTCCACACTTGCGAAACTAAGACTGAGAAACCATATAAGTGCAATACATGTTCAGAAGCTTTTGAATATAAATATAATTTTATATCACACTTGAAGGAACATCGAGCTAATGGATTATGCCAAATATGTGGCAGAATGTGAGTATATGCATAATCATTACTATTTTATTTTATATCAGTTTCATTATTTTAACAATGCCATTGCTGTCTTACTCATTTGGAAATTGTGGAAGCTGTTATTAGATGAGAGATCTAAAATTATTAGTATTTACATTTGTAAAAAATTTCAGGTTCAGGTCAGAAAAAACTTATGTTTCTCACATGTCAGTGCATTTACCATCAACCACATCATTTACCTGTAAGATTTGTGGAAGGTCATACAACACTTGGGGAGGACTGAAAACACATAGTGTAACACACAGCACAGAGAGACCTTATCAGTGCCATTTCTGTAAGAAGACATTTAAAAGAAACCAGGATTTAAAAGTATGTTCATAATCTTATTTTTTCTTTGTATATATTATATTATTGCAGCCAGTTAAATTTAGTATATATATTATTACTTATTGTATATTTCAGTTCCACATAAACCAACATACGGGGGCAAAACCTTACAAATGTCCATTTTGTGAAAAGTCTTTTGCAAGTTCTGGCAACTGTTATTCACATAGAAGTCGTATGCATCCTGGTAAACAACCAGAAGGTCATATTAGGAAGTGGAACGGTGCTCCGAGAGAGCCTTTAACCCTTCGACCTATTGCGCCAAAGCCTAGTAATAATACCACTACCCTTAATGGTATAGTCAAGTATAAATGCAGTTTATGTGACCATAGTTTTGTAAAGAAGGAAAATTATACAGTAAGTATAAGCGACTTGACGAATACTTATCAATTTAATAATATATTATATGAAATTATATTTAAAACAGATGCACTAAAGAAGAAAATATGCTGTGTAATAATTCAAGCTTCCCAGTCTCAGAAAACTCTAAATTTGATATAACTACAAAGTTAGCTTTCAAACATCCAATATGTTTTTATTAAACCTTTCTTTTGATTATACCTTTATGTAATAGGTAATGTGTTACAATGTGTCTTGTTTATTTCCAGTGCCACATGTATCAGCACACAGGAGAAAAGCCTTTCCACTGTTCATTCTGTCGAGACAAATTTATGACGAGGAGAGGATTACTCATTCATCACGACAACAAACATCCTGGCCAAGATCGTCCTTTGGCATTAATCTCCAAAAACTTATTGCTCAAATAACATAATATTTTACATAGAAAACGCAATAATTTTAGCAAAATAAAACCGTATTTTAATACTCTTTTATTTTCACTTATTTTCCATTGTGTATGCATGTTTAATTAACTAAAAAATTACCAAAAACTTGGTGTCTTGTTAATCAGGCTTTTCGACACTAATCTATTAACCAAAAGATCTATTTCTTAATTTAACTAATATTTTATTTTATATATTTTTTCTTATACCATACAATAATAATAAAGAGCTCGATAGTGGATCCCAAAGTTCAAATTGAAATTATTACATTAAAGTAGCAAAACAAAGCAAAGTCAAACTCAACTTTTGTCAGTTTCAGAGATTGACAAATATTGTCAAATTTGACAATGACAACTGCGCTATAAAGTTACAGAAAAAGAAAGTAGAAAAATAATCAATTCTTTCAAATTTTATTTCACTTCAATTTTTTAACAAAACATATTTTATAACTTGATGGGCTTATTAATTGACAATATTTTTTTAAATATATCGCTGTAAAGTTAGTTATTTTTTTTGCTACTTGCTTGACGTTCTTGATCATAAATTCAAGTATTTTCTTTTGATACAAAAGGCACAGAATCAAAAGGAGATGCCCTATTATACACTGATAGTACCTTGAATATTAAAAATATCCATATCCATCAAATAGAAGCAGAAACGGCTTATACCCAGTTTCTATGCCCTGCTTGCTGTTGTTCAATTTAATGATTCAACTCAATCATGGTTATTAGGGTAAAAATTCCTTCATAAACAAACAATTTTTTTAACAAAAAAGAAATCACCGTCCTTAAAAATCCTATAGCCATTTAAAAGCGAAAATAAAATGATTTCTTAACTTACCAAAATCTATTCAATCGTTAGTACAGCAGACTGATTAGTTCGTTTGGATTTATTTTTAATTTTGGAATGTTTTCGTTCATCGATGTTGACAAACCGTATCATGGCACTTTGCTGATCAAATAACCTATGCGAGCCGAAATCAAAGTACTAACGGTCATTTGATCAACGTTTATTGTTTATACTTTAACATTTGAAAGCTAACGACCGCATGCGCCAACGCTGAATATCCATTGTTGGCGATCGTTGAACCGGTGTGTACGCAGCATGAGAAGAAAAATGTGTTTGTATGAAAAACACTGTAAAACATTCCTGCCAGCATAAGGCCAATAAATTATACTTTCTTAGCTTGCTTCTAAAGTATGCCTAGTCCATGTGTTTTATGAAGCGCACTTTGGAAGCAAGCAAAGAAAGTATAATTTAATTTGTTAATGAAATTAAAGCTACAGATACAAATGGCCAAACTAGCATGTTTATTGGCATGCTCGAAACTAGACATTCATAATACCTAATTAAAGTTATTAAACATGCCATTTTCTAGCAACGTTTGTACACACATGCTTCTAATTATAGTTTGCTCATTACAAGCATGATTTCGTGCTAGTTTCGAGCATGTCTACCATAAGATTTAATATTGAGCTGATTTTGGTTACCTATCGATGAAGAAAATATTTCTGTACAACAAACAAAATAAAAATGTACAGAGGGATCTTTTTAATTTATTAAACACCAATGGTGACTGTTATGTGACCTGAACACTTATGGGTAAAAATAATATATGGGTCAAAATCACACTTTTCCGTTTACTAAAATTTTTCACCTTTGACACCATCAACCATTGAACAATAATTAATAATTATGTTTTTAGTCAAATATTTTTAGTCCGAAAACAAATAAGTCAGTAAAATTCCAAAACGACAACTTTTACTTATAGTGTCAATATCGTGTCACTGAAACTATTTTATGAAACCGATAAAGATGCGCTGTAAGGTGTACGATAGATAAGACATAGCAAAATCAACAGATTACTATTGGTTAAATAACGTTATGGAAATTTAACCAACAGTAATGACAATATGCTTTTTGGGGAGTTCGCGGTTATATACATAGGTATGCACGCCAATTCTGTATGTATGTCTAGTCCATGGGATTATTGGGATTGTGACATCCATTGAGTCTTCGTTTTTTGTTGACAATACGGAAAAAATTCAATGTCATTGTACATCAATCTCATAAATAAATAATTCAATGTCATTACTGTACATCAATTAAACAGTAATAAAAAGTCCAAAAACTGCTTCAGCAGTTCAGCTTCGTAATTGAGATTTTTATGTTGGTTTTATCAATAAAATGTTAAGAATGATAAACTACAAAGCTTTGTAAACTGAAAAGACTTGAAGCTAAATAACCGTTGTTAAAAAAGGAATGAAAATAAATAAATAAATTGTATGTGATGGTGAGTGAACGAAGTGGATTATCAATGAAGAACTTCGATTCGATCAAGTATTTTAAATGATAAATACTCGAAATGTTTTAGAAATACTAATGTTGATATAAGTCGTCTAAGGTTAGATATTGCTATAGGTCGACCTTCAGAAATGACCTTTAAACTTTACAGTCAATAGGATCATGTGCGCATGCGTAGATTATCCGTCAAATTTTGTTTGGCGCGCTGATAACCACGACCACTTGATCACGATGAAATTACTTATTTTAGTCCAGGGTGTATAATCTTCTAACTAAAAACCTGGCATAACTTGAATCATTATACTAATAAATTGTGGAGTCCCAACTGTTACTTGAAAATCTTTATAGAGAAGATTTTTTTAATTTAGTAGTATTATATTGCGCCAGTTTTCATCGTACGGATACAGATGTCGCTACCAAAACATTATACAGACATATTCAAAATGTCTTGTTGTAGGATAAATATTGAGCAATTACCGGACATTATAATTTAGACGGATTATTTGCCTTATATAATTACCGTATTCTTTTTTTACTACCATAATGGTAATTTAATGTGCGTACTTACTTAATTTTAATGATGGTCATCAATAAATAATTTAATTTGACTTAAATGGTATTAAGTTTCTACTTTGTTTTTTTATTTTTTTAATCAGACATATTCCGTATTTCGGTATTATTACACCTTATTACAAACGTAGTTAGTAGAATCTTCGAATTGCGGGTGCAGGGCACATTCGTTTTCACATGTAATGTAATGTCAGGTATGTGTCACATTGCAGTTTGAAAAATTTCGGTTCTCGTTTGGTGCGGTTCGTTATTTTTCTTCTGCTTTAGAGTCCTTTTCCAAGGCAATATCCTTGTGTTTTTTCCTATTGTTTGTTGTAGTCGAGCTCCTGCTCCTCCGAACTTGTATAGTGACTGAATTTGAGATATTGACTCCAGTGCATTGTGTATTTTGCTGACGGCAGTACGACAAGTGCATTATCATGTCTTCCGAGAAGAAGTGCTGTGTCCCTGGGTGTTCTGGGACTTCTGGTATGTACTAAGATCACCTACTTGATGACTATATTATTTTACAGTTGAAGTGAGAACTGAAGTTTGAATTTGTGGTTATTTGGAGGACAAATCCATTTTAGTTATCCAGACGGTAACATCAAAGTTGTTAACTGTTTAATGATTTATTGTTATATCGATCTCGCCTTGCGCAGCGACCTGTTGCCGCGACTTAGTAAGTTAGTACTTTAAAATGATTAACACGATCTTAAGACTGAACATAATAAATTTTAAAGGGGTATTAAGTTTTTAATTTTATGCCATGAATTTTTCAGATTCCCACACTGTCCTGCATCTTTTTCCGAACCCTGCAAAGGATAAGGATCGCTTTACATCATGGGTCTTTTCTATTGGTGGGGACATCTTGAAATTCAGCAATGAGTACATATACAAAAATCGGCGAGTTTGTCATGCTCATTTCGAACTCAAATATTGTTGCCGCTATAATCGAATCAGCAATATTGCCGTGCCAACATTAAATATGCCAGGTGAGAAAATTAAGTTCACTCTTATGCGACTAATGATGATAAGTAAAATTATCATGGGTACTTCACTGATATAGATCTAGTCACAATTAGTTGTTTCTAGAGAGATTAAGACTGACTAGAATACGATTAGTCTGTAAAATAATTGGAAAGCAAATTTTTTTATGATTTGTGTCTAGTATACACAGACAGAGATGGGCAAATAGAGTATTTATTTATGAATAGCTATTAGTTATTACCGTCTATTTCAGTTTGATATGCAGGTTTAAAATAGAAAATAAATATTAGTATAATAATGGAATAGTGTTAAAAATTTCAATAAATATAAATTAATAATAGTGTAAATAAAAAAATGTATTTAATTTTAAAAAAGCATGGGTTGCTTTGATGATATTATCAAATTGATAATCACTCTACTCATATTAAAATTTATTTTCTATTTTTTAGTTTGATTTTCTATAAAAAGCGTGTTTTTAGTTTTTTAAACTATTATTTTATGATATAAGTCAGATCTGGCATCTATATCCCATTATCAGATACCAGATGAGGTTAAAACAAGCTATATTACAGTTTCGCACATAAAAAAAGTTATTGACTATTTATTTACAGGCCTATCAACACTCAAGTTTACTACTACTGCAAGACCTTTGAAATCAATTGAAAATGTGTCTAACGTTTTGCCCTCTACTTCTAAAGGTAATATTTGTTTAAATAAACATTTTTTTTATTTTGAGCCCCAATTGTCCACTACAGGCCAAAGGCTTCCCTTTCTTCCATTTTCCCCTCTCAAGGGCATATCATCATGGCATTGTAGTATACCATTGAATTACTTATTCCTTACATTTTCAGCTTGTCAACTACTTGGCCCTGAACTCCTCATTCCTAATCCTGCTCCAACAATAGATCATGTCATTCCTATTCCTGTTCCAACAATAAAAAGAAAAAAGGAGAAAGAATCTATTTTCATAGAGGACAAAATAAGTTCTGAAGTGTGTTTGGATACTATCCCAATCATGCAGAAAAGTAAGTTGTACATTATTATTTATTATTCTACAATGGCCGCCAATAAATAATAATACGAATCACATTTCTGCATCGCCTTCTTAAGTACCTACCGTCATTGCACACTGTGGTTGCCCAAAGTCCGCTACAAGAGGCCTGGTTAGCTTTTAAATATAAATCTCCACTGGATTTGTTGTATGTATAAAAGACTAGCTTCTGCCCGCGACTTCGTCTGCGTGAACTTCAGAATTGGGTCCACAAAGAAAGGCTACATGCATGTCAAATTTTATCCAAATCCGTTAAGCCGCTTTTGCGTGATTGAGTAACAAACATCCACACTTTCACGTTTATAATATTAAGTAGGATAAAACGTTTTTTTATATTATTATAGTACAACACCATCCTTACAGGTGAGCACCCAATGCCACAATTTTGGCATACGTATTAAAAAATTGTTTATTTAATTTTCAGCTTCCCACTCTTTGAAAAAGACGACATTTTTACGATCAAAAATGACGAGAAATGAACATGAACTGTATAAGAAATTAATTGACGTAAAATTGAAACTATCCAAAATCAGAAACAAATCTAAAAAACAAGGATCAGAATTAAAGAGTGCTAAGAAACTTTTTAGCAACATTAAATTTATAGATGCATTAGAAAACATGCCAAGTACAGGAAGATTAATAACATTAATGCAGTTCAGAGAAAACAAAAAGAAAGAGAAAGGACGAAGGTTTTCAGAAAAAGAAAAAATTGTCTCTCTATCCATATTTAAGCAAAGCCCAAAGGCATACAGATTTCTAAGAAAAATATTTATTCTGCCTTCACCACAAACTTTGGGGACCCTTTTAAATCAGGCAAACATTGGTCCAGGTATAAACAAAAAAGTTTTTGCCCAATTAAAGGCAAGAACACATAAAATGTCAACAGAAGACCAGTTATGTGTACTGCTATTTGACGAAATGTCGCTAAAACCAAGTCTTAGTTTTAACACTAGAAAAGATATTGTAACGGGATTTGTAACTGATGGAGAAGAAACGCGCCCAATTATCGCAGATCATGCTCAAGTTTTTATGGTTCGTGGTCTCATTAGAAATTATAAGCAGCCAATTGCCTATACATTTTCATCAGGTGCAACTAAAGGTCCAGAACTGGCAAAGCAAATTAAAACGGTAGTCAAAGAACTTCAAGATGCTGGCTTTATAGTGATGGCTACTGTTTGTGATCAGGGGGCCAACAACAGAAGTGCCATCAAAATTTTAATAGACGAAGGAATAAGGAAATGTCTTCAAAGAGGTGAAATCCCTAAGGATAATTATAACGTTTTTGAAATTAATGATCAAGAAATAATTCCATTATATGATCCGCCACATTTATTGAAGGGTATCCGCAACAACTTATTAACAAAAAATTTAAAATTTGAAATAAATGGCGAGATTAAAACAGCAAAGTGGCATCACTTAGAACTTTTGATGCAAGAGAATCCTGCATATAAAGGTATACGACTTGTACCTAAAATAACGGAAAACCATATTGATCGGAAAAAAATTGGAAAAATGAAAGTCAAATATGCAGCTCAAGTATTTAGTCGAACAGTGGCGTCGAATATGGGTTACTTAGCAGGTTTGTATTTATGATTTTCAATATTTTTCTGAATAGATTGTGAGTAAACTACTATTAAAATGCTACTGTGTGTTTTCATAACAAAATCTCGCTAAATTTATTTATTATTTTTTTCAGATAAAGGAATTTTGCCTCGGGAATGCAAAGATACTGCAGATTTGCTGCTATTTTTTGACGAGTTATTTGACTCCGTCAACGGCAGTCATGCTAACAAAAACAAGTATTCAAAACCACTACTGCAACCAGTGAAACCTAACTCAGCTCACCATAAAAAATGGATGGAGTTCAGAAAAATATTAAAAACGATGAAATTTTGTAAGGACAATTCCTCTGAAAAAGTGCCGACTTTAAATAATTGGGTGTGGACGCTGGAGGGTATGCAAATACTTATAAAGCAATTAGAAAAAAAATACAATGTAACGTCAGTCTGGATGCGGCACCTGAATCAAGATCCACTTGAAAACTTTTTTGGCTCAATAAGAAGCCACGGGTGCCGTAATGTCAATCCAACTCCAGATGGATTTCAATCTGCTTATGCAGCTTTGTTAGTTAATAACCTCTCCAGCGTTCATGCCCCGGGTACTAATTGCCAAAAAGATTATTGCGAGGCCTTAGTTACACTGGTTACAAATAAGGACTGCGAAGCCAATAAGCCAATAACACAAAATATAGATTTAAATAAGATATTGCAAACGAACGTGCTACCTTTGCAGGAAAAAGCCGATCCTAAAATAATGGCTCCATTACAATATGTAAGTGGATACATTATAAAAAAATCAAAAAAAATATATAAAAATTGCTCCAAATGCAATGAAAATTTAATAGATAAAAATGAGTTAGAATACATAAGATATAGAGAATACTCTAATAAACGTTGGCTTTGCAGTCCTACTAAGTCGGCGATTGCTCTCGTTTCTGCTCTCCAAGACATCATTACAGAGGAGTTAAAAGAAAATTTAGAAATAAAGAATATTGGAGAGTACATAAAAACTTTAATATATATTTCTGCAGATTTTAATTTATTAAAATGTGACATACATAAAAAAAAATTGCAAGAATACATTATAAACATATCAATAAGATTTTTTGTATTTAATTACTGCAAAACTATAAATAAAATACTAAACGGAAAGCAAGATTCTGTCAGCAACGCCGACAAATACCAATTAATGGCAAAAAATTATTATAAAAAACATTATAAAAGGCCTCATAATAATTGACGAAAACAAATGTAACAGTAATAGACCAGGGTCGATAATTTTTAAAACCAAAAAAAATAATAGTAGGATGAAACCCATTAGAAAAGGAGAAGAATATTATAAAAATGAAAGGAAAAATAAATTACGGTCAATCCGAGTTCGGGAAGGGGGGGAGGGGGGGGGGTTTTAAGGGTAAAAAATGGTTTATCTTGATTTCCAGCAAAACTACAAGTCCTATGGAAAAAAGTCAAATGGCAAAGTTGTAGGTAATAAAAAGATCTACAACTTTTGTATTTACACTTTTTTCACATAACCTCAAAATTTATGTGAAAAATCGAAAAAACCAAGTTTTTGGTTTTTTATTTTTATCTTTTTCAAAAATATTTTTTTTCTCACGAAATTTGGTGAAAACTTACCTTTTTATGTCCCAAATACGCTGTAATTTATTTGATTAAAAATATTTATTTTTTCACCTTATTTTGAAATAATATAAAAAGAACCGACTAATTTTCAATCGAAAATTCACCCGTCAAAATATCAGCTTTTTTAAAAAAGTTGGTATGGTTTCTGTTCGTTGAAATCTTTACTTTCCGATGGTGAAAAAAAAAAATATATGTTACTACAGTAAATCTTCTCAGAAAATGCAAAAAATAAAAAAAACTTGAATTCGGTTTTTTTTTTAATTATTATAAATAACTAGCTGTATCCCGCAGCTCCGCCCGCGGTCTATTTTTTAATTTAATTCTATAAACCTCACGGAGCCTGAGATCTTTCCAACAAATGCAAAACCGTGGAAATCGGTTCGTGCGTTCTGGAGTTATAGCGTCAGGAAGGAAAACCCGACTTATTTTTATATAGTAGATTTCATCTAAAAAATGTGATTGCTGCAATTTGTTTCAATTAAAAAGTTGATTTATTTAATGCTAATTCGCCATCGGAAAGTAGAGATTTCAACGAACAGAAACCATACCAACTTTTTGAAAAAAGCTGATATTTTGACGGGCGAATTTTCGATTGAAAATTAGGGTGTTTTTTTGATATTAATTCAAAATAAGGTGAAAAAATAAATATTTTTAATCAAATAAATTACAGCGTATTTGGGACATAAAAAGGTAAGTTTTCACCAAATTTCGTGAGAAAAAAATTTTTTTGAAAAAGATAAAAATAAAAAACCAAAAACTTGGTTTTTTGGATTTTTCACATAAATTTTGAGGTTATGTGAAAAAAGTGTAAATACAAAAGTTGTAGATCTTTTTATTACCTACAACTTTGCCGTTTGACTTTTTTCCATAGGACTTGTAGTTTTGCTGGAAATCAAGATAAACCATTTTTTAACCCTTAAAACCCCCCCTCGGGGCCCTTCCCGAACTCGGATCGACCGTAATTTATTTTTCCTTTCATTTTTATCATATTCCCTTCCTTTTCTAATGGGTTTCATCCTACTGTAATTTTTTTTCACTTATTACAAATTTTGAAGGCTTCGGCCCTGGTCTATAAGGTACGAGAAGTGGCAAAGTTTTCGAGAAGGCATTTTGGTATCACTGGGTTTTTAATATGTGGTTTGGCATAGAATTTAGCATAGGATAGGATAGGTCTGGCACCTGGGAACGGTTGCGTTTACTAGTGCGCGTGCAATGGGGATGAAAAAATCAGTTTTTAAACTCTTTAGTATAAACCATTCTTGTTTCATCTTGTTTGGCAACTCTTTAGGAATATAGAAATCGAGAAACACTGGGTGTTACCAACATAGTGCTAGACGCGATCAAAGAATGAAGAAAAAAAATGTCATTTTAGGATGGCTCAAATTTTAATATTTTATAGTTCTATCATATACAAATAACATATTAAAAAGCCAGACAAAAATTCTGATGCACAATAATAAGGAGGTATTCCATGAAGCATACCCAGACGAAGCACACATAAAGTATTCCACTTAGCACACCCGTAGGTGGTCTTCAAATGAAAATTTAAAATAATTAATTTCCTATTCCATGAAGCACATCTATGAATATCACTCGCATAGTGCGGGGACTAAGAAATAGAAGAAAGTATTTATTATTTAAGACTAACTTATTTCTAACATCATTCAGTTTTATTATAATAATGAGATTCAAATTTGTAATTTTTGTAATCTTACTATTTAAAATCACAGATTGTTTCATAATAATGTTTCCAAAAAAAAGATTATTTTTTTTAACTAATTTGCTGTTCCTTTTTTGTGTTCCTAATAAAATCACAGATTTTTTCTACATTGCCATCTGATATACAAGACTTACCATAAGTTTATGTCGTTTTATATTTTGTAATTAATTTTTGGAGTGTGATATACGTGCTTTTGATAAATCTTTTAATAAAACATTTATTAGCAACTTATTATGGCATCTTATTTTGAAATAATAATCACAGAATGAGGAAACTTGGTTTCAGTACCTACATGCGCTTTAGATTTAATTCAAGGTCTTTAAATTATGTGAGGAAAAAGTTGTCATCGGAGAATAGTAGATGTCGCTGTTGTCCATTACCTGAAAAACCCGCGGAGTTGTATCTCTATTCCCCCTATGTAAAATGTACTCTGTGTTTTAGTCGTTCGGCAGATACCACATAAAACTCACGTTCCTAAACGTTTCTGCACTAGCATAAGAACTTGCATCGAAAATGTCGAGTGAAAAATCAGATAATAGCATCAGAGACATGGCACGACAAAATGGTATTGTGCAACCTTTGCTCACTGGTAAGTTTTATGAATTTATTTTAGAGCGAATATTTTAAATGTCAAATGTATTTAGTTATTATAGTACGTAAGTACTGTCTGCAAAATAATGTCTTCAAAGTATACGTTTATAGTTACCTGGGAATTTAGTTAAGTAGTAATAAATATTTAAAAACTAAAAGTTACCATGTTCTGAGAGTAAATTGTTATCTTCTCTATTGTAAAACTAATTAATTAAAAGTAAATAAACAGTTATATTTCTTCGCTTTAATAGTCTCTAAGGCATATTCTAAGTTAGATGTTTTCGTTGTTGTGAGAATGTTAATGTGGCAAGCAATTTATATGTAATTAAATAATCATTATTTTGTAGTGTTTATATATGAAATACAATATATTATGTTGTGTTCTACAGATCTCTATCAGATAACTATGGCCTATGCTTATTGGAAATCTGGGAAAGTGAATGATGTAGCTGTATTCGATTTATTTTTCCGCACAAATCCATTCCAAGGAGAATTTACTATATTTGCTGGTCTTGAAGAGTGTCTGAAGTTTTTACATAACTTCCAGTATTCAGACAGTGGTATGAACCTTTTTTTTTATTTAAATTGAATTAGTTTTAGTAATTGATACATCTCTTTATAATTGATTAATATTTTTTTTCAGATATAGAATACTTGAAGCAGACTTTACCAGAAAATATTGAGCCTGAATTCTTTGCATACTTGAAGGAGTTAACTTGCAAGGATATAAGAGTTAGTGCTATTGAAGAGGGATCTGTTGTATTTCCAAGGTTTGTTTTATCATAAATTAAAACCACCTAAAGTAAAAGGTCACATACATCCCTCATTAGGGCAACCAGGACTGATATAATTATGAATAAACACTGAAACAAATAAATCTTAATTTAAGCTTATAATTTTTTTTAAATAAAAAGAAGCATATTATCTAATATCTGACACAAAATAAAGAAAAGCTGATATCATGCAATAAAATCATTTGTAACAATTTTGAAACTAATTGGGAGATAAAGGTTTTAAAATTAGATTTATGTATTTATCTTAACATATTTTTTGGTAACATAATCCTCTATTGTTGTTTTGAGTTATCATAATCCATTTAATGGCTGTTGCAAAATTTATTATTTAAATGCAGGCGACAAAGTCATAAGTACGTTGACCCACAAACAGTTTTTAGGATTCAATTGACTACTTGTACTTGATAGTCCTCCAAATAAGGATATCTGTTGATATGAAAAGTAGTACATAACGTATTTAGAATGTCAATTACTTAAATAAAAAAAAGACTGTCACATATTTTTACCTATATCAAAAAAAAAATAGTTTTAAAGTTCCAATTTCAATTAATTTTTTTTATGCTGGGTTAAAAACATTTTCGAAAAAATATATTTGTTTAACTGGGTTTTTAATTTTAATGTTACGGTCCATAGAATTAAGAAAAGTTACTTATTTGATAAATGAAGTGAGAGTAATAATGTTAGCCAAACTTGTGGGACAGTGTGACATCATGTGATTTTTCCATTCACTGTATATCTTAATTTTTTGTAGAAGAGGCAAAAGAAAACGTCTAATATTTTAATTATTTTTAGGTAAAATCTAAAATTAATTTTTAGGTAAAATCTCTAAAATTAAGATAAGAAACATATACTTTCATCATAATTATCTCTTTGTATTTATATATTTCATGGTTTATGTGTAGGTACAACTGTTTACTTGTTAAATCAAAACATTATAATGAAAATACTTACCATACTAATAAATTTTATTGATGTAAGCATTTATATAAAAATAACATAGCTGTTTCATATTACTTATGTCATAATATTTCTTGCAGAGTTCCCTTATTAAGAGTTGAAGGACCTTTAATTGTAGCTCAGTTGCTGGAGACCACTCTATTAACTCTCGTTAATTACGCAAGGTAAGTCACTATCTTCTACTATATAAAAATAAGTCGGGTTTTCCTTCCTGACGCTATAACTCCAGAACGCACAAACCGATTTCCACGGTTTTGCATTCGTTGGAAAGGTCTCGGGCTCCGTGAGGTCTATAGTAAAGAAAATCTCAATTAAATAAAAAAATTTAGACCGCGGGCGGAGCTGCGGGAAACAGCTAGTTAAGAATAATAATTTATGAAAATCGAATGTTTTTAATGTTTGTTCTAGATTATTTCAATGTATGGTTTGTTTATTCATTTAATAACATCATAATAACAACAGCCCGTATCCTTATCATTTCTGTAGTAATTTAGCGACGCTTAATCGTTTTGTTTGTAGGACGATTTGCGCATGTTGCATGTGCATACAAAATGTTACACAGTCTATCATTTGCTTTGCACTACTCAAAATTTAATTAGGTATAATTGTACAAATAATGCTGACTCATTTATTAAAAGCGATAAGCTTTAAATTTCTGTATCAAAGACAAAAAGAATAATAATACTGTCTTTGAACATACATAATAGCTTATCAAACGAAATTATAGACGACAAACGCGGTCACCTTACACACGTTCTTTCCTTTGAATGCATAGCACAGGGTACTTTCATATTAATATTGATTGTCATTATATTCGACAAAGTAATGCCCTACTCATTTTAGGGTTCCGTACCCAAAAGTTAAAACGGGACCTTTTTACTAAGACTCCGCTGTTCGTCCGTTTGTCCATCTGGTACCAAATATCTCATGAACCGTGATAGTTACTGTTTAAATTTTCACAGATTCAATTCAGTTATTTTTGTTGCCGCTATAACAAAACTGAATCAAATAAATATTTTAATGGGGCTCCTATAAAAGAAACTTGATTATTTTACCGTTTTTATAGATAATGGTACTGAACCCTTGGTGCGCGAGTCCGACTCGAACTTGGCCGGTTTATGAGTTATTGTTCTCTTACCTGTTACGTTATTCTTATCAAGGATTTTGGGTAGGTAGCTAAAGTTATAGTGATAGGAGCGTTTGTCTTTAATAAAACGTACTATATGACCTGTACTGTTATCTGATAGTGGTTAGGCATGGGTGGTTCAGATAATTGCAGCCTTGGTTCAATGGTTTAATAATGGTGACAGTCACCCTTTGTTACATCTTTAAGCACTATTTTGATAAGCTAGGTTTATGTCGGTTTGTTCCGCACTTAAAAAAGCATTTTTCATATTTCGCTTGTAACTTGACAATATTCCGAAACAAAAGAAAGAACGTCTATTACAAAAGTTAAGGCGATGCTCCACTGCATCGTACGGGACTTCTACTCACGTGTGTCAAAAAAATCCTCTTTATATGAAAATCGTAGTTATAACATCCGTACTGCACCCACGGACATGCTACGCATGAAACAACAAATGCTACTCACTAATGATGTATCTGTCATAGAAAAAAGTTTATTTACAAAAAAAGGAAACATATCGATGGCCTATAGCCCTAGAAGACAAATTTGCTAATTATAGACCTACCAATTTTTCAGGAGGACTATTTTTATTAAATCAAAACTTCTAGATACATGTATAAATACGGTTTAGACTGAAAGACGGAATTTATCATTTGGGTGAGAGCGATCGTTAGAGCATGCTCATTTCATACATAATTATTTTCAATATTTATTTATATGCACATAAAATATCGCATTGTAATGAATAACGTAGATAGTAGAGTACCTATCTGTGCGATTTACATGGATATGACGAAGGCGTTTGATTATGTAGACCACAATATTCTAATAAACAAATTGGAGAGATATGGCATACGTGGGAATATTCTCAATCTATTAATATCATATTTAAGTAACCGAACACAGTTCACAGAAATAACTAATATCGATATAACAGACAAAAAAGAAATTAAATTTAAATCTAAATCTAGGCTAGTAAAATATGGAGTACCTCAAGGGAGTGTTTTGGGACCGTTGTTATTCCTACTTTATATTAATGATCTCCCCAAAAACATAAAACATCCGACGGTATTTTTTGCTGATGACAGCACAATTATTGTTAAAGCAGATGATTCTTATAACTATGAAGAAGAGGTAAATAGCACATTGAGACAAACAATAGAATGGCTGAAATGTAATAATCTACTCGTAAACTTAGACAAAACCCATATAATGCATTTTGAACAAAGACTTAGGGAAAATCATTTTCATGTAAATTATGATGGTATATCAGTTTCCGAAAAAGACAACATCAAGTTCCTAGGTCTATTGATAGATTCTAAACTTACATGGAAATCACAGGTAGAAGTTGTATGCAGTAAAATAAACAGCTTTTCTTATGCACTTTATAAATTATCCAAATTTGTGAATCGTGAGACGGTACTTGTAGCCTATCACAGTTATGTTGAGTCTATTATGCGATACGGTCTTGTTTTCTGGGGTAATTCAACTGATAAGGAACAAATATTTTAAGCACAAAAGAGGTGTATTCGTGCAATATGCAACCTGCACCCTAGAGATAGTTGTAAACCGTTCTTTCAGTCTTTAAATTTGCTACCATTTCCATCTCTTTACTTATATGAGGTGGCGGTTTTTGTAAAAAGTAACATAAATTTATTCAAAATAAGGCCTTCAGCGGATCCAAGGTTGAGGAAAAGGGAGTCTAATATTCTAAGCATTGAGCATAGTAAAACTGCCCTTTTACGAAAAAGTATTTATGAAATGGCCCCAAGAATTTATAATAAAATACCTCACGAATTAAGAAAACTAAATTTAAGTATCTTTAAAAAAAAGCTGAAGCAACTGTTAATAAAAAAATGCTACTATTCAATAAGTGATTTTTTACAATAAGTAAGCCATAAAAATAAAATAGATGATAAAAACAATAGTATTAAGTATATAAAAATAAATAAATTATATAGACAGTAGATATAATTGATGTAATTTAATAATTTGTATAAAATTTATATAGTATTTCCTAAAATTTTAATAGTGTTGTATAAATATAATAAGCTAATTGAATATATAGTACCATATAATTAGCTAATTAAAGTTAACAGTCTTCAATGTTAATATAACTATAGTTGTCTATATTTGTCATTCCTTATTATTTTCGTATGCCCACAGGCACGATGTAGCGAACTACCTGTAACTTAACACCTATTGTAATGTACTTGTACACCTACCTACATTGACGAATAAACAGATTTGATTTGATTTGATTTTGATAAAAATTTGTCTTCTAGACCATTGATATGTACATGAAATCCCACTGTGTTGAGAGCATAGTAAAACGTGGGTGTCACATTTAATTGACTACAGTTGTAACTGTGTTCAATAATTGATTACGCGCATAAACCAAAGTACACACGCTTGCTGTGTTATCGACAGATTTTTTCGCCATTGTTTTCTAGACAAACCTTTTGATAGAATCTAATTAACTCAGAACAAAAAGTGTGTGATAGACGACGTAGGTACCTACGAACAATTTCATTGTCACTACATGACTTTCTTGTCTGCGAATAACAGGTCATTATGTAATTATCAAATGCAGTTACCTATATGGAACGGCTAAATATTTATTTCTTGAACTTAATTCAGCACAGCTTTTAGTCAAATAAGCTAAATGACTTGAAGAGAATTCGCAAACATTCCGACATAATCGTCTTCCATGAATCCATGAATGCATCAGCAAGCAAATCCAAACCTGGTTTGATCGCCACCTAGAGCATCTTCAACCTGCGCGGTATTGGGGAAGTGTTTATAAGCCATCTCAGCCTAACATGACTTTTTCCTTCTAGTTTAATGGCTACGAACGCTGCACGGTACAGAATGGTTGCTGGGAAGAATGTCTCCTTATTGGAATTTGGATTGCGACGAGCTCAGGGACCTGATGGTGGACTGTCGGCTTCTAAATATGCTTACATGGGTGAGTAAATAGATAATAGCCTGGTATTCTGAAAGGTTTTTCAATATGAAAATTTGTTATTAACTTGTCAACCACAAATGTTACACTGTGATTGTTGGTGTTTTGATTAGATCTCGAGATCTTCACGTATTGCTTATCGATTTCAGAACTTTTCCTCCGCAGTGGTTTTTTTTTTAACATAATAGGTGCCTAAGTAGGTTGTTACCTAACCTGCGGCTTAATGTAGGCCATATTATATTTTTCTAAAAGTATAGTGGTGGAAATTAACTTGTCTTTGTATTGATTGTATTAGCGTGTCTCCGCCGGTGGGGCGGCAAACCCGGTGCCTGGTACGAAGCTCGCGGCCGCTATTCAAACTTGTGCAATATAAAACACCCTGCCGCGCCATTGACTCATAAGAATCCCCCAATAGCGAATATACTTTTCGTTAATAGGTTTAATCAGGCAAGTTTCGCGAACCTTGCCCTTGAATGTCTCACCACTTTGGTACTCACGTACCAACTTCTACCAAACTTTTAAATTACCTTTAGCTTGTCCATATATCTTACTGTGAAAGTATTTTGGACCTTGTATAACTTATCGTGCTTATATTATACTTTCGAAGGCTACCATTACGTATTAACTCTCTAAAGATACTTACTCACATATGTATTTTTTTTTAGGTGGATTTGATGGTACAAGCAATGTGTTGGCCGGGAAAATGTTTAACATACCTGTCAGAGGGACTCACGCACATTCATTCGTCACGTCGTTTAGCACATTGGGAGACGTACATTCTGACAAAATAAGGCACGCAGAGACACAAGACTCGTGCAATCTCCTCGAACTGGCGATAGAGTGGCGCAAGCGAGTATCCGCCATCATAGATATATCACCGGAAGAAGCGAGCGACGGCGAACTAGCTGCCCTCATATCGTATGCCCTAGCGTTCCCCTCGGGGTTCTTGGCCCTAGTGGATACGTACGATGTCAAGAGGTATAATTTTCAAGGCTTACCGTCACGACACAGGCAGCATAACATGAATGGGCATTCTGGCTACAATAGCAACTGTGGAACCAATGGTACTAGAGTACTAAAATCACCGACTATACATAATACATATGGATTTAGCACGGTCGAACGCACACTGAGGTAAAGATGCAAATAGACAACTCATTGACATTTGGTGTCTGATAAACTTGTATTATTGTTTTGCATTTTCATTTATATTTTAAGAGATTTGTTTGTTACTTAGATTATACTATTTATGTGTACTGGCTGTGTCCAGGCATTGCAAATTTCATTTAACATAACTCATTGTTAGGGCATGAGTACTCATAACATCGGGAGGTGACATGTTGCAAGCACACTATCAGTAACACATTGACATCCTCCGGGAATGACCGCTGGGAATACTTACCGATCATGGCCTTAGTTTTCAATATTATTTTTATTTCGCTTTTTCAGTGAAGCGTATGTGGACATGCTTCATGTACAACCGAATGTAAATAAATGAGAACACGTCCGACGGGATATTTATATTTGCTTCAGTGTGACGTATTGTCGTGCCCTCTATGCAAGTTTTGGGCAATAATCATTGGGCACAGTTGCATTGTATAGGGATATGCACACATTCACAGTAACTAAGCCAGTGTATTGCACGTACAGCAACCATCATGCACCTTATTATATAGTACAAAACAATCTTGACTGGGAACTGTCTGATTTTCAACGAATAAGTTAACATGTAGTCACCGGGTTAGTTGTATGCCTACGTAATTGCGAATGACCATGCATTACCTTTAACACAACCACAAGCAAGACTTAAGTATAATAATGACTTGGTACTTATAATATTAACTTGGCCTTTAATCAGAGGTATTGCAAATTGAGCACGCCCTTAAAGATGTAATTGTCTTGAGTAGGTAATTTGTTTTGTCCTGCTTATTTTTATTAATTAGTAGTATTGAAGTAATGTTTCTTAACAGGAGTGGCCTACTAAACTTCTGTGCCGTGGCCCTAGCGCTACACGATTGTGGATACAGAGCCGTCGGTATTCGTATCGACAGCGGTGATCTGGCTTATTTGTCTGTGCTAGCGCGGGAGACCTTCGAGAGCATTGCTGAAGCTTTCAAACTACCTTGGTTCTCTAGCCTGACCATTGTAGCCTCTAATGACATAAACGAGGAAACTATCTTAAGTTTGAACGAACAAGGACACAAAATCGACTGCTTCGGGATTGGAACACATTTAGGTAGATACCATTTTTTTCTGCTTTATTTACAAAAAATATTAAATTTCTTTTTTTTTTATAAAATTAAATATATTTTTTAATAAATAAGTATATTAATTAATACTTTGATGGTGGTACATTACGTTAAGTAATATCTACAATCCGAGAATGAATTCCGAATATGCACGATTTATTCATTAAAATACATAGTGTCAATGTTAGTGTTACTTTCTACACTGTGACCAGACATAAAAATATAGCTCAAGGAAACTTAAAATGTATATTTACCACAATAATTAGTAGATATTGAGCCACACTCTTTACAAAAACTTTTTTTTCAGTTACTTGCCAGCGACAACCTGCTTTAGGATGCGTTTACAAACTAACAGAGATAAATGGACAGCCTCGCATCAAACTGAGTCAAGACGTCGGAAAAGTGACCATACCTGGCCACAAAGAGGTATGTACATATAATAGGTACTTAGAACCGTTTTCAGTCAATGATGTCTTTATGTTATCCGTATGAGAAATTAAACATTCACTTTACGTTTATTGACCCGATATTGAATACAAACTTGTTATGATACTTGCAATTAAATGAGAACGAAACTTGATAAATGGAATTCGCTGAAGTTAGCTACAAGAACTATTATTCGCATTGAACTTTGACTTTAATCGATTATAACGAAAGATCACTAAGTCACCCGTTACGAAAGAAACTAGAATGTCATCGCAAGATATGCAAGCGTTTGCTTATAATACCTCGATAAATCTATCTTTTATATCGTGATGAGATTAGGTACAACATAGGGACGTAGAGACTAATATCGTATAACGTACGGCCCTGAACCGATGCGTGTTATCGAAGAAAATATGGGAACGTCATGAATATGAATAGATAGGTATTAACTTGTTTAGTATCATCGAACGACAAGGTCTTGTGAATTACGAACAAAGAGTCCGTAATTTGGCTTTGTTTTATTGGTTGTTCAGTGAACTATTTACTGTAAGATTTTATTTGTAGGTATTAAGTCAGAGATAAAGAATTGTGTTAAGTATTGTATAACACGCCCTGTCTTAGAACGTAATTGCGATATGTTATGCAAACTGTTTTAAGTATGTACTGTCGTGGTGGCCTAGCGTTTCAATGACGAAATTTGTATGCACATGGTTGCAGGTTCGAACCCAGGCAAGTACCTACCAATGTGACTTTTTATAAACGTATTTTCTTAACCATTCTAAGACACCATTGATAAACGGTGAAGGATCTTGAGAAATCTTGAGGAAACCTGGAATCCGCAATGAGCAAGCATGTTTATCAATTCTCGTTGCCCAGCTGTGGGACATTTATAGGCTGGTATTATTATATTATGCTAAGTATGTCTGAGTCGCAGTTGTATAATTAATTGTACGCATCAATTGAACGTCCGCGAGCCGACGATTGGAGAATTGAATGAGTTCTTAGTTGTTTAAATGTCACGGTTCAGAGTTCAAAGGTGACAAGAATCTTGGTGAGACACGATGATTTTTGTTGACATTTTATCGATGTAGAATATTATTGTTTTAATACTATTTATTAGAATAGGCATAATTTTAATTGTGGTTTAATTTAGCAAAGCTTTCAATGTGTTTGATAATGAACTTGTTCTTGGCAGACCGAAATAAGTATACATTGATGCTTTTTAAATCGTTAGGCCGAAATATGATCTAATATATTAAATTCTCGTGTCGCGATGTTTGTTACCAAACTCCTTCGAAACGGCTGTACCGATTTGTATAAAATTTTGTGTGCTTAACGGGTGGGTCTGAGAATCAGCCAACATCTATTTTTCATACCCCTAAGTGACAGGGGTATGAAAGATTTTTTTATATGGCAGAACAACGTTTGCCGGGATAAATATACATTAGTTCCTTTTTTTTTTAAAAATACGACACCCGCTCTAAGGAATTTTAATCCTTGTGTCGCGGGGGGTTTCACAAACATTCAAATCACATGCACAAAGAACACCCAGACTTGGAACAAGCATTTGTGGATCACACAAATGTTTGTCCCATGCGGGGATCGAACCCGCAGCACGACGCGCACAGTGGTAATTAGCGTGGTGACCTTACCACACGGCTATCAGTGCAGTCAAAGTACTGCTTACTTACTACTTACTTATTATACAATTATCTTCAATATAAATTGGTATTGTTGAAATGTTTCAGGCCTACAGACTATTTGGAGCTGATGGGCACGCACTGATCGATCTGTTGCAACGTTCGTCGGAGCCAGCTCCCGAAGTTGGCCAGAAGGTCCTCTGTAGGCATCCCTTCCAAGAGTCGAAGAGGGCTTACGTCATCCCCAGTTACGTCGAACATCTATATAAGGTAAATAAAAAAAATATCAAAGAATTTTCTTTGGAGGTGTATCTTTAACAATGTTTCTTTTTTATATGAGCAGTGAGTTAACTTTGCTAAAATACCATTTAATGTAATATGTACGTTATTATTATAATAGTACCTATATTATCAATTGTTAGTTATAAGTTGTTTGATAGTATGTTATTATTATAATAGTGTATAATCTAGGGTTACTTAAAAGTAGGTTCGTCATGCAACCTAGAACCACAAGTATAAATAATTATCGGATACACTAAATAACAAGACAACCTTGTTCTTATATTATTGACGGCGCCATATTAGTAATCTTTTTAGCCAACAAAATTCAATTTATCAAATTTAATTAGAGCTACTCACATCATATTGTTTGGTTTTGGTATCTCAAATTATGTTAATTTATAACTTGCAGCCTTATTTTTTCTTTTTTTTTTAAACGAGAGGACTCGTAGTCAAACAGATGGCCAAGTTTAAAAATCATAAAAATTAAAAGTTCATATTTAAATTACTCCCATTTTTTAATGCTATTATTAGTAGTATTGTAATATT
Organism: Plusia festucae; assembly: GCA_950381575.1. Taxonomy (NCBI): domain Eukaryota; kingdom Metazoa; phylum Arthropoda; class Insecta; order Lepidoptera; family Noctuidae; genus Plusia; species Plusia festucae. Next base: position 13,507,375 of record OX494431.1, read on the forward strand.
TTATAATACTTTATTATATAGACAAGGAAAGAAAAAAGATTGAATACAGCTTAATCGGCAACCTCGAGTGCTAGATAAAACAATACTAGTATTTTTTCCACTTCTGGTGTCAAGTTCAATCAAATCAACTTAGTATGAAACAATACAGAAAACACAACCGAATTGAGAAACTCCTCCCCACTTCGCCCTCCTTTTTGTGAAGTCACTTAAAAATTAAAACAATTGAAAATGTTTGCAGGTGTACTGGAAGGATGGACATATTCACACGATGCCCAAACCTCTCCATGAAGTCAGAGAGAGGGTGCAGGCTTCGCTAAAAACTCTGCGGCAAGACATCAAGAGGAATTTAAACCCCACTCCTTATAAGGTAACTTCATAAAAAACATTCACAGGATAACCTTTAAATTTTTTATTTTTTATGTACACACAACAGACAAACAAATACAAATCAAATAGGTACAAAGCTTACTGCTTATGGCTTGAGAAATTTCTGCCAGCAGCCCTGTGACAGGATAATTATATCAAGAAGAGACGTAGACCCAGTGTGTATAAAGTAAAATAAAATAATCAATACAAATATATAAATAGCAACAGTAAAAACACTGCATGGATGGCCGAGTGGTATCGATCAGCACGCTAATTTATTTATTTATTTATTTGGATCTCCAACAAAGAAAGTACACAATAAATCACATAATACTTGTTATACATTTTAAGGTTAGTGTACTCCTTCAATTACAGGAGACCACAACATGCACAATAATAGTTATCATATTACATAAAATCGCTTGTAATTAAATACAAATTGTAGAAGGAAAAACTTAAACCTCAGGCAGGACTCGAACCTGCGACCACTGGCTTGACGCGCCAGTCGCTTTACCAACTAAGCTACCGAGGTCACTGCCTGGAAGTTTTAAATTTCTCCTTCTACTTATAACGTCTTTATAGGGCGACGTATGCGACATCTAGTGAACCTACCTTACGGTTGGCCTCACTGACTCTGATTAACAATGTGTTAATTAGAAGTCCGAGAGATGGCGCTGGCCCAATACTTATTATTTTTTAATTATTTATACACATTATCGCATGTGTTAGCGAATATTTGTAATTAAATACAAATTGTAGAAGGAAAAACTTAAACCTCAGGCAGGACTCGAACCTGCGACCACTGGCTTGACGCGCCAGTCGCTTTACCAACTAAGCTACCGAGGTCACTGCCTGGAAGTTTTAAATTTCTCCTTCTACTTATAACGTCTTTATAGGGCGACGTATGCGACATCTAGTGAACCTACCTTACGGTTGGCCTCACTGACTCTGATTAACAATGTGTTAATTAGAAGTCCGAGAGATGGCGCGTCAAGCCAGTGGTCGCAGGTTCGAGTCCTGCCTGAGGTTTAAGTTTTTCCTTCTACAATTTGTATTTAATTACAAATATTCGCTAACACATGCGATAATGTGTATAAATAATTAAAAAAATAATAAGTATTGGGCCAGCGCCATCTCTCGGACTTCTAATTAACACATTGTTAATCAGAGTCAGTGAGGCCAACCGTAAGGTAGGTTCACTAGATGTCGCATACGTCGCCCTATAAAGACGTTATAAGTAGAAGAAGAAATTTAAAACTTCCAGGCAGTGACCTCGGTAGCTTAGTTGGTAAAGCGACTGGCGCGTCAAGCCAGTGGTCGCAGGTTCGAGTCCTGCCTGAGGTTTAAGTTTTTCCTTCTACAATTTGTATTTAATTACAAATATTCGCTAACACATGCGATAATGTGTATAAATAATTAAAAAATAATAAAATCGCTTAACAAAAGTGGTTAATTAAATACTAGAATTACATTCTTTTTGTTAAAAAAAAAGAGCATAATTATCATTACATTATTAAAAAAAGATACCTGAAATAAGGTTGATATTGAAATGATAATGCCGCGGGTTCGATCCCCGCAAGGGACAAGCATTTGTGTGATCCACAAATACTTGTCCAAGTCTGGTTGTCTTTGTGCATGTGATTTGAATGTTTGTGAAACCCCCGCGACACAAGGATCAAATTCCTAACTGCGGGCGTCGTTTAAAAAAAAAACAATTGAGGAAAATTAATACATATTTTCACTTCATTTTATTCACAATATGAATTTGGGGTTAAACACGTTTTTGTGTTGCTAGTTTGTACTTAACTCGTTATGATTAGTTTGTAAGGCAGGATGAGAGGAAGATATACGTATACATACAGACTCATTACATTTTCCGAGTAAGGATAAATGAAGTCATACTGGGATAACTACTTATGGTATTATTGTTGATATTTGTTTAAGTACATAATATAGGTGCTAAATGGTAGTTTCGATATACAACATGTTTCAAAAAATGTGAAATAATACTATTAGATAATGACAACTCTAAACCTACGCTACTGTTAGTTGGTACCTACTCGCGTTGCGATGAACTCGCTCGCCATTCTGAATTTTTAAGTAATTTCTAGGGTCATCATCGCAATGTTTTCACTGTAAGCTTTTAAGCCAAATAATTAAAAAACCCATGCACTTAGGTACATACCGGTGCCATAGGTATGTAACATACATATACTTATAATATTGAAAGTTTTATTTCATCTTTCTGTAACACGTTGTATAAGTCATCAATTTATCTATTTTAGTTATTTCAAGGTCCACAACATATTTTTTTTTTTTTATATCTTGGGACAATCTCACACACGGCCATCTGATCCCAAACTAGGCCAGAACTAACTACAGAGCCTGTACTATGGCAACCAGACAACTGATAAACATACTTATATACTTCTAAATACATACTTATTATAGATAAATTACACCCAGACACAGAACAAATGATCGTGCTCATCACACAAAGATTTGTCCTGGGTGGGAATCGAACCCACGACCTCCGGCTTAGCAGTCAGGGTCACTAACCACTAGACCAACAGGCCCGTCAAAATATTAATGGTTATACGAACATGTTTTATATTGTGTACTTTATAACATACATAGTGGAAACATAAATAAATGTTGAAGTTCATTGTTCAATAATCATGATTAGAAATAACCTTAAGAGTAAGACCTTGGTATGATATGGTATGTACTAGTATAAGGCAAGTCGACACGCAACTTCGTGTTGTGACATTTAATCATGTCAGAGTACTTAAACCGTCGATGTAATCATATACTTGTATGATTATAGTTGTATGCTAAGGCTAACAAATATCTTGCAAAATATCATAGAATTGATGATATTTATGTTACTATTTGTTATTTATTTACATATTAATTGTTTTACATGCATACTCATTGTTTTTTTAATCCGGCTTGACCGAAGGTAAAGCCGCGCTCGCCGCCGTTGGTCCGTGGATGGGTGTCCATTTGCTATCATACCGAGACCCCTCCGTAAATTACGTTATTTCGTTAAGCATAGGTTGATTACAAATCCGACAACCAGTCTTACCCTGATACTTATAACTGCTTATTGGATACTGTGTTACCCAACAAAATGGGTTTTTAGGTCAGAGGGGCAGTCGCTCCATGTAAAATATAGTATTCAGCTAAATCCGGTAAGACTGGAACCCGACTCCAACATAGCTTGGGAAAAGGTCGGCCAGAAGAAACTGTGTTGATTGTTTATGCTAAATTTAGTTCATGTTTATTTATGCCCAAGCATCTAGAATAACTTTACTGTTTTTATTTACAGGTGGCTGTTAGTGATGACTTATACAATTTCATACACGATTTGTGGCTTCAGAATGCACCTATTGGAGAACTATCATGAAAGCAATGAAACTAACCCTCAGTACACACAAATATTACAACGAGCTTGAAATCTTTGTCTGAGGAGAACAAATAATGTCTTACAATCGTAGCATTATTTTTGCAAACCGCAACAACTTGTAATATTGTATTTATATTTCAACCTGTAATCATACTATTGTTAGGTATGATACAAATTTTATGTTAAGTAAATCTTGCCCGTTGATGTTCAGTAGTACATACAAGGTTAGTATTTTAACAACTTAGGTCCTCAAAGGATCTTATTATATAAGCTCCTTTAAATCAATGAATAAAGATTAATGTCGTAGTTTCGTAATAGGATATTTTAAGTGGCAGAGAGAAAAATGTGTTATACCATAATGGGAGCAATCACAATACCTATCCAATCTAGATGTTTCGTAACATTTTACAATAGATTCTTTTCTGATACAGTTTTATCTATTGTGTATTTAGGGTTTGTTTCAGGAAATAAAAAAATATATTCATGTAAAAAATAAGGTTAAGTCACAAACTAATTACGAATATGATATGCAAAACTTATGCACATATTTACAAGAACAATTAATATATTTAAACGTCATTTTATGATACGATAAACCAATATTGTGGTACAAATAATGTTGTACGCTTTTTCGAGTTTGTTCCCATACTAGTCAAATAGAACAACGTTATAACTCATTTCGATTTAAAACCATTGGTACTTATAATTTATTCTTTTGTTAACGTATTTCATATAATATTTCATTCCTTATATTTGGTTACGGAAGCAAAATACCAAAATATTGATGGCAATTTGATGGTAGATCATTCTTAGAATGTGCGTGTACACATAGTAGAAACCCCTAGCCATCTATAAAAAGTAACAGTGATAAATATAAAAGTAGTGGTAATCTTCATAACATTCACAGTGCAAATATTATATTTAATATAATATTTAGTCTGTATGCAATAAAGCTGTTTGAAGGTTTAGTTAAGTTTAGATGAGAGATACCAGAACATGTTGTACAAATTATGTATTTATAACAAATAGTGCATTTAGTTCACATCTTAGGTAGAATATGTTGAAGGGTCGTGATACTAGGTTACTGATTTGGTTGTTATTGGCGAAGGAAATAATGTGATAATATATTATGGATATTTTATTGATTGCAAAAAGAAAAAGTATAGTCTTTAATAGATATCATGGTCCTTACGATTTTAAAAGATATATATAATTATAATTTACCAAATAAAGTTATATTATACATGTATATTTATTGAATATGAAACTAATGTTGAAGTTTCTTTATTAATATTTCTACAAAGTAGAATTGCATAAAATAAATCGTTATAGAAAGCTTTCGTGTTGAGTGCTAAGATATATTTTACCATTTGCAGGAGACGTAAAAAAAAACTACATTAAATTATGATAATTATGCTTAAGTAGTCTATAAGGTCTAAAAAAAATATTTAATAACGGTATGTAGCGTTTGTGAAGTAAGTACCTACTAAACACTAGCTAGCACGTGATGGAATGTGCAAAAAGCGCCTATTGACGCGTTTTATTACTCATGAAGTACACGATTCAAAACACTTTCGATATAGGCATGTTAAGACCATTTAGCGTTGAATATTGTAGTATTCTTATTCCTGCACTCCGTCCGCTGCATAAAGGACATTTGGCATAGCAGAAAATACTTAGAAAATAGATAATATTTAGCAACGCATAATTCCGTAATGTTTGTTATAAGTGTAAGCGCGCTCTTATGTAGTGAAAAATCTTTTTAAAATCCACTATTTTTTATAGTCTGAAGTGTACTTGTGTACATTCAAAACAATTTCAGGTTTATTGTAAGGAAATTCAAGTACATGTTTGTATGTTGCCTGTAGGCAGAAAACGAAAATTGAATTATGTTAAATGTAGGTTAGCACAAGCACATGTGCCTTTTAATAAAGCCTATTGAATGAACTTTTTTTATTATTGTATCATATTTATGAAACTTGCTTAACTTATTTAGTTACATCTTGGGTAAAATTGAAAATTAATAAACCACTTACGTTTTGTTAAAAATTTTTACTTATATCCAACCTCTTCTATTTGCTATCGTAATCGATGTGATCATTTTTATAATTATCCTGATTCAATATCATCATAATTGATACATGGATATGTATATATGTATCCATGTTCTATCAAAGAAACATCTTGAAGACTGCTGCAGTTGCTAAGCCTACAGCTTAGGTCGCTGGATTATAAAGTTTTAGTGCCAACGTACACCAAGAGCAGCGCAGCAGAGAGTATTTTTCCATCCATTTTATAACTCTTTTGATAGCTTTAAAATTTATTTCCGAGTGTCATGAAAAATCCTCTCCGTTGCGCTGCTATTTTATGCGTTGGGCCTTATTCCCATGCCTTAAAATTGTAGGTATCTATGGCAAAAAAATCTGAATCCAGCATCAGAGCGCCTTGATCACTGAGTTAAAACAACGTTTAACGCTACCATGGAGGGGGTATGAAAGCACCGCTGCGTTAAACGTTCAACGCTCCTGGGGAGGGGGAATAGAAAGAGAGAGCGAGAGTGAATGCGTGGCACTCGAACGCATGCGCGTAGTATGCCTGTTAATAAAGAAACGATACGAGTTCACTAAAAATCTATTTCTACCCTTTTCTATTTTCATTTCAAAGTTTCACTTCTTACAAGGGACTCAACGCACTATATTTTTTACCTACCAGGAATTAAAAAGTGCTAAGCTCATAAGAAGTACTCGAAGAGAAGAAGAAAATCGACAGAATTCTAGCGAGTTTGGAACCGAGGTACCTTCGAACCTTCAAGTATGTTTACATTGTATCGGGATGCTGCGTAAACACTGGCCTAACGATCGCCAACGATGGATATTCAGCATTGAATACCGCACTCTCGTTGGCTCGAAGGTTAGGTAAAGCACAAATACAAGACGTTGATCAAATTTTCGTTGGCACTTGATTTTGGATTGTATCCGTTGTTTGATTAGCAAATCGCCATGTGCGACAACAAAGACACGGTTTTTCTATGTAACATCGATCGACTAAAACATTTAATCATTACTACTCTGCTTTTCTCCTTAATTATTTCTACATGCTACGTTCTTATGTACATCTTGCTGAGCAACTTAGCTTTCGTTCGTTGGCCTTCGGTCACCGTCCACCTGAGTTCGAATTAAGGGCTCAATTCTTTTGACGCCACGCTTCGGATCGCCGGCACAAACCAAAGAACGATCGTTGGCGTTCGCCAAACAGTCCAGAAAGAACCAAAGAAGGCCAGCGAAACTCAATCGTTGGTATTGGTGTAGGTGTGGACGGACCAGTGTGTACGCAGCATAATATCATCACATTGTATTAAAAAACATTTCATCAATTCCATCCATGTTGGCTTTTTAAATATTTACAGACTTGGGCTAGCTTGGGTCCTTTAGCCCATTGAGATAGAATATTACAGTAGCATTGGCCTTTGATTAGAAGGATGGCAGTATGCTACGACCTTTATTTTTACTCTGTTACACGTTACACTTTTACGGTTTTTATGTTACCGCAAAGTTTTGAAAAATATATTTTGATAAATTGCGCTAAAGAAGTAATTTATTGAGTCAGATTCTGTTTATGAAATTCTAAAACGTATCGAGTTTTTATTTATCATCTGGTGACATTAAAGAATAACTCAACAACAGATTTCGAAACCGATTGAGCATTTTCGTTCGTGTGACAAGGACTTTATGACGATTTTGTTGTGTAGCCATTATCTATCTGACAAATAACCTAAAAAGACTGAATTTTATATTATTTTACGTAAATTAGTAGTGAATTCTTACTTTGATAATCATATCAGCAGTGAGTCCACATAAGAAGATAAGAGTGGTAAGTTGATAAACATGTTTATCTATAAGTGTGTTTATATCTTTGTATATATTTTGATACACGCCTACTGTAGATTACGATACGCCAGGTCATTATTATAATTAGACGCTTGTTTTACAATGTAATGAAACTTTTTGGATCAAAATAAATACAAAATGCAAGGTGTAAAGGAGTTTATTAGGTCAACTTATAATAACAGTGGTTAATAACTGTACCTTTAAAAATATACATAGATTTTGGGAACTTAATCATGAAACATTTTTATTGGAAATAAGTGTGGATTACGATGCTTAATCTTATGTTGAAAGTACACAATAGACAAGGTAGCTAGTTATACAGGGAAGACCCTTGTTTTAGTGACAATCATTTAATTTTGGGGTACCTAGCTAAGAAATCAATCATGACTATTTACTACCAGAATTACCCTAGGTATTGCACTACAAACTCAGTACCTAGTAATACAATTTATATTTCTACCTATTTTATTTATTTGTTGCAGTAAAATTGATATAAGAAATTTAGGTTCAGTAAAATCTGTATGTCCACCACATCCAGATAGCTGAACATTTTTATAAATTAAAACATTTTAAAATGATAGTTGTCGTAGATACTATAATTTCAATAGTTGTATGTGGTCTAACACAATGATTAGGTAAGACATTTTTCAAATATTCACTTTTACATTTTGATTATTGTTAAGTAATATGTATATAAGTTTTATATTAATAGTAAGTATTAAATAATTAGCTCTTAACTTGTATTTGTAAAGACATGCCTAAGTCATACCTGCGAGAGCTTGGTTAAAAATTTTGGATGGTAAAGTCGCAATCATTTCATTCTCATGACATCATGAGTCACTATGCATAGTTTAGTGATCATTAAAGTAATACATATTAGGTAGATTATCTTTTTAAGATCGTTGAGTCCACATTTTGTAGCTATCTAAAAAAAAAAAAAACCCTGAGGAGATAAAAGAAATATTGTAGTTGTAAAAACATATATTTCTTATTCTGTCTACACAAATGTAAGAAATAGAAAAGTCATCTTAATCTCTGCTTATATTGTACTTATACTTTAGTTAGATGAACGTATGAATCATAATCAATTTAAATAATACAAAAAAAAAACCTCGTCCGAAAGCCAGCTTATTTATTATTTATGCCTATCTGAGGTAAAATTTTATTGCTATTAGGCCATGGGGAGTAATCCTGTAGATGTTGTTTATGGCTCTTATGGGAATAACAGTGGTTTTATGTACAGTTCGAAATACATTTTAAATGGAAATTGATTTTGATCTTTATTTGCCTGTTTAGTGAATACCCTCTTACATTTTTGCTTTTTTTACACATTTTTTACCCATGAATAATAAATTGTCTGGAGTTTAAAAAAGAATTTCAGTCCTGAGGGTGTATCAACATTTCTTCTCAGGTTATTCTGTTTGGATATGTTGACTCAGTGAGCTTAAAAGTACCCTTTAGAAGTGATTGTATGTACCCTAATTGCAAAGAACATTTAAAAAAGACATTTCCACTGCCATTATTTAAAAAAAAATACTGTGTATATTTTTATTACTTTTCAATGTAATGCTTGATGCATTGTCAGTCAATGAACTTTCGGATTATACAGAAATAAAATGTAGATTACCAAGTATTAATTTAGTATGTATAATGGTGTAAGAGTCGTATTAAAAATTTCGAAATATAATTATATAAAATAATTATAGAAATCATAAATAAATAATATATATTATTTATTTATGATTTCTAAACTACTCATAACACCTACAAATAATATAAGAATGAAAAGTTCTAATAATGAAATAATGAACTAATGAACTAATTAGAGCAATAAATTACATTCATCATTTACAAAGTAAACAATGATTTTGTATACAGAATGAGGAAGTTGTAGCTATTGCATCGTGTAATACATACTAATATAGAAACAGCTCATCGTAAGGTATTTCTGTTGGCAAGGTCATCTGAAATTAAACAAGCAACACTATATGATTATAATTACAGTGCTATGTTACTAATTTGAAAAGCTTCGGGTAACATATTGACACCTTGATTCCATTATACCAAAAAAAGGTACAAATACACATGACATTTTTTATAGCAACTACATGATGTAATTTGTGGGTAAATCTTAAGAAATTGTTCTTTTTAAGTTTATTGAGCCTGAACCATGTTAAGGAGAATGTCTAATCTGATAGCTAAAAGAAGTTTATTTTTAATAAGTTTTATAGAAAACATTATAATAACAGTAATTGGTTTATTAATTATCATTATTCTCATAAGTACATTTAAAATTTTATCCAAACTTAAGGTAACAAGCTGGTCTTCAAGGCGTCAATCCAAACACATTTCTATTCATAATAGAAAGTTAAAGTCAGGGTGCGGAAGCCGTGTAAAAATAATTTTGCGCTTTCTACCTTTAAAACTTGTTTTCATTACTTAGGTAAAAAATTCTTATTTTATGATTTGCTCCATATACCTACAAAAATAAGAAAATCAACATGTATATCTAGCTGTACTATTAATATTTATGAATTAAACTTCATGTTATGTATTAAATTCCAATGTTATAAAGGCGAAATATTGTTACCTCTTCACATTCTAATGGCTAGACCAATTTTGATAAAATTTCGTATGGTGGAAGCTGACTTCCTGTATTAAAACATGGGCATAGATTTTATTACGAAAATTATGTTACCTGGTAAACTGCAAGTAATACCTCTCGTCGCAGCTTTTACCGAGCATGTCTCAATTACCTACGCTATCTACAACGTAGACAAAGAAAACAAGACTATCTTCTGTAACAACTGTTCATTTTTAGTTTACCAGTCTGCAACGTAATACAAACAGTAAAGTCGTAAAGTAGAGAGAAATTCCCAAAATTTTAAATGGATCTTGTCAAAAATTAAACCGTAAATTTCTTGAGTTAAAGTCTCCGTTAAGGACTATGCAGTTAAGTATTTGGTAATTTTAAGGTATAATATAGCAACTGATATAGATCTAAAAGCGCCCTGTATATTTATTATTTGAGTATTCACAGGTAAATAATACATCAAGAAAAATAAAAATAATGTGCCTTACTTACGGCATTTTTTAGAAATTCGGAGGTGTTTTGTGTTGTGTGACGCAGGCGGGTTTCGCTTGTGTTCAGCGACCGGCACCCTGCAAGTCGTTAACTACAGCCGGTGAAGGCATTGTCTTAAAAAAGTACGGTGCCATGTCTATTACATCTACATCTCTATAAGAACCTACGAAACCTTATGTGGTTTTTCCTCCTTTCAACGGGAAACCAAATCTATCGTGCTGTCGTCACACTAACTGGTTATAATAAAAAAGTTAGAAAATAGGGCAGTAAATTGACCTATAATATGTATGCGTATGTACATGTATCAATTCACACAAGGCGCAGATGCATGCCACCCTGGAATTGTAATGAAATATCCCACCCAGAACAGCAGTAGCTGATCTCATCCCATCTCCCTTTGCTTAATGCTTTCTTCTCTTTTTTTTGACACTTAATGTTCGGTTTTTTTGTAGCAATGCATGTCTTATTTAATATATGTTTTTATACGTTTGCAAAAGCGTCTTTCAACTAGACCGTAAACTGCGTTACGAATTTCAATAATATTATAGAACAAGATAAAATGTTAGAATTCCTCTCTTTTCGTCACTAATCACGATATATAATTATGAACGAATAAAAAAAATCCGCAAACGGATAGGTATATAATTAAATATAAAGTAGATATTTTTAAATAGAACGTAATTTAAGCGCGTTACTATTCATTTTGTGGTCATGTATTTTGCCGATCTATCAAAAAAGCCGGGAGAGTAGAGTAAGCATTTGTTTAGAGCTCCCATGGAAATCCTTTGACTCGAGGCGAGTGGGCACGGGTGCCAGGATGCGCCGGGCGGGCGGCGCATCCGCCCTGCGTCAGTGCCGCCAGTCGCCCGCCGCCGCGCGCTCGGCCGGCCGCCGACCCTCCGTACACCTCCCGTGCCACAACATTGTAATGTCCTGCGATTTCTTAAAACTGGAAATCTTGACTTAAAAATATTACTACGAGCTGCGGTCATTTGTTGTATATTGAAATGTTATAATACTTATTCTCTCGTTAGTTGCATTGCCTATAAAGTTTATCGTTCTGTTTGCAAATGAAATATCTATATTTAAATATTTAACTTAATAATTATGTTTAAAAGTTGCTGTGCGCGACCGAGTAAAAAAATAAGTAAGAGTAAATCAGAATCTGAAAAAATGAATTCGAAGTCTGAATTAGACTCTGAGGTAAAAGAAAAGTTACCAAAAAGTGAAAATAACAGCCCACAGGAAAAAGATAGACAAAAACATATAGTGACAGAGCCCTTACACCAAGTAATGCGTGAAGGCCATGAAAATAGCGAAATTTCTCGACCGGCTAGTGTTGACGAACCGATAGAAAACGAAAATGATGAAGAAGCACTTGATAAACCTGTAGATATGGACATTTTAGATCGAATGCTTCCGAACAAAGATCTGTCAAAGAAAAGGTACTCCGTTGATTATAAGAGAACTCGCCTAGATTTTAAAAGGTTTTCCGTAGATTGCCGCCGCGATTCGGCCACACTGGAAGAATTAGCGCAACTAGAACAAGAGCTGGCACGAACTAATGTTGATGTGCGTCCTGGTGGCAGGCGCAAATCTACTGGAATACTAAAATCTACGACGTTTAGTAGCAACGAAGTTTCTGAGCACCGATCTAGCATTAAACAAGAGTCAGATACGGAAGATGACGAGGTGTTTGAGGAAAGTGCTAAAAAATCGGGCGAAAATGAAGGGCCGCGTGAACCCCCAGCTACGCCAGTTGGTCGAGATGAGTTGGCGTTAAGGAGGCATCGGTTTTTTTCGGATCTCGTTTGCGCTGCACGCGCTGCTGTTGAACATCGTGTGCGTTTTGACCCTTTAGGTCCTGTGGTGGCAGATGCAGGTGAGATTTACGGCGATTGTTACCGACTTACTAATCGCTTTATTGTTTTCTAGTCAAGACAATACTTATGATAGAACAGTTATAATTAGCATCTCAAACCGTCGATAACCGCCTTTCGTAGAAAGATGTTTTACGATGAGGGTCGCGACTTCGAGTTTGGCAAGGAATAAAAATGTTTTAGATTTTAGTTATTCTTTATTGATTTGTGACAAGTTATAGGGTAACTTGCGTTCTTCTTATTTTTTTTAAAACTAGAAAGAAACGTAACAAATGTTAACGAATTTAGATCATTATTTAGGGCACTATTACTTTTTATAACTAATACTACTACTAGTTTCATTTTACTAATACTACTTTTCATAATAATATGTGTGCGTATGTGTTCGTCTCCCAATGAGAGGAAATCGATCGATAGGTTTGGCTGTTACCCAAGTACGTATCTCAGTGTAACTTCCTTCATATTTCCTTCTTACGTACGTTTCCTTGATAATCATGTGTTGATAAACGTTTGTGATTAGAATCTTATTGAAAACAATGTCACATAAAATGACCCTTTTTTTCATATGTTTTATCAATGTGCGCAACTAAACCTATATGTAAAGCTAAGTATTTATATATAGTGGTCTTATCGTGTGCTTTTGTTTCTATTTTTAAACCATATTGAACTTGAAGTTTCAAAGGGTTCCGCAACAATTCTGAAGATCTTTTTCAAACCTTTTTATCTTATAGCGATCGACATTTCTTATAATAACAATGAAATAGCTGTCACTTACAGGGACTCGGCTGGTGTCATTTACATTCTCCTTTTTTTGCTAAGTATTTAAATATAACATTCCAAAGTATCGCACAGTACTCAGCTAAATCATTATGCTTACCGATTATTCAGAAAAGGTACTTAATTAAGACTATCCAAATAATACATTTTAATATAATAGTCGCCTTCACTATGACTCATTAATACGTGATGAATGGTAATCATTACCGCGGCACAGTCATCACGTTAATTAGCAATCGTAAGCAGTCTTAAGTTATTGAAGGTGTGCCAGACCTTGGCGACGATGTTATTTATTGCCAGCACTGTAAACAAAAGATCTCAAAAATGAGTGGAAACAAAGATATTTTTTTGGGACTTACCTACCCTAGAAAGGTTTTCATGAAAAAAATGTTAAATAATCGGTTAAAAGTAAACCTCAATCATGGTTTGTTTGTTTTTAGCTTTTTAGTCAACCGCACGTTAGTTGAAAAGATTTTCAATTGACAACCCGGTCTTTGAAAAAGACGGGCTTTCTCGCAATTTTGTTCAACAAGTAATTTGCTGGCTTGCTTGTGTCAAGCGTGAGAACTCATTCAATTACGGTATGAAACAATATTGACGATAGAGTTATGTTAGTCAACCGTTTTATGATATCAATAGCGGGCGCCAATACAACCATATCAATTGGTGCTTTACTTTCATTCGGAACATATTAACATCAATAGACTATTCACTTTTATTAGATACTACTGGGATAATATTAAAAATGATAACGTATGCGTTTCAACTTCAGTGTTATTAAGTGCAGCTAGTTTTTCCTGTAAAATTCTAGGTCATTGTGCTTGGTGATAATTCTAAAGCTTGTATTCAGAAACGCTGCGCTGCTAATGAATTACAAAGAAGGATTACCGTTACGCGTATTAGTGGATATAACTGTATTCCTTGAAGAGCATTCGTTTATGCTCACTGGTTATAAAGTAATAATAAACCGATGAATACACGAATTCAAACAGTACAGTTTCTGTCTGGGCTTCTTATGTGGCTGGAAATAAACTTAAGAATTCGACGAGATACTCGCCGTATTCTTGAATAATGGCGATGTTATGTAGCACAAAGTGACAAACATGAATTTCCCTCGAGCGTTTCAATATTATGTGCTCTTAAAAATGTAACTGTATAACTATTCAGTGAGGTATAGGGCCATTGAAATAAGCATCTAACCCACACTTCTGAATTGTTTAGTTGTTATGATAAAAAAAAATCTGCGTTTAATAAAAATCTTCTGGTAACTATAAACTAATTATTTATCATACCATTACTCTATTATATATAATAGAGTAATGCTATGTCAATGATGTTGATAGTATCAGTGATAGTCATGTGTTGAAGTAAAGGCCTCGATTTCGTACTTTTCTTTAGCTTTGGTTGTGCGCTAGTGACATACAATATTTTGGAAAGCCTCAAGCTCGTCCCGTTATCATCTGTGCCTGCTGTATTCAGTATTCAAAATCATAATATATTTTCGCTTTCACTGTTGTCGATCTGAAATCAACAATTTATCGTTCCAATTTAGCATGTTTATTAAATAATGAACATTTTCGACCCAAAAGAAGCTAGGTAATCGGCTTAAAATACTGACCGTAGTTATTACGCGGAAAGTAAATTAAATTGACTTTCTTTTAATTGGTTTTGGTCGTTGCCATTAAGCTACATAAACATAATTTACCTTTTTGTTAAAGGAACGTCTAATTGCGGTGTAATTATTAGTAATTAGCTTAGGAGAACAGGACTAAAGGCACAACATTAGTAAAGTGGTCACTTAATGAACCATCATTTCATTCAGAAATTTACTTGAAAACATTAATGTCGCCTTGGGGATTTGGGACCTCATTTCCAAAGACCAAAAGGTACAAGACGGCCTTTACAAGACTTAAGTTTATTTGACAACATGTTTTACGCATTTGACCTTACCCTACTACACGAGAAGAGATAAAATATATATACCCACACGGCTCATTTAAGAGCATGTCTGATGTTTTGCCCTCAGGGATTCCGATCCCTTTACTTCGGAAAAAGCACATGAAATATCTTTACCGACTCATGGGCCTTTGTCAATTGGAGATATATGTATATTTCAACATAGGTTGTGAGACGGCTACCATTTTATATTAAGTACTAGCTGTTGCTCGCGGCTCCGCTCGCGTGATCATCGGTTACTGCTGCAAATTATAGCCTAAAGCCTTCCTCAATAAGTAGGCTATCTAACAGTGAAATAATTTTTCAAATCGGACCAGTACTCCCTGAGATTAGCGCGTTCAAACAAACAAACAAACAAACAAACTCTTCAGCTTTATAATATTAGTATAGATTATTTTGCATATTCTCTGAAACTGACCCTTTGTTTTGTAATTTCATATAATGGTAACAGAGCACTTTACTTTCCAGCTATCATTAAAATACTCGGATTTTATTTGTGCACAGTCCTATTTCAGGGCTTCTAAGTTGTTCCATCCATATTTTTACATACATAGCAAGACTGGTGTTGTGCATGAAGCGTACAAACAACAGCATAGAGTCGTCTAGTTATTATTTTGTTTCAATCGGTGTGACTAGCGGTTAGTTCGGTTGTTGCCATGTTCTGTTACGTTAATCGTAATCTGTCATCATTGTATAGTAGGTACGTCATCCGAATGAATGAGTCACCGATAGCTCAGTGATGGCTCAGTGTCAGCCGCACTCGCAGCGTACGTAAGAGCATGTAGTTTGGCGATCGTCGGTAAAGCTAAAGATTCTAGAGAACGGTTGGCGGACACCCGCTCTGCTTCTGAATCATCGTCGCACATCCGTCCGCGTTGATCCCGGCTCTCGTCAGTACACAACGTCGCAGGCGCATGCTTACACGCATTGTGCTTTTACTAACAGTGCATGAAAAACAACGGTTAAGTGCTCTGAAAGTGTTTGTTACTGTGCTTACAATTGGTTCTATACGGATACTTTTGCCTAGTAACTGGTAAGCACCTATTTATATATTAGTTCTTGTATTCAACTGTTTGTTTAATTATATGTCATATTTAATTTTGGATAAGGATAGCGGTAGAAAAATAAAAATAAGTATAACGTAAATAATAAACGGAAGGATAGACATTAATGATTAGTTCGTGTTAGTTCATACAAACATGACCGCAGTACCTATCATATATTATGTCATTGTCCAGTAAATATAGCTTTTGTTTTCCTGTAAATGGTGTTGGCCTATCAATATTAATAATAATATGTCGAGCCACCGGATGTCACTCGTCAGACAACTCAAGTTATGCCAATGAACTTGATTAAGTCGTAACGGCGCTAATATTCTTCGGAGGACCTTGTTGTTTAATACTAAGTATGAATAAAGACCACTGTAACTTATAAAATCTATAACGGAAAATAATTTTATAACAGCAATATTGTAAGATATAAATTAAATGCAAAATTATATTAGTGGAGATATTATGAATATAATCAGATGGCGGTGCGAGCCATATAAAAGAAGTTGATATTTTAGGAAAGTGATAACATCATGATCTTATCACAAAGTACATATGAAGCTTTATCATTATATATATTGTATTATTATACAAAAATCCGTTAGTAGTTATTTTTAGACGTAAGTAACAGAGATCAGTGAATTTCCTATAGGTAGAACTGCTAACAACTCCATAAATTATATGTTCCTCAACATTCACAATTCAGATTTTGCCCAGGAAGTTGCTCCATGGTTCAATCGATTCCATTCGCCATTGTTCGCGATCTATCGCTCTACCCATGTGGAAAATTCATTGTGGCTTATCCGCTATTCGATTCTGATATAAGGTCGCTAATATCAGAGCCATATGAATTAAATACATTTTTAATAACCACCCACGTACCGTGTGTTACAAAAGCAAACAGAATTTGTGTAATCCGTGGATCTGCCTGTCTTGTACTTGAAGCGATCTTGTCTCGGATTTCAGATATCTGTGTTGCACCCACATACACATAATAATATAGCATGCGTTAAAACCACACAGTTTACATTGTTTAAATTTAACATTGAAGTATGAGTCATAAAATCTAACAACATTAAACGACAAGTCTTATCAGAACGCCAGATAATTGCTGTGGGTAATCTATCGCATTTTATGCATATGCTTACATGGACAACCAAAACCGAAATAGTGGACAAAGGCTAACGAATCGTTGATAGTGATACTGTTGATAGAAGACACATTAGTAGATAATTCTTGTGGTAGAAATCCAGTCTCTAAGCGGGCCAACAAGATGCAAAATGCCATATCGGTATATACCCGTTTTACGTAAAAAAGGCGAATTACCGAGCGGAACACGGATTGCGGTCGGGGCATTATGTTTTTAATAAGAGTCGCTTAATAACGCACCTTTTATTTATCCTAATCCTTGCGTTTGTTATTTTAAGTGTAGAATTCAGGCGGTTTTGAGCATAACAAACATACACAATTAGTAATAAGGTTATTAGTCTGTTATTATTATACTGTTTTCGTAAATAAAACATTTTTTTATTAATAAAATTGCCTGTTGTTGCTACTGATATTTGAATGCAAAATCTTGGTGTTTTTGATCCGAATCAAACGGTCTTGACCAGCTGGCATCTATCCCAGGCGTAATGTAAATATAGAACAGAGTATATTACTGGAGAGCAATATGACATCAGTTCTAACACCTAGACACTTCTTCCCTGGTTGCCCTTGAATGTTGGACTATTGTTTATATCACTTATTCATCGCTTCCAGAGTCACTTAGTTTAAATACTACATAAACTACACGACGTGATTCAAATGAATTGTAGCGCATGTTCTTGAGAAATGCGCTCATTAAAATGTATATGAGTGTCATTTAGTTAGGTGGTGGTTTCGAATGTAGAGCGAGTTAAGAGGTGCTTACTTCTCTTTCCACCTTACCCAGACTTTTTAAAGTGATGCTCGGGTAGTTCTTACTACTTCACGTGTTTCTTAGTTGCTGCTTTTATTTTGCGGCTTATTCAATTAGTTATTATCTAGGCTACTCACAGGAAAGGCATACTAAATTATTATTAATTCTTAAGGCTTCTTAATCTGCTTAACGTTCCTTTAATAGGTAGTTATGAATTCAGAGCGTAATTTTTTAAAATTTCTATGTCTATTAAATATCGGTCTTACAGAAACGGTATGTTTTATGGTAGGTACTCAAAGTGTAATTATTACTATTAAATTTTATCTGGAATGAATAGTGTAGGGATCTGTCTAATAAATAATAGGTAGAAAATAATCCACTGTAAGTTTATTTATTATTATTATAGGCCTAAAAATGCTCCCTTTGCTGGGCACTGGGCCAGGTCTCTTCTCGAGAAGAAACAAGCATTGATCACCTTTCTTGCTCATTGCGGGCTGGCGATTTCAAATTCAAATTTTTGGAATCCCATGTTTTCGTTGGCCAATGGTGTCTTAAAGAAAAAATGAAGAAAATACATAAAATTTAAAAAAACACTAGTGCCTGCGTTCGAATCTGGCCACCACGACTGTGGAAGTTTTTTTTATAATTGTAAATATGTCTGTCTTAATTATATAATAATTATGACGCTTTACCTATATAATATTTTTCAGTTTGATGATTCAGAATTTGAATTTGCTTTGATTATTAATTTGAGAATTATTCTGTTTTAAGGTTTATTAAAAACGTAATTTTTTTTTACATACGTATAGATTCACAGCGCTAGTATTAACTTTATGTCAGTGGGTCGTTTTGAAATGAAAATACATATGGGTTTGCAAATACAAATCCTTTGAAATGGCTTCTTCCTACTTAGACGAACGCTAAGCAGTCTTAATTTACTAATCAAATCCACAAATTCCGACGCGATTGCTAATGAATAATTTATCTCCCCGAGTATCTTAATCAAAAGATGAATTTACATAAATAATAAATGTTTATTACACAGTACATTAGATATCAAAGTAATCAAATTAAAGCGGCGGTAGCCTAATGCCTAGGACTTCGGACTTGCGATCATATGGTTGCGGATTCGATTCCCACCCATTACACTACCGACGTGAACCCACTCGTAACACAAGCATCTTACCTTTTCAGTAATCCAGGACAGAAATTATAGCTTTGTTAATTATTCTTTATATTTATAAAATAATTTCACGAAATTAAAAGGTATTTAGCACAATTTTCTTCGTTGTCAGAGTTAGTATGTCCTATTTACTCCCAAGCAAATGTCAAATGTGTATGTGAGAGTATTATAAATTAAAATTTAAAATAATTAAAGATGGCAGTTGGGCACTGTTACTGACCTAAGTTAATTTTAACTGTGTGTTAATGATCGATACGTTTATGATATTCGGTGTTCTTATGTTCATATGTTTCTTGGCGAGCCTAAGAAGCGATACAAGATATTGTCTTCTCTTTCGCACCCACCGTTTATGAGTACTTGCATCTCACGCAAACTGTCTTGTAGCTCTTTTCAGACTTGCCAAGATACGTTCGGCCATATTGTAAAACAACCGCGCGCTATGTACTCTATACTCCATTTATTATAGCATTAGAAAAAAGAGGCTCGCAGAAGCAGGAATTGAAAACATTTTATTTCAAAGAAATTGTTTTAAGTACTTAAATAAACGAAATAAAACTTTTTTTTTAAATTACGCTTTATTTATAACAATATCTTCATCACACATTCCAAACTTACACCAAAACAATGAATGAGACAACCAATCATGTCATGATGACTTAGATTTAATTAAGATTAAAATAAAAGTAATTTTTAGAACAATATTTTAATTAAAATAACAACTTACAACACACTATAGTGTAACTTCTTCGTCTTCATCATAGGATTTAGTCATAATAAAATAATAAATATTTAATAAATAAACAAATAATGGTAGGATAATAGTAAAACGAAAAACGTTCCAGTATTGTTCATCACTGCTTCTTTTAGCTTTTTAGCATTGACACTGTCATTTTAGATTGGAATGAAATATTATAAATAAATGAAAGCCACATAATTTGTTATGAAAAATGGTTAACATGATTACAAATAAGTGTGACAGCTGGTATGTAAATAGATTTTAATTTATAGGCGTCAATCGTAACTGTAACAAGTTTATTGTACTTTTGCAACAAAGTGTACATTATAAATAACCTTTTTTAACTTCTGTCTAATGCTATTTTAAATGGAGTATAGTTTCTTTGGTACTGGTGCCTATTATTCGACCTGGGGGTCTTTCTCAAACAAAACATAACGGGGCCTAATGCAGGTTATAATGCAAGAACTCCGGGTCGCCAAATCTTTTTTGTGTTCGGCACCGGCCAGTGTTAGTAGTTAAATAGTTATAGGTTTTAGGTCATTTAACAGACTACTTAAAAGCATAGCATAGTAACAGCACGTAAACTGCTTGGACTTTGTGAATAAGGTATATTAAATGTGAGTTTGTTAAGCTTATAAGCAAAAGTAGGGTAACGTAAGCCCCTTTTGGTCATACTACAGAGGTCTCAAGTATTGTGATGTCACAAGATTGACACATGGCTGTCTAGTCTTGCACCAGATGGTTTTCATACATTATGTAACGAGATGCTTGGTCGTGGCCACCACCTTAATATAATAGAGACGCGGTCCTTGATAACCTGGACGCCCTCTGCCAATTTAAAAACTAAAGTAGAGTTAATTTTAAAACACTAACAGTATAAGTTGTTAAAATAATAATTTAATTAGTTTAAAACATTCCTATTATCAAATTCCTGGTGATACGAAACAGATGCTAAAACAAGATAGACTACTAATATGCAAAGAGAGAGATGTGCATCTTTGAAAATATTATAATTTGCTAATTGGAAACGTAATGCTAGTTAATTTAAAATTTAACATCGTTGTTCTGCTCGTGACTTCGTCTGCGTGGACTTCAGAATTGGGTTGTCCCTCGGGAACTACTAAAGGAATCGGGATAAAAGGTAGCCTATGTTCTTTTGCATGCCAAATTTCATCCAAATCCGTTCAGCCGTTTTTGCGTGATTGAGTAACAAACATCCAAACATCCACCGTTCAAATTTTTTATATTAGTAGGATCGTTATTATTGAACCATTAATAATGGCGACCATTAAGCATCGTATTAGTTTCATAGCTGGTTCCATTGTGTAGAATCTATCTAAACAAGTATGTTTTCACATTAACTAATTGTTTATTGTATTAATAAAGCATCAAAATACGTTGCCAGTCTTATACCTGGGTATATGGTTCTAATGTTTTGGAGTGGTTAGTTGTACGGTACCAACTAAAACACTATTCTATTCGAGTATTTTGCAATACGCACAAGAATGAATTCTAATTGCGGTTTCATGTCACACTGTGTGGTTTTGATGTATAGGAACTAAAATGTGTGTATTATTATATTCTCAAGATTAATGTATCTTTGTAACATAATAAATATATCATGTGTATACATAATTGGTGTCTCGTTCGCATCTTGTTAGACGCGTTCGTTTGTGCGTGTTAGAAGATATAAATAACACTGAATACATATTATATAATAATTTTCCTGTTGATACTTATTTCATAATAAGACCATTTATATCTATACCTTATCGTTTGCTATTCGTTAGGTACATCCTACTATCCTACTAATATTATAAATGTGAAAGTGTGGATGTTTGTTACTCAATCACGCAAAAACGGCTGAACGGATTTAAATGAAATTTGGCATGCATGTAGCGTTAGACATGAAAAAGAACAAAGGCTACCTTTTATCCCGATTCCATTTTTTATTACTTTAATTTTTTTTGTACGCAATGCTGAAGTCCACGCAGACGAAGTCGCGGGCATAAGTAGTATTATTTATATATTAATGGCAGACTGAATTGTTATCCGAGTCGTTAAAAATGTTCAGAAGAGCACTGAACTTTTAATGACACGAGTTTTTGAAACACATCACATATTTTATGACCGACTCATATCGTCTCTAAAGTTTGTTAGTCTAATGAAATGATATAAGTAATTTTTTAGCGATTTTCAACCTTATTCACAGTGTCAGAGTACGTAAAATGAAAATGAAAATACTTGCAGGCAGACTTAATGAAATTGATTAGTAGATTTATGGAATGTTGAAAATTATTTGTACCGCGTCGGCATTTGTTTTGTATTAATGAAAATTTGATAAGAGAGCAGCGGTCTTCAGAAATTGAGGCCCTATTAATTCTTGGTAGATATCTTTGCTTGTTTATTGTTTAACCAATACCTAGTTATATTTCAAATATTGCCAGCGGCTGCCTAACTGATCCTAAAGTACTTCAAGTAAACTTGTTAACAAAGAGTAAATTGTTACCAATCGCTGCCTCAGGGGTGGCGACGGCGACAGTTGATCACTGAAACTTAAAGGTCTCTTAACAGTCGAGTATTTGGTTTAATTCAAATTACTGAACTTTAATTGAATGTTTAGAATGGTACGCTTACGTTTTAATTAAGTAAAGTAAAAAAAATACGAAGCGGCGGTAGCCTAATGGCTAGGGCGTCGGACTTGCGATCATGTGGTTGCGGGTTCGAATCCCACCCATTACACTACCGACGTGAACCCACTCGTAACACAAGCATCTTAGCTTAGCACGAGGGGTTAACGAGATTACTAGTAATGTGCGACCCACATTGCTAGTAACCTTTAAAAAAAAAAAAAAAAAAAAAAAATATTCTTTACAGCAGTACTTATTTTAAGCTTACGGTTATAGCTTTCTGTGTGTCGTGTGTAAGCATTAAGTCTGAGTTATTATCGCAAGTCTAAAATAAGGTCGTAAAATAAATGAATAACTACGTTTTTACGCATTACTGCCGCGTCGTTCTCGCATGTGCGATCATTATTTATATTGCACATACCTATTATGTATATTATGTTTTAGCGAACGCAATCGTTTCAACGGTGTTTGCACTCCAACACAAGTGCGACCTAAATAACGTTCTTATATCTTTGTGGTCCAGAATCCACATGTAACTGAGTTGACAAAGCGGAGTTGTATAGGCGTAAAAAAGTGTTCTCTTATCCAATCCACACGGTTTTTTCTTTGCCGTGTTTTTAGGTAAACCACCTCAACTTATTGAAGGTTTTCTATTAGCATTTTTGTTAGAATTTAATCAATTTCTACCGTCGCCTCGCGGCGTCGATGGGAATTTACCAACTGTAGAAATAAACAACTGTTTATTAGAGAAAGCTAGAAGGCAGTTTATTTTCTTTAAACGCCTTGAAACATTGTACTTGTGCCTACTACCTACTAACATTATGATTCATCTAGCGTCTCGGTATTTCTTTTTAATTCGTCGTTATATCCGCCCTAGCGAAGACGACAACGTACTTAAAAAGAAATGTGGCTTACAGTGACGTCATAACTTTGCAGTATGGCGGAATACGTCGAACAGATGCTGAATTTACAAAAATACAACTTGCGTTATTTACTGTGAACATACAGTATTTATAGTTCAATTATTAAAAATATCTGTAAGGATACCTCCGAAACATAAAAATAACTTTGATATTTTCGTAGTGGGTTTTTAAAATTAACTAATAATTACTTACGATCATGGTTTGTAATTCCGAAGGTCAAATTACCTCTTGTTTTTAAACGTCCTAAATACGAAGCTTTCATAGCTTTCATATACTCCACGTAATGAAAGACCTTTACGAGGGCTGAATGACGCCAACACGTAATTTTTTAACTGACTCGGATACTGGCTCCCCAATGATTTATTCCGTTCTAATACCAACAACTAATACCACTGGTATTTGTTTCATTCATATTTATTTTCTATTCCGAACGGGTACCATTTTTTAAACTAATACCAAAACAAGTTTAAGGATATAAGGTACAGTCAGTGAAAATGCTTTGTATGAAATTGTAAGACTTTTAATTAAAAAAAAAAAGAGTATCTTAATCCAAAAAATAATATTAACTTTTAGACGTTTGTAAAAATATTAACAAACGTCTAGCTCAATAATAAAATATGTCTAATAATCAACATTATTATAATTTTAGTTCCTCCTAGTGCATGTGCATAATATCTTTGTTGCAAAAAAAAACAAAACAAGAACAATTTACTGACAATATAAAATTACAAAATATCTCAGAAATTTCGCGCAGGTAAAAAAAATTGCAAGATGATTCACATAAACCTGTTTTTCTCTGTTCTGTGGCATAAACTATCTTTGTGTTTGTAAAAATATTGGAAGTTTTAGAATAATATATTATTATAACAATAATTTGATTAGGTTTGACTGAGCTGACTGTACCAAATTCAAGTTGTTGGTATTCGTTTGCACATTAAATTTAATTATTTAAAGATTGGTATCCGTTCGGAATAGAAAATAATTATTGTTGAAACAAATACCAGTGGTATTAGTTATTGGTATTAGAACGGAATAAATCTCCCCAATGCTTATGAAATTAACAAAGATTCAAAGCAGCCCAGAAATAAGTATAAATATAATGATATTTTGTTTCTACATGATATACATTTTTATTTTATTTGATGTGATATAAAAATAGGAATTAGATTAGGTATTTTAATTATAAAAAAATATAATAAACAGAGTTCAAAGAGCTTATTTGCAATTCCTTAATCTTCTTATTACGACTAATTCTGCAGTCGTGGGTGTATTAGAATAAAGTAAGTCTATAATTATATGTACTATCGTTAACGGTAGAGCTTTTAATATCGGATCGCATTAACTACCTACTCACTCGATGAGTGCTTCGGTCTTCTTCGGGAAGAGTCTTTTAGCCGCCTCTTGAGAAAAACTGCCTAAGTGTCATCGACGCCCTCGAATTAATAGCTACTTCTAGTTCGTTCTTGTGGAAGAAGCGCTGTGAATATAATTTCAATTTAACGTTTGTTTTTCACATTATTTTATGAAAGTAATTTAACAAGAGTCACAGGTCTTTAACACTGAATTATTAATTACAATTTAGACAGTTTGTCTAATAAATAATCGTCGGTTTTGTTTGCCAAATTTACTGATCACGATTGTGATTGGTTGACCAAAATCCTATCAACCAATCACATCGCTTGACATGAGAGGTGGTAATGATCATTTTTCGTGTTGACCTCACTCTGAAAAGTTGTTTGTTACCAATTTTTATGAATTCAAGTCAATTGATTTCCTCACCTCACATTCGTTCTCTATTTTATCTGCATACATGTACAAAAGATTAATTCCATGATTTCCATGTTTATTATTTTGATCTATGATGTTAAATGTGTTTACACCTAAGTTACTTAAGTGCAAAACGAATAATAACAATTATAAAACATGCTTATCAACTCGCATTTGCTCCCAGCATGTTTTATAAATTTGGAAATATTTTATACGGTCCTTGGATATGAGGATTACGAATCGGCTTTTGTACAGCGGCACGGTGGCGTGGGATTTTATCCTTGCGTAAAAAATACATTTCGTTTTGAAACATGGGAATAAATGTACGAGTTTTTACATTCAAAGTTTTATGGAAGCAAACAATACCATCCAGAATGGACCCAAAATGAGCTGTCGTTATTCATTGCATAACAGAATCAAGGTTATGTTGTTATAAAAGTCTTACATAACAAATCCGTGTTGATAGAGGTTCCAGCTATTGATATAGGCTTCCAAATTACAACATAAGTACATCGTTGCGTTTCTAGGATAGGCGACTACGGGTTTTGTTAATTTTATGAGGTAACTGCGGTATAGTTATCTTGAAGCTAACTTTATGCTTTGACTGCTTCACCGGACTTTTGGTGAAACCTGAAGGGCCAACAGCCAGAGCTAACTAGCTACGTAAGCAACGTTTACTAAGGGCAACCCCTGGAGTGGGGCGACCACTGATCTGTTCTACTCTACATTTTCGATATTAATTTAGATTCCTTTTAGAGGTCAATGTTAATCAGCTCATATTAAACTGTAAACATTTACGATGCTAACTGAAAACACAATTCGTTAGATATGTACCTAATATTAGTTCGACTCTCCAATTTTGTAGTTAAACAGGAAAACTAATGAATTAAAACAA
Organism: Plusia festucae; assembly: GCA_950381575.1. Taxonomy (NCBI): domain Eukaryota; kingdom Metazoa; phylum Arthropoda; class Insecta; order Lepidoptera; family Noctuidae; genus Plusia; species Plusia festucae. The sequence goes on from OX494431.1 coordinate 13,533,818, forward strand.
ATGTTAAAGCTTAATTTCCTTAAACAGTTTAGCAGTACATAAAAGTTATTGAGAGTAAAAGTACATATTATTTCTTGATATCAACAGTGTTATCAAGTATAATTTACACGATTACAGTACTTTAAAAACATTTTGTTATCAATATCATATCTTAGTGAGTCAGTCGATAGCGGGCAGTCAGCTTGTCAGTTTGGTGACTAGTGTTGTAGAAATTAGTCAGTTTTGTGTAGTGATTATTAAAACGTTCTTGCAATTATGGATGGGGCTATGAAGAAAGATATGAAACATCTTATTAAGATGTTCGAAGCGCGCGAAAGACGCAGTGCAGAGGAAGAGAACGTGGCGGATATTGGAGATATAGGAGAAATAACTCGAGAGGCCTACAATAGAGCTATGGGTAGATATTATATTACATTGTAGGCATAGCTTACTTTATTGATTGTTTATTCTCGGTTTATTTAGAGAGCCTGACGAGCGTAAAGTTTTGGCGAGGATTGTATTACGTTGTTGTTAGGTAAAAACTTTGCGAAAATTATGTCTTCTTGATGCCAGAACTCTAGGTCAATGTCATATCAATCTTGTCTTGTCTATCATTAATGTACCTTAATATAATTTTAAGTATATTGTACCGGAAATACAGTCATTTGTTAATTTTCGAAGAGTACCTACCTAAAGGTGTGTCGTACACACTAATAGATAGTAACGATGACGAAATCAATAATGTAGCTATCCTTTCATGATAATATTTAGGCACCTGTTACCTCTTTAGTGTCTACCGTAAAAATATTCTGATGCATAGGTACATTTTTTTTAAGGAAAAAGTTCATGTCTTCCTTCTGCTGGTTAACCTGATTAAAATATTCCAGTCTCGAATATTTACGTTTGTTTTTGTGACTATGATCCGCTTTTCATAAATCTTGTCTTAGGGAGGTAGGTATAAATACCTAAGTCATAACGCAAGTTTTTCTTCCACTTTTACGACACTCTTGTTATTCGTGATCGTGTTTTGTTATTCGGAGGGTTATTTCAAAAGAGAATAACACAGGACTTCAAAATGAAATCAATGTAAATGATAAAAGGGTTTGGGTAATCGTTACCAAGTATAGACAGCAGGTGCTTATTAATCTTCGAAACGCCAAATACGTAGGGTTTATGTCCCGAATCACGTTTCATCGAAAGGGTTATAAGCCCATGTTATTATAATGTTATACATAAAGAACTTATTGATAAAGTCGCTTCCATGTAGGTAGTAAGTGTTATGTGGGACCCAACACCTGGTGAACAGTAATTGTTGTGTTCAATAGATCGATTCTGCGAAATAACTATTAAATAATCGTTTGCGACATTGGCTACTTCAAAAATACTGATATAGTGTTGCTAGAGACGGGCAAAGTTAAGTTCTCGATTTTTCAGCAGATATTTTCGGACGGTTAATATGTTAATATACGAAATAGAAAATGTAAAGTAAAGAGTAGAATAAAATAAAGATAATATATAATATAATTTAACGTTAACATAGAAACAGGTTCCCGTTTAAAACAATTTGTTATAACTGAGATGCAGACGAAAATATCAAGACGAAAAATACAGTTTTAAATATTTTTAAAACACGATCATATGTTATTTATGTCTTGAGATATTTATTTAAGAGCTCTAGCTTTTCCGTTATACGTTTTTACTTATAAAATATAGTTATAACTGGGTCATGGAATTTGCTTCTCAATCAGGTTAGAAATGGAGAACAAAGCAACACAATGAAGTTAAAGAATTAAATAAATTCTTGCACGAAATTTATTTGATTCATTATGTTCATGTGAACTTGACTTTTCCACAAAGTTTAAGGTTCGACCACCGCTGACACGATATAATAGTCTATTTTATTAGCCCCTGTACATATTAAAGAATTTCAAGTTTAATATTAAAGCTAAAGCTCTAACTAAAAGCTAAAAAATATTTACTAAGAAGCCTGAGCCCTCCCACAGCAGGGATAAGGCTAGGAATGTAATTTACCTGTTAAAGAAACATTTTAATTACCATTTTGAATCTCGACATTCTCGCATTAGGTAAAAGCCCTTCCCTAATTTTGATTTTAACCTATTCGTCCCCGAGAGGCGACCGGTCGCCGCATTACAATAAAAAATCAATTGTGTCTCATTAGCGGTGATTAGAGAGATTAAGGTATAGAGATATCTTACGTTTGTATTTTTGTCAGCAGCCACTGAAGTCGAAGGTGCCGCAGCGACTCAGAGCCCGGCGTCCGAGCTCGAGAGTCTGATCGAGCGCCTAGAGCGCGTCACCTCTCGCTTGGAGCGACTACCGCTGCTCCGCACGAGCACGCTGTCCCCGCCGCGCTCACCAGCGCCCTCCCCCGTCTCCGAGGTCTCTCAGACTTTTCAACCGGTGTCCTTCGAACCGACTGACAACATGAGCATCAACGGTTATCAAGATATTGTACAGGTACGTTAGCACGTTGTATATTAGTCTCTAATTTTTCTAGTAAAATCTGGGCAATTTCTTTACATATAGAAAATATTTAAAAAAAAAGAGATATCTTGGGACAAACCCACACACGGCCATCTGATCTCAAATTAGGCGGATCCTGTAATGTGGCAACCAGGCAATGGCTGATAAACATACAAGACTTATATATTTCTAAATACATACAGTATATTAAAGATAACTAACACCCAGACAAAAAAATGATCGTGTTCATTACACAAAGATTTGTTCTGAGTGGGAATCGTACACACGACCTCCGGTGTAGCAGTTAGGTTCACTAAGCACAGACCAACAGGCCAGTCAATCATTCGAAGAATCATTGATGGTATCATATATGTACAAAATAATTCTTCCTTGTTATAATGATCCGGTGTTTCACTATCTTTAATAAGGATAGGTTGAAGTGATTGATTGACATACATACCTATATTGTTTTGAATCAAAATATTTGATTTGATGTTTAAACTTGTTTTATATCAAATCAAGTGTTTTGCAAACACCTACTCAAGTTATGAAATTAAACACCGAGACGACATGTATTTACTCTATGAATGTGTTTTATTTAAAGTAAATGTTGACTGCCTCGTTGGTCTAGTGGTCGCAAGCGCGACTGCCGTGAACGAGGTCTCGGGTTCGAATCCCGGGTCGAGCAAATAAATATTTACTGAGTTTAGAAATTCTCAGTACCGCTCGGAGTCAGGAAGTGTGGCGGTGTTTACACCCCCGTGCCTCGGAAAGCACGTAAAGCCGTTGGTCCTGCGCCTGATCCCTCTCCGGTCATGTCGGTCAACCGTCCCATCGGACTATGAGAGTGAAGGAACAGAGAGTGCACCTGTGTTTGCGCACACACTTGTGCACTATAATATCTCCTGCGTACATGGCTAATCTCACTAGAGATTGGCCGCCGAGGCCGAAATTCGGACGGGAGAGATTATTATTAAATGTTACTCAAACTAATCATGTTCTATACGTTATGTTCACATACAAACACACAACTGAGAATATAGTACAGTTAAGTTGTTTATATTTATATGTTTGGTACAAAACAATAACTATAATTTATTTTGTGAATGTGGGACTAGCTTCGTTTTTCACATGGGAATTGTCGAAGGCCACGTCGTAAAAAATGGAACTGTGTCGAATGTTCGTCCTGATGTCATAGTAGTCCCGAAACTGTCATTCTTGATGGCATTTACATTTTATTTGTATTTTTTCCTGGTAATAAATGTTTATAGATGTTGTAACCAAATTTTGAAATACATAATATTTTTTATAGCTGCTAGCTACGCTTTGTTGTTACCCGTTTATCACACAAGTTACCATAGGTTTATACTAAACAGCAGTCAATTTCAATTCAGGGAGTCAGCTACCTCCAAACAGCATTAGAGCTTGAGTGTGATGTTCAGACACATACACACTCATAAACTACGCCGCACGATATATAGGTTCCTACTAATACAGGGTTGAATATTTAAGTACCACAAAAATCTATGAATGCAGTCGTTTTTTTTATAAAGAAATGTTCGCTTGGAGTATAATTTGCCATCTCCTGTATTTGAAGTACTTTCACTCCAGTTGGCATTAAAAATATCACCCTGTGTACGGTTTAGCAACAGAAGGCATTGGGTCGTGTTTACTTACATAAACACTCTTTTTTTCGCGAGTGTAGCGTTGATAGAATTGACTCTAGGAAGGTACTAAAGGAATAAGATAAATTTTATATCTTTAAAACACAACCTTATTCTAGTTTAAGTTTCTCATGCTCTGCTGTAACCATCCAATTTAAATATATAATGGGGCTTTAGAATCTAGATAGTTGAGATCGTTAGGAAAGATACGTACAAGTGTGCTGGTATCAATTAATAACGGTCGGGTGGCACCACATCGTGCTTGAGCAGGTTCAAACGCGACCAAAAAGGCTGTATACGTACTATTTTCCCAATTTCTTTTGACTAGACGCCTTTGTGCTATAAAAGGTAGTCCCATTTTCGTTCTTTTGCTTGTCTTTTGTCCGCTACTAAACAAGACGTCTCGTTTTATCTCAGACACTAATAATTATGATGTTTTTCCCACAGAGAATGAAGTGAATTGTGTTAGTAATATTTAGGATGTTGAGCTAAGCAGATATTTAAACTGCTTGGTTAGTCATACTGAGTATACAAAGAATGAAATAAACCCAAATGCATGTTAGTGTTGTTTGCCTCTTTGATCGCCTGCTTTAGAATATGCTTATAAAAAGTATTATTTTAATAACATTTTCTTTAAAAGTTGTTTTTATTATACCTGTGAAATAATTGATTTTAATACCCTAGAAATGTAACATAATCGTTATAAAATGGGATGAATGAGTGTTTTAGTCCTCGAGACAAGAATTTGAACCTTATACGTTAAATTCGTTAATACAGCCAAAACGTAGAGAGAGTGTAAATTCAATAACACTTATTATATTACCTCCTATTTTTATGAAGTGTTATATAGCATAATGTTGTGTGAATTGTCACCTTTTAAGAGAGACCATCTTAAGCGATAAATCCTTTACAATAAAAACACCTGAAAAATATTTACATTTATGGCCGGAAAGCTCTTCCACTTAAGGCAGTAAAAGGACCACAACATATTATATGACTTATATATTAAGGCAATAAGGACAAAATTTCAGGAAACAGTTATAAAAATATTACTTAACTTGGACGGATTATGACCATCTTTATTTTATAATTTTATTGTGTAATAAAAGCTTTTGCGTCGTTACGTTTTTACATTACGATTATATTACACAGTTCGCCTGCCCCGATAGTCTTACGTTAACAGCTCTATCGCTCTGAATACAAGATTTTTTTGTAATACGCCGACATTGTGGCAAACCCCAGTTCATCAATATTAAATTGGCGTAATTGGAGGCGAGCGAGACGTGGTGTAGTTAGTTCCCTCGGGGTTACCATTATTATTTTACCTATCTACAGTATTTCATATTAAACGACCCCCGAAAGAAAGATTTTTCCATGTTCGTCTATACTTTGTTCTGCCATATTAAAATGATCTGGATAGGGATATCCCTATCACTTAGGAATGTGAAAAATTCCCAGATTCTCCGATTCTTAGAGCTACCTGATATGTACACAAAATTTAATACAAATCGGTCTAGCCGTTTCGGAGGAGTTTGGTAACAAACATTGCGATACGAGAATTTTATATATTAGATCTTAATTGAATCTAGATTTTGGTTGGCGGAGCATGCTACTACAACTCTGTTCGCAATTAATAATATCAGTTTTTTTTCAATTGTATAGCTTGTTATGTCTATTTTAACGAATGCGAAAGATAATAACAACCAACGCACGAGACGATTAACAAATGTTTGGGTTATCGGCTTTTGAGAAACCGGTGACAGTGGTAATTGATATCAAATTGTCTATTTTAACCAACCTTTTTGTAGTTTATGTTTGTGTTATGTATTTTGTTTTTATAAATGTGTTATTTTGTTTGTGCGACAGGGCCCCCTGCAGGCGTACTTGCAGCTGTCGCAGCAACTCGGCGGCGATGTGTCCGCGCATGCCAACCTTGTTAATGCCGCCTTCCAGTAAGACATACCGTTATACAACATTAATTTCCATTCAAACTTGTTTGTTTAGCGAAACTAAAATAAACCACTGAGTTCACATTAAATTAACGAAGTTTCCTAACGATGACGTCAACCCTTTTAATATAGCCGTCAGGGGTAAACTTTATTTGACGTGGATGTTCAAAGTTTTCACTTAACTGTATACGTGTTTACAAGTATTTTAATTTTTATTCCTTCATTGTGATGACAGTAAAATATCTGTGATTGTATACAAACTAGGAGTTATTTTTAGGACGAATTCCACCATTGCTATAGTCGAAAACCATATCAGTCCTGATTTATATAAGGAACTGAGCGATGTACTTATATGGCTCGAGTGCGGCCACAGACGCGAGTCTAACTCTAAGCCTAGACAAAACTACTTTACATAGCAGACTAAACATGAACACAGATAGTACGCTGCCAACTTTTACAATTTGTAAATTATTAAAATGAGCTAAACCTACCTTACTTCCATACACTTGACCTAGCAACGTGTTCCACGTCTGATCAATTAGGGAAACAAGTTTTGAATACTTTAATAACTATATATAACTACGCTTCGTTTACTAGTAGTAGTCTATTTAATAAAAAGATTGTTACACCAGGGCACAGCTTCGCTACATCCAACTGGCAACAACAAGGAGCAAGCCATCTCAAGCCGAAGAGATGCAACTCCTGGCACCCACCAGTGAGCAAATCTCTGCTATCCAGCAGTTCCGTGAGAAGAACAGAGCTTCGAAGCTATTCAATCATTTGTCGGCAATTTCCGAAAGCATTCCTGCATTGGGTTGGGTGGCTGTGTCCCCTACGCCAGCGCCTTATGTAAAGGAGATGAACGATGCCGGACAGTTCTATACCAACCGAGTGTTGAAGGAATGGAAGGAGAAAGATAAGACCCACGTGGAGTGGTGCCGCGCTTGGGTGCAGCTGCTCTCAGACCTGCAGGCCTACGTCAAGCAGTACCACACCACTGGACTCGTCTGGTCTGGTGAGTTCATGTTCCATTTATGCTTATCTTGATTTGTAAAAAAGTTAACCTTGTGTCAACTCCATAGATGAAAATAAACAAGAAAATCTCTGAGAAGTTATCAGACATTACCTTGGTTATAATCATCGGTAGAATTCTTACCGACGTTTAGTTACTGTTCAAGTGTTCAATATTCTTCAAAGTTCAAGGTATCATTTTGGGCATTTAAAATGTAGCATATTCGGTGTTCACATTAGTCCTTTGAAATTTCTTTGGTTATAACCACAGACAAACTTGTTATCAGCGTTTTTATTTTGTAGCATAAACATAAAAATAGGATATTTTTGTTCAACGCGATTTTAATAACTTTAATGCGCTGGCTCTACCCACCCACCCACACTGTACGTGTTTTAAGCATTAAATCTCTACGAAGAGCTTTTGTCTATGAAACTGTTACGTGAAGGGTACACAGCTGAAACTGAGCCAACGTTATTATATTTCACTTCAAAAATTTTAATATTGCCCTTCACATAACGTGTGATATTCTTAAATAACTTCAGACAAGTCTTGATAGTGTATACATAATGTAAAATGAAAGTAAGTATAAAACATCGTCTGTATAAATTAAATTCTCATCTAGTTTAACGTTCTCGGTTTGAACTTGACACGAGTGCGCCTGAGCTCGTGAATATTTAATAGGCCGCCGGTCCAATGTCATCTGCGCTACTTCTATTATGAAACTCGCATTATAATATATTGTACCTAAGCCTTAGCGGTGAATTACAGCAATTTACCGCAATATAATATTGTACCTCAAGGAATTTTGTGACTTGCTTTAAAACACTTAGGGCTGATTTTTCCATCGTCAGATAACTTTATTCGGGGAATAAATTTCAAATTTTGACAGTTGTTTTATACAAAATCTGTCAATCGTCAATTTTATTCCTCGGATAAAATTTATCTGGTAATTGAAAAATCAGCCTTTAAGATATAATTTTAAAGACAGTTTTATGTTGCTGTAAATCGTGTTACCTAACCTTTATAATAATTAACGTAAATAAGTGTAAATTCCGCGTCAGTTAAATATTTTTTCTTTACTTGTTTCTATTTGTTTTGTGGACAAGCTACCGCTGTAATTCAAATTATAAATTGCTTCGTATATTTAACGAATTCTAAAATAAATAGAAATAATGTAAACGTCGGCTTATTTTGTGTAAATATTGGACAAGGGGTTTGTGTATATAATCCTGTAACGTATGGAACAGGGTTAAATCACTGGTGTTCAATGTCCCATCCAACCCGTATTATGTGTATAAGGGGTTGTGGCACTTTCGACCGTGTTAAACAAATATCGTTTTCAGGTATGAACACCTTGAAATTAAATTTCGGACACGGTTGAAAGCTGTATATGTATAAGGATGTATATGTTCTGTTGGTACAGGGTGTAAAACGAATACAGGGCCCTTACCATGAGCTTATTAAGCAAGGTTGTTGCCGCTGTGGAAGCGAGACAGCGCTATACAATGCACGTAGCAGCGTTTCGCTTCCACAGCGGCAACAACCTTGCTTATAAGCTCATGGTATGGCACCAGGAGATACATAGTAACGATAACTATGATGGTGGGCAGAAAAAAAAAACCGAATGAAAATATCATTTTTTTTTTAAATATTGACAAAGCTGATTTTGATTTTGCCTTTGTTTGTATTTTTTTGAATTGATGTTTTTTTTTATTACATTTTCGTTTCATTCAGTTGTACTATGATGAAGCGATAAGATAAAAATAATATATTTTTTTTGCCCTATCGTCACAGATTACTACTACTACCTCCTGTTGGTATCGGGAGCTTTCCGCTTACACCCTGTAAGCGCTCGGTTACTGCCTGCGGGATATTGCTTCTTTCAGTTTGAAAGCATCTTCACAATATGTTAGCGACAGCTTAATATACCATGGAACTTCTTTTGTAAAAAACTTACTCTATGCAACTACCTATTTGTAAATATTTTTTTAGAAACCTTACTGTACTATACTTTTTTCTAGAGAGAGCGATTTTCTTGATTTCCTTACCTCAGAAGGAAAAAAGCGGATCCCTAACAGGATTATTTCATGTTGTCTGTCTGTCCGTCTGTTTGATCGTACGTGTGTCTGTCCAATCGTACGTCCGTTTGTCCGTCTGTCTGTCTGTCAATACTCTTTATCTCGGGAACATCTAAAGGTATTGAGTTGAAATTAAAACCATAATTATATTAAAATCTACGGTCTCTGGAAGCTGTAAAAGAATCAAAATTCTAAGATAATCTAAAAAAAATGCGGCCGTTTATAGGTACTGCAAAAAACGTATATTTCGACACCCAAGAGGATCAACATTTATAAAATTCCGTTGACCTAGAACTTTAAAACTAGGCAGTTAATGTCTTATACTAAAAGTACAGGAACAAGTTTGAAAACTACACTTGTAATAAAAAAAAATATAGTGTTTGTACGGAACCCTCGGTGTGCGAGTCTAACGCACACTTGTCCGGTTTTGGCAGGGCTATGGCAGCAGATAATTAGAACAGCCGCCTCACCGCTTTATTATCTACATTTTCTCCCAAAGCAAGTTTTGAGATAAACACAGAGAAATATCTCTCTAAGCCTTTTGTCCCCTTTACACGATTTTAGGCGGCATAATAATCTGGACTTTGATCTCTACTTAACACTTCAACTCCTTCATTCCTGAATGTAGACTCAATTTAATTTAAAAACCGCTGACAAAATACATCGTACTTGAACTAAATTGTTAGCTTATGTTTCTCCATTTTAATTAGGTACTTCAATTATTATTAACACAAAGAAAACTAATTACAGCTTTTTAGAAAATTTCAGTTTTTGCTTCGCAAATAACCTTATTTAAGATCTTAACATTAAAAGCACTTTGGCGTGTTCTTTAACTAATTATTTATTATTCAGAAACCATTAACGAGTAATAACTTGCATTAGTAGCAGTACAAAATAAAAATAAAAGATTTTGAAAGTTTGAATGATTCTGATTCTTAGTTCAAAAAATTTAGTAGAAAAATGTTAATATGAAAGTTATTATTCATTCCAATACCGCAATTCCAATAATAAATTAAATTCCTACCGCGAAAATGAATCTGCTCGGGTCCTTAATCTTGCATCAGGTCCATCGGGCGATTTCCACCAATCATAGGCTAACAGCTTTTCCCTCACTGGGGAGAATGACTGATACACCTTTGTTTGACAGGTAAAGAATCCCTTAGTCCTTAATGTTTTTAAAGTACTCTGCGACGCTGCCGACCCTGACTGATTTTTGACTAAACGATAGCCTACTTTGCGGTCATCCAAATAATATGACTTCTTCAACGTAATAACTATAAAATTGTATAACAATTTTCTTTAAAAAAGGTTAGACTTTATTAAATAATATGGGAACATTTTCGTAAAACTTGTTTGTGAATGTTAGTATTGTTGTTTAGGTAAGGGCGCCGGCGCTCCCCCGCCGCCCCCTCCTGGCGGCATGCCCCCGCCACCCCCGCTGATGCCCGAAGGCGACTTCGCTGACATGTCGAACGACGACCGAAGCGCCCTCTTCGCCCAGATCAACCAGGGCGAGAACATCACTAGCAGTTAGTATACTCTCTTCAAGAGTTACCACCTTAGCATGTTCAAGAATTATTTTAGTTTTCGGGATTAGTATTAAGCAGACTGCATGTTTATGATAGATATAGCATGGTCGATGGCTCTATACAGGTTTTCGCGGCCCAATGATGTCCCAACCAGGCCGGAATCATTAATTTGTAAGCTCTCATTCAACGTTGTTTGTATTTTTGGATCAGTATTTAGTAGCATGACATAATGACAGCATGGACAGTAGATTGATACAGGTTCTCAAGTGTGCAGATGATGGGGCAACCAGGCTGTGAACATCAACAGCAGTTACTATACTCTCTACGAGAGTCAACTTTAGCCTCTAAGCATGTATTATATTTTTTACTGGTTCTTGCATCTTGGGATGAGACACGCCAAATCAGTGGGTCACAGTTTGATGCGGGATAGCTCACACGAAAACAATAAAGATCTAGTTCAAAACACGCCAACGCTTGAGCTTGTGATTATGGCAATGAAGGCATTCGACTGGTTTTTAGTCTAGTCGAGTATCTCTTATTTCTCATCAGTTAATATTAATGCCTGCTTAATGGAAAATGACTGTACCACATAAATATTATCATCTTTATTGTAATATATATAACTTGGGGACAACTCATAGCCAATTCATCCTAAACAAGTCATACCTGTAATATCAGAAATGCTCACGACACAGGGTTTTGTCTATCTGTAAATTAAACCACGACCTCCGCTTAGCAGTCGCTAACTACTAAACTAACAGGCCAGGCATTGGATGATCCAACCTCTTGCCTTCTTAGGTCTTCGCAAGGTGACCCCGGACATGCAGACTCACAAGAACCCGCAGTTGAGACAGGGCCCCGCTCCGTTCAAGGCGGCGGCCCACGGGCCCATCACCAAGGAGCTGCCGCGCCCCGGAGCCGGCACGCTGCCCGACAAGCCGCCCGTCTTCACCCGCGACGGCAAGAAGTGGCTCATTGTAAGTTGATGATCTTTATGAATAATACCGGCCTATAAATGCCCCACTGGGCACAGACCTCTTCCCATATAGAGAAGGAATGAGCATTGATCACCATGCTTTCTTCACAATATTGTCCTTCACCGATTGTCAATGATGTCTCAGAATAATTAAGAAAGTACATTTAATTTTTAAAAATTCACATTTGTACTTGCCTGGGTTTGACATCCGGTCATTGAGACTTTGCATAGGACCGATCATCAAAATAGACCGATTCAAATGATGATACGATTATTAACCCATTTTGTAAGACTTATGCGATCACCGATTTATCGGACGTGGGCACCCTTAGACCACAATTGGTTTGTATTGATATTCATAGACACATTCGCTATTACAACAAGAATTTAAATACACTATTTCGCGATTGACAATCATTACAACCTTTTTCCTATCTTTGTCGCTTAGGAATACCAGAGAGGCAACTCCAACTTGGTAGTTGAGAACGCTGACATGAACAACGTGGTGTACATGTTCCGTTGCCGCGACTCAGCGCTGACGGTGCGCGGCAAGGTGAACGGTGTGGTCCTGGACTCCTGCACTAAATGCGCCGTCGTGTTTGACAATCTCGTCTCCAGCATCGAGTTTGTCAACTGCCAGTCGGTGCAGATGCAGGTCAGTACTTTATGATTACTTGTTTATTTCAGTTTTTTTTGTCCTTTTTATAGAATTAATATAATCATAAACAGGTAAAACTGTAATGTGTTGCGCGTTGTACATGTAAGTTTCCGTATTACATTGGACTACATTTTCTACGTTGTAACAACGACTTTTACAAAGGACTTCCAAAACTTGTCGAATTATTTTTTATGAAATGACGTGGAATGCTTAAATGTGAAAACAGCCTTCATAACGTTTTGAGATAAGTTTAAAATTAATAACCTTTATGTTGGTAAATTGAACATTTCTATGACTACTAAGATTCAAAACGCTTTACAATTCACTTAGAGGAAATTGCCATTCTGGTTGGCCTATTTTATATTAACGGGATTCGTAATGTTTCTTGTGTTGTGCGAATAAGCGTTATTTTCGAGCTCCAGATGTGTTCAATATTATCCTACGCACGTTTCTAAACGATCAATTATTTCCGAAGTAAAATATGTTCAAATATGGCAATATAAGATATTATACTTCAGTGAACACTCCTGAAGAAATAAGCTTACAATTACCAAAAAGTGAAATGAAGAGACTTGTTATTTATGTTGTCAAATGCTGAAACAGCGACGGTTATAATGTACTAGCTTATGCTCGCGGCTCCGCCCGCGTGGGCGTGCCAAATTATAGCCTATATCCTTCCTTAATAAGTGGGCTATCTAACAGTGAAAGATTTTTCAAAATCGGCCCAGTAGTTTCTGAAATTAGTATAGATTTTACGGTTAAAATAAAACAAACAGTTCACTGAGACAATGTATGCAATAAAAATAGTTATAAAAGTGTAATATTATAGTACGATAAGGTCACGGCACTCGTAGTCGTCGCCAAACTCACTCTTTATTTCTTCGATGGCGATCTGACTGTTGGTCTCCTCGATAATCGATATCATTTTGGGACTTGGTTGACTGGAGTACTTCACATCACCGAAGTCTTGAGCATCATACTCCCGCGGTATTTCGCCAATATCCTAACAATAGACACAAATAGTTAATAATGTGATCTTTGGAATGGAAAAAATATTTATTATTCATAATTAATGGGCACAATGATTTCTTCTGTTAAGTCAGTAAGAAGGACGATTATAAAGTAGATCGGTGGGAAAAGTCCACCTCGTTTAGTTTTAATATACATTAAAGTTTAAATATATAAATAAAGTTACGTGCCTCATAATTGGATGAATACGGCTTATACGGATTCTGGGCCCAGCTGAAACTGTACTCGTCACACCACATATCGGAACAGCTGTTTCTGAAATCACTGTCCGAGTCTGAAGATTCGCGCGGTTTCGAGTAATCTCCCATAGCATCTTGCGAGGCTACGTCCATGGGATGAGGATCTATGTTCAATATAGTCAGTTTACTATTTATCACCATGTTGAGAGTTTTCTGCCAGTCTTCTAATAGTTTCTTTATGCTCTCCATCTAAAAACAAGACATAATGGGGGTTAGTAAGATAATAGTTTTAACACGATAAGATTTTTAAAATAGGAGGTTCTTACTTTCTTCTTCAATAAGGCTTGTTTAGTGGCTCTTCGCAGTCTCTTCTGCTTGATATAATGCTTAAGATAGGCGACTTTATACACGTTAGTAACTTTCACTATCTTGACTCTACAATCTTGTCTGACGTCGACGTCGCTGAGGGAAGAATACACACTGTTTTCCGGTGTGTTGGGGTCCGTCTGCGCGTGCTCCCCACATTCCATCTTCTCTTGCCTCTCGGGGATGGCCATATGGTCGTACTTCAACTCCTTCAATAATTCCACTATGAATTCGCGGTCTGAAAGAAAAAATGACCTGCGACCTAAACAATCCAATACGATCGAACTCTCGCAGGGGTGTACCGTGCAAGTACAGAATGTGATTTGGGAGGTAAAGTCCGTTTCACGAAAGAAGTCCCACAGACGCGGCGCTAGTGTCAGTCATGCTACAGAATTTTGCTAACCTCTAATGTTGTACATTCCCCTAAAATTTATTTTTATACATGGCGACCTGAGTCTTAGGTGAACACATTATATGGAGGGTTAAATCATTCCCCGCAGTTTGGATTTCCCCGCACTTATTGCCGTGGGACTTCTTTGATGAGACGGACTCTAGTGGGATGGTATGTGAGTGAAGATAGACCTTCCTCCTGCGGCGCGGAGTGCACGTGCAGGTCGTGGTCGGTGTCCCACGTGGCGGCGGAGTCGAGCGCGCGGCGCAGCGCGTCGTCCGCGGCGATCACGTCCCGCACGCGCGCCCGCACGCGCCGCAGCCGCTCCGCGCCGCGCCGCAGCTGCTCCGTGCGTTCCGTAAACTCCGCATCCCGCACGCACAGCTTCGTGTTCACTATCTGAATCTATCACCGACAAACATTAAGGCATAATTCACCTGACTTCGCATTATGAGATGCGATGCTGTAGCCCGCGATTCTGCTCTTTCCCAGTCGAACTTATTATTTATCTTTGTAGCAAATTACATTGAAATCGGTTTAGTAATTTAGGCGTGATTGAGTTACTTTAACATTTATAATATTAGTTAGGATAAGTATACTACCTGGAGTTGAATATCTTCCATTTCGATTTGTTTCTGCTTTATTCTCTCACGAGATGTCACGTACATGTCTCGTATAAATCTGTACATGTAAAACCCCGTCGGCACATATTTGAGCACAAATATTGCCTGCAGAAAAAACATGACATATTATTTCGTTTCAACGCTTGATTTAGGCAACAAAATATGTCTCGGAACTAACCACGTTGACGAGCGTGAGTCGCAGATAGATAGAATATGCTACACTGACACAATACTGTGCAAACGGCAGGCCGTATTGTTCCATAAGAGAGTTCCACATCTTGCTGACGCCCCAAGCAGCACCGTTCACCTCCTGCTTCGTGAGAAAGTGTACTCGATCTTCTGAACTCATGATCAGAGTTCTCAAATGAAGAGCTGAGATTACCGCTGCCAATACTATAATTAAAGTCAACATCTAAAAGTATAATATTTTATACAAAAGCCTATTTTTTACGCATTGAGGCATTAAATATGCGAATATAACGAAAAGTAATTTTGAAAATGTTTTTAAACCTTGACATTGACATTTCTTCGTCGTGACACAAGGATGGATTCGTGTATATTCTTCCTTCAAAAAAGTTACTTCTTGACAAATTAAAAAGAAAAAGTTTTTAAATGATTGCAACGGGTTGTAACATTTCCTTCAGACTTCGTAGTTGAATACGAATGTATACGTACTTTCTTTACTTAATTGAAATAAACGGTTGTGGTACCGTATGCACCCGAAGTTTTCGACAGTGCTGTGTACATCTCCAACTTTGGAATTGTACACAGTAAAAATGTGTACGCAGGTGGAAAAGCGTTACACTGGTTTTTGAACAACTTTTATATTGACTTCAACTTTTATTTTGTCAGGTACTGGGCAAGGTGCCGACTGTGTCCATCGACAAGACAGACGGGTGCCAGATCTACCTGTCTCCCGAGTCTCTGGACGTTGAGATCGTCAGCTCCAAGTCTTCCGAGATGAACGTGCTCCTGCCCAAGAGCAACGGCGACTATGTAAGTATTACAGACCAAAATATACCTAATAAAGGGTTCTTTTTATAGACATTTTCGACTTTTCAGTAAATATTTATTGTTGATAAATTTTTAACATGAACGATAACTCGTCTTATAAAATGGAAGTTTATGCCACTTCTAAAGATGGCAATGATATCAAAATCAAAACTTGTGCATTTTCTTTTTGTACTCGAACAATTTTAAAATATCAGACGATTTTGCGATTTCCTGATCCTAAGACACCTAAGACCTAAGGAACTTGGATTGTTTATCTATTGTCTCTTGCTGCACGGATAGCAAAGTTGTTCAACCCTACTTCTCATCCTTTCAAACAAATATCGGAAAATCGAAAGAAGCTATTTTTAACATTATAAACTGCTTTTACTTGTTCACGGTACTTTATTAACTAAGTTGGTTAAAAATAAGTATCGTAAAAAGTTTACGTTATAAATTATTAACTTTTACATCTTCTTCGTGCCGTTATGGGTATTTATAAAGAAAAAGTAATTATGCTAAATAAATACTTTACTGTTGTGTACCGTTGCGTATATGTGCTACTTAAAACGGTAACCAGTAATAACTAGTACACAACGTCCTTAACATTGAAAAATGTATTGCTGATTTCTATTTGAATAGTATTTAACTTATACTGGTTTGTATACCATAAATTTTTATTCTAACTTCCCAGTCAAGTGGGTACTGTATTGCCTTTTACCTTGCAAACACGATAATATGTTATTATCTCATTAATATACTTGTTATGTGCAGGCGGAATACCCCGTGCCGGAGCAGTTCAAGACAGTGCTGAACAAGGCGAGGAGCGGCATCACCACCACGCCCGTCGAGTCCACCGGCTAAGGCCTGGCCATGTACTAACATGGATGACTTTACCTACTCGAAAATAATGCGGTGTGAGAAAAATCACATGTGGATTATGATACTGTTTTATCAATCAATACTAAGTTAAAAATGTTAACGGATAAAAATAAAAAATTGCTTTTTTTTGTACTTTCTGTGTATGCGTCTAAAACACACCATGTTATTTTCTGTAAGGTATTGTCACCCAGTATACTCGGGAACCTTGTATCGTTCACTATCTAGCTTTCATTATAAATTCGAGGCAAGGCGAGTCTTTATTTAATTAAGGTAATACTTTGCACGGTCTAGTTCAATATTAGTTCACTACCACGGTTCGCCTCGAAGTATTCGCGATGAGAAGCACAACTGTCACCGTCACCGTACACCACGATGTTCTCGAGTCCTGTGTCTCTTAGTCTTGTATCATCTTAATTAAGAACTGTCTTCATTTCTTGCTCATTGTGCTCGATTGTAGTAATTAATATTATAAATTAATACGACGTAGAAATAACTATAACTCAAGTATTTACTGGCCTTTGTGTGTTACGTAAAGATGTTCCTTACACTGTAATGTTGGAATTTGACTTTGTGGAGATGGCAACATTCTTGGAGTACCGCTCGGTACGGGAGTTAGTTAAGTTAGCTGTAAGGTGTGTGACTGTCTCGAGTTTCAGAAGAAACGATCGTTTGCATTCTCGACTTTCGCTATCTTTATTAATATTGTGCGATCATAAAACCCCGAAGCTTGACATGGATGAGGTCTAATTTTCTTACTCGTATTGTCTATGTGATCATTGTATTATTGTATGTGATGTCAACTCTATGGGAAAGCGCACCCAAGGTTTTAACTTCGGACATGCTATTTTAATTTGTGATTGTAATAACTATTTTTTTTATTAAAATGTGTAAATCAGTGTATTGTATTCAAATAATGAATAATTTGTCGACATTGTTTATAAGAAATAATTGCTAATATTTATTATATCATCCTTATTTTAAAGATAATACTGTATTGAAAGTTTGCATTTTGTTAATTTATTTGTCGAGAGATTAAATTTATTTTAAGATTATACTTTTTTTATTGTAGCTTGACATTGATATTCAATTATTTATACTTCATAATCATAGCTTTATAGTTCAGACTTAGCTCTCAATTAGGTACATTATATAAAAATAAAACAAGAGAAAAGATGTTATATTTTTATTTTGCTTGCAACATGGTTCACATCGTCCATTTGAAAACTAAACTTTCAGACGGAAAAGGCGATCCATGTGATTCAATAAATAAATTCAATTTAGCAGTTATCGTGCAGTGGTAAACAACAACTTGGGCACTCACTATCCACCTATATATACACACAGGCCCAAATAACATTATATAATAATTATGGCGTAGCAATCGTCTAGCGTTATGTGAATTTTAAATTATAGCAATCGGAATACTTCGTCTCATTTAGAGAGATTACGTAACTTAGAGATATCTTATAAAATATCAGTCGAATTTAGAAATTTTACCCTACTTTCTAAGTACTGGCTTATAAGTAATTACTGTTTAAATGCTGTTAATCTGGGTCTAAACTGGAGTTATTTGGTGATGGTTTGCTGCACTGCCACTCGTCGCTTCCGTCGGAGCATTCGAGGAATCCGTTGCAGACGCTTGTGGCTGGCAAGCATTCCCCGAGGGGGCACCGAAAACCTTTACAGGTGTCGACTCTACTGGCCCTCCTATTCTCAGCAGCCTCTAGGTCTGCATAGAATTCGCCACTGGAGTCGTATTCGCCCGAGCCGGTGTCGTTCACCATCGGTGTGTACGTGTTGAGCACTCCGTCGATCCAATCGATGTAGTTTGAGACCTTCGTGTAGACGCCGGGGCGGTTCGCTCGCGCACATCCGTACCCGTTGCTGGTAACACCGTACACGTACCATTTGTCTGATTCCTGAAAGTAAATGTTCATGTAAATTTTGTCATAGAATTCAGTTTTCTTCCATGTAAATCTCCCTCTTCTAAAAAAGTCCTATTTTTTCCATTCAATCAAAGCACCCGAATAGTTATTTTTATACGCATAAAACGCTAACAAACAGATGCATGCTACGTGGCCGTAGAAGGCGCGTGGAGCAGCGCCTTAAAGTCGATAGGGTGATCAGATTTATATTACCTGACACATAAGTGGACCTCCAGAGTCTCCGAGACACGCGTCCCGTCCGCCGCGCTCGTAGCCGGCACAGAACATGTCGTCAGTGACGCGGTACAAAGGCAGCAGGCGCGTACGTCTCCGGCACTCCGATGTCGATATCACAGGCAACTCTACCTCTTGAAGGGTGTCAGCTGTAAAACCGAGAGCAAAAGATGATCCTGTGAGATACCTATCCATTAAAATTGCAATCGGACGCTTAACTTAAGAAATCCTGATGCCTTAGCAGCAGTCTGATTTTGACCTAGTTTTACAAATCTGGAAGAATAAAGATGTCTTGTGGACAAGCCAGCCACAAGTGCTCATCATTGCAACTCTTATAAGCCAGGATCTATAATGATATATAATCAATGACTAAAAGGCACGTAACTCGGTGTTTCCCAGGGAACGATTTACTAACTGTCTTATAACCCGCAATGAAATTATTCAGGTAGTTTATAGTGTCTGGCATAAGATACATCGAGAAAATTAATAAGTATATGTTAGCGAAACTTACGGAACACGCGCTCATGCTCATACAGCTGTCCCCACCCGACGACAGTGCAGTGATGGCCAGCGGGGGGCTGTGCCCTTGCCGGCGGCAGACAGGCGGGGCGGAGCCGCGCGTGCAGCGGCACAGGATCCACGCGGAGTAACGCGATGTCGTTACGGAACCCGCGCGGTGCGTACTTCGGGTGCATCACTACTTGACGTACGCGTGATACTCGCTCCCACGGTCCGCGGGGCCATGCGCCTCTTCGCAGCGCGCCCAGTCTTGCTACCCAGTGAGCTTCCGTCGCCCTAAAGAAAACGAGAACGTTTAAACCCAACCTACATAATGTACTTTAAAATAAGTAACAAATAAATGCCTCGAGCAACGGTCTTTGAAAGACAATAAAAAATGTTTTGGTCACGGTTCCCACTTCATCATACAAAAAAGAGAGCTATAACTTTTGTTTTCATAGAGGGTGTTACGGCTTCCATCAGCTGGTGTTGTACTGGCTCAGTGGTACTTTAGAAGAATTGAGAAAACTCATTAGGTATGGAATCAAATATTATTTTTTGTTTTATTACTAACACTTTCGGGATCTCGACGATTCATTGAGTACTTACAACTTATTAGACTGATACGACGATTCCAATCTGCAACATCTGGCTGACCACTTGGCCACACTTGGCAACCATGACATTTGTACAAACTAATTATAATAAATAAGGTTGATACTAACTGGTAGAAACAATGGCTGGCGGAGAGAAGCCACTGCGCGTGTATGAGCGTGGCGCCGCACTGGAAGTCGCCGTCGCGGTACAGCGCCGCCTGCCACGGCCACGCGCCGGCTGCCGCTCCGTCACCGCCGACAACCCTGCCGCGACGCACGGGCCACTCAGTTACCTCCCTAGCCACATATCTTACTACTACCACTACTCGCAAGTAAACTAAACCACTATACTAGGTCTTAACCACAGAATAAATTATTTTTTCCTTGAGTTCCATTGAAAGTTGTATATTTTAAACCAAGTTTAACGTAATTTTATCCAGGAAACTGAACAGTCCATATTGGACGTCTTTACCCTTTTTCTGCAATTTAGGTAACCATACAGTTAAAAACGTCAGCCCCTTAACCGATGATGATCTGGAGTTCTGGACAAGTTTTGAGGGAGACTTATAGTAGGTATATTCAAATGATAAAATACCTAAGTGGTCTTGGATGTTTACTCATACCTTAATAAATGAGATTGTTAAGTGGTTAATTACCTAGCTTAATATACCTCATGTGAATACTGACAGTAGTGACAAAGGGCCCCAAATTCTAATAATGTTTATATTTAGGAATGTAGGACCAAATTGTTTTACAATGTTTTTCTATATTTACCTGGGTTGTTGAGCATCAGCATGAGGTCTTACACCGCAGTCGAGCCCGGTACACCGCACGCGGAGGGCACGCTTCTTGGCGCAGGAAGAGCGTCGGAATGACAGGCGAGTGTCGTGCGCCCGTGCAGCGGCGTTGTGCCACACCTCCCAGTAGCCCGCCGTGCTTGACTTGCGGCCCTCGCGAGCTTCGCGCGCCCATCCTGCGTCACTGGAAACAAGAGAGAATATACTGTAGTAAATTTATAAGTGATTTAGGTTTGTCGGTGGCCGTGGGGTTGCAGCTTTAAGAATATTAGAATAAAACCCCCTTCTCTACCCGTGGGAGTCGTAAGAGACGACTAAAGCATAAGAAACAAGAATGGGCAGCAGCGTACTTCTAAAGAACCAATACAAAACTGCGGTCACCGACCCGCTTGCCTAGTGTGGTGTCTAGTATAGGGCAAAAAAAACTCCATGATCGCTCACCCTTTAACACATGGCCCCATAGACACAGCTTCAGACGCCCCCCAGCCAGATGGGCCGATACCCTGAAGAAGGTAGCTGGGTCGGACTGGATGTGGAAGGTGGAGGACTGGGTGACGTGGCGCAATTTTGGACTTAATCTCTTGGTTGCTAGTTTCCGTTTTACGTTTCAACAGTTTCCGAGACGTTCCAACTAGGACATCCGTAACATCTATGTTTCCGACTAAAAGCTTAGTATTTCCGGAGAGAGGAAAGATACCGGTCGTTGGAAATAGAGGAGAACCGAGCATAATATTTGTCTGGCCAGGTTCCAAGCCGTTTAATTACTTAACGTATTCAAACTGAATGTATTTACGAAGTAGCTTTACTGAAACGGCCTATCCGCAGGCGACAAATCATGACTTTTTCTATGAGATAAAAAGGAGGGGAAGACAAAATCCAATTAATTAGTGATGTTAATTCCTACGTAGGATACAGAACAACGCGCATGCTTATTTCATATTGTTCGAATAAAATACATAAATTAGGTCTTTATTGATAGTTTAAAACAGAAAGTATTCTTACTCAAACGTCATGGCTCTGCATACAGCTCTGCCTAGGTCCGGTAACTTCAAAGAGCTGTGTGCCTGCTTCACCACGTCAGCAAAGCTCTCGACACAAAGCCGGCCCCAGACACCACGCTTGCGTACCATCACGTAACCTAAACAAATGTGAAAAAATCCCTTTTTTTAAACCATCTCAGTCCTAAAAAAGTTTCATGCAGCAAATTAACAAGTAATGTATCTCTGTTCCAGTAAACCCTTGACAAGTATCTAGGTATTATATATTAGTAGAAGAATAAACAAAAACGTTTGTAGGTACCTTCTTCATTATAGGGCACAATTTCGTTATCTTCGAGTTGTTCGGCGAGCGCTACGCAGCTTTTCTCGTCATCACCGAGGGGACAGTCGGGGGTTCCATCGCACACTCTAGCCATATCCACACACAGACGAGCGTTAGCACACACGTACTGCCCTTCTTTACACCACTCTGAAAGAATTTGTTGAAACATGTTACGATACCGCAAAGAGCTGTAGGTCGCGGTCGATGTTCAGTAAACTCTTTAAATGTTCCAAAAAGATCTGCATTCAGTAACAGCAAAAGTGAAAATGGGTCTAGTGTAAGACCTTGTCAAAAGACACTTATGTACATACCACACTTATTCTCATCAGAATAGTCCCAACAGTCGACAACGCCGTCACAGATTTTGGATTGTGAGAAATCTGCTCGCAGGTAGTCAGCACAAGAGCATGCTCGTTCATCTTCACCTCCCGGACAGTCAAGCAAGCGGTTGCATCGAGATGTCAGGGGGATACACAATCCACTCGAACATCGAAACGATGTTGCGTTGTTACAGACCTCTGAAATAAACAAGAAAAATATAATTACTGCAATGTCGCTGTACCCACACACGACAAGCAATGTTTTATAATGGTTACTCATTTCCTATTATAAAGATACAAAACAATAGCAAAACAGTTTACCTTCTTTAGGAATGTCCTTATTAATATTTAAGTTTTCTTTTTCCTTTTGAGGTTTATTGACGTGAGGCTTGCTATATGTTTTTTCTGGTTTATCAAAACTGTTTTCTTCTTGTTTACCCGGAGCTTTGTTGTACGTCTTGGTCAAGATTTTAAATCCAGCCTGATTGAGAGTGTAGCTGGAAGGTATTGCTTTTGTAGAGATTACTCCGCCCGGTGATCGAAATAACGTGTTATTATTAGAGTCAGAAATTGTAGCTAGACTTGCGAGTTGTTTTAGTTTATCAATCGTCAGAGCATTTGTTTGATTGATCGGTATTTCTAAAACAACGTCAGGTTCCAAAGCTAGTTCATATGCAGGAAGAGTCTCAGTTTTGTTTGCACGCTTACTGCTTACGCTTCCAGTCACATGATACGATACTCTATAGGTGCCTTGAGGGACGTTAGTGGTATTAGCGCCATCTATATTAACTGATGGTTCATTATTATCATTCGGAAAATTTAGGTCATCGCTCGATTTTGGAAATCTGCTGTTAACTGGAACATTTTCGGGAGCAGCTTTTAGGCTTTCCGCTACTGTTGTGAATTTTATCATTTCCTGCTGCTCTTCTTCAGTCATAGCATCAGAATTTTCAGTTGGACTATGATTTTGGTAGTAGTTTTCGGTGCTTAGATTATCAATTATTTTTTGTGTTTCGGGATCGTTACGAAAAAAACTGCGTAAATTTTCTTTTACTGACTGAGAATCAGTTTTAATATGCGGTCTTGGTCTAAGTGGACGATTAACACCCAAATTAGATTTTGCAGGCAGAAGTGTAATTACACCTGCAGTTGTTATTTCAACTTCATCATCAGGCACTACTTCAACAGATCCAGTCATCTTATTATGATTGTGCCGTTCTTCAACTTCTATATTTATAATTTCCTGAGGCTTCGTAGTAGTTTGAACTTGTGAATATTTTTTGATTATTTCAGTTAAATTCCTGAGCATTGAAACTTTTCCGGAGAATTTAGGAGTAGTATTTGGAAAAACATCGTCATTTTTCGTTATTATTGCTTGTAAAGTGTCATTATAATATTGTTCTGGTGTATTTTTGTTAAATGTCTCATTGTCGTTTGTTGACGTGTTAACTAATTCCCATGTAAGATGTGGTGCACCAGTACTAGGAATGATTGAGACTTTATTGTTGGGACGTCTTGTTGAATTTTCTTTTGCTGTGTCATTATTATGTTTCTCTGGTTCTGTTTTATACGTCGTATTTACTACTTCTAATAAAGGGGCTGCAGTGACAGTGCTGCTTGCTAATGTTGTTGTTCTACTTGCTTGGGTTGTCGTGGTGGTGGTTGTGGTAGTGGTACTCGTGCTTGTACTGGTAGTAGTGGTACTCGTGCTTGTAGTAGTGTTGTGTTTCTTTAGTATTGATGCCCCATCAACGGAAACTTTTTCAGTATCATCGTCTGTGTTATCATCAGCGTGTAAAACATTTATGGAAACACTCGTTTGTTTGTCTTTAGGAGGCCTTTCCATTGGTTTTCCATCATCATCATCGGCAAAATCCAATTCATCTATTACTTCAACAACTCCACTTATTTTGTCAACTGGAATAGGGTGTGGTTTCACATAACTCGAACCCAAAGTTTCCATATTTTTTAAGGGTGGCGCGTATGTTGGTAGAGTGAAACTTGTATAAACTGGTCCCGGAACGTAAATTTCAGCTCCTAAATGAGGATCAACGTTGTGTAGCCCAATAGGCCTTGGTGTTGTTCGATCCCTTTGTTTAACAGGTGGTATTGGGCTTAGGATACTTTCTAGTATTGACACGTCATCAACCACTTCTGCCACCCCCATTCTATCTTCGGCGTTTATATCGCTACTGGCTCCTAAGGGCAGGTCGATAGGTTTGCTCGTTTGTTCATAGTATGGTTGGGTTATAGGTCGCCACGGTTCATTGTCAATAACATGTGGTACAGTAAACAATGTATCGATTTTAGGTAAATCTTTGTAGTGGTTTTCATTTGTTAGTAGATCGAGTAGAATTTGGGATACATTACTAGTTGTGGTTATCGTTGGTGTTGTGGTTGATGGCGCAGTTGATGGGGCACTTGTAGTAGAAGTAGTGGAAGAACTTGTTTTCACTGGTGCCCGAGTGCTTGTTTCTCCTTTTTTAGGCGTCGGTTCCGTTCTTGTTTTCACATTCAATGTAGATGTTATAGTGAACGGTCGAGGCTTTGGTGTAGTAGTAGGAACTCTTTTTGACGTTGTGGTCCTAACAGTTGTTCTAGTAACAGGCGCTTTAGTAGTAGTCGATGTTTTTGTAACTGTTGGTTTGTGTGGACTAGAACTTAACTTCTTATTTTCAGTAATGTCTGCTTCAGTTTTCGTTATTTGAAACGAACCCTGAACAACTGGGATATTTTCCGTATCGATATCAGGCTCATCGGGATCTCTTTTCTGATTTGGTTTGACAGTAGTCTTTCGTACTACGCCAACTCTAGTTTGAAGAGTTTTGTCAATTCCAGCAGGAGGAGAGGAACCTTTTGGACTACTTATTGCCATGCTTTCATTGAGGGCTTCCTTTACGTAAGATTCTGAGTGATAAGTGTGTTCTAGATCTCTTTTTATGACTATACTCGATGTATCGACTTTTATGCTCTGACCGATAGCTGGGTGTTTAGAATTAAGGTCTTGAATTAAAATATTCTTAAGCGTTTCCTCTATATTGGAAACGGTGCTGAAACAAAAATGAAATGCAATTTGAGTAACGCCTTTGTAAAATCAATACGAATTATTTATTACAGTTTATTGTATTGGTACCTTGGTATTTTTCTTCTATCTAAATAAAGTCTAAAATGTACGTCTAATCTTCGGTCTCCGAAGCCGGTGACGATGGCGCCGGTGAAAGCTTGTCTTAGAGCTGACGGCGCCGCGTACACTTGGCGTAACGCCACGCTGTACCGGCGCGCCCGCTCCCGGTATGACGGGCTGCCAGGCACGCCGCCATATACGTCGCCTCGGGTCACACGGAACGTACCCTCGAAGGACATTATTGCTAGAACACAGAAAAAAGTCATTAGATGCTAAAATAATAGAGAGACAATTAAAACGTTTTTAATGGTTGTTTTCCGAATTATAAATATTTAGGTAAAAGTCTTATTTGATCGAAATATGTAAGGAAAAGGAATACTGTGCTTAAACCATTTAATTAACACTATTTTGACGACCTCCATGGTCGAGTGGCGTACACACCGGTTTTCAAGGTGTCGTCAGCTCTGAGGTCCCGGGTTCGATCCCCGGACGGGGCAATATAGAAAAACACTTTTCTACATTGCCTCGGGTCTGGGTGTTTGTGGTACCTTTGTTGTCTCTGGATTCCATAACACAAGTGCTTTAGCTACTTACTTTAGATTCGGAGCAATGTATGTGATGTTGTCCACATTTATTTATTTATTATTCATTTATTTACGCTGTCATTAATTACCGAAAATTACGAAATAAACGATATCATTGAGCAATTACTTGTTATCCCG
This sequence comes from Plusia festucae, assembly GCA_950381575.1. Classification (NCBI taxonomy): domain Eukaryota; kingdom Metazoa; phylum Arthropoda; class Insecta; order Lepidoptera; family Noctuidae; genus Plusia; species Plusia festucae. The sequence goes on from OX494431.1 coordinate 13,560,143, forward strand.
AGTATTTAACAAGGGAGACAATTTCTTATCTACAAAAAGAGTAAGGGAAAAATTCGAAAATTGAGTTGGCCTTTGATATCGGTAAAAGTCAAAGAGTACATAAATCTCATTGTCCATGTATGATGGATGAGCTGCTCAAATCAATGTGTTAAACCAAATTTTGGAGTGATTTATTCCTGACACATAAGTTATTTTCGTACTTACATCTGAATTTTAATCTGCATTGGATATTGGCCGTCAATAACGAAATGACTGCAGGCCTTATTATGTCGTACGTAATTGCGTATCACGGTTTTATTAGTCATGTTTCGGTTACAGATTACTTCATAGCAAGCAAAGGAATTATCTGACTCGTCGCTACCTCTACCTTCCTTTTTTTTCTTTTCTCTCTTCTTTCCTTTTACCTCCTAAATCTCTTTCACAAAAATAACAGATTTTTGGTAAGAGGCGGAAGGTATTTTTTATTAAATATAAAAATATCGTTTTCCTTACGTTCCCCATTGTCTGGCCTGAGGGCGCCCATGTAGAATGCTAGTGCAGCCACGGCTAGAACTGCGACTGCCGCCAACAACGCGCCGCCGACCAGCGCTGCTGAGCAGAGTCCACCGCTGCGACCGCTTCCACTGCTGACGCCGGCGCGAGGGTACCCTCCGCCCGCAAAACGGTACTCACTCTGAAACAAAAGAAAATTGTAAATTATTAGAAATATCTTGGGACAACTCACACGCGGCCATCTGATCCCAAACAAAGTAGACCCTTTGATACAGCAACCAGATGACTTATAATACATACTTATACATATTTCTAAAGACATACATATTGCCTATACATAAATTACACCCACAGAACAATTGATTATGCTCTTCTTACAAAGATTTGTCCTGGGTGGGGATCGAACTAAAGACCCCCGGTTAAGCCGTCGGGGTAGCTAACCACTGAACCAACAGTCAATAGACATCTATTTGCTGGTTAACTTCAAGTATGTGAAATTGTAAATGTGAATAAAAAGAGCTAAGTATGTGAAATGATTCAGATAAAAATTCGAGTAGGGGTGTGGAGTCGAAAATAACCAGCAACGTACGATTTCTAGAATAAACTATACCTACTCCTAGACCTCCTAAATCTACTTTAAATCACATATACAATATACTCTACACACATCCAAATCACCAAGTATAAAACTTTAAATATTTCTAATTATTTTTTAATTATTTTTACACATTATCGCATGTGTTAGCGAATATTTGTAATTAAATACAAATTGTAGAAGGCAGTGACCTCGGTAGCTTAGTTGGTAAAGCGACTGGCGCGTCAAGCCAGTGGTCGCAGGTTCGAGTCCTGCCTGAGGTTTAAGTTTTTCCTTCTACAATTTGTATTTAATTTAAATATTTCTGTTCTTTCAGAATTCACATCTATATCCAAACTATAAAACATAGAGTCGATGTTATCGTTCGTGTTTAATAAAGACCAGTGATTTGATTAATAGAGTATGGCAAAACGGTAACTGTGCGCCTTTAGCACTAACCCACAAGACACAAGAGTGTAGCAATATAAGTAGATACACTCTTAATTCTTACTTGATCAGTGGCACACGATTCCGATCTGATTGAGCAGTAAATGTGGGGTTACAAATGTGTCAGTGGCAGCAAGAAATATTAGACGATCGCGACGACATAGATGATTCGAACCACACTTACCGTTATTTGTTTACTTCTATTCAATCTTAGATCACCAAACAGATCACTAACTTAGGTACCTACATGGAATAAAGTTGAATCAGAGAGTTTAAAAACGTAGTTTAAATATATATTATTACTACTACTAAGCTCAAGAAAGTAACAATCATTTTTTAAAATGTAAATATATTTAAGAATAATCATTGCCTTATGAAGAAAAGCTCAGCCCCCCTAGCCAAGTTACATTTCTACAAGCGTTAACTATGATAGAAATCGCTTAAATGACATTAAATATATGGAAATGACATTTGATTTTAATAAGTCACGTGACTCAGACTTGTCACTTCCATACATTTGAGCGATTCGATCAGCGATATCGCTTGTAGAAATGTCACTTGGCTAGGGGGGCTGAATTGGTTTTCAAATAGCTCCACTTCACTGTACCGCAAAGATGTGCTCAAATAATTTCGTCAGAAGTTGAGTATAGATCTAGTTGATACTATGTTGCCGTTACATTCTTTTAACAATAAGTAGTAATAATGTACCTATCAATCAAACGTACATATACTTGAACCTTTTTGTTAATGTAATTATTGCAATTTAAGGTATCGAGATTCCTCCTTTATCCACACCAATTGGTTTCCTTGTCTGTCTGTCACGCCCAAATACTTATAAAACATTGGCAGTACTTTTTTATTTACTTCAAAGCGATTTACATAATACCATCATACCAAACATGTTATCACTGTAATAAAGGTGTTAAATAAGTATAGCCTAGAGGTCTGTAACTATCGAACCATTCAAAACCAACCAAGTTTTTACAAACAACCAAGTTGTTCTTATTTAAGTTGACAACATTTATTTCTTGTCAGCTCCTCAAGGTTTACAGATTATTCTAGTTGAGTCTAAAAACTGATATCATCATTCTGTGTCTTTGTTGTAAAATAAGGAAATCATATATTTATGCTTACAGTACTTAGTTACGTAGAATAAATTAGCTGAATAACATTGAACGTATTCATATTATATTGTGTTCAATGATAATATTTTTTGTAAGTAGCTAGGTGAGAACGTATGTAATATATGTATGGGTGACCACAAATCAGTCTTAACACTGACGTTGATGCCGACTTTACTTAAAACTAGTAAAATTGATTGTCATTACGAATTACGTATGGTTATAAGTACTTGTAGTCCGTTGTCCGGTAAAATTCAGAGGGAATCATTTCGGATGTTGCGAATATCGCGATCATTACAGGGCTGATGAACGATGGGAACGTGGACAGTGCCTGGGAACCGCCTGCGGTGGGCCATCACTCTGCACCCCGCCTCTTGCTTCACCTGTCACTTCGCGCCGTTAATCATCCAACTACAAAACCACGTCGAAACGCTCGAGAATGTTGTTTTGGAGACATGAAGCTAATTTTGCAGCTTGGACAAACGAATTAACTCTTACATTGTAACATAAATACGTCATACAAATAAAAAAACAATATGAATCTTAAAAAGAATATGTGGAACATGCAGAAGGTCCCACCGAGATTTGAACTCGGATCGTTGGATTCAAAGTCCAAAGTGCTAACCATTACACCATGGGACCCCAATTCTAAAATCATAAAATAGTCACCTTATCATCTTCGAAAATCTTTATAAGTACAAATTGCTCACAGAAAGTAGTTTTTTTGTATGTTCATATTATCTCATATAAATTCCTTACGTTTTAGCTATGTACCACGTCATTTTCAAGAGCGGCTCCAGAATTACAATGAAGCAAAAATGTTGACCGGCGTTTTTTGAACTGGATAATTATACGCTGGAAACAACTGTGATTATAAAACGTTTGACATAATTAAAAAATCAGGAACGATGAAAGTTTACGTTGAAAACGATTTTGAGGTAGATATTTATCAAATTTTTCCTGGACTCCAAAAACCTGAGTAGGTACTTCAGGTGGGGCCCACGTTGGGTATTTTCGTCGTACTTAACGTAGTAGAGGAGTATAATTTGGTAGAGTCTCTATGAATCGATGTTTACATTAAAGTTAAAGACATTTAATTATCTTCAAGTCTTGAAATTATGAAAATGCAAATTTCATATATATTCGCAAGTTTTCTTCGCTTTTAATAACCTTAAAGTGGTTTAGGTTAAATTCTTGTGAAATTTTGAATATAACAGCGTTATTATGTTGAAATTAAGTGCTACACAAAACCTTTGATCGTATAATTAATAACTACAACATTACAAAAGTTTGGATTACTTAACTAACGAGTAATAATTATACCTAAGATATTTAATTTAGTGGAGAGTCAACATTCGCCATCTTGAAAATTGAAGCCTGTCTTAAACGCAGGAGGTAATGAGAGCTTTGAACCCAACCAAACAGCATTATTACGTCCCTCAGTAAACTACCCACTGTAATTAAATATACTTTTTGGTACATTGATTAATTTACAGTACTTAAGTAATGTTAAATGAAAAACAATTTGGCCTGCCATTATTTGTAGTCTCGGTAAAGTGCATTCCTGGAATAATCACGTTTCTTGCAATACTAGTTTGGTTATCATTATTATTGCGTAAATCTTTTAATAATTATTAGAAAATGATTTAGATAATTTGCAGTAGACGTTTTAATGAGTTTTTGGATTAAAATAGTTTGTAACACTGTTTAGTACCCGAATACAAACTTATTCGAATTAAGATTAAAAAAAGATTTTTCAAAAGTTTAGGTCCCACCGAGATTTGAACTCGGATCGCTGGATTCAGAGTCCAGAGTGCTAACCATTACACCATGGGACCACTGAAAACTGAGAATGAAATAGTAGACGTGAACCGTGCTCGTCTCGTTTAAAATCAATACTTTCACTCGTAGGTACTGTAAGCGCAGCACTGTGAGTTATGTACACGTACGTATGTGTACCAACTGTTTAAAGACCTCATCCGGTGTTCACGTAGATTATAATCTGGTAGAGTCTGTTTGAATCAATGTTTCAAATGTTGGACAAATTGCCTCAAGTCTAAATACTACTTGTGTAGAACATTGTGTAGAGATGACACGCTGACCGTGGACCCAATCGGCCCATGTCTGTTGATGATCATGCATTTAGATCCCTTCAGAATTGATTACGGCTGATTTGTCCACTTTACATAATAGCAGCCTACCTTTATTGTCTTCGACCGTCTATTTTCACTTTTACATAGGTAAATGGTAACCATATAACAGGTATTTTATTACAAACCAACGCTAATATACTCTCAATTTTTTTTAAATAAAATCACAATACGAATAATTATGTCGATTTGGTGTCCGCTAAGATGGGAGTCCGCCTTCGTAATTATTTATCTACAACTAAAATTTAATTTAAAATATTTTTAAATATCAAACTTACTTCTAATATTATAAATTCTAATATTTTTTGCTATTTTGTTTTTAATTATTGTTATTCAAATAATAGTAATTGTACCTAATTTAAATAATTGTAATTAAAATAATCTATCTGATATAAATTCACAAATTTTTACATGTTCAAAATGGGGGTGAAATATTTCCTGTGCCATCTTGTAAACCTACCATGTTTCAAGCAAATAAATTATTTATTATTATTATACTGTACACTCTTATTTTATTGTAATTTATTTATAGATTGTAAAACGGGAGGGTGTTGACATAAAATGCTAACTGAAATGAGCGAAATAATTACATAGCTGCGTTGTTCGCTGTTATGGTAAATTATATATTACTAAGTTAATGGTTAATTGTTGAAAGTGACTTACGATAATTGCGACACATTCCATAAAAAAGTCATACGTCTTTTCAAGACCTAAACCATTTTTTTCCAAGAATGGAAATAATTGTAAATGGTAATTTTAAAAGATGCTGCTCCACTGCGGCGCACGCGGTGCACGAATTCTACACCCACGTAACTGCATGTGTTTGCTTGTTAGCGTTTGACATGTTTCGTGCGTAGCGTGTCCGTGGACTCCGTGGATACAGGGATGTTTCTTTTTTATGTTATATTTACCTTATCACTTACTCTACTTTTTTTCATACAAAGCGACGTGTTATGCGCATGCGTAGCGTGTCCGTGGATGCAGTGGATGTTATCACTACCATTCTAAAAGCGAAGCTTTACACACGTGCATATTATAGTCTCCGTGTGCCATAACAGTCAACACTGCCTATTAGACACAGCTTTGACACACACATAATTACAAAAAAGCTCTACATTTTTCTGTAATAATACTAAACTTGAAATGGTACTTCCAACGATCGGGAAGTCATTTATTAAGTAAGTAAATGTTTTTGTGTACAATAAAAAAGTATAATACAGAGTAACTTACAAAATCTAGAACCTAACCATAATTTAACAGCCATTTAAACATTTTAAACAAAAACTTTTTAATTGTTCTCACCAAAGTTATAATGAATATTAACCACGTCAATTAAAATTAATGAAGTCTATTGACCCGTGATTCTGCCTGTATTTTAGGCATAATAATGGTAATATGAACATTCGTGCTAATTTGATACTGTGTTGCTAAATATTTAATCATAAAATTGTATGTTGTACATGTACAAATATGCCAAATGCCAAATTATGTTATTGTGAAGAGCATTATTTTTTGTTTGAATGAACCTAATTAAAATTACATAATTTTGAATCAAATCATTAACTTTTTGTGTGTTTATCTCATATTATTTGTAGTGTAATATTATTATCGCAATAAATATAAGTCGTTTTTGTTATTATTATAGGAAGAATTTGATTGGTCGATCTGTATTCTTGAATGAATCGTACCCAAACGAACGTTTTCCATATCGCATAAACAGCGGCTATTAGTGTTCTATACATTATTTAACAACTCAAATCTAAGGTAAAATATTTGACAAGCTATTTTGTAAATATAGTTGCCTAAAAAGCAGGTATGTACAGTCAGGAGCATAAATATGTATACACATAGCGAAATTGTAAAACTTATTTAGCGATAAGTTTTTTGTTGAAACTCAAAAATATGTACATGATTTGAGAAATGTTATAATTTTATGTTGTTAAATTATTAAAAGTTGAATTGATGGTGAGTTCCTGTTAAATTATTGTTTTGAAGTCAAATATTGAAGTCCTAATTTACACTCTAAAATTTTGTTATCATTTAATACTACAGCATCGAAATTAAACCATGAAGTATAAATTCTGTGTCACCTTATTACGAGTAATAAAACTAAGCCATACAACTTGCAGGTAATAATTAGTGTGCATGAAGATGAGCATAACACATACCCTTGTAAACTGGTATAGGTAGTTGTCGGCCTTGTACCGGCCTCATCCCAGATCCACAATAATATCATCTACATAGCTGCTCCTGCGAGCGAACTCTGTTTGTTCATTGACCACCGAGCCCTCGCCTTACTTAAAACACTTGAGCAAACATAAGCTCTATATTAAAAAACGAAAACAGATGAAGTTTTAGGCCCAGTTTTTTGAACCTTAGTTAACTCAACCATTGGTTAAGTATGCTAACTAATGGTTTAAAATTTCGGTAAAACGCGTTTTGTTTGTCTACCAAAGGGTCAAATAAGTTGGAGAGATAATTACTTAACCATTGGTCACAATATTCATTGATGAATACACGCGTTCTCCCAAAGTTTGAAACCTTTGAACCTGAAATTAGTTAGCGCATTTAACCATTGGTTGAGTTAACTAGGGATTAAAAAACTGGCCCTTAGAGTGTAAACCTCTGTTGTTAATGGTTGATGTATGTTCATTATTTATCGTTGTGTTATTGTGATGTAAGTGACCGTACGAAATCACACAATGTCTATAATTATGTACCTGACTTGTAGTCTGAAACTAAACTCGATAAACACAATCTTTACAAAACACCTAATTTAAGTCCAATTAAATAAATTACTTATAAGTACAGAAAGGCCAAGGTACCTATTTCACCTAATAATTATCTACTTTAACAGATTTTCTATTTCCATTCATAAATATGTTCGGCTTTGCGGGCAGTTTTGTATCATCAATATCTGTACAATCAATATGGCGTCGCTGGACTTTATTTGTATCGTAATTGTATTGATTAATGTAATCCAATGACAATATAATGTAAAGCACAAAGCACCAATAGATTTTCTTAAATACGTTAACCCTTCATGATAATTTTGGCTCGAGTTTAAATTGTACTTTAAGCTGATTTGTAAAACTGATTGTTTTATGACATTATCTGCTTTGTTGACTATACCTAAGTACTTATGAGCTGGGAAAGCTTTCATAGTCAATTCAATCGTTTGTTTCACTACTGTTGGAAAACCGTGATAGCGATACGCTACCCAAAGATGTTTCGCTGATTAATCTATTAGTTTGAAATAATAATAGGTGTACAAGGCTCCCTTGTACGCGCTGTAGGTCATGGGTGGGCAGTAATAACATAAACGCGGGAACAAATTGACCGTCATGCTCACATTGTACAGATTTCATGTTCAATCTCTACAAGTACGCTATAATGACATAATCGTGAATTAATATTAATTGCAACTCATCATTAACGACCAGTTAAGGTGGAGACTGACTTGTTTATGAATGGGTTATGTAATGAGTAATTTGTTGGATATAAAAGATCGAGGAAATACGTATATTTATATAAAACATAAAAGAGTCATGAATAAGATGTCGATGGTTTACATGTTAGACGTGTTTTGTTGATGCAAAATTGTAAATGTGGAATAAAAGTGTGTTACACCGAGTGAGCGTGAAGACGTAGAGTCACGCCACATTGTCAGTCGTAATAATAACTTTAATAGCGGACAAGACTAGTCAGTTAGATTGTCCTACTTGATGTTTTTAATTTATCTAATTTACCATATTGTGATTCTTCAAGCTTTGTTGCATGTTGGCCGCTGCGCCTGACACCGTGTTATTGTCAACCTTCCTCAGCAGATTACACTTAATAACCCTTATTATTTATAACTACTTGCGATGCAGGAAGATTTTTTGTTTAAAAAACCTTCGTACTTTGCGAAATACAGCGTATTAGGTACCTAATAGATATGATAAAAATAAACTTTAAGTTTAATTAAACAAAAAATACTTAAAATGGCATTATATGTTTTAGTATTATATGTACTACATCATAATAGATTCATAATTAGTAAAGAAACTATATAAAACTAAGATTTTATCGCGGTTTATTTTGATTTTAGTTCATTTACATAATTCTATATTTTTTTTATACAAAAACGTTACAAACACACCCTTTTGTTACTTGACAAACATTCAACTACACGAAGAGAACAGACATTGACAAGTAATACATATTTGCAGTTGGTAAGCAGAAACAAGTCACGATCGCCAACGTGTCTATGGGAAAATGATTCATGGTCTGTTTGCCTCAACGGCTTCGTAGGTTAGCAATTAACAGGCTCACAACGTGGCCACCCCGCACATCTACTGATATGACTGACAAAAAACCTTGACATGCGAACATAAATGCTACTAATAACTTACGAAAAAATCTTGAGCATAACTGACGAAGAGTTTTGAACTGTATCAAGGTTATAGGTATGATGTGTGCCGAGATAACTTGCGTGAACATTTGCTCGTAATAGTCAAATCGTTTTCTTAGTGCGTCACGCTTTGAAGCGATTCGCATTTGACTAGATGCTATTGAAATTTCACGAGTAACGAAATACTAAAAGATCATGCGATGAGGCAGTCGAGCTTGCTCTATATGTCGACTGGTAAATCGTTTTTCCTCAGTTCAAGTCTTTTTTCAATCGTAGTGGCCTAGCGATTCAATGAACGGATTTTCGTACACAAGATTGCAGGTTCGGACCCACTACAGGCAAGTACCGATGTGACTATTACAAAGTTATTTGTACTTTTTTTATTATTCTTCGACATCACTGACAAATGCTGAAAGAAAACATCATGAGGAAACCTGGATTCCAAAAATTGGAATCTGAAATTCAGCCAACCCGTAAAGAGTCGGTCGGGTGGTATTAAAAGTATTTCATATCAACTCGACAAATAATTTACATCACATTATAATTTAAACATGTAATCTTCGTTTTCATGTTGTCCTTATTTGTGCGTTTGAAAGCTGCTCTCATTAATAGCGCTTCACAGTGGCCTCATAATGATTAACTTCTTAGAAACTTTGAAGTCGACAAGTGATTATTTAAATGAAAGTGTCATTAGTAATTGTTGTAGATGCCAATTTCACTTCGTGTTCAAACACTCGCAAAAAGTTGTATTGAGATTCATCTCTTACAACCTACATTTAAAATGGTTTTCTATTACTTAACATTTATATTTTCTGTAATTTCGCGTAGATAGAAAGGACTAAGTTAAGAATAATCCTGGTTTTATTCTAGAAAATCTCACATCGCGTTGTTAAGTCAATGATCTCCCACTACACTACTTCTGATAGAGTTCATTACAAAAAGTGGCATCAAAACACGAATGACTTGTATAAACATAATTTTAAATTCACTTTTTCACCAGTCTGTGTTAACCTGAAACCTTACAAGTTAATCGATCACAATAATTATGTGGCGAAGAAAGTAGGCAGTGTGCCAGTATGGTAATCATTACAACCGACCGCTGATTTATTGTAAACTCTTTTCTCGAACCTACTTCGAACGAAACTTATGAGGTATTTTAAACCATTTGTTTTAAACTCGGATAACAGATTTGTCACTTGAACGCTTCACGAAATCGTAATGCGAACGTTTGAAAGAAAATTTGTAATACATGTTTTGTGTTATTTGCTTGTTTTGTAGCATGTTACCAACATGAATTCTTATATTATTAGTTTATATGTAATGTCGTAGGAACGTGCCCATAAAGTAAGGAATGCAGAGCGAACGCCCGTCACCGATCGAGTCTTCTGCTCGATAACACTCGGATTGGCGTAATGACGAGTCGATTCCAGATTACTCGCGGCATTCCACCGCCGACATCATAACATTCCACTTTTATGGACATCAAGACTTAACTATATAAATAAGTTTGTCATCATCTTGATCGATTTTGTACCATTCGACTTAATCTCGTAAAAGAATGTAGCGGTTGAGCATTTGCACTAATACTTAATAGAATCTACGAACGGACTCCAGCGTGCATATAATGTGAGGCTTATACTACATCTCAACCGTAAATGGTTGTTAACTATTTTTGAGTTACCAGCATAATATGCAAAAATATGTTTCATTTGTTTTCTTAAAAAGCTTACTAGCAATGTGGTCTCGCACATTACTAGTACTGTTAACCTCTCGTGGTAAGTTAAATGCTTTTTTACGAGTGGTTAGTGCAATGGGATTCAAACCCGCGACCACATGATCGCAAGTCCTACCTATGTCCTGGCTATTAGGCTCGCGTAACTAGTCATTTTACGTTTCAAAAGTGCCTGAAGACGTCTACTTACTTGAATTGACAGTATTTTGATTTTGTGGCTTCAAGTACTTCAGGTAGGTACATGGCACCCTTAGGTTTATTTACTTGAAGGGTCTAACAATATTCAATGTATGAAGGCTTAACGTTACTTGTTGGCAAGATATTTACTAAATTAAATAACATGTTTAAACTTCTGAATATGTTCAGGGTTTAATAAATGTTTATTAAGGTCTATAAACAACAACTAAACTAATGTTTACAAGACGAGGGTCAAGCTCAAACAAAATCAATATTCTATATCGTTCCATCACGATACGAGTCGCAAATTCTAGACTGGGGCTAATATTCAAGACCTAACTTAGAATGTACTTTTGTATTTTCCTATCTAAAGTGACCTAGACAAAAGTGAACATTATTTATATTAGTATAATGATCAATTTCGCATAAAACCTTTATAGGTACATATTAACCTACTTATTAGGGACGAAGAGGACTAAGGGCTCTCAAATAACACATTAATGTATTTCTATACTCTTCTCCGCATATGTATGTGTGCTGGACACGACACACATCTGCAGAATAATTTATTTCTTTTAGTTTTAATAGTTCTTGTTTGCAAGTTGTTTGTTGTCCACGCTCCTTGACTTCGGACGGAAAATCGATGAGCTGCTGTGAATTTGTCTGGACCGACGTTACTGAACATGCTTTGAATAAGAACCATATCTAATCACAGGTTGTACAAAGTATTTTCTGAACACATTGGTATGTAGAATTTTGACGTTTTCTAGTCTTTGTTCTGAAGTAGTGCATGTGTACCATATACATACAATGCAAGGATCCACTTTCTAGATCTACTTTGTAAAATATTTAAGAAGCGTCTCTTGTAATATAACTAAATATCTATTGATTGATCAGTAAAACTAAGAACAACCTAACAGTATTTGGAACTACAAGAAAAACAACCACAAGTGTTGTTTATTTAACGAAACTATTTAATTTATTATCAAAACTGTTTAAAGTACCGTTGTTCTTAGGGTGTTGCTCGCTACGCATCTCTAACAAACTCGTTAATACAAAACAACAAGTTAATCACGATAGCAAGGATTTAAAATAGAAAGCAGGAAGGCGGTGTGTAGTGTGCCGGATAACGGGACTGCCTGCGTCACGGCGCGCCGGCACGCAAGCCCACACAACCACTTGACGAAACGAACTAAGTTGTCTCATGGAGTAACTTCTAACCCAATTATAACTACATTACTAGTACACTAGTACAAATATTTTTTTAGTTGTAATTGTATTTTTATAAATAAAAACTTTGTTTGTGACGTAAGTATATGAAATTTGAAAAATTGTTTCCCGTTCTCGATTGTCTTTTTTATTATAGATAAAGAAACAGTTTCTGATGTAAACAACGTAGTTAACTTTTATACACTTTCTCATTATCACTTCGTTGACCTTTTCCCAATTATTTGGGGAGTATTTTGCTTCAATTCATGTTTACTACTGGCCTTGACAGTTTTCACTCCTTTCTTTCCTTATTTTTCATTTCATCGTAGTTGTATAATCCATCCATCTCGGTCTTCCTCTGCATGTATATCCATACCCATGTTTATATTATTTTGCTTTCGTTTGTTGTGGTAGAAACGACAAAAAATAATAAATCTAAATAGTGACGATATCTTTCGGTTATCACGGTTAAACTTGTTTCACAATAGAAATGAATTAGTTTTGTTTTCTGTTACATCGTCTCCTGTAACTTATAAGAAGTTGCAGATGTAATCATATAGCATTACAAAGCGATATTACCGGAATTACTTCCACATGAAATAGTTACTTGAAGCTTTGGAAAAAAGACAAGATATCTCTTTTTTTTTGTGAATTTTGAAAGCTAGTAATAAGAAGTGTGCTACAATATAATAATAATTTTCTTCTCAATCATAAAAGTTCGCTAAAACTATTAAAACCTGCGCACTTCCTTCCGCGACTGCGGTAGACCTCATCCAAATTACCTAACCTTTTTTGTGTTGGACATTTAAATAAAGATTATATTTTATTTGTTTGTAGGAGAAAGCGCGAATTACTTTAGCACCCTATCTTGCAGCTTACAAGCTCCGTCGCATGAATGAAGGTCTTCATCCGTCATTGTAATCCCAGCCACTCCCTAGGCACACATACCATGTAACGTTCTCACTAGATACAAACAGATTCAAACTAAATCTCCACTTTGACATAAGTATTAAACCTTTATTTATTGTGGCAAAACGTAAACATAATTAGCATATATTAATAGATATGATTTTTCAAGCTTATTTTACAAATTACTTTTGAAAACTCAGTTTCTTTTTGTATTTTTCCAAAGCCGTATTCTTAAGTCTATAAAAAAGAATTTTCTCACCATTAATTTATTGCGAGTATTTTCTGTAGTGGTTTAGCCTGTAGAAAAATAAGAGTAAGAAAAGAAATCGACTATATTAATTCGATTTTCCTTATAAGTAGGTGTCGAATTCAAGGAATGGTGTCAAGTCTATGGTGCCTTTATTATCATTTATTCAAATGATATTCAAATACACACAGGTGTTTCTTATCGCCGCTTCATTTGTTTTTTTTTTGTGTCTTTTTTGTACCTATAGGTTTGTTATACATATATTTTTTTTCGTTTGCGTAGGTTGATATGATTGAATGACCGTCTTACACACCTTCTTGAGTTTTAGTAGTCTCAGAATTACACGAGTATTTAAAGACGTGGCCGGTTTTTTGTTGTAGCATATGATCGTACATTATAATTATGTAAATCTTGTTCGTAAGACATTAAAATTTCATTTCAGTTAAACAAGAATACGGTTTTTATACGGAATTGAGTAATTTATTAAAATCAGTTCAGAATAAATAATGGAAACTCAGTTCTAATTTCAACAGCCTTATGTATTTTTTTAAATAAAACCATATGACTAAGAAAAAAATTATAAATTTAAATACTTATGGTTTTTTTTTGTTTTGATCGAAATGTCAAACGGCTAACTCTCGTCTGTGTAAATTCCTACACTTTCTTTGAAAACATATATTTTTTTGTAATTAGAAAGTAACCCAAAATACCTGACAATACACACAAGAGTAAAGTTCCAAGAACTGTATTAGTCACTGATGGTTTTATTCTTACTTTCTAGGCCGACATTTTGAATAACATCGACAAAAAATGAAAAATATCAGATTTCTTAATGTTGTTAAATCAACAAAGTTAAAAAAAAACATAATAATAAAAACACCGTAACAAACAAATTACAGTAGTTTTATTACGAACGTTATAATTAAAGTACGTTTTAAGGTTCTTTACTGTTGCTTTATCGTTACATCTAAACAAAATACCTCTTAAAATACTTTACCGTTTCTGAGTGAATCAGAACAAGTGCGGAACTAATAGCAGCAGAAGTGATTGGTAATTACGTGCATAGCAGCACTACATTGTATCGCCAAGTCGGTCTCGCACGTGCTTACAAAAACTCTTTGTATTGAAGAACGCACTTTTGTAATTATCTCATAACTTGGTAACGCTCTGCAATGTTAACAACAGTTATCGATTATTTATTACTGTTTCCAGAAAGGTATAATCGTTTTTTACATTTTGTTACGCGTAAAAAAATATATGGTTTGTAGGTATTTCTGTTTACTAACATACATAAATCATTTTGAATTGAGTTTATTTACTCAGTTTATTATTCGACAAAATTGTAAGCATTATTTTCCTCTGATCACTTTAAGAAACAATAATATTAATAATTACAATTCAGATATTTGATTTATTTATTTAATAATAACCAACTCATAATAACGGTTTTTACAAAACACATTATAATTTATATGTATGCTCTCTCAATCACATCGACTTGAACATAATAATATTATGAACATAAAATAACATAAATATAAAATTAAATGTAAGTAGATTGGCAAAGATTACGTGGAAAGTTTGCGGTCTTCGATATTACAAATTATAAATTACAAGCTCATAAAATAGATTCTAAACCATAGAGGCTTTAGTTAATTACTATTTAATACTTCTATAAACGTAAATCTTAGTCTTACTGATCGTAAATTACATCTAGGTGATATGAAATATAACATGTGTTTTGGAGATAGCAATTAGTGTAGGACTTTCTCCGTTGCCATGGTTACCAAAATGTAATGGTGTTAGAGGGGCTAGACAGTGTGTTCTGGGTCAAGGACTCGGTCACTCACCGAGTGTCCTCCCACGGCCAAGGTGCGCCGGAGTCCATTTAAAGAGAAACTTTAATTTACCATGGATGTAACAAGAAATGGATGTTCCATCAAACGCATAATATTATGTTTACGTGAATTGTTAACGTCTTCCTTGATCGGACTAGGCTCGGTTCATAAAAAACAGATATTTTATTTTCGTAATTAGTGTTTTCAAGCATATCAAAATGTTTTGATGTTTCCTGACTGTTTTGTTATCGCTACGTTTGTTATTTTAAATACACTGCAGTATTTAATTACTTTAGAAGATCAACCTTTGGCTAGTTTGGTGTTTATTGTTTTTACCAGTGACCTATTGCGACTGTAATCCCCGAATACTGAAATGCAAATTTACTTTAACATGTTCTTAAATGACTATCTGTCGCACCTTTTCACGTTAAAGTGACAGAGACAGAACTAGACTTAACGGCAGCTTCAAATCGTTGTAATTCTCTGTATTCGGTATGTTAATTTCGTTTCTATTTAGTAATAAATGTTGTTAATAAAGTTTCGGAGCTCTGTTTCGTATTTACACAGACTTGTTCGTAGCACGTCATCAGTAGGTGTATGACACAGTGACCGAGCCAAAAAAGGGTCACTTTGTATAAGGCAATTGGTACCGTTGTCTCCTTAAAAGTATCAGCGAAACTCCAAACCACTTTCTTTCTCTTTTAAACAATTTTATACACAGTTTAAAATGTTAATTTGTATTATATAACTAAATTCCATATTTAGAGGCTTCGTATTAAACAATTAACTTAAGGTTCCGGCATCAAAAGTTTTAGCTTCTGGTGAATTAAACCAAGAATTGATAAATTATACGTGAGAACTGAACACACATAATTACGACTATATTTTTAACTTTATTTTGTAAATCACGAATATGAATATTTGAATAAATATGCAGCGTGATGGCTACAACAGCTTCCTTAAACAGAACCTTGATAATTTTCAATTTTCTGGTCATTAAAAATTAAAATGGAACAGAAAAACTATGGAACGGATTAATGTTTATATATAAAATTGAAATGATGCCCGTGTGTATAACTTACTCGTTCATGATATGAATTACGTAGATACAGGGGAGGAGAGAAGTGACGTCATAACATATAATCCATCATATTATTATTTAGTATCTCATCACTGAATGATAAATGGGCGTTTTGCGCAGCTTGAGGTATTGGCGTGAAATTGGACCACTCATTATAAGTATTATCATAGTATAAATATTTACGGAAATTCTTTATTACTTAGTTCCATATTTCCCGGTAAATAACAAAATAAAGTTTGCGGACTGCCATTTATTTTCAAATTACATATTTATTTTGTTAGAAAACATAATATCGTAATAAAATACATTAGAGCTCTCAAAATCGGATTATTCCGATCTGTTCGCACGATCTGTCTGGATCTGGATCTGATCCCCATGGAGGAACAGATCATGGAGATAGATCGGAAAAATCCTCAGATTCTACTTTTGTAGCTCTTATAAAAACGACGCCCGCACTAAGGAATTTAATCCTTGGGGTTTCACAAAGATTCAAACCATTCAAATAAAAAAAAAAGATTCAATAATGTATATAAAATACTGCATGATAAACGAATAATAACCATTTTTAAATATGTATTAGCGTAACGCTGAAGTCCTGAGTGACACCCGGAGGTATCTTTATGTAACGTTTAATTTTAATTGCAAATTATTTAAAATGGCCGTCTAATTGTTTAGAGAATTGCTTCGTGTTTGTATGATAAGTCTTTTAATATTTCATCACACATAACTTAGTTTCGTTATATTTTTGAACCGCATGTCCTTTTTATACAAGGTCAATCAGGTATTTAAGGGTTTTTAGGATGTCATATAAAAATATTTTACCTTCTTCCAACTAACATACCTATTGTTCACTCATTGGTCGATAGTACCTACTGACTCGAATTTTGAAGGACATCACTTAAAAGGTTGATACCCTTTTGATAGCTTCTTGGATGCGCACTACAAATCTGTTTTGACGTTTAAAATCGTTATTCATTCAACTCTAAAGAAATCTATGAATGAAATCCATCAAGGTCTCTGTCAAACTTACGAGCAAGAAGTGGTACGTGTGAACAGTTTCACTCTACAATTTGAAATCACTAAGTACCTTTAAATTATTATTATTATACTTAATACGTGTACAAGAATTGTAAATATTATAAGAAGTATCCAAGGAGTATTTTATGTTCATAAAAATATATTTAAGACGGTATAATAATTATATTAATTGCAACAATTTTATGTAAATACATTCAAGTTTTATTTATTAATGTACACACAAAAAATATATTTTTGTGTAAAGACTTCCGAATTTTAGAATAGCAGAACATTAATTTTGGTAAAAAAAAACTGGACCAGGGAATCGTTGCCAAGATTCTTCTACCTAAGCAACTCGATACTAGGTCGTTGACTCAGAAGTTAGGAGGATGATATATTTATTACGTAAAGTGGAACAGCATCCGCATTGCTGTTGTACAAGCGTAACGAATCGTTTTATAAGGATCATAATACAGAACGTCTTTCTAACAATCATGGCAATTCCTAAAGCAATTCGTAAGAAAAACAAATCTTATTACCATCGTAGGCATACTGTACCTTGTTTTTCATTATCTTTTCGATCGAAAATACATTATTTTAATGGATTTTGTTATCAGTTCTAAAGATAACCAAGAAGGTTTATTGCAGTTTAGATTGATATCCTCTTAAACTCGTAATTATATTAACAAATATGTCAAACAACTAACTAGGCGAATAACTGTGTTTGTTAACTAGTATGCTAATTAAAAACGTTAATAGAATCATAAAACCTACTTTCTGTTGAATATATAACCGGTTGGTAGCTGACCGGTGACCGGTCTGGATGCTTGCCTGTGATCACATATAATCGGCCCATCCGAGGTACTTAACAAGGTATTGGAAATACGTAGCGTGTATCCCAAGGATGTTCAACACGAGAAGCCTTTTAATTATACTTATTTGAGGCTTACGTCACATGCCAGCAGTGAGAAGTTCGTTTGGTTTTAGAAACTTATCAAGTTGCAACGTGCACGTTCGTATGTTGGTTGTCTTAATAGCTTACTTAAAATTCGTTTGATTTTGACCACACTGCCAACAAAATTGTCCTTATCAATACAATTGCGAAAGGTATTTACATAGATTTTCAATAATAAGTACATATTATTGATAAGACTGAAAGGATATTTTGAGAATTACTTGAAATGAGTCGTAATTAGCATGGTGGCAGGCCGGTCTAGCCACGTCGCGGCGATCGTTGAACTCGCTCAGGTCAAAAGCCTTGCATTGCCAACCGCCGCTTATATTTATTGCTAATACAATTTTCTGAGCCTCGACGTTACTTGAGCAGATTATCCGTCAACCCGAGCTTTACAGACCATTATGACGATTGAATCATCTACGACGATCTGAAAACGCAGAGTTTGTAACGCAATTTCCGTTCCATTCATATTTAATCAAAGCTGTTTGGGTTGTATCAAATAGAAGCATTTCAGATTACTTTTTATCCTTTGTTAAATTACTTATGACTAAGAGAATCCTTGTTATCTTTTAATTGCTTATTTTCCTTAAATGCCTACTCAACATTTTTACAAGAACAATCATCACATTCTTTATGCTCAAAAGCTTCATTCTTTGCAAAGCTTTTAAACTGAGACGTTTCCAATTTCGAAGTTTTTATGTGCCGTAAAATTAGGATAAAACTCATTTTGACTGACGTCTGTAGACAATGTTCAGTTTCTGAATTTAAGTCTCTGTTGAATAGGATCTATTGAAGAATGTGGCTACAGTCAACACATTCATTCGGAGGTCACTTACCGCACACAGCTATAGGTACGCAAGTAGTTAGACGTTTGTAGATTTTCTTTTCTATTATGCTTCAATTATCTACGTTTTTCCCTCTATTGTATAGATGGTTTTTGAAGAAGTTTTCCTTATAACTCAGCCAATAACTCAGGCCAATATAAAAATTCTTAATAGCTTCCTTTGTTATAAGTAATAGAAATTTTTGCAGAACGTTAGAACTGAATTTTCAATGTAAAATTTCGTTCTAAATATTTAATTGAAGGTAATTTTATTTTGGCTTCTCCTTCTTATTACTTCATTTAAGTTTGACAGATGGATTTTCAAATATGCGAAGTTGTTTATCATGCAACACTGCGTTGAGTTCCTGCGTGCTTGGCCGTATATCTGAATGCTATAAACATTCGCGACCGAGAAGCCTCGATTTTGCCAACATGCAAAGACAGCCTAGTTTCTAAACTTGTATGTGGAATAAGAAATTGAAGGCTATTTATAGTATTGAATTACGTATTGTCTTAAATACTCTTCCCCGTCTATGATTTTCATTTGTTTTTGTAGTTGTACTCAAAAGGTCGCTTTGAGGGTGGAACTACCCTCAAAGCGACCTTTGTACATCCGCGGTCCGCCCCTGCAGAAAACATTTGACAGACAAATTTTCAAAGCTTCACAATGCGGTAAGAAAGCTTAGAACAATAAACCACAAAACTTTATATAGCGAAGATTTGTATAGTCAATAAAAATAAAAATAAAAATTGCTGTGTTGTATAAAGACTTTATATCAACATTCACTTTCGATTGTTAAATAACAACATTTCGATAGCATAGTTGATAGTACCTATCTAATTTAAGCGGTACAATGTAATCAATTTTCTAATATTAATAACCTCTATATACAAAGCAATTGATACAAAAAGTGAATTTAGAAGAGTGTGTATCTAATTACTGATATTGTCTAAAAATATTTTTTTCAACCCAGAGTTCAAAAGTAATACAGTATGTGTCTGTCACAGCCATAATGACTTCCTCACTTTTACCGCCATAAAACTCGAAGCAAACAATGTATTATGATAACAAAACTTTCTTTTAGTGTTTCTGTGATGAACGAAACAGTATCACAAAATCAGCTGTAAATAAAGATACTTTTTGTAGTCGAGGAGAAAGGTGGACGCCTGGACCCACTGACCTACTGCTTCGAACACTTTCTGCCTCACTGCTATTTATATTATAAATTATTTTAGAACGCACGTGTATTACTGTGCAAACCTTAATAAATAAGTCTAAAAATTTCGCCAAAAATTAAAATGTTTTTGTTTACCAGGGTACTACAATAGATGGCGTTGGAGGCAAAATTAAAAGTCGCAATGGTTTTGTTACACGAAAAATCATAAGTATTTTTATTGTATAATTTTTAGTTGCTCACCTACGCTCGTCAAACTTTCTAAGCAAATTTTGTTTGGGACAGAGGCAGCCCATACAGTGTTACAGATAAATTGTGCCTATAACATAGAGGCGCCAACATGAATGAAGTGATTCTCAAATTTCGAAGCTATTATAATAAAAACAAAAGAAATTGACTCAGTTTACTACGTTTAAAATAAGCTGAGTTACCTAATTTGCGTCAGGTTTTCTACATTAGCGTAAATAAATGATGCAATTCAAACTAACTTCGTGCATTCAGGCCTGAATAGCTAACAGGTGCAGATGTTTGTGAGAGCCTTGTATCATTTTAATTAACGCTAGGAATGGGACCTGGGGTTGGTGTAGACTAGTCGGGATGCAGGACTGGTTGTCAGGTAACACCAGGCTAAATATAAACTCTTAACGAGTTTCTACGGAGAAAAAGGCCTGTAAAGCTTCACATTATCGCGCATCAGATTAGTGCTTCTGAGCGCAATGAGAATCCTATTAGGATAGTTTGAAGTTTGTAAAAAACACCAGAATTTCATTTACGCGAGTCCATATAAAATAGTAAAAAATATCTACTCACGACACACACAACAATAAATCTTAAGAATTTATTAAGTAGTTATAAACAATAAATTTACGACACGCTCATTTAATTCATTATATCCAATCAGATAACGACTATTAAGTTAATAAATAATTTTTATCAAAAGTCATCAACACGTCCGCTAAGTTATCACCTAACAGTGAATGTGTTTAGATACGGTATATTTATTCATTAATTCGACGTTCAAAATAAATAGTTATGGAATCTGTTGTGAATAGTATAAGTAATAAAGAACTAGTTATAAACCGGTTTGCGTCAGCATTTTATTCGGTGACCCGATTCGAGGCTGTGTGAACGGGCTGGGCTGTTGCACTGAAGATGCGCGGCTGCGCGGGCGCCGGTCCCGGCAAGTGCAAGGCGAACCTCTCTACTACACGTAACACAGCATAATGACAACAAAATGCCAACACGCACGTCCGCTACGCACTCGTTTTGCTCGAGATTGTACTTATTAAAATAGGTTGACTTGAATGCTTTTATAAGTTTGGTTATCGGAAAAGGTAGAGAATTTAGTTTGATATAAATGGTTGAATGAATTACCTAAATTCTAGTCGTGTTACAAAATCAATAAATAAATAAAAATAGTATAAAACACAGAGGCTCCCGCTGCTCATATGCTTAGATCTTTTAAACAACACAACAGATTTTATTAAAGTTTTCAGTAATTGACAGAGTAATTCAAGATAAATCTTTTTGTGTATAATGATAGGCATTTACTGTGTTACTGTCTGTTACTGTTCCGTTAGTTAAGTTAAAGTCTCTACCTACTATTGCTTTTTACTTATTTTCAACAAAAAATAAAATCCAAATAATTTATTCTACAATATTATGCATCAAACAAGATTAAAAACGAACAAAATAAAGTTACCGTATCTAAGAGTATCATTATAAAATTGTTACGGTATCAAAATACGTTGTTGCATCAAGATAACAATAAGTGTACGGGTTCCATTAAAATTATATAAAAGTAAGTCACGTCGTCGGATGTAATTACGCTTCTTAAGTTTAGTGAGCACGCAAAACGATGGCCGAAGCGAGGCTGATAGCGCAGGATGATAGCGCAGCGCAATGCGCTGAGCACGCTACTATGGAGCTCCTTTTTTACACATTATTTTAAACTTCTCGTTTTTTTTCGAACTTGTAATGCTTATGCAGGTAAGTATCATGATTCTGAGAATAACACCTATGTATGTAAGTATTGATGTAACTAATTTATTCGATGGAAATTTAAAAATGGTTATACTTAATCAATAAATGTGATCTTTATGATTTTAATGTTTTAACTTAAATTTAAACGTTAATGCAGTTAAAAGCTTATGTCAAGAATATAAAGGTTAAAGTATTTGATGATTCAGTGAATACCAAGAATATCTATGAATTCATAGAATGTCTGATTAACGACGACTCCATGCATAGGTGGAATTCGCAGACAAATTGATGTTCTTTGGCTCTACAAAACTAAAACAAGAATTCGACTGGCTTATAAACGCATATAGGTTATAACCAAATGGTCGAGAATCCAATTGAAATACGAATGAAAAGTTAACTAAACTACCTCGTGAGTAATGGAAATCCATTACGCGATATGGACTCGTCGTTTATTTGCGACGAGTGACCATCCATCTCTATGCACTTTTCAGCTGCATATCTGCTGCTACATAGATACAGTCTCGCACACTAACTATAGGCATAATATGTATAAGTTTATAAGTTTTTATTTTATTTATGTACTAGCTGTTTCCCGCTGCTCCGCCCGCGGTCTCAATTTTTTTTTATATTTGTGATGTAAGCTATCCTATATTTCAAGTTGGATCAAACTGCACACGGTGTGCAAATTTGATTGAAATCGGTTCAGTAGTTTCGGAATAATATCGATTGATGCCAAAAAGTACACGGTGCTAGATTTTCGCATTTTAGCCCATTCGATTCCCGGTCCGCAAAGCGTATTTTTAAACATCAATTTAATGCAGATTTATTTCTTTAAAAAAATAAAAGAATGTTTTCTTTGAGTCTAATTATCTTCAGTATTGAGAGTACTTTCTCTGTTTCTTTCTGGTGGCAATAAAAAATCCATCCTGTCTATCATAATATAACCTACGACCTACTCTCAGACCTACCAAATAGACAAACGAAAAAAAAAACATAAAAGTCTGCGAGCCTGATATTTAAAGAAGAAAACAGTTTTAATATCATTGCAAGGAGTTTTGACAACCTTGTTTATTTAATTGTTAAATAACCTCTATGGAGGAGGATCTGGAGGATAGTAAATCGTACTTTAAATAACAAAATTTGGTCGTCATGGCAACTACCTACTTACTAATTTTACCATGGTTACCGCATTGTTTATTCGTTGTTAATGTCAATAATCGCGATGTTAATAATTGATAAAAATTAAACAAAAAAACATTTCAAATTGGACCAAATTGTGAATCTAAACCATCCTCGAATCCACATGAAGACACACAGCAAATTTCATTATAATCGGTCCAGCCGTCTAGGAGGAGTTCAGTCACATACACACTCACAGAAGAATTATATATATAAAGATTTTATTACTACAGGCCTAGTTGCCTTTTATTATTATTATTTGTATCTCTTTGCATATCACGGGATAACTTAAAAAAAAAGAGACTTGGTCCTTTGAATGGCTTACGTGTAGACACAGGTCCAACACGCAGAAGCCTTATTGAGAACTTTACTCTTTATGCTTTTCTATAGAGTAGGGGTGGCACCTATCAGGAGCCACCCCTACTCTATAGAAAAGCAGACATAAACGGCCCGAGGTGGTAACAAAACTATTGTTAATATAATGGTGTTAAAACTAAAATTAGTTTAACACCATAACATTAACAATACTTTAATAGTAGCCCAAATGGGCTATAGATTTGCATGTATTGAGTGGATGATTTTCTTAAATAAATTCGTATATGTAGTAACTGTATCTATGTTACTTTATTTCGTACTAGCTGTAGCCCGCGACTCCGCCCGCGTGGTTATCGGTTATCGCCACAAAAGTAGCCGATGTTCTTTCTTAAGCTCTAGACTATCTCTGTACCAATAAAATCGATTCAGTGGTTTTGGCGTGATAGCGTAACACACAGACATACAGATTTTATTTCGCATTTATAATATTAGTAAGGAACTAAGGATTGCATTCGTTGGGTATTCTATTCTCGAGTCAGTCAGTACTCGAAAGACATTAAAAAGTATAATGAACATAAAAACTTATAATAATATTTTTACTTAAGCAAATAATAAACGCAGTATCGGCGTGTAATTATTACTTGGTAATACAATACTCTTTTGAGTAGATATCAACGTTTCTAATCCAATTTAACAGTACATTGTTCGGAATTAACCATTCAGTGCTTACTTCTGGATTATTAAACAATTATAAAGATGACTATCGCAGTAAATTCTAGTTAACAAAACGTGTTTGATATAACTGTGGGTCGATTAGCATGCTTAGCGCCACAACGATACGCACGCGCGCCCTTCAATGGACCACATTACTGCTACAATGGCAGTTCAATGAATTATATTATGTTTTTACTGAAACCGCAAAGCAATTTGTCTTAATAGACTTAACTACCCAAAGAATCAAGATTGATCGGAATTATATTCCTTTTCTTGTCCAAATCCTGTTGAATAGCAACCAGGGGCCTTATTCAATAAGTTCAAGCGGTTAACGTACTTTACGTGTAAGCTTAAGAGAGGCTTCATCTCTTTCAACTTACCTACTCTTCTCTACTCTATAAGTAAAAGACTGTTAACCTTTTCGACGCCCATCTATATAATACGCGATGTGTCCTCCAGCGCCATGCTACAAATGTATAACGTATCTATAGTAAACGTAGGGATGGGATTAATGTCCTATCGACAAATAATATTATAAGCTAAATAAAAATTGATACCGCATTTTCATATTTTATTTTATTTTATAAAAAAAATCAATATGAAAACTTGGATATATTTCCCATAATAAAAGAAAAGAATTGTAAATTTATTAGATGGCCAAAACGTATACGTAACACTATTTGGTGAGTTTGGTGACTCTCAGAACATAAAACAGATTTGGCAACCCGGGATTCTTGAACTATAATCTGCGTATAGCCACGTATGTTTTGTTTGGACTTAGGCCCACTTTTTACATCCCTAGTTAACTCAACCAATGGTTAAATATGCTAACTAATGGTTTCAAACTTCGGTAGAACGCGTTTATTCATCAATTTTTATTCTAAAAAATGGTTAATTAATTAACTCTCCAACATATTAGACCATTTGTTAGACTAACAATTCGTTAGCATATTTAGCCATTGGTTGAGTTAACTCAGGATCAAAAAACTGGGCCTTAGAGAATAATCCCCCAGTAAGAAGTAACATCCTCGTTACGTTGAACCTTATTGGTTTCCAAATATCTTGAATCCGGTCCGATGTTCGTATTGTAAGACATTATGTTAATATAAACAAATAATAGGGAAAGTCTAAAATACCGTTAATAACAAAATTCTCGAAAGAAACAAGTTTTCCGACCGATTTTTGTATCGTGCAGGTTCACAATAAGATGTTAAATGTTGTTGTTGAATATTAAAGTACAAAAGTTAGATCGTTGACACAAATGTGTTGGTTGTTTGTGGCGGCACCGTTGACTCGACCTCAGGTTCAACGATCAGCCAACATTCGGACAATGTGCGTTTCCCAGGCTCGCCCATGACTGATAGAACACATTTTTCTCATTAGGAGGGCATCGTAAAGAATGGTATTTTAACAAATTTAAGAATATATTAACTGTACATTTTATACAAATTGTACCGGTTTTTCTAACGGTGTCATGCACAGTACAACTCCTCCTTGAAAACTCTAACCTCTAAAAGCTCATTATCTCATTAGCTTTAATTAAAAGTAAATCATTATCGTAATAATTAACTTTTCGTGATCACCCTCATTATACCGGTATCGTTTGGGGTGATGCGGAATAATAGCCTCGGAAACAATAATTAAGTAACTTAAATTAAAAAGTAACCTTTTGTTAGATGTAAGCTTACGAGTTAGTCACGATTACATAATTGCAGTAAAATATAAACAGTTGCAGCGCGTGGCAGCCGGCGGTGATCGCGGGCGGCGGCGCGTGGCCACACAATACTAAATAAAATAGTTATTAGGAAGGTGGTATATGGTGTTGGCGAAGTGTTCGAAGTAATTAAGCGAGCACGCGGAAGCTTATACATCATTATTCATTAGCAACGTCGGCTAAAAGCTTCAGGCGCGCTTCCTTGGTTTTTCTGCGCAGGAGTCGCGGCAGATGCGGTCTCGCGTGCCGGCGCGCTGCGCTCGTGCGCACACGCATCTTACATCATAACATCATATGTAAATAATTCATGGAATAGCGTTCGATTCGGTTTGTGAGCTTCATCTAATTTCTAACGGTACGGAGAGAATATATCGGAATAAGTACATTATTAATTGATGTTATGATCTCGAGCCATACATATTAACATGCTGCAGCTGTAATTACTATGCTTTTAATTATTAAGTATTTAAGTATATAGGTATATAACCTGCCCTCTGCTTTCCGTATGATGAATTTAATCACTTTATTTAATACCACTACGGCAATTAACCATCAAACTTCTTCCTATAAAAAAATGTATAGTGCTGTTACAGCTTATATCTAATAATGACGAAGATGCTTAAGTTAACACGTCTAAAACGTGACGATAATTACAATGATCTAATCACGAAACTAATAAGGAAATTGCACCGAAAAACGTCAAAAAAATACCAACCTATAGGATTTAATATTATCTATTAAAACTGTTATTATTAGTAGGTATGATATAATCTGAGTAAAAAGTATTCACAAAAAATATAAAATAAACAAATTCAATGTTTGTTTTTTTTATCATGATTGTGTTACCTGTCTTACATAAGAACTGTCATTGAAGAAGGATAAATTATTATGGCCGGAGGCGCGAGTAATTCCTGGGTGTTCCCGTCCCAAAGGGTTCATTGATCTTCAATTTTTTTCTTAAAAGTAATCGAAAAATTTTAAACTGTGGAATTAGTCAATGGCGCATTTTATTTATCTTTTACGAGTATCATCAGGAAATGATTTTTTACTTGAGTATTAAGTTTAGTTTTAGGTATGTATATACCTAGTTAAGTTTGGAATTTTTCTTATAATAGAATAATAATTTTCACTTATAAGTAATAATAAATTGAAAAGAAAATCATTATTGTTAGCATTGAAATTAGTTGATTTTACAAAAAATGAGGTCTTTCACGGAAAATACAAAATAGATAAAAAAATCTCATTCAATAATTGTGAGAGGCAAAATTAGTGTCACAATTTTGCAAACATTATTCTACAATGTGTCAATATAACAATGAAAGACATTACTTAAGTAGGTACTACACTATTTCGTGCATATTATTATTTCAGTACGGTACTTGTATTCGTACGTTTCGCGTGTAAATTGCCTCGTTAGCTTTACTAAGAGCATCATTTATGTTCAGTCGCACCGTTAGTGTCATAGACAAGAGTGAGCCTCGCCATGGCCACGGTAATAACCACGGAGCATAGCGATGTAGCTCACTAGAGCATGAGATAACTCATACTTTTTTTATTTAATTCGGGTGTAATCGATTTAAAATCGAATGCGGTTTTTCAACAAAATTTTCTCGAATTCGAAGTAAATAAAACACGAATTGACACGTTTGGAAGTAATGTTGAATAGAAAGTGAGGATTAAGTTCAGATCGAAAGTGGATTACGCCCCTAAATAAAATTAATCGAGATGAAGTTAGAGAGTATAGTCACGTGCCGCCAGAACGAATAAAAGTCAGTGTTTTATTGGACACGAGTGAATCGATAATAATCACTGTCCTTAACATGAGAGTTTTTAATTTATCTATAAAAAAGCTTTAACACTACAGCGACTGATCAGCCAATTTAATCAATACATAGAATAAAATAAAATCGCTTCCCGCTGTCTGTCCCTATGTATGCTTAGATCTTTAAAACTACACAACGGATTTTGATGCGGTTTTTTCAATAGATAGAGTGGAAGGTTTATATGTATAATAAACGTGCAAAGCTGTGGCGGGTCATCTAGTATAATTATATAATGGATGATCTATCATCCATATCAGGTTTATTATTACTTAAGCGGCAAGATGAAAGACCAGCTTGACATTGACGTTAATTTAACCGGCATAGATTTTGTCATGAAACCCATAGATCTGAAAAACTATTTTTATTTTCTCCATTTAGAATAGAGACCGTTTTGGATCTGTTTTATAGAGCCGGGACGATGTCCGGGATTACGGAGATCACGGGTATGGATTCCAAGAAAAAATAATAATAACAGACTTGCATAAGTCTTGAAGAATACACAGGCTAAGTATAAATAAACTACGAGTTACGATACAGCTATTTACGTTTTTCATAGACACCACCCTACTTTAAAATATTTAAAAACTACTAACGACCACAGTGGTTCAGTGGCGTGCACACCGGTTTTCAAGGTGTCGCCAGCTCTGAGGCCCCGGGTACGATCCCCGGATAGGTCAACGTAGAAAAACACTTTTCAACATTGTATCAGGTCTTGGTTTTTGTGGTACCTTCGTTGTCTCTGATTCTATAACACAAGTGCTGTAGCTACTTACTTTGGATTCGGAGCAATGTACCTTTACTCTAATATTTTTTTACTTTAAACGTTTTAAAATATGCCCTATATTTCTTTACAAAGATTATAATTCAACCGGGAAGTACATGAAATTGGATACGATCAAGATGAATAGTTCCGAAGGTAACGGTAGGCATCGGTGATGGTGAACGACACCGTGCGATCGGCGCGGGCGCAGCCTCCCGATACTTACCTTGTTATCTCGCGATCTAATGCTCGTCTTAAAGCGAAACCGTTTAATACTGTTGAGTTATTACAGTATTTGCTGCATGTGAATAATTTAATAATTTGTCAAATTATCTACTACTATTATAATTAGGAAAGATTTGTATTTTTGTGTGTATGTATGTTTGTAATGAATAAACTCAAAAACTACTGTGCCGATTTAAAAAAAAAATCACCATTAGAAAGCTATATTTACCCTAAGTAATATAACGTATATTTTTTACAAACAAATAACCCAACATAGCTTGAGAAAATGCTGGGCAGAAGAAGAAGAAGATAGGTGAAAATAATCATTATTACTAATCAATATTAGGCTTTTACTCAGAAATGGGACAGCATAGGCTGTTAAAAAAACAATAATATTTATATTTTTTTTTGTGTTGTAAGATGCAAGCAAAATTAAGTATTGTTTCATAAAGTAAATGGACGAGACTTTGATCACGCTTTATAATACTGCAAATGTTTATAAAACAATAAAAAGTTCACGTCTATCACGTGAACACACATGCAAGTACACGTACACACACAATTATACATGTATAAAAGCTCTTATCATTATTAATAACGCACTCAGTGCAATGCCAGAACTCTACTCTATTCAAAAGCAATAAATTAATAATTATTAAAAAAAACAATCTGTAATCATCGTGTCAATTATTAAAATAAAAAAAAAACACATGTATTCTTCAAAAGAGATGGATGGATTGTGTGAAAGATGATATGAGAAAGAAAGGAGTGGATGCCGCGATGACGAGTAATAGAGAGGAAGGGAAGGAAAATACGCATTGCGCCGACCCCATATGAATGGGATAAGGGCAGGAAGAAGAAGACATGTATTCTTCAAAATTATAACAAGATTGTCAAACGATATAGAAAAATTTTCGAAAGTTAATTTCGTCATTGAAGTAATTGTTAGCATCTTTCTTTCCATATTCATTTGTTATCATTATCATACCATACCATTTATCTTTAATACATTCTTAAATGTCTATCTGTCGCTACTTTACAACTTAAAGTGACAGAGATAGCGTATAACGGCGGCTTCAAACTAATTGAAGTTTCAGTATTCGGTGATAAGTATTTTAACTATTTACCAATTAACATACTCTACCTTAACATAGTACCTACATATTTTTTTTTGCTTTGGATACCTATTATCTAAAAGATTCTTCACATTACTAATCTTGGTCAGAAATCGCAGAATACAGAGACTTGCAAAAAAAAGCCCTCCTTGCAATGAGATCTAAAAAATATCAATTTGTGTTTTACAGTACCTATAATTATGCTTATTTAAGTGTGAACACCGAAAAAGCGTTTCGTGTTTTCCCAATTAAATAATACCTCAGCTGACAAACTAATCGTAAACTTGGATTATTAATTTGACAAATTATAAGGAACAAGCTTCCGACAGTTTGATGCCTGTAACACGATTCGGTAATAATAATTGTCTCATGCGTAAGTAAATGACAGAAGTAATTAGCCGAATTTCGGTATAAATATTGTACAGACAATTATGTTCTTTGTTACTAATAATATAAAGGTGTTGTTAGAATAAACTATGACAATTAATATTGGATTATTGCCGCTTTATGACAAGCATGGCGTCATTAAGAAACTACAAAGGCTGCAGTATAATTTGTATGATAAAGTACCGTATTTTGAACGTATCAGTGACCTTCCAAGATATTAGATCATAAATATAATTTCCACTGCGGCTTACATGGATATGAACTTAGTTTCATGGTGAAGTAAATATAATTTTCAGGTTGATCTTTTTTAACTCTAGAACGATATCATCATCTGCCTAGCCTTTTCCCAACTCTAGAACGAAATATGGCACTATAAATTAAAATCTAGATATTTTCACGAATAAAACCTGTCTTTTTTTGTTTTTTATTTTAATCATGTTATTTTGCATGACAATAGTGATCCAATCCGACGTAGGTATGAAAGTTTACCCAAAACGTTTTCACATTTAGATACCGTTTGAAAACCTCAAAGTTTTGAATCATTTTCGGGATTCAATCAAAGGTACCTTTATTATCTATGTCGATTATCCACGAAAGGCTTCCAAAACAAAATTTATTTTCCACTTTTTTGTTCTATTACCAAAACTAAAGCAAGTTGTACCTTCCACGTTAATATCATTGGCGAGTACCGTTGTCCGGCCGGTAACGGGACCCACGGGCCCTAAGCTTTCCATTGAATAACGCTCCGATTATGCCGATCATCCCACATTTAAGCGGCAACCTTGCTCACTTAAGTAGACTTTGAAAACGATAATTGGCTGTTTTAATAGGATTACGATTAATTTTGACATGAAGTGTTCTAATTAACATGAATATGTAGCGCTTGAGATCAAGTAACTAGTAATTGATATGAGACAAAATACATGCAGATTGGTAATTGCGATTAATTCAGTCTATCATATATATTTAAGGTTAAGTAATATCTAAGTTGTTTTAAGAGGGGCTCGTGGCTAAGTGTAAGCCGTACGGTTTGACCGATAATAAAGGTTAAGTCGCGCTCGCCGCGGTTGGTCCGTGGATGGGTGACCATTTATAAATATATCGAGACCCCTCCGTGCCTCGGAAAGCACGTTAAGCCGTTGGTCCCGACTGTCATGCAGTGATCTTTGATAGTCGTTAAGTCATTACAATTCTGACAACCAGTCTTACTATGGAATACTGTATTACCTAGCAATGGGTTGTGGAGGTCAGATAGGCAGTCGCTCCATGTAAACTACGGCATTCAGCTAAATCTGGTAAGACTGGAAGCCAAATCCAACATAGCTTGGGAAAAGCTAGGCAGAAGAAGATCTAAGTTGTTTAGAATTGCGAGCATCGGTAAAAAAACACTTATAAAAATAATAACAGCGCTTTTATTTCAAAACGGTAAGTTCATTTTCCTCTTGTAACCACTTACGTGCGGTCCACCGTACAATAAAGTTATCTACTTATAAATATGCACTGTTATACATTTGAATGCAACATAACTGTATTCACATACCTGAGGCCGGAGTGTCGTATGTCTCGAGTAATAGTCGTGTTGGTAGAAACTGGTGGGCGACAGTGGCGGCCGGTACTTCTTGTGGCCGTAGCCCATCGTGTCCATCGTATGCATCTTGGTTCACAACCCACTGAGTTTTCTCCCGAATACTCCCGAATACTCCCGAATTCTCCCGAATCAACTCGGTAAGCAAACGTCACATATCGTTTGTGTTATTCTGTAACAATGGATACAAGGTTATAATTCATGCTGGTGTTGGTGCTAAGAGTAGAGATGTGCCTTTAAGATGTATGATCTTTCATTAGGAACTGAAAGGGGCGTGTCGGCACGACAAAGACGAACACGCATAACAACGCATTTTCTAGGTAACCCCTCGTGATAAGCGGAATACTTGTGTTAAGAGTAAGTTCACGTCGATAGTGCAATGGGTGGGATTCAAACCCGCGACCATATGATCGGAAGTCCGATGTCCTAGCAATTAGGCTACGGCCGCAATTGCGTATATGTTATTTTCAGTTAAAAAGAAAGCTTATCACTACACTTCCCAACGTAGTTTTTTTTAAGAATTCCTATAAGTGAGCACCACTTGACTTGTATTGCTACAAGAGTCAATAATTCGTTGCTATTATAATAGATACTCGGTATAACAAAAACGGGGCAACGTAGGCACTTCCACTACAGCTAGAATCCTAAAGTATACATACCGAGAGCTTCGCCGTACAATGTACACTGAACAATATTTACATAAAGCCTCACAGTCAAACTCGAGAGCGCCTCGCTCCGACTTCGTTTGTGATAATTTTAAGAATTTTAATCGGTCAAATACCTGCCGACACCTAGTCGTAGTGACGTGACATAACTGTACAATCGTGATGACGAAAATGTTTATCAATTAAAACGTAACGATTATAGCGACGACGAAAGCCAATAAACCTGTAAATTATTATAATGACTACTGCATTATACCGTAGGTTATTCAAGTTTTATTGAATAAATAATCTAATGTTGATGACTAGTTTTTAAAAGACACAACAAGAAACTCAGAACGATTGAACCGAAAATACAGTTAATGAATGAATGAACTAGGTATTTAATTATACTACTAGTTTTGACTGGAAACCGTAAAATTTCAATGTATAATATGGTTCAATCTATAAAGTTATTATTTCTTTTATAATCCGTAAATATGGGCAGGTACAACCAAATCACTTCTCCAAAGATTAGCATATCATATAAATGATAATTTTATACACGTAAACAATTGATCAACTTGTGACAGTTCTCACGGGAATATCAAGCAGTAGGTACAGTATGTGCCGAAACTTAGTTTTTGTCGCAGTTTTTATCAATTTGATTGAGTGTTCGGCCTTAGCTCAGGGCCAGGCGTTGCACTGCCCTATTGTTCCACAATCAACACCACGGATCAATGGGTATTATACAATATTGTTTTTCCTGATCGTCGAGTAATAATAATTCATGGCTTTATTCAGTCAACTTATTAAAGAATGAAGAACAAGTTGTTAAAATTAATTATAGATTATTATCAGAATGTTTGGTCATCAACTTCAGTTTTTCGGCTTGATTGATTCAAGATGGATAAAAAGTTTAGGCGGTGATAAGGCGTTTTATTTAGTGATCGTTAGTGATGTCATTTGTTGCCAATTTTAATAATTTAAATATTTATTTAATTATATTATGGTAGATTGGAATACATATTATTATATAAAAACACAGTGGGATCATGTTTTCTGTGACAGTTTCAAGGCTTTAGAGAAACTTAACTGTAGCGTTAACCTTGTCTATTCATTATAATCTGTAACATCTGAGGCACTGAGGTCTCGAGTTGCTTGAGCTTCACACTTCTTCTAAGTATAACGCCCTTAGTTTCCCGCAGCACGTCGTAACAGCACTTATACATCGTTAGCACGTATGTATTGCTCAAGCAGTGCATGGTACATGGACCTTGTCCTGCTCGGTCGTGCTGACTCAGAGCATGGCCACCGTGGGAACTGCTTATCAAACCGCTCTGTGCGGATCGTAAGCTAAATAATTACAACCTACAACTTATATAGACTGTTGGTGTTATCTGAACGCTTTACATTGTTTGACTGGGCAGGATTTTAAAGAATACAATTGTATCGTTATTGAATTCTAAAGAATAGTTCTTAGATAAGGAATTTATCCTTGCCGGGAGCGAATAACGGATAGCAGCAACTGGAACAGAAAGCTCTTGAACGATTACAGTACTACGATTTACTTAATATGAGAATTTTATAAGGTTCATTTTAAAATAAACATGTGTACGATACGCGTGGTGTTGGTAAACAAAATGCAAGTTCATTGTATCCAGGTGCTGAGCGGCCTCGCGATCCAATGTCAATGTCACCTTTCATTCCGTCGACACCGACGTCGTCCGCGCCGAGCCGCGAGTGCGGTGACGCGAACATTCGTGCCGTATAGGAAACGATGCCAATCGTAAATTCTGATCAAAACTTCTAGTACCAAGCGAACTCCAAATACTGAGATTGTTATTGTTATTATGATTCATATCAAAACTATTCTCTGAATATAAAAAGGTTTGTCACAAACATCTTAAACTGCTGGATATTTACAAGATGGAAACCGGTTCAGAATTCCGAGAGGTTAGACAGGTTCTTTAATGTTCTAAGTATTTTAATTTTGCGGATCCTACAGCTTTCTTTTTGAATATATGTCAAGTAATTTAAATAGTCGTATAAAATGTGGGTGAGGTAACGCGAATTGTGATGGAATTCGGACATGTACGGGACACGCTGTTTCTTACTAGCTCGTGCTAATACAATGCAGGTAAATCACTACTTTAAAATTACATACATTAGTGGTAGTCAGAACGTATTTACACTAAGGTTTAGCAAACAAAGGATTTATGTTCCTTTTTGAAATCCTCTGTTTATTTACATTTAATCTCGCAGCCAATCGCAGCCTTTAGTTTTTTTTGTAGCTGTAGGTTGAACCTACAATTTATCACCAAATTAATGCTGTCGAAATAGTATCAAAGTCTTTGTAGAGCAATAAATCTATATTAATCGCACAATGGAATTTATTAATAACTAATATTGTTTACGATTTGTCAATCTCATATTTTGTATGATTTATATAATGTTATATAAAAAACGAATACCTACCACTGATATTAGATAGATAGAATATACTTTATTGTACACCAACATTTTATAAAGCTTAGGTAATTACATCATTTTATTTTATTAGTTTGAAACCTTAAATTTGATATTTATTCCGAACGGACCCCACTATTCAAATAATTGTAATGTGCGAACGATCTCTAGATTGTTGGTAATTCAGAATGTTTGGTTTTTATTAGTTTAAATAATAGTATCCGTTCCGAATATAAAAAAAAACAAAGAAGAGTCCAAACCAATAGTAGTGGTATATTCGTTTTTGGTATTAGAACAATATATTTTTTTATTTATTATACGGTTTTATACGCGTTTTATATGTTACCAGTCCTTTCACTGTGTCATCTGACCATGGTAAGACATGTTGATCCTCCTTGTTATGTCGTACAAAGAGCGTTAGAGTCAACACCGTGAAACAGTTAGCTTAATTGCTGGTTAATTATTGTCTACCGTTGAAGGCGGTGTTTCCTGCACTTAGCTATGTTGGCAGATTATTATAGCCATTTTTATTAACAACAGACTATAAATATAAACATTCGGTATTTATTACCGTGTAATGGGTAAACACTAGTTGATCATTGAACATAGAATATTTAGTGTTTGTTTAATTTGTACTTTAAGCTATGGGGTTCTTCATACTGACGGGCCTGTTAGTTTAGTGTTTAGTGACCCTGACTGCCAAGCCGGAGGTCGTGGGTTCGATTCCCACCCAGGACAAATCTTTGTGTGATGAGCACGATCATTTGTTCTGTGTCTGGATTTAATTTATTTATAATATGTATGTATTTAGAAATATATAAGTATGTTTATCATTTGTCTGGTTGCCATAGTACAGGTTCTGCCTAGTTTGGGATTAGATGATCGTGTGTGAGCTGTTCCAAGATATTATGATATTATAATACATACTAAAGACCAGTGCATCAATTTAATGGCACTAGAACGAAGCTTCAATACTTTTTATTTTTGTTTTATTGCTGCTACCAAGTTCTTCTGTAAATGGGACGCAAGTATTGATCCAACTCGTGCTGGTCGCAGTAGAATTTGGGATGACTTAAAAGATGAAGCTACGTGATTCGACGAACTTAGGTTATCGATCCAGGTCTTGCAAGACATGTATTAATAATGAACTGTCAGAATATTCTAGACAGGATATTTTATTATTTATTCATTTCGCTTTAGATACCTTTTTGTTGAAGGTAAAATTGGGGTTTGAATTACCAAGAAACTTTTTTTTTATGCACGTTTCGGATGGTTTGGAGTCACAACATAATAGATGTTGTGGTATATTAAGTTGTGAATTCGAACATCATTAAAAAAATGGGAAATAGCTTCGGAGATTTAAAAGGATGCACGAAGTTTTCTAATGAAAATAATGATGATTGGTATAATTTAGCTTGTATCTTTCAAAATTCATTTTTCAAATTGCAAGTATCGATCTATAATAACACTTTTTTGTACGCTTGTATATGTTTGTTCAATCCAGAGTTTATTCAACCCACAGAAAAAATGAATTAACATTTGACGAGCTTTGAATTTGAATGAATAGTCAAATAGCTATGTGCTTAGCAAAACATTTGGTTTGTTTGTTCAACTTTTTGACTATCTTCGTTTTTTTAAACCTCCATTTTTATGGAGTTTCTTACAGCGATTATTGTAATCAGAAGCATGTATTACGTTTCCTGCTGCCGTGGTGATTACTGGCGTCGTGACGAGCAGTCGGCCTCAGTCAGGGGGGATCCGTGAACAGCTGGCCTCGCGTGACGTCACCACGAATTATGCGTGTTTACATGCAGTTGCGTTATATTATCTAAGAGTTGGACACGACCAAAACAATTAATAAAACTGTGCAACTAACATACTTGAAAGTGTTTACTCAAAGATTGCTCGAAGGAGATGCAATCGAAGACGTGGTTCGTGCATCAAAATGACGTAGGTATGGTCTTTATATTTACAGCCTACCTAGCGGCTATAAGCAAAAAGTCGTGTGTTAGTCAGTCTTTAAAAAAAAAACGCGTACTTAGTAGGGAAAAGGTTATTTCTAGGAATATGCAGAAAAAATATAAGTAGGTATCTGACCGTTCTTCTCTTTAAAAGAGAAACCACAAATAAAATAACAAACGAGCCTCATAGCGCCGTAAATCTATACATTTAATAGAATATTGCTTCTCCCATATCTTGTTACATAGGCTACGGTGTGGAGATTTCAGTGTGAAATTATTTTCACAATTTATAAGTATTTATATAGTCCCTGTTGAAAATTAACATTTCTACAAGAGGAATCGATGGTAAAAATCTATTAAATAACATCAAATGTATTGAAATGACATTTTATTTCGATAATACAAGATTAAAGCAATTGGAGCTTGAATATATGCCACTTGTCTTGGGGGCAGGATTGGTAGTAATTTCAGTTTAAATTTCGTACAACAGTCTATTAACTGTAGGTACGATATAATATTTTATCTTTTTAATAGGGGTTATTAATATAGTCCTACGAACATTCGTTTATTTCAATAATGAGCAAGTTGTTTTTCAAAGCTTCTGATAAGATTGACGCACAATGGGCGGCATCGCGGCTAGATGATTGATAGACTAGTGATTGGCAATATATAAACCGATGACTACTTAATCGCCGTAAAATAATTGTTTGAGTAGTAATTATACGTTTATTAATTTATTCGCAAATACTTACATACTACATATATACAAAATATAGTATATAAAATATCTGCAAATGGGTACTTACTTATACTATAACATTTATGATGTTGTTGGTATACGAAACCAACAAAGTTATATCTAAGTATATACATATAATGAAAATATCGTGTCGCAGCGTTTTGTATCCAACTCTTCCGCTGGCTTCTCCAATTTTTATGATTTTTTTTATCTATGGTTGGTCTGAGAATAGTTCGTAGGACTCGTTGTTTTTTAATATGGCAATACGTTTACGGGCCAGTTAGTAATTTATAAAGAAGATTAGTATCCATCCTAGCTGATAATAATTCAGTGCATGAATTTTAAAGTATTTATGATATTGATACCTAAACTTTCTTAAGCTTTCATTCTCTAGCTGCTAAACAACCTATACGTAGCTCCATAAATGAAATCAACTAGACTTGCAAACATCATATTAATTTTCAATTAAACCAGTATCGATGCTCTAGCTCGAAGCTTGCATGCACTTGTCGGTAGCGCTAACATCTGACACTGTTGCAAGACATGCGTGACGTGCAACCGCTGTAACTGTACACTTATCTGGAGCTCGCGCAGTTGTGCCCGACCCTACGCCACGTGAC
Organism: Plusia festucae; assembly: GCA_950381575.1. Taxonomy (NCBI): domain Eukaryota; kingdom Metazoa; phylum Arthropoda; class Insecta; order Lepidoptera; family Noctuidae; genus Plusia; species Plusia festucae. Next base: position 13,598,716 of record OX494431.1, read on the forward strand.
GTCACCATACCGTGACATTGAATTATCAAGCAAGTCGCCACAAGATATCTCTTGCAACAGCATCTGCCTATATAACAACGCTTTACATTTATACCTATGTATTTATTTGTAAGTTCGGGAGACGACCGTGGTCGAGTGGCGTACACAGCGGTTTTCAAGTTATGGCCAGCTCCGACGTCCCAGGTTCTGGGTTTTTGTGTCTCTGGTTCCATCACATAAGTGATTTAGCTACTTACATTGGATTCGGAGCAATGTACATATATGATGTTGTCCACTAGTTATTTATTATTTATGTTTCTTACTTTTCGCTAGCAATTAGTGTGAAAAATCTCTGACTAAGCCCAATTTCCACTGAACTAAATTCTTCGTTAAAAGTAATCTCAAATCCCGTCGTTTTCACTTTGTCAAACATAATCCTAAAAGGTTTTTGTTTATTGCGAAAAGGAATCTGATTAATGGCGGTAGATTTTTGTTTTTAAGTCAATTTTAACGAAAATGTTGTCTTTTAGTAATACCACAAAAACTTTATTAGATGGAGAAAAATTTGGTTGAAAGAATATGGTGCTTTTTCAATGGTGGGAAGTAATTTTAAGTTATTGTAAGCCAATATTGATAGTTAACAATAGTAATAAATGTGCCACATAAAACCAAGGGTAAATGCAAGTGAAAAATAAAATAATATAACTTTGAAGTTTTACGAACATATAGGAAATGATGGATGGATTATGTGAAAGATAATATGAGTCAGAGAAGAAGTGTTAAGATGACGGATGGAAGGGATAAAGATAATATAAATATACATGACGAACCCCCAAACGATTTGGAACAAGGAATAAGAATATAAATAAATTCAGTAAGTAACCACCATATTATGTAGGTCTCCTACATAATATGGTTGATGGTCGTCTTTATACAGCTAAGCCTTGTATTGGTTCATTAGGTTGTATAATGCTTACGCAATAATGATATAAATTCTATAAACGTTTTAAAGTTTGTTTAAATCGAAGCGGCGCGGTAGCCTAATGGCTTGGGCGTCGGACTTGAGATCATATGGTTGCGGGTTCGAATCCCACCCATTACACTACTGACGTGAACCCACTCGTAACACAAGCATCTTAGCTTCGCACGAGGGGTAAACGAGATTACCAGTAATGAGCGACCCACACTGATAGTAAACTTAAAAAAATATATATCTGAAAAATTACCTTTTCTTTTGCGTTTCGCTGACCAATTTTGTTTTCAAGACAGGCACACTACTGTTTAAGAATCAAGTACCAAACACAATTTGAATTCCGTATACTTGCCAATTGTTTCATTCCGGGAACCTCGTACATCTGCCTTGCTAAAGCTCGTCGTGCACTCATTAGCAACGTCGTAGGACGCTAATTTATGATAAAACAGCTTCTAAGCGAGGGGTATCTGTTCCCTGCCATCAGGAATGTTGAGTAGAACCATTTTGTTCAGATAAATGTGATATTTTTTAACATAATTCTTTGGACCACCATTTTTAATTTTTTTTTTAATTACTTTCTTTGAATTATTTTCTTATATAAATTACTTTTGTAATCATTCTAAGACATCATTGACAATTGGTGAAGCAAAACTGATGAGGTAACCTGGATTAAAAGAAAATGGAATCTGAAATCGCAAACCCGCAATGAGGAAGCCTGGTGATCAATGCTCATTCCTTCTCTATATGGGAAGAGGCTTGTGCCTAGTAGTGGGACGTTTATAGGCCGGTATTAATAAAAAAAAATTAAATACGAAATCAGTTTTATTTATATCACGAATATCAGCTTTCTTTTTTTTAAATTGTAACTGTTTTATGTTATTCTGATTTAGCAACCACACCTTAAGCTTATTCGTAATAAATCTTAACACAACCTGCTACCGTGCAACAACGCAGTTTGCATAACTTTACGCGCGTGAGATTTGCATTAAATTATCGCACGCTTATAACACGCGGCGGATAACAGTGACTTACCGACTACCGCTAGGTGGGTCTCGCACTGTCGCCACAACACTTACACATAACTGGTGTAGCCTTATCGCTTACTTTCTTTTGCTATCTACTGCCTTGTTAAAGAATGCAAGGAAATTGCAGTGACGCTTTGTTCGATAAGTGAGGTTTGTATGAACATCGTGTAAGAATGCATAGATATTTTTGTTGTGATAGATTAGATCTCCACAGTTCAATGTTTCTGTAAGTGAATTTATAAACAGTAACCAGATAACAGATGAGATTTATTCTGCCTAGCCTTTTCCCAAGCTATGTTGGGGTCGGCTTCCAGTCTTACCGCATTTACCTGAATAATATATGGTCAAACCGTACGTCTTACACTTACCCACGAGCCCATCATAAACAGATAAGATTTTATTTCTTCTAAATAAATTTCATTGCATAAACCACATAAAAGAGATTCCGGCATTAATTGGATCTACACATAATTAATAGCAAAACGAAGAAGAAATAAAGCCTTTACTTAACATAGCGACTGTTAAAAGTTATCAATTACATCAAATATGCTTGCTTGTTATTCACTCTCTTTATTTACCAGACAGCTATAGAGCAACACTTAAAAACAAAAAAAGATACTTTTGCCACTCTTTGCTCTGCTGCAAAACCTAAAAGCAAATTTCTAGCAATGTATAAACACTTAGCTTTTAATTTAAGGCTAAGGTTCTTTTACTACGTTTAGGCGTAATCAGATGCATAAAACTGAACATCTTTCGCCAACTTTTGAATATCCGCACTCTTTTTAAATGATTCCTGTAATTTATAAATTATATTTTTTTAGATTTCAGATGTTTTCCTTCACCGATGGCCCATGGTGTTTAGAATGTTTAAAGTTCATATAACTATGAAAAAGCGTGGGGATCAAAGCTCATTCCTTTTCTATATGGGAAGAAGCCTGTGCCCAGCTGTGGTACATAAATAGGCTGGTTTCTTACTTTATATTTTGATTTTTCACTAAGATATAAAAAGTAATTTATTTAGACTAAATACGAAATAGGTTCCATAGGTATTTTATGAGTCATAATAATATCATAAGGTTATGGACTTGATCTTTGCTGGCATGTTAATATTGTTATTGTCAATTCTGTTGTGTGGACCTTTATTTACCAGATGTGTGATGATTTTTCCTTGTATGGCAGAACTATTTATTGATTGATATGTCAGTCGTACGGATGAGATTGTATTGAATAACTTTTAAAGAAGCAAAAGCTGTTGTTAAACATTGCTCTAAATATTAAAAGGTTTTACCTATATATTAAAAATTAACTACCTTTAAAAAAATCTGTTCGTATTTCATCATCTGCCTAGTATTTTCCCAAACTCGTTCGGATGATCAAATGTTGGAGTCGGCTTCCAGTCTTACCGGATTTAGCTGAATACCGTATTTTACCTGGAATGTCTGCCTGTCTTACCGCCACAACCAATTTTACTGGGTAACAGAGTGTCCCTTAGTAGGGCTGGTTGTCAGAATTCTAATTACTTACGGACTACCAAAAATCGCATTTCATAATCTTATCTTATATCTTTAAACACAATTCTTGTATAAGTATGTATATTATATGTATGTATGAATGTCGGAAACGGCTCCAACAATTTTCATGAAATTTAGTATGCAGGGGTTTTGGGGGCGTTAAAACGATCTAGCTAGGATTCATTTTCAGAAAATTTCGTTTTATTCGAAGAAAGCTCAGTCATCTAGGTACTTATATTTAAATGAAATAAAACCAAGTAATAACGCTGCGATATACATAAGATGAAGCAGTTACATGCTCTAGGCAAGAGATTTTGCATTTGAATTTGAAGTAAGTATAACTTTACTATTATCAAGTTTTTATCCAGTTACATTGTCACGTGGTTATGTTGTTTCCTCAATGCATGTGCGCACATAACCGAAATGTATGTCCAAACGTCTGTAGGACAATCCTTTTTTTATCTTTACTGGTTGGTCAAGGTTTGTATAATTTTAACAAAAGCAGATTTAATAGATCACATGTTTTAGCGGAACGGGACCTACTTATATGAATTAAACCGCGGGCCACAACTAGTTTGAAACATATTTTTTTTGTCTGGTCTGTTTTTGCAGTCATCTTTCTAGATTTTTTTGTATCTCTAACTATTGTAAGAAGCTATCACGCTTTAACCGTCGTCTTCTAGATATTGCGTTAAAAAAATACTGTGCTATGTCAACCGGTCAGTCCATCACTCATAACTGTCTTACTTATAGCCCATGACTTCATTTTTAGTTTACAAATAAATTACTCCATTAATCGTAATCGCAAAAACTTGAACTATAACAATTTTTTTACTTAACTTCAGTATGAATTTAGTGGTTAGTAGTACTGGGGGGATAGTAGATGTATCAAAACAAATACAGCTAATAACCGATTCTATAAGGAGTACTTAACAATAAAATCCATGATAATTGAATAACAGTATGAGGAGGTATTGAACCGAGTTGTCCAATTTTGAATGACGTTTTAAGTTTGAATAGCAAACGAAATGTCCCGTTAAGTAACCTTCACAGACGCGGGGGAATCCAAGTAAATACTGGTCGCTCGTCTTCACAATCACAGAGATTCTTTATCATTGCAAACGATAACAAAACAATGCTATGACGAAGTAACCTGCCAAATTCTTAAGTTGAATACTTTTTCACGTCAACCTTTTTAAAAACTTTTAGGAATTTGTTTTTGAAGTTATACTTCTTCTGGCGCGTTAGGGAAAAATGATGAGCGTAAATTTTTACGATACGCGCGCACACCGTCACGAAAAACCGACACCCAGTTATCTATAGTTAACATTTTAGTTTTTATCTATATATATAAAACTCTTCCGTTACTGACTGACTGACAGACAACGCACAGCCGAAACTACTGATCGTAAAGAGCTAAAATTTGGCATGTGTGTTTGTTGGGAGGAGTAGGCTACCACTAAGAGAGGATTTTTGGAAATTCCCTCCCAAAGGGGAGAAAAGGGTGGTAAATTGAAAATGTTTATTTCTCAATGGATTCCACGCGGACGAAGTCGCGAGCAAAAGCTAGTATTTTAATATTATTTTGAGTACGTTTGTAGAATTTGGCGTTAGTTGACGGTATGTATTATTTATTTTACATCATAAACTAAAATACTTTTTAAATTATTTCTATTGTTAGTGTTATTTTTTCTAAGATTTTATCTTGTTACGCCAAAAAACTATAACTTCTAACGCGTGTACATAAGTACAAACACACTTTTTTTACATTCGGCATCAGTTATTTATAGAGTAATTGCTGGCCACTTATAAATAGTATTCCAAAGTTTATTTTGTACCCTGTTTTACTTATAAAGGGTATTCCTGAAAGGGTTTATCCGTACGAAAGGGTACATTTTTTAGTGTACATTTAATATATTGACATAGTGAGAGTTTTGATGTTGAATAATTGAATATAAATTATTTACATAATTCATTTCGGGTTGAATGTTTACCAACCGACTCTATACCTTGCGGTGCGTTTCGACCCTAGAAGATAGAAATATCTTTTCGGTAACATTATAATAAAAAAAAACAAATGAAATCCTAATAGTCTTATGATAGCTGATATTATTTCCCACAGAATATTGTCGCGTATAATAATACTTGTAATTGATTTATGTAATTACAAAGCAATTTATATCAAAGTATTTTATTAATCCACACTAACCGGTTCGAGACAAGCATGTAATTAAATAACTGTAAACATAATTGTATTATACATTTATTAAGTTTAAAATAATTATTTTATCTTTTGACACGTGTACTCATTTAATACCTGGCTCTGTATACGGAAAATTTAAATTAGAATATGGAGTTAATGAGGATTGTTTTACTATGTTAGATACATCTTTGTGTAAACAAAGTACATTGATGAATTAACCTTGTGTTGTCGTCACTGTGATGTAATTAAACTTGTTATTAACTAAGCTTGCTAGATCTTGCCTAGATTCATAAGAGGTAGACATCCAAAAGGCAAACTTAAGTCTATTAAAATATCATATTTCCACATTACGACCTTCTTAAGTTCTTAATGAAAAAAAAAACATCATACAAATTAAAGGCAACGGGAAAAATAGGTATTTATACATTATATTTCGTACGCGGTTTAGACCCCTTGCCTTTAATTCGTATAATAGGTATCAAGAATTCATTAATTAAATTAAAATCGTTGATAAAAATTATCGTATTAAAGTGCATCGTTGATGTCTTTTTAAGGCACGTAAAATGTGCTACGAGTAGTAGCATTTGTTTATATAAATTCTGTGTAGGCGCTTCATCTGTAGTAGTGACATGTGATATATGAGCACAATTATTGTTTACATATATAAATTAGGAATTCATAGAGATTTTCATATTTTTAAATATAAATAAGACTTATATTTGCTTTTTTGACAATGATGTATAAGACTATAATAAAATTATTTTTTACCGGTCATTAATCATAAAATCTCGTATTATATTTGGGCGTACGATCATTTAACCAATAAGTTTAAATGTCGCTTAAGTAATGCTTACGTTAAGAAGATATCCTTAGCGAATGTCTTAACTGTATCGAGTGTAACTGTAAAAAGATATTTACCTTCTTATTCGACCCCAAAAAGAGCACAGGCATTCAGGACGAACCGTCAAACGAATCTTAACAAACACACTGAACACTTGTACAAAGTCTACGTAACATATGTTAGTTGAAACAACTGCCTACGAAATAGTTGAGAATTCGTTCGAATTTCGAATAGAGGGATGAGGTAAGCGCGCGCGCACGGTCGCGGTCTCTTCGGATGTGCGCCCGCGCTGCACTTGAACGTTGAACTGGCGCGGCTACCCGGCCGCCGCGAGTTGAACGCGCTGGCTACCCGAAGCTCAACAGCCACCGCGCTTTCCAACTTCACCGGGTCGCACCAACGTCCGTCGTTCTAAGTAATTGTAGCAAAATATGATCGCGGCCGACCGCAGGAACATTTCGGAAATTGTGTTGTGGTGAGCTGCTACACAGCTTAATTGATCGCCCAAAGATCGCTATCTATAAGTTAACGTTATCTATCGGATAGCTGTTTCTAATAGATATGCACTAATTGTAATGTTCTACATAGCCGTTGCGAACCGCAAATCGTTGCGTGACTCAGCTTCACTTGCCGCCGACTGACCGACTTGATGAACTGTCACATTCAAAAACAAACGATTGTCGGTCAACTAATAATATAATATATATAATAATATAATAATAATAATATCTTGGGACACCCCACACACGGCCATCTGATCCCAAACTAGGCAGAGCCTGTACTATGGTGACCAGACAACTGATAAACATACTTATATATATCTAAATACATACATATTATACATAAATAACACCCAGACACAGAACAAATGATCGTGCTCATCACACAAACATTTGTCCTGGGTGGGAATCGAACCCACGACCTCCGGCTTAGCAGTCAGGGTCACTAACCACTAGACCAACAGGCCCGTCGAATTTATCAATCAAGTTTAAAACATTCAACTTTATATCTCAGATATTCAAGCACACAATATCTTCACGGTAATCGTTATAAATATTGAATAATTAAAATTAATCTTAGTATTAAACAACAACAATGAGTATTATCAACAAATCATGGCACAGCTATAAACACACAAGGCCGCAGTGAATACAAATACATAAAAAACATCCACAACGTACTTGTTACGTTAAATTAGCTTCGCAGACAATGAAGGCATATGGACGGTGAACTCATAGATACTTAATTATTTACGGAGTATATTGCTTAGTCATCATATCTTGTGTTACAGTTGAGTGGCAATCAAATACTTATTAATAACAGAGGATAATCGCCCCGAGCCCTCCGCCTTAATACATGTTCAAAGTAATAGATCAAATTAATAGAAACGTATTATTAAGGAACGCACAAACATGTACTTAGATTGAAAAAAATACACGTGTTAACAAAACACTTCATCACTAAGCTTAAACGCTAACCTGCGATCTGAAGCCTGCGATAAAATAAGAAATTTTAAAGCAGGTAGTAATACGCGAGGATAGTCTTAGTAAAGGCAGTAATAGCGACATCCTGTGCTTGTCCTAGGCAGCGAGTGGTCGCGCCCGGGCGTCGAACCCAGGGCGCTGCCACGTAAACAGCCTCACACACAGACACAAGCGCGATCACGACTTAAAAACACCAATAAAAATACATATTGACAGGACCAGTATCTAGCTACCTATAATATTACAAAACAAACTACAATTACTTTGTTACCGAAATAGCTCGAGAAAAGGGACTAAAATACTGTTTACGAAGACTATTAATATCAAAACAATGATTATGTAGAATATATTAATTATTAGTACGATAACGAAAAGATGTACGATTAGTTCCCCGCCGCCGGTGGTCTAGCCGGTGACAGTAATACTTATGATGATATCAACACGTTAACACCTACTCGTTAGACAATTAAGTAAGCACTCACATTAAAACAGACATAAAAGCTACAACAATCCCGCGCTAACGCTATAAAGATCAAACAATTTGTGAAGAATAAGTTACTCCATCATTTATCTTATAAATTCTCATCCGCCTTCTTTGCTAGCAGTGCACGTCGTGCCTAAGTCGTTGTGGCTTCTCTGCTCAACGTTTTCCAGTGCGATGCGGGCCTTAAATCGCATAAACATGGCGGCTTCTCCAGACCCTCATACAACACAATTTGACGAACTCAGCCTATAAAATAACCTTAACCCTTTCACTGTCCCGTGAGTCACATATGAACATTTCCATTGTTTAACTATTATGTCTACTGATGGGACAGGGAAGGAGTTAAAAACTAGATTATCTCACTGTTAACTTCCAATAAAACTTCCTTTGTTGCATTGTTGGTTTATTTCCAAGTATCTAGGAACTAAAGTTGAGCATAAATTATCTTAAAAATATTTTAAACAATAAAATAATTCCGTTAGACGAAGACCCGACTCAATGGGAACTTACATTTAAGTTCCGTCAAATCGGGGCTACTTACTCCTACCCTACACGAAACATAAATTGTAATTCAGATCATTCTCCTGGAACTATTTGTTCGAGAAAAGAAGACCTACTTTGAGCATTCTTTCAGTCAAATTCGTTAAGAATTTCAATTCAGGGTAACAAAGACGTTCGAAAAATGTGTATGCCTCACAAACTACAAAAGGTTACCGAACTAAGGCAATAATACTATTGACGACACATTTTGCTATTCTATAAAATAAATAGCTGACCCGGCAAACGTTGTTCTGCCATATTAAAAAAATCTGGAGAGGGCCACCCCTAGCACTTAGGGATATGAAAAATAGATATTGGCCGATTCTCAGACAAACCGATATAAATATAAAATTTCATACAAATCGGTCCTCGGACGAATTAGGGTACAAACATCGCAACACGAGAATTGAACTGTAAATAATTGTCTGAATTCGAAAAATCAATAATCACTACATATTATAAAACAAAGTTCGCCTCCTCTATCTGTCTGTCTTGTTTAGTAGACACCGATTATCATGGACCGGATGGAGGGGTTCTCCAGGAAGGTTTTAGTAAATAATTTGACAAGTTTTGTATATCTACATTCGCTAACCGATATCCACGCGGCCGAAACCGCGGGCACCAGCTAGTATTAAATAGTACATACATTGTCGTGTTCGTTCATCTTCATTAGACACAAAGATCTCCCCTTTCGTAAAATCATCGTTACCCCGAATTAAAATAAATAGTTAGTATCAAATCTACTATTCCTCCTCGTAGTGTTTAGATATCGCATCTAATATGAACTGGAAGGTCCTTGGGTTCATCCAGCTGAGACCTGAAGGCATCTCACTTTGGTCCAGACTTCGGGCACTTCTCCCCACCGTACGTTCCAAGAAGTAGTCATCGTATTCTCTGTCGTAATCCGGTAGTATAGGGTTGAATTTGGCATAATAGATGGCTGATAAGCAGGCGTACAGAAGCAAACCGGCCGTGAAGAGCTGAAATCATAAAGAAAATACTTTTTAAACAAAATTCTAGATTATAATAGAAACGGTTCGAATCCTGTCCGCAGTCGAATCCTGGACTATCTATATGTAATATATAATGATATGTAATCCTATTCTACTAGTATTATAAATGTTTGGAAGTTTGGATGTTTGTTAGTCAATCACGCAAAAACGGCTGAACGGATTTGGATAAAATTTGGCATGCATGTACCCTTAAACATGGAAAAGCGTTACGTTTTATCCCGAATCCTTAAGTAGTTCCCGAGGGGAAAATTGAAAATTGTTTACGAGCTAACCCCGGGCCAGACAGCTTTTCAATTTGGTATTTTTCTCTATTACAGCGCAAGCGATAACACGTCAAAATTGTATTAAATTTTTTATTACTTTCACGTTATTCATTTCTTTTTGGACCCAATTCTGAAGTCCGAGCAGACGTAGTTTCGGGCAGAAACTAGTCAACTATAAATAAGAGCAAACGCTCCATAGTTTGATGTCTGAAATAAGTTAAGTTAAAAATAGGTAGAGCAGGTTATTTCTTTATATTTATTTATGTTTATATTTACTGTGTTTACTATAAGACATATTAAGTTTGTACAACTTTACTTATTGTACGTCAGTATAATCGCGATGTTCATATTAAAAGATTACTTTTGATAATGTGCGGTAAGTTTCGTTCGGAATATGAGCAAGCCCGAAGCTGTGGGTTCATTACCGCGACCCGCACGCGCCGCACTCCGGAACCACATCCTCCCGCCACCCCGGGACAGATCGTGACCACCATTTTGAATCGCTCCGCCATGTTTACACGTCTATTCAAAAACTTTTAACGCGGATAAAGTGCATCTTTTATATTTAGCTTGAACTTTACCACCGTGTTTAACACAAGAGTATTTAAGTATAAAATAATTTTCATTACTTACTATACTCCTTTTTTATATTATACTCTTATATATTTTTTTAATTATGCTTTACATAATATTTTTATTGTTATGACTTTTATAACACAAATACTGTTTCGATATTTTTAATTATTACCTCCATACATAATGTAGGTAATAAAGGAAGCTTTAACATATTTTCCCTTCAGAACTATCGTATACTACGTAATCATAAAATAAGAAAAAAAATCAGGAAACATTTAAAAGAAGAAGCACTTAAGCCGAGGCCATGGAAATAATATCACGTTTCGACAAGCAGCCGAAGTGTTATCAATAATATTCTCCGATTTGTTAAAAATAAAAACTTATCGTGGGAATTACGTTAATGTGTACAGGTCTTAAGCACGCTGACATGCATGACATACTCGTAATGTTGTCGAAACCTCGATCTAGGAAATACGTAACGACACCGGCAAGGTCCCGTCGAAGCGGCATGGTTACGGCCACCACATAGCCCCACCAAACTATGTCAATGTTATGTCTTCCAACTACCGGCTAATAGTCAAATGACAGCGTAATACCGATTTTTTCTTACGAAATTAATAACAACAATATATTTCGCGCTACGATGCGCTACGCTGCTTCTGAGGTCAAAACTATTTTTGCGCGTTCAGAAGAAAATGACGTCTGTGTCAAAAACAAAAGAGACATGTTTTTGTTTCTTGCAGTTACTAACGGTTGTAATTAAGTATTTATATCTCTATCAGTATTCTTATTTTTAGGTACTTGATTAAGAATAATAACCTTATTATAAGAACGGTGAGGATGAAATTTATTTCCGTTTTCTAGTGGTTTAATTGCAAGCGCAAACTGAGACTTTTCTTCGCACTTTCGAAATATTCTGCGATCCTACTGACTATCAAACAAGAAACAAAAGAACGATACCGTCAACTAATCTCTTATTGGGGAAGAGCCCACAGATCACTAAGAGAGAAAACTTTTGTCTTTTTCCCTTTCCGCGTCAGTAGGACAATTACAGGCCAAAATAATAAACAGAAAGACGAGGTTCTGCATCCTCTGGGGTGGACGGAGATCGCGAACGCATCTTACCGCTCCGCCTCGCAGAAGATAGGAGATAGATTCCATCACCTTCATTTATTGGAGTGGCACATAAAGAAAAATGGGTGACGTAATCACCTTGTGACTAAACCCTCTTTAATAAATAAAGATATAAAAAAAAGAAGAATAATGGTGCCGATTTCTTTGAACGCAAACTGAACCAAATTTAAACCATAGCTATCTTTTACTAACATAAAGTGTATGAAAAGGACGGCAACAGACAACAACTTACTTAGAAACGTCAAACTTTTGCCTTGAATATCACTGTTTTTAGAGCACACATTTTAGTCGGAACTAAATTTGACATCTCTAATTTTGTACTAAGTGAGACAGATGCCGATGGATTAAGATAAGTTTAATGCGTGCTTAACCGTATTGGGGTTATTACACTTATAATAGTCGCTACTTACTTGGAAGACACTCCAGAATTTGAAGGATCCCTCGTTGATGATCCAGTCGTAATATCCAGCCCAGGGGTCGGTATACCTGGCCTTTTGTTTCATGGGCTTCGCTGTGGTCGTGTGCTCTTCATAATGGTGATGGTCTTCGTCATAGTAGTCCTCGAAGCCACGCCCGCTGCCAACCGTCGCGTTCTTTAATTTCGTTGGTCGTAACTGAAAGTTTTCAATATTTTGGTTTTAGTAATTACATACCTAATATCTTGGGACAAAATTTGAAAATCATCTTTTCATACAAACATACATAACATACAGTCACTTGACCTGTCACTTTGTATGAAAAGTTCATTTTCCGTTTTAAGATTTCGATCTATGTTCCTTGGGGAAAGTTGTTCAGTTTTATGAATTCAATCATAAATTAATCCTGTATATGGCTGATGATTACAAAATAAATTATGAGTGTTTTAATCTAAGTATACCTATAATATAAAAAAAAATCCGAATCAAGGTCATTTGAAATGTTGACTCATCGTTTTTATTCAACAAAAAAATATAGGTATCTTCTTTAATAACCAACTAGCTAACTCCAAGAAGTTCCGAAACTCATGATTAACCTGAGATTAGCATTATTGAAGTATTGTAATCTATACTAACATTATAAAGAGGGAAGATTTGAATTTTTGTATGTTTGTTACAAGTAAACTCAAATATTACTGATCCGATTTCAAAAATTCTTACTTCATTAGAATGTTACATTATCGGAATATATGCTACTGTATCATAGGCTATATTTCTTGCCATAAAAAGTATGGAACGCGGGTGGATCTGCGGGCAACAGCTAGTTTATATCAGGCTAAAATAATTCTGTCAGCACTTCTGGGCTTATGAAAGTAAGTAGGTAACTTGCTAGGATATTACCTAGTCTAGCGTACAATTAACACTTATGTTTTAGAAAATTTATCTTTCATGGTTTGTCGAAAAAATTTTGTATATTTGAATATATTTTTATTATCATCTGTCTGTCTGTTGAATTCAACACGATGTTTCAGGCGACCTTATAAATATGTATAACAGTTTTCATAAATATATTTACATATTTTCATGAGACAAAAACGCTCTGTGTGTGATTTGCAAAGTTTTATAAAAAGCAACTTTTACCATTTTGCTTTTAAGTTTAAATTACATAAACCCTTGAAATTTGAATAAATTGAAATTAAATTCCCTAAATAATAGACGTACAAATAATTTTATTTTTTGCCTATTCTGTTTTCAAGTTTATTTATATTACTTTTATATTATAGTACCTAAGTAATTTTGTGTATGAAAATACGAAATATTTTAAAATCTCGTTGCCAATTTCTGTGCCGATACAATAGGATTGCCATCGACACGATAAGAAGAAAAAATCGTAGTTTTCATTCATAGCGATGGCCTAGACGACAAATGTGGTATTAACAAAATTTGATACTGTAACATTTTAATGGCAACTGTATTAAATGAGCATGCTCTACCGGTCGCTCTCATCCAAATGACATAATTCCGTCTCTTTCTGTCTAAACCGTATTTGCATATGTATCTAGAAGTTTTGAATCAATAAAACCATATAGGCCATCGATAGGACCCTACTTAATAAAATAGCAACTGTGTCATGCTGCGACAAGTTGCTATTTGTTTTCCGTAGGGTAGGTACATACTAAGTATCCGTGGCAGTTACGGCTGAAGATACAGAATTTATCTTTGTATAACAATCAATGAACTCTTATTCAAAAGCATTAATCATTATTTTGCATATCATTTTGTTTTATTTTTTAGTAAATATAAAAGGTAAAGAGGCAGCCTATCGTATTGCGCATTTTCACTAAAAAAACAAAACTTAAACTCCGGAAAACAACAGATGACTCTGAAAGTTTATCGAAATGAAAAAAAATACTGGTTACCCTTGTAAAAAAAAATTGTCCGTTAGTTATAACAAAAAAATATTTGATACACATTTTTTGCTTTATCACAACAATAAAAATTGTCAAACATGAAGAGTTTTAAATCAGTCTTTCAGGAATGGGGCTTGTAACCTTACGTTAGGAAAATTGTAGGACGGAATGACGTCACGCGAATTTTCCATTGACTGTATCTTCGTAAATATTCTTTTACAAGACGCAAGAAAATCTTAAAACCGGACTTATTTTATTATTCTTTTGTTTTCCATTTTGGTAACGTCCCGGATTGTATTTTGATCTTGTGATAGATCGAACAATGCCACAAGCTGCCACACTATTGGTTGATCAGGATCTGAGATGGATGTTCTCAAATTACAATGCCAAATGCAGAAACCGGCGGTTATTTAGAGCAATATATTATGATTATTATGAGTCGCTCTATGTGAAATACTATAATTTTATTGGAAAGAAAACCAGACGTTTCGTTTAACACGTGCGTGCGAACCATGACATAAATGGTTCTAAATAAGATGCGCCTAAACCGTCCAGTTAGCGCTATGGAGTCGGTCACCCAGTTCAGTAAGTACAGTAATGTGACCTTGTTTCATTTGGTTCCGTCTACATTTCAGGCGTGTGCTTCACGCTCCATTATCTAAATCCATTAATTGGGACTCGCTAACTATCGATGTTCGGGGTAACAATTTACATAATTCTCGCTCGGATTTAGAATCGATAGCTTATAAATTATGTAATTATAGGTTTCAGAAAAGTCTATCAATAAAATATTCAGCTAATCTAATCGATTTTAAAGTAAAACAAAACGTTATATGATAATTGCCATCCCTGTTAGGATAGCCAGCAGTGATAGTGACCAATTTTGATCTAAGTATATGACGTAACTGATTCAAACAGTATCAAAACTTACCGCAACTGCAGTACTATTAGTATTCTTTGCAGCGATTGCCCGTTGCTTGTTGATGTTCCTCACCACATCCAAGGCGGTTCGCAGTGCTGTCAGAATGAACTCAGAGATCGGCATCCCATTGTACGACGATTCTCCTTCCACTGACATGGAGTCAGTTTCACCACTAGGAATTAAAACATAATATATTTTATAATATTAATTTAGAGACAAGATAGTAAGTAACAATACTTTAAAACTATCAAGCAAAGGTCTGTACTGAATTTTTGAGAATTTTTGTACCTCATAGGTATAAAAAATACATATGCTAACAAAAAACTCCTTACTTTCCGAGATCTAAAATAAAACCCTTAATATAAGGTAAGCATGCATTTCACATCCCCAGGTTGTTCACTTTCAAAGATATGTCACTATTTTGTAAACACTTCTACTGGTACTTCATTCAGTAAGACCGTACTCCTCAGATAATTTCGATATTTGATTACGTAGGTACTTGATATGTTAAAACTAACCTTCTTGTGAAGAAGATGCAGATAACACACACATTTACGAATTTAAGCAACGAACTGTGTTTGGTTCTAAATTGTAAAATACTCACTGCAGCGGTATATATCTGTGCTTGTTATAGGGCGGAGTGTACGGCGTGGCGGTGTCGTAGCGCAGTGCGGCGCGCGCGGCGCTGGCCCAGAGCGCCAGCGCCACCGCGGCGACCCACACCGCCCCGTGACACGACAGCAACACACCCTTCGACACCATCGCCAACCCCACGACAAAACAAAAACGTCAAAAATCGAACGTAAATTATCTCACTTAAGAATGAAGTTTTTATTTTCTGTAAACGATGTTCATGGTTTGCTGGTGGACAAACTACTGACAGAATTGTGATGTCGCGCCCCAGTTAATGCAAAGGGAACACCTGAAGTATGAGTTCTGTAAACATACCGTGCGTTCCTCTTAAGTGGCGTGTCAATTTAATTTGTACAGTTGACACACTAGTGAAAGCTCGGACGTAGCAACTGTTTCATCTTAACTTTATGGGATAATTAACGTGTTTCCTTTCATATTATTGGCACTTTACGTTACTTGATTTATGCTAATTCAAATTAATTATACAGAGTGTAATAAAAATCTGAATTATATGTTCATCGTAAATCAGTTTTGAATATTGGAATATACGAGAAAAATCGTCTAAAATGAGATTTTTACGAATAGGAGTATTATGCAGCTGGTTAGATTACAAAAAGAAATAATAGAAGTCTTAATTAATTATTTATAATTAATCAATTATGTTGATTAATGTATGACTGAATTTAAACGCAAATGCAATAAGAAAAAGCTATCACGCGTATAATAATACGCGTAAGAAAGGTAGATGCTTTCATAGTGTTGTACTTAAAAGAGAGAGAGCGATTCTACAATGTGATTCACGACGCTACGGAAAGGTTATACATATATCTATTTACAAGGAGTGAAGAGTACATCTGGACTGAGTGATACAGGGTCTATAAAATGATGTATTTAAAATTTATTGAATGCAATAATTAGCATTATCCATACATTTTCCACAAGACATGAATGGGCAGTTGCAATATCGGCAAAGCCGGTAAGTTTAATGTTGGTGCTTCTCATTAAATGTCAAATCTATTTCTATCAACTTGCTTAATATTGCTAAATCTTGTTCACATAACTATTAAGTAAAACCGAAAAGGATAGTCAGCAACTCGCAAAACATTAAATAAATTATAAAACCAAAGGAATGTCAATGTCATAATTTAAAGAAGGAAAATCATTGTCACGTAACACATTAATGGTCTTGTTCGGTCCATAGAGTACACCAGCGGAAGGGGCGCCGGCTGCGAGGAAGGAGCCAGTTAACATGGACCTCCTAAATGTAATAATTTATGAGTCTTGTCCACTCTCTCTGTCTGAAACTATGTGCTCTAGCTTGTGACCGTGTAATTATCATCAGCTAGTGTGCGCAGCGGTGCTCTACTTTATCGAACCCTCATGTACTCCTAATCTATATTTGAGATATACGTCTTACGGTTGTTTATCATAAGAAATATTAATATTGTATTTTTAAGATAAACGTAGAGGAAGGTCAGATCTTGCAATAGATATCTTATCTTCAGAAATCCGAAATTCATGCTGCTAACTGAATCTTCATACAATCAAGGTGTGGCTAATATTATATCGGTTAAAGCAGTATGAAAAAATGATGATGATTTACGATTCATTTCTATAAAAGATTCATTCTAAGTTAACTTCCTCCAGAAGGAATTTCAATTTCAAATCTCTCTTGCGTAATATTTGCATAATGAACTTTTCCGTCAAAAAGCCTCAATCTTTTGTAGCGTACATTTTACCACCATATTTAATGCCTTACCAAAAAAATTATTGTGGTGCGCCATACTAAAATTCTAGTTACACCAGTTCGTCATAATTATGCCAAATCTATCAATTTATATCGGTATCTACATGGCACTCTTAAAGACAAGGTCTCTTATCAGTTACGAAACTTCAGCATCTTTCAAGAGTTAGTAGTACTCTGCATTCGTGGACTGTGTCGCGAACACCATGGGACGCTACAAATTTACAATATTACCGGTATTGTTTTGCCTCATCCAGTATGGCATGGCATTGTCAAGGATTGACCCATTGGTTGATTCTAACGTGGGCTTGATTCGTGGTCTGAGAGCCACCGATGGTGACTACGCTATGTTTATGGGTATTCCATACGCTACTGTTGACGAAAACAATCCGTTTGGGGTAAGTAAGTAAGCTTAAGTCACGCAAAGTATCAACAAGACGTTTGGCCAGATCTTTCAAAACCTTATTATTTTCCCTATTATATACTATATGTACACTCTGACCTTGTTGTCCAAGTATTTCAACCCCAACCGGCTCGAATAATATGTAAGACCTTGTGTGTTTAAGCTATTTAGTTTTGGTTTTGTTATTATTGTAAATAGAGTTTTTATTTCCATTCCATTCTGTAAAATAAATTCAAATTCAATATTTCACATATTATTTATGATTTTAGCCATCTGCACCACACCCTGGATTTGACGAGGCTTTTGAAGCTTACGATGATTCCGCTGTATGCCCTCAAGTTGATGAGTTTACTGATGAAGTAGTTGGAACATTAGACTGCCTACATTTAAATGTGTATGTGCCTAATTCAGCGAATTCTGTAAACCGATTGCCTGTATTAGTTTGGATTTATGGCGGAGGATTTCAAATCGGATTTTCAGGAAGATTTTTGTATGGACCACGCTTCTTAGTTAAACAGGATATAATTTTAGTGACGCTTAATTACCGTGTAGGCCCCTATGGGTTCATGTGTCTTGATGTGCCTGAAGTTCCTGGAAATCAGGGTTTAAAAGATCAGCAATTAGCTTTGAAGTGGATTAAGAACAACATTGAAGCATTTGGTGGTAACCCCGACCAAATAACAATATTTGGTGAGAGTGCTGGTGGTGTATCTGTAGACTTGCAATTAATGTACAGTCAAGAAAAGTTGTTCAACCAAGTTATAATGCAAAGTGGTACTGCCATTGCTCCGTGGGGTGTAAGAGATCCTGAACCCTCAAGGCCTTTGCAGATATCTGAACACCTCGGCTTTAAAACAACAGATACCAAAGAAGCGTTATCATTTTTGGCATCAATCGACACCAATTTAGTGATTGCAGCGGCAGTAGAACTAAATTTACAACTTAGTCCCTGTGTAGAAAATGATTTCGACAATGTCGAAAAGTTTATTCATGATTTCCCCATAAACATACAGAAGCCCAGTCTTGGAAACTTGCCTACTCTCCTAGGAGCCAATAAAGATGAAGGTTTAGTAGCGTTCGGAACTAAGACAGCCGAAGAAATTCTACAAAATCGTGACATATTTTATAACTTTTTGAACGATAATTTCAATTTCGATACCGAAGCGCTTAATGAAATGGAAGCAGTTGTAAGGAATTTTTACATTGGAGATGAAACTATAAGCGAAGAGGTTAAAGAAGGTCTAATACAAATGTATTCAGACTTGCTTTTTAATTACCCTACGGCGAGAACGTTGCAGAAATATCTTGACAATGGTCTTAAAAAGATATATTATTACTTGTTTTCGTATGATGGTGGAAGGAATATCGTAAAAAACAGACTTAATATAACAGCTCCAGGAGCCGCACATGCTGATGAAATGGGTTATTTCTTTGACATCTCTTATTTTGACAAGAACCCAGCTCCTGAAGATCAACTTGTCATCGACCGCATAACGACGTTATGGGCTAACTTTGCTAAATTTGGGTAAGTATAACTTTAAGCTTGTCTAAGAATCCTAAATTTCGATTAGGACCAAGTAATTTTTTTAGCTCAAAACATTTTATAAATCACATTATAATTATATTTATTATTTTATAAAAAGAAATTATAAGCTTTTCTTTTTAGCGTTGCCCACGTTGGCGTCGACAAAAAGCCTTCCTTGATAATTGAGCAACCTAACCCAAATCCCTAAACATTTTTTTTTTTCAAATATACCTTGATGTTGAGAGCGCGTTCAACAGAACATACGAACGAACTCGTCAGCTTAATATAAGTATAGATAACTACGCGCTAGTTATATTACACGATACAAGATAAAATTAAATTGATTTCCGCAGAATACAATAATTATAATCTTCTTCATATGTTTTTCAGGAACCCAACTCCGCAGACGACTGAAATCTTACCTGTGCTGTGGCCGGCCGCCACCAAAGACGTGCATTACTATTTGAACATTGATTCAGACCTAACTGTTGGAAAGAGGTACTTCAATTCCAGGGTGGCTTTCTGGGATCTATTTTACGAATTAAATGAAAAAGCTCAAAAGGGATACAAAGAAAGTACCAAGTAATTGACAAGGCTATATTTTTAAATAAACTACATTGTAATTTAAATGAAGCTATGACTATAACTACTTCTATTAATTTTAGGGCTTATTTCACCATCTTCAGATAACTTTATATGAGGAATAATTTTAAAATATTGACAGTTGTTTCATACAGAAACTGTCAAACTTCAATTTTATTCGTCGAATAAAAGTTATCTGACGATGGTGAAATAGGCCCTTTATCATTATAGATACTTGAATAAAGTGCTATTTCATGTAACTTGTTTTCTTTACACGTATACGAACCGTGGCTTTCATAGCCACGGTTCATTCAAGAGTAGGTATTCAGGGTGAAAAACAAAAATGATGGATTTCGATTTATTGGATTCGTCTCTGTCCCGAATAGCAGAATAAATAAATAATAAACTTAATAAAACAATAAAATATACTGCGTATAGAATGGATTATTGTTACATTATTGTCAAATCAGAAATTGCACCAAAAGGAATGTATTTCTACTATTTTATACTAGGTACATAAACTTCCTAACTTAACCATTATCGGAATAGCAATATTAAAACTGCTAACACTGTGATGTATGTACCTAATGTCTACTCTGTTTATTATAAGTCTATGTAACCACTAGAAATGTACCGCTTTTATTACAAACAAGCAATACCATATGAAAAGACTTCCTATGGGATTGAAAACAAGTCCTTGTGCGTTTAGCAGACTTATGACAGTCGCTATGTCTGGCTTACACTACGATTAATGTTTAATATATTTAGACGATTTGATTGATATGTTTTGGAAGGAATCTAGAGATCCATAATAAAAATTTGACGGATATTTTCGAAAGATTACGTAAAGTAAATTTAAAGATAAATCCAGAAAAATGTTAGTTTCTCAAAAAAGAACTTATATATCTGGGACATATAGTGTCATCAAAAGGTGTGCTACCTGATCCCGAAAAAACTAAAAGTATTCAAAATTTTCCTGTTCCATCTAATGCTGATGAAGTTAAGCGATTTGTGGCATTTTGTAACTATTACAGAAAATTTATACCGATTTCAGAATATTTTGCTGATATAACGTTACCCCTTAATAAATTATGTAGAAAAGGAGTTAATTTTGAATGGTCAAATTAATGTCAAAATTATTCTTTCCTAAAACTTAAAAATGCTTTTATAACACCACCAATATTACAATATCCTGATTTTGCTATTGAAAACGAATTTATTTTACAAACCGACGGTTCTGTTGTAGCTCTAGGCACAGTATTATGTAACAAAAATAATTTACCGGTTGCATACGCTAGTCGCATATTGAACATATCAGAATTTAACTACCCCACCATAGAAAAAGAGGTACTCGCCATAGTCTGGGCAGTTCGGCATTTCAGACCCTATTTGTATGGAAAACAATTTAAAATTATGACAGATCATAAGCCTTTAGTCTACTTGTTTAGCATTAATAATCCATCTAGCAGATTGTTACAATTTAGGCTTAAAATGGAGGAGTACGATTACAAAATTGAGTATGTGAAAGGTGCATATAGTGACTGCAGACGCATTATCTCGCATTGTGTTAACATCTGAAGAACTGAAAGATATAAACACATCAGTAATTAATGTAATGACGAGAAGTATGACTAGGAAAGAGAACCAAAGGCCCAGCGACAATCTTTTGACTGATAAGGTTTCTACCGACAATTGGACTGATCACCCAAAAGTATGATGTATGTACCTATAGTCTATGTAACCACTACAAATGTATTGATATTTTAAGTATGTAACCAACTTTATGATTTTTAATATATTCAATCTTGACTACACACGTTGTCTCATTTCGGATCTCACAACACTATGGCACCTGACTGACTGACCTGTAACCATCCAGAGTCTACGACGATAAATTTATGACGCGTTTCAGAATAAAAATTCCAGTGAGTAACACTTATAAGTCATATCTTGCCAAAATGTATGTAATCATATCAACTTTGCACACCATTGCGGTATCTACTTTGCACACTGAAAACAAGATCTCTTATCAGTTACGAAACTACAGCTTCTTTTAAGAGTGAGTTGCACTCAGCATTCGTGGACTGTGTCGCGAGCACCATGGGGCACTACACATTTACGATATTACCGGTATTGTTTTGCCTCATCCAGTATGGATTTGCATTGTCAAGAATTGACCCTTTGGTTGATTCCAAAGTGGGTTTGATTCGTGGTCTGAGAGCCACCGATGGTGACTACTCCATGTTTATGGGTATTCCATACGCTACTGTTGACGACAACAATCCGTTTGGGGTAAGTGCTAAGATTACTAATAAAAAAAAACTATTGATCGGTCCATCTGGCTGATTACGGGATACTAGCCCTGTTAGTTTGGTTGTGGAGGTTGATCATATAACATGGCGTCGCGGCATAGTAAGTTCAATGGTAAAACTTTCTCTGACCGAGGTAAAAGCCAGCTCTTAGTCACGCCAAGTGTCAATAAGACGTTTGACCAGATCTTTTAAATATTATATTTCCTTATGAGCCTTCCGACCCAAATGTTCAAGTGTTTCAACCCCAAACGGCTCGAATACTTAATTTCTAGTTATTCTTGTCATTTCCCCACTGAGGTTTGTTTCCTAAGTGTATGAATGATTAATAAGTTAAATTTAAAAATAGATTCTAGTAAAAATGTTCTATGGGTAATTATTCCGCAAAATGAATTTATATTGTGTATATAACAAGAATATTCATTATAATTTTGATTTCAGCCATCTATACCGCACACTGGATTTGATGAAGCTTTTGATGCTTACGATGATTCCGGCGTATGCCCTCAAGTTGATGAGTTTACTAATGAAGTAGTTGGATCATTAGACTGCCTACATTTAAATGTGTATGTGCCTAACTCAGCCAATTCCGCAAACCAATTGCCTGTATTAGTATGGATTTATGGCGGAGGATTTAAAATCGGATACTCAGGAAGATTTCTGTATGGACCACGCTTTTTAGTTAAACAAGATATAATTTTAGTTACGCTTAATTACCGTGTAGGCCCCTATGGGTTCATGTGTCTCGATGTGCCTGAGGTGCCTGGTAACCAGGGTTTGAAAGATCAGCAATTAGCTTTGAAGTGGATTAAGAACAATATTCAAGCATTTGGTGGTAACCCCGACCAAATAACAATATTTGGTGAGAGTGCTGGTGCTCTATCTGTAGACTTGCAATTAATGTACAGTCAAGAAAAGTTATTCAACCAAGTTATAATACAAAGTGGTGCTGCCATTGCTCCGCTGGGTGTAAAATATCCTGAACCTTCAAGGGCTCTGGAGATATCTGAACACCTCGGCTTTAAAACAACAGATACCAAAGAAGCGTTATCATTTTTAGCATCAATTGATACAAATTTAGTGATTGCAGCAGCTATAGAACTAAATTTACAACTACGTCCCTGCGTAGAAAATGATTTCGACAATGTCGAAAAGTTTATTCACGATTTCCCCATAAACATACAGAAGCCCAGTCTTGGAAACTTACCTACCCTCCTGGGGTCCAATAAAGATGAAGGTTTATCAGAGTTCGGAACTAAAACAGCTGAAGACATTTTAAAATACCGTGACATTTTTTTCACCTATTTGAACGATATTTTCAATTTCGATACTGAACAGCTTAATGAAATGGAAGCAGTTGTAAGGAATTTTTACATTGGAGACGAAATCATAAGCGAAGACGTTAAAGAAGGACTAATTCGAATGCACTCAAACTTGAAATTTAATTACCCTGTGGCGAGAACGTTACAGAAATATCTTGACAATGGTCTTAGAAATATATATTATTACTTGTTTTCGTATGATGGTGGAAGGAATTTCGTAAAAAACAGACTTAATATAACAGCTCCAGGAGTCGCACATGCTGATGAAATTGGCTATTTCTTTGACATTTCTTATTTTGACAAAAACCCGGCTCCTGAAGATCAACTTGTCATCGACCGCGTAACGACGTTATGGGCTAACTTTGTTAAATTTGGGTACGTTTGCATTTAGAACATTTTTAAAACATCCGTAACACAATCCTTAATTTGTTATTTTCCTTACTTCCTTACTTATATTATAAATGCGAAAGTAATTCTGTCTGTCTGTGTGTTACGTGATCACGCTTAAACTACTGAACGGATTTAAATGAAATTTAGTACAAAGATAGTCTAGATCGAGCCTGAGAAAGAGACTCACGCGGTCGGACTCACGGGCTACAGCTAATACAAGATAAAGTTAACTTAAATTCTGTATGGCATACTAACATACGTACTTTATAAAAATATTAAGGACATGGATTCTATCAATATCTGACGGGCTCGATAGTTTTTTGATGACCATCTATAGCCTCTCCCCCCCACCGATGAAAAGGTATACAACATAACATTTTTTTTCTTTTTATCATCTAAGCTTTGAAACCCAATAAGTATCTATATAAATGCCCATTTAGCATCGTGCTCTCCTACTTAAAATCGTAATTTCTATGTTTTTCAGAAACCCAACTCCGCAGACGACTGAAATCTTACCTGTGCTGTGGCCGGCAGCCACCAAAGACGAGCATTACTATTTGAACATTGATTCCGACCTAACTGTTGGGAAGAGGTACTTCAATTCCATGGTGGCTTTCTGGGATCTATTTTACGAATTAAATGAAAAAGCGCAAAAGGGATACAAAGAAAGTACTAAGTAATTGACAAGGCAATGAATAAACTGCATTGTAATTTAAATGAAGCTATGTCTTATTAATTTTAAACATTATATATATGAGTATAAAGTGCAATTTCATGTAGCTTGTTTTCTTAACACATATCTTGGTACGAACCGTGGCTATGAACATTCAGAGTGAAAAACAAAAAATATTTTTTTTAAGTTACAACTCATATAACTTTATAGATTTATTGGATTTTGATTTATTGGATTCGTCTCTGTCCCCAATGGCAGAATACATATGAAAAATATTAAAAGACATTTCGTATAGTATGTGTATTTTTTTATAAAAAGCTATGCCCGCTCTAAGGAATTTAATCCTTGTGTCGCGGGGGTTTCACAAACGTTCAAAACACAATGCACAAAGAACACCCAGACTTGGAACAAGCTTGGCTCATGCGGGGATCGAACCCACAGCATGTCGCGCACAGGGGTAATAAGCGAAATTATTGTTGCATTATTGTCAAAGCAGAAACTATTTCGACCATTTTAGACTAGGTTCAGAAACTTTCTATCTTAACTGTTCTCGAGGAAGAAATTGCAATATTCGAACTCCTTCACTATGGCACCTGACTATAACATACTACTGTTAGTTTTATTCTGATACCGTTATTGAGAAAATACACGTCATACATTTACAACATGCATTTCCTAGTAACTCAAATTAAAAGAGCTTTATTTATTTGTAACATAGAGTCTGCGACCCTACTTAATACCGCATCGATAAATTTATGACACGTTTCACACGAAAAAATCCAGAAAGTAACGCTTATAAGTCATATCATGCAAAAATATATGTAATCATATCGGTATCTACTTTGTACACTTGAAAATAAGATCACTTATCAGTTACGAAACTTCAGTTTCTTTCAAGAGTTAGATGCAGTCTGCATTCGCGGACTGTGTCGCGAACATCATGGGACACTACAAATTTACGATATTACCGGTATTGTTTTGCCTCATCCAGTATGGCATTGCATTGTCAAGGATTGACCCTTTGGTTGATTCTAACGTGGGCTTAATTCGTGGTCTGAGAGCAACCGATGGTGACTACTCCATGTTTATGGGTATTCCATACGCTACTGTTGACGAAAACAATCCCTTTGGGGTAAGTACTAAGATATCTATTAAAAAAATATTATACTCTATAATATGGCGTCTAAAATCGTGCCCTTATGGCTGGCGGTATTGCCATGTTGAATGCTAATACTTTCACTGCCCAAGGTAAAAGCCAGCCCAACATCTTGATTTACGCCAAGTATCAACAAGACGTTTGGATATTTCCTTATGTGTCCTCGGACTCTACTGTTCAAGTGTTTCAACCCAAATACGCTTGCTTATTTAATTCCTTGTTGTTCTTGTTATATTGCCGCAACTGAGGTGTGTATTAATGATAAATAACTTAAATTTAAAAAAGATTCCATTAATAAATCTTACTTAGGTACTTATTCCGTAAAATTAATTTACAACATGACATATATAACAACTGTATTCTTTGTGATTTTTAGCCATCTATACCGCACCCTGGATTTGATGAGGCTTTTGAAGCTTACGATGATTCCGCTGTATGCCCTCAAGTTAATCAGTTCACAAATGAAGTGATTGGATCATTAGACTGCCTACATTTAAATGTGTATGTGCCTAACTCAGCGAATTCCGCAAACCAATTGCCTGTATTAGTATGGATTTATGGAGGAACATTTAAAATCGGATTTTCAGGAAGATTTTTGTATGGCCCACGCTTCTTAGTCAAACAAGATATAATTTTAGTTACGCTTAATTACCGTGTAGGCCCCTATGGGTTCATGTGTCTTGATGTGCCTGAGGTGCCTGGTAACCAGGGTTTGAAAGATCAGCAATTAGCTTTGAAGTGGATTAAGAACAACATTCAAGCATTTGGTGGTAACCCCGACCTAATAACAATATTTGGTGAGAGTGCTGGTGCTCTATCTGTAGACTTGCAATTAATATACAGTCAAGAAAAGTTGTTCAACCAAGTTATAATGCAAAGTGGTGCTGCCATCGCTCCGTGGCGTGTAAGAGATCCTGAACCTTCAAGGCCTCAGGAGTTATCTGAACACCTCGGTTTTAAAACAACAGATACCAAAGAAGCGTTATCGTTTTTAGCATTAATTGACACGAATTTAGTGATTGCAGCGGCAATAGAACTTAATGTTCAATTTAATCCCTGCGTAGAAAATGATTTCGACAATGTCGAAAAGTTTATTCATGATTTCCCCATAAAAATTCAGAAGCCCAGTCTTGGAAACTTGCCTACTCTCCTGGGGTCCAATAAAGATGAAGGTTTATCAGAGTTCGGAACCAAAACAGCTGAAGAGATTTTACAAAGCCGTGACCTTTTTTTCACCTATTTGAACGATAATTTCAATTTCGATACTGAAGAGCTTAATGAAATGGAAGCAGTTGTAAGGAATTTCTACGTTGGAGACGAAACTATAAGCGAAGAGGTTAAAGAGGGGCTCATTCAAATGCACTCAGACTTGAAATATAATTACCCTGTGGCGAGAACGTTACAGAAATATCTTGACAATGGTCTTAAAAATATATATTATTACTTGTTTTCGTATGATGGTGGAAGGAATTTCGTAAAAAACAGACTTAATATAACAGCTCCAGGAGTCGCACATGCTGATGAAATTGGTTATATCTTTGACATTTCATATTTAGACAAAAACCCAGCTCCTGAAGATCAACTTGTCATCGACCGCGTAACGACGTTATGGGCTAACTTTGCTAAATTTGGGTACGTATAGCTTTAGGTTTATATAAGAACCCTAACCTTGATAGAAGTAGAAGATAAGTAATATCTCAAATGTTTTATAAATATTCCCGAACGCACTAGTTCTATAGCACAATACAAGATTAAGTCCATTCTATAGTAATAGCTTTAGGTATAGAGTACTTTTAAGAATTATAGGTTTATAGAGTTCACATTTTGTAGATATTTTCATAAAACAATAATGATTCACGCTTTTGTGACTGCTAATATCCAAAGAAAATAATAATTGATGTTTTTCAGAAACCCAACTCCGCAAACGACTGAAATCTTACCTGTGCTGTGGCCGGCCGCCACCAAAGAAGTGCATTACTATTTGAACATTGATTCCGACCTAACTGTTGGGAAGAGGTACTTCAATTCCAGGGTGGCTTTCTGGGATCTATTTTACGAATTAAATGAAAAAGCGCAAAAGGGGTACAAAGAAAGTACCAAGTAATTAATAAGGCAATGAATGTTACTACATTGTAATTTAATATAAATGTGTGATTAGCAATAGATAATGCATTAATACGAGTAATGAATAGTTCTATAGTCTGTTTTTTAATCCTGGAGACTAAATTGTCAAGTAAATAGGCCAAAATAACATATATTCCAATAGCTTTTACGTCAGTTTTGCCACTTACACTTGTCAATTTAGTCTTGATTAAAAAATAGAATATAGGATATTATTTTATTTCTAAATCATTTCTTAATGTGTCTTACTTTTTCAAAACAATCAAAATACTTTAATAAATTGCAATTTCAAGTAATTTCTTTTTTGAACACATATTTCGGTAAAACTATTAGAGCCAGCTCACACCGAGACGCGAAGCTGCGCGCTTATTTTTAAAGAGCTATTATAAATATAGCTTTATTTTCTACACGAAAAGATACACATATCCTTGTGACAATTCAGAATACGTTGCGCCATGCAGCGCTGCGCCGCGTCAACGAAATGTCTGTCGGGTCTCGGTGTGAACTGACCCATACTGTACGCATTTAGGATGAAAATCAAAGAAGTTTAATTAACAAAAAATGTATACAAAGCGATTAAAGAAAAGAATATAAACAAGGCACTGAGGTACCGAAGTGAAAATTGCAGCAAGAGGAAACTATTTCTATAGTAGACAGGTTCTGACCTAACATAACTATTCCCTTGGAAGAAATTACAATATTTAACAAAATTACAACTAAAACTATGGTGAAACAAGTCTGTATTTTATAGTCTACTGTCCTTATAGATTCATTACTTTTCAATGTCACATCTCACTGTATATTTGCAAAATGCATTACACCGTTTATCAGATAGAAAGAGCTTTATATCTTTTGTAACCTACTTTCTACAACCATATTGTACCTACTTCTTCATTATAGTTACCTTAACTATAAATGCTTCATAAATCATAATAAATATTCCCGAAGCACTCATTAGTCATATCATACCCAAATTTATGAAATCATATCGCTATCTACATAGCACGCTTGATATAAACACTCTACTAGGTCCTTAATCAGTATCAAATCCTCGGCCTTATTCAAGAGTTCGTAACTCACTGCATAAGCAGAACGTGTCGCGAGCATCATGGGGCTCTACAAATTTACAATTTTACCGGTATTGTTTTGCCTGATCCAGTATGGCAGAGCGTTGTCAAGGGTTGACCCTTGGGTTGATACCAAAGTGGGTTTGATTCGTGGTCTGAGAGCCACCGATGGTGACTACTCCATGTTTATGGGTATTCCGTACGCTACTGTTGACGACAACAATCCCTTTGGGGTAAGTACATAGATTACTGTAAAATTAATCCCACCAAAAAAAATAGGAAAATGGTGCCAAGTTCAATATTAAAAATATCATAGCAGTTGACTTCGCCTAAAAAAAATATAACGTAAATGGATGCCAATTTCTGTTCCTATTATAATCCCAAAATTAAATATACAATATAACAATGTTCATCTATCGATTAAACCAGTCTTGTAAGTGTTTTTTACTATCTTTATCTATATTTTATATTATAATTATATCTTTATATTTATCATTCTATACATGGAGGTATTTAAAATTACTTGTCCTGACTGATTCAAACGCAGAACTTCGCCACGCTGATGCTTTTACGGTGAAATCAAACAAAAATAAATAGTGATAGGAACGTTGTACGAGAAATTCGTCATTTTCAAAATGAGACGCATGAGATCCGTATACAAATTTCAGCTTAGGACTAAATAAACAAAAACAAAGGTATTCCACCTTTTTGGAAATTATACCCTCAGAAAGGATAAACGTGGGATTAATATTTAGTATTTGAAGTAGAAGGGTCAAAGTTAGAAGAATAAAATTTCATAAACTGTTGCTTCTGGTTAGGATAACCAAATAGGTATTTCGGTTTTTGCAAAAATCTCAACAACTTTTACAATGACAGGCATTTAGTTAGACAGACACATCAGCCAAAGAGTAATACCTCTAAACTTGGCTGAGAACGGTGAACAAACTTTCCAGAGAATTTGTTGTGGCATAGGCCGCGCCTACTTATCGAGCCCGCCAAAATAGTGATAAACCAACATACAGCTAAATGACCCATTGGAAGGACAGATTAAAGTTAATATAAGCATAAAAAAAATTAAGTATAAAGAACTTGGCATTTATTTTGATCTCAAATGTTTTGTCGGCAAGGATAGGTATGTAATTTGGTAATCTTGACTCTCATTTACACATACATACATGTTTTTGGTGGGATATCATTACTTTCTGTCAATAAATTACAGTCCTTGTTCATCCTGTTAAAACGATATCGTGCTTGCTCTACCTGTAGTTAAAAGAGGCCATTATATTGTTCTGCTATTACAAATTCGATATCCGCTTAGTGTGTAACAATTTTTTTTTTTTGCAAACATTGCAAATCGTAGAGAGCACTATTGTGTGGTAACGGTCCTAAGATAAACATTTAGACTTAAGAGTCTCAATAAATGAACCGAGTCAAATCTTACTTCAAAATTTTAGTGTACACACGGCCACAGCAACAAGCTCTTCTTTAACCTGGCTAGACTTACATAATAATAATACCGGCCTATATACGTCCCTCTGCTGGGCAGGCCTCTTCCCATTTAAAGAAGGGGTGAGCATTTATCACCACGCTTGCTCATTTCGGGTTGGCGATTTCAGATTCCAATACTTTGAAATCCAGGTTTCCTCACGATGTTTTCCTTCACCGTTTGTCAATGATGTCTTAGAATGATTAAGAAAGTACATATAACTTTGAAAAAGTCACATTGGTACTTGCCTGGGTTCGAACCTGTAACCATTGTCATTGAACCGCTAGGCCACCATGACATACATAAGATTTGTTATATTTTACGATTTTTCTTTATAATTTTAGCCATCTATACCTCACCCTGCATTTGATGAGGCTTTTGAAGCTTACGATGACTCCGCTGTATGCCCCCAAGTTGATGAGTTTACTCATAAAGTGGTTGGATCATTAGACTGCCTACATTTAAATGTGTATGTGCCTAATTCAGCGAATTCCGCAAACCAATTGCCTGTATTAGTATGGATTTATGGCGGAGGATTTAATATCGGATACTCAGGAAGATTTTTGTATGGACCACGCTTTTTAGTCAAACAAGATATAATTTTAGTGACGCTTAATTACCGTTTAGGTCCCTATGGGTTCATGTGTCTTGATGTGCCTGAAGTTCCTGGAAATCAGGGTTTAAAAGATCAGCAATTAGCTTTGAAGTGGATTAAGAACAACATTCAAGCATTTGGTGGTAACCCAGACCTAATAACAATATTTGGTGAGAGTGCTGGTGGTGTTTCGGTAGACTTGCAATTGATGTACGGTCAGGAAAAGTTGTTCCACCAAGTTATAATGCAAAGTGGTGCTGCCATAGCTCCGTGGGGTGTAAGAAATCCTGCACCCTCAAGGCCTTTGCAGATATCAGAACACCTCGGCTTTAAAACAACAGATACCAAAGAAGCGTTATCATTTTTGGCATCAATCGACACCAATTTAGTGATTGCAACGGCAGTAGAACTTAATTTACAATTTAGTCCCTGTGTAGAAAATGATTTCGACAATGTCGAAAAGTTTATTCATGATTTCCCCATCAACATACAGAGGCCCAGTCTTGGAAACTTGCCTATTCTCCTGGGAGCCAATAAAGATGAAGCTTTACTAATATTCGAAACTAAGACAGCTGAAGAGATTTTACAAAACCCTTACGTATTTTTTAACCATTTAAAAGCTAATTTCAATTTCGATACTGAAGAGCTTAATGAAATGGAAACAGTTCTAAGGACTTTCTACATTGGAGACGAAACTATAAGCGAAGACGTTAAAGAAGGACTAATTCAAGTGCATTCAGACTTGATATTTAATTACCCTATGACGAGAACGTTGGATAAATATCTTGACAATGGTCTTAAAAATATATATTATTACTTGTTTTCGTATGACGGCGGAAGGAATTTCGTAAAAAATAGACTTAATATAACAGCTCCAGGAGCCGCACATGCTGATGAAATTGGCTATTTCTTTGACATTTCGTATTTAGACAAAAACCCAAGTCCTGAAGATCAACTTGTAATCGACCGCGTGACGACATTATGGGCTAACTTTGCTAAATTTGGGTAAGTTTTGTTTGAGCTTAGAGCATTTATCTAGGAGCCCTAAACCTTGATGGAACAATATAAATAATAAAACGTAATCTTATACTCATTTATTTTATGAATTATGCCTAAACGCGCTCGTTTACGATAGACAAACAGACTGAAGACAAAGTTCAAGTGAATAATGTATTGAATATAAATAAACTTTTAATATTTTTCAGGAATCCAACTCCGCAGACGACTGAAATCTTACCTGTGCTGTGGCCGGCAGCCACCAAAGACGTGCATTACTATTTGAACATTGATTCCGACCTAACTGTTGGAAAGAGGTACTTCAATTCCAGGGTGGCTTTCTGGGATCTATTTTACGAATTAAATGAAAAAGCGCAAAATGGGTACAAAGAAAGCACTAAGTAATTCTCAAGTATGTGTAGTAAGATATTGGAAGTGGCCCAATGGCTAGAGCTTCGGACTTGCGATCATGTGGTTGCGGGTTCGAACCCCACCCGTTGCACTATCGGCGTGAACCCACTAGTAATACAAGCAATTTAGATAAGTACGAGGGGTAACATGATTGCAATGTGGGTCGCACATTACTACACTCGGTTCCAAAAATAACGGGTCAGTCACATAAACCCGAATATCTCCCGAACTACGTATGCCATCCTAATGAAACGAAGACTGTTCAATTGAGAATTTAATTATACAGATAAAAAATAAAATAAAACTTAGTTACACCCACAATATTAATCTTAAATTAATAAAAAACTAAAGTAGTCATATTTTTCTTAAGATTAAATTTTTTTTATGATTGTTTTTTTTGCTGTTTTTCATCACTTTCTTCATTTAATACTTTGTATTGCCTCCACGAGCTCTTCTGACAGCTTCCAGGCGATTAGGCATGCTGTACACCAAATTTCGGAGCCGGTGCTGAGGAATACCTTCCCATTCCTCCACCAGTGCTTGTATGAGCTCGGGAAGCGTGATTGGTGGGGGGTTTCGACCTTTCACGCATCTCTGAAGCTCGTCCCAGGCGTGCTCGATGGGGTTTAAGTCCGGGCTTCGCGCTGGCCACTGCATGAGTTCGATACCGACCTCTTCATGGTAGTCATGTACAATTCTGGCGGTATGGGGACGCGCATTATCATGCATTAATATGCCATGCCGGTCCATCCTGGCCATGAAAGGACCTACATGTTCATTGAGGATCTCTTCCACGTACCTCTCTGCATTTAGAGTTCCATTT
The DNA here is from genome assembly GCA_950381575.1 of Plusia festucae. Classification (NCBI taxonomy): domain Eukaryota; kingdom Metazoa; phylum Arthropoda; class Insecta; order Lepidoptera; family Noctuidae; genus Plusia; species Plusia festucae. The sequence continues at coordinate 13,632,226 of OX494431.1, forward strand.
TGAATGAGCACCAGCTCGGTGCGGGCCTCAGCAGAAATCCCAGCCCAAACTTGTACGGAGCCTCCACCGTACGCCACTTTTTCCTCCACACACGCTTGATGGAAGCGCTCCCCTGGTCTTCTGTACACCAACTGCCTACCATCATGCTTATAAAGCATGAATTTAGACTCGTCCGTGAACATTACCCTAGACCAATCGTCTAGTGTCCAGTTTAGGTGTTCGCGCACGTATCTCTGTCTTGCAATTCGATGTCCCCGTTCCAGTTTGGGGCCATTTGCGGGCCTCAATGGTTTCAAATTTGCTTCAGCAAGACGTCTTCTTACTGTTTGAGCGCTTAAATTGCCACCTCCAAAGCGAATAAAGTGAGTTTTTAGACCAACAGCAGTTTGAAAACGATTTCGGAGCATTGAAGCCACCAGTTGTCTGTCTTCCCTGGCCGTTGTGCATCTTGGTCTGCCATTTCCTGGTCTTCTAAGGTGTGATCCGGTCTCTTGGTACCGCTGGACTACCCGCTGAACAGTCGACAAAGATACACCAATGTTTCTGGCTGTTTCACGCTGGCTCCGCCCAAGTTCCAAAAAAGTTAGGATTCTGGTACATTCCTCTAGCGTGACTGCCATGCTTCACCTCACAGAATAATAATTATGCACGTGGAAGACGTTCACGATAATTTTTTTTGTGACAGAATAGAAATGGAAAGCATCCATAATGACATGAAACAAAAATTTTGTTTTTAAAAATAGTCATTTTTTTAAATTTTGTTTTTCTAATGAAGTTTTTTTCATCAACCAGTTTAAATAATATGCTATAAGAAGCGCAACTAAAAAGTCTTTATTCTGTTTTTTATTTCATTGATCTAGCTTTTACAGTTCTGGAGGTATTTCAATTTTTGTGACTGACCCGTAATTTTTGGAACCGAGTGTAGTAAGCTTTTTAGCATTTTCAAGTGGGTAGTTGATTTTATAACACATTTAAATTATAATCAAAGGTATTTCTTAAGCAATTTATGTTATTTTTAAAAGATATAAATTATAATTTATTTGAAAAAAAAACCGTTTTGTTGGTCCGGTTTTAAAACATTTTTTTTTCATTTTCTACATTTTGGACATCTTTTCCTCAAGCTCTTTATTTTGATACCCCACATAACACAGCCAAAAAAAAAACGAAAACAATAATATGGCGAAAAAATCAGGTAATCTTTTTTTCAATTTTGATGTACCCAGCATCACTAAAGACAAGTGAGTTAAGTTAAGACAAGTGTAACGATACGTCTCAAGCTGAAATAAGCCGACCCAGTGAATCTCAGAACACAAAAAGATTTGGCGACCCGGGATTCTTGAACTAAATTCCGCGTCGTGCCACATTATGTTTTGTTTGGACTTAGACAATAATCCCCCAGGGAGTGCCAAAGAAATATTTCTTACATCAACATACATACGTATCACTCCAAAAACATAATCCACTTTCTGCAAATGCACCTGGTAACTATTTAATTAATGTAATTAGTAATCACATCTTATCTCTTTGCTTAGTGACAAAATATGTTTTTGTTTTGAAAACATTCTTATGTTTTCAAACAAAAACATTCTTACCTTATCAATGTCAACGTTTGTCATAGGGTAAAAGTTTTATGTGTACTAAACAATGCCCTGTAACTGTCCCACTGATAAGCAAAGAAAAGGTAATGAGATCGTGATCGCAAGTTATTACAACGTACCTACAGTCAAAAAAAGTTGACACACAATCAGTTTTACAAAACACTGTATTCTTAATAAGGCTATTTTGATTCTTATTAGCAACTCAATCTATTGGGTTTGAATTGTGTTTAATCTGTTTTGTAAAACTGATTGTGTACCTACATTAACTTTTGTTGCTGACTCTACGACAGTATTCCGGTAAGTGTATTTAAATAAGAGAACCATACAACTAGTAGAAATGGGGTTAAATAATAGTCCTGTAATTCTATTATTATTTTTATATTTTTTCTTAAATTTAATTATGTAATATTCGTTGCGATAATGAACGACATTCAAGCAATAAAAATCATTAGGTAACACTTAAACGTGTCCAGTTCTCAACGATTAACAATCTGTACACAAAAAACCTGATTTATTCTTAAGCGTAGGATAACTTACTGTAACTTCTTATGATCGTCTACGTACTGTTCAGCCGCAGCAGCAATAGCCTTCGTAACCCTCCCAGTGATCTCATGGAGATTCTCATTGGAAAGGTGCGATTCAACAGACCTCTTTGAGAAAAAGCTCGCCGTGGTGTCATTTGGCCTAAAACTGTTAGGATATGTAATCTTATGACGTAGCACCGCTTTAATGATCAGTGCTCCTACGTAAACAATAAAGTAAACACTAAAGTACAAAGGCAAGTAGTAAAGCTTCTTCCCCAAATAATAGTAACTGTATCTGTTGACACGAGGCATCTCAGTCGTCGTCGTCGTAGTCGTAGGGTGGTGATAATGATAATGATCGTGTTCATCGAAGTCGTGGTGGAATTTTAAATCTCCAGGGAAGTCGTGAGGAAATCCGTGATCGTCCATTGGTGGTCCGTGTGGGTCATCAGGCTTCGTGTCGGCTGGCGGCGGAGGTGGTGGCATCATTCCCATGTCGTGCCCCTTATGGTCTCCCGTCATGCCTGGCGGCTTGTCAAATACAAGTTCTGGATAATCCGATTCTGGCTTATATGAAGGCGGTGGCTCGTCATGGTGACCATAGCTAGGATCGTGGTCTTGTGGTGATGATGGTGGCGGGTCTGGTTTGCTGTAATGATAACCGTTGAAGTCCGGTTTGTTTCCCATATCCATCATCGGAGGGTGATCACCGTGCATCATCGATGGTTTATCATAGGAATAGCCCATAAACGGTTTACTCGGCGGGGAAATAGTGGGCGCAAATGGCGGTGACGGAGCAGAAGGTGGTTTATACCGGTATCCAACATCTGACGGTGGTCCGTCGTTGTCACTGGGAGGAGAGTCAGAGTCCATGTCATCAGATGACACGAAAGACGACACCACAGGCCTTGATGATGGCGCTGATGGTGCGTAGGGAGGAAATGAATCGTAAGTACTTGGTGTTGGAAAGTCATCCGAAACTAGAGAAGGTGGAGGTGGGGGTGGGGGCGGCACTAGTCTCGCGACTGTACTTACGGGACGCGGCGGTGGGCCTGATGGTGCTGAAGGTGCTGCAGGTTTTGCAGATGCTGCTGGGGATTGCTTTGGCAAGTATGGCTGTGCCGAATTATATCTGTCTATAGGTTGACGCATAGGAACCACTGTATCTTGAACCTCACCTCTTATTGGATTTTTGATCTCTGTAAAACTATCTAAGTTAAACATATTGTGACCCTTATTGCCCTGAGAGTATGAATTGAATTGGGACTTTTTCATATTTTTCATTTGAAATGGTTTTAAATCTACATAAGGGAAGCGTAAGTTAGGTTCGTTGCGTATTGCACGGGATTCGTTTTCCGCTCCGTTACCAGGGTTAGTGCCAAATCTGTGAACAATAATACAATTTTGTAGAAAAATAATTCTAAATTTTCATACAATCATTAACAATTTCATAAATTATGTAATATAAATACATACCCAGGCAATGCAAAATTTTCATCAATCGCTCCATTGTCTTCTGACTTTTCTTCGTGCGATTCTTCATGACTAGCTAATTGATCCTCACTCAGGTCATCTTTAATAGACTGCTCGGAACTGATGGGCTCTTCCTGCCATTGTTGAGAATACTGATTATGTTTTTCATTGTCGATGATATGCCAAATATTTTCTACGTTATTGATCGGAGCCTTCGAAGTTGTAGTTGCAGGTGTAGTACTAGGCGGTAATTGCACTATTGGAGGTGATGTAGGAGGCACGTAGACCGGACCAGAGTTGTACAAATTGCTATTTAAAGCAAAATAATCCGTCATATCAACATTCTGTGGTCTCTCAGTCGTCGATTTAGGCAACCCGTAATTTGATGACTCGTTTGTTTCTTCGTCAGGCACATAAATAGGTCTTGCTGTAGTAGTCGTGGTCGTTTTAGATTGTATTCTTTCTTTTTCTAGAAGTTTTCGAATTGATTTTATGTGGTTATTGTCCGATTCAAATTCAGCGAATATTAAGTCTGGTGTTTTTGTCTTCTCTGTAGATGTGGTGGTAACAGTTGCGTTCCGTGGTGTATCCATCCTGCTCATCCACTTGTGGTAATAGAACGGCGCCGATCTTCCTTCATCATTTTGTGGCGGTCGCGATGATGGTGTTACCACGTACACTAATGGTCCCGGCAGTTTTACAGAATGTACATGATATATGTGAAAACAATTTAACAAAACAATAAGGATTACAACTCGATTCATTTTAGCCGTTTGTACAGGTACATTTGTCTACACCAAGTTACTCGACTGATCCACACGACAACTGACTAGAAAATGACAGCTATGGCTAAATATTTTCAAATACACATGCTCTGGACAGATGCGCTGGGTGTAAAACTGCGATAATTTTTAGCGGTACTCTAGTATGTAGAACGATAGAAGCACGAAGCAGATGACCCAAACATAAGTTACAATTTACACTATTAGCACGAAAATCAATGTCGTTCCCGAGTAAGGCTTTGTAGAAAGTGTCACATATTTGTTCAACATATTTAGAGCGCCTTAATTGGAAAGTTTTCTACAAGCATTCCATTCAACGTCTAAGTAATAAACTCTTGTATGTATCATATAATTATAGATCTATAAGAAGAGTATCTTCATCTATGTCTGTGTGATTGTAGGAAGCATGTTGCTTTTTTTTATAATATGAATCTATACATATTTTTAGTAAAATTCTAAAAGATCCGACCTTCCCATTGATCTTCGTAATGCGACTCTTTAATACGACGCAATGTATTTGCCTACTTCGTTTATGATTTTGTTTTTGTTTTGTTAGAACATAATGTACCTACAAAAATATCACATCTTACATATATCCTAATCTTATCCTTAAGTATTCAAATTGCTAAATAAAATTAGTACGTATAATGTTTTGAAACGAAACTATTATATCATATAGATTGATAACAGTTACGTTTGCACCTACATAATCAAATTATGTACATGACTGCGAAGTAAGTAGGTACCTAATCGCCAGATTGTGTTGGTACCAACGAATTTTTATTTAAATCCCCTAATCCGTTTACGATTTAGACAAGACAGAATATTATCTGTTTTATTATTCTTATTATAACACCAATACTACGAATAAATGTGATACAACCGACATAAAAAAAGAGTATTGGGATGTGGATTGTGGTCGTGGGACACAGAAAACAAGAGATCAAATTAACAACATTAAATTAATAAATACTTTATTCATTTTTTTATAATTTATTCATTAATTTGTATTACCTCACTGCTCTGGAACTTAATATAGGATCACAATCTGAACTTTGTGATGTAAAGTTTAACATCTAATTACGTGACGAAGATACATTTAACTAAGATATGCCTAAAAATAAATGATGCTTGAATGGACTCCAGCTAAAACATTTATTTATAGTATATCTTTTATCTATCTTAGAATTAATGTCAGGTTTAGAATAAGAATTATTTTATCAATATTTGTCACAATTTGCAAAAACCAGTCCTTTTTTAAGGTGGTCATCTTTGTCAGTAATGATACGGGTAATTTTTTTCAAAATTTAAGAGCTTTAAGCAGTTTCAGTTCAAATCTAATTGAGTCTATGGTATTTAATTGGTTTTAAAACCAATCTTGAAATAGGTACGTAACTAATAGGTACTAAATTCGGCTTAAAACTATTATTATAGATTTATCTGTCTACATTACCAGTCGTACTGGTTAATTCAATCTTATATTATCTTCATTATGTCTACTAATACTTAAATAATTTGTATGTAGATGTATATCACACAGCGGGTCTACCAGCTACTAAGTAGCATTCGCTTTGCTTTCATCTTTCCTGGATTCTGAAGCGTCGGTCTCGTTGTAGGCGGGGTTGTCGACTCCGGAGTCGCTACTGCCATCTGTATTGTCCGATGTTAACTTGGCACGATTCGAATCCGGTTCTTTAACTTTTTCTACAACAGGTGGCTCTTGTTTAGCTTCGATTTTACTAGCGACATCTATCGCCGGGAATTGTTTATCGCTATCTTTAATAGTTTCATTACATTCGATATCAGCAGGCGACTGCTTCTTCTTACAAATATCGTTATCATCGTTCATGGCTCTCTTTCGGAGGTAGAATGTATTAAAGAGATAGTAAATGCAGCCAGTGATGAAGGTCGCGCAAGAAAATATCTGATAAGTTGGTCTGGTACCGAAGAACTTCATGAGGTAGCCACCGATGAGACTTCCTGCACCCTTGCCTATAAAAATATAGTAATAACATTCAGAAGAGATAAAATAAATGTTTATAATTATCTTTTAATAGTAAGAGAGTTAAACGGAAGTCGCACACAGGAAAGCCTAGGCCATTGTTAGCATTCATAATTGATACTTAACATAATATCCTCACAGGAAAGATATTCATAATATATTATCATATATATCTTGTATAGCTACCATGTTTCAAGCAAACAAATGATTATTATGTATATACTTATATCCATGTAATAAGTTTAATCTAAACCAAAATATTTTACCAAATAAATGAATAACTTTTTTCGCTATTATTTAACTATCTCTAATTCGATTTTGACATAAAAAACGTTGAATTTCGATATTTGAATCAATGGTTACATTGATAGATGACTAGATTTTTTCTTCCACGCAAGGATTGATAATGCACATCAATGCGCAATGACAGTTACTGTTGGCATAGTGGCTTGTTATAATAATATCCCTTTCCTACATACAATGTGCGCCCCACGGTGCTATACGCGGTTTATGAGATATTTTTTTTAGAATTTACCTAATTAGTTATTGCAGAGTATCAGCTACCTCCTAAATTTTATTAAAATCGTATCTAGCCGTTTGAGCGTGATTATGATTTCATAGAGTTACGTACCAACGCCATAATAAAGTCCGCCAAGTAACCCTTGCACTGAAGTATCCGTCGTAGTGGAAGATAGCCGGGCGGCGTAAGTCACGGCTGCGGTAAACGACAGCGATGACGTCACTGACTCCAGAGCCTCGAAGATGAGGCATAGCCACGGGTTGTAGATCAGGGAGTAACCTGGGAACAATTGCGGTTGATATAAGCGTATATTTAGTTATTTATTTAGTTAAAAAACACTCTTAGTACTAAACTATATTGATTAGACAAAACTAAAAAATTGCATAAAAAAAACTCATCCACATCGCTGTCGACTGGAAGTGTGCCCATAAGACTGGCAGCATTGCCACGTTGAATGGCTATGCTTAACCGCTGACCAAGGTAAAAACCAGCCCTTGGGTCATATGAGGTGTCAACAAGCGTATATAAGGATTTATAAATAAAAGCAATAGGTAGGTACTTTTTAGAGAGTTCCGTTTCCAAGGGGTAAAACAGGACCCTAATACTAAGACTCGCTGTCAATCCGTCCATATGTCACTGTATTTCATGTATTAGACAATTAAAATTTTCGCAGATGATGTAATTTTGTTGCAGCTTTAACAACAAATACTACATAATAACGACATTAATTTTTCCGAAATAATATTCAAGCATACAGCATTGTTAGCGGCAGTCTGCACGATGCAATTAATTAAGGACAAAATTTCAAGAGCTGCTGTATACAGTTTAAAATGGTCGACGAATTTCTATGTGCATATATTTTTCGATTCACTATGTAGATAATACACTTTCAGAAAAAATATATTTTACAGGTATGGAATCGTCTAACCGGTTAATACTAGTTTTTTAAGATTTGGTAAAACTATGGAAGTATGTGTTGTGAGTAAACAAGAATTTCATATCCGATATCCAGATTTGGAAATGGATGCAAAGAAAAGAAAGTTAGCAAAGACAAAAGGGAAACTCCAAGGCGAAAGGGATCTGAACAGTGAAAGTGGGCCCGCAGCTTACTAAGTCACTAAACGAGTCTCTAAGACCGATAGCTGTTGTTAACCTCTGGTGCACTTACAAGCTGATTAAGTTTTGCTGAAATGATTCTTAGAAAAGTTTAAAATCATTACAACCAATAATTTTAAAACAGGTTACTTCCGTTCTACAATTTTGAAGGTCTTTTTTTCATGAATGAGAACAGTTAGTGCCACAATCAAAACTTATGCATCCGTTCCCACTTAATTGAAAAACTTACATGTAAGTGTATACTTAGCAATAATTTAGGAAAAATCTTTTTTTTTGTAATTCTAAATTCGACTTATGCTATCTCTAAATAATTAACGATAATGGTACTTACCAAGCAATCTTATGGCATAGAATATGAATCCAATGAACAAGACATTGGCGTGACCCAACCGTCTTATAATAGGTCCTGAGAGGACCAGGAGTGGGAGACCAGCGATACCTCCCACTGTTATGGTGATACCCATGAGAGAGCGTGATGCTCCCAAGTCCTGCAGTAACCAGAACAGGAAGCTCTCGATGTAGCCCCAAGCAGTTCCTGCAAAATTTGGTAAATGCTCTTATAATACGTTTATTCTTTATAAAGATTCCTCAATCCCAAATGTAGACACAAGACTTAAACTATTCTTAAGATGAATCATAGAACAGGGATGTGGTTAATCATAATTCTGCATCTGGTATTTTGGGTCGTCTCTGGCGTGACCTCGTTTACCGACATCTCACATGCATAGCCGACTAGACACGAAACAATTGACGGCAGCCTACACACATATTTGGGCTTGTTCTGAGGACTCATTACCACGATAGATATATGAGTAAACGAGATGGCTCTATCGTCCATAGGTCATATAGCTACATCCCTATCTGTCACTAGAAGTAACTTGACATTAGGATGATATAATATTGTCCGTGTTCAGTTTTAGATACGGTATATTTACCCATGATGAAGCAGGCAATGAACAGCGCCACAATTTCGACGTTTCTGAAGACGGAGATGACATCTTCAAGAAGGTTTTGTGCCGGCTGCTTGAACTCCAAGTCTATGCTTAACATTAGAGCACCAGAAGCCACCTTCAGTACTGCGTATAAATAAAAGGCTGGCCTGAAAACAGATAAAATGTAATGTTTAGAAAAAAACATTATCCTACTAATATTATAAATGTGAAAGTTTGGATGTTTGAATGTTTAGATGTTTGGATGTTTGTTACTCAATCACGCAAAAACGGCTGAACGGAGTTGGATGATATTTGGCATGCATGTAGCCTTTGACATGGAAAAGAACAAAGGCTAACTTCTATCCCCATTCCTTAAGAAGTTCCCCAGAGAAAATTAAAAATTGTTTACGAGCTAAGCCGTGGGCAGACAGCTTTGAAATCGGTATTTCTCTCTATTACAGCGCAAGCTATAACACAGGTGAAAAATGTTATTCAATTTTTCATTACTTTCACATTTTTCATTTCTTTTTGGACCCAATTCTGAAGTCTACGCAGACGAAGTCGCGGGCAGAATGCTAGTTATAATATAAGTTTATGTGGGTAATTAACAAAAATATGATAGTAAATATTTTAACGTTATAGACTAAGTGAAGTGAATTAGTGATTTTAAAAATATTTGAGTAATAAGTATGTGTATTTCTCGGTCACAGAGCTACCTTATTGGAGGCTCTTATTAGAGGTACGATTGATTGAGCTACTCCTTGACATGATTATTATCGCAGTTACTCAACCAGATTAATCTCATGAATCAATGAACTGGCTTTAATTAAACCGAACACATATAGATTTACCATACAAGGTTAAAAACCAGACTAATAAGGAATAGTAATTGCAAAAATGAGACCTGCACATATCGCACTAATAATAATAATGGCGAAAGGAGGGCGAATGTTTGTGTATGTTTGTTACTACCTCTTCACGCTTAAACGTCTTGACCTTTTTCGATAAAATTTAGTATGGAGATAGCTGACACGCTGAATTAACACATGCATAATTTTTACTCTGAATAAATTGCTTAAATCGGACCACTAGTTCAAAAACAAACAAACAGACACGATTTAGCATTCAAATTTAGTTATTACTACAGCCAAAAACTATTATTATAAAAAATATGTACCAACACTAATTGTATTTATTGTTTTGATTACACCTATTTTGAAACTTTTTTTTTAATAATACGGTACGTATTTATATGATTTCATTAGTACCATATAAAAGTATGTGCCAAACAATAAAATCGCCATGGAGATCATCTAACATGGATGCATTGCGGAGTGGAAACCGTGTTCTCTGCGGCATTACGTAACATTACCTGCGACTGTCTGTCTGTCTGTAATTACAATAATAACCACGACCACCGCGTACATATCGATTACTACCAAGACATTGCATGTGAGGAGATTAGCTAATCATAGGCTGGATGGAGTTCAAAGGTCGGTTATAAACGCCTTGAGTGTATTACTTAATACTAATGGCTGATCCTTCTGCCTAGCCTTTTCCCAAGCTATGTTGGGGTCGGCTTCCAGTCTTACCGGATTCAGCTGAATACCGTATTTGGAGCAACTGCCTATCTGACCTCCACAACCTATTACTAGGTAATATAGTAGTCCATAGTAAGACTGGTTGTCAGAATTGTTTTTGACTTAACGACTATCAAAGATCACTGTATGACAGTCGGGACCAACGGTTTAACGTGCTTTTCGAGGCCCGGAGGGGCCTCAGAATGTTTACAAATTGTCACCCATCCACGGACCAACCGCGGCGAGCGCGGCTTAACCTTTATTATCCGTCAAACCGTACGGCTAATATTTAGCCACGAGCCCCTCATCCTTATTACTTAATCTCCAGTATTACTTAATCCTAATTCGGAGATAAAATAACCTTCCTAAAATAACAAATAAAGGCGAAGTGGCTTCAGATTGCCAATCGCAGAAATACAAACAAAAACAATTCAATGCTAACCGTGATTCAATATATTTATTTTGCATTTTTTGTGTTTATTATAATATGGCCTTTTATCGAAACTGTCGAAATAAACTCGTGTCTTTTTAAGTCCAGACAATTGATTATATTATAATGAGTAAGTAAAGTATTAAAAACTAGCTTTTGCACATAGCTCTGCTCGCGGATCCAATTGTTTATTTTTTTTTAGTAAGAAACATAGCCTATGTTTTTGATAATGTCGCTTTTAATTAGTGAAAGATTTGTTGATATCGGTCCAGTAGTTTTCGATTTTATTCACTACAAAAATACAAATCTTTTCTCTTTATAATGTTACTAGCTGACCCGGTAAACGTTGTGTTGCCATATTAAAAAAAACTGGAGAGAGCCACCCCTATCATTTAGGGGTGTGAGAAATAGATGTTAATTGATTCTCAGACCTACCCGATATGCACACAAAATTCAATACGAATCCAGCCGTTTTGGAGGAGTTTGGGAACAAATACTGCGACACGAGAATTTTATATAAGTATTAGAAGATTAGTACTTATACTCGTAGATACAGATAAATCTACTAATAGACAAATTTAGGTATGTAGTGCTTTTACGCTCATTCGTTTTATTCGTGTGTAATCTATACTTACATATTGCAAATTACTGGTATATTCAATACTAAAATATTATGACATAGACTGTTAACAAAGCATACTTACAATTGAACAGAAAAAGAACCGGAAAAGTGCTAGTGGGACTCGGACTAGAGATTTAATAAAAAATGTTACTTTTCAGATTTTTTCCTGTACTTTCAGTAAAATATGAAATTACTTGCCAAATTTCATAGTTCTTAGTCAACGAAAATAACCCTATAAACTTGAATCCCCTTGAGAGTATCGAAATATATCTTTTATTGCGATATATTGTTTTTAAGTTTTCATAGCTTCAATGTATATATACACTAAGTATATGGTTTTATTTTTAACTTGATATGTTCCAGAGATATAAGATAGCTGGACGGATGGACAGACACGGACAACAAAGTGATCGTATAAAAGCTCGTTTTTTTCTTTTGAGGTACGGAACACAAAAAAAAACACTACCTTCTTAGTGTTTACCCATAAGTTTAAAATGGAAAATTGCATGATAAGTTTTATGTACAAAATAAACACTACATTATATAATAAACTCTTATATGTAGGTACAGACGGCTACAAAAGTTGATGAACACGATCATATCCGCTTGTCTGTGGACTGTTTTTCCGCCATTAAACCCCCCAAATACAGAAACGGAAATCAACTTTAACACGTTCTTAAATGTCTATCTGTCGCTACTTTAGATGTTAATGTGACAGAGACAACTTGAGATTTAACGGTAGCTTCAGACTGATTGACGTTTCAGTCGGCCATAAAATAAACAACAATAAAATTCCACATTATATAACCCTTCGTGATAGATATAGATTTCCAGACTTTAAAATTGTGTTTTTGGTGTTTTGTAAAACTGATTTTGTTCATCAACTATTGTTGCTGACTGTACCCACCTAAATGCATTCATCTACGTACGTAGGATATTTAAGAGTCTGGCAACAGTGACCACGATATTTATTATTTATTAGAAGGTTACATCTTAAATACATTTACTTATTACTCGATTGAAGTGAAGGGGAGATGTTTGCGTAGAATATAATTATTATATCGCCGTACCTCTCTACAGTAAGCGGCTTAACACTACAGAATATAAAGAAGTTGGCTTATTCATAAATATTAAGAGATAAATAAATAAATGTGGACAACATACAATGCTCCGAATAGTAACTATTTAGTAATCTGTGTCCAAAGTAAGTAGCTAAAGCACTTATGTTATGAAATCCGAGAACGAAGGTACCACAAACACTAAGACCCGAGACAATGTTGAAAAGTGTCGATCCCGGGACCTCAGAGCTAGCGACACCTTTGAAACCGGTGTTAACACTACCCGACCACGGAGGTCGTCAAAAATAATTAAATCCAGAAAAAATAGCGTAACAAATAGAATATGTTTGTGGACTAACTTAAGTAAGTTCTACTGAATACGATATTTTCGGTAAAATGTACCCGCCAAAATGATTGCCAGGTTTACCGTAGTTACCTTGCGAATAAATTTCGAGTAATTTTCATTATGGATGGTGGCTTTGTTCGCTGTGGTAGATATTGTTAATTAACATGAGGGTCAAGTGTCAGGTAGCTTTAAACTGAAAGCCGAATGAATTACTGTATATTCTCACAATTTATGCTAAGGCCATGGTAATGCGAATTTAAAAAAAAAGGCTAACCATATTGTGTGGTTCCCACATTACTATTATTTGTGTTATTCCCTCGTGCTAAGCTAAATAGCTTGCGTTACGAGTGGGTTGACGTCGGTAGTGCAATGGTTGGGATTCGAACCAGAAGCCACATGATCGCTAGTCCAACGCCCTAGTCTTGGCTTTAATAGGCTACCAAGAAGCGGCTTCTTGAATTAATTCACAAATCAAAAATTCACAACGTTAACACAATTTTAAAAAGAATATGGAGATTAAGTTCCAATTCTACTGACTAAATCTTGGAGTCGAAATACATGATGTACAAATGTCACGGCCGGGCTTGTACGCTCGCCTTCGCAATCGATAGTTTCGCAATCAACCCACATGTACTACACAATACAAACGTGTTGAAAACGTAAACAATGCCTTTTAAATGACTTAAAACATTGTTAGGTGTTTAATCTGTTTTATCTTAAAAAGAGAACTTATAGGAATACTCATTTCTTAAACGTCTATTGATTTTATTTTATAATTATACAGGATTGTTTTTCATGGAGTGCGTACCTTTATTCAACGAGGTACCTAATCATTTGCATAAAACTGAACAACTTTAACCAAGGAACGTAGATCGAAATCTTAAAATTGAAAATCAATTTTCATACAAATATAAATCACGTGACCTGTCACTTTGTATGAATATTAACTCATTTTCAATTTTAAGATTTCGGCCTATGTTCCTTAGGGAAAGTTGTTCAGTTCTATGCACTTGATTACCTCGTAGAATATACGGACTCTATAAAAAATAATCCTGTATTATGTACTGAACAACATACATTTTACATACAAAAGGATTAGCCGAACACGAAGTAAGAGACGGCTGTCTGCCAAGTCACAGGCCCCTAGTTTAGGAGGTAGGGCCTTCATTAATAGCCATCATTTACTCCCAAATCTTTGTTGTTACCAAATTTTATTTATTTATTATTTATGCTGTAATGTGTTTTTATCAATAATTTATTGTTTTTTCATTTATTTTTATTAATTGTTCACCAACATGGTACCGGCGACGAGTTGAACGCAGAAGATAGTCGCGTTTACATCTAAACTGTTTATCGTCACAATATATAGATACACATTCCATCACCTGGATAATAACTTGGTAATTGTAGTGGCACTTAAAAAAAAACTCCCACCTGAAGTCAGTGTACCCCTTTCCTCTGCTAGCGTAGTCTATGAGCAAGCCTGACAGCGGTGAGGAGATCATGCCGCCGATGCTGCCGTACACCCGCTGCAGCCCGTAGTCAGCCTTCTGCTCCCTCACGATGGCTATGACAGCTCCCTCGAACATCGCGAACGCTGTCCCGCCGATAATCCCAATGAATACTCGTACCTGAAGTAAAGGGATCATGGTAAACTCTCACGTGATAAAACAGAACTCTGATTAAGAATAAAATAGGGTTTATTTTATTATAAATCAGATTAAGTTAGGTTATCATTTATTTTGGGTATTTTTGTTCTGGTTTATTAGATAAGGTATAGTCGTGGCCTAGCGGTCCAATGGCCGGATGAATGCACATGGTTGCAGGTTCAAACCCAGGTAAGTACCAATGAGACTTTTTCAAAGTTATATGTACTTTCTTAAATATTCTAAGAGACCATTGACAAGCGGTGAAGGAAAGGACGTGAGGAAACCTGGATTCCAGAAATTGGAATCTGAAATCGCCAACCCTCAATGAGCAAGCGTGGTGATTAATGCTCATTCCTTCTCTATATAGGAAGAAGCCTGTGCCCAGCAGTGGGACATTTGTATGCCGGTATTATAAGATAAGGTGGTAGTAATACATTTATATCAACTAGAGTTTGAAAAAAGAAGGATGTCTAAACTTGTGGCTGTTTAAGCGATGCCAGTTTTCCAGGTTACCGCGTCAACATAATTTTATTAAATATTTAAATAAAAACAGCATTGAAGCAGGTATGTAAACCAACTTACAATGCTGTTTTTATTTTCAAAATAATTAAATAATTTGAATTGTTACATTACATACCTACCTACATTGCTGTTTCTAAGTGGGTTTAATAAAAAAATATGATAAATAAATACCCATATACATAATAATAGCGTGGCATTCTGTAGCTCACGAGTTCTTTTGTAAGAACCTACAAGAACATAACTTAAATAACGCCACGACAATGATTAGGCGAGTGATTCTTAAGATTCCAAGAAAAAATCCAGCGTGTAGGTATTAATAAGTAAGTTTTATAAGTCGTATCCTTGATATTTGTATAAGTAAACAAAAGATATACTAACAACAAGACCGTTTATATCTTCATTATACTCTTCCGCACAAGAAAAACGCTGGTTTCAAAACGCGTTTTTGTTATCAAAATATGGTCAAATAAGTTGGAGAGTTAATTAATTAACCATTTGTTAGAATAAAAATTGATAAATAAACGCGTCCGAAATTTGAAAGCATTAGTTAGCATATTTAACCATTGGTTGAGTTAACTAGGGATAAAAAAACTGGGTCTTAGAATATGTATTACCAGGAAAGACTTTGGTGCAGACATTTTATGTTACTTTAAAAATAAAACAACTTCGCACCACTTTATATTTACTAAATACATTCAACTTACAATTTGTATAAGTATACGAGTAGGAAAGCTTGTGTTGCATACAATATTATAAGCCATTATTTAATCTGCCTTCAGGCAAACTGCTAATATAGCATTTAGGTATAATTAATAGGTATCTTTGCAGTTCGCTACTACAAACATTAGATTAATGTATGAAGTAATAAGACGACATTCCTATTACTATGCATAAATGTGCGCAATAATAATAATATACATCAGATCCTGTTGTCACGTCTCAAGACGTTGCTTTTCCGCCATTTATACGGAAATCTAATCTGTATAATACAAGCCTGACATTTATAATGGTAATTGGTTAGCAAAAGTTATTCAGTCTTCCCTGGTTTGTTCTTTTTGTGTTATTGTAACTCTGGCCAATGACATTTTACCATTAAAATAATAGTAGATAGTTATAGTCTTTGCTTTTTGTTATACACCTATACAATTTCAACAGTGTTGGCAAAATTATGTGAGTATTAAAAGTAGGTAGTGCCTACAATGCTCTTCCGTGCAGTCCGTGTTTGATCAAAAACTTGGTAATACAAAAACGTGGTGACCTCACCACGCTAGTGACCACTGTGCGCGACGTGCTGCGAGTTCGATCCCCGCATGAGACAAGCATTTGTGTGATCCACAAATGCTTGTTCCAAGTTTGGGTGTTCTTTGTGCATGTGATTTGAATGTTTGTGAAACCCCCGCGACGCAAAGATTAAAGTCCTTAGTGCAGGCGTCCTTCATTATAAAAAAGAAGAAAAAAAACACATAAAATATACTTATACTATAACAACCACCTCCTGTTGCTCATAATTTAAAATAAGAAACCGCAAAACAAGTGAATGTGTGACCACAACAAATATAAATTCATCACTGCAGCGGTCAAAGGTAATAAATATTGCTAGCTGCGATCAGCGTAGGCTTACAATACGAATGCCCACATACAAACGAACATAAGTAAATATGTGTGCACGGTACGTGGTGTGTATCTCTAAGCTCTAACATTGAGGACAAGGACGCCGCTCTCGCAATGTCATTGCGAAACTGTTATTCAACTGTTATACAATATTCCTAAGCTCGATAAAGATGAATTTCTATCGGGTTGGTCTAGACTTATGTAAAATGTATGATAACTTCATTCACCAACTTATCCTGTTTATTGATAGATGCAAACGAGAAGTCGCATTCTTCTCTGAAGTTCAGAAGAATTCATTTATAAGTCCATAACTTTGAAATGTCAGTAGTATATGGATGAATTATGCAATTTAGAATGGTTAATATTCAAAAGTTTTAGATTAAGTTGTTGCAGATCAAGGTTGCATCAAAATCAAGTTCATGACGACGACAACCCCTACTCTATGAAGAAATTTTAATATTTGATCCAAGTACTCAACTTTAAGTAGGTTTTATGTCTCCACCCACAAAGAAGGGTAGCTCAACAGGTAAATAAATTAGTTAGTTCAGTGAGAACTCTGTGTAAAGTTATAATAACCTGAGGTACTGCGGGATGTAATTAACCATTTGACAATTTGAAATTTTGCTGAACAACTACTAAGTACATAGTTGTGAAGTACACATAATTAGATAAGCTATGTGTTCCATCGCGTCAGGCCTCCTGAATAGGTACTCTCGTGCATAGCCCTTTTCCAAGATAATAATATAATAATAATAATATCTAGGGACAACTCACACACGGCCATCTGATCCCAAACTAGGCAGAGCCTGTACTATGGCAACCTGACAACTGATAAATATACTAATATATTTATAAATACATCCATATTATAGATAAATTACACCGAGACACAGAACAAATGATCGTGCTCATCACACAAAGATTTGTCGTGGGTGGGAATCGAACCCACGACCTCCGGTTTAGCAGTCAGGGTCACTAACCGCTAGACCAACAGGCCCGTCAAAACAGCATACAGATAGATTGGGGTCGTCTTCTAATCTTACCGGATTCAGCTGAATAACTCTTTTGCATGGATCGAATGTAAACTGTGGTTACTAACTTCTTATAAACATGCTGTGAGTATATTTTGCTCTGTATGATTTGTTTCATTGAATAGCCAACTAGTCAAGGAGGGTCGCAGCCGATAGCCGGTGAGGACAAAATGGGAACGCGAGCAATGGGTCGGGTCGGCCGCTCTCCGTATCAAGTTCGCCATTACGCAGTTAGCGGCGATTAGGCGACAATCTTTCCATCAGCAGATCCGCCGCTCAATCTGCATGAGTTTACGTTGACGCACCACGTGCTCACTACGAATATTATGCCTTACATATGTGCACGAATTAGGTACTCGTGAAACACCTTCAGCTTCATTAAACTTCATTATTTAATCCTCGAATTCTGGTTGGGTTGATGCTGCTACGACCTGCCCCACTATTGTTTCAATTATTGTTGTGCCTGCTTATATCAACAATGTTTTCAGCGATTTACTTTTAATTATTTTTTATTGCACCTGCCACACATATCTCTACACCACCCTTGGTTGACTGGTAGAGAATGTCAAAGATAATAAGGTCGCATTTGTACCAATTTTGTGCAAGAAGTTTAAATAAATTTCTCAAATTATTACATCAACCGTTTTCATTACTTCTTTTACTAAAACCTCGAATTCTGTTTGGTTTATGAACCTATTGCGGTTGGTTATTATTATTGTTGTAATGATAGATCAACATTGTTTAAAGAACACTTACGGCGAGGTAGGCCCAGAAGGTGAAAGCAGGGTCCAGTTCTATTTGCTGCTGAGTGTTATCACAGAGCCCCTTGCGGGGCGTGGAGGCGGCACACGCGGCCGCACATCCTGCCAATTTTCGCGACCCTGCTTGTACTCGCACTCCACCGTCTTGACCCTGGTAAACAATTGAGTGTTTGTAATAGTATAATAGCAACCAATTCTTGCAACTGTTGAAACATGGCTTTATCAGTGGTAACAACACAGCGCGCTAGGCGACGGAGAAAATGAGTCATGAGATTTATTACATTTTTACTCACAAAGTTATCGCTGCATGAAATACTGTCGACTCCATCGTAATCTTCGTCGAATTTCGTAATGTTTTCTGTAGAAACGGCTTTTATCCAGTAGCTTCTTATATCAAGGGGTGCAGTCTGCACGTCGTGCGATATCCTCATACGCAGTATCGCTTCATCTATATGATCTTCTGTTTCATTAAATATATCATCTTTCCCAAATAGGCATGTTCCATTATTTGTATCGTGACTACATTCTATCTGATACAACTTTGGAGCTGGGAAGAATATAGCATGATCTGATACTTTTGATATAGTCGTATTAAAGAATGGATCGTTGGTTAATATGCGTGACGTGCTTTGGTCCTTCTTCGGAACTAATGACTGAGCCAGCTGTGCCATCACTGTGTGCCGGTACACCAGCCGTTGTGAATCAATATTAGATTGCAAATGGATGTCGTACGAGTTTGTATGAATTATTCCATTTATTTCGTCGGTTGACATGCCTTCGGGTAAATTACAAACGAACCCACATGATAGGACTCTGCAAACAGAAATATTATTATTTAGTAAACCAATGTAACAACAAAATGAGAACTTTAGGAATAGAGCAGATATTGATTGTATTCGTCTTGCACGCCTTACTTATATCTTCGATTTCTTACTTTTATTATGTGACATAGGTATTTACTATTCATCAGAGAAAAGGGTATTCAGTGATTTTTTCTATTAATTAGGTAACGTAAACATTACCTATTACCTTAAGTAAACATTAAGTATAAACACAATAAACTAACACATTCTTAAAGTAATCAAAACAAATTCGTTCTGTCCTTCAAACCAGACTCCTATAGCTAAACTCACGTAAGATTAATATCGTAAGAGTAAGGATGTAGTGGTAGGCAAGGATATTCCTTCATGAGTCGCAGCCGCATGGCGGAGTCGTCGCAGGTGGCGAGCAGTTCCACAGCGGGGGGGAAGGTGACCGTGATCCTGCCGACGGGGACCGCTAGCAGCAGCAGCGCTGACGCCCCGCCCAAAGCCGACGATAGCGCCAGCAACAGCTAGGACATAACATTCAATGGTTATTGACGTTCGTTTCCAGAAAGAAAGAAGATAATAAAAAAAAACCAGCTGAGGACCTAATTAAAATTTAATTAAATATTGACAATAATATGTAAAATATTTGTATAATTACTACCTACTCAGTTAAATATTAATTTGTTGTAGGTACAAATAGTGCCTATAATTATAAATCAATAGTCGACAGAGAAGTACAATTAAGGGGCATTCCGTAATTTCTAATCAACCACAATGTTTACTATTTAACATTATCTATGTCAGCAAAGCATTAGAATTTCATCAAGTCTAACAAGGCACTAATCGTCCGTGTGTAAGAACAATTGTTTTGTATGATAATAATTTAATAACAGTGAATTAACAAGTTTCTCGTGCATCGTATGCAAGCCCACCAACTGTTAATTATATACACAATTGACGTATTCTCTAACCTAACAGAAGATTGCATTATTATTTTATTTACTTAAAACAGTCTGCACTTTTTTACAAAAATTATGAAGTAAATTAAAGGATTTTCTTATAATTATAATATCCTGGGAGATTTACATTATAAAACTGTTATTCACCTTCTCTGTTCTACAAAATTTTCAAAATTGACACTCGTATTATATAAACACAAGTAAGATTATTTGCGTGACAAAATAATAGTAGTATCAAAACGTAGGTATATCGTTTTAAATAAAATTGATGTTACATAATAATATATGGTTATAGTTTTTTGCGAAAATCTATACGGTCCTCCATTTAATGCTTATTATTCTTTTTTACTGTATATATTTATTTAGATATTATATAAAGTCACTAAGTGCTAATGTCTATGAATTTATTCAAAAATAATGTGTTACCCCCTGAATTTGTTTCTACATTTCTTCTCAGGTTTTCATGTTTTTTTTATCTTTTTGATGATTTATGAAACAAACGGATTTTATTTCATAAACCTGAAATTAATTAGAGTCGTCAAGTAATTCTCATTAAAACTTTAATGTAACGAAAACGATTTATTCCCTTTATGTCGATTCCCGTTATGTCGAGCCTGGTAGTCTATTGTTCTCCAAAGTTTTGATATTTTACGCTTTCTATTACCTTTATGTCGAGTTTGGTGAACAAGTACAGTCAGGGAGTAAATTAAAAGCCAATGGCATAAAAATATTGTTTTATTATTTGTTCCATTACTTATTTTCATATATAGGTAAGTATATCTATTTTTTCTTAATCTAAACATATAAATTACAGTATAATCATCACGTATATAAATAATTCTTCTAAAAAATAACTTACTTAATCTAAATAAATCACAGTATAATCATCACTATTGTTGCAAATGTTATATAGTATTACAGTAAATAATTACTCTTTTTATAAAAATAACTTTCTTAATCTAAATAAATCACAGTATAATCATCACTATTGTTGCAAATGTTATATAGTATTACAGTAAAAAATAACTCTTTTTATAAAAATAACTTTCTTAATCTAAATAAATCACAGTATAATCATCACTATTGTTGCAAATGTTAAACAGCATATATAGTATTACTTACAGTAAAAAATAATTCTTCTAATAAAACTAACTTTCTTCATCTAAATAAATCCAGTATAATCACCACTTCTAGTGAAAATGTAAAAAATGTAAAAGATATAGCTTTATAGTAAGTAAATCATTATTTTAAATTAGCGTTATTGATTTACGTTTTATCGACAACCTAGGCAACATGTATATTTTAAATAATTAAAAGATAATCACTTATCAAATCTTACAGTTGATAGGCGTTTAAGACAAGTCAATAAATCAATTTTTTTAGTTGTAAAATCTTCAACTATTTTATTTATACGTATATCAATAGCCAAGCATTTTTTTTTCTTAGGTTCTGATTGTCGTCGTTGTAGACATTTACCTGCTCTATCTTAAATCTAGTTTCTTTAGCCTGTTATGCCATCCCTCTACTGGGTTTGTGGTCCTGTGGCGTTCGTTGTCAAACCACGACGCTGTTCCCGCGGCCGTCCAGTTTGCAGCCTAAGACTTACATTAGTTGTTTTTTAATTCTTTAATGTGTAAAAATTGATTCTAAATTATGAGCATGTATGTATACATCATTGGGCGTGACTGTACTCCTAAAATATGAATAGTTAAACTCGACGTAAAGGTAATAAAAGCGTGGTAAACGAACTCGACATAAAGGGAATAGAGGCGGGACAGAAAACTAAGCTCGACATAGCGGTAACAGAAGCGAGACAAGGTTTTCGGCTCGACATAACGGGACTCGACATAAAGGGAATAAATCACGAAAACCACTAAGCTCGACTGAGGATTCACCCATATTGGGAATAGTCAATATTTTAAAAACGAAATTGGTTATCTGTGCTTGAAAATATAATCGACTTGGACGAACTTTTTGTAAGGCCCCTACAATAAGTAGCAACAAACTTTTCTGACGCGTAGTTATCTCGATAATCTTTCCCTAACCCCTAAACAAACTGTTCTATAACTACAGAAGCCACATAACAATTCATCTCAGATAATCAACCAGTTCACGCCATCATTACAAACTGCTTGGTCATCGGTTATAAAACGTAACCTAAAACGCAAATTACAATCAGTGGTTGAAAACAGGAAGCGGCTACTTATTACCAATGATCGGCAAAACTACGTCAAATTGTCGATTTTAGATGCAATTGTAGTCCTCAACACAAATGTCATCAGAATAGAGACGTTCGAGGACACGATCACGAGCGGAAAACTACGTACGCACCCAGCTATCATTGTATACCCACATGTACTCGCTGCAAATTAAGTTCCCACGACCGACTGAATGCTTCGCGACCGAAGACAAAGGTAAAGGTATTCGTGCCGCACAAAATTAATGATATAATTAATTAATTCAGTGACGAAGACACATCGTAAAGGATGTGCGTTTTTGGTCTGAAAACAATAAGCTATCTTACATACATCTTCATTTTCGGAGCTTTACCATTAAGACGTTACGTAATTACTTACAACTTAAGTAATTTTTATTTTGTGGTTTTAAGTGTTTGTAATACTTAGGCATGAAATCATGAAGTAAGTAAATAGATTTTGCATTCGTTCATAAGCTGTTAAGGTGAAATCTTACATCACTTCGCAATTCCAAAAGTATTTTACGAAATACGCATAAAACATTGATTATTTTCATAACAATGAACTTTGAATGAGTCAAAAATATCACCTTTTTAATTAAAGTTGTCTCAAATTGTTTCGCTTTTTTCATGTAAGTAAACGTAAATTTTATTGTTTTAAATTCAGTTAAGTTTTATACAGATAACACAAAAGACAAAAATAAAAAAAAAAACAATTGTACTTGAATAGATTAAAGTTAAATAAATACCAAACTTATAATATTAAACATTATTTTTCTTTACTTATAATTGGGTATCTGACTACATAATTTGTGATTGTGTAAATATACTATTTTTGAAGACTAACTATTTTTATAATCATCCAACGAATTACATAAATGAGTGTAGATATTTAAAACAACTATGGTTCATGTGTTGTGAAAACGGTAGATTTCATTTGACTACATAAGTATCATGTGCTTGTTAAAAGTGATTTCTTTCTTCATGGCTCATCACTGTTAAAAATATAGCCAATAACAGTGGGGATATGGATAAAGTGAAAAGGAACGAATAATAACTTTATTTGATTATTATTTTCGTGTTCCTCAAAACTCTGTTAGAAACACAAACCGTATTTTACCATACACCCGAATAAGGTGTGTATCCGTTGCCGCTTTAAAAATTGGACTACAATGGAAGCAGAAAGTGGGAAACTGCATAAATAGTCTGTAATGTAATGGCAAGAATATTTCTATTTATCATCGAAATTTTGACAGCCGAAATTTCATTATCATTAAGCTGCCTGATTGTCAAATGTTTGTTAGCAATGAGTGGGCGTTCGGCATTGCAGCAGTGTGCGTTCAATGTGTACACTAACGCACGCAGGACACCCTGTATGCCGTGCTATATGTTCCACGACCGGCGATCGTCCGCACCGCCTCACAATGCAAGGTAAAGGTTAT
Organism: Plusia festucae; assembly: GCA_950381575.1. NCBI lineage: Eukaryota > Metazoa > Arthropoda > Insecta > Lepidoptera > Noctuidae > Plusia > Plusia festucae. The sequence continues at coordinate 13,656,187 of OX494431.1, forward strand.
TGTTACCAGAATTGGCTGTAATTCGCGTTACGGACGCACCGGATTAACTTGATTATATAGGTACAAGCGGAACGGTTAACACTATGAATACTGCATCAAAAATCCTGATTAAGATCTAAATGGACACGCAATGGTACGCGTACAACGAAACTAGACATTTTTGGCCGGATGAGAATGACAGTCTAATTTAGACCATAATATGGACAATCATGTTCATATTCACAATAAGATAATGGCATAACTAGTGTGACAACTGTGATAATTCGGTAACCACTTAAACTTGGACAATGGCCACGGATATTTTGGACAATAAATACCTATCATACCTAGTTTTGTGTACCTTGTGTTAAATAGTCTAAAAAGAAATTACAAAAACTTGCTCCCATAACATTAGCTACTCTGTATATTCAAACGTCTTGTGAACACACAAAACCATGTCATCAGGTCATTTCTAAGTCGGTACTTTGCACAACTGTATGAACTGGTAACAGTTGACTTGAAGATTGTACCTCGTACGGTCGACCGCAAAATACTGGTCACAACGACCTAACCACGACCGTACTGCTTTTTTTTTAATTACTAGCAATGTGGGTCACACATTACTAGTAAACTTGTTAACCCCGAGGGGTTAACACGAGTGCTAAGCTATGATGCTTGTGTTACGAGTGGGTTCACGTCGGTAGTGTAATGGGTAGGATTCGAACCCACAACCACATGATCGCAAGTCCGACGACCTAGCCATTAGGCTGCCGCCGCTTTGAAATTAAAGCACTAACAAATACAAAATATTACCACTAAAGAAGTATGACGTATGTACTTACATCTTCCCATACAATATGACAGCAGTATCTCAATCTTACGGATGTGAACTCTACTACAGTTACTTGATACACTAACTAATAAGTTTGAACTGATTCATTCTACTGTATTAGACATTACCGTACGTATCCCACACATCTAACCGTTCATTTTAAAAGGCAATTAATTTAGACAAGGTAGGTCACTAGTATCGACATAAGTCATTACTTGCAAATATGTATTGTACAGTCGCTATCAAAAGTCCATTAACATTCTGATACTTGACTGTACATAGATACTTTAATTTTGATTTTAGTTTATCGAAAAGTAGATTTTAGTATAGTTTGATAATATAAGTCAATTTATTGTTATTACCTACTAGCTGCCCGGACAGACTTCGTTCTGTCAAAAGTAAATTAATTAAGGTAATTCCCGAGTTGAGGAACAGTTTTTTTTTTTTACTTATTATTTATGTTTTACACCTTTTAAACCTTCCCTGGACTTCCACAAACATTTCAAGATCAAAATCAGCCAAATCGGTCAAGCCGTTTTCATGCTATGTCGTGACAACGCAAAACGGGTTTCATTTTTATATATATAGATGTACAGTGTATTTGGGTATAAGTTTTGATAACATAAACAATAGCAATACCTGTTAGGTGAGCTAAATATCCTACTGAACTAAATATCCTATTATACCTTCAAGCCAGAGAGTAGGAGATAGACACGACCATCACAGTTTTCCGATGCCTATGATTAAGCCTCGAAATTGTATCATAAGTAGATAGTAATTAATAATAATAATGTATTTGCTTAATATAACATGTACATTTAGAGCTCGTGATCCTACTAATATTATAAATGTGAAAGTATAGATGTTTAGATGTTTGTTACTCAATCACGCAAAAACGGCTCAACGGATTTAAATGAAATTTGGCATGCAGCCTTTGACATGGAAAAGAACATAGGCTACCTTTTATTCCGATTCCTTAAATAGTTCCCGAAAAAAAAATTGAAAATTGTGTGACAGCTTTGAAATTTGGTATTTTTCTCTATAACACGGGTGAAAATTTTATTCCATTTTTCATTACTTTCACATTTTTCATTTCTTTTTGGACCCAATTCTGAAGTCCACGCAGACGAAATCGCGAGCAGAAGCTAGTTTTGCATAAAACTTGACCATCTTTTACCATTTCTGTTGCTTCTTCAAGTATTCTGATATCATGAAATAAGAGAATACTTACCCTGAAGTTTCCGATCTTGTCGGCGAGCATGCCAGCCAGCGGTGGCATGACGATGGAGACGACGGGCGTGACAGCGGACATGATGGCCGTCTCCTCCACATTGATGCCCAGCTCCCGCATGTGTATCGTCAGGTAGGGGTACAACACGAACAGAGCTAAAAACCATACGCAGTTATTACACATTTATCAAAACCTATTATAATATTTTGGGACACCTCACACACGACCGTCTGATCCTAAACTAAGCAGACCCCATAACATGGAAACTAGGAAACTGATAAACAACGAGGTATTTCTAAATACATATTATTATAATAGACAAATGATACCCAGACACAGAACAAATGATCATGCTCCTACATACAAAGATTTTTCCTGGGATCGAACCCACGACCTCGCAATATTTTCAAGTCACTTGACTCATTGTACAAAATTATGAAATTAAAATTCACTAGGTACGTAGACCAGAGTAAATGGTGAAAATTTATAATAATAATATTCATTTATTATAGACTCAGGTACATATTCAATTCAGAAAAATACAAAATAGTGATTCAAAATGTACATAAAATAATGTTAATTTAATTATTTAATTCATTTCAAAATTCAACATCATAAACAATCATAAATAAATTATAAAGTTAATATGAAAATATGAATAATTAATTCATTGTGGAATTATATTAAGTTAGCATATTATTGATACTTGCTTATGTTGTACACAACTAAAGTTAATAGAATAAGTAACAGATACTATCAAAACTTGATACTTACTGGAAGCATGCACGAAGAACAATATTTTGAGAGGAATGAGCTTCTTCTGTTTGAGATCATCGGTGATCCGTTTAAAAAAGGATCGAACAAACTGCATTTTTGTAACTTATCCTATATTTTTAGAGATTATTAATGAGATTGTGCGTATCACACGGGTTAACGAGTACTAGGTGGGGAAATTTCTTGTCACCCAACCTCCCTCGTCGATGCTTGCCTGCTGATGTTCCTGAGTCATGGAAGATGGGTGTTGTAAATATTTCCTGAAACAAGAAAGACCATTAACGTAAATCAGATTTAAACAATAATAACGCGAAACAGTAATCACTCAAAAATTACACTAATATTATTATTTGTATCTCAGTAAATAAAATTCAGAAGCATTCCCGGTCCTTTGAAATAATATCTTGGGACAATTCGTGATTGAATTGAGACGTTCACCCCTGCTCTACGAACAGGCGTGAACGTCCCTAGGCAGCTTCAAAACTATTGCGCATTGTGGTGTTAATTCATATGTATGTGTGACGTGGATTGGATACTCAAACAAAATGGGACAACTATGTCACCTGCTTATGTTCACTACAAGAAATGTAAATAGACAGGTGTTAAATCGCCAGCTCACCAGATGGGCCCCAGAACAAAGCAGCCACGATAGGCACCAGGAGGCATTATTATTATATCGATCTATATATGTTACTGTAACTGCTGGTATTGTCATCAACATAATAATTTTTCTATAAATTAAATGCTAAGATATTAAAAATTAAAGAGGAAAGAATAGTATGTTTGTAACGAATATACTGTCAAATTCACTGTACTGAGTTCAAAAATTATTTTACCATAAGGATGCTACTTTATCTTTGAGTAACAAAGGCTATATTTCGTACCAGAAAAAAATTATATTTCGTACCAGAAAAAAATTAAGGCCACGGGCAGAGCCACGGGAAACAGTAATAATAATATTTCAATGTAATAAAAATGTAGAGTCAATCAACATAACATATATTTTAAAGTAAAGATTATTATCCATTTTTCTTAATAATGATTAATAAGTTTTCTTGTTTTTATTTAGAAGGATAGTTTATTTTTTTTAAATAAGTTTTTATTTTTGTTTTAGTTTTTAATAGGCAGTTAGAATAGTCCTGTAAATTGTAAATATTATTCTTGTTTTAAAGTATAATACACAAATTTTATAATTGAACCGTTTGGATCTATGAAGCAGCTTAGTGCCACTGTTGTATCAGAGCGCAAGAATAATTAGTTTTCACGTAAGCTCATATTACGGTGGAAAAGAAAATATAGGTAATATTTCCCAATTATTCTACGTACCCTAATTGAGCATAAGAAAACTTATCTCTATCTTCCGAAATCCAGGTATTATGTAGAGAAAGTTAGCAATACATGGAACTTTTCCAATAACACACCAGTTATCGCGACGTCTCGACTCGGTAAACACTAGTTCGACGAATTTGGTTGCGGGCGCACTCGTTGACCGTTGTATCGCGTCGTCCACTGCCGCCGTCGCTGGCGGTCGACTGCCAGCATGCTAATCACAACAAGATCACCACGGCTGTTTTAACTCTCATTATCGAATGCGATGTTTTTTTACCTTTTACTACAATGCACCTACTTGTACTCGAGAACCACTTGCACTGATTCTTGTACTTCGTATCATTCTAAAACAAATGTGTTTACTCAGCTGCGATTTGCATACCTTAGATAGCATACTGTTTCGATGTAATACTTTATTATCTTTTATTTAATTGAATAAAATTTTGATAAAGGCACCAACACCTACCATGGTGTAGGGCCGGTAATAAGCACAGTTACTCACAGTTGGCCCGGTTGGCAAACAATGGTTGAATACAATGGCTCATTCGTAACAAAATATAAGCATTGGATACCCATAAGTGCAACACGCGACCGAGGGACGACACCAAAGTAACGAGGCTAGCGTTCACGCACTAATTATATTATATTATTTAAATTATATTTCCATACGTGAACGTTAACTTCTAAACTGCTTTTGTAAACACGTGACTGGAAGTCGACAATCCGTATGTTTGTATAAAATATCGATATAAACTTTGCAATGGTCATAAATCGTATGCGGATAATCGTATTGCAGTCGCGACCGTTATGGTAACTATATATTTCATTTTTACTTCACGTACTTTTTTCAGCCGTAAACTTAATTAGGAAACGCAATTTCCCAATTTTTTTAAACTAAGCAACTGTTGTTTTACGAATGAAGACAATCTGTAAACTGAGGCTAGCTTCGCTTTATCGAAATTTATCTGTGTGTAAACATTTTTCTAATATGTATAACCATATTTTCTCCTACCATAATTATGTTTGTACGGCTCGCTTTTCTCTTGTAATTTATTGCATTTTAAACACGTTTCTTCATTCTACTTTTTGGAGTATTTATATAGGTATGGCATAAATAACAAGCCATTTGAGTTTAAAAAGTGAATGTTTCATCTTCTAAACTTGCACATTTGGATGTACTGTATACGTTTACCAATTTATACACAGTAAAATATCCAATTCATATACAATCTCATTTATGCACACTAAAATAAGATCATAACCATTTTAATAAATATAAATTGCCATATGTGTAGGTACCTTTTAACGGTACCTGACTAGTAGATGGTAGTAAATGAGAAGGTCCTTTGCATTCATATTATTTCCACAGATTGGATATAATAAAGTTACTTTATGGTTAAAGGTTGTAAATATTGCATTTACAAATGGAAAATTAAAAAAAATCTAATAAAAATAAGTATAACATAATATTTAAGAAGCTTGGTCTCTTTTCACGATAATTAAAAGAATAAATAATAGGAATCACATTATATTCACGGGGTCACAAGCAAACCCATTGGTAAAAGAGAAACCAATTTCATTAGTTAGGTACTACAAACCTAGGCGCTAGATTAAAACAACAAATTGAACAATATTATTTACTAAAAAAGCAAGAAACGAATAAATATGAATATTAAATCTTCGTTGTATTTGTTTCGATAGATACTTAATTATTGCCAAAAGTATTATCCTCCATCGAAATTATCGTTATGATATTCAATTATTTTTTTATGTCTACCTGTTTCTTGGGAAAAGATTACCTCGTTGAATATACGCACTCCATTTAAATTAACACGTATTCAATCCTAATTTCAATCAAACAAAGTGTTTTATTTCTTGTAAACAGAAGAAGGCGCTCAAGAAACTATTAAACTAATCTAATGACTCCATATGCGCGATTCCAAATTGTCATTCCCATGGAGAAGAACCGACAAAAATCTACAAAGGTTACTCTTTTGAAATATGATTTATAATCATAATATTAGTACATTACTAGTTAGACATGTATGCGTCTATAGCGCAAAGTAGCCGGTGGTAATAGCCAAACATAATAATTTGTAAAAGTACAAAGTTAAACCTGTGAAACAGAATTGGAAACATTAATCATTCATTTAATTATGGTAAAGTTTTGTTTCGTCTCTAATTAATTAAGTTAAACGAGGCCCAAAACAAATATTTCGACAAAGATAAGAGTGTCGACAGCTCCAGAGTGTCAACATGGTACACGATACCGCGTGGTGCAACGGACTGGTGACTTATTGGCCGACATACGTTCCGGACCGCTACACCAAATATTGTTACTGAATATTAAATACCAGCCATTCGATATGTGACATCCGTACGCTCTATTAAATAATAGTCTCTCTTATCTGCTTGTCTCTTCGAGCTAATCCACAAAGAAGCAAAGCATTGTTGTTTTTTTTTAATTTATACGCGGATAAAAGGACTATGTAGTTCTACTAATACCATAAACAAGAAAGATTGTTATGTTGCCTAGAGTTTGTTATTCTTTCAAGTAAAATGTACTGAATTGATTTTGATTGAATTTAGCACACAAATAGTTTATACTTAACCTGAATAAAATATATATACACCGGCCTTGAAACGTCCTGCTGCTAGCAGTAATCTGCTCACGTACAGAAAGAATAAACATTGATAATCATGCGCACGCCTGCGGTTTGGCGATTTTACATTCAGTTTTTTAGTGTGCAGATTTCCTCACCATGTATTCCGTAACCAATTGTCAAATGTGTCTTAGAATATATAATTATGAAAGTTTGTTTATCTTTAAAAGTCGTTTGAGAGAAAGAGAAGAAAGAAACCTGGATTGACATAGTTAGTAATTTTTTTTCTGATTCCTCACGTTGACGAAACCGGGCGGTGTAGTTTTCAGAATGTAATAGATTTTATGGTATAATTAAATAAGTACGGTGATATAAAAAAATATGATGCTATCGATTTATCATTAACCCCCACCCCTCCCCCACGCTTTTACACTTAGTGTGCTTTTCAAACAACTTTGAAGCTTATGCGTAGACCACGAGCAAAAGTTTGGTTGAGCAAGCTCTACAAAACTCACCTACAGCTAAGTGAAAGCAAATCGAAAAAGTTAAGACGAACATCAACTAAGTATTTCGATAAGTTTTATGTAAAGTGGATACTTTCAGATTACCTATAAACTTAGCTTGAAAGTGAAATAATTTTTCACTTAAGTCACATTTATGACTAAAATTTGACTCAGGATATAATAAAATGAGTCATAATAATAATATAAGCTTTGTCACATCATCATTATCCAGCTTGTTCAAAGCCTCAAAAGGTTATTTTAAGGTTCTTTTTAAACAGCAATCAATTTAAATAGCCGGTTGTAATAAATCTAAGTTGTATAGGCTGTAAAAAAGGGAAACAAACCGTAAATGTATTGATAATACAGAAGGCCATTTGAATCGTTTATTGGTTATAAAGCACTATTCACTGGTAACATTGACGACTGGGCTTCTGAATGATAACATACACTTAATTGGCAGTACTAGCGCCGTTCACTGCCTTTCATGAGAACGCAAAAATCTAACTAAAGGAAAATATATATCTTTATTTGTTGACTGTTGACTGCACGGATAGCCGAGTGGTATAGGTCACCACGGCAATTACCACTATGCGCGACGTGCTGCGGATTCGATCCCCGCAGGGACAATTGTATGATCCTCAGATACTTGTTCCAAGGCTGGGTGTTCTTTGTGCATGTAATTTGAATGTTTGTGAAACCCCCGCGACAAAAGGATTAAATTCCTTAGTGCAGCCGTCGTTTTTATTGAAAAAAAAAAAAATAGTGTTTATAACACTATTATCGCTGTTAAAGATGCCGCCAAAATCGGCTTCAAAAGAAGTTGCGTCCAACCTAGAAAATTACCGTTACTTTTGGTGCAAGGCGTATAAGTGGACAAACGCCCTTAGGATTTTTGGAATGATGTGAGAACTGGCTTAACTATGCCGCAATAGATATATTTTTATGCAGAATACATATACCTATACAGATATGCAGTGGAAGTTACAGTAACAAATCATACGGGTCAACAAGTTCTAGGTGTGCACGAATGAGTGTGCAGAAAAGGCCTTAAGATCCCTCATGTAACCTTGAGCTAAGTAAAAGTTCTCATACAGTATGTATTCAGCTGTTTTTGATTAATCACTTAGTATTGCATGTTTATATAATTATTTCTAGATAACATCACCCCAAATTGAATATTAAAGAATAAGGGATTATTTCCCATATTCAAGGAAAGCAGAATAGAGCACATTTTCACAGAATCTCTTAAGTGTTCTAAATCGAAATTCGAAAGATCATTATGGAACTACTAGCTTTTACTCGTAGCTCCGCCCGCGTGGGCGTCGGTTATTGCGGCAAAGTAACTGACAATGACAATAGTCTATAGCCTTCCTCCATAAGTAAGCTATCTAACAGAGAAAAAATGTTTCTAATCGGGCCATTAGTTCCTGAAATTAGCGCGTTCAAACAAACAAACTCTTCAGCTTTATTAGTATGTATTATTTTATTTTATTATAAATACATAAGTAGTAATATATAATATATAGATTAAAAATAATATTTGAAACATTTTTGCGTGTTCATTTGTCGAATTATATTGAATTGCGGTGGTAATAGGTATAATGTGTACATGCAATTCTGGCTACATAAATGTCGTACAGTGCTTGAGACTCGTTTTTATACCCTTATTGATCCAAGCCTAAACAGAGTCGATAAATATCTAAAGGGACTGTGTCCTCGTTTGGTTCACAACAGTCGCATCCCGTTCCATCGTGGTTATACCACACGATACTCGCTGCTCACGACTGATGTTATAGCGTCAAATCTGTCACGACACCAATTACTAACGAAGGAGGATAGGATTTTAGATTTAGATAACTGCCTTTATTAAGATATTTTATACAATAAAACGAATAAATAAAAAATATTTATTCTTATCGATTTATAATGTACCTACAAAAAATAAAACGGATAAAAATCGTTTTATTTTTTTTTCTTTAAGTATGTTAAACCAACTTGATTGCTTTGGAAGAAATTTCTCGAACGCACAAATTGTTACGAGTTACGGAAGTCTACACTCTCTTGATTGAAATAAGTTATTTATTGTGCAGCAAATTGAACAACAATGAACCTCACTTCTCAAGATCCAAGAATAACAAGGCGTTGTGTTTTGCCGCTTCTAAGCGTTATCTTGAATATGCAATACACCCAATCGACAAATAAAATTCATTTGTTAATAATAAAAGGCCTTTTCAATATAAAGGAATTTAATTGAAGAATCCTTTGTTTATTTTTTTAACAGTTGTATTTAGAGTCAAATAACATGCCAAGTTTGTTTACTTATTCTTCCATAATAGATTTATTGCCGTCCCATTGTGTAATGATGTAATTAACTAGTAGTACCTACCATTACCTAACGCAGTTACGGAATTTAAAACTTTCAGCGTTTTTTATTTACCTCGAAAAGCTACTATTCTCAAATTTCGCCTACGCAAATACTAAACTTTCTCTAATGCAAAGTATAATTTTGTTCGAAGAATACTGGTACAAAAAATATTACAATCAACACGATGGTACCTTTTTAATATTTGCAACATGCAGAGTTCATTGATCTCATAGCTGCAAAAATTTTACAGTTTTAAACAGAATATTTTAAATTAATTTTTATGCAACCCGTCGCAAAAACAGAAACATCAAAAAGTTTTCATAAATTTTATGAACAAAAAACTCTTTTAACGATATAATCCGCGTTTGTTTTAGAATTCTTATCATTTCAAACTCGGTTAGTCACACATCTATGTTACCTACATACCTTGTGGAAGAGGCTGCAACAAAGACCATTTTTCTCAAGTTCACACCACGAAGACCTACTTTTTAATAACAATGTCGAGCTACGAGTACCTTGTTCTGCAATATTGAATGTAGATAACTGAGAATTCGAACGGGTCGTATATCTAATAAGATTCTTTTTTAAAAATGTCATTCAATCGAACGACTAAAAAGGAGAGTCGTTCTAGGTCTCGCCATTACGCTGGCCAAGGATAATTATTTACGTACTTACTTGTATTACTTTTGACTTATTAATACATAATTGTTATCCTGTATTTTTAATAAATAATTGTGATGGTTTTATTGATAATTAATGTTCATAATTTACTTATACAAATAACGAACATTTTGAATCAAAACATAATTATATTAACAGATGAAAGAACTTTTTATATATTATATATTATTATATTTTTAATTTATTTAATACAAAGAGATAAAAGAACGTAATTCGCATTTTCTCGTGCATGGAAAACACCCTGGTTATTCATTACTAAATATAATACAATTATACCCAACTAATGATTATCGCGCAAGATTCCCACACTTCACAATGGTTGTATTTGTTACAATAACTTAGAAGTATTTTTCTATTATGTATGAAAGAATTCTGTAAACACAACTGAAATAAGGAGAAAATCTTGACATAAATGTATGCAAATATAAGCGAGGGAAAATAAGTTATATACGTCCATGTAAATATAGATTTTTTATCGTAATCAGCTTGTCACCGGAACCACAGAATAATAAGTAGAACCAAGACTGCGTTTTAATAAAATAAGTCGCTCCTCTTTTATATCTTTACATCTGCTAATTAAAATCGAAATAAATTCAGCACTTTTTAAAGTCACACATAAGTCTGTAGACATATCGTGGTGGTCTAGCAGTTTAGATCGGATTTGAATGCACAAGGTAGCAGGTTCGAACCAACTACAGGCAAGTAACAATATGACCTTTTAAGTTATATAATATTTTACTTACTTTCATTAATATAAGACACCATGGACGGAATTTGTGAAGGATGGATTGCATAAGTTGGAATCTGAAATCATCAACCCGCAAGTGATCAATGCTTGTTTCTCTTCATGAAAGTTTCAAGAAGAATCATGTGCCTAGCAGTGAGACATGTTTAGGCTAGTATTATTATTTATTATTTGGAGACATACAATTAAAATATAAAACCTAATTAATTACTGGTTTTAGAATTTTGTACCTCATTTGTCGTCAACAGCTGAAAATATACGTTATTATATTACCTACCAGTTGTCAGGCAGAGCCTCATAGGGTAATCTTTCTTACGTGAATGTGTCTCAAGAGAAAATTTGCCTAACTGTTGTTAATTTTAACAACACCCATTATTTTCGTAATATTCTCTAGTCTAGTAACTTTATACTTACCACAAAACCATTATAATTACAAGCCCAACTTTAAATTAAGTTACTGACGATTCAAGACTATAGGACCTACCTACTTAGTGTCTTTCGTAACTTGCGAACAAATCACAACTCGAAACTTGAACGCTATTATTAAGCATTATTTATGAAATCTAGAAGTAAATCCTACTTTCTTAAGAAGTCAAGAAAAATGTACGTTTTTTCACATTTCAATTTTTATTTTTGATGAAAATACAAAAATAAAATAGGTATATTGACCAAAGAAAGACTTGTCACTTCTATACATATATTTGAGCGATTATTTCGCAAGTACCTACGTAACTTTGCTTTGGACAGTTTTAAACAAAATTAAGTACCTAGATGCTCTGTGCACAAAATAGAGACAGTAAGGGTAACAAAACAATGAGTTTGAACTAGCGATAAACTCTCTCAAAAGAGACTTGTCAGTTCCTTCAACCAAACGACGCCCAGACGCCCGAAAATTGGCGACGAAAATCAAATTGAAAACCAGCCTCATTGCATTGTAATAATATGATGATAAATTCAGTATTCAAACCTGTAGTTGAAGGTACCATAAGTAGGTAGATGTCTGAAAACTTGAAAAACTATGGAAACGCTCTGTTATCATAAGTTTCTACAATGTTTTCACAACACTAACACGTTGCTAATATTTTGTTTAGTAAAACCGTGACTGGTGTCTGAAGTGCATGTGATTTATGAAAACACGCATTGTCAATTTGCTTTGAGTGAATAATGTGCGCTGTTAAATGTCTGAACAATCTTGGCCTTTTTATGATATAGGTACCTAAGTACCTAAATAAACTCAGCCCAAAGCTACAAAATTCGCGTTTTTAATATATAGTACTACATGAATCTTAGTCCACTTAATATGTATTATTATGCTTTTGTTTTTTTTATTTATTTTTTAAATTAGGTAGGTATCTAGATAAGTATTTTATTAAATTTCAAGTATTTTACTTGCTCAATCGCTTATTCAACCCATTATTGACTATGCAGATGCTTGCTACCTGGATGCCACGGAGGAGCTACTAAATAAGCTTGAGAGATTGCAAAATACTTGTATTCGTTTTGTTTTTGGGCTCAGAAAATATGATCACGTCTCCCACTTCCGCAATGAACTCAAGTGGCTTCCGATCCGTCTTCGCAGGAACTCTCGTATCCTATGTCTGTTATTCAACATTCTTCATAACCCACTTTATCCTTCCTACTTGCGTGAGCGTTTTTCCTATGTCCGTTCCCCTGATGTCCTTTGCAGATCCCACCTTAAATCCCAACTCAAAATCCAACCTCATACCACTGACTTTTATTCCTTCTCGTTTTCTGTTCATGCAGCGCGACTGTGGAATGCACTGCCGCCTAATATACGGGATTCTCAATCCATTTCCATCTTCAAGCGTCGTGTAAAAGAACATCTCCTTTCCACCTTATGTTAAGTTTTATCCATATATATATTATTTAATATATTTATACATATATTTATTTATATTTACATATTACTATATACTTCAGTTGTTATACTCGTATTTTTATTTAGCCTCAATTGTTTTGTTGCTGTTGTTTAAAATTTATATTGATTATTTTATTTTAAATTATACACACTGTGTCTACGTCTCTTTATAATATATTTATCCTGTCGCAGGTCTGCTGGCAGAAATTTCTCAAGAAATAAGCAGTACCTTTGTACCTATCTGATTTGTATCTGTTTGTCTTCTTTGTCTGTTGTGTGTACATAAATAAATAAATAAATAAATAAATACCAATCTCAACGGATTTATATAATTATTTTTACGTAAAGTGATTGTTGTTGTCGTAAAAAAAAATGTTTATAAGGTACTAGGTAGTATGACATCACGTTTTGAGAGTATTGCTTAAAAACGAGATAGGTAGTATCCAATAAATATGTTTAATAATATATATAAATTAATTAATAAGTACTAGTATTTCTTTAGACTTTTTAACGATGGGAACACAATAGGTACAAAAAAAGAAGGTATCTATCTATCTACCTAATTTATAAGAAATGTATTTTTAATTTAGCAAATGAAAATTAAGACATTACGAAACAATAGAATTGGGTACGCATTTTTCAGATTGAAAATTAATTATTTAGTAATAAAATTCTTGCTTACCGCAGTTGTAAATTAAATCTTATCACAAACTTTTAAAAATCCATTGTAAGTATTGTTTTCAAGTCCTCGTTTTAATCACTGAATTTATATTTAAACTTAATTAAAAATATATTTCGATTATCGTTTTCGCGGAAGTCGATATTATAATTTGAACTGTGAGATGGTCGCGTAACTTCGAGTCGCTGCGCACACGCGGCCGCGAGTAGAAAAGTTTGCACGGCACTGGCGCAGCCCTATGCACGTCCCCTCTCATACGCCATTCATACAGCGTACAGAAGTACGTTCTACACTACCAAGGCATCAACATCTATCTAAACTAGCTCTACGAATACAGTATTATTATGGTAGTTAAGAAGTTAGACTACACAGGGAGGATTTTTTTCTGTTGAGAAAGTTCTTACCAAAAAGTACCAGAGGTTGTCTGGAAGATATCGCTTTTAGCGATAAAAAAGACCGCCTTTGTACCCTTTCGTTGCAATTTATATTTTAATGCAGTAATTCTAATGCTGTACCTACAATGAAGAATATTCTATTCTATAGCAAATTAAGGAAACATTAACACAACTCTAGAAATAAATATACTGCACTAAAGGATTTTTTGAAAAAAATTCGGCCGGCCGGAATACGTGAAATGTATTTATTTAGACTTTATAAATTTAAAAATGTCGCCCGAAATTAAAACGTCTCGTCCCGAAAGAAATAAACACGTATTTCAGCAATTTTTAAACATTCAAGTTTAAAAGGGTAGGTCTAAAAATAATAACATTTTAAAGTGAATTTTAAAAGTTTTTTACTTATAGACTTCGTGATAAGTATTCTTTTTGATAAAGTTTCTACTTGATAAGTCGAAAAAAGAAAACAAGAAGTGTAAGGGGAACGCTCCAAAAAACGAAGACAGGAGATAGTAGTGTATACTTCGTGATAAGTATTCTTCTTGATGAGTATTCTACAAGATAAATACATGTTCTTGATAAATATTCTTCTCGATGAGCTTAATTCATGATACATTTTTTTCTTATTTTTATTCTTCTTGATAAGTATTCTTCTGGACAAGTATTCTTCTAGACAAGTATTCTGCTCGATAAGCATTCTTTTTGATAAGTGTTCTTCTCGATAAGTATCCTTCTTGATAAGTGTTCTTCTAAATGAGTATTCTTTTTGATAAGTATTTTACTTGATAAGTATTCTTCTTCTCAATTTGCCGCATTATCTTTTTCTCCTTTGCTATATTATCCATTTCTACTTCTTCAGCGCCATGTTCTCAATTCACTTAATCATCTTCTTCTCCACTTCATCTTCTTCAAATTCTTCTCCACCTTTTTCATCTAACTTAAGCATCTTAAGCATCTTCATCTTCTTCTTCTTCGTCTCCGAAACTTAATCATCTTGTTTTTCTCCACTTCATCTTCTTCGTGATTTTCTCTATCTTCTTCTCCATTTTCTTCTTTGCCATATTATCTGCTTTTTTACCTTAAAGTATAGTAAGTGGAAAAAGATAGCACCTCCTGGAGCCTCATTTACTAAGGCCTAGTTTTTTGATCCCTGGTTATCTCAGTCAATGGTTAAATATGCTAACTAATGGTTTCAAAATTCGATAGAACGCGTTTATTCATTAATTTTTATTCCAACAAATGGTTAAATAATTTACTTATCAACTCATTTGACCATTTAATAGATGAACAATTTATGAAAAACTTGTTGCATATTTAACTATTGGTTGAGTTAACTCGAGATCAAAAAACTGGGCTTTAGTCCAAGCAAGTTACGTGTTGAGACCAGGCCTTATTCACTATGTCCAAGCACTTAATGCTGATATGTATCGGGTTAAGAGAGGTGTTATCTCGTTCCACTTACTATACTTGAAGGTAAAAAATGTGTAAAATGGTCTATACGGTTTATACTAAGGGCCGAGTCACACCGGAATGGCAGCGGCCGGCAGCGACGCGGCGAGCACTTTCAGTGTGATAGGTATCATTTTAAACTTTAACTACATACTTAAAAGACCAGTATCGCTTGAAAAGCTTGAAAAGTCGCGAGGCCGCCCGCGGTCACGCGAGCGGCCGCGCGCCTTTTTGGTTTTTCTGGCCGCGGCTGCCAGCGGCGACGCGAGGCCGCGAGCGGCACCGCGGGCGGCTGCGCGCTGCTATACGATACGGTCTGGAGGTAGCGCGAGGCCGCCAGCGGCTGCCAGCGGCGACGCACAGTGGGCTGAAAATAGAGCTTCATAGTCATTTAAAACTTTTTCTCATTTACATTTTTTTTTAATTGTGTAAGGCTTCTAACGCCTTCAGCAGTCATGAATATATATATGGAATATCATTTCATAGGTAAACTAAATTATAAAAAAGTATAATTGAAAATTTTGTATGGCGCCAAAGTAATAAATCCAAATATCTTCAAAACCGCTGTCTTAACCGTTATATCCTTACAGATGGTTGTTCTACAATTTATTTGTAAATTTTTGGTATACTTCATATAACGGTGACAGCTGCGGTTTTTTTTTTAAAAATACATACGTTTTATAAAAAAATGGTTAAACTAAAATTTGAATTGAAATTCGTACCAATAGGTATAAATACTAGAAATTTTGCAGAGAGTTGTCTGTAGTTTAGTGAAACACTACCACATTAGCAAAATTAAGAAATATCTTCAATGACATCCAGAAAAAATATTAAGTGATAATTTAATTACGCTTTCTAAGAACTCTTTTAACATTGTATTGTATGATCGTTAACCTCTAATTACCCAAATTATATAATTTCCCTTTTTTTTACTGTATTAGTACTTAATTATTGGGATTATGACATTAATTAGGGTGCTTAAGCTAAATATTTTAACATAAGTGAGGGTAATTAAGCAAAATATTTCAAATAAATAGAAGTGCAGTATATTCTATTACTTAGTTCGTTTCTGTCTTTCACGTTGATTCATTATTTACCGAAGTGAAAAGTATGGAGGGCCTTATTATGAACCTAGATTTGTTTGTCATATTAAAAAATTCTGATAAGCAGAATGATAGTGAAAAATTGTTTGATGCAGTGGTATCTCGCCTGGATCATAGTCTTTCTGACGAAGACAGTTTGACTTTGAAAATCTTTTGCCAAAGATTCACGAGAGCTGCAATGATGAGATGGAAAAAATGCCAAAGGAACTTCACGGATTTCAAAAAAAAATACGGATCTTGGCTTGAAGCAAACATCGACTGGCCTAGTTGTATACGACCAACAGTTGAAAGTTCTGAAAACTGTCCTGAACCTGAACCTTCGACATCAACCACATCATCGGTTGGAACGATGACAAAGAGAAAATCAATACCTCGAAAACCCTTTGAAGAACTAAGTACTCAACAGAAAAAGAGAAGAACAATGGACCAGAAAGGTCGCGATAGCACTGAATTAGCATTTGCAACTGCAGTTCAATTGAGAGAACAAGGTCAGGGAAGTGTTGCAACTGTAATTGAGTATATGCTAAAGAACCCCGAAGCAGCTGACAAATTTATGGATATTATTAGAAAACCATCTAAACTTGTGTTTACGCCCGAAAAAGCGCTAGGTCTACTTCTTTCGTTAAAGCTTTCGAAATGGCAATATGTAACTTTGAGGGAAACAGCCATGAGAGAGGGTGCAAAGGATATATATCCTTCTTATTACAAAGTACAGAATGCAAAATTAAAGTGCTATCCCCCACAAGCAACAATCACTGTGACAGATTATTCAGCCAAGATCACATTGCAAGGTTTGCTTGACAAAACAGCGCAAAGAATCTTAGAAAGTTTGCCTGAGGTTATGAATGACAAGTGTTTGACTATGATATGCAAGTGGGGATTCGATGGTGCGTCTAATCAAAGTAGATACAAACAGAGTTCGAGCGGTGACCAAGACGATTCAAGTGTTTTCATGACTTCCCTGGTACCACTTAAAATCACATGTGAAGAAGATACTGTTTGGATAAATCCAAGGCCATGCTCATCGTCATATTGCCGCCCAGTGCAATTCATATTTATGAAGGAAAGCAAGTTTGTTGTTACTGAACATCAAAAGCAGATGGAAGACGAGATAAATGCACTTAGCCCCTCAGGTTGCGGAACTAATGTGGTCAACCATATTTTAATGATGACTATGATTGATGGAAAGGTTTGCACCTACCTATCAGATGCAAAATCAAGTTCCAGCTGCTACCTTTGCTTAGCAAAACCTTCAGACATGAATGAATTAGATTCTGTGAAGGTAAGACCAGTGTCTGTCGACCTTTATAAATTTGGACTATCAACATTACACGCTCGTATCAATACTATGGAATGCCTTTTGCACATAGCTTATAGGCTTGATCTCAAGAAATGGGCAGTGCGTGGAGATGATGACAAAGTCGTATTTAAAGCAAGAAAGAAAGTTATACAAGATCGTTTCAAATCTGAGCTAAACCTTTTGATAGACATTGTCAAACAAGGATCTGGAACAACGAATGATGGCAATACAGCCAGAAGATTTTTCGAGTTTCCTGAAAAAACTGCAGCAATCACTGGGCTAGACGAACAGTTGATTCGTAGACTTGCGGTCATATTACAGGCAGTTACCTCTGGACAAGATGTTGACCCTGTAAAATTTAAAAAATATGCGTACCATACAGCTGCTAGGTATGTGGAACTATACAATTGGTACTATATGCCTGCCACAGTGCACAAATTGCTAATACACGGGGCAGATATCATTGCCAGTAACGCAATTATGCCAATCGGGAGCCTATCAGAGGAAGCGTCTGAGTCACGCAACAAAGACTTTCGTAGATTTAGGGAACACAATTCGCGAAAGAAAAGCAGACAAAATTCGAATGAGGATATCCTCAACATGTTACTCCTTTCATCAGATCCAGTTATTTCTGCAATAAGACCCAAGATGAGTTCGAAAACAAAGCAAGAACTTTTCAGCGAGACCCTGGATTTGTTGAAACTTCAGGAGAGCGACTTCGAATTTTTTGATGTTTCTCATTTAGACACTGACTCTGAGTTCGATTCTGATTCTGAAAACGATTTTGAAAACTAATTTAAATGTCATCATCAACATCATATTATCAGCCGTAGGATGTCTACTGCTGAACTAGGCCTCCTCTATAGATTTCCAATTAACAGAACCGGTTGGAAGCGGCTTGCATCCAGTGATTCTGTGGTCTTCATCAGATAGGCTGTCCACCTTGTGGGTGGACGTCAACGCTGCGCTTGTCAGTGCTTAATAATTAGTTACTAATTACAGTAAAAAAAATATAGTATTTATAATAAAATTTGGGTAATAGGATCACGATCATACAATACAATGTTAAAAAAGAGTTCTTAGAAAGCGTAATTAAATTATCACTTAATATTTTTTTCTGGATGTCATTGAATATATTTCTTAATTTTGCTAATGTGGTAGTGTTTCACTAAACTACAGACAACTCTCTGCAAAATTTCTAGTTTATATACCTATTGGTACGAATGTCAATTCAAATTTTAGTTTAACCATTTTTTTATAAAACATATGTATTTTAAAAAAAAAAACCGCAGCTGTCACCGTTATATGAAGTATACCAAAAATTGACAAATAAATTGTAGAACAACCATCTGTAAGGATATAACGGTTAAGACAGCGGTTTTGAAGATATTTGGATTTATTACTATGGCGCCATACAAAATTTTCAATTATATTTTTTTATAATTTAGTTTACCTATGAAATGATATTTCACATATATATTCATGACTGCTGAAGGCATTAGAAGCCTTATACAATTTTTAAAAAAATGTATAAGAGAAAAAGTTTTAAATGACTATGAAGCTCTATTTTCAGCCCACTGTGCGACGCTTCCGGCCGCTACCGGCCGCTGCCATTTCGGTGTGACTCGGGCCTAACACTTAGTTGAACAAAATCTGCGTCATGCCACGTTACGTTTTGTTTGGACTTAGTGAATAAGGAACTCCCGCAGAAATTAAAACTTGGAGAAACGAAACGTAATGTCAAATTCATAAACGTCAGAGGGTATGTCACTTTTCTGTCTGTCGTTGAGACGTTGACTCGTTGTCAACAAGTTTGGCTTGCCTTGCTTTTCCTATTAATTAATCGATTTTAATTTTAAATAATTTCAACATGGTACAGGCATGGTATATGGATGAAGAGAAAACGGATCAACGTTTGGAGCACCATAGAAATCCACCAGAATATGTTACACTTGAAGACTTATTCAAGAAAACCGGTGTGGAATATTTCAAAGTAGGTATACATATTTGCGTCATATAAGTTTTAAGTGCTTTTATCTAGTTTTTTTCTTATTAACGTATAGGCATTTTGCCGATAATGGTAATTGTCTGCCTCGAGTTTGTTCAGTGAAGATCTATATACATCAATATCAAATTGTTATGACCTTAGATGTTATCATAACAATTGTAATATATGTAAGTTTATATTGTTAACGATACATTTATAGTGTTAATATGTTTATTCATGTTATTTCTTAATTTCTAAGACATCATTGACAATTGGTGAAGGAAAACATCATGAGGAAACCTGGTTACCATAAATTTGAATCTGAAATGGCCAACCTGCAGTGAGCCAGCATGGTGAGCAAAGTTCATTGCATATGCGAAGAGGCCTGTCCCCAGCATTGGAACATTTATAGGCTGGTATTATTAATTACAATTCACAATGTGAAAATGAAACTTTTCTAATAGCCTTATTATGCCCTGTTTCCAGCTGAATGTAGACACATACTCAACAGACGGAGTACTGGAGAAGCTGAAGAAGGAGAGAGGGTACAGCTATGAAGATGAGATGGTCTGCTCCAAGGAGTGCTTGCCCAACTACGAGGAGAAGATCAAGTCATTCTTCACTGAACATCTCCATACAGATGAGGAAATTAGGTAATTATTGATTAATCATTTCTTTGCTTTCGTTATTCAGTATATCAATCCTACAGCGTTCAGTATTCAGCTGAATTCGGTAGGAATTGTAGCCAACCCATTCCTGTAATCATCAGCAGTGAATTTATTTTTTAATATGTTGTTATTGGTCCTTCGAGCCTAGGACCAAAATTGTTGAGAACAATGTCAAGGTCTCGAAGATGGTGAGGAAAAATGAGTGGACTGTAATATTTGCTGGTACACAACTGAATTTATTATTATAACACAAGAAGACAACATGTATGCAATGCGGTGGCCCGGAGAGAAGTGTTGTCCCCACCCAAGCATGTGATGCATGTACTCGCGGCGACCGTCGCTCGCGCAGCGAACCGCACCGCCTCGAACCGGTATGCTCCTCGTACGCGCTGCGCTTGCGGCACTTGAAGATGTCGAGGTTTGATTCTCGACAATGTGGGACCTGTGAAAAACATAAAAACCCAATGAAACTAATTCACGCGGTCGATTTCCTGGGGACACCTAGTCCTACTTAATATTATAAATGTGAAAGTGTGGATGTTTGTTACTCAATCACGCAGAACCGGCTGAACGGATTTGGATGAAATTTGGCAAGCATGTAGCCTTAGACATGTAAAAGAACATAGATAGGCTACCTTTTATCCCGATTCCTTAAGTAGTTCCCGAGGGACAATTGTTTACGAGCTAAGCAGCGGGTAGACAGCTTTAAAATTTGGTATTTTTCTCTATTACTGCGCAAGCGATAACACGGGTGAAAATTTTATTCGATTTTATATCACTTTAACATTTTTCATTTCTTTTTGGACCCAATTCTGAAATCCACGCAGACGAAGTCGCGGGCAGAAGCTAGTTATTAAGAAGAAGAAAAGTTTGTTCTACAAAGTTTGTTCTCAAATTTTTCCATTATGAGCATAGAGTTTCCAGGATCATCATCATGTCCCTGCCTTTATGCCATTCAAATGGGGTCAGTGCGATGAATCTTTCACACAATCCATTCATCACTTTTTCAGTCTTTCTGCTTGTATACCCATCCACCGTCATACTCATAACTTGTTTAATGTTTAGTTATGTGACTTTCATCTCTCCTCATTACATGTCGTTACCACGACAATCGCTTACCCCTCTCCTTTTCATTCACATGTTTACATAATGTATGCAATTAAATAAATAAATACGTGTTTTCTACATTCCAGGTTCGTGCTGGACGGTTCCGGGTATTTCGACGTGCGCGATGGAAACGACCAGTGGATCCGCATCGCCGTCAGCGCGGGTGACATGATCATTATTCCCAGTGGCATCTACCACCGGTTCACGCTTGATATTAAGGTTCGTGTATTTGTTATGAAGCACTCTTAAGACTAGAGAGACTTCTAATGCGGCCCATGGAGAGGTTATACACGTGTGTCAAGTTTCGGTACATT
The DNA here is from genome assembly GCA_950381575.1 of Plusia festucae. NCBI lineage: Eukaryota > Metazoa > Arthropoda > Insecta > Lepidoptera > Noctuidae > Plusia > Plusia festucae. Next base: position 13,678,110 of record OX494431.1, read on the forward strand.
AAAATGGACACGCTACACAGGATGTATTTCCCGTGTAAAAGCTAACTATTTTAATTTCTGTACAATCTCCTCTGACATAAAACAGTTATAGATACACACATAAGAATAATTTACACTTTCCACTGCAATGATAAAAACTTGTTAGTATTGTGTAAAATTTCTGTGGGGTTCTCTTCAGATACCATCTAAATAGAAATACGTTCTTGATCATACTCCTGACTTGATCTATGTACTTTTTGTGGTGAAAAATTCTTATTATTACGAGCGGTCACATGTAGCTAACGTGGGGTGGACTACGTGCGCCTTACGTCCACGCTTTTTGTTTCATCAACCGCTCGAAGCAGTCGAACTGTTCCAAGCAGTCCGTGTGTCCGTGCATATGACACAGTTAACTCATCTATGCTGTTGTGTTAAACATAAGAAACTTAAAAAAAAATTAACATATATGAAAGCATTAATGTATTTTATTCAACGCATCTCTAACATTGGACTCATTGAAAATTAATTGTGCATATTTAAAGATACGTAGTGATTGGTGCGTTGGCCCAGACCAGTTTGTGTTCGAGTTCAAAACTGACTTTTTACCATACTTACCGCAGTCCGCGCTTATTTCCAGCTAGTCAATATATTAATAGAGCAGTTACTAGTGTATAAATAAAAAAAAGTTGATAGACTTTTTTTTTATTCTGACCCAGTCACAAGACGTACAATATTGTGGCTGGAACATAAAAAACGATACCACTAAACTTTGCCCAGTGACCAAATATGGAACTAAGATGATTTTACTAATTTCATTTTTTATAGCTTAAATATACATAATCGGAAATTCAAATTTAACTAACTCCTTGTACACTTGGACAAGGGATATTTACCCGAAAAACTAACTGCCAAACGTTGATAAATAAGCCCGTAATTGACGCTGACTTTTATGTGACACCGTTAATAAACACCTTAACTAAGAATCAAATTGTCAATTTACAGAACTTCATCAAGGCAAAGCGTTTCTTCATCGGCGAGCCCGTGTGGCAGCCCTACAACAGGCCGGCTGACGATATGGAGTGCCGCAAGGAGTACGTTGACAAACTGGAGAAGGGATTCATAGCGGCCGCCTGCTAGTTAACCAACCTGTGTCAGAGATTAAGGAATACATGGAGTGCTTTAGCACTGATATACGTACGTCATTGCAGCGGGTTACTAATTACGATGCTTAGATAGTAAACAAGCAAGCTACATTGTGCCTTTACTTATAAAACAGAAATTAATTATTACATAATATATTTCCTTTTACCAATATTATAAAAACGGTGGCATGTGTGGCTTGTTCTAATTTTTAATCAACTTCAAAAGGAGACAGGACAATGGTTGTGTGTCAAAATCACGCTAGAGTCGCTATTGTCTGTCATTCTACACTGTTCTACACCAATCAGTGACAAGCCACCGATAGCCTGCGAGTTCTCAAAATTGACAAACCTTTTGCGACATTAGCCACCCTAGCGGATTTTTCATAAGCGATAGACCCCTTTGTTGATTGATTTAAAAAAACATCGATATCACCTTTGAGGTGGTCCCGTATAACTTGCATCAACATCGATTCAGTAGTCATTCTTAAATGTGCGATTCTTGAATCAAAACAAAAAGAACATTTTACGAATGGAATATTGCAACAAAATTGTGTAATTTTTACTTTCCTCCAAGTGAAGTCGGTTCTTTTTTTCTACATTTATGTGTAATCAATTATCTTTAAAAATACTCATTTTTATCTTTTTATAAAAAGCAAGCGCATTTGCACTTCAATTTCGACTGTTAAAACAACACTCATTTATTACCTAATATTAAAGTAGTTGTATGATCGTTATATCATATCTCTTTAATCAATAACTCTAAAATAAGGTATTTGTTATAGATTTTGGACTCATATTAAAACTAGTTGAATATAATTATGTGATAATATTTGGCAGCTGTTTATGCTGCGACCAGCGACAGCTGCAGTATACGTGATATTAAAACTCACCATGTAGAATTTATATTTACTCATTAAAGTAGAATTCGGTTTTCACTATTTTTTTTGGCAATAATTATATCTATAGTAAGTAATCAATTTAACATTTACAGAGCCGGTTCGTACCTACACGAGGCGACGTAAGTCTCCGATACCCGACTATTTTAGTGTCCATTAATTCACCGCCACAGAAACCATAGAGGTTCGTACATACAAACGCTTCTTTGGAGACTATAGTTGTCGTGTATTGGAGACACTTCGCCTCGTGTACAAATGGACTAATAATTCTAAAATAAAATCTACCCTCTGGCTATTGTTTGTAAACAAAATGTAATAGTCAAGGTGTGTCCAATATTTTAGTATACCTTGACAAATTCGTTCTTGACACTCTGCGCAGGTGGTGGGGGACGTTACTATCCAACGACGAGCGATGGCGAACGAATGAGTCGAATGTCACTCCTGTCACTTGCAGCCCTACCCGCGCACGTGTTACCACCCCCTCTGCCTTACGTCCCCCGTTGCCCGCAGGGAGTGTCACGTCCGACATTGCCAGACTATTATTGTGTTTAACATGAATATAAAATTGTCATTCTGTTGATGACATGTACCATTGCGTAACTACTGCGTAATTTGTTAAAGTAACACACTTGAAAACGTAAAGTTTGCTCAAAGAACGCAAAACAAGATTTATAATTATTTTTTATAATAATATTAAGTAACCGGTACAAGAGCTAAAATATTTTGTAAACTTGACTAAAGTATCCTATCTTATGTTATTGTAGATCTTATTTATATGTTATCGTTGTATCCTGTTATCATAAATATACAATTATATTGTAAAATATTGTTGTATTAATTTCCAACTGCTATGCTATGGGCCAAGGTAATATTATGGCATATAATGGTGGTTCTGAATGACAGTCAAGAAATGTATATTTGATTTAAACAAATTTTAGTTTTAATTGAAATATAAAAGGGTACAATGCCCCAAACTTATCTGACTTGGCGGCTAATTCTGTTACTTATATTATTTCACTACTTTTGTTTTGTATAGCTTAAATATAAAATTATATTGAGTTGAAAAACAATTCAATAACAGTGGCGCCTTCACCGGTGGGTTGTGGCAACTTAAGGTATTAGTAATAAGATCGGTACTACCTGAGTATTACCTATCGTATGGATGCTATTATCTGTCCACATAATGTTCTTAAAAAAAAGTATTCCCTCGCTTTTTAAAGTCTAATCTAAACTAGACTCACTTATCAAACCTCATGTAAAAAGCTGTGATTGGTTGTTAGTATTCCGGTCAACTAATCACAACTATGCTCAGTATATTTGACAGCGATTTAAACTAAATAGGGATACGGATATCTTTTCTTCAATGTCCAGTTTTTAGATGTGAAAAAATAATAGATACGTATTGTTTCTTTTTCGACTTAACGAATATCTACTTAGATACAGCGAATTTCAGTTAAGGAGTGGGGGCTCACCACGTCACTTGTGGCCACTGTTTTCGTTAACGTATGACGTCACCCTTAATCCCGAACTTTCGCGCCTAATCATTGTCAAATTTTGTTATGTGGACTAAAGAAAAAATAATTTATTTACTATTAATAATATTTTTACCAGAGACCAAGGTTAGATTATAGTAGGCACACGGCCCGTGAGTATGGTTAAATAGATTTGGCATCATGACCAAATAGATTCATTCAAATATTCATGACACGAGAACACGAAACCATTAACTTTAAAAACTGCATAAAGTAAGTTGCATATTTTAGTGTAACATTTTAATCATCCAGTTAATCCTTAAGACCAAGAGTTCAGGTGGAGGTTCTTTGTAAAGAGGAGTTGGCTCCTTTAAGAAGAAAGCACTTGATATGCTTTGAAATGTCCTGGAATTTTTAAATAGGTACGTAAATGAATCGATAGTACCGCTTATTTATCGGAACCGGAAACGGGGACGCTGATGTTGTATTCATTGTTTTAACAATATAATTTTCGTGGTAGAGTAAAAATAATGCCCTCGTCCAAGTTAACAAGGAGTAGGTAAAATAAATAGTCATGTCGACAGGGTCCATGATTGTTTCTGTTGTCTTATGATTGTTTCTGTAAGTGTACATTATGGATTGCATAAATGATTTTGATTTGATTTGATTTGAAAATCTGATTTAAATAATGATTAAAAAAAAATAACTTTATCGCCTAGAAAGCGAGTACGAATAGTGACGCCGTTCAATCTGTGTCATATCAACACAGTTTGTACGTCCGCACGTACCGTCAGTCGTCAAGTACCTACTTTAGTTTAATGGTGGTTTAAGTAATGAAAGAGTTTCACATTGCAATAAATATGACCTATGTTCCTTTGGAAAAGTGGTTCAGTTTTATGCACCTGATTACCTCATAGAATATACGCATTCCATTAATTTAATCCTGTAAGTATAACATATTACCATTATTTTCACGGCAATTTTTTTAATATGATAAAATACTCTTTAGAGATTACCAGTTAAATTGTAACAGGTAGGAAATACAATATTTCATGTCAAAATTGTCAAATAGTAGTTCAATTGTCAACAAGATGTCATACGTTTAGTGACAACAAATACTTGTATGACAAAAATTTCGTAAAACTCAAAATTCAATCCAAAATGCTAATTCATCTGTGTCATGCAAATAATACCTAATAGTAGGTTGTTGGCCGAAACATTGTCATCGGCCAAACTCGGTCCATGGACCCGCCACAGTAGTAATTCATCTTGCAGCCCATCCTCATACTTAGGTTCTCGTTCGCAGTCGGTACGGACACCACGGATTACATATTCGCAAGGGTAACGAATAGTTCTTTTTGTAGTTGGAAAACTTACTTCAATGTGGTATTCCGTTAAATTGCTTGTTCTTTTATGAAAGGCGTATATAAAAACATTTATTTTCTGCGAAATATACTAGCTATTGCTCGCGGCTCCGCTCGTTTCTGCTTCGGTTAGCACGGCAAAAAGGTCGGTTAGCCTATAGCCCTTCCTCTATAAATAGGCTATCTAACACTATGATAATTTTGCAAATCGGATCAGTAGTTCCTGAGAAATGCGCGTTCAACCAAACAAACGAACAATAGCTTTTTAATATTTGTATTTAATTCGTTTTTTTACATCAAAGCTTGTGGATTTTTATAATCTAAGTGTCTGCGCACCACGCCATTCGTCGCCCCTGTCGCCATTGCTTCCAATCTTTCTGGTCTTAACATTCAGATTATTCACTGTTATGGTTTTCATTAGATACGGACGAACAACAGGAACTGGCAGAAGTGAGAGCAGCAGACCAAGCAGCTCGGAGTCATCGACCCACGCCCCCCAAGATATGGCCGAAACCACTGGCATTCTTATCTTTATTTTATGGTATATTGGCATCGCGTACAACTATCTAATGTAAGTACATTTAAATATCTATAAATTAACCTTAACCCTATTGCTTCAAATAAAAAAGGTAGATGGTGCTCTGTAAAATTCTAGGACCACTTTTTCTTTTGGACTAATTATTATTTGTAATAATTTATACTTTATTTTATCTGAGAAAGAAGTAAAAAAATAATAATAGCATAAGATAATTATCATATCTGAGCCGTCGATCGCGAAAAATACGTTTTTGAATAAAGGACTATCCACACATCCGTGGTGTGCCAGATACTTATATTTAATTCAGAAGAACCGGCAAGAAACTCCAAAGGTTACTCTTTTAAAAATGGTAATTAGTAGGTATACAGAGCTTCATAAAAATACATAAATGTATTTAAAAATATGTGAAAACAACAAAATAGTAAAAGTATTGATGAAAAAAGAACCTTTTTTTATATATCCCTTAGTAGCCTCATACTACACCCACGGGAAGGGAGGGGGGGGGGTTCTATTCTGTGCCGAAACCTCACGCACGGTAATGCAGGTATAGCTAGATGAATATGACTTCGTAGAGCATCAAGACAGCTGTCTCAAGGAGTGACTGTCTCTTATCATTCTATTTTACCAACCAAAAAGTTAACTATCATGTCAAAGATCACTGAAATTCCGTGGCCGACACAATGTGTGAGATCGAAATGTATGCACCGATTTTTTTCTAAGCCTTTGGCGTGCCACAGACCAGACACAGCACTCATGAGATAATTAGTACGGATAGTCCTATATATTCGTTTTTTTTTTTTTCAATCAGAGCGAATTTCCCGTCTACCTTTTTTTGTTAAAGCAAACACAAATTAATTAAAAATCTTTATTTCCTATTTTTATTTTAGAACTAATTATAATCCTTTGTGTGCTAATTATTTATAGATAATAATTTAAAGTGTCTACTGCTTTTATTTTATGAGATTTTTATTGTTTTTACCTTTTGAAACCTCTATATTATTCTACCTTCTACCTATGGAATTACTTACAGAGATTCATTAACTTCTTGACTAACACAAAAATATAATAAACCATAGTTTTTTAAGCCATTTTACGCCAAGCATCATTACATCTGCACAAGCATCTCAACTCAACCTTTAAATTAGTTTAAATTCACTGTCGCAATAACCTGTGCGGACATTTTTTTTAATATTTATACGAAAACAACTAAAAATTACAGTCTATCAGTATGACAGGATAACTGAAGTTAGCAGATGCCAGCGAAAACATTGTAACAGCTAATTTAAAAGTTGAGGTTTTTTGTGCACGGATGCTTGGCTGTACAATAAACTATCAAGACAGTTTCTTGAGAACCTTATTTATTCTCATAATAACAATATACTCCCTATTAATAAACAGAAACTTGCTGAAAAGCTATAAAATTAAATAACACATGGGTTTAAAAAACCAGTAAACTTCGTCTGGTAATCAAATTTAGATGGTCGCTGTTCGGTAGCCACATTATATTAATCGCGTTGATTACTCTATAATCGTTAAGATAAGAGCTTCAGTAAAACACGTGTGAGGTTTAGTTATAAATAGCTCCATCGCATCTGGAGTATGGATACAGTCGCACAATATTTATAACTTCTTTTTTAATCATCTAACTACTACGTATTGTACCTACTAATGACATATGAACAAGCGAGTGATACAATATATTTGCGGTAGGTAAATGCAATCTTCTAGGAGAGCTATAGGACATAAAATCTAGCGTTTTGTAAGAGTATTTTAATAAAGTGCTTTTTGAAGTTTTGAAGATCACTCTTTATCTAAATTATCAAAGGAGAACACATGTAACATGTAATACAAATTAAAAGAAGTTAATAAGACATGATACTGTCGTTAAAAATACAAGGGATTACGAGGGTTTTTTTAATCAAAATTCAAGTAAAACTGAGAAATAATTTTCTGCAAACTTGCTTATTTTGTTTGCTAACAAACTTCACAGTCGTACATCCCAATCCCCTCTCCCTGCAGTTCCAAATAGGTCATGTTACGTAAGCCTGGAGGTTGACCTTTCAAGGCTGCGCATTTCTCATAAATGAACATTCCTTGGAATGTACTCAGCATATATTGCATTTTAACATTAAAAAATAACCTTGTTAGTGAGCCCCATAATTGGAATTAATTTGGAAATTGTATTTTACATTAATGACATTGAATCGCAAATTCCGTTCATCTTTAACGGAATTTAACAGTTTGATAATTTTAAGAAGTTACTGGCATTTAAAATAACTTTAATTGTATTTAGATAGAGAAGGCTCAAAAAACGCCTGACGGTATTAGTAGGCAGGTACTCTACTATGAAATGCAATAAAAACTTCGTCATCCTGTCAACGCAGCTGCTAATGCTCCCACACTGTAAAAAGTTCCAAGAAGTTTTTATTCAGCAGTGATTACACAGTTAGTAAGACACTTTACCCTTTCCTAACCTGAGCTATATCTTGATTTAGTTTCAATTTCGAATTTACGTTAAGTACCTTAAAATCGTATAAGGCCGACTACTGAAATCAGTCAATGAGTTTGAAGCTTAAGTCTGTCTCTGTCACTTTAAGGTGTGAAGTAGCGACAGATAGATATTTCAGGACATCTTAATTAAAATTAAATTGCGGTTCAGTATCCGGTGTATTAAGTAAGTATTCTAAATCCAAGTCCTATTTAAATTCCCGTGTCAATAGCGTGTAATAAAATAACAGATCATGAATATAGTTCTGGCATTTATACTGAAATACATTTTTTTTCGTAAGAGGCTGACATTTAAAGGTTATAACCATTAGGTCTTCCCAAGCGGAAAATAATAGAAGCAGGAAGGCGTACATAAGTCGATACCTAAGTACTTTATTGCAGGTTTTTTGTTCTTGTGTGGACCTTCGAAATATTTTCTTTTATGTACCAAACCATGTCTTGAATTAATACTTGCTCAGTAGGTAGGTAGATAAATGTCATATTTAAAACTTAATATTTTTTATGGAGTGCGTATATCAACGAGGTAATAAAGAAAATCTAACTGAACTACTTTTCTCAAGAAACAGGTCGAAATCTTAAAACTAAAAATCAATTTTTCATACAAACATAAGTCACGTGATCTATCACTTTGTATGAAAATTTCATTTTCAATTTTAAGATTTCGACCCATGTTCCTTGAGGAAAGTAATTCAGTTTTATGCAACTGATTAGATTACCTCGTTGAATATACGCACTCCATAAAAAATAATCTTGAATACTATATAGTCACCTGGCCAATTCATCAAACAATTATTATACAATATGACAACACTAGTCACGACGAGCGGCTACAAATCGATAGACCTTGAAGTGAAAAGGGAAACTTGCGAATTCATAATAATAATGCTTATTTTTAGTGAGTGACACACTCAAACGTTTTTATATGTTTACGCCTGAGAGACGTACCTACATTTCGCCCATCCAACATCCGTAAAAGTATTATATAGAGCCAGATCCACGTAAGTTTATGATCTTTTTTTGTATGTCGAAAGATTGTTAATATTTAGTTTTTCAGTAAGTTTTTTTTAAGTGGTAGCCTAGCGGTTCAATGATCGGATTCACATGGTTGCGGGTTCGAACCCAAGCAAGTACCAATGTGACTTTTTCGAAGTTTCAGGTACTCTTAATTATTCTAAAACACCATTGTTACTTTCTCATTTATAATGTTAGTAGTTGAAAAGGAGACTGCGTTACGAAATATAAACATACCAAATTAAAACCAGCAAAAAAAATGACTTTCATTATACCTACGCATATTAGCAAAACACTTCTTAAGTGTACGACCATGACCAACCCTTACTACTATTATACAACGAATCAATAGCATCCAAGGTCTCTGTGGAATATGTTTGATTCAAAACGTGGAAAATGGTTGTGTTTGCTATTAATAATAGCACAATTCTATCGTAATATTCGTCCATTCATATAATAGGGCTAGGCCATTCCCTAGAATGATTAATTCATTCCGTCATAAACTGGATTTCAACTCATAGCGATTTGAATCAAACATATTCCACGAGACCTTGGATGCTATTGATTCCTTCACGATTTAACATTTGTTTGCTACTTTACGCTATCGTATGTAAAACATAGTTACGTAGGTATTTGTTCCGAGAGTTTATTTTGAGTGAGATATAGCATCTATGTTTTTCAGATATTTCGTACCTGTCTGTAGTAGACTCATATTGCCATCATCGATTATAATAATATGTTCAAAATAGAAGATGCTTTAAAAAAATGCAACCTTAACGTGGATATTGACATTAGAAGAGTTGTATATCCTGCAGTGGGACGATTACAACTAAAAAATCTATGTAGATGTCAAAAATTTAATTTTTGCATTCTTTTGAATGTCGTTTTTGCTCAACTCTGTATATAACACGTAGAGTATAGTACATACAATCGACAATTTGAATTATGACCCACCATAAGCTTATTTTCTAACATACTTACACAATTAGGTTGACATTCGCGTAATCAAGCATTTCCTTGGTAACAACCTTGGATCTTTGTTATTCCTATGGTTCCAAACTATTTATCGTCAAAGTGGATCAGGATTCAATCTGTCGATTGTACCACTACTATCTAGTGCCAATATGAAGTTCCAGGCTTTTAAAACTGGATCAGTTTCAAAAGTGGGAAACAAACACAAAATGTTCATATCCTAGCACCTATGTCAAAATGAGAATGATGGTCATATCGTCCATTTAAAAGGACCGCTCCAACTGACGTCATCATGTTTACATAGCACATCACTCCTGGTATACAGAATCAGCTGGTATATGTTATGACCGCAGAGTTACGCAAGCTGGGATCGATAGCGACCTCTACAGCTGTATGAACCTAGCCTGAAAGCCTGCTTCCTATCGTTAGGTTACGTAACGCGCGTGCGCACTCCGACCGAGAATCTGGGGCAGCTACATCACTATAAGACCTAAGTTTCAACGGGTAAACATAACTACAGTATTCGATGCATTCATTTCTTGTGCAGAAGAGGCTGCCTTTTGTCTCGTAGCCTTTTTATTTCATGACTTTTAAAGAAACCTCTTTTCTTTCAAAGATACTCTTCACTTTCACAAATATTCAGAAATAAACGTATAATTACTAAACTTATACAAGTAAGCAACTATTGTCCGTAAACGAAAAGCAAAAGAATGTCGAACCCGCAAGTGTCATTCGTAGTCTACTCTAAATAAATCACGAAATAAGTTTTAATCTTGATCAGCTCAGCCACAGACGACTGTCCGTGCCGTTATTCGTGTAAGATTTGATGCTTGTCATAGATATTCTTTAACGGGTAGAAAATTTTCTAGCAGCAAGAAAAATACCAAAAGAAATAAATAAATAAATAGTGTTGGCAATATCACATACATTGCTCCGAATCCAAAGTAAGTAGCTAAAGCACTTGTGTTATGGAATCCAGAGACAACGAAGGTACCACAAACACCCAGACCCGAGGCAATGTAGAAAAGTGATTGTCTACATTGACTCGTCCGGGGATCGAACCCGGGACCTCAGAGCTGACGACACCTTGAAAACCGGTGTGTACGCCACTCGACCACGGAGGTCGTCAAAATTAGTTAAAGATTCATGCTAACGAAAATGCTTTTAAACTGATGATGTAACTATCTCTACATCAAGCTCTACTATCACTAAAGACCTATTAAAATACCTCACATTCTATCGGACTCTCACCAACAAAAAACAAATAGCAACTAAACGTATTCTTGGAATGGTACCGACATCAAAAAACGAGTAATACCGTCAGCAAGTGCGGTTATAATCTCTGGCGCTGGTCCAGGGTGCCAGAAGTCTCTCCTGCCAATGTTTACGATAACTGGCGGTGCTCGAATACGCCGAATTATTGACGCTCTACCGAAATTTGTCTTTTAAAATTTGATCCCTTAGTATATTTTAAAAGCAGAATTGAGATTACACGAAGGAAAAGGGTTGGCTCCAGTAGGTCTTGGCTGATGAGAAAGATTTGTATGCTCGATTTTTGTCTTGATTACATAGTATGAGACAGTTTTCCTATTCATTAATATCTAGCTTTTGGATCATATCCAAATCCTAGATATTGCAGTTATTTATCTTTTATCGTAAACTTTTCAAGGCAGACCGAGACATGAAACCTTTTGCAGAAATAAACAAATTCAAAACAACAATCAAGTTCATATGACGTCGTATCATATAAATTATCGACTGTCCATGAACAAATTATGAAAATCACTTTCGTGCCATAAAAGAAATCAAAAGTAAAAATAAGGTAAGCGCTATGTTGATGATCTATGAATAACATTCAACAGACAATTTTGTATTTGTTTTTACTTACTATTAATTATGTTAATACATACATATAAGGATGAAGGCTCACAATTAAAATATAACAGAAGTTTCAATCATAATAAGATTCATAAAAAAATAAAAGGATGCTGCAATGAAAAAGCGAATTACATGAACAAGCCTTATTTGCCTTTACGTAAGGACCTAGGGTATGTTCTCAAAACTTCTTTGTGATCTTCCTCAGCAAGAGTGAAGACCGAGGGGCAAACTAGCATTTAACTGGCCACAATCCGACTGCTTCTCTTTTGATTTTACGTTGACCTAGCAAAAAAGCATTCTACCGCAGTCTGGCGAAATCAGCCTAGCCCAACGTGTGGTTTTCTGATATTCCGTTCTATTGGTAATCACAACAGAATGCCAAGCATTGCAGCCCGTCTGGCTTCGAGTCTATTCTCTAAGTGTTTCTCATCAGGACGCTTGCCAATTTGGTAAGCCATTAAATTAAATTGATTTGTTTATCACTAGCTATCTATTAGAACATTATATTTGCATAATGAAAATAAAAACAACTTTAAATCAATTAAAGGGTCGATTTAAGTTATTATAATATACGAATTATATACAAACTAGATGAAAACCCGGCTCCGCTCGGTTGATATGTGACTCATGATACACAATGTAGGTGAATATTAAAGGTAACCAAGCCATAGATTCGTATAGCTTCGTTCATTGTGTTTAATAAATATAGTAAATAAAAACTGTAATAGTTATAACACAAATAATTTTTATTTTTACACACAAATAATATTAATATTTTCGCGAAACGAACGACTGAAGAAAAGTTTTAAGTTTTGTTAAGATTCACTCAATGTTTCCGGCAAGACGTTTTGTTTTACACAGTCAAATGAGTCGCAGTTCTTAATTGTGATGGATACTTTTTTGGCGCGACGCACGCGACTTGTTGTTTGGCGAGGCGTATAAGTGCTAGTATGCAACGGAACGTGAAAAAAGCGAAATATACTTGAACTATTATTTCAAACGCGTTCCGAAAGGTCCCAACTATCATGCAACTGTCATACGCCCTGTCAGCACTATAATCACTTCAAGGAGGTTGTATGATAATAAACTCCTTGAATCACTTCGAAGCAGAATTATCTGTTACGGAACGCGGTCTTATTAATTACCCAAGATGGCGACTGCGGTTTTTTTGTTTGTCAGTGCCATTAGAATTTAACGAAATTCTCCATAATCCGAATTTTGCGGATATATGTTGTCGACTCGAAATCAATATTTTTATATGTTTTGTTATTCATATAAGGTTTCGATCGAGTCTACCGTAGCCCTGAACGAAATTATTAATATAGATAGTGCATGGGATTAGCTATTTCTGGATAGATCGATAAGGTGGCTCAACTTTGGCACAATAATTTCGGAAATAGTTTTAGGTACCACAAACACCGAGACCCGAGACAATTTAGTAACGAGATTTTCAACATTGACCCCTCCGGGCATCGATCCCGGGACCTCAGAGACCTCAAATGAGGTGAATAGGGAATAGGGATGCCAGGTGAATTGAGGTACATTTCTATAAGGGTTTTGTACGTTTTACAGAATAAAGAGACTGGTAATTTGAACTCTCAACTGTTAAATTAGAAGAAAGCTGTTTTCACATAAAATTAAGCGCATGCGACGGAACGAAAGGTAGGAATCCCCTTCCAAATTTATCTCTATTCACCACGTTTATTGGTACCTCAGTTATCTTTAGTTGCTTTACCACTTGTTAAAATGTCCAAAAGATTCCACAAATGATTTAAAACCATTTGACAAGTCATTTAGACAAGCTATTTGCATAAACACAGTGTATGTCCTTGCACGACACGCTGCATTGATTCGTTAATTATGCGATAATGAGTTACGTTCCGTTAATGTTTTTGCTAATCTCTAACCTGCCGTGAAGGTGATTTCTTTTGAGGTTGTTCATTGCCCTTAAAAAGGCCCTTCATTTACTAAAACTATTAGATTATTTTTTATAAAATAATTTAGGACTGATTTTGTACAAGGATGCATTTTCAACGTATTGATTTCCAGTAGATGCACAAGTTTTCTCTCATGGATACTAGTTCCAACTTTTACACGTATAAAACAGTTTAATTTCCACTTGCCCAGGACTGACTGTTATTTTCTAAATTTCTGTATCTCTGTAGAACGGTCAGTTGGCCTGTGTTCTATCGGGAATATAAAGACAACATCACACGTTGCCAAAGCGTACGGATATTCGTTTTATAGAAGAGTGCGTGTCCAGTGTCCCATGAATATACCGTCCCGGTATTCCACAACTGAAAACAGTTTTCGCGGCAGCAGAGCAGACAATGTTTTGAATCTTTTTTTATGAAATCTGCTGGTATAGTCTAGGCAGGAAGGCTTTGGGAGTTTGCAATTACACATTTTTGCAATGCCAAGGGGTAAACTCAGCGCTCTGTGGCTCATTACAGTGCTAAGCTATAATTATAGTCTTATCGGTAATACAAGAACAGATTATCTTTATTCTTATACTAAAGGTTCCTTCTTCTAATCATTATAATTATCAGCTCTAACTAATGTACAGTTACTACAACGATGTAATAAGTATGAACTCTATAGGTCAGTCAAAATAGTTAACACACTAATACATTGTAGTATTTGAGTAAGGTTATAACTATTTTAAAACTCCTTTACGATCTTCTTTATCTTCCAAAGACTGAAGCTATTGTTGTTACATTGTTATTGTTGTCAATACTAGTTCAAGGTGTAACACATGATAACAAGAACGGAATATTACAAGAGATGTGTTCAACTGATAGATTAATATTATCTAACCATGTGACGTTATGTAGGTAATAACATATTATTACCAAATGCAGTGATTCGCGCAGTGTTATAAGCTACCATTTGGGCCAAGGTATCGACCCTCAAATGGGTAAAAATTTTGAGTAATGGGTAAATAGGTATTATTGTAAAAACTAATAATAATAATACTGCTGGGCGCAGGTCTCTTCCCATATAGGTAGAGCAGAAACGAACATCGATCACCACGCTTGCTAATTGCGGGTTTGTGATTTCAGATTCCAATTATATTATTATTAGTTCTAATCATTAGATTGTATTCATTGTTTTTTTATGCATGTAAAAATCAGTCTGGACACCGAAGTATGAGAATCCAAGTTAATCTGAAAACCCAAAATTACTAACTGCATCTGGCGCTATTTTTCTTAGCTAAAAATTTTGGGAAAAGGAATAGTTTGAGATATTGATATCTCTGAACGAAATCCCACCGTGCTATGTAATTAAGATGTTTTTCATCGAATTATGTACTATCGTGACTGATCGTGTTATGAACACAGTGAACCGCTGTTTACAGCGTTTAGAAGTTTGGACGGTAATCCGTCCTCTCAACACAGATTTATATTCGACCTCGGCTGTATTCGGACCTACACACGATTATATTACTAGCTGTGGTATATTAGGTAGCTCAATCCCAGTTATAATGAAAACAACGGAGAAAATTAAACGCGATGTTTTTTTAAACGCGAAAGTCCTTGAGAATATCCGGTACTATTATTTATTTCGTGCTTAATCTCTCTAATCACCGCTAATGAGACACGATTGATTTTTTATTGTAATGCGGCGACCGGTCGCCGCTCGGGGACGAATAGGTTATTATAAAGTGTCAATTGGCATCTCCAACGTCTTGGAAATGTTTATTGGTTGTTTTAATAGAGTTGTTTTTAAATAATCAGATATTCTGCAGTTTTTATTACTAACTAGTAAATGCGCTCGGATTTTGCACGTGAAAAGATTCCTCTTGAATCACTCAATCAATATAATAGATAGTTTATGTCCTACAACACAATCACTAGCTCTCTTGCCAAATAAGACGACACAATGTAAGTATTTGTCTACTGTCATGTATTGAGATTACCAACACAAGTAAGCTTTGAATTGATTAACAATCGATTAATTAATAACACAATATAATTGTGTGATATAAACATCCATACATTATATGCCATATTCCTACTTATCTGGTGAAGAAATATACCGATTGGTAGCTTATTGATTGAATGTAGATTCGAACGAAATTCTCACAGGAAAGAATACATCAAGATTCCTTACACATTCTAATATTCATTAACTAACGATTTTTCTTCGTGCGTAAATATTTGTGTGAACTAATAGCGGTACATTGGATTAGAGCAAAATATTTACAAATGTTTACGCTAATATATTGAGCTGTGTAAACACGGACTTCCAGGCGGAGATGTTTTAAGCTTCATTACGAGATATAGGATAATCTAGGTTCATTTCTAGCGCTAATAATCGAAAGCGCAACCCATTATTGCTACATAATGGAATCGTCTGTATCATTTTATCAATCAATCAATTAAGCCTATCGATGTTCACTGCTGGATCTAGGCGTGTCCCATGTTGCGCCACAACATCTGCTCCTCAATTTGGAGGTTATGTGTTTTGTGAACTATCATTAGGTATGGTGTTTGCCGCAAGAGGGTTGGTGGCCGCAGTCCACTTTCAGTTCAGGAGAACGCTGCTGCCCCTTCTCCTTGTTTCTATATCACTTAGTCGCCTCTTACGACACCCACGGGAAGACGGGAGGGAGGTTAATTTTTATGCCATATTTATACGATGGAACTGTACAGACCTAAAGAGTTAGTTTTCAGGGAACTTAACTGGGTTACTAAGTCGTCTTTTGGTTTTGTAGTTCTCCTCAAACGAACCGCGAACCTACAGGCGTTAACGATGATCGAAATCGCTCAAACGATATTAAATGAATGGAAATGAAGTTTCTCTTCGATAAGTCACGTGACTTAGACTTGTCACTTCCATACATCTGAGCAATTCCATCAGCGATAACGATTGTAAAAATGTACCTTGTCTAAGGGGGCAGATTGAATGCTACCACAATTGACAAAAGCCGTATTAGTAAGTTTTAATATTAAAGTTATAAACAGACAGATTGACATTTAAAGATTTACCTTTACATGCAGATACTTTAAAGCATGTGTGATAAGCAGATAAAGATAAAATTGACAGTAACATTCATATGAGTGACTCGTTGGTCTGCGATGTCGGTAGTGCGGCGGATAAACCTATTACGTTGCACATTCCCGCCAAATTGGTTTAGTCATACTGCTTATACTTGTCTTCTTGGGTGACCGACAATGAGGGAGACTCTTCAGACGTTTTATATTATATAATTGACTACATTAAAAAAAAATTTGTTCCCTAGGATTGCCGCAGACACTAAATATAAATATCAGGTCGCAGAGCTCAAGAATGAGATGTGATTAAGAATATATTATAGTTCAGTTATTCTGAAATTTGACCTATTTTCGGGTAGCGTCTTAAAAACGTTTTTTTTTTTTTTGCATTATCAGATTGAGACCATATCTTAGTCTAATAAACGTTTACGTGATCTTTAGGCTTTCACTGTAATTTGAGAGAAAAGGCATTTTCTTCAGCTATGAATCCCGGTCTTATAGGTACTGAACATTTCATACATACCCACGCCCGAAGTTCGTAACATTATATTGAAGGAGAATTTGATTAAAAGATAAGACAGAATCGCAATAATGAATATAGTAATTAGTTTACAAGATGGCGGCTTCGCTTCGTCACAGTGACCCCTAAGAAGCGAAATTGGCAGGACATGAGTCAGATCGGACGCAGGAACCCGCCAATCGAGACGGCTAGCGGCTTCACGAGTTGCATTACTTGAGAGCTGTAGACAGTCGTATCTATAACTTTGTATGTTATATTGTTAGAAACTTTTTTGTCAAATCTTAATTGCATTCCACAATGAGTTCTTAGTACATTTGTGGACCCTGTCGAGAACGGCAAAGTAGGTCAGGAGATGATCATAATTAAAAATAATTAGTTCCAAGATAAAGTAAGTACCTACCACTGTAACACTGAGTGGATCTCCATTACGAAATGAAGGAGTAAAAATTAATGTTTAAATCCCCAAATCATTCATTTTTACTAGTTAGTAGCAAGACACAACGTCATTCGCATTTACTGGAGATGTTCACAAATCAAGGATTTTTTCTTCTCTATATTCTTAAATCTCTATACTCTTTAACTATCGTAATTTTGGGTAAGTGCCGCGATTCACGTTCGAACATTTTGTAATATAATACTAAAGACCTAGAAGCCAATCCTAATGTTAGTGTAAAGATTAGTGCTAACTTAATTTATTTTAATTAGTAGGAGGATTGTATAAACGCTTATAACGATCATCACTTTCAGAAGCCTTAGAAACTGTTAATATCGTGATTAGGACGTCTAATATAAGGCATGAACGAACTAATAGCTTTTGGGCTAAATAAGCCGAATTATATACCGTCCAACAATTCCGACTATATTTTTATTTGTTAAAAAGTAAAGTAAGTAAAGGAAACGTAGTGAACCTTGTTTGTCTTTACACATATCTTTTTAAAAGTTGTTTAAATCATCACATTCTTAAATCGCAACTTTGCGACACGGGAGTAAATTAAAACATTTTTATATAATAACTTATGCGACACGGTATCGGTCAAATCTGTTCGTGATATGTTTGTGTATTCATTCGCTTAAAATTTTGTAAAATTATGACTATTAGATCCAGCAGCGGACACACACACAAATAACAGACGTAACAAATTATGTACAGCATTATCATTACAATCGCGATGACAATGAGTCACTAAATCATACTCGTTCAGTTCAAGGCTGCACTGAGGAAAAATACTGAAGACTACACGAACAATTATTGTTTGGGATACTTATGTTTTTTGTAATATAGATACATATTTAAAACATTCTGCGATTTATATTGGTAATAATATATTGGAGCTCAAACTTTGTACGATCCAAATGTTTGTTACCTCTTTTGGTATTGAAATTAACGACATTTTAGAATTTGTATTGTTATGCCAGTTTCATGGTACCGCAACCGCAGTGTAATGGTTATCTATGTACTAAACTCACACGAAGTAAATATGTTAATTAAATAACTAAATACGTTTTCAATTACGAATCAAAACCTTAACGTTACCTAGTTCACAAAATGTTTCCCACTCATCCGATTGCCTTCCATCCATGACCTCTTATCCAGTTGCAACTGGCCTTTTGGCACCCAGACTCTTGACCTAGAACGTCCACAAGGATAATTTAATGAATTCGTACAAATTTCGACTCTACGACCACAATTAATCAATCCACAAAATTATTTAACGACGCATGTTGCATGACGGTTAATTAAATTAACCACATGCGGGGTTTATTCAATGAAGAGAGAGGTCTTGAAATCAAACAGTTTTAATATTGTATTGTGACACACATTCGGAGTATTATAATAATATACAAAAAGGAACGCGGTTATGAATGTTATTATATTCTGTTTAGACCCAAAGTTTAAAATTATAGTTGTGTATTTCATGAAACTTTGATACACTGGTATTAATTAATATTGCCTTGCCATTTAACATGATTTCCTTCCACACAACTTATTGTTCCCTTGAGGGTCGTGCTCTTTGTATTCATTGGTTCTCGCTTCGTGTTTCTTCCAAAGCTGAAATGAAATGTAAACATCTACCAATACCAATATTTTACTGTAGGTGCCCATAGATATTTTATTTGTTAGGTAAGTACAACCAGATTTTAGCATGACTGGGGATATTCCCTTATTATATCTCGAATAGTGAATTGATACATGTTACGTACCAAGTTTATGGGTTATTGTCATCGTTCTAGTAGGTTCAATGCCAGATTGTTTATTGCATAATAATATGGGTTTTTCTACAAACTACAAAACAACGATGTTTTTAGTAGATTTTAATTAGTCAAAAAAAATTGTGTTTGAATGAGATTAACTTAGCAAACCAAATACAAAACATCCATTTTACATACAAACTTGTATTGACATTCAAAATGGCGTTCATAACAGAAGTCGGCCGTCCTTGGCAGCGTGGGAAAGGTCACGGTCCGTGACGCTGGTGCCACTGTACCGTCAATCACAGTAGCCGATACTTATGATGGATGGATATTTGATGGTGTCGTGGTACCTACCTATGTCAAACGATTTTACCACTAATTTGAGAGTTTAGGACCTGCGAAGTTCATGCTGTGATACATTAACCTCAAAGTTAGTAGGTACCTACTCATGATTGTCGGGACAAAACGGGATCTTAATGACATCGCCTAAGGCAAAGCCTTCGAATGTTTTACCACAAACGAAAAATGGTGTCTGCTTACTGAAGGTTAAGGTTACCGTGTAAGAAGGTTCTTCATAATAACAAAGAACTGAAAACCTCATTACTGACATAGGATCGGTTCGATTGAACAATATTTTTTAAAGGCGCCTAGGCATGAATAAATATTTTTGGTTTTAGAGCGCATTTTTACTCGTGACGACGCGATTATGTGAAATTTTAAATAAAAAAATCTACACTAATGTTATGAAGAGGAAATATTTGTAACTATGTGTATGTTTGTAATGAATAAACTCAAAAACTACTGTGCCGATTTCAAAAATTATTTCACCATTATAAAGCTACATTCACCCTGAGTTACAAAGACTATATTTTTTACTAAAAAGTAAGTTACTGTTACAATTATCAAAATAAAAATCCAATCAAGTAAATTCTTGTGTCAAAGCAAATCGATATCGCAGTCTTTCCTAATTATTTTCCGGAATACATTCAAATAATAACAAAGAAAAGCAGCCTTGGAAAATTTCCAATGTGTATAATTTACAGGCAAATTTCTCCATACGTTGGGTTCTCATAAAAACCGCGGCATATGGCACGTATTTCTAAAAAAATCGATGCATTATTGAGAAATGCGACTAGAAGAAGCCGTTTCATAAACGTTTTAGCATTCTTTTTGATGTCATTTTGAATCTTTACAGTCTAAAGTTTATCGGATGAAGAAGCTTCTCCGATTTTTTCTAAGCAAATCCCCTTCCCTAGCCCTTCTTCCATCCGCTGCCCTACCAAACTTAATTGTCTTCTGTTATGATAAGAAAGAAACTAATATTTAATACAGAACTACATTTATAATCATTAATTACCAACCTGTCCTATTTTCAAATATGACGACATTGGAAATACTAACTAATTACTAATACTATGTCTGATCAAGGATAACAACACAAGTTGATTGTATTTAAAGATATAAGTCTTCTAGCCATGTGTGAGAGCCAGTCTTGTAAATAATGGGAATATCTTAGCGTTGACACGCGCATAGCAACAGCTAGTGTTTTGTAGTTAATTTCGTGCAGCGCGGGCGCGGCGAACGGTCTAAATGCGTGCGCGCATCGCCGTGGGCTGCCATGTTTAACTTTATTTGCATTGAACGTGGTGCATCAGGGATGTCAGAGAAAATTTGTATTTGAAGCAAAATATTTTGTTTTTTAATCTTGCATAAAATATTGTATAGGGTGAATTGAAAATTGGCTATTTATTGGAGATACTTTGAGGATTGTAATGTATTATAATTAGGTACCGCACCTCCGAGAAGTACATTCCAGGAGTTGGAGGTGTCACTGCACTGGTATTTGTTATATTTTTAATAGGCCAGACAAACAAACTACCATCTGGATAGACCTCTTTTGATCCTTTGAAACAAAAAAAACAAAAAGAAAAGCTACTCAACAGAAAATATGTATAAATAGATAAAGAACTAACTGTGATCACTATTCACAATTTCACTGCCGTAGAAACAGCTATTTAAATTTGTGTTTTCGTATCAATATCAGCCTGGTACCTGCATATCGTCTGTCTGACTATCATTCAAGGCTTGCTATTTTTAGACTTGAGACCGCAATTGTCCTCAATATAGTTTTATGACTGGCTTGGAATAATATTAATTAATGAACCAGCACTTAAGTAGAAAAACGTATTAATGATCAGTCGGTATTGATCGGGATTTTAACACAGAACTGGAACAATTTTGACTTTCTATACTACTTGTATAATTTAGAAGCAGTCTTTGATATCATCTGAAATCCAGCGCAACAGTCGTAAGACACTTCTTTTTAAAGTAAATCTTTTTTCTCTCTTTATTTACGCGACTGTTTTCTAAATATCCCAGAGAGGAAATGACGGCACCGAGACAAGAAATCGCCTTTGGACGACTTACAGAAAAATAAATCATTAATCACTTATTTAATGCTAAAAATCGACGTCGACATGACATTTGCGTAGGTTCAAGAAAATAGAGTTCGGTGATGTTATCCTGCGCAGACGCATACAACGCATTGCAGATTAGGTTTGACGTTAGTACTTGTATCTTGGAGAATATGACGCACTTGATAGCCGATATTTTTCAACCTTTCAGAGCTTATCTGTCTCATAGTATTATCAAATTCTGTCATCGCAAATATTACATTACCAAACACATTCACACAGTTTGATCATATCTAAGGTACTCGCTTTTCCGTAATTTTAGTATCCTTTTGTTCTTTTAGTGATTCCAAATTTTTTAGAGCAGTGTGCTCTGCATAGGTATCTCTTTTCGTCTTTTATGAATTTGAATTGAAAAGCTTGACGCTTATT
The DNA here is from genome assembly GCA_950381575.1 of Plusia festucae. Lineage (NCBI taxonomy): Eukaryota > Metazoa > Arthropoda > Insecta > Lepidoptera > Noctuidae > Plusia > Plusia festucae. The sequence continues at coordinate 13,700,423 of OX494431.1, forward strand.
AAGCAATTTCATTATAGATTTTATCCTAATGTCAATTGCTTAGTTGACTAAAGTTTTTTTATTCTATAAGGAATTTTATTTTCCTAAAGCTTAACTTCTGCTCTTTAGATCCTCACTAAAGGCGTTAAAAGGGTCTGGCATGATTGGAAGGCCAAAGCGTAGATTACATACTGAAATATGCTTCCATTTCTGATTGATTTATTTCAAAAATTTCTTTCAATAAATATAAGTGCAAGCCCTGTAGGTATGCACCAACTATTCCGGGACGCGCGTCCCCCGGGCGCTCCATACATGGGCCTGCCCGATATAGACTTGATGTCTTTGTCTCTGACTCCAAGCTCCGGTAATTTTAACGTGTCTCACCCGCGGTTACCGCTACTTACCCTCTATTACTTAATACAGGATTACTGTTACCATATTTGGACCCTATGTGTGAGATAACGGATGGTAAATATAACTTGAGTATATTCACCTTTTATACATAGTTACTATAAGGAGTATCAGTGCTTTGTTTTTGTTGTAACATTATCCCGGTCATTTTGTTCGATGCCATGCATTGTCAAAGTATTTTATGTAAAATCATCCACTTAACATCTACTTCCATCCCATAGGACGTGAAATATTAAGTAAATGAATTTCAAGTTACCTACCATACATTTTTTTTTTCATGAACTCTAAAAGAAGAAATCTAAAATGTATATAAGACTAAATCTTAGGAAGATGTGTAATGTGAATTACAGTTCTACTCGTAATGTAAATACAATTTTTAAGTTTTCAAGTGAAGAGTCACACCTGCAGTCATCTCAATAGATAAATATATTTTATCTTGCAAATCCTTTCAGCCGATACGTTATCAAAAAACCCAAGCGAAGTATCATAATCAGACGTGGTAATACCTTATTCGGATAATCTTGTTGCCACCACCGTTGTTGCATCAGACAACTGTAAAAATCGATTCGATATGCATAACTGCAGCTGTTGCTGACGTCCTTATCTAAGGGCACTCGAGCTCTACAGAGCTAGTAAAATATTAAAAACTGTTTTAAAAGGTCCCTATAAGATAGTCTAGTTATAAATGGAACTTGCTAATGTTATGACATAATACCAGGTACTAAGCCAGGAATTAAACAAATAACTCATTCCAAAGCAAATATTGTATGTAAATACTGTTTGTAAAACTCAAACATTATCGGCAATTCGTTCCGTGACGGTTGACATCGGTGAGCAGACACGTCTCGTGACAAATGACGTGATCATCGTGAACAGCCAATCAGCGTATTCGTCAGACTGTCATGCATCTTTTTAAGAACCAACTGTTCCTTTATTTTTAAATATTCATAATTTAAATTATTCTTCTGCCTGTCAGCCTAATTAAAATATGTGTTTTCGAGTTTAAAAATAAACAAGCAATATTTTTTTAGGCGTTATGTAATAACGGACGTAATTTGTGGTTATCTTTTATTATTTGCAGTTCTCTATGTAAATTCTTGGGAATGTTTGTGGATAATACCACCTGCAGTCACAATATTGACTTAGGTATTCTTCCAAATAGCTTGAGAAATATTGTACTAAATTTACTTGATATTAGAAATGTATCCTCCCGAACAACAGTAAAATAACTTCGAACTTTTTGAGAATGTTCCAATAAAACTGCATCAGATAAGTGAATGTCAAAATGTCATTGCAGTTCTCAGCTTTTGACACTCTCTCGTGGTATCCTAAAGTTTAAAACACTACATATCTTTGCTCCGGCCGCGGCATAGCGATGACTCGTGGTTTAACTGGATAAACGTTTCTGCACAAATCAGTCGATTTCCTGTCGTCCTCATTGCAAATAACTGGAGAAGTGGAGACACATTGCTGCAGACGGCGTGGCCCCGGACCCCGGCCCTGAGTTATATAATTTCCTGCGGAACTAAGGCATGGATTGGCAAAGCTGTTACGATGTCTGACTGTATTATTTATACACACCTTGTCGACACTAGGAGAATTCGGTTGAGTTTTAAAAACCTTTAATTCCCGACGATGTTAGCTGCCTTTTAAGGTTAATTTGCGGAAGAAAAATTCTGGTGTCATTCTGTCATTTCTCATAAACTGTAATCTATCATTTGTATTTTATCCTTAATTTTAGCACAATTTTAGTAAGAACTGTCGAAGAGCGTTCAGAAAACAAAACGATCACGATGATGTTTAACCTGCAATCAAAAAAATACTTTCTTTGTCGCTACTTTACAGGGACAGAGACAGCATGAGTTCAACAGTCAACGTTTCAGAATTTGGCCCATAGGATCCCGTTTCCAGCTTGGTTGCTTCCCGCAAATGCAAGTGCTCCACTATTCTCGTTTTAGCTACAACTTCCATTAGCACCTACCTGGTTTTATTGAACTCTATGAAACGTTAACGATGGTATTCAGATGGTTCGATGGTTCTGTAAAAAACATCTTAAATCATCCACTTTAAAAGCATTCAATTTGTTTGTTTTTTAAATTCGCAATGTGTAGGCTCACTTTAATATTGTTTTATTACTTTCGTCACTTTTTTATTTTGCTTTTTTGTACTAGGACGTATTAGCAATTCCACGATTGACAGTTAAAGACAAAGGCGTTTACTTATGTCATGAAAAATGAATGTGAGGAACACGCCTTTACTATTGTAATTAAAGCTTTTTAAGTCACCTTAAAGGAACTACCTCGTTTTTACCAGGTAAGCACTGTTGAATATGGAACTGCCACCCAAGAAGCCAGTAAATAAAAGTTAATTGAGGTTTACAATACTTAAAGGAATACAGACAACGGGAGTTTCCTTAACTTTCCAGCTACTGCATCAATTCGAGCGTATGTTTTACATCGTGAATAATTTGCTGTAATTTTGATACAGAGTTGATTTTCTAAAAATGTATGAACATTGCAAAATAACATATACAAACATATCCTACAAACTACTACAGAGTGGGGCTCCAATTATTGGTGGTTTGCGCCATTGCGCAGGCGTGTGTGTGGGAACAAGGAATGTTAGATCATTTAAGGAGTCGCAACTCTCCGACCGAAACAAATCGCTGCTTCCCGCGTCTTGCATCAGTACTTGCAAATTCAGTAAACCCGGGGCTATTCTTTTCAGATGATTGAATTAAATTGATTTTGAAGGAAAATCCTTCATGTTCGGTGACCGTATGACCTCCGAAAAAAAAGATAAATAGGATTACGTCTTCATTAAGGGTCTATTCATAATCCATGATTTTATTCTACTAATAAGGTTTTGGAAGACAGCTTCATTGTTCAAGCAATGTGTTTATAAATAATACACGTCCAAACAAAATTCTGAACGTAAAATCGTCATTCCAGATAAATGCAACCAAAATGTTAACCTCGTCAATACTTCATAATAAATTCAACAATTGAAACCGCTCCAATATATTGTGAATTTTTCACTTTGCATTGGTTGCAGAATGCTTCCCGTTTTCTGTGGGCGGATATCGTTACCAATGCGCATAATGCACTCGTTAGCGTCCGTCGGTTACTGATTTACTTACCATACTATATTCAATGGAAATGGTTGCAGAAGTTCCAGTAACCTGTAGAAAATTACATAATGTGTTGTACTACTGAAACTAAATATTCATTATTATCATAATCAGTTATGCAGATCTACTGCTGGACAGATGTCCACGAACTTTCTAAACATAGAAATCATCATCAGATATTTGAAGCAAACTCATCTCTTTCAGGCTTCAAAAACTAAGTGATAAGTACTATTTAAAAATGCTACTCGAATCTATATTCACCAAGAGACGTTTAAAATTTATTATTTAAGAAAAATGATTTTTTTAAACGTTATACGTCATCAGGATTGTGAACATATACCACAGGGTTTGAATGCATGGATTTGCATGTCGTCTGTAACTTATAAAAGAGAATATAATAATATCCACTGTTTATGTTCATAGATATTCTGTAGCATTCCACTAATCCTGATTTACAGTACAATGTCGTGGGCGTACCGATACCGACTATTTCGCGAGTGAATATTATTCTTGAACACTGAATGCCAGTGGACACCGTTCTGATGCTAATCAGCTTGTATTTAGTGTGAGCTTTTTAATTCTTTACGATGGTTGCAATTGTATTCGTTACTGTTATTTGTGGAAAATTTATAATAAGTACCCATAATCAGTGCCTATTTACCTGTCTATCCGATAACTTTGATCTATTGATTACTTTGAACAACCTATTTTCGAAATAAAATCTAAATCTGTTTACTTATGCTACGAAAAAGGGTTGGTAGTTTATTTCGTATTATACGCGAATCTATATTACCTTTTACACTAAAAATATTTCAACTGTATTCACCAAAAAAGCATTCACCAACTGCAAATCTGAAAACGCTAAACATGGGAATAAGACGGGGTTGTTGCACTGCGCGAGCGCAAATAGCCGCGCCCGCCACGCAGACGAATACACGATGCAAGTCCACCCATTTTAGATAATACTGTTAAACGCTACATAAATCTGAAACTTGGTTTCTTCCTGGTATAGAGTTAGCTAATAATACGATGCCACCATTACTCTACGACACGTCTTATTGAAACTGTTTGTATTACAAGTATACATACTTAAGCCCTTAGACGATTGTCTATAATAATTGTGCACCGGTTTTTCGCTTATATCACTATTCCCGGGGCAAGTACCGCTTGTCAGAGAGAAAATTAATCTAGAACCTGCTTACTCGGTTATAATGCAGCCGTGCTGCTGGGCTCACACACTTCACATATACCTGGAGGAAGAACGAGCTTTGGGTACCACTTTGCTTACTCATTGTAGTCAATCTAGAATTCTTCTCGATGTTTCAAGTCTTTGTTTTGAAAAGGACAGAGAAACGGGTTTTCAGATTCCTTGCTATGGATATTTTTTATCTGGGTCCCAAAGCAGCCAATCGTTTACCTGAAACACAAAGGTCTTGTTATGTTACCAAAGCCGAGAGACAGAAACACGGTAGTATCTATAAACTAGGTATATACCAAGTAGTAACTGACATATAAATGCTAAATATAGTTCGCATTTATATCTGTGTTATGTACATAATAGGTATTATCTATGCGCGTTTATGCAGAGATTTACCAACCACGCAGAGGAAGCGCAACTAATAGCGGCTGTATCGTATATAATGTTGAATGCGTCTGCGCATACAGCAGGAAATGTAAAATCAAGATAGGATTACGCTAGGCGTGTTATTTACTTCCACATCGAATACATACGCCTACAATATCCAGCTATTGTATTGTCTAGATCTAATTGATTTAATATGAGATATATATATTATTATTTCCTTTGGATTTTTTTTTTTATAAAGTTTACTTGCAATGTGCTCCGCACATTACTAGTAATCTCGTTAACCCCTCGTGCTAAGCTAAGATGCTTGTATTACTAGTGGGTATACGTCGGAATTGTAATGGGTGGGATTCGAACCCACAACCACATGATCGCAAGTCCGACGCCCTAGCCATTAGGCTACCGCCGCTCCTTATTATTTAGCTCTTAAAGAAGGTTTCAATGTTAAAAACATTGAATAGATTTATATTTTTATTAAAGTTTATGTCGGTTTTATAAAATTGGCACCTCATTTTCTAAAATGTAATTGGTATCTTGTGGGAGTATGAATACAATTTAGAGCTAAATGGCTATTATGTTCTCCCGCCAGTACTTTCTAAAAGATTAATCACGAACAACTGCATTCTATTAAAAAAACTTTGATATTGACACTGTTGACCCGCATAGAATATAGGTAGGTAGAGAAATTGTTGTAACAAAAAATATGCAGACAGAAATATTATCTATGATTATCAAGTTTCCAAACGTCTGGCACTATAAAGTTTGTTGTACTGTTTTATTTTAAATTTTGGTCTTGATAGTACTCTATTCCATTTTACAATACTTAAGTTTTGTTGTACATTGGTCACACTCTCACAATTCACTATCGACCCCCTCCGATGTACCTACTTATCAAAGCTGTCAATCATGATAGCTTTTCCGGCTTTAACAAAACTGAAAATAACACATCAATAAAAGATCTCCTCATGTAACACTTCGCGTGCTACTCGAAACCCACAAACCCAATCAGCTGAAAAAAAGAAGGTTACCTATTTAAATAAACAAATCTATTTCTCACTGTAACGAAATCTAATAAACTGTTGGAAAATATACCACTCGTTTGTGAGATACGACTTGAATAGATCTGACATCAAAGATGTTCAAAGCTCAACACTGGCCATTAGCCAAGGTAGAGGAATAGTGTGCGTATTGTCTTTGCCTCTTCCATATTATTAAAAGAATTACTTGGCTGGTTTTTAATTTGACACTTCTTAAAAAATAAAAAATGGAACTGATAAAAGTTTAAATGTACGTCATTAAGAACTTCAATGGACGATTTGGGTTTTATCATATTTTATGTCTTATTAGGTAGTTTTCGATTGAATTATTTCTTCGTATGCTATGTTTTCCCAGTACACCTCCTCCTTCATAATGACAAATGGCAGTACGTCATAGAACGTAATGAATCGCCGGCGTATCCGGTGCTGTGCGAATGGCCCCCGCCACTCCTGCGCATACGTGTTTACTTATAAAACTACTTCATAAACTACATTGTTGATGTGACTGCTGCAAATGTATATAGATGGATGCAGGGATTTTAAAATAGTGATTATATAATGCAAAATTGGAAATCTTGATTTAAATTAATCGTAGAATGTCCTCAAAGTCCTCATGCCTCAACAGAGTCGATTGGTGGTCGTTTTTTATGTCATTCGCAGTTTCGTTTAATGACCTTTATGGTATTTGGTAGTCTAAACATAGGTACCTATACACAAAATTGTGTATAGGAACCTATATTTACAAAACCTGAGGCCTTAGTTTTAAGTAGTTTCTTACTGTTCGTTCAACCGCAATTTGAATAGTATTACATTTAGGACTGTAACTGGAGCACGTTTAAATGATCGGTAGCAAATGTAAAATGCGACATACAAATAATTGATACGACAGTTGTTGACAAAGTTTTATTTCTAGGAAGCGGAAAATGTTTCCACGCGATTGAATTCCAAGTACAAACGAATAACACAGGGTGGCTCAGCGTAAATAATTTCATAAAAATTTGGATACACTCCAAACTTATAACTAAATTCAAATCAGCTGATTGTTGCTAACCCAAACGCATTTATTGCTATTATAATGCCAATAATAACTCGGTTTGGCTGTACCCCTATGCCATTGAGTGCTGTAAACAAGATATTTCTATCTCCCTCAATGCTGTTTAGTGATAAACACACATTCTATGTTACAAACATCCAGATTTTTTTCTAAGGTATGTTGTTTTTCCTTTTTTTTATTTGGCACCAGTAATTTGACATTATTTTACTTTTTTTTTCTTAACGTTGCTATTAAATATATTATAAATAAACCAATGTTTTTTTACAGAGCTCCAAAATTCGAGCGTCGCGGCAGAGGGACATTCAAATGCAAATGTGTAAAATACATACCAAGTCCTACCACACCCTGCACATGTTCTGAAATTTCGATATCTAATTCCTCCGAGATCGCAGATCGTATTCCTTCACCAAAAGATGAATCAGATCCAGCACCTGAATCTAAAACTAAAGGCATAGATGTCCTAAATGCGGCAATAGCAGTTGCTAACGCTGTGGCTGATGAGCTGGACGAAGATCCTGTGGCAGATATACTGAACAATGTTGAAGAAGAAACTCCTCAAGAAGATCCGCCTCCAGCCGATGATACAAACGTCGAGGAAGCCTCAAATGCATCAGTAACATTCTAAAAATCCCATGAATTTTGAATCAGTCCGCCCTTTTATAGTTTACTCGAAAATAAATATTGAACATAGTGTCAATGTTTTAGATACGGTTGTTATTAACTTTTTTAGAAGCGTTTACTATATTTTTTAATTTAATTTATCGTTCTTATTGGCAGTTATTAGGTAAGGTTAGTAGTATGTTTTTATTTTATATTTTTAGCTTTTATTTACGTGATTACAATCGTTTCTACTCAATGCTGCGTTTTATTTCTGGTCTGCGTTTCCCTATTAATTTGAAATTTTATATTTAGGTATACATATCTACAGTTTCTCATATAACTTCAGATCTCGCCCTCGGCTGTGCATACATTAAACTTAAAACTAAGGAGATACTTTCATTAGCGCTTGACCTTGACGACTGATGATACGTTCGGACGTACCAACTGTGTAGATATGACACAGTTTAATGTGCTTCACTATTCTTGCGCGTACTCGTTTCTAGGCACTATATACCATGCCCGATGTCATGCATTCGCTTGGCGATTAATGTTCCTCAAAACTTGTCTGCTTAATCAATAGAATAGAATTCTGTTTCATGGGCTTTTACCACGGCTGCTTAGCGAAATAGACTAGAATTCGCTACCGAGTGTCTTCACTCAGACTTTATTTATATTATTTTTTATTGGTAGGTATGATCCCACGACAGTACCTCGTCAAGAACAACCCAACACACAGAATCAAAACCCAACACCGGAATCAGATAACGTAGTGGACTGTGAATGTAATATACCCGAAAATAAATAAAGAATTATTTTTAACGTGTAAGTCATATTGGAACTTAATTTGTATTTCGTAACTTCGAAAAATATAATATTCGCATTATGGGTAATACGTGAGTAGAGTTTAATAGCCTGTAAAACAGAATTGTTTGCTTTCCTTCAGTCGTAAAACTAGTGTAGGCAGCATGGTTAACTTTACGAACAGATGAACTAACGACCACAAGTCTAGTCACATCTGGTTTCTAGTCGAAGAATGCGGTTCTGAACAAGTTAGTATTATTTGATTGATATATTTTAAACTGTTGGTCCTTGGCTTATTTATCGATACGTGCGATTTCTCATGGCAATGATGGTTTTAGGACTTAAATGAAAAAACTGTAAATTGGACCAACGAAGTTCTTAGCCTCTTCTATATGTATAATTGTCAAAAAACGTCACAAAAGGGTAGAGTTCCGGAGTTTTAGATACATTTTTACGTGTTGGTTATATTCCACATAGGTACCTACCCTGAATAGGTACTGTGCTCTATGATCTGTGTTCTACGCAATTTTTTAGAGTAGGTCCTCGACCACATTGTGTGACCACTTCACGCTATAGGAATTATGAATATCTGAATGAATTTTATGGGCAGGTATAAATTAAAATACAGACACTCGGTATTTCTTATGTGGGTACTGCTCATATTGCTCATTCTGGGCCTGGCCTAATACACATTTCACCCTCGATTACTGCTTTTTCCTTTTGATTACTACTACCACTGCATTGCAACGAAATCAAATAGCAGTACCTCATAATATGCTCAATTTTACTACTTTTCTAAACTACGAGTATTATCGAATGCCTGAATATTCGCTTGACATTTAATTTTTATCTTTTACCGTGCAGTTTTTGTTTTTATGTGTTTAGTTTTTTTCTCAGGTATGTTATTTCCTTTTTTTATTTATCGTTTACTAAGAGATTTTTCACTTTTTTGTAAGTTTGAATTTCTTTTTAATCTTTGGAAAATTTATGTATTCTTTGAAATAAGATGAAGTATTTTTTAACAGCACACCGATTTTGGAGCGCCGCCGCCGCCGTTGCGAGGGGTCATACAGATGCAAATGTTTCCATGATACCGACTCTGATAATGAAATGGAATCACCTACCGAGAACGATCCTGCACCGGACAACAAAATCATAAGCCCTGAACCAAGCGACAAGGATATCGTGGATATCGATGATATTATTATTGAGCCGCCTGAGGAAGAGCCACAGCCAGATGAAGCACCACCACCCCCACCACCACCACCACCACCACTACAAGAAAACGACTCTTCTTCTTTAATAGCCACCTAGTCCATCCTAAATAGGCACTTCTTTTACAATGGGCACTATTTCTGATATGACGAACTTGATTTTAAACTGAAATTAATGACTGAGCAATTTTAGATTTTTTACTTCCGTTAACTCTTTAGCTAATCTCTACAATATATTAGTATTACTTACGTATCTTTGCTTTATTAAGATTTTTTCTGTAGCAGAATTCCTTTTGTGATCTTTTATTACCTAATTACAATATTTTCTAAACCATCACATCGTTTTATTTCTGACCTACATTACTCTGCTCAGTTTTCGCAGCAGTTACAATTTTCCTGATAACAAACATAGGAAACTCAATGTGGTATCGCATTGCTTTGACGATGTAACCATAAACATATTCCTCCGGAGACGTCAGTTGAAACAGAACCATGTTACAGAACATCACGATTCAATTTTGCATGACCATAGAAATTTATACGTCCTTTCTGCACGTCATCAGCTGATTGACTAATGACTTGAGCCATTTAAAATTGGACTTAATTGTTGATAGCCAAAGTTGTATTTTGTGGGACAGAAACATGTATGCTTGTTACAACATTACTACTAACAATATTTTGCATTTAGCGCATGTTTGTCTGCGAGTCTGTTTGCGCCTGCGTCGGAGGTGTTAATTCAGTTACTAGTCAACAGGTAATTAGTGATGTTACCGTCACGTCACTTTCGACATGAATTTAAAGAAATTACTAAAACATTGTCTCATTAAGATGCTTTTAGTTATTTGATTAGGGTTACACGACCTTTATATATGTATTTTATGAGACAGCTGCCAGTATTTTGTAAACAGTAAAATTTTTCTTGATTACTTTTGTAGGTGTCGTATACAGGAGCTATAAGATAAAAGCACTATCCCTTGTTAGTTACATAAATATGTCGTAAGTATACGTCGAAGTCGTAAGTGTACTTGTAGAAACAGAAAACAGACAAAAGGTAAAGTGCAAATACAATACAAATGCACAGCCTTGCATGTATTTATACAATAACAGCGAATAACGTGACACTTAACACATCTGATGTGTGACTCAAACTATCAAATAGATAAACATTGCCGACTGCCTAGAGACAAAGTCAAGCTCAATGTCAAATGTGGAGACAGATGCGTTTAGATCGAACCATTGCATATTATGATTAACATTACTTATGATTTTCTCTCGATCTTTTTGATGTGCTCAGTCCTTTGAAAGCTGGATAGAGCTTGGGATCCATGTTCCTTCCCTTTTAACAGGAACCAGGCAGAAACGCTTTTACTGATCAGATCAAGCACTGGCAATGGACTTGTTTTCTTCTTCGACTTAGCTCTTTCCCAAAAATACCTTAGGGTCGGTTCGCAATCTCACCAAATTCTGTTAAATCCACAAAAGATTTTATTGGGTAATCAGTATCCCATAGTGGCCATAGTCGCTTGTCATTACTATTGGATATATTATACCAAGAAACCAGTATTCTAGATGCATAAGACATCCGTGGTCGAGTGGCGCCAGCTCTGAGATCCCGGGTTCGATACCCGGACGAGTCAATGTAGAAAAACATTTTTCTTCATTGTCTCGGGTCTGGGTGTTTGTGATACCTTCGTTGTCTCTGATTCCATAACACAAGTAAGTGGCTATGGCTACTTACTTTGGATTCGGAGCAATGTATGTGATATTGTCCACATTTATTTATTTATACATATATATTTTAATTATTTCAAATATTAGGTTGGACAGATCTAAACTTAGTCTGCCTTAATAAACATATTTGTCATTGTTACTATTTTCCTCGTTATGTATAGTCAACCTAATTAAAAATATTTCTGAGTCAACATTCAATGAACTCGTTAAAAGGAGGACATTCCTGTATTTATTGATTTTATTGTTGTTATGTGGTTTCCAGAATGCAAAACAAAGTGTCTGTTAGTCACCGACTCTACTCACTGCCTAACTTGTATACTTTATTCCTCTATATAGTGTTCAGAAATGGATGATCCTTATCTTTATGAGAATGCCTTTCTTCCCCAGGGGGCAATTACAGGCAGGTGAACATTCATATGGAAAACACAGTCAGTGCCCAAAATCCATTCTCTAAATTCGAAGAAACAAAGTCAGAATTTTTCCCCAGTCAAAATATTTAAATACAAATAAAAACTGATCCAAGGCAAAAGCTGAACAACTGACCGCTTCTCAAAGGTCACGTACTTACTACCTACAGTTTGGTGACAAAGAAGCCGCCCTTGCGAGACGGTTCATGATCTACCACGAATACGCCTTTATTGGATCTGACAGGGGTTTTGTTACATATTGTATATATAGATAATGTGTTTTTTATTATTATTATTTATAGCAGAGATGATAAAATTAAGTTAAATACTATTACTTCTTCTTCTTCCTGTCCTTGTTCATTCATATGGGGTCGGCGCAACGCGTATTTGCCTTCCATTCGTCTCTATTACTCGGCATCGCGGCATTCACTCCTTTCTTTCTTGTATCATCTTTCGCACAATCCATCCATCTCTTTTTCGGTCTTCTTCAGCTCGTAGTCCCATCCACAGTCATACTCATAACTTTTTTAGTTATGTGACTTTCATCCCTCCTCATAACATATTAAATCATTGCAGTTTTAATATCATTCATTTAAATAGTAGGTACATATGTTATAACAACATATTCATTCAATATCATGACAAGTCATGCCTATAGATTTATGAACAATATGTTGATAATTGTAATAAAAATTGATAATTAATATTGTTGAAAGAAAGGATTTCTACCGTCGTGAAAGCTTATTATTTTATTTAAGAAACTGATATAAAAAAAATGCTAAAAGATTTTAATCCTACTGGACACTTTAGATTGTTTTCTGAGCGTTATTTAGATAACGTAATATTTTTTTCTCTATACAAAGTAAAATTTTGAGTCGTCATTGAGAAGCCTTTTATTTAAGTATTCACGTTTTGTTTTATTTTTGTCTGCTAGGGGTCGGATGCCCATAGCCAAGACCACCACAGCAGAAGGGACGGATGCGAAGCCCGAAACACCCCCCACCCCCACCCCTTTGCCTGTTGTAAGATAGTAAGAACCATTATTACACGCGAATTTATATACAAATAATTACATTTAACACTATTGTAACGTGAGATTTAATATTAAGACCGAGTTACATAAATACTACAGCTAATTAACATTTACGAAAAAAGCAATAAGTAAAAGCTCATCCGATCCAAAAAGTTAAATGTTATAGACACTTTAAATTATTATTTATAAAGCGTAATCTTGATACCAATATAGACGAATGGATACGTGGTGGCTTCTTTTTCGTTTTATTTATTATTATTTTTGTTTGCTAGGAAACGATTACCTTTCCAAAATCCCGGGGCAGCGGGCGCACCAGGCGCAGAGCCTACAGCTGCGACACCCGAGGCTGCCAAACCGCACCCGCCATTGCCCTTGCCTGAAACACGATAGTAAGCGCTTTTCTCACCTAGCAACCGGATAGACACCTAGGGGCAGATAAAAATAAGTTCTTACGTACCCTTTAGTAAAAAGAAAATTTAATTTACTCCTTTTTGTCCTGTCTTTTTATGTTGTTAAAGTTAGTCTTTATGCGCTCTAATAGGTGTAACAATAAAGGTTTTTTTTCTTTGTAGTCAGAGGTTTATGCTCTTGCACCGCCAAAGGATTTTTCCTCTGAGAGACCAGGCTGAACACCACGCAATCTAGCTCGGTCCGTGGCGGGCGATAAATTAATTCCATCCCTAGTAAAAAACCGCAAATATATCATCTAGAACAAACCTATCATTAAGATTAACCATTAGGCTTAGCTTTGTAGACCATATAATTGTAAAGCAGGAATTGATACTATACCATTGTTACAGACGAGAGAAAGGCATCGTCTTCGAGTAACTATGTATTCGATGAAGATGAAGAGGCTATTTCTATCATGCATCGTTATTGCAAAGGTTTGTATTTATTTTACGGGTTACTTGAACATTTAGATTATATTTCAGTGTAGCTATATACATAGCTTACTTTCGAAACATTACGCTTTTGAAACTTGTGTCACAAAAGTCTATGCTACAATGAAAGAACTTAGAAGCAGATAATTAATAATCCCTTTGTAAAACGTTTTTTAAATTTATCGAAGTGTAAATTTTCTACACTTGTATTTAATACGGAAATCATACATTATCGAATGATATAAAATGTACATAAGAACGTTAAAACGTGAGATGAGCTCACGTAACGAATCTTGCAAAGTTTCGTGCCGGGTACTGTACACCCGCTGTATTTTTTGACGCTCACGCAAGTAGCCGTGGCCAATAGAGGCACGGCCGGTTACGTCAAACATTGACAGATGATTTATTACAACATACATGTACGGTCGACAGCCAGCCATTGTAACAGCGAACAACAAAAATAAACCTTATCGCTTCAATATAAAGCTCATATCATGTATTGTATGCAACTTATGTGGTTGACTGTTCGGCACAATAATTTTGAATGCTATGTTTATGCTTTTAGGAATAACATCGAATGTAGTGACATACATATGTATAGCTCAAGTATCGGTTCTAATAACAGTTATAACTCTGAATGATTACTACTACGGTAGGTATTGCGTTTTTAAAAAGACGTCCGAGCTTATTATTTTCTCCATAAAGCTGATTTTTCCATTGTCGGTTATCTTTGGAATAAGACTTGACATTTGACAGTTTCTGTTTAAAACAACTGGCCAAATTTTCTAAATTATTCCTTATAATGTTATCTCTCGATGGAAAAAACAGCCCTTATTGCTCTAAAATTGGGAATATATGAATGATTGAATATATTTAAGTAAATCTAACTGTCCTTATTCACGATCGCCATGCTTGATTTGGCTAAAAATACCTACTTATGTAGGAAATGTAAGGAAAGAAAACCGGAATGTAAGGTTTTTGCTTTACAGTTCTCATTTTTTAGTCACTTGTTGCTAATTGAAATAACATAATAAGTTATTAAATGTTTTCCTTATTATTATTAAAATAAGTTTAACCGCGCCGTTTCTGATCCGACCGTTTACTATCCACCTATTTTGTTAATCTTATACATAGTTAGTACCTACGTGGCCATCTTGAAAACCAATGAATGAGTTCAAAAGTATTCCTATTCGATGTCAATTAGACACATTCGAAAATGGTACTACTTGGTAAAAAATACTTTTCAAATTGAATTTTAAATGGCTTATCCGTTTGAGTAAGTAAGCGGACAAATCTTATTTCAGGTTATCCATTTCTTAACCTTCCCAAACACTGTTAAACATCATTAAATACAGGCACCTATAACACAACTGCGAGCTTCATTATTGTGATAAATACCGTGAATGCTGCAATTTCGTGAAAGGTATAAACTTTCACTGTCTGCAGTAGCGCCCGCGCAGAATGCTGTTTGGGCGGTAGGGCGCAGGTCCGTTGCCCCTAGATACAAATAAACGTCAATTAAACAACGAAACGAATACTTAAAGAATTGTAACAGATAATATCTGATAGACCAATTTTATCTAATTTACATCTAACATCTTTCTAAATATTGAAGTTCGATTCATGCAGCAAAGATTGCTAGTGACAAATATAATACTATCGACATTTAAACAAACAATTTGTTTTATCGTAAAGTTCAATCTTCCAGTCTTCATCTGCATAAACCTTTTAGTGGGAAATATATAGATAATTTCGGTAACTGAGTTAAGAATGTTATTGCTGAGTAATTAGGTATTTCTTGACTGAGTACTTGTTGGAGAAGTCATTTGGTGTGCAGTTTATGGAGAATCTTTGCCTCTGGTTATTTTTGTCTATACATATCGTGAGAAACCACATTTTAAATCGTCGTGAAGATTCTGATGTGACATTTTAGTGTCGATCGATGGAAGTAGTGTCCCCCTTTTATCGGGCCTTACCTTTATCTATAATGTATCAACCAAGCCCCTTCAGACACCTGACAATCTTGCTCGTCTGATAAGACAACTTGTCACTGCTATCTTGTAATGTGTCCACCTCACGCAACTTTTATTTGGGAAGTCCCAGGTTTATACATGAAAACATGGACTACAGTTACAAAATTCCATTTTTTTTATAGTTTTTCAAACATTTCTTAAATATCGAGTTTTCCGAAAGTGTCCGTCTGACTCTTATCAAGTGTCACATGTGCTGCAAAAGATTCTTTTGTGGTTAAGACAACGATGCCTGTCATCATAAATGAAAACAATATGTGACAATCATTAAAAGTTGCACAACAATAACCTCAAGATTGCCTTTAGTTAAATCTTGACATTACCGTTAAATCCACCTGATTTCAACATTCGAAATTAAAGAGCCATACAATATTTAAAATACCCACCTCAACCCTTCGCTTATGAGGCGTTCAAAAAAGAATATTCAAATCATGCATGCAACATTCGTTGAAAAGTCAGTGAAAAGAACATGATATTTGAATTTGAACTAAAGACTACTAGCGAACCATTTGTTCGTTTTTCGGACGTACATTGGACACTCAGAGTCGGGTGCGCGCGAGTGCAGCAGGGTCGATGGCCGCGCGCCTCTCGAGTGACTCACCCGCCTCCTATTACGGTGCAATGGTCACGTGACACGTCATACAACGAGACATCTATGATGAGAGAGCTGATTGACCAAAGAACAATTGATACAGTACATTGTGGGAATAGAATGTCTTATAGCAACGGTTACTAAATCGGCTTTTTGATGTTTTTGACAAAGCTGTTCTTTGTCATAGATACCTAGGTAGGTATATATATAATCTTGAACATTTGCACATACCAAGAAAATGCTGTTTACACTCGTAGTCATACACATATCTCTTGTGATTGGTAATCCCAATTTTTGTGTACCAGTCTTTTATGTCGGGATTAGAAGACTTACGTGAGTCGGTACTGGAATACATATACAATACACCATTAGAGTATATTATACAATGTATGTATAACCCTCGGCCAAACCAATTATTGTGATTCCCCTTCGATCGCGATAATCAGTCTCTATAATAGGGGCCCAGTGTCGCATCCCAGTCTGCGCGGGAGTCGGCCTGTCCCCACCCCACTCCCTTTTCTCTCCCCATAAGCTTTTATTGCGAAAACATTCAGGTTTAATATTACTTCGATTGAATAATATTATTATGTTCGGTATTTGAAGATCTCGAATTACCTACATAACTTGATTTCTTTGGTATGTAATCAATTAATTATGTAGTGTACCTACCTATTATTGTATTTGTCGCGAAGTTAGAATTATTTTAAGCTGTTGCCGTTTACTACATCCGAATTAATAACTCCCTTCTCATCGATTTAGAAATATGTAGTATGATACATTACTTATACAGGTTTATTTTAATAGAAGTGCGTATACTCAAAGAGTTATTTATTTAATTCGATTACAGTCACACACTACAATCTTGTAATCTCTCGACCGCTACTAAGTCCGTTTATTAACCTACAAAATAATCTTAATGACCTCTAAAATAAGAGCTCTTTGTATTGTTCCAGAAACAACATCCTATTGACGCTATGCTGTCGACGGGAGCTGCGAAGCTTGTCAAACCAGCGTACCTACATACTCAATTTTGAGGTTATAAATTGCCAGTTTGAATTATTTAGGAAAATGTAAACTGAGTTTTAGTATCGTATATGTATGTAGATAACAATATACCGGAAAAACAAGTAACTTTTTGTTTTATTTCTAAGAAAAAAAATAATAAAACATGGTACCCCATGCTCCCAGAATGAATCTAGCAAGGGAAAATAACGGATCTCAATTAATGTAAGCTTTCTAAGTACCTAGTCCTACCAAAGTAATAGAAATATAATAATTTATTCGATATATTGACAAAACATCAAACCGCATATTATTATAAGTTTTTATACCAACTGTAAAACTACTAAGTTTTTAAAGTAGATATCAGTTTGGTATAATTGATATTAGATCATTTAATAACTGAACGTGAAAAAGGTAAGGTGATATACCTTTGATAATAAATTATAAAATCAAAGGTGCTGTACTATAAAAAGCTTGAGGGATCCATACCTCAAAAGAAAAAAGACCCGGAACCCTTATAGCATCACATTGTTGTCCGTCCGTCCGACTGTCAAGATCATTTCTGTCCGTCCGACCCTTTTTCTCAGGAACGCTTGGAGGTATAAAGCTGAAATTTATATCAAATACTCAAGTCTACTGTCCCTTGCTGTTGAAAAAATTAAACTTCTAAGCCAACGCAATCAATAGATACAGCAGTCTATGCCGCAAATTTTCGACACTCGCAAGGGAATCAAAACGTACAGGGTATGAACGAATGTAAGAAAGATAAAGGAAAAATTTGCTAAAACCGTAAATTTAATTTTAAACTTTTACTAATGTTTGTACGTAGGTAACCCACGGTGCTCGAGTCCGACTCGCACTTGGCCGGTTTTTTTTTAGTTTTTCACAGTCAAATTGCATCAGATACAACATCAAAATTGCTCATCTACCTTTGGCATTGCCTGTACTTAGTTGAAGCGAGCGGATTCTATCAAGCCGTTTCAATATGGTCTCAAATTGTAGTAGCTCGCAATTCGCATAACAGCTTATGCATTTTGCGTAGTAAGTATTTTATGTTACAGTCACACAGTTGTAATTCGGAATTACGTAATATTTCTAGTCCATAAATACTCTTAGAAATTAACTTAAATCCATAAAAAGGAAAGGAAGCAGGTAGGTGTACCTAAGACCTAAGCCCGACCTCAGACCACTATGAGGTTGGGCCTGCGGGTGACTGGGAGGGCAGTAGGGCACCCCGTCACCCGACCAGCTGCCAGGCCACGGAGGATACAGGCGCGAGGTCCCAAACGCCTATTCTCGTACGGAGAGAGGGGTGGGCACTATACACCCCCTCTGGAAGGGGTCCAGTAGAGACCGAAGCCTGCTGGAGTTGCGCAGAGCTTGCGTAAGTTATCCCGCGGCTCCAGCAAAGGCAAGGACGGGACCGGGGTGTTTTTAGTCGGTGCAAGTCCGACATATCCCCACGCTGTGCCCTCAGCGTGGGTTGAAGGCAATAGCGTTTCACCCCGCCAAAATACCTAATAGCCAGGACCCACGTCTCCATTATTGTAATTTTAGAAGACTTTTTTATATTAGAAAAGTGAGTCAGACTAACAGAAAATTGCCAACATTTCATCTCCAAAAAAAAATATACCTATCTCATTATAATCTGGTTTACAAAAGCCGTGTTTTTCCTTTGCGAAGCAATCAAATTTCGCAACGGCTCCTCGAGTTACAAAAACTTCCATGTTTGAAATATGAATCAATTTGAAATGACTAAGATTCAAGCCTAATGCGTCATGTGCGAACAACTTCCGTATCGGATAAACCGTACAAAACAAAAAATGGTTCAGACTCGGAATGCTGAAATACCTATAACCAAATTGATGGGATTTGAAAATTCTTGGTCATTTGTCCCCTTATGAGATATGGAAACAGGTGACTATAATAAATTATTCAATACTAAAGGCAGGGCCGTCTTTAAACTATTTGAGGCCCTGGGCACATTAGGATCATGGGGCCCCTAGGACCTTGAGAAAACACTATTTAGTTACAATAGATAAAGAAAGACAAACAAGGTTCTAAATTTATCTTTATTTAGTTACTAACTCTAACTATAAAAAAATAGGAAATATAAAAAATAATCTACAAAAGTAACTCGCTTAACATAAAATCCTTAGATTAATTCTATGTTGATTGCAAAGGTACCCTTCTAGATTTAAGATGAGCAAAATCGTTAATCACATCTTCAAAATCTATGGTATTGAGAATATCACATTCTATGGACATCAGCGACAAACTAGTTAATCTCTCTTGAAGCATTGTACTTCTTAATTAATTTTTTATTCGTTTCAATTTGGAGAAGGAGCGTTCTCCGCTGCAGTTAGTTACCATCATACTTAAAAATATTCTCAATGCAATTCCTTGAATAAAATTTCTCAAAATAAAATTGATTGACGAATGAATTTATTTATTTTGAATAGTTTAAAATATACATACAGCCACATATTTAGCCAACACATTTTTTACACCAATAGATATTTTCTGTTTCCCATCACTGACCCATCTGTCAAAAAGTTCAAGCTATGTTGTACAAGGTATAGCTATCCGCATGCGGCCAACTAAAGCTATATAAGCGTAGGTATTGCAGTAAGTCATTATCATCAGATTTTTCAAAATTAATGTTTTTCGGTAATACCTAAATATCGGTTATCATTTGGTAATCTGGCAGGAACTAGGGGGCCCCATTCTATCGCGGGGCCCTGGGCACGTGCCCATAGTGCCCAGTGGGGAAGAGGGGCCTGACTAAAGGTCTACCTACAATACTTAAAAAAATTAGAATAAGATGTAATCCACGTCGGGTACCCATACTTCCAAATCTACAGCACTAGGGACTATTAATTTAACCCTTAACACTGTGAACATTTAAGAACTATAAATAGGTAGGTACTACCAAGACAGTGCATACTAAATAGTACATCTAGAAATTTCCATAATAGTCTGATCAGTTGTCCTCCCCTGGCATGTCGTCGGAAGCGGGCGAGGCCGGATATTGCTCGTATTCATCTTGAATGGCGACTGCGCCCTCTAGCGGCCAGTTATAACAACAATGAACATCTACACAAGGATTGCAATGCACTGTAATAATAATAGCGAGCAGAAACCGCGGAAATTGTGGCATGTGAGCGTATACATAGGATACATCATGTTAATGATTCTTGTGCCTAATTTATAGTGTAAATTCATCTTTGTAATCAAATCTAATATTTAAAAATATTGCACAGTCATGATCTAAAACCAACGAATGAAATACAAAAATATAAATAACAGTAATAATAAAGGCCACTGCATACGTGACGGGTTTTTATCCGGACGGGACGTGACGGGAAGTTTTGGAAACATCGTTGCATACAAAATGTATCCAAAAACGTATATGTCACGGGAACATGGACGGGCCGGGAACGTGAACGGGAAAAATATCGTCGGCGACGATGTTTAGCACGTCCCCGTCCCGTCCCGCCCCGCGCGTGCCCCGTCCCGCCCGTGATTTCGCTACGTATGCACAGTCGCTCCGTTCGTGCCGGAGAGATAAGTAGTGACGTCTTGATCCAATCCAAGTACCTATCGAAAATGGACGACGAAAAACTTATTGAGTGTGTACGTTCATATCCAGCTTTATATAATTTAGCGAACTCACAGTATACAGCCAATCGTTCTCGAGGTGTGATAGCTCTTTTCATAACAGTATCTTTCTTATGTAAATGAGGGCTTAGTATTTTTTTCAGTAAAGCAAAACATTCTTTTGTCATACGAAAATACTGATAAAATTGAGTCTCATCATCCAGAAGTTCTTTGTAGAGAGTGTGGTATTCTCCTTCTTGTTCTCTTTTATGCCATGTAGGATGTACAGAAAATCTCCTTTTTTTCTTGACGGTCGTAGCTTCTTCGTCATCTAGAGCAATAGCAATTAAAGCCAATTCTTGAATTGAAAAATCCATCTTTCGTTGTTCACAACACTAGCACGTTAGATCCGAATCAATGTCACGGTGCGTATGCGTTTGCACCACGTTCCCGTTTTGAACGAGGCAATCACGTGCCCGTCCTGCTCACGTCCCGTCCGAAGTATTTACCCGTTACGTATGCAGTGGCCTTTACTCTATTTTTTGTTCTGTGCATTGGAGCAATGAACCGATTCGGCTGCAGCATCTCACAATCGATATTTTGAAGTCTAAATTGAGACGTATTCAACAAACTACACATAGGTACCTTGAATAAACTTACTCCATTAGCTTTTAAAACAGTTGATAGTGTCACAAGTACCTATAATGCAAAAAATCTTCCTTTTGGAGTCGATTAAAAATGAGAACAATGCATAAAAAGTACCTAGTCGGTCAACTTAGATTGTGAATTTACTTCCAAATAGCGATCACGATACCAAGTGGACCGAAAAATTGAAATAAATCGTGACCCGTGAAATCAATCATAGAATCGCCAAGAAAAGATACTTTCTCTTCACTCATCACATCATGGGAATATAGGTTATGAGAAAGAATACATGTACAGTAGCTGGCTAAAAGGTTTTTCATAATTTTATTTTATTTTTGTTTTTTTCTTGTCTTTACCTGTCTTTTTATTTTTATTATTTATCGATTTATTATTAGTAAACGTTGAATTGTTTTACCAAATTAAGAACAAGGCTTTCATTCACGTCTGTTTTCAGGCAAGCCGCGTTTTACACGTTTTGCAATTAAACTCGATTTCTTTGGTAAATTTTGTTTTGAGCTGAATTGGGCTTGATCTCTTAAATTTTGTTTATTGATCTCGAAAGCAGGCAGTACTTTTACGGGTAAGTATAAAAATCGCAAAGTATACAATCTTTCGGCTTAATATTATCTATTATGTATGTCAACAATATCTTGATTTCAGATATGACTCAAGTTCGCAAGACTGTATAAGTCACTGAGTTGCACAACCTAACACGACCTATCATCACTTGCGGTCCAGCAAAGAACAAGATTAGCCATGATAAGATACCTAATGCTATACTAGGAATGATCTGACACTGATATAGTGTTACAGGGAACGATGTTTTAGGGACTATGTGTATTAGGTTAGGTCCTTAAGGCAAACTTGTAAGACAAACAGAAAAAAATGTGTCAAGTTTTCTGAGTCACTGTTATAGTGGGAAATAAATGTCGTTCAGAGAACTAACTTGGACACGAAAGTTTTAAATATTGAACGTGAAAAGAATACTATGCTTTCAATGACAAGAGGGGTCTTAATTTTTATCAAGACTTCAGCGAATCCATTTCAAATATGGCATAGTTTAAAAATAGTTTGTAGGTATCCTTTAGCGCTGTTGTTGCTGTGTTTTTTTATTCGTAATTTTTTTCGGGAGCTAGATAATCATCTTTGAAGTAGTTTAAGTTTGAACTGACTAAACTAGTCATGAAAATGCACCTTATCGTTTCTATGCAAATATTACATAATTATGTAAAAAACGAACATATTGCACTTATATGCACATGTACACAGGTGCAATGCGTTGACGCCATTGATGTATCGCCTTGTTATAACCAGCAACGCATTCACTATACCTAATTGTAACGTGCAGTATTACTAAAAATTGTTTATAACCGACAGTTAAACCGTTGCTACTAGTCTAGTCTTTGACTATGTAAAGACATTTTGGGGTTTTTTTTACATTGCTGGACTGACTTCAAATAAGTAATTTGGAATTAGTCACGACCAATTGATGCGATCAGTATTACGTTACGAAGTTACTGACTTGCCAAGAAAATTACTTAATGTAAACTAACTTTATCTGTCAGTCAACTTCCTAATATTTTATTTTATTACTAATTTTAAAATAAAAAATAACGACAAATGCATAGTGATAGTGACATCCTGACACGAATTCTAAAAACCTTTATAACACGATAAAATATCGACGATACAGAAAACAGCTGATAAAGTGATAACAGAACACTTAGCTATCACAAGTGACCGATTACGGTTCGCGAAAGTTCCATAATGATATCATCGACTTTAAAAGTTTTAACTAGAAAATGGATCAGGGTTTACGCAGTTTTGTGCTTGATTGTACTATTGTACACGATGGCGTCACTGGAGGTAAACAGGTGAGTGAATGTTTATAAAACTGTCTTTGTTACTCTTGTTACAGGACCTACAGTTTTCTAATCAGATTTATATAAAAATATAGTAACTGAAGGTAATACAGTCCTAGAATTTACCACTGCACCTTTCTGATATTCTAGGCTAGTTGCCGTATTGTTAATACTGCCACTTGAATTCAGGTAAGTAGAATGTCGATTCTTTTATAATTTCTTGGACCTTTTAGCCGTGGAAAGTTTGGGAGCCATATTCCCTATTATGGAAATAGCAGTAAGCCCAGTTCTAGTTGGCGATAACGAAATTTAACTAAATGATCACATAGGTAATTAAAATAATAATAACTGTTTGTGATACTTATTTTGAAGAAAACAAACACTAGTGCTTTCTCTAAGATAGTTTAGCCAATAGAACAATGCCCAAAAATTCACTTTGGCTATCACTCAAGAACAATATTCTAGAAAGAAACGTTAACTGGTCTGAGGTAATCCTAGCTAAGCCAAACAAACACGTTGAAAATATAGTACAGTCAACACATGGAAAAAAAAATTACAGCGCCGTATGTCAAAGAGGTAAGGTTGATTATTATGATTATATTTTACTATTATTGTGGTGTGAACCGTACAAGATTAACTTATCTTAAGTGTTGATACATGCGTGCAATTTCATACATAGGTGTAGACGGTGTTGTCAAGTTGATTATGATAGTATCGGTGACAATACGATACGTTTAGCTATCTAGATATCATACGACCAAGATCCCGGCAAGCTACTTCGATTGACGCAAAAATATGTTATTGCTGACTTTATACGTAGTGATTAATAGATTACTTCAATTTAGCCACAAAACTCTTACAATATAAACAGTCTGAAACACATTTATTCAACTTTATTGCGGTAAACGAGTAGGTGAATGAAAACGAGGAGAAAAGTTGTAGGTAAATGTTCGTATCGCAATTTTAAATGTTAGGTATTTACGAAATGTACAGGCTACCTACTAAATGTAAAATAACATCCACTATTTTAAAATGTTGAAAACCCTGTGGTAAATTTCAGCTTGGGGAAGATGTTTGCACAGCAGTAGGTTAGATAACTAACTTCACCCCACGCTGAGGGCACAGCGTATCTCAAACATGCAGCGACTAAAAGTCCTTGCACAGAAATATTAATAACACTTCTTAATTTCTCAACTTATTTCTTTTATCTATGCGTCTTTGCCTTTGCTGAAGCCGTGGGATCACTTTAGCAAGAATCGCAAGATCTGCGCAACTCCGGCAGATATACCTACCTACCTACTTACTTATTTAGGGGTAATGATAAAGTATTTTCTCCCGAATTTCTTTTTGTTTTAATTTTAACTCTACCTATACTAATTGTAAACAGCCGATGCAGGGAGGTCAACATATTCTCTAGTAGGTAGGTACCTAGATTGCAAATATAACGTGAGTTAACTGCAATTAACATAATTGTTGTGACTAGTCTTTATCAGCTGGTGACTCAGACGATTATTGCATTCATTCTGACCTTGCAGTCCCCAAGCCTAGTTATAATCTGAACCGTCTAGACGGTGACATAATTGCAGTTAACATCATAAGGCTTATTTCTAATCTTTTAAATATTTTAACTAATACGAAGCCACACCGGTAACGCGATTTCAAAGGCAACGACCCGGTGTGGGCAGTATAGGTACCTACTATTGCAAATACATCCTACACCATTAATAGGGCAAAGAACTTTAAAGTTATAACTGCATAATGAAGACTAGATACACTAACATAGGTACCACAGAAATATACTTATTTTTTATCTATGCTAGTTACAGAAGGTGCTGATGAAGACTCCTATTAATTTTAGTAACTATAATCCTCAGCGTTGAAAGGGACGACTAAGATTACATTCTAACGAATTGTAATGATTGCGCTTCCGTAGACACGTCGTCATTTCGATCACAAACTGTACTCATTTTTAATAATTGTGACAATGGCTTCCAGTATCTTAATGAACACAGGATTATTTTTTATGGAGTGCTAATATTCTACGAGGTAATCAAGTACATAAAACTGAACATCTTTTCTCAAGGAACAAAGGTCGAAATCTTAAAATTTAAAATCAACTTGTCAAAGTGAGAGGTCACGTGACTTATGTTTGTATGAAAAGATGATTTTAAATTGGGGAAAGTGGTTCAGTTTTATGCACCTGATTACCTCGTAGAATATACGCGCTCCATAAAAAATAATCCTGTATATGAAACACACCATGACACCACACCGCGATTGATTGCCGTAATTATATGAAGACTAGCCAACTGTTCCTGGATACCGTCTGAGAATATTAATGCTTTGAGAACAAACAGAGTTCAATTGTTTTAATTTTTAATGACCCACGCAATGATCAATCGTTGAACGGTCATTACGCATGCTCATTGCGTGTTAATGTGTTGATGATTTCTTTATGGCCAATTTTCCCATCGGCCAAAATACTAATACCCTAATTAATATTCTGCTTTTTGTTCATCGACACCCCAACGATAAGTAAGGCTTCTAAAATCGCTTGCCCATTTTACCCACCTGTCATAATTTCTAGGTGCTTATTGCACGCCTTATAAGAAGAAGAAGAAGAAGCGTTGAGGTGGGTATTACTGTCAGTTTACGCACACCGAGTGATTCTCCAACTTAAAATGTCACTTTTTTTATTCTTTATTGTTTTATAAGTGAATATAAATAGACAAATGTTGAGAAAAACACTATTTTTAACACTCATGTTATTTTTAAATCCCTTTTTATTATTTAAACTACTTAATTAAAAAATTGTTTAAAAAAGTTCTGTCTTGGTCGTCCGTGTGTCTGTATGTACGGATCCCGTATTGTTGTTGTGGTCTTGTGGTCACGATAACGAGCGAAATTGTACTTCACTTATCGAGTTGGTTTTTTTTTTTATAGGCTTCAGTATTTTGAGGAATAGAAGCCTATTTCTTTTCACGGTATAATTCGATGTACCTAGTTTAATTATTATTTACAAATAATCTTAATTTTATTGTAATGAATGAGATTATGAGGACACTTTTGGATTTTCCAACTATTTATGTAAGTATATCTACTTTTTAAGGACAAATGACAGAATGGTAGAAAGCTAATTAGGTAGGTATTCTAAGTATTTCAGAAGTTGTTTATCGGTTTACGTTACGCGAGGCAACGTATAAGTCTAAAAATAAACTTAGCTCCAATTTATATTTACAAAAGATTCCTTACATCTCGAATTAGCGTGTAAACACAACATCTGACTGTGACGTCACATTCAACCGAGCACAAAACCTCAGGCAAGGCCCGTACGGCTTCGGCACTGACATTGGCCGACCGTGACGAAAATAGGGCAAGGCCGACCTCAACGTTACGTAAGGAAAGGAATATTACGATTATGTCCAAATACCTCTAAGTATCAGAGGTACCATATTTAGTTACTTCCACTCCTGCTGAATGGGGGTAGGGATGAAGACTAGGAATGAAAAGTCAAAATCTATTTACAATAAATTAGGGTTTCAAGTTTTCGTGAGGCGGGTACTTATTACTAATATTTACTAAAGAGTACTCATATAACTAGGTACCCATAGCAACTAAGTAAGTAAGTACTTACTTATTAGGCAAAGGTCGCGTGCGTGCTTTCTCGTTCAAATATTTTAGATTATTAACGGGCTCACGAAGGGTTAACGTCAGTTTTCACCGACGTATTTCATTTTCTGCTTGTCCTTGACACCGTGACACGCAGGAGCTAGGAAGGCCAGTCCAGGAAAGACCCTGCATTTATTTACTCAATATTATTTAAATTGTATCATACTCATAACCATTTTTAAAAGAGTAACCTATGGAGTTTCTTGCCGGTTCTTCTCCATAGGAATGACACCTTGGAACCGCGCAACTAGCGTCATTAACGTTTTGAAAGTGCCTGTAAAGGTCTACTCGAAAATAAATATTTAATTTCATTTCATTTCAGACAAACAATCGTAAATCAGCTTACAAATCAGTGCTTATCATATATTACTTTATCTTGAACTAAACTTTCATAAATACATGATGCGTATCTTTACAGTACCTGTGACGTCGCATGTTGAGTGATGAAAAACAAATTAATTGAAGTCACATGTAGCAGGTCATGCGAGCTTACGATCGGCAGCACGTGTGTAAACAAATCAGACCATAAACTATCAGGGCCATATTTATGCTCAGTTTTATTGCAAGGAGGTTGAATGCCATCAGCTTTTTGTCTATGATAACAAAAGCATTAAAGTAATGTAAAGGAAAAGTTTTGATTTATTACA
The DNA here is from genome assembly GCA_950381575.1 of Plusia festucae. Lineage (NCBI taxonomy): Eukaryota > Metazoa > Arthropoda > Insecta > Lepidoptera > Noctuidae > Plusia > Plusia festucae. The sequence continues at coordinate 13,728,333 of OX494431.1, forward strand.
AGTGTAATAAATTGCTTGGTTATAGGTCTTAATTGGAATTTATTGTCTATTCTGATAAGAATGCAATGAACATAAATCTGTTATGACTAGGTATATCTATTTATAAATAAATTAAGCATAACGTTGTTTTTCCGGGATGGACTCCTAAGCTACATAACTGATTTTAATCAAATTTGCTCACCGTGTTGAAAGACAGGATACCTATCCTACATCTCAATTATATAAAAAAAATTGAGACCGCGGGCGGAGCTGCAGGAAAAAGCTAGAAGTATGTAGGCATAACAGGCATGTTATAGTCAATAAATGACTATGTGTAATAATTCCACTCGTCATCGCCACATTCATTCGCACCTAATAAATTAAATGCACCAACAACTTTATTAACGCCCTTAAAATAGGTATATATTTTTTTTTTCAGGGCGTTAATATATATATATATATATACTAGGAAAGTATTCACTGCACTACTGGTTCGTCATTTGTCTTTAAAAAAAGTTTTTAATTTTTTTCGATGGATTCCATTTGACATGGAAATCCTTGAGGAAACATTTTTAAATTGCTTCCTTAGAACCGACAGGTGGCTGATACTGCGGGACATAGCTATCTGAATAACAAACCTCAGTCAGATTTATCCCGCAAAATACCTAGCTGGAGCTTAAAGCTGTTCAACATTTCAACCCTTGTGTAGCACGAGGCCACTCACTGTGGCCAACTAAAGAGAACCTTGTGCTAATTTAAAGCTCCCCACTCAACTGAGTGAAGAAAAGAAAAACACTTGAAGCATCTCACACTTGCCCCACAAAAATATATTTTACTAGAAATTGTAACAGGTAAGTAGGTAGGTACCTAGTAAAAGTTTTATGGGTACCTAGGAAGTTAGCTACCTACCAACTTCAATAAAAAAATAAATACTTAAAGGTTGTGGTACATAGCTCATAGGCAAATTATAGTGTTGGGTGTTGTGTCGATAATTAAGCTTAGATTAAAAGTAGGGTACTTAATTTATTAATTTAAGCTGGGTCAGTAGATATTTGATAGCATTACGCAAGCAAGCTGTAACAAAATTTGTTCTAGGTAGGTACCTACCTAGGTACCGACAACGTTTTGCATTAATTTCATCTATCTCACACTGCATATTGATTCTAGTAACGTACAAAAGATCGCGAAATGTCGTCACGTCACGTTCCGAACAGATTTAAATTGCGAACGCTTGAACCGCTAGCCCAAGGCCGAACGCCGTTGTCATTGCCAAGGCTTTCTGGAAACTTCGCAGTATTTTTTTTAATATTTAAATGACAATGTGTAAATTGACGCCAAGGCATAATGTTCAAACTGCCTTGAACTTGAATTAGGTATTAAGGTTTAAAAAAGTTCTTTCAATCTGAGTTACCAATTATACTGACAGTTTCTGTACCCACCTTATTTCCCGGTGAGTAGGTTGGTAAGTAAAGTTTTTTAAAATAAATAGCCAAATGTTTGGCTGTGTAGGAAAATACTCTATCCGCGGCCATGGTGAGTTTGGAGTCCAAACTTTGGACTAGTTTGGAGCGTCTAATTATATGGTTTTCAGTGTTTTCACCAACGGATATACTGATTTAAAAGGAAGGTTTTAAGAACTAGCCTAGTTCTAAAAGGAAACCTTCCTTTTAGAACTACGCTAGTTCATTACTGTTTGATGCTGTGCTTCAATTTTTCATTTTTTCATTACTGCTCTGCTTCTATTGGTCATAGCTTGATGTCTAGTAGATGCCTAGCCTTCTCCGACATAGGGATTAGGGACTAGGTACCTACCCAACACAATAATATTATTTCAATTTAACAAATAAAATACCTACTTTGACTTTGACTTTTTAAACCAGTAGGTACCTACGTAGTTCTTGAGATTAGCGCGTTCAACCTAACAAACAAACGCTTCAGCTTATAATATTAGCGGAGATAGGTACCTCCTAAACCTTACCTGTTTATCAACTTTTCTTAAATACCTATAAGTAAAATAATTACTATAACTAACTTCAATGGGCATTTCGATCAATAATCACCTTGCGTCATGCAAAGGGTTTTTTTATGGTTTCCTTGAATGACAAATGTAGGTGAACGAATTGACCCGTAGTAGGCGCCCTTATTAGGTATAAACTCTGGGTCACGGGCAGTAATGGCCCAAGGACTAAGGACACGTTCAAGGTCGTAATAAAACAACCATAGCCTCTCTTTAATAAAGCTCAAACATTCAACAATTTTTATAAAAAAATATTGACACTTTTAAGACGCGGGTAGGTAGGTAGGTATGATTTAGGTCTAGCTACAAGTGTCTATTATTATTAAAAAACTATTACGAATACTACATACCTAATTCTATAAATTAATTATTTTAAATAGGACAATGATACACATAACAGCCATAACGCCAAAGTTATGCAATGAAAGTGAAAAATAAAATAACAAACTTGACATTGGCATCGCTGCGGTACAGCTCACCGAGTGTTCACTGTTCAGACTTTCAGAGTGTTGGACTTGATCCAGACACGAAAAAGAACCAGCAACGTTCTAATTTTAAAATTCCCACCTAAACGCTGATAACAAAATAGTGCGTGATACAAAACACATTTAATCGATCGATTAATTTTATCGATCGATTAGACATAATTTATACCTACTTACCTATCTATTTAATCTTTTCTGTCATTGGATTGGTATTGAAAAAGAAACCCATAAAAATAATAATAAGTAGGTACCTACCTACTTACCTATGTAGAATGATGAACTAAAATAAAACTAGGTTCTATAAATTGTACCTACCTACTAGATTAAAATATCCCGTTTGTACCTATTTATCTTTAAATATTATAGGCTGTACCTACGGTTTGTTACTCGGTAGAATCGGTAGTCTACCGAGTACCTACTTTGCTGCGAAAGCCAGTTCTCATGGTTATTGCTGAAGACATAATAATAATGATGTTGAATTGAGATGATATTATGCGTATTGTCATGATGCCATTAGTTAAAAGCATGGCTTGGAAGTGGAACTAAACTAAACTGGCGCGCGATCTGCCGGCCAGGCAAGCATCATACCAAGGCCAAGGTTGACAGGGAAGGGGGGGCGCGGGACGCTGCCGCGGGCTTAACGCTCGGCGCGGACCCGCACCGACCATTCTGCACCTCGCAGTCGACTCTCACGGTTGTACAAGCGCAAGGTAAGCGGTGGTCTTTCAATATTTTTCTGTCGACGTCAAGCCTAGATCGTGTGTCCGTAACGCACCACCGCCGCACCTAGATTCAAAAATGTTCTTGATCTATCATGTGATAACCGATTTTATAGTCAAGATGTGCATTGATAAAGTTAAGTGTGCTATTTCTACGATAAGATGATATCGCACTTCGAAGAAATCGGAATTGCATTCAAATAGAACCCGCGAAGGTAACTAGTGGCGCTAACCGGGGAAGTTTCCCTCCGAAAAGTTTTGAAGCGGTTCCCGAAGGGCGGGAAGCGTGAACCCGCGTGCGTGCTGCGTGTCGCGCATCGATCGGGCCACCCCTCGCCCTTGCCACTCCCGGCTCCGATACATTCATTTGGACAAAATATCATTCCATCATTGCATTTAGTATCCTCCGTTTCTTTTATTTATTTGCCGTAGTTTTAGTGATTTAGTGCATGTTTTAGCGTCTAGATAAGAATTAGTATTTGTGAAAATGGGTGGCTGTGCAACAAAAGAAAACAAGGAAAATAAACCGGCTGACGAAGCCGACGGGTGCGTATTCCTCCGGCCGGCATTTATTATATCACCAGCGCGAGGTGCCAAATTGATTATTTTAGTTTATTAAAATCTCTATTTACCTAAATTATCTTTGTTCTTAGATAAACTTCAATACTTCCCGCACCAATTTAATGTAAGAAGTGTCGATAAAATTGTTTCTCTTAACTTTTGATGAATGACCATTTAACCTGTGAAATGTTCCTTTGCGACCGCCCGTCGGACATTGAACTTATTCGGAACGGGCAATTGGCATTTCCGGAATGACCGGTCGCGTAATACAGTAATTCCTTTGGTTTCCCGTAATTTACATAAAACGTGTGATCTTGTTTTTTTTATAGGTACGTAAATATATTATGTAATTTCTCACCATGTTGTACCTATTATTTATTTGTGTCAGATTTTGTGTACTTAGACTACAATTAACGAGGATAATGCTCTTTATTTCCTCTCTTAATGTCTGTCTCATTCTATAGCGCATAGGTACATAACTACTACCTAAAAGCCCAGTGTCCTGTTCGCTAATACATGCAAACGTTAATCATAATCATATCAACTTATATCCAATATCGCTATTGGTATAATTCATGGAACGATAAGTGGATTCCGTAATCTGACGATGTTTAATTATTGCATCGCCTTCTCGAATAGAAATGAATGCAAAGTAACAAGAAACTCGCGATAACACGTTCGTTCGCTGGTCGCGAGTGGGAGGTACGGCTGCGCGCGGCGAAGAAGCACCGGTGGTGCGCAGTGAGCTGACACATCCGTTCGACTTGCGCGTGTCGGTCAAGGCGACCTCTGGCTAAATTACGTAATTCCACCACAAAACTGAGTGTATCCTGGGTGTGTTCGGTCAAAAACATTCTAATCCCGGTCTAGTCCGCGTAACATCTCCAGTACTCGTTGTTGATAAATATATTTTGTACTGTAACTAGTGGCTTTAGTTATAATCCATAAGTATGAATTATAAACTAAAAGTAACAATTCCCGTGGTGGTTTGCGGAGGTGCCGTTCTCGCGTATTATATCATCAGGCGGTTCGTAATATGTACTTTTAAAAGTAACTTCTTAGATACAAATGTTGAGATTTTATTTCTTTGTCGTATTCTTTTATTAGTATTTTATAGTTACATAAAAGTAAGAATTTAATTAAACACGAATTCTAATTTTATTATTCGTATTAAAACTTTTTGGATGTTATAAAATAGGTTTACACTTCTACCGCTCGATTCCAAAGACGATGGGTACGTCACTATTTTATTCAAATTTAAAAATATTGCAGTAATAGTTGGCTGCGGTCGCGATACGGATTTTTTCTACGATAACGAAGAATTTTCTTATAAAATCAACTCAAAATGTGCACTAGAGCAACATGTGCAGCGTTGAAAGCGTTAGAATCGTAATTATATTGTTATATGTCGTGAGAATTATGGTGAAACTATTCAATTGATAGATTGTCGTTTTTTGCAGAAAAGCCGCAGCAATGGTGGACGCCGCAACCATCGAGAAGTTGGAGGCTGGTTTCAGCAAGCTCCAGGCCTCTGACTCCAAGTCACTGCTGAAGAAGTACCTTACCAAGGAGGTATTCGACGCTCTTAAGAACAAGAAGACCTCCTTCGGCTCGACCCTCCTGGATTGTATCCAGTCTGGTAAGTAGAAATTATGATAACTACATATTACTTAAACCTAGTATTTTATATACCTACGACATTGATAACTTCGATAAGCATGTAACCCTTACGTCAAGTGATATCAATTTAGTAAAATTATCTGATTATTTTCTGATAAATAAAAGCAGTTATTTTCGATTGTTCAACGATACTCCAATTTATAACTACTTTTTATTGAAAGAATATGGTTTGTTCGCAAGTTAAGAAAGCTAAAATTAGTTACGTAATCTTTTCTAGGTGTTGAGAACTTGGACTCTGGTGTCGGAATCTACGCCCCTGACGCCGAGGCGTACACAGTGTTCGCTGAACTGTTTGACCCCGTCATCGAGGACTACCACAATGGTTTCAAGAAAACCGACAAGCACCCTGCCAAGAACTGGGGTGACGTCGAGACCCTCGGCAACTTGGACCCTGCCGGCGAGTTCGTCGTGTCGACCCGTGTTCGTTGCGGCCGCTCTATGGAGGGCTACCCCTTCAACCCCTGCCTGACCGAGGCCCAGTACAAGGAGATGGAAGAGAAGGTCTCCACCACCCTCTCCGGCCTCGAGGGAGAGCTTAAGGGTACCTTCTACCCCCTGACTGGCATGTCCAAGGAAACCCAGCAGCAGCTCATCGACGACCACTTCCTGTTCAAGGAGGGTGACCGTTTCCTGCAGGCTGCCAACGCTTGCCGCTTCTGGCCTTCCGGCCGTGGTATCTACCACAACGAGAACAAGACCTTCTTGGTGTGGTGCAACGAGGAGGACCATCTCCGTCTTATCTCCATGCAGATGGGCGGTGACCTGAAGCAGGTGTACAAGAGGCTTGTGACCGCCGTCAACGACATTGAGAAGCGCATTCCTTTCTCCCACGACGACAGGCTGGGATTCCTGACCTTCTGCCCCACCAACCTGGGAACCACCGTGCGCGCGTCCGTGCACATCAAGCTGCCCAAGCTGGCTGCCGACAAGGCCAAGCTGGAGGAGATCGCCTCCAAGTACCACCTGCAGGTGCGTGGCACCCGCGGCGAGCACACCGAAGCCGAGGGTGGCGTCTACGACATCTCCAACAAGAGGCGCATGGGACTCACCGAGTACGACGCCGTCAAGGAGATGTACGACGGCATCGCTGAACTGATCAAAATTGAGAAGTCACTGTAAATCGGTTTAACGATCTCGCGTTATCAGTATTTTTTGTATTATTTATCGTTTTCACGTAAGAATTGATTGGATGTCGGATTGGTTGGGCCGGCAAACGGCACTAGTCAGCGCCCCGCGAGTGTGGCCGGCCACGCAAGCGGCCCTATATACTGTTTTTTCGTAAAAGTATTTTCTATAAGGAAATGGAAAATAAAGACAGCTAGCGTTAAGACCATGTATTGACTCTTTATTTCTCTCCTTTTATGCACATACATGAAATTAATGTCAATAATTGCAGTAAGTATAAAACTTGCAATCAAATTAGGTATGTACCTACTATTTTGGGAATATTTTTTTTGCTTTCATGTTAATCTATTTTTTTGCACCGTTGTGGCGCGGTTATCAAATATTTCAATAATTTTATAAAAATCTTCAACTATGTATATACTATGCCACATTTGCCACTACGTCACATTTTCTCGCTTAACCGTATTTAAAAATATACCTATATATACTACTTAGCTCAGTGGGTCAACCTTAGCGAAGCTAGAGTATTTTGTGGGTCAAGCGCTTCAAATACTATTGATGCTCGGACCAATCTATATATATAAAAATCAATTGCTGTTCGTTAGTCTCGTTAAAACTCAAGAACGGCTAACGGCCGGTTTCAATATTCTATCTATCAATCAATTTGGCTACTAAAGATATCTATTTGACATAAGTTCCATACAAAATATGTCAAAATTCTATCTCCAGTAGCCAAATTCATCGATAGATAGAATATTGAAACCAGCCGTAAACCGATTTAGCTGATTTTGATCTTGAAATGTTTATGGACTTCCAGGGAAGGTTTAAAAGGTGTAAAAAATAAATAATAAGTAAAAAAAACTGTTCCTACTGTTCAGGAATTACCTTAATTAATTTACTTTTGACAGAACGAAGTCTGTCCGGGCAGCTAGTCTATAAAATAAAAAGTACCCTGTGGGACTCGAATCTTCAGAATAATATTGTCAGTTGAGATGTAGGTACAAGGGAGAGTTGATATTATAATCTATTGGAGTTTGTTTATAAGCATTTACGTTGTTCGTTCCTTTTTAGGGTTCCGTACCTCAAAAGGTAAAAACGGAACCCTTATAGGATCACTTTGTTGTCCGTCTGTCTGTCTGTCTGTCTGTCTGTCTGTCAAGACCTTTTTTCTCAGGAACGCGTGGAGGTATCAAGCTGAAATTCATATCAAATACTCAAGTCTATGGTCTCTTGGAGCTGTGAAAAAATCAAACTTCTAAGTCAACGCGATCAAAAGATACTCCCGTTTATGCCGCAAATTTTCGACACTCGCAAGGGAATCAAAACCTACAGGGTACTTCCCGTGAACTCAGAATCTTGAAATTTGGTATGAAGCAACGTCTTATAGCAGAGATATAGGAAAAATTGCGAAAAGTATACATTTTTAGTTATATCATATAATAAAAATATTTTTAATAATTTTAAACTTACTACATTTCATTTAGCAATAAAAATACCATAACTTTTACTTATATACCTACAGGTTTTTACGGAACCCTCGGTGCGCGAGTCTGACTCGCACTTGGCCGGTTTTTTATCTTGTGTACGCTTTGATGAATAACAACGATTCCAATAATTATCGCAGTTGGGTTCGTAGTGCTCACAGAGCAGTGTATGAGCGAAGTACATTGGAAACAGATGAGTAGGATTTTTTATTCTGTGGTTGTAAATTGCAAAGATTATAGGTAACACTTACCAGCATAGCGATTCCGATAATACATTAGACAAAGTCACAGCGAATTCGTCGGTGAAAACTAGATTTCGTATTCCGAAAACCAGTGAAAACTAAAGTGGCGACGCCAGTGTGAGTTGTGTCGGCGAATAGAACTAAATAAATGTGAAATCTTTTCACGAGTACTGTCAGTGACATTATCAATCGAAAACATGACATTTGAAAGGGGCAGTTGGTATTCCGAAAACTCACTTGGCACTTTTCACGTACGAAATCACCTGTCAAAACAAAAGTTACTTATTTCTCGGTGAAAACTGAGGTGAAAACTTACGATAAATCTTTTTAATGACTAAATAACCTGTAAATTACCTAACATTATTTCTCATTAAGTTTTTATTCTAAACCAAATTAAATGTTCATTATTTTAATGCCTAAAATAGGATAGTTCCTATTAGGTATTAGTATACCAACAACAGAATAACTGCGGCTTACCCTTTATATCCATCGGTCTGTATACGACTTGTATTTAACCACGAACCCTTCTCAATAAATCACTTTATGGAATTTAGATAGACACAAGCACTCATTATTTAAACCGCACCAGTTTTTTCAAATGATACCTACGCCTAAAACAATGCCAAACATGATATCATTTAGAGATAATAATTTAGATAATTTAAGATGCAGAAAACGATACCATCTTAAATAAGAATTTTACATAATCGTAGTTGGTGAAAAACCACTTGAATATCGAAGCACAAAGGTTTTTTATTAATTCGTTAAAAACAACACCAAACACAAACTTCTGAATGTACACAAACAATTTGTTTACATTAAACAACTTTTCATACCGAGTGCTGTCATAGCAAAGGTAATAACACATACAGCCAATACAATCCTATTAAATTAAATAACACCCTTTTAGCTTCTTGAAGAATTATTTTAACCAACAAACATTCAGTAATTAGTCTCGAGAACATATCTTATGGAGTCTAGATCCTTAAATTGAGTAATTATTTAAAAAATTAAGGTTTACTAGATGTTACTAAAAGCAAGTCCCGTCTAAGCCCACCTCTAAAGTTTTCACCTGAGATTTCGACATCACTTGAACTTGAGTGCGTCAAAGCAAAGTTTCAGAATACGGTGAAAAGTACAAGTGAGGTGAGCAGTGATGTGAGTGTGAAAATCTATGTGAGTGGTGAGGTGAGTTTGGTCATTTTCGGAATCGCTGGGCAGTTACCGTGAGGATGCGACGGTGATGAGAATTACTCGGGAGATTATTCATTTTGTTGCAAACATTTTCATTAATCATGGCACCATAATCATATGCAGCTCAGGCATAGGGTACTATTGTAGGTGTTAATTTGCTAAACTGAAATAAATGGTATCTAAATTTTATCTAATTAAATATTTTTTTTACATAACACTCATTTGTAAAACTAATGCAACGCAAATACCTCATCTCATTTTTAAAACCGACTACCAAAAAGGAGGAGGTATGTTCGACTATCTTTTTTGTTTGTTTTTTTGTCCACCTAGGTACCTATATCTCTGTCAATTTATACCGATTTCCAAAATTCTTTTTTTGTTTATAAGGGCATGCGTACTCCCATTAACGCCATGTAAGGATCTGATGGGATCCTAGACAAGTCGAGGAAAACCCTCAAATTTATAGGCACGCGTACGTGTTACATGTTCTTTCTAAAGGTATTCACGTATTCGCATCTGGGAGTCATCGCCTCATGATGGTCAGCTGGAGATGGAAGATACAACGGTTAGAAGTTGAAGGATAATTATTTCATAAAATAATTATTAACTACGGGCCGGTTTTTGTTTCTTCGGAAGAGTAAGTAGTCTCCTGAGCTGGTCCTATTATCACCAAGAGCTAGTCCGATTATCACCAAGTTAGCAGTTCTGATGATGGGATCCCAGGGAACTCGAGGGCAAACCTCAATTTTCATAGGCACTTTTTATGTGATATCTTTTTTTTTTAAAGCTATTAAAATAAAGCTCTATTCTCGACTGGGTGTCCTCATGTTGATTGGAAGTTCACCTTAACAATTAAGAGTTGGTGGATAATTCTCTAGCAAAATATTATGGGGACGAATAGAGAGCTGTTGTATTCTTTGGGGTTATTCAAGTGAGCTTATGGTAGAATGGAAGGTAAAACTTCTTAAGGGTCGAAAGTAAAAAGCAAATTTCCTCGGTCTACATAAGTGCTGCATAATTAATAATTACTCAAGTAATATGAAGTAGGTAGTTCAAAAAAAAAAACCGATTATTTTTACCAAAAATTTTATATAAACTTTTTAACGAAAAAAAAAACCGCCTGCAAAAACCCATGTACCTATCCACATAATATTGAATAATAAGTTTATTTTTAATTATTTATCTGACTGAAATATTATTGTCCATGTGTCATACAAATAATCATGCTGCTGAGAAGGTTCTTATAAAATAATATTTTCTTCATCTTTCACCAAAATAATTTGAAGTGATTTTGAAGAAAATATTTAGTTGTAGTAGGAGAATATATATTAATTAAGTTATTTATGAGAGTAATGAAGTTATATTATATAACAACACTGGAAAACAATGCTGCCAATTCTATAAATCTGAGGACCAATAACAAAAGGAGGTATAATCAAAGACATTGTAATGTAATAATAGACATTACAATGTCTTTGAATAATAGTCAGATTGCAGTATAATTCAAAGACATTGTCATAGAATAATAACTAAAGAGTTATTATTATATGGACATTGTAATGTACTCTGTTAGTTGAGTACAATGTCTTTGGATAATTAAAATTTGGCCTGAGGTAAAAAAATAAGTTTATGCAAGGAAACCAAATTAAACAAAGAAAATTCATAAAGAATTTGAAAGGGTTAAGTGCATATGCAGGACATAAAACGTTTTTTTAAATGGTTCGTTCCTCGTTCGTTCGTTGTCGCAAAGTCCAACCGCATTGGTAAAGCTCTGACGTAGAGTCTGAGCTGTCCTGCCAATTTGCGGGGAATTGAGTGTTAGCGTGGCGAATGACTAAAACGGGGATTTGCGGGGAATCCAGACCAAAATTATCGATGGGTTAAATTTAATGTAATTTCTTCGCTCTTCTGACATAACTGCAAACTCCACTGGGTAAAATAGTATACCGCAGTGACCGCGATTTTTAATTTCTGAAAATAGAAATGGATACTTTCAGAAGTTGATAGGTAGATTATTTATTGAGTATAGTTGTTAACCCATGTTGGATGAAAGAAACGACTACTGTATGTGGTTTTCGTTTTTCTAAATTGGTGGTAAATGTTCTTTTCAATAAAATAGTAGAGAAGTGGTTAAAAAGTGCAGCTACGGTTTAAAAGTTAAAACCAAGTAATTTGCATTTCGGCAGTAGCATGTTACTAGTATCGTAATGTGAAGACATCTTAGAAAAAAAAAACCTGAAGTTTAATAAAAAAAAATGTATGAAACTGTTTTTGTACCCTAAAGTAACATGTCGGAGAAGGAACTAAAATCATAAGGGGAATTTCGGGGAATCGATAAGACTGACGCGGGGTCTCGATTCATTTTTTTATTGGCAGCATTGAGTCTGAGTGACTGACGTTTAGTTGACAGCGACCTAGTATTAGTTTAGTGTTCTGTGCTAGAGTATTAGTGTTCTGTGGACCTGACATTCACATTTCCGTCATTTCCTAGATAAACAGTTTACAGTATTACATTTAAAATTTTGTTTTGAAATCTACAGAAAATGTCCACTCCAAAGAGCGAAAAAGATTTGCACTTACCTTTATCGAGAGTGAAAACAATAATGAAAAGTTCACCAGATGTCGAAGCTGTAGGTGCTGAGCCTTTATACTTGGTTACTAAAGTTACCGTAAGTACCGGCGTTTTGCCGCCTTTATAACCTTATGCTATTGATAAATTAGAAAAGAAACTTGCAACTTAATTATGCTGAGAATTGAGATGGTACCTTTGTTACACATACTGATAAAAGAAACTAAATGTAATAATTATTATTTGCATCAATTTCTTTTCCTTACTTACAGGAATTGTTTGTCACGGATTTAGCTAAAAGGGCATTTAAAAACAGTAAGAACTCTTTATTGGAATACAAACACATAGCTGAAGTTGTGCAAGAAGACGATACGTTGGACTTTTTACGAGAGATCATGCCCCGTAAGATTACTGTCAGACATTTTAAGGAAATGATGGCCAAGAAAGCTGCTAAAGGAGGGAAATCTGACGATTCTAGCGAGGAGTCTAGTGAGGAGGAAAGTACTGAAGAAAGTTCCAGTAATAATGAACAAGACTGACATAACATGTAGGTTTAGAATTAAAATTAAATAAGACACATCTTCTAGCGAAGTATGGTTAGGTCTGAGCTCGGCATAATTGAAAAAGGCATATTGCCTTAACGCTTCCGTTGAAGCATTTAAGTAATAGTAGACATTGAAATAAAACTACTTTAAACGCATGCGGTTTATTTTGATTTTAGTTCTGACCGCCTCACCGCCATATAATCCGTTTAAAGTAGCTTTATTTCAATGCATCTAAGTAAGTTGGAAATAATGTTGCAATTTATATTAAGTGTTGACCATTGAGTTCTACACATAAAAATGCAGGCTGTTAATTTATTATCGTTTTAATTATAAGACCAGAATGTGTGCAAGAGCAAAGTATTAAGTAAATTTGCAAGGATTGCCCATATTATACTAATGCACTTAAATATTTCATTTGTTTATTAGAATAATATTAAGCAGTTTTGTATTACTTAAAATCAGATAGTAAACATCCTCTTGTATGTTGAATGACATTAGCCCATTTTGTAGTACCTGTTATAACTGGAGCCGGTATGGTCAACAGAGCCCATTTTTGAGATAGACTTTTAATGTAACTGGATTTTCTCCGTATCTTGTAGGAATTAAGTCAATTCAAGTTGAAAATCTTATTGGAAATTGAATAATCTTTATTCACTTTCAACCGTTTATATGTAAATACTGTGATATCTTTCCTCTGTTTTTCTGGTTTTTTTTTTTAAATGACGCCCGCACTAAAGAATTTAATCCTTGTGTCGCGGGGGTTTCACAAACATTCAAATCACATGCACAAAGAACACCCAGACTTTGAACAAGCATTAGTGGATCACACAAATGCTTGTCCCATGCGGGGATCGAACCCGCAGCACGTCGCGCACAGTGGTAATTAGCGTGGTGACCTATACCACTCGGCTGTCCGTGCAGTCAATATCTAGATAAGTTTCGGTTATAATTTAAATTACAACAATATTTGGAAGTTCATAAAATATTTTATTTACAACTTATCACATTAGGTATAAAATACAACTCAAACTTCAAGTGCCATCATACATATTTTTTAAACAACACAGTCATGTTCTTAATAAGTCACAAAGAACTGCCACTTAACAAGTCCTCAAAAGTGGGTATAATATTCCAACCTAATTTTAAATGACTTATGCCGATATGGACTAAGATGCTTTGTTTATTAGAAACTTAAGCTTATAAACTATGTATTCCAAAAGTATCGCAGCACTATAATATAAATATCTTGAGTAGGAGTTAAACAAAAATGACTCAAAAATTTGGTTCAAAAATTACATACATTTATACGATTTTGGACAAAATATTCCAACTAACGGAACTTTTTGTAATTTTTTAAGATTTAGATAGATTAAAGCATCAAAACAATTCAACAGAACACTATAGTTCTAAGAAATATTTCAAGATTCAAGTTGATAAAAGTAGTAAAAAATGGTTCATTTTGGTACCTGAGAGATTAAAAAAGTATGGATACGACTTTTCGTGTAACATAAAATATATTATTTTCAAGGTATGGTTTTCATGAATTCTCATTCAAAACATTTTTATCTAATTGGGGTATATGAGCTGTGCACTTTAATATGTTACACATTGCATAGGTAAAAAAATTGCATTCCGGTCACATTCCGGTAACGTAACGGTCAGTTTTATTGAAAAACGCCCATATACCAAAATACAAACCAGAGAGCTGCCAACAAAATGATTTCAACGCTAAATCTAACGTTTTTTGATAAATTTACCACTGCATTTGAGTAGTTTATATTTACACATTAAGTACCTTTATAAATTTTTGCTAATACAAAAAATGAATTTTGCAGTCATAGCTAATGATAAGATCAAAATATAGTCCTGATTTCGTGGGATATTGCTTGTAGAATACAAGGGTTAGCAGCAGTGATATTTTTTGTAGATTAAAAGGGTTGGCAGCACTCAAATAATGATGACTGTAATCTAAACGAATGACGCAATCGAACAATTATATATTTTACCCAAAATATAGCCAATAATAATAAATATAGATAAATAGATAGGTATTTTTAATAAAAATGAAACCTACGTAAATACAGAAATAAATACGTAAAAATATTACTTACAAATACATAAATATACATATACAGCCTTAATTGTCTTACTGTTCCACGATTTGGACAAATATACTTACTTTCCTAAATCCCACTGAACTGGCGACAAAAAGCGTTTCAGACTCCTGTGTGTTCCTGTCCTGAGTAGCTGTGCGTGTAGGTATAATGTTTGTGTGATGTGTTACTGTTAAGTGTGATGTGGCTCAAAGCAGGTGAACACGCACAGTGGAACGTTGCACTGCTTGCAATATGCAGTTGTACGTTTTTTGCATACAACGCAAAATCTGCGCTGGCGTTCGTGTTGTTTTCCGGCCAGAAAGTCATACTGAGCCGGAAAATGTCCCACTGGTCGAGCTGTACCTGCTGAGGGTGAAAGTGGCTTGTGTTTTGCGACCAATTCCCTTACCAAAGTTTCACGGAACCTTCGGTGGGTAAGAGGTCGCTGTGTGCGGAGGAGTATGAACGCATTCAGGACACTACCATTTAACAGACGTCTGAAAAACTTTTTGTACCACACCCGATTCCGCCGCCTTTCTATTGGGTACATGGCAATCATCTGATCTTTGCGATCAACACCACCCATGTATACATTATAATCAGGTACTATTGATGGCTTTAGTACGTCGCCACACTTCACCATTGCTAGCCCATGGTACGTCGAGATAAGAGAAACGAGGTTCTTATCTCGCCATACCACCAGATCCACATCGCCTGAAGTGCAGCCACGAACTTGACCTACAGCCAAAGCTCCCTTGGTCAGATTAGTCAGTTCAGTGGGAACGAACTGACGGTTCAGGCGAAGAGTGCCAACGCAGTCAAATCCCCGTACCTTTAACTCTCGTGCAAGCGCAGGAGAGTTATAAAAGTTGTCCATCCAAACCGTGTGGCCCTTGTGCTCAAGACCATTGAGAAGTTTTAGCACAAGTGCCGGCACAACCCCAGACAAAGGACTATCTTGTGGAGATTCGTCATGCCCTACGTGCACTTCAAACCGCCACAAATAGCCAGACTGGGACTCACAAACCTCGTAGGTTTTGATTCCGACTTTGGCTGCTTTATTTCGGATGAATTGATTAATATCTAACCAACCCTTCCACTGAGTCAGACTTTCGTCTAATGCAATATTTTGTGATAAAATATATAACTTTTGGAACCGCTGGTTAAGATGATCTATAATAGGACGAACCTTAAAAAGCTTTGCCTCCGATCGCGTCATTGTGTGTGGGTTGCAGTCATCATTATTACAAAAGTGGAGACATTTAGAAAGCAAGAAGTAACGGTCAAAGCTCATCGTTGCCGAAAACCCAGGAGAAGATAGTAAATCCTGGGCTGTATTCCAGTATGAATCTGCACGTGATTTCACAATAATCCCAGTCGCTAGGAGTATTGCGAAATACACGTACAGCTCATCTGGATTCGTATCCCGCCATCGCGTGATACGACTGGTTGGCATAAGTAGCCCCTGATGAATCATGGCCGTTCCCTCTTGCTGAGCATATCTATTTGTCTCCACAGAAATGTGCTCCATTATTTGGCGATCCCATATAGCAGTAAATGCCTCATATGGGCTCGCCAATGGAACTGTAGGACCACAATTAATTTCGGAGAATGGTTCCATTCTCAATTCAGGAGGAATTTGAGATTCTGAAAACCCTCTCCACTTAAAATCAAACTTGTTGTTTGGCTCGGCGCTGGCTTCGGGTTCGGCACTGGGTTCAGGCTCCGTGTTGGGTTCGGGCTCGGGCTGGGTGCTAAGTTGGGGCTGCAAGCCGGAGGGAAGTTGAGGTGGCCACTCAAAGCCTATAGCGGCGTTTATTGGTGGCACCTCAGTGTCTTCCTGAGACATAAAAAGTCTTTCCACTCTCCTCGGCAGATGCACTGGCTCAACTAAATCTTCATCTTCATCATCGCTGTCAGCATCCTCTTCACTGCCTGTGTAAATAATAATAATATACTGTAGTCTTTTTACCTTTGTAAACAGATATATATATACAACTAAAAGATAGGTCTGAAAGAAAAATATTCACTTACCATAATTTAATATTTGGCCAATTTCCTCGTCCCTCAAAGAATGAGCCCTGACGGCTGATGATGAAGATGAAGCCCCGACTGGAGGAATCCTTAGAAAATAAGAAAATCAGTACCGGTATCGCAATAACTAAAAATATAATTTTGCTCATATTTGAACTTACAAGCACCGCCTCGAAGCCGGAACCTCGCCCTTTCCAGTAGAGTCATTATTTCTATAACAACAAAAAGATGTAAATATTTTTTCTTGTTTCATAAAATAAAACTTCAGAAACAAATAAAATAAAATGAAAACTTACGCGGGTCTCTTTACACCGGTACTTCGGGGAGTTGATTGCCCGCTACCACCACACTCAACATACCTGCAAATATAAGTATTCGATGTTAATGGTCACGGTTGATAACTAATTTGAAAATTTAAAAATAGTTTAATACAAAAA
Source organism: Plusia festucae (assembly GCA_950381575.1). Taxonomy (NCBI): domain Eukaryota; kingdom Metazoa; phylum Arthropoda; class Insecta; order Lepidoptera; family Noctuidae; genus Plusia; species Plusia festucae. Next base: position 13,745,500 of record OX494431.1, read on the forward strand.
CCAAAAGAAAAACCGATAACGAAAAAAAATTGCAAAAATAATTGCAATTAAAAAATAAATTAAAATTTTAATGCATGCAAAAATATTCCTGAGGCATATCCATGCTAAGAAAGCATTCCAGAAACACAAAAACATGGCTGCGCACAAATGTCAAACGTATGCTGTTAACGTAACCGGCTCCCGGTATGAGACTATGTACTCCCATATTTCATCAAATATTTTCATGTTTTTGAAAGAAATATAATGCTACCTATTAAATATATCAAAACTAATTATTTTTACGTCTTAGATCTAACATCAACTTGCCTTCTCATGCATATTTGGTTGAAATATGACGACAATAAAATCGTCGTCGCGTGTTCGACATTGAACATGCTGATAGTTACAGACCGATTTTTAGTGAAAATTAACAGAACTATTATATAATTAGTATAAATATTCAATAATTACTTACCCTTCCATCGTTTTTTCTAATATTCAGCGATTCTTTATGATAAAACACAAGTATTCACCAACACAAAAAATGAGTAGTCACCTCGGCGATGGCGGAGTTTTAACTGACTCTTGTTTAAATTTTTTTTACTAAAGCTGCGCGAGATTTTGGCTTAACTAGTCAGCCTGTTTCTTCTTTATGCATTTGTAACGTGTTAGAAAGGATAGGGTGTATACAATGACGTGCTTTAGAGCGATAAGAGAACACACTTACCCATACCGGCTCCCGGTATGTCAACAGTTGCGGCGAAAATGTGTTTATACGGTGTTTCAACATACAAGAGGCTGAGTCAGAATTAGGTATATATCAGAGTTAAACAATAAATAAAACTAGATAGTAATATTATAATAATAAATGACAATTTGAAGTTGATGAGTGTTTGTGATTTTGCTTGTTTGCTTATGATGTTTTTTTTAATGTTCATATTTAATGTTTAATTAATAAATTTTCGTACAAGTTGAATTATTTATTATATTTTTAGATTGTGGTTGTGGAATGATTAATCCATGAGTTGCTACTAACACCATCTAGTAGGAAATATAAATAATATTTTAAACTTACAGTAGGCATTACATACTTTATGCTCAAGGTAAGTGCTCGTAGGCTTTGTGTCTTTGTGACCTAGGTACTCGCACAGCCTAGGTATTCTCTCATTAGAGGGCGCTAATTTAAAGTTACGTTTAGTTCCTAACAGATGGCAGCACAAGACCACCATATGAGACATGGTGTCTTGATCTTAGTTATAGTTGTCTAGGTTTCTAGTCTGCTAAACGAATAAAATTAGTATGTTCATTTATTCACGTATTTACAAAAATAAAAATTATGAATAATTGAAAAAAGTAGGTGCTTTAGAAACGATAACTTTCGAACAAAATAAATGATTCAACAGCGTCTCTGTTCCTGAATTTAGTGTTTCAATTCAAAATTTTTGGGGTTCTCGGTAATAATAATGACCTCGCTCAAGTGTATTTTAGATTAAGTCTTTGATTATATACCTACCTATATTATGCAATCAAAATGGTAAGTATACAAAATGAAATTAGTAAATTAATATTAGTTTCAGATTTGGCCTCCAAGTTTACAACTCTCTTGCCTTATTTAAAAGGGTTTGAAAACATTACTTGTTATAATTTTGCAGTGTTACTTTTTTCAAGATCACTTAAGTAAATATTTCTTTGACCGCAGGTAAGCCTCAACTCTATATCGTAACTTGGTTAATGTAAGTAAATTTACGCTCGAGTGACCTCACAGACTAAGCACTAAACAAGGCAACGGGCTGTCTGTCATTCTATACAACTTATCACAAAATAAAAACGAACGCGACGTAAACTTTCAAAATAAGATCCATTCTTGGCATAGATCATATTTCTCGAGTAACTCCTATGAAAAATATTTTTTCAAACATCCTCCAATTACAACGCATTTCCGTTCAGAATTATGTTTTACAGTTAGACATTAGAAACGAGGATGCTTTTACCAATCAATTAAAAATAAAATAGAAGAAATAAATGTTGACAACATCACAAATTGCTCCGAATCCAAAGAGTAGCTAATGCACTTTTGTTATGGAATCGGAGACAACAATGGTACTACAAACACCCAGACTTGAGACAATGTAGAAAAAACCGGCCAAGTGCGAGTCGGACTCGCGCACCGAGGGTTCCGTACAAACCTAAGTTCAAAATTATTTAATCTCTCTAATCACCGCTAATGAGACACAATTGATTTTTATTGTAATGCGGTTAAAATAATTTTAATAATAATTGGTTAAAATATTTTTATTATATGATGTAATAAAAATATTTTAAAACTTACGGTTATAGCAATTTTGTCCTTTTTTCTGTGCAATAACCAAAAGGTACCAAATTTCAAGATTCTAAGTTCACGGAAGTACCCTGTAGGTTTCGATTCCCTTGCAAGTGTCGAAAATTTGCGACATAAACGGCTGTGTCTATTGATTGCGTTGGCTTAGAGGTTTAGTTTTTTCACAGCTCCAAGGGGCAGTAGACCAGACAGAGTAGATAGAGTATTTGATATAAATTCAGCTTGATAACTAAATGCGTTCCTGAGAAAAAGGGTCTTGATAGACAATGGATGGACAACAAAGTGTTCCTATAAGGGTTCCGTTTTTTTCTTTTGAGGTACGGAACTCTAAAAAGTGTCTCTCTGCATGACTACATTGATTCCTAGGCGACCCAGATTTTATCGCAATAAAAGATTCAACCTATCAGAGTGGCCTTGACGCAACGGTCGTGTTAAATAACTAGGTCTCGTTTCTCTAAATCTAGATTTCCGTATGTACCTACAATAAATACTTACCTAATGCATTTAACTTAAATTTTAGTGTCTAAAATAATTACCTACATGCGTTAAATCGGAACATCAAGGTCCTTACGGTACCTACTAAAAAGAAAACTATCACTTTGGTAGCATTTATGAAATAGAATTTATGAAATTATACAGGATAAAAAAGGAGTGCGAATAATCAACGAGGTAATCAGGTGCATAAAACCGAACAACTTTTCCCAAGGAACACAGGTCGAAATCTTAAAATTGATAATCATCTTTTAATAAATTACTGTATGAAAAGTTTTTTTTCCACTATAAGATTTCGACCTACCTATGTTCCTTGGGGAAAGTTGTTTAGTTGTATGCAACTGATTTCCTCGTTGAAACGCACTCCATTATTAATTCTGTATAGGTATTAAAATTACGTGAATTGCTGTTCCTTCTTTACATTAATAACGTTAACAAGTTATGTAACAACATTTATTGTAGTGAATTTAACATTAATAACGTTAACTAAAATACAATAAAACCCAAAAATCAAGTTATTTAAAGGGGAATTATAAAACGAGCGATTAAAAAAAAGCTTTGCGACTGATGATGACATACTGTATTAATAATATACTTAGTTAATTATTTAAATAAGGACTCTATTTATTGGTAATAATAGCTTTTGCTCGCGGCTCCGCCCACTTGGGCTTCGGTTATCGCGGCCAAAAGTTGCCTATAACCTTCCTCAATAAATGGGCTATCTAACACAGATATATTTTTTCAAATCGGATCCGTAATGCCTGAGATTAGCGCGTTCAACAAAAACCACCTCTTCAGCTTTATAATATTAACTTAGTATAGATATACACTGATGTACTTACCTAAAGTAGACTGCGTTTTTAACTTTATGCCGAAGAAGTAATAGATATATATGTATCTTAGTTACGGTTGTGCCTTCCATGATTGATTATGTCATATCAGCTTTGTTCGTACATCGTTCGTTGTGGTAGGCAGGCGCTGCCCTGTTATTAAGTTAGTGTCCTCATCACGTTTCCTGTATAGTTGTCCAGGTACTAGATGATTACCTTGATTAGCCTTTAGTTGTTAAGAACATAATAAGACGCTTGGTTTGATTAGTCGTGTCAATATTGTAGATGCTCAGATGCTCTTGTGAATGCTTCTTGTAGGAGGTATTTTAATCCTCCTCATCCTCTACCAGAAAAAACATTCTTATATATTTTTTTGGCTCACAAATTTCATAGGAATCTAGGCAGACTCATTTAAGATTGCAAATAAACCCCAATACTTAGGTATATTATGTGCTCTTTCGCATACAATATAAGATTACTTACCGTGGGATTAAACCACAAAATCCAATTCATAATCCCACAGACTATGGAAACAAAGGATGCGCCAAACGATTTCCTAAACGGTATTTTTTAAATACCTAATTATGTCGAATGTCTTTCTGAATGAATTTCGCTCACGGTGGCTTCTCATAATTATCAGAGATCCAGTGCACGATTTGATTTGATTTGATTTGACGATTGTGTGATTGTTTGTGTAATGATGATGCAGTCGCTTTCTCTATTCCTGTCATCTTCCAATAGAACGGCAATCTGGCACGGCCGTAGGATATCACAGGATCAACGCTGTGCTTTCCGAGGCACGGGGGTGTAAATACCGCCTGACTTCGCTCTGACTCCGAGCTGTAGTCTAACTAACAGAAAACTCGCCCAACTCTATTTAAATAAGTATGTATAGAAGTGATATAGGTAAGAACCTTGTGGTCCATTGCATTTATGGATATTTGAGGCCAGAACCCAGGTGGAAATGACGTAAATTCCGAGATAAGGATACTCGGAAAGGGCAGAGGCCATGCCCTAAATATGCCTATATTATTGTGAGACGTTGAGTAGATATGTCTTGATTCCTAACTAAAAAAATACTAAGTTTCTCCGTTTGAGAGGAATGACATTGTGTATTCTCTAGGGCAACTGTTCTATCACAAATTCATATTACGATTGATGCCGTATCATTCTTTATTCTAAACTCGGGTACAATTTAAAGTTCTGTGGTTGACTGAGTATCATCAATCACTAAAGTCAATGTGCCAAGTCCTCAGATTGCGTACAAACATAATTAACTGCATATCGTTGTCGGGACAACATATTGTTCGTTTAAATATGTTAGGTCCCTACCTACTTACCATTACTATTATAATATCCACAATTCAATTTCTTTTTTGTAACATATTAAATTTAAAAGCTTGACAGCTTGACACATAATCGCGGAATTGAAACAAGTTACATCGTTAACACTTACTTACATATTTAGGTAAATGCATAAAAATAAAGTTGAGGTTACAGAAGTAGCCAGGAAGGTTTTACTAACATTGTACTTATGTTCGATGACCTCCGTGGACGAGTTGCGTACACACCGGTTCTCAAGGTGACGCCAGATCTGAAGTCCCGGGTCGATCCCCGGTGGGGTCAATGTAAAAAAACACTTTTTTACATTATCTCGGGACGTGTTGTGGTACCTTCGTTGTCTCTGATTCCCACAATTAGTGCTCTAGTTACTGGCTTTAGATTCCGAGCAATGTTTGTGATGTTGTCCACATTTATTTATTTACTACATCCCTAATTCATTATATCATTATGTAGAGACGAGTCCTCGTTTTAAAACAAACCTCAATTTCGTATCTACTTTATTATATTTACCCATTGTATACTCATTGCGGTCAAGTTTACTCTTCTGTCATAATTTGCTTAAAACATTTAGCAATTAACTAAAAATAACTTACACTTAGGTAATGCACTTAGTTGAATTATCCACGTTGCATGAATAATCAAGTAAGGCAATTCAATTTTATTTATGTAAGTACAGATGATTTTTTGTTGAATGACCACCACGCTGGACCGCAGTCTACTTTCAGTTCTTTAGAACGGTGCTGCCCATTTCTACATCCCCCTAGTCGCCTCATACAACACCAACGGCGAGAGAAGGGGAGGCTCTATTTTATGCCGAAACCCACGGAACAGTTTCTGTTCCGTGCCGAAACCCCACGGCAGAAGAGAGGGGAATGACGTGCTATATCTATATCTATACTTCTATTATAAAGAGGAAACCTTTGTATTTTTGTATGTTTGTATTGAATAGGCTCAAAAACTACTGGACCGATTTCAAAATTTCTTTTACCATTACTTAGAGGGATTCTTCCGAATCCGTATAGGCTATATTTTATCTCGGAAAATAGATAGGATTTTTCGTGGTAGTGAAAATTGTGGAGTAAGTGGTCGAAAAAACTGCCGTACGTTAACGATTCTCGCGAACGCTGCCTAAATGGTTAGAGATGTATGGTCGACTTCTATAGAAAAGTTGTAGAACTCAATAATGCCTACAAAAAAGTCCGCTATAGTATAAACCAAGCATTTATATTTTAGCCATTATAACCACTTTTCCATAGAATAAAAATAATTAAAATTATTAGCCTATGTTTATTGATCATATTATCGTCAAATACTAATCCTTATCCAAATAAACTATTTATTGAGCAAGATTGTTTCAATAGCTATAAATTACTTTTTATTTTATTCCAATCCGACAATTCATTCAAAAGATATTACGAATTTAAAATTGTAATTGGTATTAAAATGAATGATGGCCGCCGGCCGATATGTGTCGCACGACTCGCACGGCGAAACCGCAGGGGAGGGGGGGTGCACATCTATGAAGAAATAAATGTCCACCCGTGCGAAGCCGGGGCGGGTCGCTAGTTACTTACATATAAAACGAGCTTCTGCCATGAACAAGTTTAACAGATTTAAATATTGAAACTGATTTTGTTCATGGCAGATGGATATTGTTGATGAACGATATGTACAACACAACAATTATAGGGAAGGTATAGAGCTGTCTGTCAGTGAAAGAATGTTCGAAATTGGCGGCAAATCCGTATTTTTATAAAATTAGAGTAGTGGCAAGGTCGTGACTCATAAGTATCTTTTCAGGCAGCACGAATAGAGCAGGGCTTGTATTGAAAAGACTCGCAAAAAGAAAAAAGAAACTATAAGATTTATATTTTGTTTCGCGAAGGATCTAGATGGATTATTTTAGTGGTATTGAGAACTAAAGTCTGATACTAAATTGCAATCTAAAATATTACGCGTTCATATTTCAGATGAAAGTTTAGCCTTAGGCAGACCTCGACTCTTTTTTTTTTATTTTGTAAATATATATTGACTACAATAACTTTTAAGTAGTTAGTTATATTTGACCATGAACGTATTTGATTAGATCGTTGCAGATCTTTTCTTTTATTTGAATAAGTAAGTAGGTACAAATTATGTCGTGTAAGTAGTTAGAGGTCAAGATCGATTGGAATTGGAATTCAAAAGGTGATATCTTTTCTTTTCGTGAATAAATTTAAAACCTAATTAATACTAACCTAAGTCTAGATGGCTTTTTATCTTTACCCTGAATATAGTAGGTATCCTACTAAACTTAAAGAGGTTCTTTTTGTCTTATTAAAGATGACAGATACACCATATGACTTCGAGGCCTTCAAACGAAGTGCCAGGTTTCAGGGGATTCCAAATACTGAAACATATTTGGAATCCCCCATCCGGCTACATCTCTATACTCTATACTTATCGGCAACATCTACGTACTGAATATTCTCACTTACCTAAAAAACTTAGAAAGTTTAATTACACAAGTAGCAACATCATCATTAACAATTTTTACAAAGGCTGCGTGTTGAACGATAATCATCTTGAACACGACACACTATTATAATGAACGAAATTAAAACATTTAGCCGATGTTAATCCAACTTATTATAAATGATAAGTATAAACACTTATTGTGTTTATTATACATATATATTACAACATGATTAACTGAGTTTTTTTGACATATCAGTGCAATGTCACGTTAAAAGAACAACTTTTTAAGTGCAAGTATGTTTAAACATACATACAAACTATGTATATTGATTGTTGGTATAGAAAAAAACGATCATTACGATTCTTACAATCTATCTTACCATAGAATACTGTATTACCCAGCAAAGGAGTGTTATGGTCAGATAGGCAGTCGCTCCATGTAAAATACGGTATACAGCTAAATCCAGTAAGACTGCAAGCCAACCCCAACATAGCTTGGGAAAGGCTAGACTGATGAGGTATAGAAAAAACCAACTTGCTTGTCACTGCCTCAAATCCGTCCTCCAAAAATGACCACAGCAATTCAGTGATTTCTCAAACATCTTAATTCTTAATGCCATGCGAGATTAGGTTATCAATACCTATGTAGTACGTGTACTGAAGACAGTTATGTCTGTGACTTGTTCAAGACTGTGCACGATATCTAGGGTTTTTTCTTCCCTATCTATGACATTGATATGCGGTATTAGCTTTTTCTATTCAAAATACGTATACTCCATTTATTATAGCATTAGAAAAAAGAGGCTCGCAGAAGCAGGAATTGAAAACATTTTATTTTAAAGAAATTGTTTTAAGTACTTAAATAAACGAAATAAAACTTTTTTTTTTAAATTACACTTTATTTATAACAATATCTTCATCACACATTACAAACTTACACCAAAACAATGAATGAGACAACCAATCATGTCATGATGACTTAGATTTAATTAAGATTAAAATAAAAGTAATTTTTAGAACAATATTTTAATTAAAATAACAACTTACAACACACTATAGTGAAACTTCTTCGTCTTCATCATAGGATTTAGTCATAATAAAATAATAAATAAACAAATAATGGTAGGATAATAGTAAAACGAAAAACGTTCCAGTATTGTTCATCACTGCTTCTTTTAGCTTTTTAGCATTGACACTGTCATTTTAGATTGGAATGAAATATTATAAATAAATGAAAGCCACATAATTTGTTATGAAAAGTGGTTAACATGATTACAAATAAGTGTCACAGCTGGTATGTAAATAGATTTTAATTTATAGGCGTCAATCGTAACTGTTACAAGTTTATTGTACTTTAGCAACAAAGTGTACATTATAAATAACCTTTTTTAACTTCTGTCTAATGCTATTTTAAATGGAGTATAAGATATATTGATTCGATAACGTAAATTTGATTCAGCTAGTACATAGATACATAGAGATAGTATTACGCTGTAATTATATATCTATTAGCTAGTACCTATTTATACTCTATCCCAATATTTTTATAGTGGTAAATGAAAATCGTCTTTATCGAAGCCGATGGTTATACTAACTGTAAAATTAAAAAGAAAACTTGAGTATGATCCTATAGGTACCTTTCAGTGTTATGTAGAGCTTCATACAATTACCTATAATAAAAGTATACAGCGCATAGATATAAGATTCCTGTGATACAGTGCATTTAAGTTGTAAAAATGTTCTTTTTTATAACTTCCTTCCTAGTTGCATATTACTGGCCACTTTGACAGCACGAAACAATATTGTTTTCGCTACACCACCGTCATGCTTGCAGCGGCAACAGAGATGTTTTAGACACTATTATTTATGCATGGTTTACTTTACTATACCTACTGTTTATGCCTAACAAAACAAACTCATACAACAGTAAAACAAGATTAGCGGAGTTTATTAATTGCTTCAAACATTGGAATGGCCAAAAGGGTGACTATTGGTTAATAGGTAATCATTCCTATCTAACTTCTGTCTAGCCTTTTCCCAAGCTACGATGATGTCGTTACACCCTTTAAATTTACCCTTTTAATTTATTTTTTCGGGGTGAAAGCTAATGATATCAACCCACGACGTGGGGACATTACCGACTAAAAACACCTCGGTCTTTCTCTGCCTTGGTCAGTCGTGGGATGGTTCGCGCATTCTCTGCAGGTGACTTTTCTATAAGCGTTAACGCTAATCGAATTGCTCCAATGTATGGAAGTGACAAGTCTATCAAAAACAAATGTCAATTCCATACATATATTGTTATCCATCTATCAAGATTTCTGTCACTTGGTTACAAGGGCTGATTCAGCTAAAAATGCCATACCGTATTTAGTCAGTCCCGTCTATTTATAATTCAATTACTTATCATTGTGTTAGTACATAGGATGTTGTATACAAGTTAACACAAGGCGAGCTAATTGTATGTTTCCGTTTATTTGTGCAACGCTGCGTTTTGCAATCTGATCGAACACGACGCGTCAGGCTTTGTACATAAATTGAATCTACGAAATATTTATTGAATAACTTTATAGTTAACCATTTAAACATATATTTTACAAATATACTATATTAGGTCGAAGATTAAATGTAGGTACAACCTACATAACGGCGGTTGCGTAACTAAGTAACTAACTTTTTTTGTTTGTATTTACTATTGCATTGTATCTACTGTTTAGATATTAAGTTAAATGTTTTTATATTTTATTTTTGCATGCCTCGAAGGTAAAATATGGCAGAACTTAATATATTTCTTTACATCTTGTATTTGTACCCATATTTGCAAAATAAATTTATCTTTAACTTTAAGTTATAGGTACCTAACTGCTTACTTCCTCGAATTATTTTACACAAATTTCATATACAATCTAAGATATAAGTATTACATAGATAAAGACAACCTATTGTACCAAACCTATTCACTTATCTAAACATTTTATTTTTATTTTATCACTCTAGTGATCCATCCGTTTGGTAATCCAACAACTGAATAACGAAATAAATTTCAAAATAATATGGAACATCTTTAAAGAAAAAACTTTTTATTTTGAAAGCATAATTATTTAGAAATAGTTACGAGATTTTTATTTCTTGGTGGCTAAAGACGAAATGTACTTTCAGATTAATTAAATATTATTGTTGCTGTAACTAGGAGCACACGTTTAAAACTAGTTATTTATTAGCTTTATACAGCTAGATCTTTCTCAACACCCTGTCCCTAGTTACGTAAAGGCCTGTAATAGTAATTCCTGCTTCGATTATACGTAACACACAGTTTAGAGTGGCCAGCATTTTACATGCTAAATAACTAGATATTTACGACAGCCAGCGTAACGCGACTCCACGGTATCGTGTGGAAAGTGTGGAAACTGGAAATGAACAGGTACCGGCTAGATAAGTGATGCTTACTTTTTTCTATGCTATGTACAAATGATGATTTAATTTTGAAATTACCTGTTCTAATATTGAGACCAATGGGAAAACGAGTTTCAAGCATTTCTGCACAGAAGTTTTTTTTAATGCTTAAATGATATATTATTCGTTTTAAAACGCCTCAAAAGAATTTATAGTTAAACTAATATTATAAAGCTGAAGAGGTTGTTTTTTTGGTTGAACGCGCTAATCTAAGGAACTACTGGTCCTATTTGAAAAATTTAAATTATAGCCCACTTATTGAGGAAGGCTATATCGGCTATAATTTGCCGCGATAACAGACGCGGGCGGAATCGCGAGCAAAACCTGGTATCTCATAAGACATTATCACTGTTATATGCTTTTACTAAATTATATTTGGGTATTATATTCCTATTAGCGGGCCCGCCCCGGCTTCGCACGGGTAGCAACTTACACCAAACATGAAAATAAATATGTACCTATACAAAAACTTCCCTTTTAAATCACTATCTATTGGTGAAAAGCATATAAAATCCGATCTCATACAAATTCCCAACCCGTATTTCACCCTCATATGAGGTAGATTTCCAAAAATCATTTCATAATGGGTGTTTTCACAATAAAAAGCATCAGCTGTCAAAATTTCAAGTTTCTAATCCATGTGACTCTGCGTTGTTGAGTCAGTCAGGACAAGCAATTTTCTAATATATTATTACATATTTATGTATGCACATATTTTATATTCTTGAAATAGGATAACAGGTGTGAAATATAGAACCAATATCAAATTGAAAGATCTAGCTGCTTCAGCAACAAGTAAGGTGTTATTCTTATCACAATCCAGTTTGCGATTCATAACGCAAGAGTACAAAACCGACTACATAACCCCAATTTGATAGGTTTAATTAAAACCTTATGACCTAAATGTCATCCGCGTTCCGGAAAATCAAGGTGAGTGGCTGAATTGTAAGCGCCTTTGCCGTAGGAAAATGCTGCCAGCATTCGTGAATCGAACGCGAACCGGAACACACAGGGCGACACTTAAAAATAAAAAATTAGGTTCGAATCTCGAAACTGTGTTTTGTTTTGTCTGTGCTATTAGTGTGGTGGGAAATTCGTAAAAAGTTATAAAAATGACGATCTACAGTAAAATTGTTCAAATTATTTTAGTTAGTGTGTGATGTTCGTAAAGGATTTTATATTGAAGGTTTGTTTATATTTTTACATTGTATTTACTGAATATACTTAATATCACCTTTTTTCTTTATGAGTAGGTAACATATCCACTCAGCTTTTTTACAGAATATAGCATTTTTCGAAGAACACCAAACAAAAAGTTTCATGTTTTGAGTTCACTTAAAGCATAAACCATATACCGGTTTCGTGAGATATAAATAAACAACATTTATGAACGTCCTTGTACATTCTGATAGCTGATATCAAAATAAATTACTAGTATTAAAAAAAATGTAAAATGTCGAGACCGGTGCGTCTGAAAAGTTTTTAATTCCTGGATGTTTTTGTTACTGTTACTTCAATAACTCAAATCCAATATGTTTTGCTGACATATGCGACTAAAAAAATCAAAATAAATTTAATTACATGCACAGGTAATTTACCGCAAAGCTAAAATGACTAACGCATGTGTCACGTCCGCTTTCAATGTTCAATCAATTATTAACGTATAATTAACTTTGTACTTATTATACCTTTGAACAATGCAAGGAAATTTTTAATTTTGCCTAAAAAACAGTTTTCTATCTTGGTATGTTTCATAAAATGTAGGTAAAATGGAAGTTGCATAGTTAAAGTGCAGATTCTGTTTTTGAACAAAGAGATTGCATTTCTGCGTCAAAAATACAGGTTTTACAACACAAGTGTTAAGATAAAACACATCCACGCAAATAATTTTGACTCCAGAATTCCAAGAATTTTGAGTTAATATGGCACAAGAACACAAAAAAAGCTAAAAACCGGCTCTACTTGTATACATAGAACAGCTGTTTTTTAGTCGTATCCTTTAGATAATCCTGATTATCGCTTGTACCTCGTATCCTATAATATGTATTATTTAGATTTTAGTTCGGACCGTATCAAAACTACAAAGGCTTTTACAGGTGTTACGGGTAGACTTAGGGTATAAATAAATAAATAAATGTGGGCCACATCACATACACTGTTCCGAATCCAAAGTAAGTAGCTAAAGCACTTGTGTTATGGAATCGGAGACAACGAGGGTACCACAAACACCCAGTCCCGATACAATGTAGAATAGTGTTTTTACCATTTGTTTGACCAATCCGGGGATCGAACCAGGGACCTCAGAGCTGGCGATATCTTGAAAACCCGTGTGCACGCCACTCGACCACGGAGATCGTCGAAGGGGTCAGCCGTCAGGTCCTTTATTAATACTTGTATTTGTTTGTTTTTGGTCGTTAAATAATGTGTAGTTATTGTCATTTAAAACTACATTGATAAATAAAAGGTGAACTGTAATATTTCTGACGATACTAGTTTTTTACAAATACATCATTAAGTATATTGAAATGTGGTGCAGACGTTATTTCCAAGTTAGACTAGATTATGCTATCACAATCTACTGTAACTGAGGTGTGCCAGACGTTTTCACAATCGTAGTAAGGCTGAATTATTTAATTATTATCATTAACGGTATACAGGAGTCTCGTGCCTGTGTCTCGTCATACTATACCCCTGTATTAATTATAATTAGGTTCTTAGAATCTGTATAATATTGCCGAATTCTTATTTCGTTACGTTTATATTTCAACTCATATTTTGTTACTATTATATAAGTACAAGTACTACAAGTAATACAATACAAGACGTATAAGTAGAATAAGTGCTAAAGCCCGCTATCAGCGTCATTTTGCACTATAACATTTAATACGGCAAAAACATTATAGTCGTGTATACTCCGACGTTAAGCAATGATTTTGAAAAATACCGACATCCTGTATGCATTCACTGCAGTTTTTTACTCGACTGGTGATGTTGATGTCAGTCTGGCCAAAAATACACATTGCCATCAAACACCAATTCATCATTACGTTCAAAAATAACGGCACACATAGTACATACTTACATATTATTAATCCAGCGTGTCAGACCTATTTACCAGATATTATAAAAATTGGTCCAGCCGTTTGAGCGTGAAGAGGGAACAAACATGTACACACTCATAAACTTTCGCTTTTATAATATAATTATGATACCTAAGGTACTTAGGTTTGCTAATTAACTGTAGTAGAGTATAACCTTATTAAATGTTCAAGTTCGGTGATGTCGATCTCTATAAAATACAAGACAAAAGTTGTTCACCTTGCGGAAGTTTAGATTTATTTAGATGTTTGACTGTTACCTACGTCATTTCCTTAACTCTCAGAATTTATGTAAAACGTAACTAAGTATGTACTTACTAGAACGTTGACGAAGTGTTTTATGATATTTAGGAGTGGTTCCTTAATTTATAGAAATCCGAAAAAAAACTTTTCGACTTTATTTAGGCTTTGAACAATTACTTTTATACGCCCTTGACACCAGCTTAGAGTTACATACAGGTATTATTTCTTAACAAAATATGTAATACTTAAGAAAAGTAATGTGTATAGGTATTGAATATGTAAAGCTTTTATAAACATTGTTATAAATATGATAATGTTGTGTGCGTCATGATCAGAAACGACAGGTTATGGATTGCGACATTAAACAAGTTTATTATACTGTAGGTAATATGCAGTAACAATGTGCAAATAGTGAAAAGACTAAGAGAGATTTTTAAGAATGGATGTAATTCAATAAGCCATAATAATCAAATAATATCAAATGTTACATTATCCAATACTTACTTATATCATAAACAAAATGCGATATGCAAAACAAGAATTAGATGATTAGTGACAACTTATCATTCCCATAATAATATATTATACATTTTATAGAGCTTCTTTGTTGTAATGTGTAAATAAGCTGTATACAATGATGGAGTACAATAAAGTGTATTCTATCTAGATCTATCCCCATACCTATCAGAATTGGTAGATATGGGGAATGGACATCTGAATTCTGAACATTGAGAATATTTATCTCTTCTATCCAATATTTATCTATCCTGTTATCCTTCAGGAACAACGATCATTTTATGTATCTTTGTATACTTATGTAACGTAAAACATCTTATAGAGATTAAGTTTGAAGAGATTTTTGTATAATTTTCATAGTTATAATCTTCAATACAGCCCGTCACTCCTTGCAATACAAACCCAGAATACGGGGTTACACCTGTGCATTAGTTTCCGCATTGAACACTTGATTCAAAACTGGTATTACGACTTTTCGTACCTATAAACAGCTTATTCAATCCTGTGTTATAATTAAAATGTATAGATGTTTAACAGACAGGGTTTACCCATAGTGAAGTAACAATTTACGATAAAATAAATTGTGAAAACAGTAAACTTTTATTATACTAAAGATCAAACTTGCCAAGACTTTGATGTTTAAATTTATTAATCGATAGTTCATTATGTTTATGACCTGACGGTAAAATTCATAAAACAAATCTGTCAATAATATATTGGTAACGAGGAGAAGTATTTTAGTTCAGGCATGATTATTATTTTATTTGGAAAAAAAAACGATATTACATTACATATAACACTTATTAGTAAGTTACATAAAACAAAATCAATGTAATAATCACAACATTTTCCACATATTTATTTAAGAACTGTGTAGGAGATATGGTCGTATTGGACTCCGCTGTCTTTATCACTTTAACGTGTAAAGAAGCGACAGATAGACATTTAAGAGCCCTTTACAAGATTAAAAATGTAATTTAATACGTTTTTAAGCGATGTGAAGATTAAAAATGATGTAAAGGGTTTTTTAATATCTGGCAGGACCTGCATAAAATCAATTAATATCCACGAAAAACGAATTTATGTACATATCCACCTAGCGGCCTTATTAGGTGCACGTGCGTTGGCTCTCACTTTTCAAGGCAAAGGGTTCACTAACCGTACGGGTTAACTATAAAACTACAATTAGATACTGCAAATCGATATCAATTCATAATACATCATTATTTTGCTTAAGTTGAGGTACATGAAGCACTTGGTGTGGCTACTACAAAACACCTACCTACTTCTTGCACATACGAGTAACTAACTGGCACATAGTAGCCATTATAAGAGATTATAAGTAAGTAAATTAACGTTAATAAGATTAGTTAATTAAGTAGGTATGTAATAAGTTTATAGACTCTTTAAATAATTCAATCATAAATCTGATCATTGTGGAGTTAAATTTTCCATAAAAAAGCAATTAAATATTTTCTATCCTTTTATCCATTTACGATGATTCTTCTTCATTTTATTTATTAAATCACCCTAATACGTAATTTCATGATGATCAATCAAAATGTGGCCCAAATGCATTTTTCTGTAATTTGTTCTATAAATAAGTAAATCATTAATGCATGAAGTGTCATCAAAAGCCTTCTATTGGCGTAGTGAATTGAAGTGATTGGATGTTAATGGTTTCTAAATATTTGTTCCAAGCCTGAGCACTTGTGCATTCAAATAATCGTGCAAATTATTTGTAAAATTTACGACTAATCCATGCTAGCCAAGTTTATTTTGAAGAAGAATAGTTTTCTGTTTGGCTTATAAATAACGCCAAGACGCTTACCTACATTTGTGTACTGTGTAGGTACAATTTACAAGCAGGTAAATGGTTATACGTACTACCTATTCTTACATTAATTACACTTGGAAAATACATCTTCGTGTTTTGTCTTTATTATCATCTCGCAGCAATTTCATAGTAGGTGTATCATTAGTAGATGTGACGTTTGTATCACAGTAGACAAAGTTCAAGGTCACAGTGTGGTTGTGTGTTGGATCCAATCTAATGAATGATGTTCTAAGAATTTCTATGATTTTCTAAACACAATATTGTTGTTGTTAAAATTATGTGTCATCTTGTAAATAAGCTAAGTTTTCATAAATTCAATATGTACCTAGTTAAAGTTTCTGTCTGTTAAAGTTAAAAAGTTATCTCACCTAATTAATTTAGTGAATACCTAAGGATTTGAAAAAAAGAAATCTATGTTTTAGAATTCTTGTTTTCTCATCGTTATTTCTGTATTCCTTATCCAAATTAGAACTTAATATATTTACTTTTAGTAGCTTTTGAATTAGGGGAGAAGAGTGAAACGACAGTTAAACATTGTCCCGTGATTATCAAAATTGACCGTTGTTTTGTTCTGAGCTATTACCGACGATGCATGTCGCGTAAAACAATCAAATCGTCATGCACTCATGCCACGGTAACTTCACGAGCAACCTAACATACCTATGTGATTTGTACGAGCATTGGCCATTCCAAATTACGTACAATATATCTTACCTTATTTACTACCTATAGTTATATAAAGTACTTATAAAAAAATAATTCATTTGGACACTTCCAGTCTATAAACACCCACTAACCTAATTTAAACTACAAAAGAAACATTGCACCGCGACCAATGTTAGTAAATAGTTAAACTACAACGTTCATAACAAGAGAGCAGGTTGGAGTTATCGATTGGATCTGCATTACCTAATATTGTATAGGATAATAGCAACCTTTAATACAGGCCCTTAGCTTTAAAGGTTGCCTTTCTGTTAATGTAGGTTTTGCATGCACTTATTGATTAATGGGTAAGAATTTGAGATAGCAAAAAGGGTTAAGAAATATACCTTTGCATTAGATAGAATTTTACTATAAGTAAATGTGATCGTTACTCCGCATCATGCAATCCAAAAAATAAAATTCTTAACTTTAATATAACTATTTTAATGAAAAAATATATTAATTCTATGGTTTTGACATCCGAAAGATCAATTTGACTGACTAATGAAAAATAACCTTGATTTTGTAAAGAGATTAAAATCATCATGCAAAATTTGTTCTTGTACTTACATTATATTGTATTTACATTTATAACGTACGTACCTACATACCTACACAATCGATAGATAACTGCTGTGGTTAAAGTTTTTAAGACTTAGAGTTTTTGCTTTCGAACTATGAATCCGCTGGTCACTGCTTATAATGCAGATTACTGATTAGGGTGACTCAGTTTGTAAAAACGTTAAATAAAATTTCCAGTTACTTTGATCTCTCAATCTCGACGTCACTCGCTTCGTAGCAAATTTTTCTAGCTTCAGTTACTGGTGTGATACATTTTATTCTAACAGGCCTGCCTCTATTGGGCTACGGCCTTCAGCGCTACCTTTACTAGGTACTTCAGGATTTAATACACCACATATCAAATAATAGATATTTTTTTCAGACAACGGTTATCAGAATCACGCTTTTATTAATTAGTTGAGGTGGTAAGTACTAGGTAAGTAGGCACAGTTCTCTCTTAATTTTTAAGTGTAAAAACGAATTGTTTCGAAATATTTGCAATTAAATGATAAAAAGTAGCCTTGGTCATTGTCTACCGAGCCGTCAGCGTCAGCCGACACTGTTGACTGGACAAAAATGTGCTCATATTACTCAATTTACAGTTTATGTTAAGAAAGGAAAACCTGACGTCCCCGAGATAAATGCAAGAGTGAAACGCTTGACAATGTCGAAATATTAAACAAGAGTAAATTGGATGTCGAACATAGAGGTACATTCAATTAGGTAGGGATAATCACTTGAATTTTATTAAAATAAGCTACGCAGGAAAAGGTGCGTATCCAACAGCCATTGTCTCTGATACTCGTTTCCTTGAATAATAAAAATTCTATAAATTACCAGAACAATATGGTAATGTCTCCTTCGCCATGAGAAACGCCATTATAATACCGCGCATATGGAGACAATAGTTGAGAACCTATATTGTCTATTTAATCAGTTTTTATGAAAACTTTAGATACCTCTATAAATTTATTGTTACCTACTAAACTATGCCATTATCTAACTGTATAAAATTACTAATTTATAAATTAATATTATATACTTTGCTTAAACTTCTTTCTTTTCGTTATACCTAA
Organism: Plusia festucae; assembly: GCA_950381575.1. Classification (NCBI taxonomy): domain Eukaryota; kingdom Metazoa; phylum Arthropoda; class Insecta; order Lepidoptera; family Noctuidae; genus Plusia; species Plusia festucae. The sequence goes on from OX494431.1 coordinate 13,764,426, forward strand.
AAATATATTTCATTCATATCTAAGAGTCGAAATATTACGTACGACAGTCCCTGATTATTATATCCCGGGCTGCCTGCTGGTGTTAGCTTAATACAGTTAAATATCTAGTAACAGTAATTGACGCATCGAGTTAACGTAACGATAACAAATCTTTTCAATGCTTTTACTTAGTTTAGAACTTGTAGAACTATTATTTATAGTTCTGAAAGTAAAGTACGTAAGTGCAATAACAGGCGTTTAACAGAAGGGTTTCCAGTTTGGCCTTTGAAGAGGTAACCGAACCCTCCTCCATGTGCTGATGGTGACCAACGGGGTGGATTTAGTGACGTAAAAATGCCACACTCCTCGGTGTTAATACCCATGAGGCTGGGCGCCTCTTGAAGTTTTATCACCGAAGACAAAAAAATGTACAAGTAGGTACATGTAAGCCCATACTTTCGCCATAATCAAATAAATCATATTTCATAACCTATTACAACGATCACAGTAACATTATGATTAATTCTTACACGGCTCCGCAATCTACTTTAGGGTTTGTTTTTTTATTTTATTATATTGTCAAAACGTCTGTTGTAACTTGTAATGCCGTCGAGTTCGTCATGAAGCAATGGCGTTCGCTTGAATGTCGTTCAAAGTATTTTTATTATTATTTAGTCGAATAGTGGGTGATTGATTTCCTTTAGTTAAAGCTATACCTACGCGCCTCGATCTCGGATTGCGCTCGCGACGCCGACAGTCACGGCTGTACCGCAGTGTCGAACGGATGGTGTGTTGTTTTTTTAACAATAACCGCGCGATTTTTTCTCCAAAAATCAGTTAATATGACGAATAGGAAATATTGTGCTGTTTTTGGTTGTATGAATTCGTCAATAACGCATCCAGACATAAGTTTTTTTAAATTACCTGGAAACTCTGAAAGGTAAGACTATAAAATAATTTTACTTACTAGTAGGTAGGTAGGTACATAATGTGTGTCTTTTTAATGGATAAGTATTTCCTTTTATCTCACGAAAAAAAGGTGTTTGGATTAATAAATAAAGCGAATAGAGTAACGGAAAGTTATTGAGACGAGTGAAATAGGTAGTTATGCTGTTCTGAATGAATCATGATACGGTAGGTACCTTTTTATTAAATCTACCAATCAAAAAACAACACGCATTTTTATTGAACACTTTCTATTCATTATACAAAGTATTTCATTTATTTATATAAAAAGGATATTTACAATCACAAAACTAAATAGAAGAAACAGAAAGTAGGCAAATGTAATTAAATTGCTGGAGACGGGCAGCCCTAACGCATGTTCACGTAGCGCGCGGCTGTAGGCATTTATTTCTATTTTGCGGCCGAGTTACAATACTGTATAGATAGTATTACCGTGGTTCAAGTGTCTGGGTACTGTTTGGTTATTATTTTTATTATCTTTAGATTTGTGGTTTAATTTTAAGAAAGCTTAGTTTAACTTCGGGCTTACACCAATTTTTTTTTCTTTTTTTAGTAAAAAAATTAAATAACTATCAAAAAATATTAGAAGAAACTAAAATTAAGTAATCTAACTGTTCTGTAGTCAAGTCAATCTGTTAATGCTAATGTTATATTGCGGTAGCTTCTAATGACATCATTTTGGACACTTACATGCTGTAGGTATAATTTTATCTTCTATAATAAACCAAAAAAAGAAATAAGTGTACTTTAATATTTAATTTCGTCACAAAAACATTACATATATACAATAAAAACAGTTGTTGCCTCCACACGTCTATTTTTATTTATCTTGTTCATTTTATCTGAAGCAACAAGTACGTGCTGCCACTTATAAAAATTTGTCGCTTGTGACATAACCTTGTACAGTCAATTTTTTGCCCTTTTAAAGTACTCAAGTAAATTGTCTTTTTTTACTCTATTTATACACATACTGTGGAGGTCAGATAGGTAGATGCTCTAAGTAAAAAAAGATTTCAGTTAATTTTGATTGTACTGTACCTGTGCACTGTGCCGACACCAAAAATTTCGACAAATTCGACAGGCCTGTTGGTGTAGTGGTTAGTTACCGTGACTGCTAAGCCGGAGGTCGTGGGTTCGATTCCCACCCAGAACAAATCTTTGTGTGATGAGCACGGTCATTTGTTCTGTATCTAGGTGTAATTTATCTATAATATGTATGTATTCATAAATATATAATTATGTTTATCAGTTGTCTGGTTACCATAGTACAAGCTCTTTGTTTTTTTTTTCTCGTGGTGAAAAGCTAATTCTTTCAACCCACGCCAAGGGCACGGCGTAGGTATATATCGGACTTTCACCAACCAAAAACACCCTGGTCCCGTCTCTGCCTTGGCAGGAGTCTTGGGATCACTCGCGTATTCTTTCCTCGACTCCGGCTGGAAAGCCTAGTTGGGATCAGATGGCCGTGAGTTGTCCCAAGATATTATTATTCTTAAAGTCCAGGCAGAAGAAGAACATAACCCTTAATACTAGTATTTCATGTTCTTCATAGTTTATACCCTTTGCACATCACATTACTAAAATGTGTCGTATTTTAAATAAATTTTAAAGAAATTACTTTTCTTCGGCTTTTATTTAAATTCAGATACAAGCTGTCTTTAATCCTTTTTTTTCGGTCCTTATATAGGTCCTAACAGTTTTGTGTACTTATACGAGTTTATAATCGATCAGTACCGGCTAGTTACTAAACCTTGATCTACTTGAGAACCACTCAACTTAGGCGTTCTCAAAATAAATAACAAATACAGACTAATACCAACATACTTGACTAAACAATTATTATGGTGACCCTCAAATTGAGCTAAGGTCTTACTGGAAAATGTGTGATTCTACTAAACTATGTGTTTTTGTTAACTGAAGGCGCATCAATGCTTTTTGTGCGATGAATGAAAGGTTTTTGTTTTGGTTATGTTAAATAAGTATTTGTTAGTGATTCCTGGGCCGTAACTCGGAATAGCCTGATTTTTTTGTAGAGTCATTGGTTTTTGAGTACTGGAACTGGAACTGGCTGGAACGCCGAAGGCAACAACGGCTCGTCGAAAATTCTATTTATTAAGTACTAGCTTTTGATCGCGGTTCCGCCCGCGTGGGCGTCGGTTATGGAGACAAAATAGCCTATAGCCTTCCTCAATAAGTGGCCTATCTAACAGTGAAAGAATTTTTTAAATCGGACAAGTTGTTCCTGAGATTGGCGCGTTAAAAAAAAACACTTTATAATATTAGTATAGATATTGAATCCAACATTACTGATAAACATTTTAAATTTTATGCATTATTGTGCTACTAATAACCTTCTCGTACTTGTTATACCTAATGTAATCTATTTATGTACCTACATCGTAAACTCAACATAATTACCCAATATTTACCGCAAGCTTCGTACATCAATGGACATAATATTCAATGTCAGAAATATAATTAACAATTCACACATTACATAGTGAGTTGCGCAAGACACAATGAAGTGTCAAACGAGGCGGTAAATATTTAGCTTATGTCCATGTCTTATTAACAGTGCCCATGTACGTGACTTACGTGTTTAAATTGGTTTTCAATGCATCTGGAGAGGTCAAGTTTCATTCAAAACTTGATAAATAAATGGGTTTTGTAGAACAATGATTTGACCATTTAAAAGACATCAACGCGCGGATTGTAAGTATACTTTATGAGACTTTTTCTTGGATATTCAATTTTTTTTATAGTTCGTCTCTAGAACACGTCATATTATAATCCAAAGTGATAAATATCTGCCATTCTTCATATCACACCACCCAAATATGACTGTTAGTTACGGCCTAAGGCAGTTTTTTATAATTGTGCATAAATAAGGGACAATATAAAATTGATAGTGTTATCCAATGTATGTTAGCAATTGTGTTGTAGAGTGTAATAAACTAAAAGTGCGATACTATAAGTGTTTAACCCTTAACCACCTACCTGCGGTCTCAGAGACCGCAACGATTTTTCAAATTCAAATATTTCTGCGTGTGAGTGGCGTACATCAAAGCGCGTTCATGTACCTTTTCTACACACCACTCAGTGTCGCGCTAGCGCTCGGCGAGTATCTACGTACGCGCGTTTGGCCAGGGTAAGTAAAATAAATTTGCCAGCGGTCTCCGTGACCGCACGTAGGTGGTTGTGTGAAGCTCAGAAGACTGGCAGTCGATTTAAATTCGTGAAAAAGTTGGCTCAACAGCTTACAAAACCGCACATGGAACGTCGTGAAAAAAATGACCGCATTCTGAGAGACATCAAGAACTCTATTCGCCGTATTTTGCAAATAAAGGAAGATTTTACCAAGCACTTCTGTTGCCGAAAAACTTGAAATTCGTAAAACATGCTTTACGTGTGATCTATGTGTGATCCAAAAAAGAAACTCAAAACGGCTTACCTATGTTTCGTGTGTAAAGTACCTATTTGTTTGGAATTTTCGCAAAAAATGTGTTGTTACTGCCGCGAAAAAATGTAAAAGTTGAGGCTTTGCAATTTTGTTTAATTTTTTTATTTGATTTTATTTTTAGTTTATTCAAATTATTAGAAATAAGAAAAAGAAGTGAAAAATTTAAGTATTTTAGGAAAAAGGTCTCATTTTCTTAGTATAGTCATTTTTGGTGCCATATTCCTTATTTCATAGATATTATTCCATTTTTATAAAACTTTTATATTACTTTTGCTAATTTGTGATGCTTAAATAAAGCAATTAAGTATAGACATGCATTTTATTTAACCGAACTTTAATTTCTTATCATAGATCCCAAAATAATCGCAATAATTTATTAGCGGTCTCTGTGACCGCACGTAGGTGGTTAAAGGACAGAAATAGGTGCTAGGTGGTTAAGGGTTAAATTAAATTTTACTTGCCTAAAAAACCAAAAACATGAAATTAAAACTCTAACTCTATTCCACTAGGTCATTAAAATCAGTTAAACACCTTTAAATACCTTAATACCTACCTTGCACTGACTACTGTAATTAGGCTAAGGACGTACAAACCGGTATTTAGAATCAACCATCAAACTACAATCAGCAAATTTGATACTTCAAGTACTAGAGTCCGTTTAACTTAAATGTAAAATGTTTATATATATATGTCATAGTAAACATAGACAGGTTTCTTTATTTTAAATATGTATATTTTATGAATAATTCTGAAACCGTACCTAAAAATAAAAATAGGCTATCTCACTGACACACTTAATACAAGGGAGAAAAGCTACGAAATAATGAATTTATTTCTAAGCGGCTGCAGCTTAATGGCTAGAGCGTCGGACTCGCGATCATGTGTTTGCGGGTTCGAATCCCACCCATTAAACAACAACGACATGAACCCACTCGTAACACAAGCATCTTAGCTTAGCACGATGGCATAACGTGATTACTAGTAATGTGCGGCCGCCATTGCTAGTAATATTAAAAAAAAAGAAAATTAAACCTTAAAATATGCAAATCGAGACAGCTGACTGGGTCGCAGATTTTGGGACACAACGAGTTCATTGACTGCACTTACGAGTATAATCTGTTCCATACATATTTTGTTTCCTTCTCACAATTATTAAGTTTAAGCTTTAGTCTTTACTTGCAAACAAGGTGCTCCGTGGTCTTTTCCAAAAATCATCAGAACCTGTAGCAAGAACTCCATCAAAAACTATTTTTATCGAAGCATCATAATAATTTGTATGGAGAAGGTGTTCTTAACACAAAATCTCCATACTAATTGCAAAGCTTAAGTTACGAGTCCTTTACCGGTACCGTTCGGAATACGGACTCTGTATAAAATATATCATGTGTCATATCTGCAGGATACACAGATGTGCTTATTCGTAAGTAGTTGTTATTTATGAATAACATATGTATTGTGTCAAGAGTTCAATCGAGTGGGTACCTAGACCGGGAGCTCGTAAACGGAGTAGGGCAAAAAGACGCTGGCGATTAAAGATGATGACATCAATCGCTTTTTTGCTGGAATTGTGGGAAGCGGCTAAAAACCGATTTGGCCTGGAGCAAGTTGGGGAAGACCTTTGACACATATAAGGTTTAAAAAAATGTATAAAGAAATGTTATCAAATTCCCGACTGCTCAACGAACGAGAAACAAGATTGTATTTGAAACATTTCCGCTCAAACTACTTTCACTCTATGCATACTACATAATTATCTGTATGCTAACCCATTTTCAGTTGTAATAATTTTATCTATCTTCCCGCAGTGTCGTTTGATCATAGCTCATTCGATTGCTTTACTTATAACTGAGTCAATTCACACCTCACCTATGTTTAACAAATTTGACACACACAAGTCAATTCTTCTTCTGTTAAATGACTCTAATCACTATGAGTTTAGCTGTTTTATAATAATTCAGAATTTTGTAATATTGATTCTCCGATTTATTTGTTTAAAAGCTCGCGACACGTAGTCACAGGAACTATTGCTTGCATTAAATATGAGCGTGGATTAAACATAGGCAAAAACTTAGTTTTGCCAACAAAAACTATTGAAATATAACAAAAAATCTATTAATATTTCCCTCCTACGTTCATTTACACACACATTTACACATTTAAGTAACAATTTGAGGTTCCTTAAATTATACATTTAACTCCTTAGCAAGGCAAAGTAAAGTACTTCCAAAACTAACAAAAATAAAAACCTCGACAAGAAATTATATAACTAAAATGTGTCTGCTATTAGCTCAGGGTCGCTATACTATTGAACTTGAAGTTACGTCATTAGATGCAAGATTAAGGTTCTTACAAGTTGAGAGTCCGCATTAATTATGGACTGTTACATCAATTTTATCGTAGTCATAAATCAACATTCGCGGAACATTTTAAGTGCACTCTAAAAGGTGCCATTTCCTTCCTGAAACAAGAAGTGACCAGTCAGTGATGTATTTTAAAGATCATCTATTTCGATACTAGAAGCAGTGCCTTTTAGTTTAAATCTAACTGCCGCTGAGATATAGAACCGAAATGGATAAACCAAAACCGTGATAAGACTAACGAACTAACGGCTGGTTTCTGAATTGAGAATTCCGAGTTAAAAAATCTCAGACCGTTCTAAAGTCACGTGATTGGTTTATCAGAGTTGGAGACGTTCTCGCATTGAAATTCTCAATTCAGGACCCGGATTTTCAACTGATTCTGAATTGCAAATTAGGAACTTGAATCATATATATATATATAGCCGACTTTGAAAACCCAGAAACTATATCATAAAGAGCTTTAGGGATAATACAGGTATATTATGATACCTACTTCCCTTCCGATAAAGAGTATAAAATGTCCACCGGTAAAACCGAACCAGTCTTTGTCACTATTATAAATATTGCTCCAAAATATAATGTGTGCCCAACCCAAATTAATATTAATTGTTTAACGTAGAGCTATTAAATGATACGTTTGTTTGACCGCTATCAGATAATAATAAATTTGTAGTTCCAAGTGTCATTTACAGTGATTCATATTCTAGTTTTTCGTTAATGTAATTGCAGGGAGTATGTCGGAGGCGGTTGAAGGCGGTGCAGCGCTTGCTTGGCGGCTCCTAGCGACCCTGGAGGGTGGCTCGTTACTCCTGGCCTCTTCTGCACTCCTAGCGTATAGCGTGCGGAACAAAATCGCCGGGCAGAGATGTACAGGGAGGAATATACAACGCGTCTTGGTTAGTCAATCAAACAATCAACTCCGCGGTCCACTGCTGGACATAAGAAGTAGCTAGTGAATGTAATGTGAGATTTTGAGCTTATGAATGGTTAAAATTACCTAATATGTTATTACCACACAACACGGTAGTGTCACAGTATACAAACAAGTGTAGTGTAGAATTTAAAATAATACATGTACTTATTTAAAGACAAAGCTATCACAAACCCATTTCTCATTCATTTTTTTTTCATAGCTCTGATTTCAAATCCCTCTGCTGGGCTTTTGTCTTATACAAAGTCTTTGGCGATACCTGACCACCTGCGCCTGCGTCATCACACTGCCCACATCACGGCTGATGTCCTCCATTAGGTGTCCTGGGGAGTTATTCTCTAAGTCCAAACAGAGCATAACGTGGCATAAGGCAGAATAAAGTTAAGCATCCTGGGTCGCCAAATCTTTTTTATGTTCTAAGAGTCACCGGATAATGTTCGTATTACGACTTAGGCTTTTACAGATTTTTTACTTAGAAGTATAGTAAGTCGAAAGAGGTAAAGCCTTTCTCTTAACCCTACACCACCTAACAGCACATTAACCGCTTGGATTTTGTGAATTAGGCCCCAGTATGTGACAATCTTACCAATCTGTCAGGCTGCATTCGCGCGATGTTCATGTTCATGATTATGTCTAATTTGATTATGTCTAATTTGTATGATCGTTTACATATTAAAGTTAATTGAGATGCACTTTAGTCCCCACTGTCTGCATTCAGATTTAAAAAGGAAACGAAATACCGAAATCTTGCCTACTATAAAACATAATATTGAAACAACTCAAATTTAATGACAATTGAAATCGCTGGTAATGCTTCAGCGATAAATCTCGATATTTACTCAGGTTAGCACGCGAAGGCTGTTTTTTGTTAGGTAGCATAGAAATCGATGTCTTTAAGTGGTTTCTCTGTAATGACAAATAAATAACCTTTGATCTTGCTTACGACTAGAATACATTTATAAAAGATATGGTAGACTCATCACTGTCTAATAAACTAGTTACTAGGTGATTCTAACGCCTTACACTTACTCCTTAGAGCCTGAGAGCTGTACATGCCAAAATAATGATTAGGATTAAGTTTAATCAGCTTTGAACTCTATTGCTTGAATCTAAAGACCATTTTCCACGAGCATCTAGACCGAAAACCAGTTTATTCACAAAGATGATTACAGGTAACAAACACGACTAACTTATTAGGAAGAGAACTGAAGTCCAAACTGGAGGCGCGAGGCTGTGAGGTCGAGGCTCAAGAGGATAATGGAGCAAGCAGAGTGGGTGGGACCAACGTAGATGCGATTGTTGTGGTTGGTGCAGAGCCCAAGACTGATGGCCTCGATGGCATGGCCAGCCTGGTTTCCGAAGATGTTTACGATAATTTAAAGGTAAATTCTCGTGATTATTGAGTAAGGTAACGGCTTGTACTTGGCAGTGGATGATTCCGGGCTAAAATAATATGATGGACTTAAATGATTAGTTAAATGGACAGGGTAATCCCAGTCGGAACTGAAGGTAGGATATGGACGCACATAAGTAGTTGCCACAAGTAGTCTACATCCAAAACGTACAAAACAAATAGAGAGTATTAGAGAGGCTCTGCCTTTTCCGAAAATCCTTTTTTATTTCGGTCTGAAATAAAATTCGATGCAAGTCAGTAAAATACTTGCCTAATTTAACTGTTGTGCAAATATGATCTCATTGCTGTAAAAAATATCTAGGTACTCCCCCGCCACTGACGCTACCTGTTACTTTACTGATCTGATGTAAGCAATTACCAGCCTCAAGGGATTATCAGAGCATGTAAATTCACTTAATATTGTTTGTTCTGTTAATAAAAAAAAGTGTTAAGATGTTAATTTTATATTTGTATAGCTGTTAGAGTCCCTGTCGGGTCGCGTCCGATGCGGCGGGCGCATCGCGTGGGCGTGCGCGGGGGACGCGGCCGGCGCCTTCAGCAACGCCGGCGCCGCTTTCGACACCGTGCTGAGGGCCAGCTTGCAACATGTCGCCAAACTGTAAGATACTTTAAAAAAATCTCCTCAGAATATGCTTATGGTTTTTACTGATACTTAGGTAGGTACATACTGTTTCATAAACGAGAAAATAGCTAGAGAAAAAATATTTTTTTTACTACGCACATTCTGGAAGTCATCCATATTCCTATATTCCATAGCTTCAATTGTCCGAATTACCAGTGGGAAAAATATTAAAATTATATTATACCGAATCGAGTCGTTGGAGCTTATATAATTTTTATCGAATTTCCATGTCAATCTAGCTAGTAATTAGGCTACCGTTTCTTAGATAAAACATTTGGAGAGTGCAGTGGCCGTCCTATATTCAATGATTAGCCCACCTAATAATATAGTTTTAGGGATGACTCGCGTAACTTATACATAGTTAGTAGCCCTCCCTTGGACGGCCTGGCCCTAACCAACCAAACGTAAGGTGAATCATCTTTTATCAATAAAAAGTCCCGGGAACTCTGGTCTTAATAATAACGTATGTTTCAGCGCTCAGTGTGAGGCTATCTGGGTAGGTCGGTGTGAGGGCGCGGAGCGGGCGGCGGAGCGCGTGGTGGCCGCGCTACTTACTTGTGACGTCACACGACACGCCTCTAGGTTCTCCCTCAGGTAATCACAACAGTTGGCAGAATGGTTGAAAGACAAGTATCGTGGCAAAAAATGCACTTTTTTGCTTAGATTGTGAGCTTTGAAGAAGTCAGTCACTGAAGTCTTCTGGCAAATATTTTACTACTAGACTAATGTCTTCTTAGTTCATATAACGTAGTTCTATGAAGTTCGCTTATTACTATAACTTTCAACCGTAGATGTGGTATTACTCCCCAAACAACGGAACACTTGTTATCTTGTCCTTCGTGCCCTAACACCTGCACGCTGGACGATTTAATGAAGGCTACTGATAATGCAGTTCTCGTAGCAAAATTCTGGGCTGACACAATATGATTGCCATCGACACGATAAGAAGAAGAACCGTAGAATACTCTACAAAACTCAGAACACCAAAAAATATTTTTTGGAATCCATACACTACAAAAACTACGGAAGAGGCAACATTCTTCGCTTAATTATTTTCTTCGGGTGTAAAGGGAATTTTTTGCTCAGTATTGCAACGTGGCAGGTCGAACAGTGAACAAAAAACATGTAAAAAAAAGTTACCCCATGAACATTTTGGCCTCGTCACGTTAGATTATTCTACAATCTGTTTTTTTCTGTTTTTAGAAACGCCGCTCACCGTGTTGGAGAATGCCTGTGCAGATGGTTGAAAATAATAACGTGATATTTCTACCTCTTCCTCGTGTTTATTGTAATAAAATCTATTACAAGATATTGAACAAATTCTATTGTATTATAATAATTTTGTATAAATAAATTATTTAAGACTTTTGCATTTGTTTATCTTTGATCCCCTTGAATATTTTGATCCAATACCAACATCCATTAAAAATTGTGAACTTCGCAAGTGCTACTCTATGTGCAAATAAATAGAATGTAGGTGAAATACTTAACTACAAAAATACATTAAGTACCTACTTTCAAAACGCATTTTCAGATCCTACGGTGATCAATGTGACTTTTCTTTTTCTACAGGTCTGTAATTTGTTCGATTTAGGTGTAGGTAAATAAATAAATAAATGTGGACAACATCAAAAGCATTACTCCGAATCCAAAACCAAGGTAAATGAAAATTAAACTTTGAATTCTTTGAATGTACGTATGGGAATGTGCGTAAGGGTATGGTATGAATGTAGCAATTTGTAAACGAAGTGAAGTATGTCGAGTTAAACAATTTAATATTATTATCGACCAAAGTAGTTACTTATTGAAATTTCAACTACTTGCGTAGTTCAAAATAATGTAGTAAATATAACCTTGAAGAATTTTGATGAGAAAACTTCTAGCTGGAGTGATTTTATTTCGTAAACTGTGAATAGTACCTACGTTGATTGACTTTTTATTAGCTTCCTTTAAAATTTACCCTGATGCAAATGTGGCGCCATCCTAATTTAATACATTTTGACGGACAATTTTCATGTACGCAGATTGCCCTCCTTACTTCTACCCTCCATAATAAATGTACGATGAATGACCCCACAGATTGGAAATGTCATCCAACTTGCATTAGGTATGATAAATGCATTTCATTCAAACCATTGAATTTAATTTACGGTCTCTGAAAAGCGTACAAATTAATATTATCTACGTTATACCATTTTTGTATTTTTAATGTATTGCATTTATACTCGGACAAAGCACTTGTGTTATGAAATCGGAGACAACGAAGGTACCACAAACACCCAGACTTCACCTTTCTACATTGGGCTCTGGGTCCCAGAGCCCAATGTGGAAAAGTGATTTTCTAAATTGAGCCGTTCGGGGATCGAACCCGGGACCTCAGAGCTGGCGACACCTTGAAAACCGGTGTGTACACCACTCGACCACCGAGGTCGTCATTATGATAATTGTAATTTGTATGTATTTATTGGTAGAATTTCACTTGTTTACGAAACGTAAATAAAAACAAAGGCTATTAACATATAATTCATAAAGAAAATATTAATTATTACACCTTTTTAATGCCGAACGCAATCTAAGTTTATCCAAACGACGACGAAAATTATGAACGATATACGATAGATTCGTTATTGCACCTGATCGAAGTTTTAAAAAAATAATGTTTACCAGATTCGTATCTATTTTTATCATTGACCACATACTTCTGATTCTAAGGTAGTATAACAAAACGAAAAGTGTGTATTGCAGTATTGCTATAAAAGAAAAATCCGAAATCTACCAAGTTTTAACTAACTTCTGTGAAAAACAAGCTTCTTTTTGAATGAATATACTATAAAATTAAAATCTTTTTACAGTTTTTACATAACCTAGATATAAAAAAGGCTAACCCTAACTCACACCGCAATATCGATTTGTTTCTTGATTGTATCGATTTCGGGAACGGTTCTTCTACTCCAAACGATTGCTTTTTCGGTGCGTTAACCCTGAATGGATCTGTCACCTTTCGCAATGGAGTGTTGGACGTGTCCGTAATAACAAAATTTCCTTTTTATTTACTTGTAATGCTGTCATCACTTTAACAGTTATTCCAAATACCATTTACGATTATGTTAAGTTCGTGTGGAGTTTTGTTTAGTTCAAATTCGCTGCTGAAACATGGAAGAGGTGAGTTGTTAGGTTACCAATGTTACCATATTTTTGTTGTGTCACAATACAGCGACGTTATTGTGTGGTTATTTTATAATTGTTGTTTTTTAGGAACTTAACGAGCATGATTTGGAGGAAAGGCTGTATGCTATGCTACATCATGTGGATGAGACAGAGGGTAACTTAGCAACAAGCCAGACCGTTGGGTTAAATATAGTGGACACCGCGCCGAGAAGTACGCTGCGTCGTTACTGGCGCACCAGCGAACCCACAAATCCGTACCAAAAGGTGAACACATCTAAGGAGCCCACAACACCCTCAAACATCAACAAACAACCTGATGTGACTCAAACAAACCAAACACCAAAGCCCAAAGAAGAAAAACGTGATTCGCCCGTAAAGCCACCAGCTATTGACTTGTCTATTTTCCAGTCGCCTGTACCACATAACTTAAAAAGAACCATTGAAATTATTGAACATGATGAAGACAGAGCAGTATTACTTGAATCAAGTGATGAGGATGAGGTAGTGGAAGTGGCACTACCTCCAAAACCTACCATCACTATCGAAAGCTCTGATGAAGATGAACTACTGATTGTCAACCCCATATCTCCAATAAAAAATCAAGTACATGTTGAGAAGTCAACTATCAGGGGAGAAAGAGATGTGTCGGCAAGCCCTGCACCTTCTGCAGTGTCTTCAGTGTCTGATGAGTTCATCCGTGGTGATTGTATAGCATTGAACATATCCTCCCGACATCAGGACAATCCTAGCTTTGATTTCAGTCTCCATGGATCTGATTTACTTGTTCAAAGTACTCCATCAAAAAAAAAGAAAAAGAAAAAATCTAAAGAAGCTTTGACATCTACTCCAGTTGTTACAGCAACCTCAGACAAAACTACACCTAATGATGTATGTTTTGCAACACCAAAAGGAAAGGCCAAGAATAAACGGCAAAAAACTAAATTGTATACTGTGACCGAGAAAAGTATTCCGAATCCAGATGTGTATGATTCTGACAGCAATCAGTCTATGGATAAGAACAGAAACTCATACACAGTTACCGATAAAAGCCTGCCAAGCACTGATGTTTATGAATCTGATTCAAATCTCTCAGAATGTATGAAGGAAAACAATAAAAAGAAATCAAATAATGATGTTGACAGTTCTGACAGTAACATGTCCCTGGACAAAGCAATTGAGCCACCTTCAAGAACTTCTAAGAAGAATGACTCCAGCCAAGGGAATGAAACATTTGAGACTATATCTATTGATTTAACCAACAGTGAGAGGTGCATAACACTTGATGAATCTGATATCCATGAAAGCATTATCATGGGTAATGTATCTGGATTTACAGAATTAGAAGATTTTGGAGATGAAAATGTATCCGATAACAATATTTCCAAATTCGGCTCAACGAAAATACCTGCTATATTGAACGAGGACCTTGATTTTGACAATTTAAAAGGCAAAGACAAGGTTTGCAAAAGTCGAAGATACTCTCTTACAACTCTTCGTGCTGAGATGGAGAAATTCTACAATGAGAGCTGGGGAGGAGAGAATTTTAATCACAGGGAAATCCAGAAAAGCATGTCACGTAAGTTTATATTTTAATTTAACATTCCACCATTAATTAAGATATTGTTGTTTAAAATGTGTTAAGAAACAATAAAAATTGATGAAGTTTAACTGTAAAGAAAGTAAATAACTGTAACAAAAACACAATATGCTCTTGTTTTTCGCCCATTCATGTTTCACTGTTTCTAATTTATTATTTTACCCTCGTTTTAGAATATCATGATAATAATTGATTGTTTCTTCATATCTTCCATCAGTCTGAGACTATTAACAATATACAATGGTGTCTTTATTAGTTCAATTCAATATCTATTGCAATCTAGATTCATCTTAGCCTTTTCCCAAGTTATGTTGGGGTTTGCTTACGTGAGTCTTACTGGATTCTCTTAAAACTTGAACGCGGCTTAACCTGTATTTTCGGCTTACAAATAGTCACGATTCCCTCCATATTTATCTATCTTTACAACTTACATATGTACATACAGATTAAACATTATGTACAATAACCTTTTTAAACATTGTATGAATATAATTATCATTATGTTATTATTAATTATTATGTAGCCATTAAACTCGTTACTAATGAAGTTCATTACCTTATCTTCTTTAATGGGACAATATTAAATGATGTATTATGCATAACAATTAATAATTATGTCATTATTTTTTAGGTGACAAGAGTCTGTGGGTGATTGATCCTAAAGACAGAATGCCATCCCTTGTTAAAAGAAAAGTGACGTAAGTATCTTGTTTTACACAAAAAATTGTTATAACAATACTCGAAATCAAAATTTTATTGAATATACAACTTTAAAAAAAAAGCTTTCTAGCAATGCGGAGCGCGCATTAATAGTGTTCTTGTTAACCCCTTGTGGTAAGCTAAATACTTGTGTTACGAGTAAATTCAGGTCGGTAGTTCAATCAGTTTGGATTCGAACCCGGGACCACATGATCGCAAGTCCGAAGCCATAGCCAATAAGCTACCGCCGCGCCGCTTCATAATTGAATTAATTGAAACAAGCATTTCCTTCATTAAATTTTGTTGTTTTTCGTATTTTGCAAATGTCTTGATATGTAAAAAATGTCCTTTTATATGTTTCAGGTGCAACTACTGTAACCGCGCCGGCCACCGCGACGACTCGTGTCGCCTGAAGCCGCCCGTCTGCTACATGTGCGGCTCCACCGGACATTACGAGCCCCGCTGTCCAAGGAAGATCTGTGTCAATGTAAGTGATTATTTTATAAATATAATTCTGCTTTTGTATGTTCTACATAAAGTACAAACTTCAATGGCCATGTTTCATTTCTGGTTTTATCTAAATATTTGATTCTCGGGAAATTATTCGTAGAATCCGTCGCCTTCGAGTACTTAGGGCAACCTTGTTAAATCTAATATATTAAATTCTCGTGACGTGATGTTTGTCCCCAAAATCCTCCAAAACGGCTGAACCGATTTGTATTAAAAAATGGTATGCATATCGGGTAGGTCTGAGCATCGGCAAACATCTATTTTTCATTTAGGCCACGCCTAAGTGATAGGGGTGGCCTTCATCAGATTTTTTTAATATGGCAGAACACAACACGTTTGCCGGGTCAGCTAGTATCTTATATAAAAGCAATAGTTCAGTTATTACACCGAAAGATTCACTTTTTTAAGTTTTAGACGTTTTTGCCCTCAATAAGTGAATGAACCTATGTAACTATATATTATACTAATAACTCGAGTCTATTTTCTTATTGTATGAACTTTCCAGTGTGGTTCACCGAACCAGATGTACTCGTCGATGTGCCGCAACTGCTGCAACTGGGGCAGCGTCACGTGCTCGGAGTGCGGCCAGAGCGGGCACCCCGCCAGCCACTGTCCCGACCTCTGGCGCCGCTACCACAACACTGTGAGTACATACACATTTATACTGCTCTCACTCGTATATACAACGATGTTTCTAAATATAAATTTATTTATCAGTATTTTCAGAGGTTCTTTTGAAGGAAGTTTCATAGTTCAATTCTTTCGAACTTGTTCCAATCCTGTCTGGGTCTTATTTTTTTGTATTTAATATGAATGTTCGTTTTCAACAGATTGACAGCAACACAGCCCTGGAGCGATGCAACCAGATCAAGAAGCACCAGCAGCTGTACTGCAGCGGCTGCACGCGGCGGGGACACCTGGTGCACGCCTGCCGCGTCACGCTGCCCTTCTCCGGCTTGCCCATCAACAACCCATACGTCTGCTTCTACCGCCCCGTACATCCTCCCACCAATAACGCAACACAACACAAGAAACAAAACAAGATCTCACAAGAACCCATCACCTCTACTCCCACCCCGCTTAGGAACGAACGCAACAAACGCCAGTCCAAATCCCCCACCACACACGAAACTCATGTCAATAAGAAACGGAACTTATCCTCATGCGAGGAAAATGATCGACGCAACACCAAAAGTCCAGTCACCCCGCAGAGGAAGATCTCCGTCAGCAAAGATGCAGACGACAATACCAAGAAGGACACTAGTAAAACTGCTCTCAATGACACCTCTAAGAGTCAAGGTGCTGCGGAAAAGGCACCAAACTTCATTCCAGTCAGCTCAGCCAACCATGACAAAAAAGGAAATATTATTCAAGACAATGAAGTCTCTGATACGAGCGACATTGTAACTTCCGCCAGGATTTACATTACCAACGACATTATCGATAAACTCAACACTGAAGAGGGTAAGGCTTGGCTGAATTTGACCACAGAGAAACACAGCGTAGAGGTAGAAAACGCAGAAATCAAATCGTTTTTGAGTATCAAAGGTAAACTTGTGGATCAAGAAGCTTTCCAAAGAGAGCTCCGAGATTGGGCCAAGCCCCAAGAGAGAAGGGAAACCGTTAAGACAGGTAATGAGAGTGGTACTAGACTTGAGAATAAACATGACCAGCATGACTGGAGTGTTATACCCAAAAACAGAAACAATCTGTTGCGACAACTCAATAAAGCATTGAACTCATTGAAAGAGGATATAGGAGACCCCACTAGTCTGTACAAGGAATTGATGTACCTTCAAAATCGTCAGCAACAACTCCTCAAACAGAAAGTCGTCAACCCTCAACAGCTCACCAATAACAGAGGGCACATTAATCAAATGCTCAAAAAACTAAACATGGTACTTGTCGGACAGGCTGGCCTTGCCCATGGTTCCGAACATGTTAGTGAGCTGTATTCCCTACAAGAGAAACTAATGAATCTGAGACAGAAAACCATACCGACAGAACTTCGTAAAGAGATCGGACAACATTACGCGACTATATTCACCGCGTTCCCCAGAAATGACTACATGGATTTACTAAAAATTTATCACACGCCGAAAAAACCTACTCTATCAAAAAAGGAAAGGATCCGGGAAAAGCGGCAAGAAAAAAGTAAACTTCTCAAAATAAATAGAATGATGAAAAAAGTAACCAGCATTCCAACACAACAAATTCAACCAATACAAAACGGAAATAAAGAGAATGTTGCAAAAGGAAAGGAGGTAGCCACTCCCAGTACACATCCGATAATGTTGCAGAAGTTGGTGTTCTACCACAAGAGGCTCATGGGCGCCCGGCCATTGGGGGCCGCGCTCAAGAAGACTCGGCTCGAATTGGTGAGGAAACTGCATTCTTTCATCGCGTCAATGTTCCGAAAAGAGAACTTGTCTTCAAAAGCATTGAAGAAGATAAGGAAAGCCCAAGAGCAAGCGCAGTTGTTCTTGGCTAATGTATAAAATATAATTAGGAGATAAATATTTTATGTTGGCGCCAATCAGAGGCGCACACGGCGAGAGACGAACGCTGGCATGTTCTACTCGTGATCCTCGTACAGGATCTCTTTTATGTTCGTCTTGACTTGCCGGTTTGGTGTAATGGCACTGAATTGTGCGTGTGAATTATTAAACTTCTTAGTGTAAAGCATTCACTTTTTTTCTTTTGCCACCACATCCAAATTACTTAGTTAGCAATCTGCATAATTATAATATTTCTCGTTTTTTCGAAATTTTTAGATACCAACCCCATTTTAATCTGTATTAATGTGCAGTCATTATTAGTGTATTTCTGAAATATGAGCCCTTTTTCCCGCTCTCGCTCACGTACACGTTCGGCGGTTGAACCCACTCAGATGGGACACTCTGCGACAGTCACTTTTCAACCAGTTTCCAAGTAGTCCGTTTTGGCGCTGGTGGCGCAGTAGTTTGACATGACGACTTATTAAGCGCAGGCCACACCGCTAGCTAGTGGGTGGGCGGGCTAGGCGGGCGAACATCGATTCACCTCTTTCATACTTCGGTTCACACCGCGAGCTACCGACTAAGCTAACGAAATATCCGACGATTCCAGCGAAGCTACTCGTTCACCTCGTTGGCGCGCCCCCGCTTCGCTAGCTTAGCTCGCCCGCCAGCCCGCTCGACGCTCGCCCGCCAGCCCGCTCGACGCTCGCCCGCCAGCCCGCTCGTCGCTCGCCCGGTTCGTTCGTCCTTCCTCCCCGTTTCGATTAGAGGAAAGCCCGGTTTCCACTGCGAGCGGAACGGACCCATTAATGACTTGGTTAAACTCGCAACCGCGGTAGAAACCGGGCTTTAAAAGCCCGGTTTCTACCGCGAAAGGGTAATGAGCAGGAAATCGTTATGCGGAGCGGACTCCTGAAAATGAAATGGGGTTTACACGCTCGGCTCTTTCCGTCAGTCTATTTGTTGGTGGAAATACAAGTATGCAGTTTGGGCTTGCGAGTTTAACGAAGTCATTAATGGGTCCGTTCCGCTCGCGGTGGAAACCGAGCTTTAGACTAGTCGACGCTCGTCTTTTGAATAACAGTGTAGTGTTTAAGCCCGGTTTCTACCGCGAAAGGGTAATGAGCGGGAAATGGTTATGCGGAGCGGACTCCTGAAAATGAAATGTGTTTACACGCTCGGCTCTTTCCGTCCGACTATTTGTTGGTGGAAATACAAGTATGCAGTTTGCGCTTGCGAGTTCAACGAAATCATTAATGGGTCTTTTCTGCTCGCGGTGAAAACCGGGCTTTACGTTTGTGAACGATGAATTTGTCATATATCGACGAAAGTTCTGATAATGATTTAACTATATGCTTCGCCCGTCGCTCGTCTGTCCGTAGTTTTCGGTGTGAACCCCATAGTTTAGCTCGCCAATATTTGTAGTTTGTATAGTTTCCTTCGTTCGCTTCGCCCACCCGCCTAGCCCGCCCGCCCGCTAGCTGGCGGTGTGGCCTGCGCTTTAGGTAGTTACACACACATCTACAAGGCTTAGTGATGTGATGATGCCTTAATGTCTGCCATCGATAACTAGTGTTGTGCTGATTTATCGATACTAATTAAATTTATCGATATGGTCCTTCATTGTTTTCCATTTTAAATAATTTTATAATAGGTAATCTATATTAATAATTTCGTTCAGGGCTACGGTAGACTCGATCGAAACCTTATATGAATAACAAAACATATAATTAAATAAAACAATTTTGAAGAAGGTTAATTGTTTAATAAAAAAAAAAATTTGGTTAAGCATTTTTTTCCTCAACCTGAAGGTTTTACATTTCATTAATGCTAGTTTTTGAGGCTCACTCATCTTTATAACATATTTCTCCTCAATAGCACCATTCAAAATTTTATTGACAATATTGCACCAGTTGTGAACTTGTAATCTTAAATTCTTAATATAACGTTAATAAAACTATTCACCGCTTGCTTTTTGTGGTTTGCACACCCCAGCCAGGAATACCTTGAACTCATATTTAATATTTGTTTTTTTATATTATTTTTAAGCAGTTTTGATGTAAATACTTATGAGTTAAAGTAGCCACGTCTCGGTTTAAAATTAAAAGATTTTCAGTAGGATATACTAAATTTTTATTTTTTATGTTTGTATATTCTCTGAACTGAATATACAAATGTATGTTCTTTTCATTTCTGGTGGTATATGTCTGCAAGCTATTCGCACATTGAAGAATTTTTGACATTTTTCTGCATACATAACCAGCAGTGTAAGCTGAGCAGTGAACTTTTATTTTTCCAATCTTACTTGATCTAGCAACTGCTGCGACGATGGTGGGAAGTTTCCAATCCTTGAAATTGATGGAAGTTGTACTTCATCGCCCAATAGGGGAGAACTCTCTTTCTCAAGGGCGGTGTTTTCATTATTTTCATTTGGAAACAAACATTTTGCATTTAGTATAGCCTCCCCGTCATCTTCTTTGCAGTTGGCATATTTGGAATTGGGGCTAAGCAAATTTGTTATTAACAAAGATTTAAAAGCATAAATAAATGTAATTGGATCTGGGTTATTAATCCTAGCATTATGTGCTCTAATTCGACCAAGAGGGTCTTGATTAATATTCCTTGGATAATAAAAGTTCACATCATACTTATTGAATAATATTTTAGGTATCCTCCGAAAACTTTCGAGGGTGGTGATCCAACCCTGCAGAGACGGCACTTTTACCTTTCGAGGATTACCTGACCGCAATGCATGCTTCTTACTACAATTGTCAATAAAATTTAATGATTTCAATTTCTTAATAGCATCAGACCAAAATAAATAATGTGGTGAATCCACTTTTACAACCCTTCTGAGCTTCCCACTTTTTGAACCACCAGGGTAACCATTGACACTGTCAAATAGTTTAACAAAAACTCGACAACTGCAGTGGTTACCCAATGGTAACCACTGCAGTTGTCGAGTTTTTTGATGATATAGATATTTCCTTATTTACAGATCAATTACATAATTCTGAATCCCAAGGAAATTGTCCCTTGGGATTCAGAATAAATTGAATACATTACTTATAAATTTTATATGGATAGATTTTTACAGCCACACTAACTTTCATTTTTTAATTTTTTTAGGATCCACATGATGTGCTGTTACTTTTGGCAATGCTTTAGTGTGCCCTAATTTGCTGTCAATATAAAAAACAAATTCGATGTCCTTCCATGATGCTCTCTTCCCGTCATAAATTATGTCTTTGGACATAAAATTATTTCTTAATCCTTTTAACAGGTGTGGAGGGTCATGAAAAACGCTCATATCATGTCCGCTTATGCTTATGGATTCCATCTAGAACAATGAACAGCAAATAAGACAAATAATAGTATTACTAAAACATTACATCTGTACATTTGTAAATAATAATTATTTGTATATTACCATCATGTACACCTTGCACTTCTCTTGATTTAAAAGTGTCTTCTCTTAATTTTCTTATTGCTGTCCGAAAAGTGGACCCTTGATCACACACAAGGCCTAATTGTCACATATTTGCTAATTATGTGCAGGGCTGCTGGGTTAATTGTATAAAATAAAACTCGGGAATACTTAGCACGAGAGACCAGACTTTTTATTGCCGGAAACGGACATGCACTCGATCACAAACCAAAGATAATATAATATTCTAGGGCACAGATAATATTTTATGCAACACTCCTCTCTTCTAATTCTTAAATACATTTTAAATGACTATAAATCCAGCCTCTGAACAGGCTTATGAGTTCGTGCACTTCTACGCACTTCTGGTTGAACTAGAATAGGAGAATTAGCTATGTCACTTGGTATGTCTTTGTTAATTGACGGTTTATTTACTTCTAAATTCTCCGATTCTTTTTCATTAGGTACACTATGGTTAGGCAAACACTGAGTTACATTCCTGGTGAGTGTGCCTTTGTCAGTGTGCACGTCATACATCACATTTCCTACTGGGGTTTCAATTACACCCTCTAACCATTTTCGAGAATTATCATAAGATGCAATCAGTACTTTATCACCTGGTAAATATTGCTTTACAGGTTTCATAGAAATCAACTGCCGAGGAATAATTACATCTTTTTTAATTAAAGATAAACGAGTACGAAGTTTTCTACCGAACATTAACTCACATGGTGCTTTGCCTGTTGTGGCATGTGGTGCTGTACGATAGGCTAATAGCCATTGCTGTATACTATGATCTAAACAATTTTTATCAAACTTATATGCTAACATGGCCTTTTTGAAGGTTTGAACTCCTCTTTCTGCTAAGCCATTGCTGGCTGGGTGATAAGGTGCAGTACATGTGTGTCTAATATTATAATTCTTACAAAAAGTATTAAACTCTTCGGATGTCCATTGTGGGCCATTATCCGTCACCATTTGTTCTGGTAGACCAAATCTAGCAAAAATACTACGTAGACATTTAATTGTACTGCTGGAGGTAATATTGTTCATTTTAACTACTTCTGGCCATTTTGAGTGTGCATCTACAATGATTAACCACATATGTCCTAAAAATGGACCAGCAAAATCAGCATGAATATGTTTCCATGGCTCCTCTGGCCACTCCCATCCATGTATAGGTTTGATAGGTGGTAAGTTCCTATTTTGGATACAACCTGGACAATTATTAGTTAATATTTTTATATCATTTGTGATGTTTGGCCACCAAAAACAACTATTAGCTAAAGATAACATTTAGTTATTAATGCCCAAATGACCAGAATGCAGTTCAGTTAAAACTTTATCCTTTAAACTGTCAGGTATAACTACTCTATCTCTCCATAAAATACAATCTTTAATTATATATAACTCAGTCTCTTTGCCTTTAAAATTACATAACTCTCTATTAATCAACTTTGGCCAGCCCTCTCTTAAGTAAGTGCAAACCTTGCTTAAATTAGGGTCTTTCTGAGTATGTTTGGCAATTTCAGATAAAGTTACAGGTGGTTATCCAATACAATGCTGTTAATGTTGACTTCCAGATTAATTTTATCCTCCTCATTACTGTTTTTAATTGGCAACCTAGACGGCTCCGACTAACATCACACTGCCGGAGTTTTCAAGTGCAAAATGCACATTTAAGGTGTACAAACAGGTGTTTGAAAACAAAATGAAGATCCACGAGGTGGAGGAAAAGAAGTGGTCGCAATATTTAATCTCGTTTATAGGGTTTGACATAGTCACGTTGCTATCAGAACTCTGTTTCCCGAAAACACCACAGGATAAAACCTATTCAGAATTAGTGGAACTCGTTGAAAAACATCTGGAACCACAGCAATCAGAAATTGCGGAAACGTATAAGTTTATGAAGCGTGATCAGTTGGCCGACGAGTCAATCGGTGAGTTTGTGGCGGCGTTGAAAAAGTTGCCACAAACGTGCAACTTTACCACACATTTAGAAAGATGTCTAAGAGATAAATTCGTTCATAGATTAAAAAGTGAAAGCATAATTAAAAGATTGTTTGGGGAAGAAAATTTAACCTTTGCAAAAGCAGTAGAGATAGCATTGAGCATGGAGCTTGCAGAGAAGGGAGCGAAATTAATAACTGCTGGCAGTTCTGGACAAGAAAGCTCAGACATACAGAAAATAAGTGAAAAACATGTGAGCATTAAATGTCATTGCTGTGGAAAGATGGGTCATGTAAAACCCCAATGCAAATTTAAAGAAGAAGAATGTTTTAAATGCCATAAGAAGGGGCACATGGCAAGTGTTTGCAAAGCAAGCAATAACAAAACTTTCAAACCCAAGAAGGTTCATGAAATTACAAATGATGAAGAATTTTCAGTTATGCAAGTTATGGAAGTACAATTGAATAGTGACTCTGTTTCCGATAGTTATAAATTGTCCAGGTTATCTCAGGAAACAAAGGGTCAATTATTAAATATTAACAAAGTGGTAGCAATAGATGAAAAGCGTCCAAGTCCTTGGTATATAACATTAAAAATTAATAATGTCAATATATCATTTGAAATTGATTGTGGATCAGATGTCACATTAATGCCCGAATCAATGTTCATAGCATCCTTTCCTAATTTAAAATTATCTCCATGTAACATAAAACTATCAGGATTTGGCGGTAACAATATCACTGTATTGGGTAAAAGAAATGTAAATATTAAAATGAAAAATAAAGAATATTTAGCAACATTGATTATTGTCAAAGAAGGTAAAAAGCCATTGTTGGGTAGGGATTGGCTGAGTGCTATGAAAATTGATTGGCAAACTTGTATAAAACAGTGCAATTTAATTATTAACCAAGATTCACAAATTAAACTTAACAATTTAGTAGAAAAATATAGTGATATATTTTCAGGGTTACCAGGCGAAATTAAAGGTGCTGTAGGCACTTTAAAATTAAAAGAAGCTAATATTAAACCCATTGCTTTTAAACCAAGAAGAATACCTTATGCTGTTGAAAACTTAGTTAAAAAGGAGCTAGACAAGTTATGTACCGAAGGTAAAATGTATAGAGTAACAAATAAAGAAACAGGCACATGGGCTACACCCATAGTGACCATCATTAAAGGACCTCATAATATAAGAATTTGCGGGGATTACAAGGTAACAATAAATCCATATTTGGAGGTACCAAATCATCCAATCCCTGTCATTGAAGACATTTTTGCAAAATTAACCAAAGATAATATTATATTCTAGGGCACAGATAATATTTTATGCAACACTAATGGAATTAACCCAGTTAATAAAAGCTGTGGTACCAATTGTTTTAATATTTTTTGAAGTTCAGCAGCTGAAACTGTACCTTCACAGAAGTAATATGCTACGCTCTGTCACCAAGGCAGCATATTCCTCTAAGCATAAATACTAGTGAATGGTCACAGTACCTAAGTTTTCGTTCCTCAGCTAAATCCACAAACCCAACCACACACGAACCAAATCTTTTCTTTTTTCTCATCTAAAGTAAGACATGGTGTTAGGGCAACTTCATCAAAAACAATGGTGCACAATTTTCTTTGGGTATCTCAATTCTCGCAATTTCGAAAATTTTACGGATTTATTCCTGGTTCCATTGATACCGTTTCAGAAAGACGTATCAATGTCCTCTTGTTAGGTAAAACAAACATTTTTTCTAATAATTTATACCCTTCGGGACTCTGTTTTATTAAGAGCGATGCTAACAACTTTTCGTCCAAAGTAAATCTCCTGGCCATTTTGCTTTTTTGCACATGTTTAAGCTGCATAAGCATAAAAGTCTTTGCTTGTTTATTTAACAAATCAAAATTTTCAAGCAGTCTATTATTGTCAACAGCAAGTGCTGTGTTCAGTCTTTCTGCAGTTGAGTGACTTGAACTTTCCTGTGCCATCTGTTTGATTTGATTCATAAACTTCTTATTTTTAGAGCTAATATTTCTATGTTTTGAACCTGAAAAAAAAACAGATTTTACAACAATTAATAATTTAGTATTGAAACATACATTCGAAATAGGGAGTTCTTTTGAAGGGTTCTTCTACTTATTTATTTCAAATAAATTTGAAACAACAGTACAAAACCAAAACACTTACTATATTATATTAGACCAGGGCCGAAGCCTTCAAAATTTGTAAAAAGTGAAAAAAAATTACAGTAGGATGAAACCAATTAGAAAAGGGAATATGATAAAAATTAAAGAAAAAATAAATTACGGTCGATCCGAGTTCGGGAAGGGGGGGAGGGGGGGTTTTAAGGGTAAAAAATGGTTTATTTTGATTTCCAGCAAAACTAAAAGTCCTATGGAAAAAAGTGAAATGGCAAAGTTGTAGGTAATAAAAAGATCTACAACTTTTGTATTTACACTTTTTTCACATAACCTCAAAATGTATGTGAAAAATCCAAAAAACCAAGTTTTTGGTTTTTTATTTTTATCTTTTTCAAAAATATTTTTTTTTTCACGAAATTTGTTGAAAACTTACCTTTTTATGTCCCGAATACGCTGTAATTTATTTGATTAAAAATATTTATTTTTTCACCTTATTTTGAATTAATATAAAAAAAACACCCTAATTTTCAATCGAAAATTCACCCGTCAAAATATCAGCTTTTTTCAAAAAGTATAGGGGTTTTTTGTTCGTTGAAATCTCTACTTTCTGATGGTGTAAAAAAAATATACATTACTATAGTAAATGTTCTCAGAAAATGCATAATCACCTACTATTATTTTTTTTGGTTTTAACAATTATCGGCCCTGGTCTATATACTCACATTAAGAAAAATAAATAGAATACAAACTAAAAAACGAAAATATTCAACTTTTAAGCATCAAATGCCACATGATTTTGCTACCTAAAAAAATGTTAAAATTTACAACAATATTATTTATTATACTTACTATTTGGTGTGGGTGGAATAGGTGTTTGTATTCTTTCAGACTCTCTTTCAACATCTAAGCCTGAACATGATGGTTTTTCTAACATCACATCTGAAATAAGCAATCAATTGATTAAAAAACTCAGAACAGTTATTCTATTAATAACTAGCTTCTGCCCGCGACTTCGTCTGCGTGGACTTCAGAATTGGGTCCAAAAAGAAATGAAAAAATGTGAAAGTAATGAAAAATGGAATGAAATTTTTACCCGTGTTATAGCTTGCGCGGTAAAAGAGAAAAATACCAAATTTCAAAGCTGTCTACTCACAGCTTAGCTAGTAAACAATTTTCAATTTTCCTTCGGGAACTATTTAAGGAATCGGGATAAAAGGTAGCCTATGTTCTTTTCCATGTCAAAGGCTACATGCATGCCAAATTTCATCCAAATCGGTTCAGCGGTTTTTGTGTGATTGAGCAACAAACATCCAAACATCTAAACATCCACACTTTCACATTTACAATATTAGTAGGATTGCAACAGTATTGAAATCCAGCAAAGTATACTAGTAATAACTTATTTTTACTGCCTACATACCTCTGTGTTCTATGTTTGAAGCAACAGTTGGACATTGTGAACATGAAGGATGATCAGTTTCTGAAACTGAAACACATAAAATACTATTAATTCGCAAAATATCAGCAAGACTTGACACAGGTTAATTACATATAGCTTAAACTAACCTTCATTTCCTAGCATGACCGTTCCTGAAATTTTTATATTAGTGTCAACTTGCCCCATACAATGATCATCTGAAAAATAAAAAAACTTATCAATTTAGACTCTTGGCTAATGAGAATCATTACTTGCTAGCGTCATCTTTATTTTGGTAGTATTTTTTATTTATTTATTATAAAATATATAGTTGTCTTTATTTATAATAACGTTACAAACAAATATACTGTAATGATATGAACAGTTTGTTTGACGTTTACTTTAAATTGAATTCTAAACAAGAGTATTTTTCAAAAAAATATATTAACTGAGAATTAGAGAAAACAAAAAAGATATATGTAAATAATTTTACTTGTGCGAAAGAAAGTCTTGTGACCAGTATTTAACTAAAGTAAATCCCTTGCTATCAATTAATAATGAAAGTGAATTAAACACATACCAGTTTCTTTAATGCACGAGTGTTTATCCACAGCCTCCTCAATCTCCTCATCTTGTTCTTTAAAATAATTATGGTCAAGTGTAATATTCCACCCTGAAAACGTTAAATAAAATTGCTGAATAATAATATAAAGAAGTTGCAACACAATTAGAATATGTTTTCAGCAGACAGAAAGTAGAAGTACTAACCTGTGGCACCAATAAGTGGAACCCCGTGATCTATTTCAGCGTTAGTTAGCAGGCACGGGTAGGAGTATCGAAGTCTACGACCATTATAATCAAACTGATGTCTATCGAAATGTTTTACGCAGACCCGTTTTCTTAATAGTTGCATCTTGGAGAGTCCAAGGAGGGAGGAATTTGTGGGCACTAGAAAGGACATCCACTGATTTCTAAGGCAATCGTTCTTGGGAAAGCTAAAAAGCTGATGCGTTTCACTTGTTGCATTGCAACCACCAACGCAGCACTTACGGGTTCCCATATCTATGATGATATATTATTATTAGATCAACCGATCTTGTCTCAAACAACGGATAATAATTGGCGTTTCAAGGATCTCAACAACAGACAGAACACAATACTCTAGGCGAGGATCTCAATTCTCAACCACAGATTAGAGACTAGTAATATTCTCAACTCACAAGTCTCACAAGTTCACAACTCACAAGACACACACTTGCACACAATCACAAAACAAACGCAACATTGCCAACAATTGGACGTAGTTACACGATAAGGATCCAATCCACAAAACTACCAAAATTGAGTTAAGTATACCAAAGAGACCGTAAAGGTCGATACTTTCGTTCAGCAAAAAGATCCCATTGAAATACGAACACATGACATTGTTATCAACACGAGGTACCAGTCCACATGTATGGCGGGCATTTATTTTGAATCCACAGAAACAATCCAATCTTCATGGATCATTAGCGAGAAACAGTATTTATTGGTACTAGTTTAAAATATATAATCTTAAATGAGATCCAATTCACTTGGATCCTTTCTGATAAATATTGTTAATGACTTATTAAACAGTATTGAAAACCTTAAAAAGAATCCAAAGTACATGAGTCACTTCTAATATATTTATTTGCATTTTTATTACATTTAATTTAAATAACTAAAGGAATCCAAAGTACCCGAATCCTCAAAACCAGAAAAAGATTCACTTTTTTGGTATAATACTCTAACAATAACTGGCAACATTATTGTAAGTTGGTCAATCGCAGTGAAATGAAACGTATTATTCATCTGTGAGTCGCAACTTCGCAAGTGGCGGTTTGCGTATGCGTAGTGGTTAAGTCTGTTTTAAAAATGTTCATGTTGAAAACCTCTCAGGGTTCGGTGCTGATTGTATGTCGCTTGCCACTGCGACGACGTCCACTACCTTTTCTTCGCCAGTGGTCTCCTTCTTGCTGCTAGCCAGTAATCCTCTTCTTTCTTCAGAAAGTCTGGTCCTGTGTACCACCGGTGATGGTTTTCGAAGCCTTCCGGTTCTTCGCGTGTCGCGTCGTTCGCAGGCTTCTGCGCTGACGGCACCCATCTCCATTCCTGAGGTTTCGTGAGATCTTCAATTTCCGCTAGGCTCTGAGCCATGAAGGTCTTGACGGTCCTCGAGTCCGTCTTTATCCCGGAGAGCACGATACTGGAGTCTGTCCAAAAAGTCTTCCTGACCGACTTCAGCTCCATCTCTTCTTCAACCGAATATGCCAGTCGACTTCCTAGGAGGGCAGCCTGCAGCTTGACCCTCGGGATCGACACCGGCTTTAAGGGAGTCACTCGTAACTTAGCCGCTACCAACTTGACGCGATAAGTTCCATCTTGTCTTCGAGTTCTCCAATAAACTGTAGCTGCATACGCCGTCTTGCTAGCATGCATGAACGTGTGCAGCTCCCCCTTGGTGCTATGTGGCACCGGATATCTAGGGATTTGAAGGTTTGGAGCAGTTTAATTTTCTCCAAGTAGATCCTCCATGCATCGTATTCCTTATCCTCTATCTTCTTGTTCCAGCTTAGCGGTTCCGGCGTTTTCTGCTTAACCGCACTTGTCTTACACCGCCCTTTGCGTTACATACTGCATGCACTGATGCTATAACACTTGTCTTCTCTTGTGTTATTTCCTTTCTTTTTTTTGGAGTGCTTTCTTGCGACTCCACGTGTAGCAGATGATGATGCCACCTATGGCACTCTTTGCATGGTGGCTTCCTGCAACCTTCCTTTCTGTGCCTCCCTCGCAGACACTTGAAGCATACGCTACTTTTCCTTACTGTGGCCCACCGATCCTCCACCGACGCCTTCCGAAACTTCTGACACTCGACTAGAACATGCCCATTGTCACACATGGGACATCTCTTCTCTGACTGTCTTGTGTCCTTCACCTTTTCACTGAAGTCTTTCTCTTTTGCTGAATGCGTCGCTTGCCGATGAGTCCTCTTGTAGACGCTCTTATCGTTTGTTGTTGCAAAGGCTCCACATTTGTCTGCTTCCAAGTTCAGGTATCTAGACACTAAGCATAAGTCAGAAAACTCACCATCTTCCGATGCTGCCGTGAAGTCGTACCACCTAAACTGGTAACTTTTCTATTATCTGCTTCACCATCTCCGGTGAATGCAGGTACTGCGGTTTCTTCAGACCCTTTATGGCTGCCACGCTGTTGTCGATTTGGCTCGCGAACACACATATATGTTTGCACATATATGTATATAACATACATATGTATATATACAACACATATATGTTATATAATTATGTTTGTAAGTTGGTAATGGTTGGCTCGGAGTGTTGCCATATAAAATTCGTTTCTTGTCTTTCTTTACATATCTCACTTGGACTTTTCGATATTCTGGCTAACGCCTTGATCTTGTCGAGTTCCCCTATCACCAGCGCGTCAGGTCTTCCTTCTGACGGCTTGCATAATTTCCGTCGGATATGCCTCGGAGTACAGCAAACTCTTGATAGCATCTCTTGCATTGCCCTTTAATGCTCTTCGTAGTCGAGCCATGTTCTGCACCTCACTGAACATTGGTGCAGTATCATCATAGACCACTTTAAACGCAACCCATTCACTGCTGCTTCCATCGAAAAAACATTTTTAGTTAAATTATAAGTAGTTTTATTTATTTTTCAAGAGTTTTAAATCAGTTCATAAAGTGGATCCTTATCGAGGAACATCATTTTATGCTGGTTTTATTGAAAAGACTATTTATCAAAAATGATCCAAGTGCCTATTTTCTTGAATAATATTTGCAGTATGAAATTAAACTTAGTAAATTTGATTTAAAGTTAAAATATAATCAGTTTTCCTTCTAATTTCAATAAAACCAACAAATTTAGAGCATCGCATCATAGAAGAATTCCGATGCAAACTTTAAATTTCAATATCTCAAAACTAGCTTAATGTGGATTGGATCCTTATCGTGTAACTACGTCCAATTGATAAACAATTGTTAATTTTGGTGAATCACGTGATACAATTGTAAATTGTATCACGTGATCGCTCGATAGCGACGCTAGCGACAAAACGGCTCATTCGGAACTAAAGCTGTCGAAGGTCTGACCAAGGGCCTGACCACGGCCTAGTGATGCGCGATGGCGAGAGGTTTTTTTCGATTGTTTCGATTGTTCGAACATCTCGATGGTACTCGATTGTTTCAATTTGGACTCGAGTCCGACTCGGTCTGCTATAGCGACTGGCGCACGGCGCGTTCATTCGAGAGTAATCGATAGTTGTTCCTCGATGGTTTACGTACGAATAATTAGATAGGAGGAATCGTGAAAATAAATAAAACATAATCGAGGTTTATTATTGAATCGTAACTGTTTTTTTAATCTTATTATTTAAATTTAAATCTAAAATCAGTCGGGTACGGGATAGTCAACAATCTTAATCAAATAACAATTAAAAAAAATTGGTTGCCTGTAAAGTCGGTATACGGGCGAAAGTTTTACGTGACAACGACTTTGAGTGGTAAAATAATTTTAATGTAAATATTCATTCGTATAGTAGGAAGAAGGATGAAATAATAGTAACAATTTAAAACATTATTTATACAAAGAATCTCGCACTGAATTTCATATTAACAAAATTTTATTTTTACCTATACACATACATACGTATTTATATACAAACATTCGGCGGGCCTCTCTCTCGTTCGGTGACTCATCGTAACGTTACCGAGCGTTACACTTTTTCATAAGTGACTCCCAGCCGCAACCTAATTTAAGACGTTGTTACGTCAAAATCTTTTTAGAAAAGTCTTAATCTCTAATAATAATTTTATTTCTAATCTTTGTGGCTAGATGCATGCAATCGACTGACCTCCCTCGACTCCCCCTGCGGTGACCGAGCGATACTTTGTGACTGATTCGAACAACCGAAAACTAGCGGTCAATTCCATTGACTCGAAACAATCGAAAAACATCTCGATTGTTTTGTAGAATGGCGAGTCGATGGTTGACTCGATGGTTTATTTTAACGACTCCGATTCTTTCGATTGATAAAACATCTCGGAATCGCCCATCGCTACCACGGCCTGACTATGGAGGGTAGAAGTACCTCTACCCTCATAGGCCTGACCCACTCAGTCAAAGAGACAAAGAGTATGTAAAACCTAATGCACTCAGTCAGGGTGACATCGCTGGTACATATCCGTAAATAGTAAGTTTTGTAAGTATGTAATTCTTCCAGAAAGAACTGGTCCAGATCTGTAACTGACCTGAATCAATTTAATTAAGATTAATTAAATTGTTTCAGTGAAATCGGTAAGTTGGATTATAACATGTTTTGTTATAATCCAACTTACTAAAAATATATATTTTTTAGTTGATTTAGTTAGTTGCAAATTACTCGATTAGTAATATGCAGCCAACCTCACTAAACTAGCATACGTCATCATCAAACAACTCTGTACGTCATTCGTGATAAATGTGATAATCACAGGTGATAATTGATAAGCTTGGTACTTGTTGATTTGATAAAAATCATTTTGTTTGATCAATAGCAAAACAAAACGTGCGGTGTGCGCTCACGAAATACAAAATGTTTTTATTTGTGTTTAACATACCGAATTTTGTGTTAGTTGTATTAATATGCGCCATAAATTGCATTTGCGGACGAATGGTAAGGATTCGGCGATATTTTTATTACATGTGTAAGTAATTATAGATTAGAAGTGGCATTTAATTAATTTGCATAATGTACAGTTTGCTGATGAAGGCTTTTATCCCGCTGGATATTACGACAACCAACAAGCACAGTATGACAGAATTAAAAATGCTCTTACAAAATTAGAACATGGTAAGTGTTTAAAAATATTTCAAATTAAATTTATATAATAAAAATCAAATTAAAGTTACTTAATTGTTAATCGAAGCTCTTACTAATATATTCTTAAATTCATTATCTTCTTATTTAAGTACTAATATAATTTTTGAAAGTAATAAATTACAGCATGATATGCTTTTAATTCAATAACACACAGTCAAATGCTATGACATGCTGTTTGCTTGTGTAATAGAAAGAATTAATATTTGTTTAAATTTGTAAATATGTAATAGTAAAATGTAAATATGTATGTAATTTACTAGGCTGAATTTAAATATTTTCAGTTAGAAGATAGTCAGAAACAAAAGCAATTTATAAATTAGTCCTAATGAAAGGATTTTTTCTGACGATTAACTATATTAAAAAATAATTATGTACCTAAATATTAAATAATTTGTGAATATAAGATGAACAATGTTGACATTATTTACTTACTTACTACTTCTCCCATTGCGGGTCTGATGGCAGAGATTTCTTTAGAAAATGTGCAGTACTTTTTATTTCTAATATCCCTGTATGAATTTATTTGTATTTTTTACATAGATAATTAATTAAATAAATTAAAATGAAACATTTGAAATAAGTAAACTATTAGTTAAATATAAATATTATAATATTAAACTGATGTTAATAAAGCTAATCAAAAAGTTTTATTCACAACAAGTAATAACCTTAAATCTTTTTACCTATAGCACCTCAGTGGGTCAGTGATTGGCCCAACCCATCTATAAAAATGGGCCAAGTATCTGGACTGGCCTTAGACAATCAGGGCCATTTACTGGTGTTCCATAGAGCCCGTAATGTATGGGATGTGAACACCTTCAATGATAGGGATGTGTACCAAGGCATTGGAGATGATCCTATACCAGACCCAACAATATTAGTGCTCAATGATACCGGAGATCTAGTTGACATGTGGGGACAAAATCTGTAAGTATTTTTATTATTATTACATAGGATTTTTCTAAAAGCCCTCACTAATATATTCTTATTTTATTTTGAGTTTACTTTAAGGCCATGAATGAATGGAAAATTGTTTTAATAATGACATGATAATATAGAGATCAAATTGTATATAACTAACTATGATTTATGTGATATATTTATTTGTGATAGTTTAAAAAACACAGTTACAACTTAACAAAAAAATATGATTTAATGTATTGCATAACAATTTGTAGATTTGGCCATCTTATTCATATGAGAGTATTTTTCAAAAATGTTCAATTTAATTTTTCGTAGGTTCTTCATGCCACACGGCATAACAGTAGACATTGAGGGTAACGTCTGGGTGACAGATGTGGCCATGCATCAAGTATTCAAATTCACACCTGACCAGAAACAGAAGCCAGCTATGGTGTTGGGAGAAAAGTAAGTTGTACAGTCACCAAAAAAAGTGGATGAACACAATCTGATTTATAAAAAACCTAATTGCAATAAGAATTCACTAATTTTCTTATAGAAAAATCACAGTGATAACACTTTGAAGCTATTCTGTTACCTAATTGGATTTCAAATTGTTTTTAGGTGTTTTGTCAAACTCATTGTGTTCAATAACTTGTGTTTTATAAGTGGCGTTAGCTAGGGCTAGGGCGTCGGACTTGCGATCATGTGGTTGCGGGTTCGAATCCCACCCATTACACTACCGACGTGAGCCCACACACGAGCGGTTAACTAGATTACTAGTAATGTGCGACCCACATTGCTAGTAATCTTTAAAAAAAATGAAAAACGAAAATTGTTAGTGTACTTTTTTAAGTTACCAATTATTATTATTATTAGACGACCTCCGTGGTCGAGTGGCGTACACACCGGTTTTCAAGGTGTCGCCAGCTCTGAGGTCCCGGGTTCGATCCCCGGACGGGTCAATGTAGAAAAACACTTTTCTACATTGTCTCGGGTCTGGGTGTTTGTAGTACCTTCGTTGTCTCTGATTCCATAACACAAGTGCTTTAGCTACTTACTTTGGAATCAGAGCAATGTATGTGATGTTGTCCACATTTACATTATAATTTGATATTTGATATAACAATCCTTGGGCTTAATATTCTAGATTGATTTAATTTTACATGTGTGCTTTCCTGCCAAAAGCAATTCAATATTGTAGGTAGCTATTGTAAGTTATTCTGTTAAGGTTGGAATATTATTGATTTATTTAAAAATATTGAATGATTGTAGAAAAGTTTTCTAAATTATTGATTATAATTATTATTAGTAAAGAAAAACCGAATACAATTTTTATTACATACACACACTTGCAGAACTTCCTTTTATAAATTTTGTTTATTTGTTTTGTATATGAATAAGAATGTACTTTGTTATTAATCATTCTATTTACATTTTCATTAAAAGGCAAACACATTGTGTTCATCGCGATAAACTCATTTAGAGTTGCCATTGTTTTGAAAACAGAACAACATTGATATTCATTTTGTATAGGTAGGTACGTAACCAAAATCAATAAATAATTTCAATATAACCAGCTCCTGGCTTCATTATTAACAGGGTAGAAGCTAAAATAATATATTATGTAGATAAGCATATGCGGTAATAGCCTCATTCTGTATGTATTACACATTGACTTATAAGTTACACTGCTTAGTTTAAACGCCCTAGCAAGGTGTGGCCGGTTCCGAAATCTACCGAAAACGTACTCAAGTTTTCAAAAGGGTTGCTTTTCAAAACACAACAATATCCATTTGGAAAACTAGTTCTATTTTGAAGTATCATATATTCACAAGAGTTGAGCCTAATATAGGTTTTTGTCACGCCAGTTTAACCCTTTGGGAAAACGACATACATAACACCATATCAAGCTATTGAATAATTAACTTAAAGTGCGGCACGACGAATACTTTATTATAATCATTTAAGTACATCATTATTTACTGACGTAATCTATAAGGATATTTTTTGACGGGAAGTAAAAGCTAAAACGACCCAGTCAAACCGCTTAAAAATAAAAGTTAAATGGATCAGATAAGTATGTAAGTACATACAAACACGTAAACTGGAGTTGCTAACATGGGTATGGATTAAATTGCTTTTATTTCCTGCTTATCTCAAAGATTAAGCTGCAAAAACAAATGAATATGGTCTTATAATGACGGTTCCTAATCTAAATTTCATGTCTCTTAAAATCTACTTCAATACCCCTATAAAATTGGCCAATTTTGAAAAAAAAAAAAAACTTCAAGCTAGCTTGAACTTGAAGGTAAGACATGGGTTTATTACTACCTACCACAACTACCATCCACGAGTTAGGATCTGCGGGCGAAGCGTGAAATTAATAAATTAGTGGCTATTATATTCTCTTGTTCTCCAGATTTGTTCCGGGTAACACAGACAGTCGCTTTTGCAAGCCCAGCGCGGTAGCCGTGCTGGCTAATGGAGACTTCTTCGTGGCAGACGGCTACTGCAACCACAGGATCCTCAAGTTTTCACCAGAGGGAACCATTATACTACAGTGGGGAATCAGTAAGTTCAGCCATATGAGCGAAATCCATTGTTAATGATATAGATAGTGAAAAGAAAACGTTTTAGATCCAGCTAAGGCATTTGACACTGTCTCAGTCCCAATCCTGATCAGTAGCTAAAAAATATATTAACATTGGTACTCCAGGTGAATCCTTTTAAGAGCTTATTGACAGACCAAACACTGTGTTAACCTTTTGACCTATTCCCTGGATTACATATGATTTATTTCCATTGTTGTCGTGATGTTGATCGTGATGGTCTTTCCGTGGATATGGAGGTTGACTGCTCACGGTACGTTTAG
This sequence comes from Plusia festucae, assembly GCA_950381575.1. NCBI lineage: Eukaryota > Metazoa > Arthropoda > Insecta > Lepidoptera > Noctuidae > Plusia > Plusia festucae. The sequence goes on from OX494431.1 coordinate 13,801,236, forward strand.
AAGGCGCTCTTACCCACCATCAGGAGTTAAAGAACGCACATTGCTTAGGTCACGGCAACTCCCCGTTCGTGTTAAACGTGCCGCATGCGCTGACCCTCGCTGAGGACCGCGGGCTGGTGTGCGTGGCGGACCGCGAGAGAGGCCGCGTGGCCTGCTTCCGTCACGACAACGGGACCTTCGAAGGCAGCTTCAGCAACTGGCTGGTCGGTGGCCGGATCTTCAGCGTCGCCTATGCTCCTGTTCATGGTATGGACGATAAAAAAAAATTTCAAGTTTTTTATAGTCAGCTGAAAAGTGTGATTTTCTATTGCAGGTAGGTCTAGATTTTATACGTTCCATTGATTTTTTTATAACCAACTCAGATTTGCAGAGTTTAATTAGATCTAGCGGTCCCGCTCGTGTATTATTCCTCTCGATTTATTCAATTAAAAAAAACCGCGTCATAATCTGTTGCGTAATTTTAAAGCTATAACCATACCTACATAGGGAAAAACAGACTTGATTTTATATATATTACGTAGTGATGTGTTATTAGGCTCGTATTCTTCCCTGAAATGTCAACAGGTATGTTACGTTAGCAAAACTTCGATAGGCTTTGGTTTAAATAACTGATTCTGGCGCCATTTTTAAAATTGCAATTATTACAATACCTATACGTTCCCCGACTGCACTGAAAATTAACTAATAAAACTTCGTCCACTAACAAAACCATATTTCGCAGGCGGACGTCTCTACATAGTAAATGGCCCAGTATCGAATCTAATTCCTGTGCGCGGCTATGTCATCGACTTCACTTCTGGCCGACTAATCCAGACCTTCGCCCCTGACGCTGGTTTAAGAAACCCTCACGACGTGGTCACTTCCCCCGACGGCTCAAGAGTCTATGTGGCTGAACTCAGTCCCTTCAGGGTTCATAAGTTTGTGGACGAGAGCTTGAGGAATGAGAGTAGGGTGGAAAGGATTGAGAAGAATGTGACGATGACGTCAGCGGCCCACGTCAAGCCTACTGCGACAGTCGGTGAGTAGGTTTGTGTCTGTTTCGTTTTGTTTTTGTTTGCCTTACTTTATGTAGAACTGCTTTATAATGTCTTACCACAAATTTTGTACAGGTCGAATATCATTAAAAATATATTTTTTTATACTGAAGTAGACTGAAAATGCTTCCACTACAGCTATTTGCAGTATGTTGCTTTGTTAAAATTAGAAATAATATTAAATCATAATTTAATGTTCCTTCATTTTGTTTTTACTTTTATTGCCAACAAGTTTAATTATGTATTTATGATTGATACAAATATAAAATATATAGTGTAGAGATCGACGAATTATATTTTTTTCATTTTGTTTATCCATTTGCATATGCTATATTATGCATGCAAGTCAATATCGTTTACTTGTATATGTATTGATACTGGTTTATTTTAAAGGCCTAACATTCGGGAATTGTTATTTCTTAATATAAAAATTTTGAAATACGTCCGTTTGAGCCTCTACTTGTTTACAACCTCTTTTAACTTAGAATATGTGTATAATGTGTGTAAATAATATGTTTGTTGAGGTAAAAAACATGTAAACTAAATTAGACATCCAGTAAGAATTAAATTTAGCATACGTTTAAATATTGCGTGACTTTGCAATAATGTAGTATTTTCGAGATGGTTCGATGATAGAGCCCGAAGGCCCACCCTGGCTAGAAGTTAAACTCTTCAGGAACTCTGTAACGGAACGTATCTAAGCTCGTTTGATTTGTAATCAAAAGCTTGACCTTGTTGTAATACAAGCTTGTTCCCGTGATGCAGAGGTGGTGGGTAGCGGGGGCGCGGCTGGGGGCGCGGCGGGGGGCGCGGGCGGGTGGCAGCGCTGGAGCGGCGCGCTGGGGGGCGCGGCCGGCGCCGCCGCCGCCGCGCTGCTGGCGCTCGCCGCGCTGGCGCTCCGCAGCGCGCGCAACAACGGTAAGGGCGTCGAGGCCGAGCCGCTCGTGCAGTAGCACACACGTACACATGCCCCTATACACAGGGACACACGATTAGCGGTAACGATGATAGAAATCGCTCAAATGACATTTAATGTATGAAAATGACAGTTCTTTTCAATACGTCCTGTAACTTCAATTTGCAACTTCTAGACGTTCCATCAGTGTTACAGCTAGTCTAGGGGACAGATATACTTAACTATATGGTACTATATATCATACATATTCAATACCGGTTGTTTTTCTTTAATACTAAAGAAATACACCCTGTATAGTACAGTGTATTTATTTTGCTAAAAAAGGAATGTTTTCTTTAAGCATAATTTGTTATCTTCAGTGTTAAGAGTACTTTCTCATCAGGTGGCATTTATTGCTAGTTTATATCTCTTAAGTCAAAAGACATTCTTCTGTAACGGAAAAAGAGTATAAAGAAGAGGTCTTCTGTGACGAAGCCCAAGGCATGAATAGAAAAACATTCCACTAAAGACTAACCCCTGAATACTGTAACGCTAATTAACTTTAAGACGTTCTTAAATGTCTATCTGTCGCTACTTCACACCTTAAAGTGACAGAGACAGCATGAGACTTAACTGTGGCTTTAAACAGATAGACGTTCCAGTATTCGGGCATAAGTAATTATTTTTTAAATCTATATCTTAGGCTATATTTATAATGTCCCATATTTTTAATCACCTCTAATTCTTAATAAAAATATTTTTACTAAGGGCTGATTTTTCCATCGTTAGATAACTTTTATTCGACGAATAGAATTGACATTTGACAGTTTTTGTGTGAAACAACTGTCAAAATTTGAAAATTATTCCTTGAATAAACTTAACTGAGGATGAAAAATCAGCCTTTAAAGGATAGAAAACATGCATAATTATAGCAAATTAATGGTAATATAGACGTTATATTATTCGACATGAATAATTTTATATGCATTGCTAATTATTAAGTACCTATCATATAATTCACTTGGCTACCTCATCATATAATACTTTGGTGTGCTTCATTCAGGATATGTTGAATACATTTCATATTAAAAAAAAACTTTAAACTCACTAGTGCCAAAATTTTCAAATCGATGTACTTAATATTAAACTTACTCACTGCATGTATAATAAACCTAGTTCTAGAATTTACTGCCCGAAATATAGCCATATAGTAATATCTAGGTATACAGGATTATTTTAAAAGGAGTCGGATATCCTGCGAGTTGATCAGCTGCATAAAACTGAACAAATTTTTCCCAAGAAACTTAGGTCGAAATCTTAAAAATCATATTTTCCTACAAACAAAAGTCACGTGACCTGTCACGTATGGAAATTTCATTTTTCAATTTAAGATTTCGACCCATGTTGCTTGAAGAAAGTTGCTCAGTTTTATGCACCTGATTACCTCGTAGGATATCCGCACTCCATTTAAAATAATCCTGTATAGGTTCTATAAGCACTGTGTTCATGTTCTTTTTATATACAGACTGTTTGGTAGAGAGTCACTCAAAAAATTATGTGATAGAAGCCTATTTGCCATTAACCGTTAGATTTCATGTCCGTGCTAAGTGATGAGGCTCCTTAGTATTTTTTTTTTGTTTCTTGGTCCCCTTACCAAACATCCTGTATCTGGTCTAAATATTACCATACGCAATATATTGGCTCGTGATGTCACGTAGAAGCTTGTCATAATTTCGCACAAACATTACTTTTACTGGCCGTCTATTATTGTTGAATTTATTTTATTGAACTATACATAATTATTTACTTATTAGTATTGACGTGCCAACGTCTTATAAATCGATGATCGCCGGTTGCACGCATGAACAAGTGTCACGTTTTCGTGAGCCGAGCGTGCAAGCGAGAGCGAGGATAGGCGTTCGGCTTGTGACGCTTTTATCTCTCTTCCACTCCATCGACCGATGCGTCCGGGAAGAGACATAGTATGCAATGAATCAATGATTAATCAATGTTTCCTTATCACGTAACATTATCGTCCGTAAAACCGACTTTGAAAGACAACAATTTTTTTTGCGAAGCAATTTATTAACTTTGGTACAAATTTATACCACAAAATATATTAAGAATATAACATTTATAATTTTATTTGTTTATTCTTTGCTATTGATCTGATTCACTGGAATCCGAATATCTTATATACATTAGCAAGTATAATCGTAAGTATTTAAAAACTACTTATAATTAAGAATACTGTGATAAATGAGAGTTTATTATTTTTATTTTGTGGAAGTATAAATAAATAGAATCGGTACGAGAGAGCTAGATAAGGCTATGAGCCAGCTCTTTGTAGGAAAGAGATGAAATTATTCTGTCCATTTAATTTTTACTTTAAGTTAAATCTAATAATTTTCTATGCAATTTATAGGTCTGATATAAAACTTTTTTTATATTTTTAATAGTGATATCCCAATCACAAACATTGTTCTTAATGTTATTTATTTTTCTGTAGTTAATTAAGGGATTTTTTATTTGTTTGTTTATGATTAATTTAATATTACGAGTATGTTAAACTTCAATAGATTGGGTTTAAATGCTAATGTTAACACAAAATAACTTATTTTAACCTTTTTTATGCGAATTAATCTTTACTTTAAGTATTTACATTATCATCGCCTACCATAACTGCCAACGTTTTGAATTATGTTTAGCGAAACAAACCTATTAATTTGATACTGATTAAAATAACCAATCAAACGTTGGCAGTGATAAACAATTCGTTCTACGTTATCTCACTATTACTCTCTGTTATTTCTTTTAAACAATAAGTCGGCGCACATTTGTGGATTGCATGGTAGATGGATTTAATTTGACAGTGTAATTTATTACTTAAACTCATAATGGTAAAGTTTATAATCCAATATTCAATATTTAAAGGCAGGAATGACATTTACAACTACTGAATTATAAACCGTATCATTGAGATATAAGTTTTAAATTACATTGATTTTCCAATTTGCTGCTGTTTCGTTTACCAGTGTACGCCGGTTATATTTTTTACGCTTTTAAATATTGTGATTGTGAAAAGATGTGAAGTGTAATATTAGTAAAATATATTTATTGGAAGCAGCTTTCTGTATTTTTATTTGGCGCACCTATGCATGCTACACCTTTAAGTTCGGCTTACAAATTTAGACTCACATAACTCATTATAAAGCACAAATTTGCTTGTTTCAATATATTTTTTGGTGTCATTAAATCTTTTAGTAAAGGGTTAGTATTAGAATATAAATATACTTTCATGACTTATTATTTTGTTCATGGGTATTTTCTTTTGGGTGACAAATTAAATTATTATACTCCGAAATCTATAGATAAATTACATCATTAATTTAATAAATTATTATAGAGTCAACATTTTGTGCTGAAAGATCATAGGAGTATATATATCCACAAGGTTAACAAAATTATATTTAAAAATGTCAAGAGAAATCTACTTATCTATTTCTGTACCTATCCAAAATTCAACTCTTGACTACCTTAACAACGCTGTAATAACTTCTGAGAAAATAGAGGCGTTTTCAAAACGGAAACTGCTTTAAGAGATCATAGTACAGGTACAGAAGTAGGTATATAGATTCATATCAATTACAAACAACTTTCACACTACATAACCATAGTCTTAAATTTATATTTTGTGTAGATACTTCTGCCTTCTCAAATAGGTGTAACCTCAAGCTATTACTATCAATAGGTTACCATATTTACCAATAGGTCGCAAAAGCGCGACGCGGCGTCACTGGGAGTACGGGCATGGGGAATTCAAGCTTCGCCGGCTACTCGAGCGGCGACGCTTTACCCGGGTGCACTCGGACGACTCGGATGAGGAGCCACCGATGTTGCCGCGCACTCCGCCCGCCACGGCGTGATGCGAACATTGAACCGACCTGGCACTGTCTTTCTGGACATCTGAATAAATATGTACCTAGTATACAAGTACCTACCACGTTTATAAGTTTTGTCGATGTACCATCTTCTTTAGTCTTCTTTTTGGATAGCGTGAAATGTGAACGATTCTATTATGGCCAACGCAGACCGGGACAGCATGACAAAGGATAAATACGAAAGAAATAACTTTGCTTTAAAATAATGCTGTTGCTTCTTGTTGCCATGGCATGAATTTCTATTGGTAAAATTTTAATCCCTTGTCATGGCGTCACGGTCTTCGTTGGCCTTTAATTGTTGGTTTGTTGCGTTTGCTTTGTTTTTGAGTTGACCAATCGAGCAAATTGTTTTTTTTTATTGTTAAGAATCAATAAGATTTGTATTAGATTGACTTCGGTTTTACCCGGTCGCATTTTTCTGAGTAAAAGAATGTTGCCGATGGCACTTATAAACGTGGTAATACAATTATTGTGTCATGTAAAAATAATCGAGCAACTGCGGCCAATGTTTGTGGACGTCTGATTAACTATAACGAAACTTTACTTATGTATTTACAATTTAATTAATTTCATCAGCTGAGTCTTTTCCCAAGCTATGTCGGGGTCAGCTTCCAGTCTTACCGGATTCAGCTGGATACTAAAATGGGGTGAATAGAAATGATTTTGGGGTGAATAAAGACAACTTTGGAGAAGGATTCTAGCCTTTTATGGTGTCATAGGCATATAATTTTACATTAAACCTACTTTCATATAGTTTTTTATAGTTAAGATTCTATCATCGTCATTATATTTGACCTGATAAATGTAAAAAACCGCAATTCTCTATTCACCCCTTGATTTTCTAATCACCCCATTTTACCCGGTACAGTATTTTACATGGACTGCCTATGTGACCTTAAAAACCTATTTTAATGTGTAATACAGTATCCCATAGTAAGACTGGTTGACGAAATCGTAATGACTTAACGACTGCCAAAGATCACCGTATGACAGTCGGGACCAACGGCTTAGCGTACTTTCCGAGGCACGGAGGGGTCTCGGTATGTTTAGAAATGGTCACCCATCCGCGGAACAACAGCGGCGAGCGCGGCTTAACCATTGTTATCGGTCAAACCGTACGGCTTACCCACGAGCTCCTCCTTTACAATTTAATTCAATTGTTAACTTCAAATCAAAATTTATTAATTTCATATAGAGACATACTGCGACAATTTTAAACAAAACTATAAACTTTTGTGTGTAAACAAAATATATTGATCAATACTTACAGTTCCTGAGCACAGTAATATGAATTAAATTGTCCAATTACTCGTATTAAAGTATTAGATAGTGTAATTCTGAGATTTTAGAACCAATGTAGGTACAATACACAAGTTAAGAATTCCTGAACATTTAATTAGGTAGATACGTTTTAAAATTCTACAGATCAGATTTAATATTAATAGAATTGTTGCCTTTGCACTCTCCATATAGTTGCACAGACTTATAATGGAATAGGTTATTTATAAAAGTTTATTTTACTATAATTTGTGAATATTGCTCTATGATCTAGGTACAGTCAGGAATAGTTTTAAGATCTATTTTATAATCTGGTCTACTAATTATTTGACGATCGAACACACAATTACAACATGATTTTCACAAAAAATGCAACAACAAAATGCAGCCTTACGTGATAGCTTCTAAGTAAAAGAAACAAATTATGTACTTTTCGTTTATTGTATAAAAATCCCAACATTTTTTAGTACAAGGTAGGTACGTGAAAAACCCTACATTCGTAAAATTTTAAAACAAAACGAATTAGCTTACAATCATTATAACATTATATATTAAATAAAATTATTTTCCACTTTTCATATAAAACCCCACCGCTTATAAATAAAAATGATTGATCTTTATTGTTAAATCATCTTTTCGCGACTATAATATGATTCCTCGGTGACAACTTAGGATCAAATACAGGCCATATCTCGCAGGAAAACCCTGAAAAAAATAAAGAAAAAATATGTTTAAATATAATGATTTTTTTATAAATATTTAAATAAGGGTTGGAACAGTGGCCTAAACAATTTTCTTTTTACTTATCGACTATTTTTTAAATGTATCTTGCAACAAAATCAAATTACTGAAGACTTTAGTATCATTAATATGTTAAGTTTTCATACCGAATCATACACTGAACAGGTACGTACACAGCTATTTTTATCAGCTTCACATATATTCATGATTGAACTGCATTATTTAAATTCTCAACGAATGTTAAAACATTATAGGCATTGGGTACCTGAAGTTTCATATTAAAACATATTTTAGTTATAGCTTCGTATTTATTTTAACTTATGTTCTCTCTAAGAGATCCTTTTGATTAATTTTAGGATAGAATGTTACGTATTTTGTGTATGTAGCTTATCAATATTTTATTCTTACGCTTAAAGTTGCAGTGTGAATACTGATGGATATATTCTAGGATAAGTAAATAGTTAAGTGTGACACAAAATAAATATATATTTCACAGCACTGATGAATACTGAGAGATTTGATTAAATTTTATAATTATGATTAGTTTTTAAAGGGACTTCTTGCATCAGTTTTTTTTTATTAACTAGCTGTGCCTGTTTTGCCCCCGTAAGTGGTCCCCGTCCTATTTCCCATTGTGTTTAATATTTATTCTGCTTTTCGGGACGGGGACAATGCAGCAAATAGGATCGTGAGTCGTGCCCAACCTTCAAAAGTCTCTGTCCACCCATTCTTGAGTTTTAAGTGTTGTTAAAATACCCGACTTTGTTTTATATGTATAAAGAAGATACCTATAAATTTTTACAGATATAAATATTGTCTAGCTTACTTATCTATAACAATCGAATGAATACTTCTCGCACATCTCTGTACAAATAGTTATATTGTAGTTTTAAAGTGCCAAAGATAAAATCTAGTTTAAACTCCTATTTATTATAAGTAATATATTTAATATTACATATTTATTTGCTTCTTTTCAATCGAATTTATATGTATAACTATTATAGATGCTCTGTACATAGATATTATAAAAAGTGTATGATGTGTAAAGTATTTGAATGTCAAACAAGTGTATTTTTGTCTCCACCATTAAACGTAAATATAAACGTAATAATTCTTGTTTTATTTTGAACTTTATTATATCTATATCTGCAAACCCTTTGTTCTTGTGTAACTACTTAAGTTTTTACTTTATTTGTTAGTTTTTGATGCCATGCTTGTACAAGCAATGGTAAGCGAGGAGTTAAAGTGGCCATAACTAATTAAAACTACACCATAAGCGCTCATACTGAAATAATGCTTTCTTATTAATAAAATATTAGGGAAATACAGTAGGAGAGGAGAGGCAACTGTCCAACAGTGGGTCAACATAAACCTGGAAAAAAATCAAGGGCAAGGATTCCTCACCTTTCTCCAAAACATATAGCAGTCTATCAAGCAGCACGACCGTCTCCACGAGTGGTGCCAGCGCCAGCCGCAGCGTGTATACCACCACTACGCGGCGCCACTGTCGCAGGTCGGTGAGGCCGCGGGCCCACTCAGCCGCGGACGACGGTAGTGGTAGGTTCAAGCGTTCTACCGCTAGGGTGCAATATCTGGAGATTCATAAATGAATAATATAAATAGGAATGTAAATTATTTTACTTTTAAAAGTAGGGACTCAGAAGAAGAATTTTACTTTTATAATCCGAATCAAATTATGTAAAAAGTAGTGTTTTAATATGTTACATGTATCCAATTTGTGTTCAGTAGTACACCAATTGGATACATTTGCAAAGGGATACATCAGGGAGGTTAACTGCACTCTTACTTTTCAAAAGTCATTGACTCAGAGTGTTTGATGCTCCGCACTTTCGCATGTCGTAGTTTAGGATTATGTTCTACCAGAAGCCTCTCTAAAGCTGCCCTGAATGCATGTACCTGCGAGAAATTTTAAATTAATAAAAAATGATAAAAAAATACAGGATTCGATTTATAAATTCTAATAAATCAGCTTAAGGGTTTACATCAAGACAATTACCTTCAAATCAATATAATTTCCTTTCCTGAGCCTTTCACAATACACATCAATGGAGTGGCAAGCTATCTCCCTGCTGACAAAAGACAAGTGGCTATCCAACTGTCTCACATAGTCACTCATAGGGTACCCACACCCCTTGTCACCACATGACAACTTCATATAGCAACACCCAACCACACACAAGAACTTTATGTGGTCCGTTTCTATAAAATGTTTTAGTAATAGTGGCCCCAAATCCCCACAAGGATGGAGGCCTATTAGGCCATAGTTCTTCATAGTCTCTGGTAAGGGTAGTTCAAGTAACTGTTGATGACTTGATAGAGTGACATTGAAGTGTGATGGACGATGAAGTTTGAATATAGCATCAGCTGAGAGATGCTTCTTGGCTGTATACTCCAGCTCCAAGTCAAGTTTCCTATAAAAAATATTTAATTAAGTCAAATCATTTTGATAAAATATAATTTTTAGCAGATGCAATATTTATGTAATAATTTGTCTTTTTCTTCAACATAAATAAATTTTTAAGATATCTTTTATACATACCAAGGGTACAGACCTAGCCTCCTCTGTCAGTTTTGTCTGGCACTCAATCCCGGCTGCATACAAACCATCCCGGTAGGCCAGAACTCGCACCAAGTGTCCCAGTCCTGAGCCAAAGTCAATAACAGCCTTGCAACCTGTTTCTAAAGCTGTATCTAACACTATATCAGCCATCAGACTAATTTCATGCCTCTTTTTTAATTTTACATGTTTCAAAAATAAATTCTTTAACTTGGGATGACTTTTGCAAGAGTCCATGTCATTTACATCACTCTTCACTCTAACTTTGCTGTGATTTTTTCGAGGTAGGCTCAGAGCCTCAATGGATTTAATTAAGGCTAAGAATGATAAAGGTAGCATCTTATTTGAGGGTCTGTTGGAGAGAATGTACCCCAAATCCTGCGGATCCATATGCTCGAATGTATCGCGCCAACATTTCGGTAGTTTTTCCCAATGATTATCAACAAAGAAGTCCTAGAAATAATAATATTGGTTAAAATATGTTTATATGAGCAGAAGATTAAAAAACTTCATAAAAATGTAATAAGTATAATTTATTAATTTATAATGATAAGGTTATTGCCTAATTAAAATCTACTTACCAATACATATAAGTCCAGCAGCCAGTCATACATCCGTATAACTTTGAGCGACATCGCTAAAGTAGATTGAACTATTTCTTTTTGAGAGTACATTGAAATTCTTTATTATTTTTTTAGCTAATTCCACAGCAACACAGTAATAAGCACGACCACGTTTTGTTTTGTTTTGAAGAAAGTTGATAGTGTTGACTGTTGATAGTGTTGACTGTTGGTTGATAGGTGTGTGGTTGGTTGGCACTTGACATTGACAGTATTGACTGACACTGACACTATTGAAAGTTCAGAAAGTTGCGTGTACCCGGTGTACCCATGTCTTTTATGTCAATGACCCTCGGTGATGCCCTTTGTCAGGTACTCAGGCGTACTGTTTATATTTATAATAATATCTTTATTGATTCCATTACCTCTGTACTTTGCTTCTTATTCAATGTAAAAAGACTTATAATTAGTTATTCGTGGATAGTATGGTATAGTATTTATATGACAGTGGGATGAGCCGCTCTGCAGAGTAGTTCAGCAAAAACTTATTTCTTCATCTGCTACTACTGCGGAGCGTGCGCGCCTGCTAGCTGTGGGTGAGTGGGAGTCAGGTCTTTGGCTTCACGCACTGCCGTCGTCGAACATAGGCACCTTGCTCGACGATACTACTTTCCGCCTCGCTGCTTCCCTTCGCTTAGGCGCTTCTTGCTGCTCTCCACATCGCTGCCACTGTGGCGAGGTTGTCAACAGCCTCGGACACCACGGCCTGTCATGCAGCCGTAGCGCAGGTCGTATGGCGCGGCACGCGAATATCAATGACATAATACGCCGTGCTCTTGTTGCCGTCGGCGTTCCAGCCGTACTCGAACCCAATGGCTTGGCACGCGACGATGGCAAGAGACCGGACGGCATGTCTCTGTTTCCTTGGAAGATGGGTAGGCCTTTAGTGTGGGACGCTACTTGTGTCGATACTCTTGCGCCATCCCATCTTCCTAGTTCGTCGTGCTGTGCTGGCGCTGCTGCTGCGGCTGCTGAGAACCTCAAGCGGCGGAAGTATAACAAACTAGTTGGAAGTTATACTTTCGAGCCGTTTGGGGTTGAAACATTGGGACCGTGGGGTCCGAGTACTCACATTCTTGTCAAAGATTTATCCAAGCGTCTTGTTGACACCTCATGTGACCCAAGGGCTGGTTTTTACCTTGGTCAGCGGTTAAGCATTGCCATTCAACGTGGCAATGCTGCCAGCCTTATGGGCACACTTCCAGTCGACAGCGATGTGGATGAGTTTTTTGATGCTATTTTTTAGTTTTAGTTTTGTCTAATTAATATAGTTTAGTAATAAGTGTTTTGTAATTAAATATTCCTGTGTAAATATTGAATTAAATAAAATTTATCCTCTATAGTTATTAATTAAAAAAAAAAAAAAAAAAAGTTATTCGTAAATTCTCCACTTGAACGTCCACGCCGCGAACTGTCAATGCACACAAATGACAAACGTCAACTCACGATGCGAGTGTCAAATTTCGCGCTTTAAATTGCGCGAACTCTTATCTCTTCCGATATAAACGTTTGTCAAAAGAAAATTACACAAGCTATATTAAAATTAAAAATACCGTAGCATATGTAGCCTAATGTATACACAATATGATTATTTAAAAGTATATGCTCTAAACCCAGATCAAATTACTTAAAATAAATAGTACAACATCTTAAACAGTACACATTTTTCTCTCATATTCCGAAATTATTGTTTAATTATAATAATTCCAGGGAATTTGTAACAGTTAGAAATACGGTGAAAGAAACTAGATTATATTTCCATGAAAACGATACCAAACTATTTATAGTATTTGATGCATCATAACTATTTTTAATAAATGAAAGAAAAGAGGTCTGGTTATCGCGATTATCGGAGCAAGCCATGGAGCAAGCGCGAGACCTTGAATGAGCAAAATGGCCGCCCGGGGCTGTGCAGACGAGATACTTTTTTGATTACCTACCTAGTTTGTCACTTATTTTATTTTGCAGTTTTACTTTTCTATATTAGTGAATTAAATTAACTCTCTTAATGTTCTTTAAAAACATGTTTAAAAAATATTTTTTATTTTTTAACCGACTTAAAAAAAGGAGGACGTTCTATGTTCGACTGTATGTATCTTTTTTTTTTCTATGTATGTTCACCTGTGATGTTCACCGATTTCTCCGCCAATTGTGGACTGATTTTCAAAATTCTTTTTTTATTAGAAAGAGTATACTCCCGCGAGGTAGTCCCATTTTAACCATGTCTAGACCTGATGATGGAATACCAGGGAAATCGAGGGAAACCCTCAATTATCATAGGTACGCCTAGTGTGTTTGACCGATTTTATTAAGTTACTCGAATATTTGCGTATAGGAGTCATCATGTCATGCAGCTGAGCTGATGATGGAAGCCACAGCACTCCTTAATGATTAGGAGTATGAGGATATTAATGTAGGTAAATTAAAAGCAATAATAATTAATAGTATATTTTTAATTTTTAGTTAGTGGTACAAAACTTTGTTAAATAATATTAAAAATATCAAGGCTTGTGAAAGTCTCTAAAGCAGCCGATTATACACAGGTAGACCCCACACTCGATGCATTGCCAGACTGTTCGGGTCAGGACCTTTTGTTTATTGGAACACCACCAGCAGCGGCCTCTATTGGCAGTTGTTCGCATGGGGAAGTGGTTCCCATCGACAATCGGTCGGTTCGTCAGTGTAAATTTTGTATTTCTTCTTATTGTTGTCGTCGTCGTTATCGTCGTCGTTGTTGTGGTTGTCGTCGTCATTGTCGTCATCATCATGTTTGTCGTTTGTCTGCCACATGGTCTTGTGATGAGTCTGGATTCCGTCGTCAAGTCGATATGTCTGTACGTCTTCAGTAATCCTTCGGCCAATATTGTTCTGAACTTCCGGTGTGACATTTTTGGGTGTTTGGTGTGATATATAACATAACCATTAAAAACTGCAACGTTAAAAAAACGGCGGAATAATTTTTTATACCACACACGATTTTTCACTCTTTCTATGTGTTGGGCGGATAAATATTGATCTTTTCGATCTACGCCTCCCATATTTTTGTTATAGTCCAGAACAATACTGGGCTTGTATGTCATTCGGTTGTACTTATTGCTTGTTCCGATTTGAAGTGAATGATATGTGGAGATCATACTTACTAAATTTGAGTCTCGCCACACCATCAGCGACAAATCGGGACAGTAAGTAGCCACCAACTCTCCGTGTCGTAAGTCAGTCTTAGAAATGGTCCGTAGTGAAGCGGGAATAAATTCACGGTTTAGTCTTTGCGTCCCGTAACTGTCAGTCTGTCGTAGTTTTAAGCATCGCGCTAATAATGGACAATTATAAAAATTGTCCATTATAAGGGTATGACCTTTATGTAAAAGTGGCTGTACTAAATCAAAAACTATTTTTGCTGTTGCATTCGTAGGTTGAAAGTCAGACAAAGTTTGTTCCGTCCTGTCGTCTTGTTCAATGTTATTGTCATCATCGTTGTCGATATTGTCATTATTGATTGTCGTCTTGGATTTGCCAGCATATACCATAAACTTCCAAAGATATCCCGTCGATGATTCGCATAATTCGTAACTTTTGATGCCAACTTGAGCCGCTTTGGTATTGATCTTCTGAGCAAAGCTCAACCGGCCGTGCCACTTCAAAAGTGATTCGTCAATGGCTATTTCTTGCTGCGGGTAATATAGGCTGGCAAATTTGCGATTAAAATAGTCAAGTATGGGCTGTATTTTGAAAAGTCTTGTCTTTGTCGGTAAGTCAGTATTATTGTCAACAAAGTGCAACATGGATTTGAGGAGAAGGTATCTATTGTAGGTCATTATTTGATTAAAATAGGGCATGGTACCAAAGCCATTAAAAGAAAAGTACGACTCTTCACTAGGTAAAGGATATAATCCCTGCAGAAGCATCAGAGCTAGGAAACTAATCATTTCTTGTCGGTCAGTTGGTGTCCAGCGGTGAAATCGTGAAGTCGGCGTCGTTTTGTCTTTTATGGAGTCCAATTTCTGTCTAGCGTATCTGTTTGTTTCATCACAGAGTGAGTCAATAAACTCTACGTCGAACATCTTTTCGAATATGTCTATTGGTGTAGTGTCAGTTACGTCAAACGTAGGTCCCGGAATTCCAGTAAAAGTCTCCCGTTTGGCTTTAAAAGTAGATTTGTCCTTAGTCCAGTCAAATGTAAAACAGTCATTAGGTAAAAGATCTTGTATTGCCCTATCATTTGCCCTGTCTTCTACTTGTAAAATTTGGAGCTGGTGGGGAGTTAAGTCGTCGTCAGTCGTTGTTTCCATCCGTCGTGTAGTCGCTGTAGGGTATACTTCGTCGTCAGGCTCGTTGTCATTGTCTAAATCACTTTCAGAGTCTAACCAATCACAAACTGTGCCTCGAAACGTGTTATCGTTGATACCTGGAAAATTTACAAATAAGACAAAATAATAATAAGCAGCTGTAATAAAAATACGGACTCCTAAATAATTGTTTATGCTTACCAATCACTAACCGTCGTCGTTTATTGTTTGAAGCAGCTGGGATTACCACTTCTCTTTCCATAGTAGGTATATTAGGTGCTGTGAACGGACAAAAACATTATTCATCCGATTCATCTGTGTGGTCACATATATAATATTGCCTTTTTCTAGGCGTACGGCACATATCCGCCAAGTTTTTTGCCGTGGATAGTCGACTTGGATCGAGGGAATCCATTGAACTGGGCGAATTTGGCTCAGTATCGGCATCAGGCGTACCTATTCTTGCGTCGAAATAGAACTGGCCAAGCAACTCGGGGTTCTCGTCCAGTGGACTCTCCATGACTGTAATAATATACACATTTAAATACACTTGGCCTTGATATACATACTTCATTATTATTATTAGACTGTTAGCTGAATGATTCTGTGCTACAAATGGAGTCAAATCTAGGTAGGGATGACGATTAAGCAATCGACTTGATTTAACCTATTATGTATGCTGCAAGTCAGCCAATGATTGAGTAAGTCAAGAAGTGAAATGGTGCAAATAGTAATACGCTTTATCTCAAATACACAGAAAACAATACGGAGCCCAGTTTTAATATTAAATAGAAATATTTACATTCCACTTCCGCTGGAACAACAATAAGTCTGTCTTCGAGTGGTGATGACAGCCTCGTCGCCGATGTCGATGGCTGCGGTGATGGCTCCAACGTATCGACGCAGCTATCGAGCTGCGGTGATGGCATTGACGTCGATGGCTGCGGAGATGGCAGTCTCGATGTTGACGTCGATGGCTGCGGAGATGGCAGTCTCGATGTTGACGTCGATGGCTGCGGAGATGGCAGTCTCGATGCTGACGTCAATGACTGTGATATAAAATCACATTCTTCCCGCTCTGGAGATGATTTTCTGTTCATAAACGAAATATATAAAAAATTAATATATTTTATTCTGTTCGGGAAACTTACAGCTAGCACATACAGGGTAATTCACGAAGCTTAGAATAAGATGGCTAATTAAAAGTTTTCACTAATAAGTAACATCGAGGTTTTATAATATAGGTGAGATTTTAAATACATACCGCGTTCGTCCCTTCCGCGGAGGCGCGTCGGGTAGAAGAACGCGCTGTAATTCAGCCGCCCGTTCCCGCTCCTGGTATTCTTTTTTTTGAGCTCGCGGCAATCCTGCAATACGCTTCTGCGTAATTTGCCGCTCAGCTCTTATCATCTGCAGCAGATTATCGCTGCAAAAATAAGTCTAATCAGTATTTGAATTATACCAGCAAAAGGTTGTGTAAAAGAGATCACTCTAGCGGTGAGGTTGTCTACATTGTAAGTAACATATGTTGTATTGTGTGCAATGATGATCAGAAGGTACAAAGATAAATAAATACTCACGGATCTGCAGATTTCCGCTTCCCTCTTCCTCTTCCTCGCCCTCTTCCTCTCTCTCTACCACCACCCTCAGCCTGAAGGCCTGAAGTCGATTGCTTGTTTGATCTAAAATATATGCATACCACTTAAGTTGTATGTAATACATACTTTTCATGGTGAAATAATATTTGCATCACAATACACCATTCCGCACGCTAATACTAAGCAGTAAAGCTTAAAAGTGATTTTAGTGCTATAATGAAAAAAAAAAAAAGAAAAGTCGATTAAAGTAAAAAAGTGTGATAAGTAAGTGCATGTCTATGCGAAAAATAATAAAACACTCATGCGTTAATATAAACAGCCCTGTAAAGCAAATTAAGTAATTTGGAAAACAAAAATCCGACACCGATAATATCTCGTCTGCACAGACCTTGTTTGTACATGTAAACGTTTGAGTACACTCCAGTGTCCGCAGCGTGAGCGCGTGCAGTCGCCGTGTTTACTTACTTTGAATTTGCATGTAATCACTGTGTATTATATTAATTGCATTAAAAGTATGTATTTATACTAAAAATCTAGATAGTATAATTAAACGAATGGCATAAATTCAATCACAAAATATGAGTTCACTTATGTTTTATCACTTAAAATTTGCGGCCAGTTTGACATACGACGGACCATCTCCAATGTCATACAACATTTTTTAAACCATGACGCCAATGAAACTATGATTATTATATATCATGGACACGAGCAAATCTTAAGGAATATCTTGATATAATACACTATACGATCAAACTAATAAGAAAAAAGACCTTGACCCGAGGTCAGGCGTAGAAGCAACGGATTTACGAGGCACGGCAGTGTATACACCGTTTAAATTTCTAGACTCCGTGCTTACTCAATACCCATATCCACAGACTACTAAGAGATGCTGCGTCCCAATAACTGAACAGAAAAATCCGGTAACTCATATTTGGCTAAACGCAGGATATTGATTTATTAAATTCTCTTGGCACCTATCGATATTTTAATTTTTCGCATGCTTGCTGAAGGCGAGATGTGGAAAAAGCTATAAACATTTTTTCGTTTAACAACTTTGTACAGGTAGTTAGGTATAAGTAGAACATATTAATCTGCTTATCTAGCTACCCTTTATTCTATCCCAGGATTGCTAAAGAACATCACATTCATTCTTTGACTAAATAAAATACACATTAATAACAAAATGACTTTATTTGTAAACATAATAACCTAAAGCCTATTTTTGCATAGCAATAAGCAGTCCATTTGTAAAGATTCGCAATATACATTGGTCAATTTAAGTAAAAACTTAAAATAAGTTACATTGAATGCGACACGTATTCAGCTAATTTAATTAACTACTTGTATGCCACTTATTGCTTAGTGAATTAAAACAATACACTAAAATTATTTAAGAGAAACCATGACTTAAACAGACTAATTAAGTTAGGTACAGGTAAAAATAAATATACAGCGTGTAACAAAAACCCTGTCCGATCCCTGAGGGTATTATTCGGTATCGTACTGCGAACACATATACGTAGCCATTTAATGGATTGGAGATTATAATTTTTCCCCTGTCAAAATAATTAAATACAAATAAAAACTGATCCAAGGCAACAGCTAAAAAATTGACCGCTCCTCGATGTTCACGTACTTACTACCTAAAGTTTTGTGTCAAAGAATCTGCCTATGGGAGACGGTTCATGAAGTACCACGAATACGCCTTTATTGGATCTGACAGGGGTTTTGTTACATGTTGTATAGTGTCTTTTTAAAAATAATAAGTTATAGTGCCTTAGAATAAGTTAATACCACACGGTGAACACACGCAAATAAGATTTAAAACAATTGTGTTAGACGTGCTCCAACAAGCTATAGAAAAAATAAAATATTAGCCTAGTTATTCAATCCGTTATGAATTTACACAATAATATGCTTTATTACTTGATACATGAAGTCGCAAATTAAATGAAATGGCACAAGAAGCCTTACACTTGTTTCTTAACAACAAAGTAGTTCTTTGGTCTAAAAGTAGACTGTGAGTTAACAGACTGTGCTAAATTAAGATCTCAGTTTCAAAAATATCAATGTAAGGAAAAAATATCAGATCATTAAAAATAATAAATGAGATGGTCCTAAAAAATTGTTTAAGCATATTAAGTAAAAATTAATGTTAATACTGAGATGAACGTTTTGAAGAGTTTCGCACAGATGTGACGCATATTTTCTTCAACATTTTTAGAAGCACTTGTTATATTAATCTCTTTTTATCTTTTATGCGGACTGTGCTAAATTAAGATCTCAGTTTCAAAAATATCAATCTAAGGAAAAAAATTTCAGATCATTACAATTAAATTAATGAGTTTATACTAATAAATAGTTTAAGCATATTAAGTTAAAAAAAAATATATTAATAATGAGAACTCTAATACTCTATATTGAGCAAAGTATAAAATAAATAATATTAATTAGACCTATGTAAATATAAGTATTTAAATCAAAACAAACAAATTGAGAGAGATGGAAAATAAAATGTTTCTAATTCATTGAATATTTACCCCTTAAATATAATTTATATAAATTAATTACCAGTTTCAGATCCATAAGCTTAGGTACTAGATATGAGTAGCCTGATTTTCACAGAAGTTTCATTTTGCACTAAACCCAATATTTAATTCATACAACGGCATTTCTAATAAATCGCATTTTTTTTAAGTAGGTGTAATATCTATGTATGTATCTCTATTTAAATAAATACATAAATAATGTCTTTGATTGCTATTAAAACTTAAGTTGAGCATAAATTAAATAATTTATAGTAATTAGGCGGTATTTTTGTGACTGTAGTTAATGCCATACGTAATATACTTATGTATATATTGCTTATTGGAATCGATAAATTGACAATATCAATGAGACCTATATTCGAATTTTCGTTACAGGTTTAACCTTATAAATGCGAAGACAAAACTTTTTCAAAAAACAAGTAATTCTCTGTAGTATATTCAGATCTACAGCTCGAGATTCATTCGTTCGTATAAATTTATTTTCGACACAATATTGATCGTGTTTCGTTGGGAAATTCGGAAACGCTTCTGTACAAAAGTGAGGGTAGTATGTAAAATCTTCGATAAGTTCAAAGTAGGGGTAATTCGCGGCCACCGATCGAATATCTTGTTCCAAAGAGCACGGGGATGCAATGTAGAACCTATACTTCTTTTTGTAGTCATGAAGTATCATCTCAGCGTTGGTTAATACGTCATCGACCTTTACGAACAGATCTTCTATTGGTAGAGACCCGTATTTGTGTATAAATGTGGTTGGGGCGAGTCTGTACTTGTGGCCAGTCTTTTTATCCTTCCAAACTTTGGTGGTGCTCTCTAGCTGGAGTAAAAACGTCGGTATGCTGTAACTGTGGGTAGTTATGACGTGCGTGTGGTCTCCATAGTTGTTTTTAATTTCGCGGTACAGACTGTCCGAGAAAGGGTAGATGCCACCTTGATGTATGAAGCCAAAGAATAGAGTAAGTAGAGCGTTTAACGTGTACCACGAGTACCTCAGAGTAGTTTTGAACTTCCTGGATTTCGGTCCGTCACTCTCATTGGCGTGTAGATGGTTGCCGTAAAGGTATATGAGAGGAATAAGGACCGGGATGATGAAACGCGCTTCCTGATGCGGGAACAGTGACAGTACGGCTATAGGTACGACTAATGAGAACAGCATTAGCCCTGTGATGCTCTGGATTCGCGGCAGTTTGCTGTATTGACCGCGGATAAATCTGGAAGCAATCAATTATGGTTATAGAAAATCTCAATAATCAATTTTCTTATTAAAAGCTCAATATTCTTTCAAGATTTAATCTCACCTGTAAGTGTTCACCGTCAGCGTGACAATGGCGAGAACTCCGAGCACGTTGAACAACAAGGGCACATTGACGGCCAGGTGCAGCCAGCGCGGGTGCAGCCCGTGCTGCGTCAGGTTGCGCATGTCCGAGTTGTAGCGCAGGAAGTTCAGCGGCGTCACCACCCAGTTTTCCCACGAAATCTTGAGCGACTCGATATCAGCCATCGTCACATAACCGTAGTACCCAGAATCAACCAGTATCAACAACAGAGCAGTCGGAATGCCACAAGCTATAAACATAAATATTCTACAGTGAAAATCTTTGAAACCAACCACCTTTGAACCCAGTCCTCGGTGAAGCCAGAAAAATATTGGCGGGAATGCAAAGCCTACAAAGGTAGGCCGGTTGAAGATCCCTATAACTACAACAGTAGCTAAAGCAATGACTTTATTTAAGGAATGCTGAGGCAAATGTGTGGACAGCTTGAAGATCTTAACTTTCTCAACGGCTGTGGCTGCCTTCTCATACTTCTCTTGAAGAAACTCATTGTGGTAGATAACTTTATCTGATTTCAACATGCATTCAGCCACTAGATAAAGGAGTAAAGAGAAGAATATCATTTCAAATGTGTTGGAGAAGCTGCGACAGCAGTACACAAATACAACATAAGAACTAGCAAATATCTTTAGTCTGTTTCTAAAATTCTGACCGTACAAAACACATATTTTGTATAAACAGTAGTCATTTATGAGGGACAGAAAGCATATAAAAAGTCGTGGGATTACTAGCAAGTAGTAAGGTGTTTTGAGATCCAAGTTGAAGTAGTGTCTAGAGTAAGGGTTGACTATGCGTATGAAGTGTAAAGGTGGACCCAGTATCATTTTAGGTACAAATATGTTCCTGATTGGAAACTTTGGATTGAACTCCCATGTTCTTGCAATATCAATGGTGAGGATGTCACCTGAAACAAAAAGCTTTTGAATACTGAATCGACTAGGTACATTTTTTTTATCATGGTTTGCATTATTTTGTTTGATTTTTATTTGATTAATAAATAAATATCTTGGGACAATCTCACACACGGTCATCTGATCCCAAACTAGGCAGAGCTTGTACTATGGTAACCAGACAACTGATAAACATACTTATATATTTCTAAACACATACATATTATAGATAAATAATACCCAGACAAAAAGAAATGATTGTGCTCATCACACAAAGATATGTCCTGGGTGGGAATCGATCCAACGACGTCCGGCTTAGCAGTCAGGGTCACTAACCACTAGACCAACAGGCCTGTCAAATTTCAATTCAACAAATTAATATAGTGGTGGTGGTAAACAACTACTAATGCTACAATAACAGCATAGGTGCTGCATATTATTGTGACCAAATTTTTTAACTTTCTGTCTTCATTTAATCCACAAAACTTTTGTAGTTAGACCAGCATATCGTTTATTCCATGAATTTGTTATATTATTTACCGCAACATCGGAAAATTCTTTAATACATTTGATTTCACTGGCATTTAATTAATAAACATCCAAAGTATGTTTATCACAGCTTTCTAAACGTGATAACGCCCTGATAAACGTGTTTTTTTTTGTTTTGAATACTGATTCGCTATAGGATAAATTGGTTTACATGTAACTAAAAGTGAACGTTTCAATAAAATACATTTTTCGCCAAATATAGCCGCCTATTACTTATATTAAAAAAAATATTGTGTAATCTCATTAGACAAATATAATACGGTGTGTCAAAAACTCAAAACATACCTGCCAAGACCTCAACATTTTGAAAAAACTCGTCCGGATGTATATAACCGCTCTGCGGCAAAAGTGTAAGTGCAAATCTGATTATTACTAGCACCCAATATGAAAAAGGTAATTTAACAGGATTCCTAAATGAAATCGCCTTCAATAACTCTGTCTTAAGGAACATCGTACTTATAAGCAAACTGTGTAATATTTGTGATATTGCGAATTATATACTCGATTATTTAAAAAAATCTTTTTTGGGACGGACGACACCTCTGTTGATGTACATTTTGCTAGTTTTTTTCGATGTCAATGATGTCATGTCACTTCTAATGTCAGTTAGCAATTTGACTTTATTTGACACTGACATTATATGGTGACATTTAGGGTTTGATACAAAATCGCCTAAGATATATAACTAAAATAATAAATGATATATACACACGAAAAAATAAATAATAAACTAATATATATTAATAAAAGTTTAAAAAATGGCGTCAAAGTATTCATCCGCATCGCTGTCGACCGGAAGTGTGCCCACTAGGCTGGCTGCATTGCCACGTTGTATGGCAATGCTTATTCTTTGTCCAAGGTAAAAGCCAGCCCTCGGGTCACGTGAAGTGTCAACAAGGCGTTTGGCTAGATCTTTGAAAACCATATGTGCACTCGGGCCCCACGGTCCAAGTGTTTCAACCCCAAACGGCTCGAATATATAACTGCCCATTAGGTTGCTATATTTCCGCCGTTTGAGGTTTTCAGCAGCCGCAGCAGCAGCACCAGCACAGCACGATGAACTTGGAAGATGGGATGGCGCAAGAGTATCGACACATGTAGCGTCCCACACTAAAGGCCTACCCATCTTCCATGGAAATAGCGACATGCCGTCCGGTCTCTTGCCATCGTCACGTGCCAAGCCATTGGGTTCGAGTACAGCTGGAACGCCGACGGCAACAAGAGCTCGTCGAATAATGTCGTTGATATTCGCGTGCCGCGCTATGCGACCTGCGCTACGGCTACAGGACAGGCCGTGGTGTCCGAGGCTGTTGACTACTTCACCGCAGTGGCAGCGATGCGGTGAACAACATGAAGCACCTATGCGTAGTGCAACAGCAAGGCGGAAAGTAGTATCGTCGAACAAGGTGCCGATGTGCGACGATGGCAGTGCGTGAAGCCAAAGACCTGACTCCCACTCGCCAACAGCCAGCAGGCGCGCACGCTCCGCAGTAGAAGTAGACGTAGAAATAAGACTTTCTTGAACTACTCTGCAGAGCGGCTCATCCCACTGTCTCTGGGAAGATGGGTAGTCAGTTTATTAATATATATTAGTTTATTATTTATTTTTTCGTGTGTATATATCATTTATTATTTTAGTTATGTTAAGATTGTATATATTTAAAGTTATTGTAAATAAATAATAAATTTAAAAAAAAAAGAGAAAAAAAAAAAAAAAAAAAAAAAAAAAAGATATATAAAAATCGTCTCGGTAAAAATATTTTACCTAAATAATGTGAGTAGTAGTAAAGAGTTAAAGATAAATACAAGATAACAAAATCGATTCTGACAAGCAATAATTTTGTTGCACAAGTTTCTTTCCAAAAATAATTTGGAGCTTGAATGCGAATTCCGCTCATTTCAATATTTCGTTTCTATTGCCCAATTGCACATTTTAATAAAAATATATTTTTTATAGGTACTTCATAATAATAATTATGATAGTATTGTATCAGATTTAAATTTCAGCACCTAACAACGACATTTTATACATTTTCAGAATAAAAAAGTATATAATAATGGAATCCCTCCCTGCTTTGCCCAGACAGCATTTAATAAAAAAACAATGAATAATATGATATGATTTTATTATTGTTTCGTACATTTTAGTCAGTTTCATTGTGAGCAAATTTTGGCACACGAAATCAAAGGTAAAACAATTATTTTTTAACAATTATTTCAAAAAATCAAACAAAACAGGATATCAGATCTCAAACTCGAGGTGAAACAATATTCTTGCTTTAAAAACTGTGTAGTAGTTACAGTTTGAATTAAGACATATCGCAATTCAAGTAAAATAAACAATGAAAAATGCTGTATTATCTACTTAACAATTTGAAAGGAAATGTACAAGAATAATCTTAACATTATAAATTACAATAATATTCAATTATCAATTATTTAGGTAAGAAGTATAAACACACTACTCTTAAATCATTTGAATACTAAAGAAATTAAACAATAAAAATATTGTATGAAACTGGCCGATAAGTTAAAAAAAAACATAAAATTGTAAACAGGTATAAATAAAAAGTTATTTACATGTATATACAAGGGTGCTACATGGATGGCCAAATTATTGTACTGATATTAAATTGTAAGAATAATGTAACACAATCTGTGTTAAGTAAGTATGAGAATATTATGCACCAATATGATATAAGATGCAAATTAGTCAACTACAACCTGTACTGTAGTGTTTTAAATTAGATAGAATTGTAGTAAACATGAATGACCTTTGATTCTTAATTATTTGAGTTTTGGTCTAACTCTCTAACAAGGTTTGTATTTTGTTTGAAAAGTCAAGAAAGTATGGGTATTGTTTTTGACTGTTCGTTCTAATTAAGAATGAATACCATTGATAAATAATTTGACTTTCGGGGTCTGACGCTTACAACTTCAAAAGCCTCAGACTCTATACTTTGTTGATAGTAAGTATTTTTGTATGCGTTAGTAGTAGCAAATAACAAGTAGATTCCACACTGAGCGAGGAGTTTCATAATTATATTTTCCATTTTTTTTGTGCGTTTGTGGGAAGATGAGAAAAAATACAGTTGAAAGTCACAATTTTAAATAACTAATAATAAGATTTAAACAGTTACTTTTTAATACAAAACAACAAAATTTACTAGGGCCTCAACAAATAAATGTTACTTTGTACCTAAATATCATTTTTTAATAATCATTAATTAAAAATAACTTTTATTTATTTCGGCCTTAGGCACTGGAATGTTTAACAACACTATTAGTAATTTAAAAACCTTACTAATAACAAAATCAGTTTAATCAACATTGATTAAATAAATATAAAATTCTTACACTAATGTAAGTGAGTTGGTTAAAACCTATGAATACTTGCTGCCCGTTCGAATATTATGGCTTTGAGTTTTTGTTAAAGACTGTACTACGCTATTGGTTAAGATCTATTACCGAATTCTACAAAAAATTTTGATATTAAGATCGGTTTAATATATACATTTGATACCAATTGTAAATCAGATCAATAAGGTTGAAAATGGTATGTACACTGAACAGAATGATAAAAACGACAGATTGTATCAATGTTCCCTGATATTCATATTCCTATATTCCACTTTTTATTTAATGCCAAGCGAGTTTTGTTATAAGCTCTGACAATAAAATAAAAAAAGTAAAAAATGCTGCATTGGTTTTATGACACTGAGAATCTGTTTAAATTAAACATAATTTTAGTAGCCTTATTATGATAGAAATCATTATAAATAAGAGATATGGATTGCCAATGCTAAAAGGACGAGTCCTACTCCAGCGTCCAATATAAAAATACTCTTCGCACCCTTTATCTCTCTACCATAATATTATTGCATATGTATATCAGTCTTGTAACACCACGGCATATCTTCCCCAAACTTGCATTTATGTGCGTTGTTCTTAGCGTCGTAAAGTAATGCGTTATCGACGTACGCGTCGCATATGTTGCACCACACTGATAAATCGACTAAGGACAGCACTAGCGCGTGGCCCGTGGCAAAGTGATGAGCTTGCATGTGGCCGTTAATGCTGCGGGCGCAGGCCGTCTAGAAGAAACAATAATAGTTAAGTATATAAGTGTAACATTATGATTTATGTTATTATTTATAAAGTTGAAATTTTATTTAGTGTTACTTACTATATAACAATGCAGGCACACCCAATTCTCCTCAGTGTGATCACAATCGATACACTTAACTCCTTGCTCGAACTTCACGTCACTAGGTATCGCAAACAATGAGTCTAAATGCGGACACCACTGCAACGGTATCACCGCAAACATATCACCATCGGCTATCGCTCGCATATTCTCTGCTAAATAATCGACTAAAGTTGCTTTTGGCTTACTGGAACCTCCTTGTTCGCAAGCTTTTTTACTCTCTGGTTCTTGTTTCGTAGTTGGAGCACTGCTTGTTGCTTGAGTATTCTCTTCATTAGTTTTCGAAGCTTTAGGTGTTTCGTCCTCATCGTCTGTACCGCAATGAATGCCGTCTGAACATTTCTTTTCTATGGTCAACTTAGCTAAGTCAGTTTCTAATGAGGTCTCCAACTGGCTATTTGACGTTGATTCTTTCAGGTTGACGCTATTGACTGATATTTCGAATTCTTTTTGGTCTGTTATCAGTCCTCTGGACGGGAGAGGTGTTTCTAATTCGTAATCTGTTGGTAATGCGACTTGGAATTTTAATGATTTCCAATATTTTTTTTGTGTATTGATGACGTCATGGATTGTGTCGATGGCGGACCATAGACAGGGGGTCTTGGGGTCATAGTGGTGGAGTATGGGGTCTCCAAGCAAGGCCTTGGTGCACATGGTCATGGAGTAGGCGATGCTGGTGATGTTGTAGCCGCCCTCGAGGCAGAGGATCACGCGCCCGCCTGCCAACCCGCGGAGCAATTGAGTCATTCGGCCGAAGCATTCTGGAGTCACTTTGCAACCTGAAACATAATTTAAATTAAGGGCATATAAAAAAGAAAATTCAATTAATTTTATTACTCATCTCACTGTCATCATTTTCAGTAACAAGGATCTCAAATACATATATGATAGAATTAAAACAAAAAGTACTGGTATCTACGATGAGTATTAGAAACAAGCGCCATTTCATAGCTATTACGTCATCTAGTACAAGATAAGAACTTAAATATTAACAAACTATTGTACAATTGTCTTACCTCCTAGCGGGTCTCCGACACAGGCATCGAACCCCGCGGACACGATCACGAGCTGCGGGTTGTACTCGTACGCTATCGGGAGGATAACCTGCGTGAACGCTGTTAAGTACTCCGTGTCACCCATGCCGCGCTGTTACAGAGAATGGAAATAAAAATAACCTTTTTAATAAAGCTCTAAAACAAAATTAAAATACTATTTATTTTCATAACAAAAAAAAAAAGAATACATAATATGAAAATTAAAATAGTGTAATTGTGTATGTAATTATTAGCCTCGAATTAGAATTGATAAAAATTAAGTAGTAAAACTAATCAATATAAAACTACCCACAAAATCAGATTTACCCTATTTTTATTGTGGACTGATTACTAAATTCTAAAGGTCGTGGTGGCCTAGCGGTTCAATGAACGGATTTGCATGCACATGGCTGCAGGTTCGAACCCAGGCAAGTACCAATGTGACTTTTTCAAAGTTATATGTACTTTCTTAATCGTTCTAAGACAGGTGAAGGAAAACATCGTGAGGAAACCTGGATTCCAAATATTGGAATCTGAAATCGCCAACCCGCAATGAGCAAGCGTGGTGATCAATGCTCATCCCTTCTCTATATGGGAAGAGGCCTGTGCCCAGCAGTGGGACGTTTATAGGCCGGTATTATTATACATATATTACTACATTAGTATTTTAAATTAAAGAACATTATGTCGACACTCACCTTATTCCAGGGCACGTTAACATTGAACCCCTCCCCTTTCCCCTCGCCTACCGCCGTATGGTCGGCGTCTTTGGAGTGAGGAAAGAACGAGCCGTTGTCGTAGCGGTGGATCGACATGTATAGGATCTGAAAATAAACAATATTTAAATTAAAAAAATATAAATAATTTGAGTAATTCATAAATGTAGCAGTAAAATGGATTAAAACGTTAATCATTTTCAAAATCTGCACTGAGGTACAATTTGCTAATTTTTGTTCCTTATTTAGTATATATTTTATATTAACCTTTCGGGTGTCTCATTGCTGGGCAAAGGAATTTAATGTGTACATATTACATAATTATATACGTGCGACTTTAATTTAAAATGAATTTCTATCAGCAAACCTTTGACCGATTCAAAGACTTTACATAGTTAAAACTTGTACTACCCTAAGCTCTTTCCAAAAGAGTATGTACTCTTTGAACACTGTATCTTGATGAGCGTGAAAAGTTATACAAGATATTGTCGTCTCTTGCTCACTCACTGATTATATGAACTTGCTCACGTCTTATATCTAGTTTCAGAGTCGCCTAACTCATCGGTCGTAGTGTATACTGACCCTATCGTCGTCGTAGGTGATGGCCTGCGTGCCGTTTCCGTGGTGCACGTCCCAGTCGAGCAGCAGCAGCCGCTGCAGCGCGTGGTGTCGCAGCGCGTGTGTGGCGGCGGCGGCGGCGCTGTTGAGCAGGCAGAACCCGCTCGGCACCTCCTCGTCCGCGTGGTGACCCGGCGGCCGCACCACGCACACGCCCGACCCACACTCGTTAGATAGCACCGAGTCTACCATCTGAACAGATATGTTGGTTTCAAAAGAGTGGTCTGTTTTTTAGAATTATCGGCCGAATAGTGAAGCGTCAATCAATTTGAAGTTAAAGTGTAAAGTAGCGACAGATAGACATTTAAGACGGGACTGTTAGTGTAGTGGTTAGCGACCTTGACTGCTAAGGTCATGAATTCCATTCCCACCCAGGACAAATCTTTTTGTGATGAGCACGATCATTTATTCTGTGTCTGGGTGTTATTTATCTATAATATGTATATTTTTAAATATATAAGTATGTTATTCAGTTTTCTGGTTGCCATAGTACAGGCTCTGCCTAGTTTGGGATCAGACGGCCGTGTGTGAGATGTCGCAGAATATTATAAGAACGTGTTAAAGTTAAATAGCGTTTCAGTATTCGGGCACAAATATATTACAAAATAATAAAATGGGGGTTGTGCATAAAAGATACATACAGTCAGGACTCGGAAACCGGTTTAATCGAACCGCGGGGTTCGTGAACAATACGGTGTCAAATAATCTTTTAAGTCGTTACCTGTATAACGCACCCCGTGGCTACCGCAGCGCTCTCTAGCGAATCAGGATGGAAGTACACGGAGTCAAACTCTTCTTTCTGTTTGTTTAGGTTCTTTAATTTTGTTGATGCCAGCTCTTTTAACCTGTCACGTAAATATAATCAACATTCGAAAGAAACAGGGTTTTTGAGACTGTGTCATGTAACTAGAATCAAAATCCATTAGAAGTTGATAGTTCCGGGAAACTTAAAAAAAAATACATTTCACAAAAATTTCCACCAGATCCTAGATTGCGGTATGGGAAACTCGAGTACTCTGGAGGTGTAAGGCGGTATAATTTCGATATGACAAGAACTTATAAGGTCCTTCATTAAACACAAATAAGCGCAAATTGAAGTATGATAATAGACCGCGATCGCAGCTTTAGCTCAGCCACGAGCTTCTCCCACCAAGTAAAACACAATTGGAAATCATCTTTTCATACAAACATAAGTCACGTGACCTGTCACTATGTATGAATATTTCATTTTCAATTCTAAGATTTCGCCCTATGTACCTTGGGGAAAGCTATTCAGTTTTATGCACCTGATTATCTCGTAGAATATTATAAACTCCATAAAAAATAATCCTGTATAGAAATGATTATATAGTAGTTCTAACCTATTCAAATGCTTGGGAGTGTGTACAGCGAGTATCTCGTCATCGGTGGCGGTCCTGGGCGACAGCTGGTGCAGGCGCTCCAGCAGCCCGAAGTCGCGGTGACGCTCGTGGATGCGAAGAATGCGCTCCGGACACTCCACGTGACCGCTAACATACGATAGAGTAAGATAAGTAGAAGAATGGCTATGGAATAATGGTTTGAAAATGGTCACCCATCCACATACCAACCGCAGCGAGCGCGGCTTAACCTTTATTATCGGTTAAACCCTGCGGTTTACACTTAACCACGAGCCCTTCTATTCATCATAGACCGATGCGAGCGATGGCAGCACGACGCCTCAAACGTAATGCCAAGTGGTGTGATTGCTTCTTAGCATTTTAGTGAATCAATCACTGACGTATGTAGAATATTTGACAGCAGATTAAGCTACAACTTTAGTATTGAAAATAATATATTTGCATTAAACTTACGGTTCGCAAACGTTCTTATGTTTCAGCATGGCTTGGTCGTAGATGTAGCCGACTGCGTGTCGGGGTATCGTCAAATCCGTCACTGTAGAAATAGAAAATTTTATAGTTTGTAATATTATAAATACAGTAGTTAGTCATATTATAAATATTATGTGTAATATGTATTTCTATTAAACTAGATGTGGCTCGACGTTTCACCCTTGTAAGTAGGTCTCGTACCCGTGTCACGGATCTATTAGCTTTTTTTTTCTCATTCAATCGCGCACTTTACAGATTATAAGATAAAAAAAAACTTATTTGGTGTCGTCCAAAAGTTATGCGCTTGCATACATTTTTGCGATTCAGTTTAGTAGATTAGATTAGGTAAAATATATATATTTTTTAATTAACAGCTTGTCTAGTCTTATCTCCCTGCCACCGCACCACCTAGCGTGATTAAGTGGCGTTGTGGCTTATGACGTCACTCGCCACGTGTCAGTAACTTACCTATCTGTAAGTGGTTCAGTCGGCGATCTATCTCAGCTTTGGTTTTATCGTCCTGCAGCGGGTAACAGTTCCTGGTGAGGAAGCTGTCGGCTCTGGTCTCGTCCCCCTCCCACTTAACCGACACAACGTGCTTCGGTCTCGTGACGTCACACACGTTCGGAGGACCAGAGAGGGAGTAGGTTGGTTGGAAGTTATAGCAGTTCCAGTAAGGTTTTTGAGCGTAGATGCAGTTTAGAATTGTTTCTCTTATCCTGTTGAAGAAATGCAAAGTTTATTGGTAATTCTTGTTACGAATATATTCTTCGTTTTTCTTGCTGTAAAGGGTGATAAAGAACTATTTGGCCTAATGGGATATAACGTAAAAAATCCCTATAGAGTTTCTTTGGATCGACTAATTGATATGAGATTGATCGAAGAACTGATAACCTTAACCAACATACTAGAAAAGTAGCTATTTTCTTTAAATATAAATTCTGCGTTCATAAGCAGTATTTATATTTATTGTAGTGTGATTGGTATGAGACGACTGCTGCTGACTGTAATATATTCGAGCTCTGTACCAGTTGAACTGCATTGTATATCTTCCCAACTGACTGCCTCGTTAGTCTAGGGGCCATTGCCGTGAACGAGCTTTCGGGTTCGAATCTCGAGTCGGACCAAAAATAGTTACTGAGTTTAGACTTTTTCAGTACCGATTGGAGTCAGAAAGTTTACACCTTCATGCCTCGGAAAGCACGAAAAGCTGTTGGTCCTGCGCCTGATCGCTCTCCGGTCGCGTTGGTCTGCTGTCTCAGAGGACTATGAGAGTAAAGGAACAGAGAATGCGCCTGTGTTTGCGCACATACACTTATGCACTATACTATCCAACGCGTACATGGCCGAAATTCGGTGTGGAGATCTGGAGGCAGTACTCACTCATCGCAGGGCTCGGTGAGGCTGTGCAGCGCGGGCGGCGGGTGCCCTAGCAGCGCGCGCAGCGTGAGCGCGGCGCCCTCGGCCAGCGCGCGCACGCAGTAGCCGCCCTCCAGCACCACGCACACGCGCGCGCACACCGACATCAGCAGCTGGGTCAGCTGCGCGTAGCACGCGGGGGTTAGCTCCATCTCGCCCTAGGTACGTCAACTACGTTTAGTACACAGACCCAGGAAGAAGAAAAATACATATTGTTTCGGCTTTTTGAGTTCGACTCGCGACACCGCCGCCGCCGCGTCAGCTCATGATTAAGGACTCCCTATTGAGTCTGAAACTGGTCGGGTGATCCCGAGAATGCGCGCGAGTAAACCGTTGAAGCCTTAAATAATTATGAATTCGTCTCACGGAAGTTATTATAATAATAACGCTTTTTTTACGTAGTCGGATTGTAGTTTTAAACTTTATTTTTTACGCAGTCTCTTTTTCATTTTCCGATCGGGCATATAATACACTAGCCGTGCAATTCTAAGAAAGGGAATTGTAATGAAACTGAAAAGACTGGATCGCGCGAACTTTAAGACCGCAATTTAAACATATAGGTATATTGAATTTAATGTATATATTTGTAACGTGCTAGCTAAGACCTTTCTTTTGATAAACAAATGGCGATTATCTTAGGTTTAAATCCCATCATATAGGATTTTGATATTATACAGGCCATGTTACCCAGGTTGTTATTACGAATCGATTGACACATCAATCACTAAAAGCGGTTCAGTTGTTTAGGCACAACGATGAAACATACAATCACACTTACATACAAAGACTGCCAAAAACATTACCCTTCCTTTTGTCTTCACCGTAGTCGGGTAAAATGTAGTTAGACCTAGAAACCTCACAATAAAGTAGTTGCAGGTGTTTATTTGGCGCGGTCCCTCCTTGATCTTTATTATTATTTGTATCGTTAATTCGTTACATTGTAAAATGAGAGTCAACGTGCTGCTAGGGTGTTTGATACACCGGTTTATCTCCGCAGCCAGAGCACTTACGAAGCGGTAAAAGGTGGGCGAACCAGAGTGCTGTCTAATAATTATGTTGATGTTAAAAAAGTCCAAAAAAAATATTCTCACGCAGAAAGTTTGTTAGATAAGTCCTCAGGTCCCGCAAGAGAACAGAAGAATATAAAATTGAGTGACAAAAACATTTTCTATTTCGTATAACCAATAGCTCATTCGGAAATGCGATCAATTTAGTGTAGAATTTAAACTATTTGTAAGAACCACACATTTCTTTTTATCTTTCATTATTTGTAAGTGAATCCGCTTATTATTGCATTCTATTAAGAAGCAAACACTCATACTCGTAACAATCACATTTAACACACATTATCTGACCTTCTCATCTCCTAACGCAGAATCAAATCCAGCGGACACGATAACGAGTTCAGGGGAGAACTGAAAGAGATAGAAACATACAAAACGCTAATGTACGAAAGAGATGGATGTATGTACCTCAGGACAGCCGTACGCTGCGTCGTAGCCGGCCGATATTATGATGAGCTCCGGTTGGTACTGTTGTAACAAAAATATTGTGTGAGGGAGACAAACATATTTTAAATAAATGAGAAAATAAAAAAAAATATTGCATTAGAAATAAAAACGATTTATAAAATATTTAGTTGGTAATTTTTCTTGATTGTTCTGGATCTGATTAGTTTTAAGATAAGGAAACATTATATATCAAGGTTTAATATTGCTGGTGAACACTATTAAATTACTTGTCAATAACAAAATAGGCGTTTTTTCGGTACAGCGGTGTCACAAACATTAAAATCATATGCACAAAGAACACCCAGACATGGAACTAGCATTTGTGGATCACACAAATGCTTGTCCCATGCGGGGATCGAACCCGCAGCACGTCGCGCACAGAGGTAATTGGCGTGGTGACCTATACCACTCGGCTATCCGTGCAGTCAAATGCTTGACCCATGCGGGGATCAAACCTGTAGCACGTCGCGCACAGTAATAAGCGTGGTGCTCTATACGACTCGGCTATCCGAGCAGTCAGTAGTTCTAAGCTATGTTGGGATCGGCATCCAGTTTTAACAGATTTAGCTGAATACCTTACTATAAATGCGCCTGCGCAGCGCCATCCATCCATTTTACTGGGTAATACAGTCCCATAGTCAGACTGGAGGACATGAGATATTTTACCGTCTATAACATACAAATTAAAAGTCACTTACCTCGAAAGCCATAGGCAGTAACAGCTGGTGCCATATAGCGAGGTAGTCCGCATCCTTCATGCCGGTCTTGTTGAGCGGGACATTGAAGTTGTACCCTTTCCCTTTCCCGGCGCCTACGTAGTGGAAGTTGGACTGCCGGAGGTTCGGCCAGAAGGCGCCGTGCTCGTAGCGGTGGATAGAGAAGTATACTACCCTGGATATATGAAGTTGTTAAAGTTCAGAATTATGATGCCGTACATAAATGACACTTAAAGTGGCTATTGACTTGTCTCAGTGTTACTGTAAAGTCTAATGTAGCGCAAGATAACATTTGGGTCTATAATATTAAATTTTGTGTGATCATCATCCTGAATCTATCCTAATATTATGAAGGTGAAGAGTCTGTTTGTCTGTTTGAAAGCGCTAATCTCAAGAACTACTGGCCCGATTAAGAAAAACTATTTCAGTGTCAGATAGCCCATTTATCGAGGATGGTTATAGGCTAGTTTTCGCCACGATAATCGAAGCTATCTCGGGCGGAATCGCGAGCAAAAGGTAGTGTTATTACTACATCATATTTACATAAATAAATAGGATAGCTGGGTAGAATGATGTATAAGTAATTTAGAATAGTTTTTACCTAGGGTCGTTATAAAACATTTGCTGTGTTGCTTGTCCATGATGTACATCCCAATCCACAATCAGTATCCTGTGACAATAATAAGTGATTAATTAATTTCATACCAGACTTGAATGAATAATCAATAGACAGATCAGAACACTTTAAAAACGTTAATGTTTTTTTAAACATTTTATTTGTGTTTCTTTAATTTATACTGCAGCAGGCTTACTACCGAAACTGGTTTGGTTCTGTTTCAAACTTCGTTCGGTTCTCGATTCAACCATGAATTGGTACTCCCGAACCAAACCAAATCGAAAACCGAAATCCAGTTAAATCCGAGTGTTATTAGCATCGTTACCTGTAAACATATGTCTGCGTAATCATAAAGTTCTAAGTGTTTGGTTTATTTAGTTTTTATGGTATTTAACATGTCTTCCGACGTTTTCTGACGGATTTTCTCTTAGGTTATTATCGATCTAGTTTAATTACAATTCATGCCACTGCACGACTTAGCGCTAGTGTCGGGTTCTAGAGTACAAACCATGAAGCAAATACAAAGAGGAGATGCCGTAACTGGATTTCCCTTTAACATAATGCGTGACACTTTACGGGGAGCGAGGGACGTTACAAACCACGCCCCTCTCTATTTTCCATCTAGCGGTGAATAGGAAAATTAATAAATTAAGCTTTGTCGATTGTTACAACGTCATTTTAGCTAGATTTCGCTAGATGTCACTAGTGTATAGATGAAAGGCATGTTACAGGGCCAATATTATTTTATTGTTTTTGGCCAGTCTAACAATATTTTGTAAGCAAAACAGACTACATGTAATCTTAATGTATATATCTAGGTAAATACACAAATAGTTATTCGCATTTCTTAACTATTCATGTGATACAAAGTGGCGCCATCTTTTGTCGAGCAGTAATACTATTGTTAAGAGACAGAATGCAGAGATTTTTCTAGAACGCTTCTAATAATTTACGAAATAAAATTACTGACACGTGAAATATTATGCCGTCCAAGGCATCAGAAAGTCTATCTGAATAGTTTTTACATGATAGTACACAACACTTCATCTTGTTCTTTAAAATAAGAAAGAAAATAATAAAATAGACTGTGAACACTGGACTGTAAATACGTAGTTAGTACGCAACGTGTGCCGACAGACTGACCGAGGCCACGCCCACCGTGATGACGTCAGGACCGACCTTTTGTAACAGTGCACAGTCACATTATGACATCTCCTCTTTGTATTTGCTTCATGGTACAAACTCGATCTCAATTCGATTGAAACAGAACTCGATGCAGTCGGGAGTAAGGCCCCAGTACTAACCTCGAAAGCCCCATTTTATCGGTGGCATGTCTGGCAGCGAGCGCTACGTTGTTATAGAAGCAGTATCCGCAGGGCTCCGCCCTCATGGCGTGGTGTCCGGGCGGCCGGATCAACGCCGCTCCGTTCTGCACCACGCCGCTCACCACACGATCTATGAGGTCGATCGTGGAGCCCGCTGCTAGTAGAGCCAGCTCGTGGGTACTCTAAACATACAAATAATTATAATGCTAATTAACACTCATGCCCAGACATTGTTGTAAAATACAAAGGAGAATAATAATAAAAGATAATTAAATTTTAAAGTGTACTAGTTAGGTTCGGAAATAAATAAATAACCATAGACACGAATAGAAGAAGTGCGGTATGATAATTATGCAAAATGTTTTTTTTTGTCGCTGAAGTAGGTAATAGGGTTAATTCGATATGTCGCGGGATAGGAATTGAAGGCTATGGCTAAGGAAGAAATCAATTTTCGTTTACTTTCTTTTTTCTATTTTTTTTTCAACGTTAGTTGGTCCTTCCGCTCCATCAACCTATCAAACGCGTAAACAAGAGGGGCCGGGTCACACGATTTTCTCAAAAATATACCTTACTAGCCGCGCCCCGCAATGTTACCCGCGCTTTATCAAATAAGTTATATTTTTTTATACATATAGAGTAAGTAGCCATCAATATACCAAATTTATCAAAATTGGTCCAGCCGTTTAAGCGTGGAGAGGTAACAAACAAACACACACATACACTCACAAACATTCGCTCTTATAATATTAGTGTGATTATAGTTACTCAAAAACGTATTCTCTTGATTACTTAATAAATATGTATGCAATACTTACCGGGTGAATATATATCGCATCATATTTAGCAGAGATCTGCTCCAAATAATCGAGGTCGTTGTTCCGGTGAGTTTTCTCCATCATATCGTATACTGAAGGCGAGTGTAAAACACACAACTCCTCTTTCGTCGCCGCGCGAGGTGGGAACTGTTTACATTGCTCTATTAGATTTAATTCATGGCACCTGAAACAATAAGGCTGTTAAGACTTGTTTTGTGGGATTCGATTCATTAAGTGCTTCCTGTCCCAGTTCTAAAGGAGCTTGAGGGCCTTTTTAATTCCGTCATCCGCCAAGGCACTACACCGGAGGCGTGGAGTGGGAGTGCGGTGGTTTTGTTTTTCAAAAAGGGTGATAAAAGCCTCTTGAAGAATTACAGACCCATCTCACTCCTGAGTCATGTTTACAAGTTGTTTTCGAGGGTTGTCACGAATCGTCTCGCCAGAAGACTCGACGAGTTCCAGCCACCGGAACAAGCCGGGTTTCGAAAAGGCTACAGTACCGTAGACCACATACATACTGTACGGCAGATTGTGCAGAAGACCGAAGAGTACAATCAGCCGCTGTGTATGGCGTTTGTGGACTACGAGAAAGCCTTCGACTCCATCGAAACTTGGGCGGTTCTGGATGCTCTTCAGCGATGTCAAATCGATGAACGTTACGTTGAGATGTTGAGATGTTTGTATCACGCCGCTTCAATGACTGTCCAGATGGACGACCAGAAGACTAATCCAATTCCATTGCGCAGAGGGGTAAGACAGGGGGATGTGATATCCCCGAAACTGTTTACCAACGCATTGGAGGACGTCTTCAAGACACTGGACTGGACTGGACAGGGCATTAATATAAACGGCGAGCACATCTCTCATCTACGCTTTGCCGATGACATCGTTGTGTTGGCAGAGTCGCTGGAACATTTGGGCGAGATGCTGTTTAGCCTCAACGTAGCTTCTCGACGTGTCGGTCTTTGCATGAATTTAGACAAGACCAAGGTCATGTTTAACCTTCATATCGTGCCGAGACCGATATTCGTTGAAGGGGTGGCTCTCGAAGTTGTGCAGGAGTATGTCTACCTAGGACAAACCATCCAGTTTGGTAGACACAACTTCGAGAAAGAAACCGACCGAAGGATCCGTTTGGGCTGGGCAGCGTTTGGTAAACTTCGTCGAGTCTTCTCGTCGCCTATACCGCAAAGTTTGAAGACAAAAGTCTTCAACCAGTGCGTCCTGCCTGTCATGACTTACGGCGCCGAAACGTGGACACTGACAATAGGGCTAGTCCACAAACTCAAAGTCGCTCAGCGAGCTATGGAGCGAGCTATGCTCGGAGTATCTTTGAAGGATAAAATCAGGAACGAGATTATCCGGAGAAGAACCGGAGTTACCGACATAGCTTGCAGAGTCAGTAAGCTGAAGTGGCAGTGGGCTGGTCATGTGTGTCGAAGGACTGATGGCCGTTGGAGCAGACGAGTCCTTGAGTGGAGACCGCGAACCGGCAAACGTAGCGTAGGACGCCCCCAAACCAGATGGACCGATGACCTGAAAAAGGCGGCTGGGTCGAACTGGATGCGGAAGGCGGAGGACCGGGTGTTTTGGCGCAACTTGGGAGAGGCCTATGTCCAGCAGTGGACCGCGATAGGCTGAGTTGATTGAAGTGCTTCCTGGTCAGCTGAAAGCATAATAATGTAGACCTAGTTTTCCGGGCTAATCTGATGATTTAAAAGAAGAAATTTACTGGTCACAGTTCCTATTAATAGGTAAAATACTGGATCTCATTGTTTCAATTAAAAAGATTGTTGTTAACAATGCCGTTTACATAGTCTATATTCCACGTGATACTTCCATCGTCTGCCGGCGGCAGGAGACGAAAGGCAGTAGGAATTGTAACACGTACGCACGAGACGGGGAGTAACGGAAAAGAGCGTCAATGGACTCAATCGGGCGCCGTCACTGGGTAGTGACAGCCACAGCCACCCGCAAACGTTACGAACGAATTTGCAAGGCAATAAAAAAAAATTGTACATAAAATAATAATAGTTGGAAAATCCAAAAGTGCACGCCTCATAATCTCATTCATTACAATAAAATTGAGATTATTTGTACATAATAATTAAACTACATCGAATTATACCGTGAAAAGTAATAGGCTTCTATTCCTCAAAATACTGAAGCCTATAAACAAAAAACCAACTCGATAAGTGAAGTATTTCGCTCGTTATCGTGACCACAAGATACGGGATCCGTAAATACAGACACGGACGTCCAAGACAGAACTTTTTTAAACAATAGTGTTAAAAATAGTGTTTTTTCTCAACATTAAATTTGTCTATTTATATTCACTTATAAAAGCAATAAAGAATAAAAAAAGTGTAATTTTATGATGGAGAATCACTCGGTGTGCGTAAACTGACAGTAATACCCACCTCAACGCTTCGCTTATGAGGCGTGCAATATTTCTTAGGGCAGGGAAGAGGTACGCACCTTTGTATAATGCTCGTCAATCTCTCAGGACACTCTGGGTACTGGTCGTCCCACAGACACCGGTGCTCCGCCATGCGGGGCTCCGTCACCAGGCCCGTCTCGCCCTTCACTTTGGTTTTAGAATCCATCGCCTGAAATGTAAAAAATATTATTAATATATATATAGAAATTTATTACAATGATAATACTTTTGAAGTCTTAGGTAAATTTTAAAAAGTTAGCTATGAACATTGTGGATTATTATTATAGAATGACGAAAAATTCATGTGTTCTTAGAAACAATAGAATTGGAATATTCCAAATATGTTATTGCTTAAAGAGATCTTCAACTAATCACATAGTTCACTCTTAAATATTAATAAAAGCTATAGGCATCATATTAGTGAAGTTCTCTTTTTCCATTAATACCTAAACACAACTGTCTTCTTGTACACAACAAAATATTGTAAAAAAACTAGAAGAATGTAAACGTAGAGTGCTTATCACACTTAATTAAATATGGCACATTTCGTAATAAGTCCTACTTAGTAGACAGAAGATAAGAAACTTTATAGTACAGATATTGACATACTTCAATCTAAATAAACATTACATTATTTACTAATCTCTATGTTATCTCAAAATAAACATAATAATGCAATAAAACTATAAAATAGTAGTCTTAGTTACGAAAAAAAAAACAACGGGCCCCTTTGTGGAGTATTGGTAGCATAACAAACAATTGCGTTCTGCTTTATCAGCCATGCAATGTATGCTAAACCATACTACAATGCCTTTTTTGAAAGTTTCCTGTTAGAATACAATACACTACACAACTCTAGAAAGTTTCGTTAAAAAAACAAATTTATAGTATTTGTATTTAAGTATAACATTATAAAAAAGCTAACATGTTAAAATAATAATAACTTATTGAGATAACTGATAACTCCCACACATCCATCGGATCCCAAACTAGGCGGAGCCTGTATTATATACAACCAGACAATTGATACACATACTTATATATTTCTAAATAAATACACGCATTTAATAGATAATTACACCCAGAAACAGAACAAATGATCATGTTCACCACAGGGAATTGAACCCACAACAATGGTTTAGCAGTCAGAGTCACTAACAGAACAAATGGAAATATGTTTAAATAAATCAATAAAAATTTACTTACAATTTGATAATGATCCCTCAGTTCAATTTCAATGCCGTGTTTCTTTTTCTGCTGTGCTTTACGTTTGGCAGCAACCACTAATGCTGAAGGCTGCAAAAATATTAACATTTATATACGAAATGTACTGTGATGTAACTCTCTCTCTTTCTATCTTCACTAACTTATATTTCCCTCTCAACGTCTGTTCCCCTCGCCCGTTCACACTTTAGGTAATACTCTCGTCATGCACATGCATTCACCAGCTTACTCCCCAACTTAAGCATGCCTAAAGAAGTTTTACTTCAATAAGTCTATTGCTATGTCTATACAAATGTAGATGAATAATATAAAGTTTTAAACCTTCATAATTTGGTATGAAAAAGATGGTGCTTTTTGCTTACTATTCTAGTGTTAATAAACTGTCTTTGTCTATAAATGGTTTTAAGAATAATAATACTTAACATATTGGAAGTATTCTATCATACAAAGTTTCATACATGTTAAGAATAGTTGGAAACAACATATTTGCATTTATAATGATCTTATTTGTATGTAACAATGCAAGATGACACACTTATATACTGTAGTTCCTCAGATTCTCAATTGTTTATTGTTTGAAGTCGTTGTTTTGTTTTAAATAGTAATTATTTGTTACTAAGACAAATCTGAAGTTTGATTTTGCAAGGTATTATCAAAAGTCTGCATATTTTTTTAGAAACCCATCCTATCCACTTGTAACACAAGCTTAGCTTAGCATGAGGGGCTTAAAAAAAGTGGCAGTAGTGTGCTTTCCTAATTGTTTTTTTTTATTCTTGCTATGGTTATTAAATAACATGTAACAATACTCACAACAGACCAAGATATAAAATGTAACACAAGACTACATATTATAAAGCTTGACACAAGATTACTAAATTATCTCTCATTGTAGGTATAAATTATCTATAAAGATAACTTGTTTTATGTTTGCAATCATGTTATCAAGACCACAACAATGGTGCAGTGGTTATAAGTCATGCACAAGATTGGATCAAGGTTTGATGCTTGTTTGTTTATATTATTGTTTACATTGTTGAAACAATTAAGGATTTAAAGATTATTTTTGTCAAAAATGTGCTTAATTATATCATGAGTCATGACGATTTGCTTACAAACGTCGCAAATACTGACTAATAAAATCAGTTTGCTTAATAGCATTTGTTTAAAATACTTATTTAAGAATGTAGGTCTTTATGACATCATTGTAAAGCTTCGAGAGTAGGCGGCGAGACCGCAATACCTTATTTATGATTACCTTAGCCCCGGCGGACATCGCGCGGGTCTGTATCTTGGCCTTGCGAGCACCATTTCTGGTCACTATGCTAGATGCAGGTGGTGTCACTTTTTTACTATCTCCGGACGATCGACGGGTTGGCGGTGGCGGTGGGGTTGACTTTAAAATAAAGCATAATCGATTTACAAAACGACACACACACAATAGCGCGCCAAGTCTAAAATTATATTTATGTATTAACCTTACCATTATGACAAGAAAACTAGTTACAAAAGTTATTATTCACCAAAAATTTCACATACACTGATTACTCGGTAAATTACGTGGCCATTCTTAATTATCGTGGTTAATAAGCAATCAAAACATTAAACATTGCAGTCGGGTGTTGCGGTTGCCCTAAAAAATCGTGGTGCCAAATTGCCAATGACTTGAATTTGCATATGGTTTTGACAGATTACACAGATTATCTAAATCACGTTTAGTTTTGTTTTCAAATTCATATCACTTCATTAGATTTCAGAATAACTTCTAAATCACTTTGGGCAAACTGTATCAAATGTAGTGTAGATAAAATAAAAAAAATTAAAAACATCTACGTATGAATGGATTAGATTAAATAAATTATTCAATAAATAAAGAATTGAATTGAATTAATCAACCCAATAGAAACATAACGCTTATTTAGCAATGAATGATACAGATAACAAATAGTTATGTCAAAACTCAAAAGTTCAACAATTGAATTTGTGTGATTGAGAAAAGGGTCGAGGGCCATGGAAATTATATATTTATTTTGAGAAGTCCCTTTTTATATATTTTTATACACTCATCTTATTAATTATCACCTGTTAAATAATAACGGAAGTATTTAACAAATCAGGTAAGTTATACTCATACAACCTACGACTTTTTAGATGCCATTCCATTCAGTAAACAAATATGATTCTGCAATAACTGTTTAACATTTTATGACCTTGCGGTATCGGAATATTCCAATATTACTGCAATTCTCAATTAATTTGGCTCATATTGTTAAAGCGACATAAGTACCGTTAACTTAGTTGCTGTTTTCTAATATAGCCCTTAGCTGTACGCAATACAATGTATTTTTGTGTACCAAAATGTTATACCCTGACGCAATCGTTATGATAGAAGTTTTGAATCGCATTAGAAATAAGTGTGTGTATTAATTTCTGTGATAAGTCGTAATGGAATAAGTTGTTTTAATGTTCTATGTATTAATTTACTGCTTTTCTTAAGAATTAACCTGTATCTCAATCCTTTGCTTACAGCCACAGTTTCGTTGTTTTATCCTATTGCTTTTGTCCATCTAAGTCTTGTTTTAAGTAGTATATTTTATACACTGTTTGTTAATCATCACCTAACCTATAGCTACTTAGGATATGTAAAAAATTGAGTTCATAAGCTAAATAAACTAAGAAATTAAACATATTTTTATTGCTAAACTACTTGGTTTCAAAGTAACTTTAAATTGAAACACTTCAGTCGCATGCAACAGCATGAATAGTGTAACTTGGCTAGTTGGCACATCAAGAAAAGATTAGGATTTTGTTAGTATGAGATGTAAATGCACAAGTACTGTGGGTAAGACAGAGACAGCAATATCTTGTAACTCTTGTCACACATGCCATGTTAAGCTGTCGATGCTGTACAAGTGTACATATTGGAGAAATAATTATTATTGCGTGTAATTTATTTCATATCATATTAGTGATATTTGTTACAAATAAAAAGCATCAATGTTGTTTTGTTTTAGATAAATTCCGAATTCAAGATGAAATTTCTGAAACCGTGGATGCGGCATAGCCGTAAGAAGAAGTTGGGGAGGTGTGTCAGCACCTGGTCCCCGTTGGCAACAGCATTTAACACCAGGCCAACTACTAGGCCTATATTTGATTCTTTGCGAGAAAGAACAGTAAGTTTAATATGTTATATTATATTATATTTTTGTTTAATATTCACAACTTAAAATATGTAGTTAAACAGTGAAAATGTTCACATGATTGAAGGTACATTAAGGGAACTGGGTCTGGGAGACTGGGTAATTTTTTCAACTAAATAAAAAATAATGTTTGTATAATATGGTTCACTAAATAAATATAAATTGTAATGAATCTGAGGTAGGGTCTATCTTCTTCTAGTGAAGCTTGGGAGGGTTTCCGATACAAAAAACATGAAATGTGTAGCAAAATACTTTTACTTTTTACTTTCGTGTGGCATAGCAGCACTTGCGTGTGGTTCAGCTTGTATTTCTTTAAAAGACAACACAAAATTTTTAATCCCATCATGTATGGTTATAATTATTTAGTTATGTTTGATGCCCAGCAAAGTAGGCATTAATCAGCTATATCTTGGTTTTGAAAAATGCCTTAATATTAAGTTCTGTTTAAGTATGAGGCTTGAATACCTCCATTTGTTTTCAGGGTCTTTTCAACAAACCAGAACTAATGAGTTTCGAGGGCTTCTATGCCATGAAAGAGCATGCAATAAGTTCAACTGACCGTTTAATAGAAGAAGCTACATCTAACCCCACTCGGCCTATGGTGGAGATATTTGACGAGCTGTCAGATACTCTGTGTAAAGTTGCGGATTTGGCTGAGTTTGTGAGGATTGCACATCCGCAGTCACATTTCGCCAGTGCTGCTGAAGATGCTTGCATAAGTGTAAGCGGTGTGGTGGAAAAGTGAGCTCAATAAAAATTTAATAAAATGTAGATAATATTTACATAATGCATATTTCAGACAAGAACGCGATCGAAGAATATTCGTGTAAAAAAATGTATTGAGAACTGTGTTCCAAGATTTAAA
Source organism: Plusia festucae (assembly GCA_950381575.1). NCBI lineage: Eukaryota > Metazoa > Arthropoda > Insecta > Lepidoptera > Noctuidae > Plusia > Plusia festucae. The sequence goes on from OX494431.1 coordinate 13,846,085, forward strand.
TTACAACTTGCACTTTGTGGAAAGTGTTCACGCTACGGTGTCTGATTTTCATCCTCTTCTAGTCAATTACTAAGAGTCGTTATGCTCGTGTTTCGAAGTATTTCAGTCTGTTAGGTTAGGTTAGGTTAGGTTATCGCGGGCTTGCTTTCCGCAAATCGACGACTTTTCCTTGCGCCTGTTTTGCGTTGAGAGGGGGTGTCGGCACTACGCCAGCCACCCCAACTCCTCCACGAAGCCTAGCAGACCCTTCACGTTGCCGACGGCTTCGGAGAGAGACCTCGGAATCCCGAGGTGCAGTGCCCTGTAGTTTGCCACCTCCGTGCAGTCCAGGATGACGTGGGCGGCTGTTTCCTCCGCTGCCATGCATGCCCTGCACAGGGGGCTGTCCGTGACACCTAGAGTATATAAGTGTTTGTTTAATAGCGTGTGACCAGTTATCATCCCTGTCGCAAGTCGGAGCTGGGGCCTTTTTAGTTGCCTCAGCTTGCGTGACAATCTGGCGGAGATTGTCGGGAGTGCGTCTCTGGTCTGCCTGCAGGTTACTAGGTTGGCCCAGTAGTGCTGTTGCTGGTACCTAGTGTACTTACGGATTGTGCTGCGTATCCAATTGAACGGCAGGGGTATAATGGGTTCGGGTCCTTCCACTTCCAACTCCGAGCCTGCCCTAGCCAGTTCATCGGCCGCATCGTTACCCCGTGAATTGCTGTGCCCCTTGATCCACTGCAGGGTTATGCTGGTTTTGGTACATACCTCTGTCAGGATCTGGTGACACTCATATATGAGTCCTGAGGTTACTGAGTAGCTCTGCAGGGCTTGTAGGACCGATCTGCTGTCTGAGAGTATACGGATGGGGAAGTCCGTTACTTTCCTTGAGATGATTGCTTGTGCAGCCATTATGATGCCCATACACTCTGCCTGGAAGACTGTGTTGTGTGCTCCTAATGGTGTAGAGATTTTTATACTTAGGTCCTCTGAGAAAACTCCCGAGCCAGTGCCAGACCTTGTTTTGGAGCCGTCGGTGAAGATTCTCAACTCCTTTTGGTTAAGACCTTCTTTGGGTTCCTCGGACAGCTGTATTTTGTACTTTTTGTCAAAGACGAATTGCCTGGGTATCCTATCCGTCACCGCTTCAATGAGTGGTTCCCTACGGGTTACCTCCCCCATAATCTCGGTGTGTGGAACCCTTGCTGTTCTCCAGAGCTTAAGTTTTTTAAGGCGCACCGCCGCCGATGCCGCCTCCTGTTTTATAAAGAGATGCAGGGGCGGTACGTCCAGTAGGGCTTCCAAGGCTGCGGTGGGTGTTGTCCTCATGCAACCTGTGGCCGCCATACATGCTAACCTCTGGAGTCGTTGTAGTTTAGCTTCAACGGTCGATAGTTTGGTCCGTGGCCACCATACTACTGCACCATAGCTTACCATTGGTCTAATAACAGTCTGGTAGAGCCATAGAGTGACCTTGGGGGTCAGCCCCCAAGTCCTACCGATCATTCTACGGCACTGCCAGAAGGCGATTGTAGCTTTTTCGATTTTGTTGTTCAGGTGATTACTCCAGTTCAACTTGCTGTCCAGTATTATCCCCAAATACTTAACTTCAGCTGACAGTTGGAGCTCTGTACCAAACAGAGTAGGCAGTCGGTAGTTACCTAAATTGCGTTTGTTCGTGAACAGTACCAGTTCCGTCTTCCTAGGGTTCACGGTCAGTTCGTTGTTGTTGCACCAGCGTTCCACGATGGCTAGGGCTGAGCGGGTAACGTCACATACTGTACCTGTATGATTACCGTTTGTCAGTAACACTATGTCGTCAGCATACCCGATCGTGTAATAGTGTTTGTTGTTTAGTGTGGAAATGAGGTCATTTACCACTAAGTTCCATAATAGTGGCGACAGGACGCCTCCCTGGGGGCATCCTTTCGCCACTAGAGCATGTTGCATGTCACCTGTTTCGAGTCTGATGACTCTCTTGCTCAGCATGTTGTTTATCCATTGGATCATAACTGCATTCGCCCCGTGTCTTGTTAGTGCTGCAGTTATGCTGTTAAATTGTGTCTTGTCAAAGGCTCCCTCTATGTCTATGAAGGTGCCGAGACACATTGCTTTGTTTTGGAGAGCCTCTTCTATTTTACTTACCACTGCGTGTAGGGCTGACTCTGTCGATTTGCCTTGGCTAAATGCATGCTGATTGGGGTGGAGTGGTAATCCCACTAGTGTTTTTTCCCTTAGGTCCCTGTCGCATAACCTTTCAAGCGCCTTAAGCAGGAAGGAGGTGAGGCTTATGGGTCTGAAGGATTTAGGGTCGGAATAGTCGCTTTTCCCCGGTTTGGGAATGAAGATAACTTTGACTTCTCTCCATCGTTTCGGTACATACCTGTGTGCCAGACAGGCCGCCAATACGTTGGTTAGTAGTGGGATGAGTACTTCACCACCCCATTTTAACAGGGCAGGGAAGATCCCATCCAGGCCCGGTGACTTATAGGAGTCAAAGCTGTTAATGGCCCATTGTACTTTCTGTCGGCTTATTACCTCATGTACTTGCAGCCATTCCTCCTCCGTAGGAATGGTCTCCTCTTCCCACCAGTTTGTTTGCCGCGATATCACGCAGCCCGGGAAGTGCGTCCGTACTAGTGTACTTTCGGCTTCCTCAGGTGAGGTGGTGAAGGTGTTGTCTGGCTTACGTAGTGAGCCTAGTGTCGTTGTCGGCTGATTGGAAAGAACTTTTCTTACCCGATTAGCCTGTGCATTCGTTTCCACGCTGGTACAGAAGTTTCGCCAGGAGGCTGACTTTCGATACCTAATACGCTTTTTGTACTTAGCCTTGGTTGCTCTGTAGTTGTCCCAGTCCTGGTCTGATCTGGTGTTCATTGCTCTGTTGTGTTGCCGCCTCAGCTTTGTCCTCAGCCTCTCCAGCTCAGGGCCCCACCAGCCGGTTTTATTACCGCTGCTATTCGGTGGGACGGGTAAGGGGCATGCCTGGTGGTAGCATTCTATAATGTTGTCCGTTATTATGCTCACCTGTTTTTCTATCTCATCTGTACCCTCAACTCTGTCGGGAATAGGTGTGATCGATAAGGCGGAGCTTAGTCGTTTCACGTAGTCCACGCGGTTGGTTTTGCGTGGATTCCTTTTAGGAGTACAAATGACTGTATTTACCTGAATGTCGTACCTGATCCACCTGTGGTCTGAGCACGAAAGTTGTTTGGAGACGTGCCAGTTGGTGATGGATTTGGTTGCCTTATCGGTTGCCAGTGTCAGATCAATAATAGTCTGACTCCGCCTGTTTACAAATGTCGGTTCTGATCCAATATTTAATATGTTAAGATCTGTTGAAAAAAGGTACTCAACTAGTTTTTTACCTCTGTCATTGCTTGTCTTCATACCCCACAGTGGGTGGTGGGCGTTCGAATCTGTGGCCACGATGAGTTCGACCCCTTCACTTTCGCAATGGTCCACCAGCCTAGTGAGGTCGTGCGGCGGCGGGTCATCCGCTTCAGGCATGTATACCGAGGCGATGACGACCCCCCGCAGACTTGTATTTTGCGCCCCTTGCACCTTTATGGCACATATGTCTCTAGAAACGAAGTTTGTAAGGGGTTGTACATGAATATTCTTTGTAGTGTAGATACAGGCCCGAGGATTGTCCGGTCCTGTATATACAGTGAGCTTACCTCCTAAATTTCGGAGTCCGCAGACGGTTCCTTTCCTGACCCACGGCTCCTGGATCAGTACTATGGTTGTACAGTTGTCCTCCAGCCACTTCCGTATCTGAGCCGTCGCGGTTTCACTGTGGTGGAGGTTGGCTTGGAGGACTTTACAGTTGGGAGAATGGGATACCGCCATCGGAGTCGTGCTCCTCCGTCGACATACCCTCTCCTCCCTCCTCACCGATGGCCAGCTTGCCAAGCTCCGCAGTGCAGTCCTCCCCAGCGTCGGAGGGCTGGGAAAGAAGGAGTTCTTCCTCCAGCCCCACGGCGGCGGGGTCAGCCTGCACCGGAGACTGGGGCCCGGGCGCCTCAGCGACTGCGTCGGCGGGCGCGTCGGTCCCCACGGCTGTGTCCATCAGCTCGGGTTCTGCAGTATTCACGCCGTCAGCTGAGACGGCGTTGCGTGTAGGCGGGTTCTCCACAAACCTGCCGCCAGGACCCTGGAACTTAACGTACACCGAGCCTAACATAAAGTTAAGTCGGCGCTCGCGTTGCACCAGGGTCTGTACCATTGCCTCGGGGACGCTGACCACCACAAAGGTCTCCGATTCTTGCTCGTTGACGTTGTGTAGCAGCCAGGTCTCAATCTCTGCCCACTCGTTCTGGAAGCAGAGAGTCCGTGCTATTGCACGGGTATCCTTCCAGATACCAGGGAGCAGGATGCCGCATCTTACTCTTCGCACCAGCTCGCTTTGCCGCTTCACGACAACCGGTTCCCCCGTAGAGAGGGTGATGGCTGCCATGCTGCTCTTGAGCCAGGCCAGAGTTGTTTGGTCCTCACACCAGAGCTTCAGGACGCCGTTCGATACGACCGGCTTCCCTCGGAACTTTGGGCGTGGGGATTGTGTAGATGTAGGGGCCATAACCTCCTTCAGGAGCAACTCTTGTAGTTGGTTAGTGACCTCCTCTGCTAGGTGCGGGCTGAGGTAACCCGTGGTCGCTGTCGTAACAGCGGCCAGTAGGTCGGCCTTGAGCGCTTCCGCGTATGCTAACCGGCTTGCAGCAGCAGTCGGTTCGAGTCGCGGCCTCTTGGGTTGGCCTCTCGGAGATATAGTCTCGTCGAGGCGCGCCCTTTTAGCCGCAGCTCTCACCATCGTGCCGCCGGCGGTCTTGTCCTTGGCCCCTTTCCCCGATGTGGTTGGGCCTGCAGCTGGGGCACCAGTTGCTGCCTGCGCACTGGGGGGGGCACCTGCATCTGCAGTTGCCGGGGCCTGTTCATTAAGAAGCGCCGCTCGTCGCTCTCTGGACTTCCGGCGCTGCTTTTTGTTGCGACGCTTCGGCTTGTCAGGCTGACTCTCGGGTTTAGGCTTTGCCTTCCCCCGATGGCCCCTCTCAACGAGAGTCCAGCCAGCCTCAAGCTGCGCAGCTGTAGGGTCGACGGTGGGGATCACCGTCGAGGTCTGCTCCGTGGCATTCGGTTTGAGTTCTGCCGGAGCTGTAGATAAGGCCTTTTCCTGGGTCTGGTTGCAGCCTAACCGCTGCGATCCATCCCCAGGTGCGCTAGGTTTCGGGGCCCCCAATTTCTTGGCAGCCTTTCTACCCCGCGCAGGTTGTCGTGCTTCCCTTGAGGGTACTGCCGGAGCAGCGCCGCCACGGGAGGTAAACTGCGAGGGTACTACCGAAGTAGCGCCGTCGCGTGATGTAGACGGTGAGGGCACTACCAAGGTAGCACCGTCACGCGTTGGTTGTGGTGTAGGTGCCATCAAGATGGCGCCGCCACGGTGTGTTGGTGGAGGAGGTACTATCGCAACAGCGCCCCCTCGGTGCGTGTGAGGTGGGGGCACTGCCGGAGCAGCACCACCACGGTGTGTGCGTTGTGGGGCCGCTGTCGGAACAGGGCCGCCACGGTGTGTGGTGGGGGGCACTACCGAAGTAGCACCGCCCTGGTGTGATGCGCCCACACGGGCCGCTTGCGCGGCCTGTGCGGCGCGTGATGTTGTGGGCAACGCTACAGGAGCAGCGCCGCCCACAAGTGGAGTGTGTGGTGTGGGTGTGTTGGCATCGGGTGCGGTTTTGGCCGCACCGTCTACCCGTCGGTTTCTGGATCCATGGGTATCCATTGTTGTTTTTTGATTGTAGTTCGTCTCCCGAGCTTCCCACCCACCGTGGAGCCCGCACCTTTGGGGATGTCCGCTTGGACACCAGGACTACCCGGGAGATATAGACGCGGCTGGTTGGTTCTCATGCGCGACATCGGAGGCTGCAGACAGTGTGGCTAGGGAAAACGATCCAATCCCCCCCAGTTGGTCCACCTGCCCTTGCCCCGTCAGCATGGCCGAGCCCCAGTGCTCTCCCAGAGAGCCCAACCGCGTCTCGCCAGCGACTCGTGACACCTCACCCTCACGATCGTCGCCAAGCCGATTGACCGGAACTGGCTAGATCCCGGCCGCCCGTGTTCAGGGGAAATCCAGGCCAAAGTGGAGTGTTGCCCTCCGGGAGTGTAACCGCCAACTCCCTTCGGCTCAGCCACCAGGATCCCTTCATCCCCCCTTACGGGTCCCCTCGCACGGCAAACACGAGGGTGGCCGGAGTTGCAGCCTGTGTCCGGCCACTGGACGCAGGTAGCGGATAAGATGGGGTAGGAGTGGAGGAGGAAGGGGTGTGATGGGAGGGATAATGGGATGGATATGATTGGGATGTGATGTGGAAGGTAAATTTTGGATGGGATGGCAGGGAGAGATAGGGGTAGGGGGGAAAAGCGACCAACCGTTTCAGCTACGTCCGATTCTGAGGGAATCGGACCAAGACAGGCGACAACCACGGGAAGGATGACGATGTGGTCTTGCCTCTGGGGTAATAACGCAACCTGTGCTCGCCCAGAGGCCTTTGGTCAGACCACTCTCCGGACAGGAGGGTGGAATGAGTGTGCATCCACCTCAAAACCGTAAGTGGTCTAAAATATGAGATGGACCCACCCTCGCCCAAAACAATATCAGTCACAATTTCAGTCTGTTTCAAGTGATTCTGCAATCTTTGTGTCTAATGCTTGTATCCTCTTATATAATTGATTTATAGCAAAAATTGTCCTTTTGTAGGCTTGCTAACATAGTCTATCAAAATGTTGATAATTTAGTTTCATAAATAAGCAATTTTTTTATGGTTTTATAATTTACTATCCGATTATTCTATAGGTTAAACACACATAAAGGGTTGTACGAGGCCCTACGGGACTCGGTGAAGCGTGGCTCATCAGGTGACCAGCACCTGGCCGAGCTATTTTTATTCGACTTTGAACAAAGTGGCATACAGTTACCAGAGGAGAGTCGGCGACGAGTCGTATCATTAAATGATCTCATACTGCAAACTGGACAAAGGTTTATGGCTGGTGCTGCGAAACCGAGGAGAGTTCCACGGTCTGTTGTACCATCAAATGTCAGGCAATTGTAAGTACTAAATAATTATATGTACTGTAAAACATGTTTGTTTATTCTTAGCGATATTTAAATTTTGGTGGGTTTTACCACAAAGACTATCCCTGTCAACGTAATCAAGATTCAAGTCATATGACATAGTGTACTGAAATACGAATTACATTTCCTTAGCTTCAGTAGTGAAGGTGACGATATAATAGTGAGCGGTGTGTACGCGGAGTGTGGCGAGGCGGCCGCCAGAGAGGCCGCATACAAGCTGTACCTGGCGCCCGACCAGCACCAGCACGATTTGCTCACCACCACGCTGGACGCGAGGCACGAGATGGCCTCGATATGCGGCTTCCAGTGCTACGCTGACAGGTATACAATAAAACGTAGGGATTCCCGCCTGGTTTCCAGCGTAGGAGGAACGGACATCCCTTCGCCTTTTCTCCTAAAGCTGAGACGGTCTATGAAAAAGCTGTTGTAAAGTTAGAAAAACATTAAATATATGGGTAAAGGTACCCAAGTAATTTTAGGAGTGTCGTAAATACTGTTTTGTAGGAACACAATGCCTATAAAATTCATAAAATTAAAATGGGTAACTGTAGAAGGTCTAAATATAATCAGCGAAAAAAATTGTTCCAGTATCTCTTCCCTCTCTAACCCTCTAGATCCTATTCTCGCAAAAGTTTGGATTCCTCTGTAGTTTTGTATTATCATCGACTCATATACTTTATTCCAGAGCAATAAAAGCTAGTACAATGGAAACATCCTCAAACGTGCGCCAGTTCCTCGACATACTCTCAGATAACTTGTACGACAGAGCCAAAATGGACTTCGACGCTATGCTCAAAATGAAGAAACAGGAAACTCCGTACCAGGACCAACTGATGTGCTGGGATACACCTTACTTTACACATAAGGCGAAGACGCAGCTCCTGAATGTGGCTAACTCGGATTTCAGTCCGTATTTCTCTTTGGGCGGTTGCATGGAAGGACTTAATATGCTGTGTGAAGAGTTATATGGGATAAGTTTAAAATCGGAAGATATGCTGCCTGGTAAGTGTTTTGCTTTTGTATCTGTCACTCCTACGTCCATGATCCTCAGTTCTTGGCGATTTCTTGCCTGTTCCCCTACAGTCAAAATCGTCCCGCCGCCTTTTCCGCTGAGTTAACTTTAAAGTGTGTGCAATTTTGAGCTCCGGGAACGTCGCTTACCTCTAATATTATCTACGATAGCATCATTCGACTCATCCGGGCGCCGTTATTGGGAGTATCTTCCCCTACAATGCGTTCTGACCATTGGAGTGTTGAGAACGAATTTGCCAGGCTGCAGACCATTTTATTTAGAAACATAATTTGTTCTCCAGGTGAGTCATGGTCTCCCGACGTGTACAAGTTGGCCGTGGTCCACGAGACGGAAGGTCTACTGGGCCACATCTACTGCGACCTGTACGAGCGACCCGGCAAACCGCACCAGGACTGCCACTTCACTATTCAGGGCGGCAAGCTCCTGCCTGATGGCAGTTATCAGGTAGGGTATTTTGCAGTTGGATTACTGGTCATGGGCTGACTGAGATTGTATTTGTTTCGACACGTTTATAATCCTTGTTCTACCTTAATGTATGTTTTGGTTGGTAGAATCCGATAGTAGTGGTGATGTTGTCGCTGAGCGGCGGACACCGGTCAGGACCCGCGCTGCTATCAGCGGGCGGCGTGGACAACCTGTTCCACGAAGTGGGCCACGCGCTGCACTCCATGCTGGGCCGGCCGCCGCACCAGCACGTGGCCGGCACGCGCTGCGCCACCGACCTGGCCGAGGTGCCCTCCGTGCTCATGGAGTACTTCGCCAGCAGCCCGCAGGTAACACCAGCATCTGGTAACATCAGGTAACACCAGCAGGTGGGCCACGCGCTGCACTCCATGCTGGGCCGGCCGCCGCACCAGCACGTGGCCGGCACGCGCTGCGCCACCGACCTGGCCGAGGTGCCCTCCGTGCTCATGGAGTACTTCGCCAGCAGCCCGCAGGTAACACCAGCATCTGGTAACATCAGGTAACACCAGCAGGTGGGCCACGCGCTGCACTCCATGCTGGGCCGGCCGCCGCACCAGCACGTGGCCGGCACGCGCTGCGCCACCGACCTGGCCGAGGTGCCCTCCGTGCTCATGGAGTACTTCGCCAGCAGCCCGCAGGTAACACCAGCATCTGGTAACATCAGGTAACACCAGCAGATGCACTTGACCTGACTAAATTGTAGGAGTTGCAAAACCCGAAAGTTCTTCATCCGTTTGATGATTTACTTCATTTAACATAAGTTACGTGGACCACAACACAGCCCATTCATCGATTATTTCTCGTCCCTCGCTGGAAATCGTAAAAAACGCAAGCGCGAGATTAAAAAAACTAGCGAATACTCTTAATATTAAGTTTACCTGACCGAATTTCATGCCATAACGTTATTAGTAAATAACGAAACCATACCATAAAGGCACTAATATTAAAATTGTAATAAAAACGTCGGATCAAATTGCAGGTCATTCGTCGTTTTGCCCGTCACTTCCAGACCAGGGAACCGATGCCCGAAGACATGGTGCACAGGCTTTGCGCGTCCAAGTACCTGTTCGGTGCTAGTGAGATGCAACTACAGGTACTTATACTGCTGCTTTCATTACTCATGAAACTTCACAAAATATTACCTAAACTAGTATTTTGACTGTAGAGATAGCCGATTGTATGAATCACCACGCCAGTTACCGCTGTGTCCAACGTGTGGGGGAACCCCGCACGAGACATGCGTTTGTGTGATCCAAAATTACTTATTCAAAGTTTAGGTGTTCTTTGTGTACTTTGTGTACCTCCTTGACAAGGATTAAATTCCGTAGTATGGGAGTCTTTTGATTCTAATCAGTGTATACAGGATTAATTTAAAATGAGAGCGTATATTCAACGAGGTGATCAGGTGCATAAAACTGAACAACTTTCCCTTACGAACATAGGTGAAATTTCAAACTGGAAAATGAACTCATACAAAGTGACAGGTCACGTGACCTATGTTTGTATGAAAAGATTTTCAATTTTAAGATTTCGACCTATATTTCTTGAGAAACCTCGTTGAATATACGCAGTACTTTTAAATGAATCCTGTATCATAAATAAACTGTATCCATTATTGTCTTTTGACTCTACTATATATGCATTCCAGGTGTTCTATTCAGTCCTAGACCAGAGCTACCACGGGCCGAACGCATCTTTCGGGGGCCGCAGTACTGATGTTCTGCGACAAGTGCAGAAGCAGTACTACGGATTGCCTTATGTTGAGAATACTGTGAGTTTGGAGTATCTATTTTTAAAATCCATGATTGCTGATAAGTCCTTTAGTATATAATGTATCAATCTGCTTATTTTGAAATCTAATAACGCTGTAGTATATATAGTTGATAGTTTCAGATTCCTAGAAAGAGATATCGTCTCCTCCAAACACGGTTATTATCAGACTGTAGGAAATTTAATTGAACATTTATTTTATCCTAGGCGTGGCAGCATCGCTTCAGCCACCTGATCGGCTACGGCGCTAAGTACTACTCGTACCTGATCTCGCGCGCCATCGCCTGGAGCGTGTGGCACAAGTACTTCGAGGGTGAGCCGCTGTCGCGGTCAGCGGGAGACAACCTCAGGCAGGGACTGTTAAGATACGGTGGTGCTAGGCCGCCTAAGGTAAGTAAGAGACACACTTTAAGTGGTATCACGATAATTAAATTGATTTGACAGGTAACGGACCCTTGTTCCGTTTTTTTTTCTTCATACGAATTTAATTTTGAATTGATTCGCACGTAGATAAACTTTTTATAAACACCTGTAAAACAAGTTTAATTTATTTGATGAGGTTATAATATCTATGTTTCTTAAAGATTTTTACAGTAGATTGACGGGTTGTCTTTACTTCACAGAATTAAATAACACCTTCATATCAATCGAGGGCTATTAATACTTATTTATTCTATACAGATGCTGCTAAGTAAATATCTGAACGACGAGATAACGCCAAACAAACTAGCTAATGCGCTCGCCGAAGAGTTGGATTACCACAAGGACCACCTAGATACAGTGTTCAAAGTACTTGACAAGTGATTGTGCCACCCTTACACACCTCGAAATACTTCCTGCTTGCATTTTGTAGTTAAAAATCTGAAGTCTGGATTTCGGATGTTGACCCCCGGTTTTTGAATGACTGCCCTAATATATTATTGTTATTTTGTTGATAAGGACCATACCGACGACTGATTCGCTGACAAAAATTTAAGCAACCAATCAGCAATCTGTGTTTGATCGGCCTTTCTAAAAACAGGGGTTATTTTCTTACTTGGTGAAACGCTTTTATATTTATTTTAACTGCTGTAACTTGTGTGATGAGGCTTGGAGTTAAAGCATTTGTAACTAACATATCAGCACTATATGACTTTTCAAATGTTTCCTTTATGTGATGATCTGAATCTGGCTTTGTTAAGGATCTTGGAGATTGCCTCGCATCGAGGCCTTATCAATTTCGGCCCGATAATATTTAACTTCTTATCTCAATATACTTTGCTTGTGCCTTGAAATTGCCAGATGACTGTTTTAAAGACTTTTAATTATGCTTGTAATACCTACTACACATGTTTCTTTTTTTTAATAATTTCGTGACTGGCTGGTCTAGATTATTATATTATTTGAGCTTCTTAAGCTTTCGGAGGAAATATTCAGTATCGAAAAACATGTCTTCCGGTGAATTGATTTGACTTGTGATTACATTTAATTTTACCTGTGTACATAATGTAAATGTGACGTTAAATTATTTTCGTAGTAAGTATAGAGACGGTTCTTCAGTATTAAGAAGTGCATTATTGTTTTGCATGGAACTGTTTTTCTTCTTCCATTTATTCGTAGCAAATGTGAAAATATAATGAAATTATTTCATGATCACGCCAGTCGGCTATCCTAAATTTTTACACAGTATATCTGCCCTTATGTTGTAAATTGTACATAGTTGGACACTTGCCTATTGTAAATACAAAGAAGGACAAATAAAACGTTTACAGAAAATTATAAATAGTTTTAATTAGTGATCCCTCCTGAAACTGATGTGAAGAAACAAACACAACCCGGATATCACGATACAAACAAAGTTCAAACTTATTGAAATATGTGATACACATGGATACACATGTCTAAAGTTACACAAACATGTTGGCGACTTCGTTCTATCGTACTATTGGAGATCGAGACGGAATACTTACGCTAAGTATTCATATACCTTTAAGGTACGGTACCAATACTCAAATAGAACGGAGTTCACAAATCTAAAGCTTTGATAAGACAAACAAATTGCAACAAAACAGTGGACGACATCACATGTTATATAATATACTTAAATCCAATTGACAATTTTAATCATTATGTTCATATAAAATTAGTAAGTAGTCATTATACTAGCTCGTCTGACTAAAGATCTCATTTTTTAAATAAATAAAAATTTTAATGGAACTAATGAAATAATTAATTGTGTATTATGATAATAACTAGTCCGTTTCAAGCGGAGGGGACTCGATTCTCTAATATCACACTTTATAATGCTAATGTGTTATTATATTTATAGCGCAAGTCGGGATGCAGAACGCAATACCTCCTTTCTGCCCTCCGAAGCTCGGAAAGAAACGCTTTCTACTCTCAAAGTTTAATCTTCACTGTCTTATTCGCTTTAGCGCCAATATTGAAATGTTCAATATTCACCATATTTTTTTAGAACGGCTTTTCTCAGGCCATATCCTTTGAGCGCAGAATATTCAAAGTATAGGTCGTGTCAATACAAACTAATTAGCAAATAACACGATCTATAGTTAATTATTACTGGAAAGTCTCCCGTCATCAATTAACGTAGTTAAAATACACGAGTAGGGAACCTTAGCCACTATTTTGTCACTCGTTTAATAAGACTTATGTTTGAAACTGCAAAAAGAGGAAAGTTAACCTGTAAATTTGAGACGGCTGGCATTACATTAGCTTTTTATGCCATCAAAGCAGCACAATACCAAATCTATGAAAAACTACGAATGTACTGAACTTTGATACATTACGTATAGTAAAATGTATTATTTTATCCATTATTGGCTTACAAAAAGATTATCATATAATGCCATGCCAAATCAACGCTTATTCTGTAATCTATGCGAATCAAATTCTTATCGGCAGTGTTTAATTATTGTAAGCTTGTATTACGTTCCTGCTCGATCGGTGAGGGCCGGTCTATGTACAGCAGTTTGTTGACGAGGGTAACGTTTACACTAAGACACAATGGCACTCTCCAATACCATAAGAGCTTGGTAGTTAGATACGGCTGTAATTCGCAACTGTCTAACCTTTTCCTCTCTGATGTAACCAATTGCATACGCTAGTATGATTGTAATTACAAAAGAAATGCCTCTGCACTAATCTTCGGTGTCCAGAAGGTCGCTTTATAAAAAAAAGTCAACCTGCCAAACCTCAAGTCTGTGATTACTTGATAATATTTCAACCAATCAAGGCGATTTGAGAGATTAAAATTAGCAGCCTTTAAGGAACCGAAGGTCGTTATAAAAAATTGATGAAAAGATGAACATAATCAGCAGTTAGACATTTATTAGTAACAGTAAGCGCGTGTGTCGTAGTGTGAACGTGTTGGCCCAGCGTGTGATGGGTGTCGGCCATGCTGGGCCACTATTACGCGACGTAGTTGTACTGGTTGGGGTTGTCCTTGTCTCGCTCCATGTAGTCGCGGTCGATCAGTGACTCAATACGCTTCTTGAGGTCTGCCGGCTGTGGGCAAGGAGGCAAAATAATTTTAATAATATAAATACAAATAGAACTGAACAGAAAAACAAATCAATTAAATTGAATTGTTTTTAGACCAAAATATGAAATATCTGTCTATCGCCGTCCACTACTGAACGCAGGCATTTTTATTATAAACTACAGCAAATATTGATAGACTATGTTATTAATTTATTCTTCTCGTAGAGGTGTTTTCGGTAAAGCATCTTCCATTTTGTTTTGTCCAATCCTAGGTATTATAATCACTGATACATCATAGTGTCAGTTATTCCTCTTTGAACTAAATATAGATGTTACCTTGACGGGGAACTTGAGCTGGTTGTAAAGCTCTGAGATGAGGAGGTTGTGCGAGAGCGCCTTCCGCATCTTCATGACGCGGACGATGGCGGCGTCGATCTGGTACTGCCGGTCCTGGAATACGCGCTCCTCTGTTGCCTTCTGCTCCTCGCTCTGGGAACGTATCCATCAGTATTAGTGAAGGCTCTTGCTTTACATAAGGATAAGAACAAGTGTAGTTTTTGCTCAGATATTTAATATTCATATTTTTTTTTCTCTAATCCATGGCTTTCACTTCTGACATGTATGTGGCGCTAATGAGTGATATGACGTTAACTTTATTTAGTTTGTTTTATGATTACAATTTGATACCTTATCTTTTTTATACTTGTTATGAATATTATCACATAAACAGAGAGGCGCTTATTTTAATGACAAGATTAATGACACTACAGGGCAGTCCCTATTTATGATGCCTTTAAGTCTTATTGACATTACAACGGAACTAAAATAGGATGAAGGGAAACATAAGGTGAGGGCTGGGTAAGAGTGTGTGCTCACGGTCTCCTTCATCTGTATCTGGTTGATCTTGATGCGGAAGAGCTTGTTGGTGAAGTCGGTGTTGAAGGCGAAGTGGTCGTGGTCGCGCACGTCGCGGCCGCGCGGCGCCTTGCTGAGCACGCGCGCCTTGCCGCACGCCAGCGACTGCAGCGTGCGCCGCAGCTCGCCCTCCTGATACGTACACATACATGTTTTTTTATAAGATTACTAGCAATGGGTCGCACATTACTAGTATTCTTGTTAACCCCTCGTGCTAAGCTAAATTGCTTGTGTAACGAGTGGGTTCACGTCGATAGTGTAATGGATGGGATTCGAACGCGCAACCACATGATCGCAAGTCCGACGCCCTAGCCATTAGGCTACCGCCGCTTTAATACTTCACTTAATACTCGTCTACTTGTGTTGCAAGCTTATAACTCATATTCTGTTAACCCCTGCTGCTGAGCTAAGTACTTGGGTAAGCCACACCCTTTAGAACAATCCCTCGCTTACAAAATTAACTCACAAGCTGTTGTAATATGCGGAATGTATACAATGATTTATTATTGTTTCTGCACTTGTTCGAACATTGCAATGAGAAGAGACAAAATATGATGGGATTACCTTAAAGCGATTACAATAATTTTGTTATAAAAACAGAACATCGCGTATTCGGCCGATTAGATTACCGCTTGTTTGTCTGCCACAATACATGCAATCGAGCATCTTAACATTGGACTTTAAAAATAAATAATGTTATTTATTTTTAAAGTCCGACGTAAAGGCGCGCGATTTAGTCTTGATAATCCATACGGTATGATTAAGGTACGTAAGGTACGACTCATACCTCAATGTTAGTAGCAGTCTTTATGTCCTCGAAAGAGAGATTGTCTCCGTCGTTGAAGAGCAGTAGCACGAGCGCCTGGAACAGCGACACCTGCAACTCCTTGTTACCCTGAAACAACACATATACTTGTTACAATTAAGATTGAAGGTTTTATAGATGAGATTCGATCAAGGTGGATCAGTGATCAATTCAGTTAAAAATTGGAAGTGCTTGGCGAGGTATAACTTGGAGAACGTATGTGTGTGGTAGGAACCTGTGTAAAGTGCGCTCTGAGCACACAGTGTCCGAGCGTGGCCTGCCACTGCAGCTTGCGGCCGGAGTGCTTGGCGAGGTAGAACTTGGAGAACGTATGTGTGTGGTAGGAACCTGTGTAAAGTGCGCTCTGAGCACAGTGTCCGAGCGTGGCCTGCCACTGCAGCTTGCGGCCGGAGTGCTTGGCGAGGTAGAACTTGGAGAACGTATGTGTGTGGTAGGAACCTGTGTAAAGTGCGCTCTGAGCACACAGTGTCCGAGCGTGGCCTGCCACTGCAGCTTGCGGCCGGAGTGCTTGGCGAGGTAGAACTTGGAGAACGTATGTGTGTGGTAGGAACCTGTGTAAAGTGCGCTCTGAGCACACAGTGTCCGAGCGTGGCCTGCCACTGCAGCTTGCGGCCGGAGTGCTTGGCGAGGTAGAACTTGGAGAACGTATGTGTGTGGTAGGAACCTGTGTAAAGTGCGCTCTGAGCACACAGTGTCCGAGCGTGGCCTGCCAATGCAGCTTGCGGCCGGAGTGCTTGGCGAGGTAGAACTTGGAGAACGTATGTGTGTGGTAGGAACCTGTGTAAAGTGCGCTCTGAGCACACAGTGTCCGAGCGTGGCCTGCCACTGCAGCTTGCGGCCGGAGTGCTTGGCGAGGTAGAACTTGGAGAACGTATGTGTGTGGTAGGAACCTGTGTAAAGTGCGCTCTGAGCACACAGTGTCCGAGCGTGGCCTGCCACTGCAGCTTGCGGCCGGAGTGCTTGGCGAGGTAGAACTTGGAGAACGTATGTGTGTGGTAGGAACCTGTGTAAAGTGCGCTCTGAGCACACAGTGTCCGAGCGTGGCCTGCCACTGCAGCTTGCGGCCGGAGTGCTTGGCGAGGTAGAACTTGGAGAACGTATGTGTGTGGTAGGAACCTGTGTAAAGTGCGCTCTGAGCACACAGTGTCCGAGCGTGGCCTGCCACTGCAGCTTGCGGCCGGAGTGCTTGGCGAGGTAGAACTTGGAGAACGTATGTGTGTGGTAGGAACCTGTGTAAAGTGCGCTCTGAGCACACAGTGTCCGAGCGTGGCCTGCCACTGCAGCTTGCGGCCGGAGTGCTTGGCGAGGTAGAACTTGGAGAACGTATGTGTGTGGTAGGAACCTGTGTAAAGTGCGCTCTGAGCACACAGTGTCCGAGCGTGGCCTGCCACTGCAGCTTGCGGCCGGAGTGCTTGGCGAGGTAGAACTTGGAGAAGTGGTCCTGGTGTCGCGTGAGCTCGGCCGGCAGCCGCACCTCCACGGGCGGGTACGTCGGCCAGAAGCCCATCGTCAGGATGTACACGCTCAGCTCCAGCCCGCCGCTGTCCGACATCGCCGCCAGGTGCTGGACACGACACCAACATATTATTATAAGACTACCAGGTTAATCACAAACCGAGTTAACTTCTCACAGAAATAAAAATTTGGAACCAACCGTCTTTTAAACATTTCAAGATTTTGAAGAATGACTCTAAAATGAGTTTTGTAAGCGTAACTACCTTTACTAAAATCGGTTCACAATTGACGGAGTAATCGGCGAACATACATAAAAAAAAATTGTGACACGTCGAACATATAACCTCCTCCTTTGTGAAGTCGGTTAAAAAGGACGTTCCTCTGTCAGATGGTGAGTTGAAGTATCAGTTTACATTTAACTTCACTTTTGAAAAAGCACGAATGTACAAAAACATCACATTATTGTTTGAAAATCACGTCATATATGTTTCCAAATTTCTTTATCCATTAACTTCATGCGAAAAGAACACAGAACATTTTATATAATTTACATAGTATATTTTTTCAATACCAATCAAGTTTTATAAACTACTTTTTCAATAGTAACCAGTGAACTATTTGCTAAATAACCTACAACAATGATTTAAAAATGTTCTGCAGGAATGTTATACAGAAGCTACATACTTGTTTATAAGTAATATTGATGTCTTTGGACAGCTCCATGTCTTTGAACATGCCTTCCAGTTTGCAGGTGAAGCCGCCGCCGCACTCCTGCTTGAGCTTGCTGAGCATGGATTTCTCCGCGTCCACTGAGGCAGACTTGCCCACTAACAGCCTCTTGGCTAAGTCCTGATAACAAAATAAAAAATATGAAATTTATAGCATTTCTTTATTTCAAAATCAACGTTGGCCATCGCTGAATACCAGCTGGGGTCCGAATCTCAACACATGCTGATCTAGCTAAAACTCACCTTTTTGTAGAAAGCTTCGAATACGTCCTTGCCGTGTATAAACCGGAACAAAACCATAATCTTGTCGAGCAGGCGTTCCAACTCTTCTTCTGTCGCCTCCTTGTTGCCCGCGCGGAGTTTCACGTCCACAAATTTGGCTGAAAATATACATTAACATGTAAATAAATGTAGGACTAAGGGTTTTACTGGGAAGATTTACTGGGGGGTTTTAAGGGGGACTGCAACAGGCATTAAAGTCGTTTTTTTCTGATACCTTATGTAATATATTTCTACAGACGCTAGCAACTAGGTATATTCGAATGAAATTCTGTGTTAGCGATCTTCATTGACTTCTTAATTTTAATTACCCTAAAATTTTGAGTATAGAATATATTGTTGTTTTTGTTAAGCAAGCATCCAGTTATAGTTATATTTTGAATACATTTAATTATAAAACTGATGTTTTGTGTCTTGTTCTCACCTATAAGTTCAGCGGGTTTGTTCTGCCGCTGGTTGATGAAGTACTCGAAGGCCTCGCGCATGGAGTAGAGGAACTTGTCGTTCCTCTGGAAGCAGGTGTTCACGACGTGGTCCAGCTGCTCCTTGAACTCCAGCAGCTCGGCCACCATCGTCTTGTCGCGTTCTGGCTCTATTACTATCGTGCGACCTTTTTTCTGATGAAGTAAACATTCGTATATTGTTGTAGGCAGAAATATTATGTTGTATGTATAATCTTATAATCATAAACTTTTAAGTTTCGTACGATATACAGATACGGTATGTTATACATAGTCTAGTAAATGTTTATTTATATGCAACAGTTCAAACCATGACTATCGCAGAGCTTGTAATTGACTAGATAAAAATTACGTTTTGTATCAACTCCTCCTTGAAACCTAGGTATAAGCATGGCAAAGTCGTTCGTGACAGTCCCATGTTCTGCGCGGGTGGAGGGGATGTTACTGCCTAATAACGGCGAATGAGTCAAAGGTCGTTCTTTACAGAAGTACGTATCACCACCCCCGCTACCTTACGTCTCCCGTTGTCCGCAGACCATGTAGAAATTACGTACCAATTTGTGAATTGTCAGTAATAGACGCAAACTGTGCCAATTAAGATATTTATTCCAAGACCTCATGACGTACCTTAATATAAGCGTTAAAGTGGTTACAGAGCTCGGTGAGACCATCCTTGACCCTGCTGAACAGGCAGTAGAGCGTGGTGAGGTCCGGCAGCCGCGGGCCGTCCATCAGCGCCTCCAGCCCCTTGCCCAGGATGCCGGCCAGGTGCTCCGACAGCAGCTGCCGCTCGATCGTGTGGATCAACTGCCATCTGCCAACACATGGACACAATATATAACAAAAGAGTATTGTTTTTAGGGTTCCATACATCTAAAGAGAATAGCTGAACCTTTATAGGATCACTTTGTTGTCCTGTCTGTGTGTATATCCATAGACTTTTACTAATATCTAAATTCAAGTCATAAAGACTTTAGAAATTGGTGATCAATTTTGGTATAACTTAACTAAAAAAAAAAGATTGGCCATGATAGCCAATATCTATGATAATACCAGAAATGTGTGTAACACTAACTTAGTGGAAGGGTCTAGATAATGTAGCAATCTCTCGTTCTCCTCCTTGAGCCTCTTTTCCACGTGTGCGAGATACTGGGGCACAGCCAGCTCGCGCATCAGCCGCTGACCCTCCGCCGCGTATAGCCGCTCCGTCGCTTGGAGGAACCTGGAATAACATAAGAAATGTCAACTGTGTATTGGCAAAAGGAATATAATATAAAAGCTTTTGAAAGCGACTTTGTCCGCGTTTACTTTAAAATTGTATATCCAAAACTACTAAAATAGAAACAGACAAAAAAGAAATACTAGACACACAACATAATTTACATACTAGCTTTCTATGTATAGTTAGTGATTGAATGGCCTCGTCGGTTACACACGCACTTAACTTATACTAGACTATTGGTATCTTTTTCAATTGTACATCATTAGAAAAGAAAAAAAAATCTTTCTACTTTAGTTTCGACTGAAATTCTCATACTAATTTACCGACAGTACTAGACTGTCGGCTCAAGGCGTAAGGTAGTTAGACATGTCTAAGTTAGTTGTTGTCTGTTGCCGTTCTTTTCTCATGCTTTATGTTAGTATAAGATGGCAATGGTTTAAATTTGATTTAGTTTGTTTACAAATGACCAATATCTAATTACATTAGGCTAGAAAGTGCTTCATATAGAAGTAGCGCCGATAGAGTATTCGTTCCACGAAGGTTGGATGATCTGTCTGGGTAATGGTGTCATAATTTTAGTTAGTATGTAAACCATGAAAGCCCTCAAGGAAACTTACTTATGTTCAAAAGCATCCTGATATATCTGCAGATCGGAGAGCATCCGTAGCAAGCTCTTCAGCAGGGATATGTCGACGGCATCGCCGCCGCGCTCCCGCTCTATAAGTAGAAGGAGGCCGTCCACCGTCCGCGTCTGGACCAACGTGTTCATTGCTATGTGGTGCCGGAATAAATCTAGACCCATGTCCCTGGAATAATAAGTTCTAGTTAAAAACGCCTATTTTTTTTCAAAAACTACAAAATTGAATTGTCTTTTATAAAATTCCCTGAATACAGAAAGTATATCTTATATCTTTATTATATCTTTAAACGAGCAATTCTTGTATATATATATATATATAATCTGAATCTCGGAAACGGCTCCAACGATTTTCATAAAATTTTGTATACAGGGAGTTTCGGGGGCGTTAAATCGATCTAGCTAGATTTCATTTTCAGAAAATGTCGTGATATCCGTGTTTTCAGTAATCTTAAATCTTTAAACGAGCAATTCTTGTATATATACGGCCATCCATACTGAACTTTGAATTTGGAATCTGTCATTTTTATATGATTGTTCATTGTGTTTTCTCATTTTGGCGCCAATACATTGTAAAATATTTTGCGATATTAAAATGGAGTGGGGTGATAAAGAGAACCGAATCGCTGTGATTGCATTATACAAAGTAGGTAATAGGTATGGAGCCAAATGCAATTTTTAAAATCTCCATACGCTTGGTATTAGTAAAATGTTTGTCGGGCTATTAATAGGTACAATGAAACCTCCTCAGTTAGTGACAGAAAAAAATCAGACCGTCCACGTAGTATTCGTACGAAAAAGGTGGTCAAAGCAGTAAGGGAAAGAATTCGAAGAAATCCTGTCCGAAAGCAAAATATTTTATCTCGGGAGATGAAGATAGCACCTAGAACCATGACGCGTATTTTAAAAGATGACTTAGGACTTGCAGTCTATAAGAGATGTACTGGTCATTTCTTAACTGATAATTTAAAAAAGAAAAGGGTGGTAAAATCGAAACAACTACTGAAGCGGTACGCAAAAGGAGGTCACAGAAACATTTTGTTTATGGATGAGATTTTTTTTACAATTGAGCAACTTTTTAACAAACAAAATGACCGTATTTATGCTCACAGCTCTAAGAAAGTTTCCCAATTAGCCGACAAAGTGCGCACTATCCAACTTTAGTGATGGTTTGGTGGGCTATTAGCTGTGAAAGAGTGACTGAGCCATACTTTTGTAAAAAAGGAATTTAAACATCGGCACAAGGGTATCAAGATACCATTCTTGAGAAGGTAGTGAAGTCCCTTAACAATTTTTTAATAACCAAGAATGGTCCAGCAAGACTCGGCGCCGGGTCATAAAGCTTGTTCTACGAAGTCTTGGTTGGAAACGAACGTTTCGGACTTCATCAGAGCTGAAGACTGGCCGTCGTCTGGTCATCTTAATCCGCTGGATTATGATTTATATTGTCAGATTTAGAGATTACAGCTTGATCTAAACGCCATGATAATTTAGAGTCCCTAAAACAATTCTTTGATTTTAATGTTAATACATTTTATTTATTGATAAGCTGTTAAAAAAAAAAGTATTTGTTTCTTATAAAATATTAAACTAATTGCACTCGTGATTTTTATAACCAGTTCACATTTTTTTATTACCTATTATGTCGGTAAGATCGAAAAATATTATTCATACTTCCTCATTTCATCAGTATGTAATTCGTATTTAAATATAATTTCTAAAAATACACTACCATAATAAAAACGAGCAAGGCTCGGTGATCCAGGTACTGTTTTTTTATCAATACGTAGGACTTCGCCTATCTCTTAAACACTACGCACATTGATACGGTTTTCACGGAGATAGAACGTTAAATGAGTAAGTTATATATTTACAATTTTTTTTACTGCCAACCGTGCGAGGACGGGCGGCTCGCTAGCCTAGTAAAAATATATAGTTCAACACACTCCCGTAAAATTCATTTTCTTATTTAGTAAATAAATAAACAAATGTGGACCACATCAGATACATTGCTCCGAATCAAAAGTAAGTAGCTAAAGCACTTGTGCTATAGAATCAGAGACAACGAAGGTACCACAAACACCCAGACCCGAGACAATGTAGAAAAGTGTTTTATACATTGACCTGTTCGGCGATCGAACCCGGGACCTCAGAGCTGGCCACACCTTGAAAACCAGTGTGTACGCCACTCGACAACGGAGCCGGAGGATACCACAATTAAGAAAGTTGAAAGCAAATGTTGAATGTTTAATTAGGTAATACTCACCATAAAGAATGTATACTAGGGTTCTGCAGTACATAAGTACGGTCAAGGTATAAGAAGATGCTACGGATCATGATCATCTGGCGGCAGTGCGCGCGCCAGCAGTCGTCCATGCGCTTTAGGAACACTTGCCGGTCCATGCTCTCCGACAGGAACTGCTCTATGTTCGCCTTCACATGCGCCTCCACTAGGTTTGTTAGGTTCACGTATAGTTGTGATGCCATCTGTAAAAATCATTATGGCGTGTTATTTACTTAAAAAACTTAGACAAGTTCAATTCAGACTCGGCCATCGAGGGCTCCGTACAAATTTGCAGGTACATATTATAAATAGTTCAGGAATCGAGTCTTCCAGTATTTTCCGTTAATTTTTTATAATATATGTGTAGTTTTGCGATTATGCCCAATACTTGGTTGATAGAACTAGAAATAAATAGAAAGTAAATACATTTTGATTCACTTGAGTGTCAAAATCGTGTGGGATATTTACGGGCTGGTATAATGTTTTGCATTATACAATACATAATAGAATGTAATTATTATTTATTTTTATATTGAGTCTAAATTTTTTGGTAAAATAACAACAATTAAATTGAAAATTGAGAACTACAGAATTTTTAGGTTATTTTTTGTTCTTATGCCATTTGTTATTTATATGTAATAATTATTTCATACAATAAAAAGGGTATTTTGTTTTTTTATTATTGATGTTGCTTTTATGTTTTGGATTAAGAATGTATGTACCATGTCTATAACTTTTGTCTCAAGAAAAAATTAACCATTTTGAAAATATTAACGCTACTGACCCAAAATATTTTAAACATGTTAATTATTATTTGTTTTGATGTTAAAGTGTAGAAGGTCTATAATTGCATTTTAGGTATATTATATAATTACAAATGCAGATTTTCGTTTGCTTAACCAGTATGATCAAAATGTTCCAATGTTTACGACAACAAAGTTTGTTTACAATCATTGCTTTATATGTAACATACATATTTTATATGCATTTTGTTGACAAATAATCTATTTGAACAAGAGTTTATGAGTAGTTTTTACTAACTATGTATTCAAATGAATGGAAAATTCCAACACTCAGTCATGAATCTCTTCTCATTAAGCATGCACACATTACTTGTTGTGAGTATTGATTTCTGATCATTATTCGGGTGGGCAGTATCAGTTCCTATCCTAGATCTACCAAACAGTAAGGTTGTTACTCTGAGCAGTATGTTGTGTTTCACCTTATGACTACACATGTTCTCTACCGCCTGGTACAGCTCTTCCAGTGAATAGGCAATCGCCCTCGACGTCTGAATGGCGATCACCGCCTCCCGCAGCTTGTCCCATGTCGTCTCCTGATAGTTTTCTGGAAGGTTCGGCTTACCTAAAAACAATGTCCAGCCATTACCTATGCAGATGTCAAATAGGTTATGATTACGACGAAGATAATATCGTAAACACACTTCTGAAATTCTTTATAACCAATTTCTTGGTCGTTGCACCAGGCTTGTTCATTGATGACGACGTCATCTTTATAGTCCCATTCGAGTTGGGAGTCAACAAGGAAAAGTTTGATTTCTTCTCATTGGCACTCATTTCGTCGGATTTTGTTCTTTTATTATTGCACTGTTCGCTGATGTGAAGAGAACGTTTTCTACTCTGATTGTTACCGCCCTCCTCGGCCAAAACTGGCGTTTTAGCTAAACCCGACATAAGAAAGCATGATATGGCCGCAGCCACAACACTATTTATTACGATTAATACTAATTAATTAGAAATACAAATAAAAATAGAAGCAATCAGTCGGTAGTTTACTAGAATCACCACCATTACGATGAGTTTTAAAATTTCAATGATAGAGGGCGCAGGTGTAGTGTAAATGTCATCGAATGCAACGTCAAAAAAAAAAGAATTCAATGGGTCTGTTTTGACTTTTGCAATGACTGTTTACCGCTGTTTACGGTTTAGACAAAATCGAATCCAAATTTTCCAAAATTGTTTTACTGAATATCAAGCCAATTAAATAGAAAAAATATTGTTGATCGCTTAGTATTTCATAATAAAGTTCATGCTACAAGAAAAAATTACGTATAAAATTAATGTTATCTGATAATTATTTGCTCGTATAAAAGAACTCAATGGAGAGAAAAACTAACTTTTTATCACGACAGAGGGCGCATATACGACCGTACCTTGCTTTGACATCAGGGCTGTCAAATCGTATGGATTGCCATTTCTCCAATCGATTTTGTTTATCGTCATTGTTTGCCGCAATTATTATAATAATGTCTGAATGTAGCGCGTTCAATTGTAAGCATAGGGAGTGCATTTGTTTCCAAAGGAAAGCAAACGCAGAAAACAATGGGAGTCTGCCTTACGCATTTAAAACTTCGAGGCCAGTGCTACTGCACGATTGTGTGCAGTGCATTTCAAAGAAAAACATTATTTCGGGAAAATTAAATATACAAGCGAGCTAACACCGTAATATTACGGACTTTTAAGCATTATAAACTTACTAATTTATGTCATTCTTGGTAGGTAACAAAAAAGTTAATAGGTACAAAGAGGATGATCCTACTAATATTATAAATGTGAAAGTGTTTGGATGTTTGTTACTCCATCACGCAAAAACGGCTGAACGTATTTGGATGAAATTTGGCACGCATGTAGCCTTTGACTTGGAAAAGAACCTTTTATCCCAATTCCTTAAGTAGTTCCCGAGGAAAAATTTAAAAATTTAAAATTGTTTACGAGTAGAGCCGTGGTCGTCGAAGTTCGTCGAACTTAAAGTTCCATAAAGTTTTACACAGGTTTTGAATCTTAAAAAAAAATCAATTAGTTTACTCAACTCTTAGTCCAAAATGGCACATAAAATTCAGAATTATGGCAATAATACTAATAATGTAATTATCTGAAGCATTTCTCTTGCGAAGCTCAACTTTAAGTTGAGGCACAGTTATCAATGAGTACATTTTGGAACTGTTAAACTCGAAATATAACAAACAGACACTTGTCACAAAAAGTCAACAAGGTACGGTCGATCTAAGCGCCATCTCCACAAAGCTTTTAGTGTGCCACCCCAGGTGGCTTATGTACATAAAGTTGAAAAAAGCATAATTTTTCTGCCTAAATATTACGCTTGTAATTTTTGTGGTAAACGCAATACACTTAATTTTAAATTTTATATTTTATCTGTGGTGACGTAAAGCGACATCTAGTTTAAAAAATGTTCATATCAAGGTACCTACCTTTTAGTTGAATTTACAGATGGCTCTACTTGTCTTTCGTTGTGCATTTTATTTTACGATGCGGATGTCCTATAGGGAAATAGCTTACTGCCCCAACATGACGACAAGGTACTATTTTTCAACGAATCTCTAGATTCTGACATGTATTAAAACATGCAAATTTGACGAAGTCCGTAGTCGAGTGGCGTACACACCGGATCTCAAGGTGTCGTCAGCTCTGAGGTCCCGGGTTCGATCAATGTAGAACAACCATTTTTGTACATTACTATGTAATAATATTAAAAACAATATAATTACTATGTAGTAATATAAATATGTACCTATGTATTATGTATGTACGAATATATTAAGTATAACTAATAACTAATTTGGGAAATAATTAATAGCCTGTTGGAAACGCCAACTGATATAATTTATTTGATATTATGCCTGTATTATAATAATTAATATAGTCAAGGGAACAAGACAAGTTACTTTACGAAGTTAACCCGTTTGTCAATTTCGAGTTAATGACGGCATGACGGGCGATGTAATAGCGAAGTGCGTAGGTAATACTAAACTTTGTTTTGGTGGTTTTTGTAATTATTATTTATAGCTACAAATTTGAATACTAATAATCAATTTTTCAGTAAGATTTGTTAAAAACTGATTGGTTCTTCCCTTTCGTTTTATATGTTTAGGTAAGTACTACTTTTACTAGTAAATTATACTTTTATTCACGAAAACTGAAATAAAAGTCCTATTTTAAATATACCCACAGATCACTAATATGTAGCGAGCTAAACGATTTGTACTTTGTTTATTAAAATATTAGAAGTTCAATGTACCTAATAGGAAGCTAGTACATGTTTTTACTTGGCTTTATGGTACACTGAAGTTATTTCGTCAAAAGATATATCTTTCTGTATATTATTCTCTATAATTTAATGACGTATCTTTAATTTCAACAGATATATTCTGTTTCAAGTTCAGTTCTATAGCAATAAAAAATTATGAACTTATGACTAAACGTAGTGGAAGGCAGATTGAAAAAGAAGCCGGTGAGTATTTAAATGTCTCGGGAGCTCACTGCCATTCCTATAGAGAACAAAACTAAATATAAATGGTCTATGTACAGTCAACAGCAAAAGTAGATGATAAAATCAATTCAATATTAATGAACGAAGTTCGCGTCAGAGCTGTGTGGCGTCGAAGTGATTCAACGTATGTGATTGTAAATTCTACCAAACAATTACTACTAGTACAGTTGCCATATCTTCGTAATCAGTTTTGACTCCAAAAGTTATAAACTCAATTCATCATCTAATTTTGCTGTTGACTGTACTGTATTGTTATATCTGCAATGCTGCAATTACCTTGGTCCATGTAGTTTCGTAATCTAACTATTACTTTCCAATAAAACTTTACCTGAACTGGTAGTCGGCCGACTGAGGGTAGATAGGGAACACAGCCAACTATTAAAGTTTTAGTTACAGTTATCCTTAGTTGTAAAACCGAATTGTTAGCTATTTCAAAAAATATTACACTATGAATGGATTCGACATGAGCGCCATAAATAAAACCTCATAATAGTACTTATCTCATTGTTTTGATCAAAAAGTGTAAAATCAATGATTGATTGATTTTCTGAAATTACTAAGCAAAAGTAATCTACAGGATTACTTTAAAAGGAGCGCGTTTATTCTATCAGCATAAAACTGAATCACTATCCCCAAGGAACATGGGTCGAAATATTTAAATTGAAAATGAAATTTTCATACTAAGTGACAGGCCACGTGACTTACCTATGTTTGTATGAAAAATTGATTTTCAATTTCAAGATTTCTACCTATGTTTCTTGGGAGAAGATGTTCAGTTTTATGCTCCTGATTACCTCGTAGAATATACGCATTCCATAAAAACGAATCCTTTATAAGTCTTTTTTTTTCTCTGCAGTTATTAAATTAAAATCTATTCCCATTGCCTGTGTTGTCTGATACTATATCTGGTTTCCTATTGCCCTCATGTCGTATCCACAGAATATTATGTATTGGAAATCCACAAAACAACCGAACATCTTAAACAGACAAACAAAATAAGTAGGTACCTAAGTCCCACGCAAATAAGTATTCAGTAAGATTTAGTTATAAATGAAATGATTAATGAGTTTACGAGAGACTCGATTCCGTCCCAATGTGGTTCGTACTAATCAGATTGTGATGTGAGCTCCACATCCACTCTAGATTGGGGCCTGACCTCATTTTTGACAACGAACCGACTTGCCTTACAATGATTAAATGGCTTACAAAGATACTTATATAAAATAAGGTCTCGATATACGGTGATGTATGTTAAATATTTTATAGGTGTATGAGGTATATATGTTAATAATTGTTGTTGTTTATAATGTTAATCAAACAGAAAAAAAATCCTTAAGAGAAACAGGGGCTAATAATTCCTTAGTGTTTCAGTAAGGATTAAGGTTGTTTCAGAAGTTAACTTTGCTTTTTCGTAAATATTCTAAAAGTTATTCAAACATAAGTCACGTGACCTGTCACTTTGTATGAAAAATTCATTTTCCATTTTAAGATTTCGACCTATGTTCCTTGGGGAAAGTTGTTCAGTTTTATGCACCTCATTGAATATACGCACTCCATTTCAATTAATCCTGTATAATATAAAAGTTAATTTTGTAAGTAAGTATTCTTAGACTAGCATTTTTTGTTACTACGTATTTCGTAATTTAAACCTAAGTATTTAGGAAAAAAGGTTTTACATAAAGGATTTACCTAAGATTTTGTATTGTATAATGCTAATCTTACTATGAAATCTAATAGGTCACTCTCCTACTTTTGCTGTGCCCGACGGGGTCCATAATAAATAATTGACCACCTATGTAACATTATGGTATGCAATAAAGAATTGAATTGAAATATATTTATTTTTTCTAACCAATCTTGCGTGGTTCTAAAATGTTTGTTTCTGTCCAAAATCTGATTATCGAAACTCTCTTCATTCGGTTTCGTAACATTCAAAATTACATTTCATTAGAATATAATGTAGAGCAAAGTTTTGAAACAGAAAGTTCTAACTGGATTCGAGTATGTAATCTTGTTTGTGTCTTTATACCAGCCTGAAAGCTTAGAGGCTTAACAATAGCGGGGATTATTTAATCCACTCCTGTATTTAGATCCACAGCTTAAAGCAATATGAGGTGCTAGGTGGCAACGAATTTTACTTTCGTATACCGCGCCTTTCTTCGTGTTCGCTATGCGTTGATTTTATTAAAATTCTCCTAATAAAGAGTCAGTAAGGTAGGTAGCGAGTTCGAAGGCTCAAGGAGTCCATGTAAGACTGTAGGTAATGTACCGAACGTAATAGTATTGCACCACGTACGGACTCTTTCTTTTGTGTTGTTTCTTATACTGTACTCAAGAATTGTATTTTTTTCTTATAGAATTGATGTAAGAAAACGTGTTTGATTTTTATTATCTGTTTGATGTATTAAATAGAACTTTCCTTTTCATACCAATTATAGAAATGTTTTACAATCCTGAAAAGTTCAAGCCAATACGAATTTATCTCATTGATCCAATTTGACACTAATAATGAGTAGTTAGGCACATATTGAATCAATGAACCGTGCGAGATTGATACCATTGACATGAAAAGTCGATGACACGCCAGATCTGGTTTCATAAATTTTCACCGTTAGGTTTTGGATTCGATTTCCGCCATATTCAAGTTAAGTAGCTACCGTAACATATTTTGTGCTAATTTTTATGTTCATGTAAGTTTTGGTCAACCCCACAAAAATAGTTTGCAAGTTTGGGCCAATAAATAAAAAAAATAACAAGCGATAAAAAAGTCCTGTTCAAAATTTTTAATGGAACTTTATAAAAAGTAACAGACTGTAAGGGTCAAAAATCGACTTGAAAATCTGTTATCTAATTATAGTCTATTGTGATAGTCCGTTGCCAAGATAGCGATTTGATTACACCCTCGCTGAAAGTGCAGGTCCCGGGGGCGGGGTGTAACAAGTGTCGAGCGCCGAGGCCGGGACATGTGCAGCGCCCCCGCTTGCGCCATTCACTCGCTATTCATTCACTTCACTCGCTTCCCGGCATTGTGGGACTGACGGCCGCGGCGAACACGTCGTCTCTCCAACCGGTCCGTAAACTGAACGTTCACGAACTAAATCGCGCGGGATTTGAAATTTAAAAACAATGACATTAGAATAATAGAGTTTAGTTGTTCTTGTTAACTTTTTAAAATGGGCGAGCAAACGTTTAACATATCGGATGAGAATATAGAACAGCATATTATTACTTTGTTTGAAAAGTTGGAGTGTATACGGAAGGAGTCCAACACTGGTGATGGTGGTCTCTCGGGGAGAGTGCCAGCTCGGTTGGAAGTGCGGACTCTTTCGTTGTGGAAGGCAGTGGTAGCGGAGTGTGCGGCCTCTTTTCTGTATGTGTTCATCGTGTGCGGAGCGGCGGGCGGAGCGGGCGTTGGGGCGTCCGCTTCAGCTGTTCTGCTCTCGACCGCTCTCGCTTCCGGCTGTGCCATCGCGACACTCACTCTATGTTTTGCTAATATTTCTGGTAAGTTATATTAAGGCGAACCATTCCTTTAATAATTTATTAATAACTCACAACCATTACTATTTTCATCTTCAATGTTGTCATTTTTTGAACTTCATGAGCTCCTGAAATCTGAGTACAAAAGATTAAGCGTACGTACGAAATTATTGTTTCTTACAACACCTAACTTAAAACTTAAGTTAAATAATTATGTTCTTGTGTCTCTGATAAAACATGTACAGATCGTTCATACAGATGGCCTTTTAAATGTTTTGTTTGTGTGCGTATTTTGTTCTTTTTGTTCAACCATATCTGGCTTTGTAGTACAAGCACAAAAGTTTTTTTTTATAAATGCTCTCTATCTTGTTTCCCGCATAAATGGCCAGGTAAAATAAAGAGACTCGTTGGAACGGGATATATTACTCAAGTTTTTACTTACTGGACGAAGTTTTTAAGACTCTACATTTTACTTACGTACAGCTTTCTTTTTGCTTTCGTATATTGATAAATGGTAACCGAATGTTTTTTTAGATTGGAATATGTCAAATTACGATATTGCATACAACTCCACCTTTCGTTTTGTAAACAAATCTACATTACAAGTACTTCATTAGTGTCTCTACCTGTGAAAAGCTTGTACCATTAAAGTTTACCCTATAATAATACAATCGTTGGAATCGTAACACTTTACTTTCAATGACAGAAACCACTTTTGTCGCGAATACAGAACAGTCCTAAAATAGCTATTTTGCAAAAGAAAATAATAAGAAACCCTTATTGCTGTGGGAGACTGAAATTACTAGTTACGGGGAATGCGCAACCTTAATTGGCAAGAAATAAAAAAAAGTTGTACACCCACGTGTGTTGACGATGTTATTTTAACTTATAATGTTCGATGTAATGTGGGATGGCACCCATAAGACTCGTTGAGCAGGCTCCACTTCATTTGCATTTTTATTCCATTTTTTAATGTGATTTTACGTAAAACGGGGATTTTACAACGGTAACCGCGAGTTATACGATTTTTATCTTTTTGATCCCTTTACTGGTTATTACATCTAAATGTTTATGTGAAGTTAGATTGTAATTAATGGACTATATTATGTTGTTAACATATTCTGTACTTTTCGTAATATAAACCTTATAATAATAAAAAACACTGTTCATTCGCGCATTCAATATAACTTTATTTTTTACGATTCGTCGAATAAGATAGTACCGCTTGAACAGAGAAAGGTTTTCTTAAGATATGTGGTGTTTTTTATTTACTATTGGGTTATGAGGCAGCATGTAGGGGGCGCAATTAACCCGGCAACGTTTGTATTATACTATTTATATTCGTTTGATAGCTGCGCTCCTCGGATGAGTTACCGGCCGCCCCGCGACGTGCAGATGTTCTCAATTATCCGCTTTTTTTTTAAGGATCTGCGGCTGCGAGGCGAAAGTCTCAGTTTTTTCAACTTGTCAAGTAGGTTCTTACGCTGTATGTTTTTTTAGCTTTTGCTGTGTCGATGATTTTCAATTTGACTTCTAGGTTTAAGGTTCACTACACTGTAAGAAGGTTTAATATTGTTTTTACTGGACTGGTTTGCTGTAATAGGTATTTTTATATCTACTTCACGGCAAACCAGTCCTTTAAATAAGAAGAATTTAGACTCTAAATTTAATATTAAGGGATTATTAAAATTTGTCACAGCTATACAAGTGTGACGTCACTTCCCATAAAACTACACTCTTCTACGCACATTAGGCGGGATTATTATAACCTATCCAACACGTGCACCCTTCACCCTTTGTCCCCTCGTTATAACTTTATAATGGCAATCACATGACGCGGGACAATGACATTTTAAATTAATATCATAATAACAATAAAGAGGAGAAAGCTATCGCGTTCACAATCAAGCTCCAATTCTTGAATCTACAATGTTCACGAGTTACCGTGATAAATTTTTAGAATACACCCCCGATTGCGACGCCCTAATTTTCGCTAATGGCTGGACAAGTGGACATCCCTATTTCGAGCGCGGACTAATGTAGAGCTTTCATCGATGCATGAATATTTAAAGAATTAAGGTTTATGATATAAAAATAAAACTTTTGATGCTGAGTGTCAGTTAGCGTTTTGTTGGATGTTTTGTATAGAGTCCTTTTCAAATTCTTACTACACAAGTACATACAATATTGTTCTGCGTTCTTTTTATTTGGAAGCTTGATGCTGAATTCATTTATCAATGCGTACTCAGGAAGTAGACTGCACAAAGTTGTATTGTCAACGGAGCTTCCTTTTAAACTTGTCTGAAGTTTTTGGAATTACGTTATAAATTTATTTCTTTATTGCGACGCTTAAAAGAGATTTGCTCTATTTAAAATCAGCTAATTCACATTTAATGTTAACTTTTGAATGTGTTTCTTGGGCTGATTTATGTGTTGATAAAGATTTTACAATTTTGACTAGAATCAGATTATTATTAAGACAGGTCGCAGATATTTTTTTACACAATTTAGAGGTAGAATTCAGTTTTTATACATTTGTTAATCATAGAAGCATATGGGCTCTGCACTAGCCAACTGGAAAAATATACGGTTTGTTTCGCAGTTCCAGCCAACAAGCCTAGTGACAGAGAGCATTACTATTCTACACTTGAAACCGGTTCGTCAACGTTCGACAACGTCATCTGAATAATCGATAAGCCTTCGATACTTTTCACTCGATATATTCGCGTCGGGTCGAGTCACTATATCCTACCGTTTCAATTTCGAAATCAAATTTTAATATTCTCTATCTATCCTGTAACTGTAATAGTAAAATAATTTTTTTTTATTTTAAATAATAGCTTTCGTAAATGACAGTTTAGTTACCTTTGTTGAATTTTTGGCCATTTCTATTGAGGGTATAAAAGTAGAATAATATAAATTTAATTTAACGTTATAAACACAACTATTAGGATGATTGTAATCGCCGATGGTAAACAGGTGACGTCATCTGACACCATTCCTATAAATAGAGCGTTATGTGGGTGGTTCGAACATTTGCTCGTTGGCTTTTGAACGGAAAGGTTGTCAGGTGATCGGCGCAGTTTGCTATCGTGCTTATTTAGGGATTTATTTGTAAATTAACGGTTGTTTGATGATGTGATTATTTCGTGATTTATATTGAGAATATCAAAGTTTAAATAATTAGAAGTTAGAATAAAGTTAGTTTTTGTCTGTACGTTTTGTTTTTTTTAATTAACCTCTCTTCTGATCGCTAAAATCAGAAGTGGGATTGGCCTGTGCCCATTTTCGAATAAAAACAACCGTTAATTTCAATAATGCCGCGACAAAAAGGGAGACTATAAAAACGCATCTAACTATAGACCTATAGCTATATTATCAAGTATAGATAAAATAATGGAAAAATGCATCGTCAAACAATTAGGTACATATTTGCAACAAAATAACATTATAGACAATTCACAACATGGGTTTTTAAAAGGAAAAAGTACAGGAACATTATTATCAAAGTTTACAGACGAGATTAACAGTTATTTAGAGGATAAAAAAATTGTAATAAGTATATTTTTCGACTATAAAAAAGCATTTGATACTTTGCAAAAAACTACTCTTCTTAATGCAATGGAGGAGTGTGGCGTGGGAGGAGCACTGAACCAATGGTTCCGTGACTACCTCACAGACCGATCGTACCGCGTCAAGGTCGGCGACGCACTCAGCGACAGCGTGCAGGTGTGCAGCGGGGTGCCGCAGGGCTCGGGGTGCGCGCCTCTCTGCTACCTCATGCACGTGAACAGCCTACGAGGAGTGCTGCAGCATTGCTCAGCGTACATGTACGCGGACGACCTATGTGTGCTGCGCGCGGGCACTGATATTTATGAAACTTTTCAGTTAGTACAACGAGACATTGACGCAGTTGTAAAATGGTCGCACGACAATGGCATCATTCTCAACTCCGAGAAAACAAAACTTTTAATCATTCGTTCTCCATATTCACAAATTAATATTTCACCACTTAATTTATTTACCCATGAGTATTATTGTCTACATAAAAACTTAAAACACTGTAATTGTAAACCCATCGAAAGTGTAAAATCTGTAACTTACCTTGGAGTAATAATCGACGAAAGTTTTTCATGGTCTCATCATATAAATTATATTTGTAATAAGCTGAGAATATTGATAAGCAAATTCTATCATTTAAGTTTCCGGGTTCCTATCAAGATATTAAGATGTATTTATTTAGCTCTAGTTGAATCGGTAATAGGTTATGCTCTCGATAGTTATGGATTGACATTTAAAACCTACATTGATAAAATAGAAACACTACAAATAAGATTTCTTAAATTAATGGTTACAAAAAAGACTAAAGCAAGCTGTAAAGGTGACTATAGAAAACTATTTAAAATATGTAACATATTACCCGCTAGTGTAAAACACAAATACCTCCTTTTAGTAAACCAACGTGGCAAAAACGAGCATAACTTATCCCTCATAACTAATATTCATAATACTCGGTCAATGACCGCTGGTAAATTTAATGTTCCCAGAATAAGTAATTACTTTGGTGATAGAACTATCAAAAAACGTGTGCCATATATGCTAAATAACTTGCCAGCGGACATTCGGCATGAAAAAGACAACTTGAAATTCAAAAAGAATCTTAAAAACTACATTAGATCTAGACTATAAAATAAATATTTAATTTAAAAACAATTTCAAATGTAAAGTTGCTAATTCCTGTAAAAATGTATAACTATGCTAAAATATATGTAACTACTCTAATATATTAATGTATACCTACTACCTACATCACTAAAGATTGCTAATAATTATGCAAAATAACTAAAGCGGTGCCCCCACAGTCAAACCACTGAACTGGTTTTGTGGGATATTGTATTGTACTCAAAATATGTAATGTTTTAAAAAATAAATAAATAATAATAATAATAATCTCTTAGTTCGCGTAGCAGTTCTGAGGAAATATCACCTCGTAGAACGCATAAGAAGCATAGCAGATCGCGCCGACGCCATCGTGTTTCTGAGCAGCGTCGCTCTCGGCCCCGTAGTCGCGAAAACTCCGTAAAACAAGCGTTAAGTGCAATTGTGTCGCGGTTGAACGCAATCGAGGAGAGTACCGCGAGTACGTCGCATACGCCATTATCCCCAAATCGTGCCATCACGCCTCAACGTGATAACCTGGATAATGGTGTGCCAAACGCAGCAAAATTGCTGGCCGACGCATTGGCTACCATCGGAAGTAAGCCGCATAATTACTACGTGTCAAACTTCGATCCTGCTGTTCACGATTTTGAGGTGTGGTGTAGCGAGGTGGAGCGTGCCAGGTTAGTGAATCATTGGTCTGACTTAGAGTGTTTATCTCGAGTTGCTAACTGTCTTAGAGGGGACGCTAAGACATGGCTGAATGAGTGGACGACGAATGATCGTTCATGGTCAAATTTTTCGAAAGAATTTAAGTCCCTTTGCCCGCGGAAGCAAGATTATGCCAACATACTCTTTGACGTCATGAATACAACGTCCGATAAATATTCAACGTACGCGGAATATGCTCGACGTTCCTTATTGCGACTTCGCATCGTTAAGGGCTTGAGTGATGATCTAATGGTCCAGATAATCATACGCGGTATTAATGATGCTCAGGTACGCGCGGCTGCCGCAAATGCGGAACTTACAGCCGAAAACATAGTTTCGTTTTTGGCTATCTATGTCAAGCCTAATCCTCGCGGGTCTACTAACACTTCGGCCACTAAACGTTCTAACGATCGACCCGCCAGTAGGTGTTACACGTGCGGCCAGGGTGGACACAAAAGCTTTTACTGTACCAAAAGGCGTAAACATTCCGACAACAGTAATACGAAACTAACCTGTTCATTTTGCAAAAAGAATGGACACAAAGAAAGCGAATGTTTTACCAAGGCACGAACTGAGGCACGAAACGGCGACCAGAAGAAGGTTAACCTTTGCAGGGAGGTATCTAACGCTTCCCGTAATAACGATATTAGTACTGCTGTCATACAGGGTATACCAGTCGATATTTTAATAGATAGCGGCGCACTTAACGTTTCCCTTATATCGTCTGACGTCGTAAATTACTTTTCCTGTGTTCGAAAGCCAACTCATTGCGTAATTAAAGGAATTAGTCATGGCGGAATTATTGCTCGTGAATATGTCACCCTTACGGTTGAGTTCAGCAACATTGCACTCGAAATAGATTTTATTATCGTGCCTTCATCTTGTATGAATACATCTATTATTGTTGGTACTGATGTCTTGAATAGGGATGGAGTAACCTTTGTCAGAACAAAACAAGGACAGTACTTGACTCACTCCTCTAATCAAACGCTATGCATTAACACTGCTGAACTGGACTGTTTGAGTGATATAATCACGCCTTTGGAAGGCGAATATCGAAGTTCGTTATTACGTGTTGTTCGTGATTTCTTACCCTTTTTCATATCTGGCACAGCCATTACCACGGTTAAAACGGGAAAAATGCAAATTAATTTAAATAGCGACGTGCCGGTGGCCTATCACCCTTATAGGTTATCCTATCAGGAAAAATTAAAAGTCCGAGATATCGTAAAAGATTTATTAGATAAGTCAATAATAAGGGAGTCCAGTTCAGAGTACGCGAGTCCTATCATCCTGGTGAAAAAGAAGGATGGTACCGACAGGATGTGTGTGGACTTTCGTGCACTCAATCGGATAACGGTAAAGGATAGATACCCACTTCCTCTCATAGAGGACCACATAGATCGATTGGGAGGCGCGAAATTCTTCAGTGGGCTTGATATGGCGTCAGGTTTTCACCAAATCCCTATCGAGGACGGTTCGATACATAAAACAGGATTTGTAACACCTGAGGGGCATTACGAGTACTTAAAGATGCCATTCGGCTTATGTAATGCCCCAACGGTATACCAACGCATCATCAACCAAACGCTTCGAAGGTTCATCGAATCTGGCAACGTGCTCGTGTACATTGATGACGTGCTCCTTATGAGCATGACAGTTGCTGACGGGATTAAACTCTTACGTGAAGTTTTAGAAACTTTAACACAAGCCGGATTTTCGATCAATCTTCGAAAGTGTTCTTTTCTCACGACCGAGGTGGAATATTTGGGGCGTATTATAAGCCATGGTCAGGTTAGGCCGAACCCTAATAAGATCGAAGCTTTGACGAATACTCCGGTACCCGTTAACGTAAAACAGGTTAGACAATTTTTAGGTCTAGCGGGATATTTTAGGCGTTACATCGAAGGGTATGCCACAAAAACTGCCAGTATTTCACGATTAACGAAAAAGAACGTCAAATTCGAATGGGGACCTGAACAAGAACAGGTTCGCCTATACCTTATTGAACAGTTGACAAGTGAACCGATACTTGCAATTTTTGATCCTAAACTGACCACGGAATTACACACAGATGCTAGTAGTGCAGGTTATGGTGCCGTACTTATGCAAATTTATAGTGGTGGTAATAAGCGAGTAGTGGCCTATTTTAGTAAGGTCACCCAGGGCGCTGAAAGCAGGTACCACTCATACGAGCTGGAGACGCTGGCGGTTGTCAAGGCGTTGCAGCATTTCAGGCACTATTTAATTGGCATAAACTTTAAGATTATAACCGACTGCAACGCCCTGAAAGCCACTGAGCGTAAGAAAGACCTGCTTCCACGCGTTGCGCGCTGGTGGATTTACTTGCAAGATTTTGATTTCACAATTGAATACCGAAAAGGAGTCATGATGTCTCATGCTGACTACCTCAGTAGAAATCCACCAGTTGCGCAAGTGAACCACATTGATAGACCGTTAAACTGGGCTCAAATGGCGCAGGCTGCCGACAGTGAAACACAGGACCTCATACAAAAATTAAGAGATGGTCGATTAGATTCACGGCGTTATGTTAGCCAAAACGATTTACTTTATTATCGTTACTCGCCAGTCGGCGAGGAGTCGAGATTGTTGTGTTATGTCCCCAAAGGGCACCGACTTAGTTTATTGCGACTATTTCATGACGAGCATGAGCACATTGGTGCCGACAAAACATTAGGCCTAATACTGAAGCATTTCTGGTTCCCAGGGTTGAGAAACTTTGTTTCCAAATATACCTCACATTGCCTCATTTGTATCTCCAAGAAACGAGTGCCTAGGGCACCGACCCAACCTATTACTTCATGGCCAAAATCTGAAGTTCCTTTTGACACTGTTCACGCTGACGCATTGGGCCCTTTACCGGAGTCAAACGGTTACAAATTTGTTTTCGTATTAGTGGATGCTTTCACTAAATTTTGTTTACTTTACCCCATGTACCGGCAAGACACTAGTGAACTTAAGCGGGTTTTTAATAACGCGATTTCTTTGTTTGGGGTCCCTAAATTAATTGTTTGCGACCGAGGTCGTATGTTCGAAGCAGCTGGCTTCACCAGCTGGATATCTGGATTAGGTTGTGACATTCACCATATAACTCCCGAAATGCATCATGCAAACGGGCAGGCAGAGCGATATGTGCGAACTGTATTAAATCTAATTCGTGTAGAAAGTCGTAATAAAAATGTAATTTGGTCAGATTCAATTTGTAAAATTCAGCTTGTATTAAATATTACTAAACAAAAAACAACACAAATGTCAGCATTAAACTTACTAGTCGGTACTGATGCGACCACTCCTGTAATCCGTGCGCTGGTCCGCGACGTGGCGATCGAAAATGCGAACCCTAATCGTGAAGCATGGAGGGAAATCTGCAGGAGCCGGGCAAAGGCTTTGCTAGACAGGAACCAAAATAAACAGGATTCCTACGCCAATCGCCAACGACACCCCCCTCGAGTTTTCAAGACTGACGACCTGGCGTTTGTTATTAAATACTCGCAGTCAACTGGTAAACTGGACTCTGGGATGAGAGGTCCCTACCGAGTTATAAAGGTCCTCCCAAGCAATCGCTATGAGCTGAAGCTATTGGGTGGCGCCAGAGGCAAAACGACTCAGGCTGCCGCACAATATATGGTGCCTTGGAAAGGGGAGTGGTGTCCCGAGAGTTGTGCAGCTTTCTTTGAAAGTAAGTGTTCCTTAATTACCTTTATGTTACAGATATGGTGTGAACTAGCTATGGATGAGTATGCACGTGAGACGGATAACTATTTCTGAGCAGATAGAATCCCCAAGTGGTTGTGCACCTCGAGCTGATTGAACTGACGCGTTGTTGTGTTCACACCTATTGGACTTAATGTCCTGCAGACACATATGTTGGATATGTGTATGGGCACATAGATAGCCTTGCAGACACGTGTTTAACGTGTATTGGACTTAATGTCCTGCAGACACGTGTTTAACGTGTATTGGACTTAATGTCCTGCAGACACGTGTTTAACGTGTATTGGACTTAATGTCCTGCAGACACATATGTTGGATATGTGTATGGGCACATAGATAGCCTTGCAGACACGTGTTTAACGTGTATTGGACTTAATGTCCTGCAGACACGTGTTTAACGTGTATTGGACTTAATGTCCTGCAGACACATATGTTGGATATGTGTATGGGCACATAGATAGCCTTGCAGACACGTGTTTAACGTGTATTGGACTTAATGTCCGTGAAGTCTTGTCTTCGGACGAGCGTGAAGTCTTGTCCTCTGGATGAGCATTGTGCATACTGCGGTCCCTGCAAGTTGAGCATACTGCGGTCACTGCTCGCCGTTGTCGCATACTGCGGTCACTGCGATTACATTAGGACATACTGCGGTCACTGTCCATTGTGGCCTGGCAGCCACTGTGCTGTTCCACGTTTTAACGTGGGAACTTGCAAGTTCAAAGTATGAGTTTGAGAGAGACTTTTGTAAGATGATGTATGCTTATCTCTGACAGAAAAGTGAATTTATCTCGATGTGAATGTTTACGTTCTGTATGAGGGCCTTGTTTGTGTGAGGAATGGCAGAATAGGCAACTTTTTATACTGTCAAGATTTATTAATATTTGGTCTCTCACACAGATTGCGATGATGACAACTTTGCCGATGCCAGCGGACCCTCAGACGTCTCCGGTGCAGCCGAGGACGGTGCACGGTCAGGAGAGGCCGTATTAGGATGATTGTAATCGCCGATGGTAAACAGGTGACGTCATCTGACACCATTCCTATAAATAGAGCGTTATGTGGGTGGTTCGAACATTTGCTCGTTGGCTTTTGAACGGAAAGGTTGTCAGGTGATCGGCGCAGTTTGCTATCGTGCTTATTTAGGGATTTATTTGTAAATTAACGGTTGTTTGATGATGTGATTATTTCGTGATTTATATTGAGAATATCAAAGTTTAAATAATT
This sequence comes from Plusia festucae, assembly GCA_950381575.1. Lineage (NCBI taxonomy): Eukaryota > Metazoa > Arthropoda > Insecta > Lepidoptera > Noctuidae > Plusia > Plusia festucae. The sequence continues at coordinate 13,886,865 of OX494431.1, forward strand.
AGAAGTTAGAATAAAGTTAGTTTTTGTCTGTACGTTTTGTTTTTTTTAATTAACCTCTCTTCTGATCGCTAAAACAACATATTACACAAAAGTATAGTAAAGTATCTGGTTATCTAGGAAAAAATTGAAAGTTAGATAGTTAATGTACGTACTACTTACTCATTTTATTACTATGTTTTGTTTATTCCGAACTACCTATTGTTTTAACATCATTTGTCACGACATTTGTGTCAGGAACCCAGAGGTAACACACCTTAAGGCTACTATAACTTCGCTATTATATTACGTACCTACCCCAAACGCAGGTAAACATCCGGCCAACCATTATCGTACCTAACATGGTGAATTCTCCCTCAACCGCCATACGGCGGGAATACTAAGGCGACATTATATTATCTCATCGTAAAATTTGTTATTCTGAACACCCTTCTGCGTAGGAAAAGTCAGATTTTATGAAAACAATATTTTAATGGATTTTCGCAGAGAGCTTAGGTCCGTAACAGCTGGCTTGGAGAAACGATATTTTGTATTTAGAATCTGAATAGGTACATTCTACAGCATTCTACTTAGAAATTGTTTTTTTTTTTGGTGACGACTTATTGGCTTTTAGTTAAGGATCTTCTATGATAGATTACAAAACTTTTTACACTGAAGTTCAAAGAGTATTTGTAGGAGATTTATTATTAGCTCAAACTTTTGCTTTGGCGTTTGCCGGAGATATTAGTTTTTATTTTCAAATTCATCAAAGCTTCGTTCTGAAATACACAGCGGTGATAAATGGCCCGTCTACTATTCAACTTCGTGATTTAACAGCAAACAAATGGATTCTAACCATTACAGACCACTGTTGAATATGCCTTACAATTTGTAATTACAGTAAGTGATATAGAATGTTAACTTTATTTAATAAAGAAACAAAGCAATCAGCATCACACGTGTCACCGTGCGGCACTGGTTTCGCGACATTATGCCTGATTTGTCATCTGTAATGACAGAGAGAAATCCTCCTAAATTCTACTAAATCCCTTTATAAAGCACCGCTGTACCCGCATGTACACGTAAAACAAATGAAAACCAATTTATTATGCTTACTTTTCTCTACAAATTGTACGAGTTAGAAAGGAGTATTGTTGTTTGTTTATTCTTCCGTTGATAAATTGATTATCTTCGTTAACGAATGTTTTATTTTACCTTTATGCTGTTGGCTTTCCTATTTTGTACAGTATTTTAATGTGAAAAATTCCAAAAAAGCTTTTTATTTTCTGTGTTACGATTTTGTGCCCAATTGTGAGCAGTTTTACCATGCTACTGATAACACTAATAGAGATTAGTCCCATAATTATGAAAAATAATTTCTGAGTATCGCTGGAAAGATAAAAGTTCGTACTTTAATGCACGAATTCTTTTAAATAAATTCTAAATTATCTTAAATTTCTTCAGGAACATATCTTAGGGTTTATTGCTCTCTTGCTTAGTTCACGCATATAAAGCAAAACAAAGTAATAAGACTTTAATCGAGATTATGGGATGAAGACCGTTAGAATAGGACCGGTAGTGGCTTCCTGCGCCAGCCCGCGATCCTGATCCCTACAAGACAAGTTATTTGTAAGGATCTTGTTTTATTAACTTCATAATACAAAAAAAAAAACCCTAAGAACCTTGTTATATAAATTCGCGGACATTATTTGTGACGAAATCGTACTTATTTTGTTTCGAATAAACTGTTCCAAAAAGCCCGACATTGCGATGGCGGTTAATTAAAGGTTACGTACAATTATTACTTTTGAGCAGCTTAAAATATTCTTTAACAGTGTATGGTATATTATTATATACTTATAAAACTGAAAATCATATTTGCTAGTTTACGCAATTATTCCTGAAAATGTTTTTTAGTGAAGCCGGAAAACTACGGAGGTTTAAGTTGAAGCTTTTTAAGAGGATCTTACAGCCCTTAGAAACTGAACAGAATGGCAGATATACTCACAGGAATCAGGAAGTGAGAATACCTAAATACATGAACAACGAGCACAAACATATCTGAATAAATATTACACGAATATTTGTTCCGTATTAACCTGGCGGAAATGGACTGTAATTGGGTCATTCAATATCTGATGAGTAGCTGAAAGTGCGATTTCTTGTGTAAATTATTGTTAAGGGACATCTGGTGGAGGTCGTCGTCCCTTACTCCAGAAGGGTAGATCACACCTTTGCCCTTAAGGTTGGGTATTAAACACCATATGTGAATGTTGCCTTTGTTTCATATTTTTTAATTATTTTTGTATGTGTATGAGTGGCTTGAATGGATAGGTGTTTTGATTTTAAAAGGTAATTTTAATTAGTCAGTGAAAACAAAAGAATTTTATGTACAACATGATTTATCATCTTATAAATCAATTTGTATAAATGGTACCTACATATTTATTAATTTGACAGGAAATATACGTCACAAGAAGCAGGTGTAACTAAGTCTCGCCATCGCAAAATATCTTTACATTTGCCTTTGCACATTAAAATTAACCAATCAATTAATATTTACATCATTACTTCAAAGTTTTTTTTCTTATGGCACAGGTGCTCACATAAACCCGACGGTGTCGGCGGCGCTGTGCGTGCGCCGGCGCGTGTCCCCGCTACGCGCTGCGCTGTACGTGGCTGCGCAGTGCGGCGGGGCCATCGCTGGCGCTGCTGCTATATACGGGTGAGTGTTTATTTTATTGGCTATAAGATTTATTACAGGCACTTAATTACTTAAGTCTTTGATAAAAATGACCAGTCTCTCCAAGGGGTGAATGGGTTAAGGCGGCTAGTATAAATTAAGCTTTATCCGGTGAGACTAAGAACAGGCATAATAAAATCTAAGTGAAGTCTTAACATAATTATAAACTGCACAATCGCAGTTTAATAGAGCACTTCTGATGCAGTTTCGCCACGTGTATTTGCGATAGATAAGCACGTCGAAGCAATCTATTTAATAACTGACATCTTCGAAATTAGCCGTCAGGTCACGAACTAAACTCGCGTTTATAGGCAATCGAATCGCCGGGACTTTGCGAGCAGATTGGAACGTCATTCAAAATATAATGACAACTTTTTAACGTCAGCCGGTCTTTTGTGTATGTGATCTCAAAAAGGGTCATCTTAAAAATTAATATATCTAGTAATAATTTAATACAAATAAGGACCTTTGAGAATACTAAGAGAAAATACTCTATTATATTTGTAATTAGTCTTGTATTATTAATTGGAGCGGTTCGCATCTGACAGCGGGTTACGTAATGGAACTAATCAATGTAATTAATTATTCATAGCATGTATCTTAGAACGACAAATAGAGCTTGTAATACTGCGGACATTAATTTTGTAATAGTACTGTTTTACTGGCTAACACGGGCATGTCTTAGCCTCGGGTATTTTTATTAAAACATTCTGTCATGAGACCCTAAAGTTTTCGTAACACATTATTCCAAGATGAAAATATTTTTGTATTTTTTGGTGAACACGCGTTTATTTTCGGCGTTTCTTGAAGATATGGATTCATTCAATAACATCTCTTTTTGTGTTTCTCCTTGTACCTGTCAAGACTATTGTAGTAAGTATATTCGATACTATCATAATGCAGAACGTGCAATGAAATCTATTTTAACATCTTAAAAAAAAAAAAGGAATACATGTGTATGTAAAAATAATTTGGTATTCATATTATAATTTGACAGTAGGCAGTCTAAATTATCGGATCGTTTGGTCGACGAATTGTGTTCAATTATTTTTTATTTTGAACTGTAATTTATTCTCAGTCCCGGTGGGATAAACCCATGTATTTCTTCTGCAATACGCTTGTTACGTATTAATTTACTTCAGTTTTATCGTCGCGCGCAATCCATTTATTTAAATCACAAGCTCCTCGTATATTTTGCGAGATTTATTCGCGTGAGACAAGTCATTACTGAAATATGAATATGGTATAATGGTTTTGTAGTTTTTAAACATGCTTATGTTAAATAAGGCAGCCATAGATATCGAGAATGGAAGAAGCATAAATGGCCCCTTATCTTTGCTCGGTATAGTAAGAGGGGAAATAAATGGGACATTGTGTTGTGCGATCTGTCTACTCGTTCTATTGCGATGTGATTGTTGTTATTTATAAACTTGATATAACTATTGTAACCTAGCTAGTGTTTCCTTTTCATATCCCCATATATAAAGTACGCTTGAAAGCTGTTTAAATATCAAATGTTTTGATTATTCCAAAAAGATTTTATTTTACATTACTGATGTATGCAGGACTAGTCGAAAAGAGCCATCAAATAAATCTATCAGTCTCTATCTTCGCTTCACATGTAAACCATCTTTCTCCTATCAATCAAATAAAAGATAAAAAGAGATAGTTAAAACCTTTTTATTGTATAAGCAAACAAACAGGCATGTTTGTGCAACATACGTCATATATAAAATGAAATTTATTCCGTTTAATCCCCAAACAAGATAACGTATTGGACAGTATCGCAGTGAGACAGGATGGCTTGACAAACATGTGTATTTGCTTTAACCTGATATATCGAGAGTTTCCAAACCCAGTTAGGAATTGTGTGGGATGACAGACAGAATGTTCGACGAAGTGTCAGGTATAACAGGAACACTTGACAGTACAATGGGAATAGGGGAATAGTGGGACCTCCTTGTGCTGTTCGTAACAAAATGGTTTCAGGTACGGTATCACAGAGTATTCATCGGAAATGTTCACAGTATTATGGAGGTACTGACTTTTGTAACTTCATTGAGTCTTGGATTTTCTTGGATTTTGGACCTACGCGCTTTGGTGATTCAGCCGAGCGATTCCGAAAATGACCAAACTCACCTCACCTCTCACACTCACTTCACTGCTTACATCACTTGTACTTTTCACCGTATTCTGAAACTGCACTCAAGTTCAAGTGATGTCGAAATCTCAGGTGAAAAGTTTAGAGGTGGGCTTAGACGGGTCTAGCTTTAGTAACATCAAATAAACCTTAATTTCGGAATACGAAATCTAGTTTTCACCGACGAATTCGCTGTGACTTTGTCTAATGTATTTTCGGAATCGACGGGCTGGTTTAAAAATAAGAATTGCATAAAAAGGAGCCAATAGATTGATGCTGTTTCATGTTAATAACTTTCTATCTTATCAATTACTGGTACATATTGTAAAAGAGCAAACTTTTCATAATACTCCCTCTTATTGCTAGAATTCTGAAAAATCTTTGCTTTAAAATAATAAAAAGGTACCGTGCAATTCCTCAGACTCAGACATAAAGTATGTATTAAAGTTTGTACCTAATATATATTTATTGGAAGAAGCTACGTGAGCTAACCTAACTCTGAGTAACTTTTACTAATAAAGCTGCCAAACAAACTAAATACGAACTCCACTATTAGCAAATTGAAAATGTTTGCAACCCGAGAAAATAATGAAAAACATAACCAATTAACATAAAATAAAGATAAACATTTGTTTCATATTAATGTGCTGTTCATTTTGTAGCGAAAATTGTTTGTTTATTGTTAGCGTTGTTTTACTTTAACTGCAATTTTAGTAACGTTATTTTAATTAATACTTGTTATTTATTCATGAACTATTCATTCTCTGGGAGTAAAAGTTGATGCTAAACCAGGGCGATTAAATCAAAATTTTTTTTTTATTAATCGTCCTAGAATTCTCTATGGTCAATGTTCAGAGATTTGCGGAATTTATTTACTATTTTTAATTCATTGGGCTTGCGCAAATACTTCTTTTTTTTCTAAATACCAAACTAAAAATAGTTTCCACAGTACGCAAAGACTTTCGTTGTTCTGCCTTAACAAAGTAGATGGATACTTTTTGTGATAGAAACATTTGTCCCTAAAATTGTTTGTCGTATTGTCCCACGCCACTACGCCTTCTCTGATTTATATGTGACGTATGTAGGTATAACAAAAGAACTTTTATACAATAAGCACTTTGGTTACAAACCTTGTTTGGAAGAATTCCTTTGTGGTGCAACGGAATTTTACCTGGGTTCAATTTGCACGCTTCAATAATTTTTGAAGAAAAAAAGTGATGTTGCGTGTAGATTCTAGGCAGGTGATTCAAAGGCCAATAAGAATTTTGATGAATTTGGAGACAAGTTCGGATCTTATAAAGATAATAAATAGTATAAGGAGTTTATGCTATAAATACTTATATGAACTTACATCAGGGTGTTACCGACTTATTTTACATACTTATTATTGTTTCTGTTAGTTTTTTATTTTATGCGTCGAATGTGGCTCGAATAAATGCATTTTCTCTCTCTTTCTACTATTTTACTATATACATCTATAGAAAAGGTGTGAAGAGTAGGTACTTCTGGCATAAAGTCTTTTGTTACAAAATTTCAGCTCAAGATGGGTCGATATAATGATTTATATCGAATTTTTCACATCAATTGTTACTTATACACCAAAAATCATAGCAAACATGTCACGCGCACGCGCACTCGCAAAAAGCTTCAGCGGTTTAATGATGATTTTTATTATCGAACAATAATAGAGGCGAAATAATTATTTTATTCTGAAAATTAGTAGAACTTACCAGCTTTTTACCAGCGTAACGATAATAGAAATCGCTTAAATGACATTAAATGTATTTAATTATGGAAATGACATTTCTGTTCGATAAGTCACGTGACTTAGACTTGTCACTTTCATAAATTTGAGCGATTCGATCAGCGATAGCGATTGCAGAAATGTACCTTGTCTAAAGGGGCTGATGTATTTTTCGCCCATTAAGGATAGATATAACCTTTTGGTAGCAAGTCATTACTAAGAAGTATAATAAATATATTAGAGAAGGCTCACAGGCTATACGATGACGAGATCACACTTTTGGTCAAAGCTCAAAGATCTCAAATTGCGTTATTGACCATAATACTAATATGGGAGTCACGAAGATCGTATTTCTAACTAAAAGTAACCATTATTATCGTTCGTGGCAGAACTTAACCGCAAGTTATGTTTAACTTTATGAATAGATTCACAGTTATCCAACCTTTTCTGCGTTCGTTCTCCTTTCTCATATAAGTTTTGGCGGTTATCCGGATTTGTTTTAGCTTTATTTTTACGACAGTTCATGCCGTTTTATTATTGATCAAAATAAGAGAATCTGTTTACACTTGGAAGAAAATACACAGACATTTAAGTTTTGTGTACCTAATTATAATGAAATTTTGGTGGATTTATGCTTCAATAGAACTATCAATTATTGTGGAATGGATCAATTTACCCAATGGCTTTTGACGTACTTTGGCTATGCTCGTTTTAGTTAAAGATGCGTAGAATCACTGAAACAAATGATATTTGATTAAGTGTAATTTTTAAATTACTTACTATCTACCTTTACACTCACTACCCTATTAGGCCCGTCTATACCGAAGTTGTTTTCGTACACTCACTTCGTCCTCTTTCATATCAGATCTAGGATAACGCTAAGTAGAGGTCCACACCTGTCATAATTTATTCCACCCATAAGCCAGGTGTTCAACCTTTTTTAATTGAAAACACTCGACAAGTCCTGTCCTGTATCGTGAAAGGGGAAAGAGACTAGCAGACCTAAAGTAAACTGTCATTAAATTACCTCATGTGAATTTAAAACATTTATTTTTAAAAATAAAAATAAAAACTTTGTACACCCTATCATCCTTCACATTGGATCGACTAAAAATAAGTATAACATAATACACAAGATGATCCGGACCTCAAACTCAAGAAGCCTTTAGGGAGCGGTGCAGTGAACTTTACCCGGCAGATGGGCATGCGCACCGTGCACGTGCATCCCTGACGTCACTGCACGTGGAGATTCAACACACTTACAAACACCACACACATAAACTTTATCACCTAAGGCGTAATGCCTATAATTCAATAGCCGTATATTAAGTGGTTTTTCTTAGTGTAGGAAGTCGTCATTTTGTCAATGTGATGCAGGATATATAGCGTTAATTAAACGTGAAAAGAAACATCTGAATTAAGATAGATAGAGTTTGGTTCGCCGCACTTGTTTCCAATAAGCTCGATTTAATGGAAATGTTAAATTAATTACCCACTACGATACATTTAAATGAGAAGTGGAGCTTAAATCGTTTTAAATGATCGTGTGGCTTTCATTGCTATTCATTCATATTTTATCGCTACGTATCGAATGTGCCATGATCATTTAAAATCTGATGATAACCGACAATAATTGGCCATCTTCAGACCAAGATCCTAGTTCACAGCACAGTTAACAGAATTTTATTAAAAACTAGCTGTTGCCTGCGGCGCTGCCTGCATTCCTTTTTTTACTTATAGCCTATGTTACTCAGGGATAATGTAGCATTCTATTGGCGAAATAATAATAAAAAACTGTCCATTGCTTTTCGAGACCGAACGTTAAAAATACATAAATACAAATCTTTCCTTTTTATAATATTATGTAGTATAGATAAAAAAAAAAGTCCGTAATATCTGACGAATCTGGTTCGTAAAAAATTCACAATGCATTCTTGAATGAACAACCGGTCTTTGAAGGTGAGCAATCTGAGCAATTGATGACGCCGTACATTGGCCGTATGGGTATTGCCTTTGCCGACAGTAATACATTTTGATACGGTAATGTATCGCTCAAGGCGTCGATACGTCTTATTTGATCGATGTGTGCTCCGATATTTACAGCGATTTCACGCGTATTACCCGCCGTTGCCGAATTGTTTTATTTCTATACAAGAATTTGCTTTTGTTATGAAGAAAGAAAGTCACTACTTATGTTCGTATTTTATGTTTCTATGTGTTAGAGCAATGATGAATGAAAAATAACGTTTTTTGTAAGAACTAGCTGTGGCCCGCTTTTTCATTCACAATTGTAGTTCCAGTTCCCGTGAAACATATTGTGATCTATCACATTCTTCTGTCTCATTCACTCACGCACTTTTTATACCAAGATTAAAAAAAATGTTTTAATTTATATAAAGTTTATCCTAACTTAAACGAACACAGTACACAAATAATTATCCAATTTAGTGCAGTCGTTATCGAGTTTTGAGCTACTGACATATTTGGCGATCCATTTTAATTTTTAAAACTAAAGTGACTGGTCAAATCCAACCTTTCTGTGATGTCTTTAGTTGAATGATATTGTCGCCAGTCAACAAGTTTTAAGCATACAACCGGTATAATAGTGCTTATCTCTAAAACTACACGATGACACATAATTATATTCATGTCAAAATCTCTTTTTCCTTCGAAATATATTACGATGTTTATCATGCCCCACATGGTTTATTTTTTCCCTAATAAATATAAAAGTCTCCTCTTTTATAATTCATAAAACATAAGTCAGTGTGATTTGAATGAAATAAAACCCTAGCGGTTAGCGCGGTACCCTAACTTATTTTACTTTTCTGTCCCAAGAGATGTTGAAGTTACGAGAGAACAGTATATTTTGTCTATGCTGTGATAACTGTATATTTAGGAGAACGTAAGGTCTACTGGTTCTTATTATTTTCTGGTAATGTATCGTTTTTGAAGATTGATGGTAAGAAAATAAAATAACTTAAAGATTAACTTGGGTGGAAGTCGCATTGTTAAATATATATACTCTTTTCTCCTCAATAGGCCAAGACAGCTTAATAAAAACCATTGTAAATAAAGTAAATACTGATCGTTTGAAGATCTCAACTTCCCACACATAAAATAACTAAAGCAAAATAATAATATGTTATCTACAAACAAAAAAAAAAAAAGTTAGCAGATACAATGTGTAAATAAATTTGTGAAAAAATCTGGTTACCGATGTCTTTTGATTCGCGGATTATTGAATGTTTGACACTTCTGAATGGAATACCGGATTAATATCATTGTAACAATGGTATTTTCAAAACATTTTCACACTGGGGATTTCTTTTGTCTTTTGTACAACAAACAAACTTTCATTCAATGTCCACTCATCATTAAATTATCGTTCATTTAATACGGTCTACTTCATTTTGCTGATGGAAATGTGAGCTTATATTTGTCCAAGGTCACTGGACGCCTTGATTGTGTTTACAAAGTCATTGATCTATTATAAAAGAGTTTTTATTTAAATCTCGTCTGGTTTAAAAGCTAATCAACTTAATTTCTTTCTTCAACTAAAATGCTTACTTTTTTCTAGGATTAAAGTATTATACTTAACCCTGGTTTATAAAGGCTGTTCCATTTTAGCAATACATACTAACTAAGCGTCGCTAGTGTCGCGTAAGGTCTATCTGTCATGCTCCACCAATGAGAGACAAGCTTCTGGCCTGCGATTGGTCGAAATTAAAGAAACTACTTAATGTAATTGGTTGACTGAAAGACTAACCACCAATAGCAGCACTTATTTTGAATTTTAATAGTACTTTTTTTTTATACGTATGAAGACAGTGCCGTGTCATTGTTACGACAGTGGGACCTAACAAGTAAAAAGAATGACAATTAAAGCCAGCATTAAACAGTTATCTACTACACATTATAGTATCTGAGGTGTTTAAAAGGTGGTTAACGAACAATGCTTTTATTTCTATTGTTTCATGGGTAATTGATTCTTTATTACGAAAGGGTTACCTGAAAGAGGGTACTTGATTCTTTATTAGGGATACAGTACGACACAAATCAGGAGTAACATCGGCTTCTTAGATCACTTCTGAATTGTGTTTATCTTTTCTTTTTTGTATTTAATAAATGCAGTTAAGTATTCAGACCAAAATGAGGTCTATGTTCTTTAAGTTAAGGTTTATAATTAAGTACCTGAATATTTTAGTTATGTGTAAGTCTTTATAAGAATTAATAAATTGCGTTGATTAGCTGAGTTTGAAATTAATTGCCGCGGCAGCTGAGTTGTTAAGATAGTAATCTTAGTCAGAGGACATGTGATGTTTACTGGTCATCAAGAATAATTTCAATAGATGTGTGACGTAAGGCTTTAATGCCCTACACGTATATCATATATATACATTACCTATAATAGCAACAAAAATATATGTGTATTCTAAGACTTTAATACGCATTTCACTTTGCTAAAAAAACATTACATCTTTTTAAAAGAGAAATTATATCCAAACCTTACCCTATTAACATAAAATAAACAATATGAATTAGAATGTAGGTTCTCGTAATATATGGAAAATACCACATAAATAAGAAACTAAATGTGCGATCACAATCACGAATGATCCCGTACTTACCAAACACATAAAATAACAAGATAATCATAGAGACGTAGGTAATTAACAAAAGGTACAGAACATGGGAGGTCGATTTTTTTCATTTACAATAATCATTAACACATCTCAAACATTTTCTTCTAAATTCTGCTTTCAGACAACAGAAAATGCAATGTAATGTAATAGAATTTTATCTAGCTACAACTAGACCATACGAGTAGATGCGCTACGCGGCGTGTAGCACGTAGCAACACACCGCTATGTCTACGGGACTACGATCTACGATCATCTAGCAGTTTCAATTTTCGGGCGTCTATTCAACCAGATGGTACCGAATATATCTCAAATATTAAAGCGAATATTTCAATACTACATTAATAATATATTAGGGTTTATTGAATGTTGGTATAATGTGGAACGACGGAGCCGAAGGAGTTTCATATTATGGAAATATATTTGTGTGTGTGGCGTGAATAACGTTTGTACTTTACCCAAGATGTTTGTCGTTACATTCTGTATAATCAAGTACGTGTAATTGACCTAGAATGCTGGCGCTTGATAGGATATTCTAGAAGTAAAGACTAGTCCTTTTTGCTCGATCAACTTAACTTTATTCGCTTCACCAAGTACCTACATTAAATTTTATGTGCCAATAAAATAGTTTTATGCACAAAGTAGAAAACAGTTAGACAAGTATAGAAAGTTCTAATACTGTTCAACTTTAATTGTAGTACGAATGACTGCGGAATACTAAAAGAAATTGTTCATCACAAAAGGCTACTCGTTACAAATCTGTATCATTAATCTAGCTTGTAAAAACTGACTGGCGATACGTAAATACAACGTACTTACATCGCTAGCATTAAGTCGTTATATACAATGAAAGGAGAGTGCTTTGGAATAAAAACAGTGACCTTTACCCTCTGTGGGACTCGACAATGATATACCTACGTATATGTAACATATAAGTATATATACTCGCAACCCACGATGCACATTTGTCTTCATTTCTCTACTCCCTGAAGTCGCAGTGATTTTTAAACAAAATAAAAGCGGGAAATATGGGTCAGTGCATAATAACCTATTTGCTAACGTGTCGTTTTTGTTTCGTGTTTATGGTTTATGCGTTCTAATTTTAAAAAACTATTTTCAAGTGGGAGTGTGAAGATGGCGATTAGAATTCTTTATTTAAAATGGCGCACGCAAATGTAATGTTGTGATCTACTTTCGTACCTTTCTACTAAAACTACTTATTTATAAAAAAAAATGTTGTTTAGCAATAAGATTAGCAATGATTTTACTTTATAGGTTTTTTTTTAAATCTTGCTCTAATATCAGAACAAAGAAAAAGTCTGTATCAGTACGTTTCGCGCCGAAATTTGCGTCCATAGCTCAGGATAGGATGCACATAAAACTTCGTGGAGAGACAGGCGTCCGGCACACTTGGCAGTTAGTCACACGAACTTTCTGATTGGTAGGTTATTAACAGACTTCCGGAAATAAGGTTAAGTGATATTCGCAAAGTGTACACTAGACACTAGAATAGGAAAAAAAAATATTTAAATGAGCAATACTGAATCTTATTGAAATAAACAAAAAAACTCCATGATTTTTTTATAATTATCAGGTCAGGTCAGATCTTTTTTACATTTATTTTAGTTATTTCTAAGTCTTTTTACACCGTGGACAAACACAGGAGATTAGAATGCATGTGGTACAAGATAAACCAGGGGTCGGGAACCTGTCTGCGAATTAGTAACACGACGGTAGACAATGGCTGGTAGGTACTTTGAACAGTCGTTTAACAGTTCCACATGGCCAGGCTTAGCTGTAATGGTGCAGTATGCTTGCCTTAACTGATTCAATTTTGGTAAACTGTTTTTAATTACGCAGACATGTCCATTAACTTGATCAGCAAGATCATTTTTCTTTGCCGTAACTTTTCTTTGTCTACTCGTCCCTGTTAATGTTAGAAAAGTTTAATAAAATCTCCATAGTTTTAAAGCGACAAAATTTTATATACTTATCGATACAGTTATATAGGTAGGTATATTTTTTGTTATATAATAAACCAAAAATAAGATGAGACAAGTTTAACACCCCAAGCTATTCACTATCATTTAATATGTGATAACAGGAAGTAACTATTTTACCATGAGAAAGAAATCTTTGCCACAGATCTAATGAACATGATAGCTTCGTTTCCTCACAGTTGTTCTAATTTATCTACGTTTCCTCAAGGTATTACAGTAATTTTAAGCGAATTAAACCCTCTTTTAATTACTAAAAAATTAACGATTACCTCAAATTAGTTCTCACGTTCACGTACGGTATAAACTTCACATCGTAATTCAATCCAATTGCGAGTGCTGTGTTGATTTGCGCGGTCTGGCAAACCTTTTAGGGTTTCGTCATAATTATGATAATACTAGTACCTATAATACAAATGGAGACAGAAGCACAAAACTTTAGAATAATAATATTATTAATTTTTTTCGTTAAATTTCCTTGCAATATAAGTACTACACATTTGTTACCTTACAAAACATTATCTTGTTTTTTCTGTCTTTCAGCAAATTGTCAGTTTCCCAAGTACTTATTTTTAGTCTGAAACTTCAAATTACCTAGCGATGATGTTACAAATTTGCTTTATGGTAATTTCGTTCTAAATATGTGCAGGCGTCGGAAGGGAGAGAGATGGGGAGGTTGTTCCAAGTTGCATTTACAGCTGACCGACCACGAATCATTTCCGGCCGTAATGAAACTTTGATTGGCCAAATCAATTGTGTTAGGGCTACACCTGAGCGTTGATTACCGCGACAGTTATACTATAAGGTGTATACCTAATTATGTAGACGAGGAGATTAGCGTCATCCCTGAAGGTGGACGTTGAAAAGGGAAGCCAGGATTATTAATATTTATCTTTAATCTTGAACTTTGCTACTAGCTAATAGTTGTCACCATGGAATAAACAATAGACAGTCGTTAAATACCTCTTAGAATTACAATCGATCGAGTTCTATCAATAAATCAATACCTGTCAATATAGTGTTAACCTAGTCTGCTAAAATGTAAATAACTCAGTGAGTTATTGGTACAAGAAAGTCCATCCACAGTTTAGGTAGGTTTGTCTCAATTTATTACCTGTCCATAAAGAGATTGGTTGTTAATGGTCGAAGTTTTAACGCTGTTTTGTAGGAGGACAGCGCTTCTTTGTTTTTGCTGGTACAATCCCTCTCGGCGAGGCAGCGACGCGACGCTTTCGAGAGCGGCTCACTGGAAAAAACAATCCTTTCTCCTAAAGGACATTTTGACAGCCGGCCCGGCTTGGAAACGCTACAATGGAAATGAAGACTCACAATACAAATTTCGGGAAAAAATTCCAATATAAATATTTCACTTTCAACAAGAGACGTTATGAAAATAACTACGATAGGGCTCGCAGTTTATAAGCAGTAATATTCCACGTTTACCTCGGTCGGCTAATCCCTTAATCTGCGCCGCGTCAGCGTTATTTTTAATAATGATATAATTTTCCGGAGAGCTGGCTCGATCTGCAACTAAACACGGCTGCAGGTGGGCGAACACGGACCGATCGATACTGCATGCCCCTTTATGTTCGCGAATTGTTCGGATTTCAGAATGCGCTCATTGAAATATTGTGAAACCTGTGGAGCCACTGAGCCAGTGATTTATTCATTAGTTGTATTTATGGTGTTGGTCCTCGCAAATGGGTAGCGAGGGCATTCGTACTGGCAGCCTTTGTTCATTGCGCCGCAAGCCCGCAATAGCAAAGGAAATAAATAAACGTCGTGGAAATGGGTTTGCATTAAGAAATCGCGGTGCCTTACGGAGTCAGGTGGGCGGTACGATCGTCCAGAATATTAACTACCCCTTTTGAACTATTTCCTGAATTCTATTGTTTGTGCAAGCTATAACTTGATTAGCGGACCTTTGTGTTAGATGTGAACGTGAAAGAAACAGATGATTAATTTTGACTGCTCTTAGAAGGAAGTCAGTGGACTGAATGCAACATAAAGTGGTTGATAAAGTTAACGGTACTGCTGCATTTGCATTAAATATATTGTGAATATTTTTTTCAAACGCTAAACTACCAGATAGAGATCACAGTATAGAGATTACTTATAAATCTAGAATAAAGAATTTGATTTAATTTGATTCTAGTTTCATTCTAACTCTACTAAAATAATAATAATAATAATACCGGCCTATATACGTCCCACTGCTGGGCACAGGCCTCTTCCCATATAGAGAAGGGATGAGCATTGACTACTATTTGAAGTTAAAGATCACCAAATTATAACTTCTCGAATTGTAAAAACAGGTTCATTTACAAACTGGTAAGTTGTGAATACTAATAGCAATTCGATCTAAACGTCTGCGGTTTATAAACAATATTTTTTTAAACAACTACTACTGATAATAATAAAAACTCAACGGATTAATTCAGTATTATTATAAACTTAGAACTTGTTATGATCTTCTGCCTTCACTAACTTAAAGTTTCTGAATATTTCTTTGTGTTAACAAAAACAAAACGATTTTCCCAAGTGCCCTCTAGTTTAGGCAGTCTCTCTGGAATCTGCATTTTTTTTTAAACAAACGTCCGTTTTTACTCCACTATTTAACCAGACTTCTTAATTAGGTATCTTCTAGTTTTGAAATCGATTGAGATTGAATTTATCAGTTCACGTCAAGCCTACATTCTGAAGAGGGAAAAATAAATAAATAATGTATTATGTAAACAATTACATAATACATTATTTATTTATTTTTCCCTCTTCAGAATGAAGGTATTCTATATTTAGAAGAGAAAAACAAAAAAACTCTATCAATAATTTTCGCTGTATCAGCAATACCTTATTAGCGGTTACAATATTGTGTGATACAAGGAAGTTATTACCGAGTACAGTGAGCCGAGATAGAAAGAATATTGGTTTTGCTCGCCACCGGCATATCACGAACACGCACCTAATCCAAATATTTACTTATCTCAGACAAAGACTCGTCCAATTTTCCATGGACTTGTTTCTTACAGGCTTTTGTGTGTTAAATGAGAAAATGTACGGAATCGAAGATATCCGGGTTATTTTAGGAAATTGTATTCTGAATGCATCGGGTTTTTTCATATATGAAGTTCTTTGGACTCTATTAAAGTTTCTATTTTTAGATGCTGGGATAGGTGGTAAAACACCTACAAGACTGTAATAGGTACATATTACGATACTTAATGAGGTTGTGAAATTTCCCAAAATCAGGTCATTAAATTTTCCCATTTGGTTGCGATGTATAAATCGTTCTAGTTGAGAACAATGTTTAATTGTGTACCTAATTTAGTTGTTAAACACCAGTTTGTAGGAATAAGTTGTGTGTTGGGTTTAGCTCATGTCGTTTGCATGCTCGTTGCCGCGCATACGTTAGTTCAGTTTAAGCTTAATTCGGGTGAAACGTACATTTTCAACTGTAATGAATAAGTTTAACGAGGGCCTGCCAGTACTGCGCAGCACGGTGACGCGCGCCTTCATTAACTATCTGAATTACGTCGACCCGACTCACGTAATAATAAGATTGCACGTTATATGTACATTTACAGCAGTTCCACCGCCTGCACCAGCCATATAATTTACGAATTGGTAATGCAGTTCTGCAATGCGATGTCCGACGATCGTCTTTTTGATTCGATCGCGCGAATAAGCAATATTTTATCGAGGACGCTGGTTCCGCTGGATTTCGGAACGTTGAAAGCAACGAAGTTATTTAAATACGGTCTCGTTTTTATTGTAATAATGGAATCGAACGGTTCGTTTGTTCTTGCTTTACATTTTACGTTGAATTTAGAGGTGTGTAAACACCCTAAGGTGACGTGTAAGTTTTCCAATTAAAATTTTCTATCGCGTGAAATATTCTGTTTATTTTGACTGATAATTAAAAGTTTGTGATTGTATAGTGCCGTAGGTGGGTCACGTCGGTTGTGTCTGGGAATTCTGGGAACCTTACACTCATGTGAAAATAGTAGCTGTGTTGATATAACCGTGGGTAGGACGTGGGCTCGCAGTTTCTTGGGAAAGTAAATGTTCTTTAGAAGTCCATTCAAGTAAAACAGCAAGATGCAAAGAAAAACAACTACGTAATATTGAAACAAACAATTGCTAAAATCTGTTTTGTTTAGAGACAGCAAAAGGTTTAGGAGCAGGCAAGATATCGGTTGTTTCGATGAACTTGTGTGTGTTTGGTATAGGGGAAGTTCCTAATTGGTCTTAATACATTTTCGATGTAAAGCGAGAACAAAGTTTATTGTTGTCATGAGTTTTGAGACTGACGTTGAAGTTTGGTTGCCTCCTTGTTTAATATACAAGAATGGAACATAATTTTTTTCTAGTTTAGCCGATAGCGATGCAGTAATTTTAGTTGCATTGAGTTTTTATTACAAAAAATTGTTGAGCCGTCACCAGCAGTCTGAGTGACGTTTAATCAATTTCCCGCGACAAAAACTTAATTTCTGTACTTGTGGCGCAACGTGACGTACTTTTTACAGTACATTTGGTAAGCGCTGAAGATTTATGATGATGCTTACTGAATTTGCATGCTATTACTGGTATTTGTGGACGATTTGTCTTCCTTTACCGCGTCAAATTATTGAAGAAGCCGAAAATGTTTGCTGTTTTGTTTATATAGATGCCATAATGTCAGAAACTCAATATTATGATTTAATACAGTATATTCCTTCTTAGGACTTCATAAATAATTGATGAAATTATTCAGAATTCAGCTAAATCCAGTAAGACTGGAAGCCGACCCCAACATAGTTTGGGAAAAGGCTAGGCAGACGAAGTTGTACATCACATAATAGCATGTCAAGTAAAGCATGTATTCATTTAGTTTATTCTGCAGAAAATTTCGTGGGAAATAGTGTTTTCCTTTTCTTCAGACTGTTATAGGCTACCGGCAACATAGTTAACAATACTTCCCAGGTATAAATAGCTGTAAACATTAGAAAAATATTAAATGAGGGAATGAATTTTGAACCTTATATGAGTTGATCTTTATAAATGCTGTAGGTACGTAAGTGACGGATTAGTGTTGGCGTGTATTGATTGACTCCTACAGACCAACACGTGTGTATAGTACAGCGGCGGGGAGATCTCATTCCCACGGTGTCATGGCGAGTGCAGCCGCGGACGAAACTAAACAAATAATAAACTCGGCCATTAGTGCCAGTCCGCTCACAACGCCCGCTAAGATATGAAACAAAAGAGTATTGACAATTGACAGCTATTGGTCTGAATTTATAGAAAAAGAGAATCTTTTTTAAACTAATACGTGAAGCATAAACTGTGTACCCCTTTTTTACAAGTGTGCAGAAACTACAAACTTCGTGTTAAAATTTGTGCATTGTAGTTTCTGCATTCTTAAAGTCTCTGGTCAAATTGAGAATAGATCACAGATTATTGTCTTTACTGAATGTCAAACATAACCATAATCGATCAATTATTACGTAACGTAAAAACTTTTACTCATAACGAAGTATGGTCGATTTACGACCACTATTGGGCCTCTAGTTATGTTATATACAAGAATAGGTAGATATATCTACCTACGATTTAACCGTACACGTAATTACTCCTTCATTTCATTTAATAAAATTACGGGACGTCTACGTAATACCTATCATTACCTACTTTACAATATATTTTAATACGTAATGTAAGGTTACTGATATTATATTTCAACATAATTATATTTTAAAGTTACAAAGAATACCTAATGACGAAGTATAGCTACCTGCTTATATTAACCTGCAAAATTAGATACAATTCTAATTTTAAACATTTAGGTACGTGCAAGTTGGAAAGCTTCAAGGTACCTGCTGCCTACATTTTATTTCAGAAGGATTATATTATTAAAATATTTTTTATATTTTCTACGACAGACGATCGAAAACTTCTCATATTTTAGGAACTAAAATGACGAAACACGACCACATTCAATTCAGATTGACAAAGAGTTAAAGTTCTAGAAAATTATAATCGGGTAACCTGTCTATTCATCCTAAGTTCTCTCTTTTTGTAGGCTTTAATTAAAAGAGGTTTTATACAACAAAAGTTCAAAACAGTTTAAGCTCTTCTCTGATGGCTTTCAATGTTGTCGGGGTAGTTTCCTTGTATTACGTTACAAGGTTGCTTAATTTATAGGTAGCTGACCTAAACTCCGTTTTAAATTAACAAAGAGATTGAATTAACTTTTTAGACAGAGCTGCAGTACCGTATTGAATGGAACATTATATTAAATATTTTTACAGAGTGTTATAGAGATCTAGTTGTTTTTTAACTATGTTCTTTCTTCGAATACGAGACGCTTAGTGTCCTGAAAGACAGTTTTTGATCAACCACGACGATAACATTAAATTAGATGTGGGTATGATTTTTATTGAAGTTAGTTCTCTTCTTTTTATTGCTTTTCGAAAACGATGTAAAGCTGAAAAGAGAAAACCGTATTAAACATGTTCTCGGAACTCTCACTTCCAAAGTATTCCCCTCTCTCTTTACCTCCCCCATCGAGGATACCATGCACGTTCAACGTTCACCAAGTAATACAAAATTGGTGAGAAAATCCATTTCTGCCTTTACGTACGTAATTATGGCAATTAGTAGAGCTGTGGTTCACGTATTTCTGTTTGTACATGTTAATAACCCCACGATCGTCGGTTGTATATATAATAACCCTGGTTGGGTTATACATGGTGCTTTTTGTGTATCCTGGCTAAAGTTTCTGTAGAGGACTAAAAGAAATGAAGACGCTCGTATTTTTAACGTTACGGATAATGATATATTACTTAATAATATTAATACTAATACGAATTTATTTACATGCTTACCTTTTTTATAATGAAAATGTGTATCAAAATAATGATATTATGTTCTATATTTCAGTCTATGCTTAAAATAAGTTATCAGATTTCCTTTGAAGGGGGAAAAAAACATATTTTAAGCATCGTTAAAGATGTGTTTTGATGTTTTACTCTTTTAATGGAAGTAATGAGATTGAAAGTCTTACCTAAATGTCTTATAATGTAACTTAATTGAGAGCACTTAAGAATAAACTAGTAAAGCACTTTACCTGCAACATAAAATGGCTTATTAATTTTTTATCAGGATTACATGTTACCTATTAGAAGGAGGAACTTTAAAGCTATTTGCTCCAACTCCAAATATCACGTAAAGCATTTTAAGTGCTCACAAGATATTTCTGAAACCGATTTGAACTTCGTTATGGCGAGAGATCTTTCTCAACACGAGTCTACTAAAATATTATCTTATACACTGAAAACTAAACATTTAGAAATTGTTGTTTTTTTTTCTACTAATAATTTTAACCCTTCGCTTTTCTATCTAGGTTACCTAATGATTTAATTTTTCATACTCGAGGATTCCCCGCAGTGAAAGCATAAAGGTTTCGTAAAACAGGTTGTACTTATATTCCTTTGTTCTATAGTAACGTTGTAATTGTTTCGCTTTATTCTATTAAGTAGGCACGCCTGCAATATGATTATTCTAACGCGAGGTGTGAATGGGAGGTGGAAAGTCATACAATTGCGAAATTCATTTGTTTGTTTAAACAAACTGTCTAGTTCCTTACAAAAGCCGTAACATCCTGAATCAGGACAAAGGGTAATTTCGTTCCGAGAATGTCTGCAATTTTAACAAGCAAAGCCACGGGTTACAGCATTACTTTAGTAATAAATCTTTCTTTATGACGACACCTGGTTTCTGCGTGAAGATTGCGTTACGACCTCCATCAAATATTCAGCCTAATTATTGAACATAAATGGTTCATTGTTGTAGACTTTCGCCTTAAACTGTATGTGTGCGAGGCTTCAGACATTTAGGAGGATGTCCTTTGTTCTTGTAAGAACGTTTAAAGTCGGATTCTATTCCCGGTGTCGACCTGAGAGTATAAACTCTAGTGGACACGACGCAACGGCAAACTCTTCATTAATTGGTTTGAAGTCTTGCAGGAGTTTACTGCATTAGAACAACACTAGAACTCTTATTGAAGTTGAGGGTAGACTTAAGAAACTTCGTAAAGGCGCAAGTTATCAAGTTTCTCCTTTATGCTTTCATAGATATAGAATGAAACTCAAAGATAAATAATCGCTATTTATGGGCTATCATAGCTATAGAACATTACATGTAACATTATCTCAGATTAAGCTTCAAACGATTGATTGATTATGCGGGCTCTTGTCTAATATAACTTTGTTTGAATCAAGTATACGTTATCATAAGAATGTTATTCATATTAGGGTCACACATTGTATCTTTATTAAAAGCAGAACGCACTAAAACTGATAGGTATCTACAGTTGGCAGTATCTGCAAACAGATAAATTGTTTTATGTGATTGTATAATGTGTAGCGTATTTCATGTCTGTACTTCCAATATAAATTCTTCACAAGCTTTTCAAAATTAATATTTTACAATTTGCGAATATAATTTCGTTTTTATGTGAAAGTATGGGGTGTTTGCTAGGGTTTTATGCGAGAATGTACGTATTGGAGAAATACCAACGACTTGTATTGGGTCTGAAACGAGGCGGGCGATTGCGAGACATACTTAGGAGTACAACAAATGGAGATAAACGTAATTATGGAACCACCCCAGAAAAAAAACAACTATATTGATACATGTTGGTCTTGAATAAAAAAAAGTGGTACTTGGATATAAATGTATATAGGTCTACGTAATCTACACTAATATTATAAAGAGGAAAATTTGTATTTTTGTGCATATGTTTGTAATGAATAAACTCAAAAACTACTGCGCCGATTTCACCATTAGGAAGCTTCACCCTGAGTAACATAGGATATATATTTCACAAAAAAATTTGAAACCGCGGGTGGAGTTGCGGGGAATAGCTTGTAATGTATTCGTATATATTTCTTCTTCTTAGGGTGCCTCTCTGCTAGCGGAGGTTGATCATTAACTTCACAAACTTATCAGGCACACGCAAAAAAGTTCTTCTGCGCTTAATATGCCTGTCCACTCCCGGCTGTTTCTGATCCGCGATTTCTTTCGTCTTCCAACACGCCTTCTCCCCTCTATCTTGCCCATCATAATTAATTGAAGCAGTTGGTATCTGTCATGTCTAAGCACGTGCCCGAAGTACTCAACTATATATTTATACAGCTCAAAGTGGAGGAAAATATAATCACTAACCTGTATTGTTCGCTAGCATCGAGTTGCGTCTTGAGAACTAAAGCTTAAGCTCTTTTAAAAGGTCCATGCTTCCCAGTGGCAGCAAAATAACTCGTCATATTTTTGGTGTGCTTTACAAAGCTATCTATACTTATAAATAAAAATGACTGTTGGTAAGCGCATACAAGAATGGCTGGACCAATTCGGCTAATTATTTTTTGTACGTTCCGTAAGGTCAAGGGAAGGTTTTAATACTAAAAAAAAAATTACGTGACTCGAAAAACGTTACATTAATTAATTCATTTTTACTATTAACTTTTGACGGAACGAAGTCTGTCTGGGGGCAGCTGGTTATCAATATAAATCGTTTGAAATGAAATCACACATACGTAACACACGCACATTTAAGTCTATACCAGAGCTAGACTATTTTCAACTTTATTTTCCATTTATTTAAAGTTTATTATGCTATCCCACACATCTAAGGGTAACAAATGTTTAACACGAAGTCGACTTGTATTGAATATTTAATGCTTGTTCACTTGACGCCTGTAAATCTCGTCTATCAAGCAGGTGGCGCTTACGTCACTTATCCGTTTCAAGTTGCAAGCTACGATTTAAATATTTAGCAGTCGGCTTTACTTAAATTGTATACCTTTTCTTTGTAAGATTTCAATCATTGCCTATTAGAAACCATTTACAGAACGTAATGTTAATTTTGTCGAGAAATTAGCTTAAGTACTAAAAATTAAATACAAGGCTACTAATTGAGTGTATTTGCATTTTTACTAACATTGACTGCATAAATATTGTACAAAATCGCTTATTGTAAGAACTATTTTTTTAACCTGCGACAAACAATAAATTCCTAAATTATTATGGTATGGTATAGTGATTAAAAGAGAACATAGTTCTGCAACTATTTGATCGATGTATAAAAAAAATCTTCTATACGTTCGAAGATGCGTATTTTTTTTAGAATCGAAATTTCCTAAAACTCTTGTAGAACTGATTGAGCTTAAGATCGGGGTGCTGGATACATTTTTAATTGACCAATTAAAGTCTCCCGATGTCATATTACGTCGTTAGCAAGAACACGTAACTGTTACAAAAAGTTTTATTAGTTTTGCTCTTTCCGAGAGAACCTCGCGAGAAACGACATCTTTTTAGTGAATATCTAGTAAAACCACTTATGACTAAGTTAGGTAAATTTACGAACGATGTATGAAAACTTTATGTGAAGCGAAGGTGACACATGATGACTGGGTATAAAAAGAAAGAAAGTTAGACTGTCAGTTAGATAAAAAAATAAAACACCTCTATGAAATCAATAAAAAATTATAAAATTAAAATACTTTGAAGTTCAGTAAGTAAAATTTTATTTACACGTGACGCCACACGACCTTTCCATACACTGTGTCTTTGTAATTTATTATTTACGAGACAAATGAAAAACATAAGTTCTCCAATGCTTCTATAACCTATCTGAAGAAAATTTAAATTAAATATACTTCAATCGACATTAAGTTTATATGAATACGTGAATACTAGTATGCCTTTAACACCTTCCCTGTCCCGTCGGAAGACACAATAGTTAAACAATGGAAATGTTCTATAGGATTCACGGGACAGTGAAAGGGTTAATATAATTAAAAAATAATAATAAAATTTTAATTACATGTCTATCTAACAATTGGGAAAATTAGAGAAACTATATCGCTTAGAAACAAAAATCTATCAACATACATTAAAACAAACAATATGTACCTACGTATTTAGAGTGGTTTACCACGAGTTATAATGTTTTTTTGTAATAGGCTCTCAATTTTATGATTTATGCAACTATCGACTGCTCTATTTTCTAAATATTTATTGGATTATGAAACAGGCAAGAGCATCACACCACATAATTGTGGACTAGATCTAGATTTGATTGTAAACGACCAATAACAATCTTTCTACATGTCTTACTCAGTTAAATACATAAAAATCATATCGCCGTGATTCTTCAAGCAATCAGACGTTATTTATTTGCGATGGAAATTGGACGGATTTTAGATTTATTTTGACACAAGCTGAGCGCGCATTGCTGTTCGTGATAAGGTTTTAATTTCCTTCGCTAAATTACAATATTTAGTTAATGTGATATATCATTGATACAGATAAATACAATAAATTTTGCTTTAATGCTACTGCCCATTTCGAGCTTATGTTTATATAGTGTTTAATCGTTCCAATTCGCTCCCGCTATTTGTACGTACGTAGTAAAAAAATATAGCTTTTGTTACTCAGGGTGAAAGTAGCTTTCTAAATGTGAAACAGTTTTAAAAATCGACACAGTAATTTTTGAGTTTATTCATGACAAACTTATACACACACAAAAATACTTATCTTTTCTCTTTAAATACACACATCAAAAGTGTCTAGGGATCAAGCATTTTTATGCGGATTTCTTGAGATTGAGATGTGGCTTTGTAATAAATTTATGATTTTATAAATTTATATGGATCCTTTTTGGTGCATTTCATAATTCGAATCAGGAACTGTGAATCAAATTCGAGTAAAAGATGAAAATCAGCTGTCAATATTTTCCCTATAAAAACATACAACGCATTGAAGACATTATTAGTGCTACTGTTTCCCTACTACTGATTAAAACCAACGTTATTATGGAGCGGCGACGTCATTTAAGCAGGGAAGAAATGCTCAGAGCCGTGGGAATGATAGAAGCTGGTTCCCGGCAACGTACTGTGGCTTTAGCTCTGAATACAAGTCAGAGTGTTATCAGTCGACTTTGGACACGTTACCGAAGCACTGGTACCGTGGCTGAGCGCCATGGAGGACGGTATCGCTGCACCACACGGAGACAAGACCGATACATTCAAATCTTAACTCGAAGAGCTCCAACAATAACCGCCATGATGTTAGCCGTGAGGCTTCATCACTCTTCAGGGAACTTAATTAGCGACCAAACAGTCAGAAACCGCTTGCATGAAGTGAACCTTCATTCCCGAAGACCGCTACGGGTACCACCTATAGCAATGCACAATCGTAGGATTCGATATCAATGGGCTCTTGAACACAGAAATTGGGCAGAAGAACAATGGCGTTTCGTGTGCTTTTCTGATGAGTCTCGTTTTGGTATGAGACCGGATACAAGACGTATACGACACTGGAGAACCCCTGGACGCCAACAGCGATTAAAATCCTGCCAGGAAGTCCATCCTTATAGTGGTGGAACCATCATGGTATGGGCGGGTATTTGGATCGGCGGAAGAACTGAGTTGATTTGGATCAGAAGCAACCTCAACGCTCAAATTTATGCTGAGACGATTGTATCAGACGTCATCGTTCTTCTACAAGTGCAAATCGGTCCCTTATTTCAGTTAATGCATGATAATGCACGACCGCACACCGCAAGAGTTGTAAGACAGACTCTCGCCGCAGCTAACATCAATGTCCTGCCCTGGCCTGCTCAGTCGCCAGACTTGAACCCGATTGAGCATGCATGGGATATGCTACAGAGAAGAGCTCTGCCGAATATGGAGGGTATCCAGTCGCAAGAAGACCTTTTTTTGTTGTTGCAACGAACATGGGCGGCCATTCCACAGCGTGATTTGGATGAACTCATTTTGAGTATGCCAAACCGATGTTCTTGTGTTGTTAGTGTTCGCGGTAGAAACACGGATTATTAATTGTTTAAGTTACCCAATAAAATTTTAAAGAAAACTGTTATTTCAGTCTTTTTTTCGAACTTTTGTGTTAGTGGTTCAAATGTCAAAAATCCCTTTATTAGGAAAATGGCAAATTTCTTTATTAATGCAAAGGTGACTTGGTTTATCGTTACTGTGACAAACGAAAACACTTTATTCGATGAATCCTTAAAGAAAATTTTAATTAATATCAATCAGGAGAAATGTTATTGCAAAAATATGTTGATCCCTAGACACTTTTGATGTGTGTATTAGTGTAGATTACTTACTACCTACTACACTTGTCTTGTTCTTCCTACCCCAATTTTAGAATAGAATCGTTTCGGGTCGGTATGTGTGCATTATTTCAGTCATAATTACTAAAAAAACTCATAGAATTTAATGTGATTGTGAAACTTAAAACCAAAACAAGCACAAGATTACTTTTACAGTTATACGAAAATGACGTTATTACAATATGTTTGGTAATCATAGACCGGTAATAACTCTCCGAGTGCGCTGAATATTTAAACGTTCAGTAAGCGGCGGCACACAGCTAATTAACAACAGGGATGGCTGCTATTAAAATAATTAAATAATACTTTATAAAATGTATACTAAACGTTAATGATCGTAAAGCTGTTTATGTTGCACTCGCATTTAAAAAGACATTTGTATACTAATAACGGCGAAGCTATGAAGCGGCGGCAGCCTAATAGCTAGGGCGTTAGACTTGCGATCATGTGGTTGCGGATTCGAATTTTTACCCACCCACCCATCCTTTACACTACCGACGTGAACCCACTCGTAACACAAGCATCTTAGCTTAGCACGAATGGTTAACAAGAACACTAGTAATGTGCGACCCACATTGCTAGTGATCTTTAAAAATGTTTGTATCTAATTTCATCAATGAAACTTAAATCTATGGTAACTTTCTTTTTTTTGTAACTTTCGTGTAGGTAATATGTACTTCAACTCAATGAGTTTACAGAAATCTATAATTACCTACCAATATAATTGATAATACACCGTTTTCTCTAGGCCTGATTAGTAAATCATTTAAATCGTTCGCACCATATTATTTTTGCTTTCGATTTGATTGTGATTTTCTGCAAATTATTTTTATGTTTTGTGCACTCATTAATCAGTTCCCATAAACATCGGTCTCTGTTTAATTGCTTATTGCTTATAGCAAATAACTTTTCACGATATCACAGAACGTAAAACTATCGTTAAAAATAACGACAGCTCGTCAATTGTCGTTTGTTGTGCTGTCACGGATGACATAATTACACCGCCATGTTTGACCTGCGTAGGGTTGGCAGGCGAACAACGTAATCTCTAAAACGATAATCTCTTCGGTTTTAATTTGGATGAAATATCTTCATGCTTCGGTAACCAGGTCCTTAAGTGGGAAAAACGCGTGGGTTACACTTTCAAGTTATCTTACAGTAAGGTGAGATTTAATCCTAATCTTTCGTCGCCTTTACGAAGTATAATTTAGGTTTGATTTTTAATTTTATGCCAAATCAAACACGCATGACGGGAAGTTGAAATTGTACTTAGATTTACGAGATGGAGTAACTATTAAGTACCCTCGTCTTTTACACGCGGGTCCGCCCTTATGAGCGTCGTTTATCGCGACAAAAAGTCTATAGCTTTCCTCGAACTACTATCTAACACTCAAGGATTTTGCCAATCGGTACCGTAGTTCCTTAGATTAGCGCAAGCTAACAATTTAACTTTTCAGCTTTAGAATAGATATTAGTCGTTATTCAATATAACGTTAAATGTAAATAAAGAGCAGGTATCGGTGTTTATGTATTGAAATTACGATACATGTATTTTTTATCTACGGTTTATTTAATATCATGCATTTAATATATAATATTGACAACCCTACCGATTTCACTCATTAAATAATTCAGCGGTGCGCCATACTGATGAGCACACATCATTATATATTTATTCCTTTACTTTTCCAACTGTTGAGATTTCATACATTTAACGAATTACTTGGTCGAGTAAAAGTCTTTACGCATTCACTTTGTGGTGGCTCTTGTAATATTGTAGCGTCTTCTAAAAGGACCTGAACACTTTGAGGGCTTTCCGTCAACAGCTTCCTGGAGAACCAAGAAAGTACGGTAGCCTTTGTAAGTACAAGTAGAGAAATTAACGTTTTAGGTTTTATTCGCATCACAAAATTGAATTGAGCTGTTCAAAATGTTGTCTGTTCTGACAATTAAAAAGTATTGAGGTAATCCTCAGATAACGACTCTACAGTCATCATTTTTAACCGTGCATTGTGTAAACACGTGAATCTTTGCGTAAAAGTAAAAAAAACACCTTTCAAACAAATGAAGAGCTTGTTAAAAAAGGTATCAAGTATTTATCAGCAATAATTAATTCCTTGAAATTGGTTCACGTGTTTAGGATCACGGGCTATAAACAACATGCCGTGATTATTTCTCCGTCACATGCCACACATATGCCTGTAACACAAGCCGACCAAGTTATACTAACTGTTGCTATTATTTATTTGTTTATGACCCTTCAACCAGATACTGTTTCATGTATGGACAGTGTCAAATTGGACCTTTTATGTTGACATTAAGATTTACTCATGAGAAAATATTCCTTAGATTATTATGTGTTCGTTAGCGCGTATTTCAGCATCTCACATTTTATTGTACCTACCTACTCGTTGCCATGTTTTACTCAGAACCCAGACTAAGCCACTCCAATGTTTAAATGCTAC
The DNA here is from genome assembly GCA_950381575.1 of Plusia festucae. NCBI lineage: Eukaryota > Metazoa > Arthropoda > Insecta > Lepidoptera > Noctuidae > Plusia > Plusia festucae. Next base: position 13,915,747 of record OX494431.1, read on the forward strand.
TCTTCTGTCTGGTATGGCCTTAAGTCATATGTAGGAAGTAGAAAAGTGGACAGCATTAATGATATTCCTAAAATTTTGAGGTAACAAGTTAGCTCATATACTCTTCAATCTTTTTTTAAATGCTTCTCCAATTAATGAAGTGGCTACCAGCTGCTGGAATCTATCTCTATCTTTTACAAGGCGGAACAGTTCAGTCGGTCTCGAGATCCCCGTTAACTTTTGGATGTACTCCTGGAACCATTTCTGTATTCAACGCGCCTTCATCCCGCGACCTTGCCCATTATAATTACTTGCAGGAGTTCATACCTATCAAGCCTAACCACGTGACCGAGATATGAAGTTTTTCGTTTTTTTTTTCTTATCTCATATGGCAGGTATTAAATTATTCATGCGCATTTTTTGTTTTCTTTTTTATGCCTGTAATGAATTTCCGACTTCTGTAGCATATATCATATTCGGAAGCCCAGTAACATAACTTTATGGGCTTATTCAATATTCTATCGGGCGATAAAATATTGCCATCTGTGGTGGCGAAATTTCCTATACTAAGGTAATTTATATCGCTCACATTCGCAAGATATTTCTGTTATACTTTCATGTTAATTTGTTCTATAAATTTAATTCTGGAGCCATGTGAGTTTAATACTTTATAATTTAAGTTACCAATTAAATCAGTAACAGTCTTAAGAACAAAGTAGGTCTATTTTCGGCATCCTATCAAAAGTATTTTCTTACAGATAAAATATGTGTATTTAAGTCCCTAAGATGTTGTTAATTGGCCTCTAACAACATTCTAAGCCCAAGACATTGTATAAATAGAAATCATATTTTTGTATCCAACCAAGAACGTAATTTTTGATGTTTTTAGAATATCAAATACCAGTGGTAAACATGGTTCATTAATTAAATAGTAAAAAAATAAAGCTAGGATATGTATTGAAAACTTGCGTGTTCGCTAAAAGGGGTAAAACAAAACTCAGTGAACTGAAAACAAAAGAAGCTCACACATGGTTACCCTAAATACAGTATAGGGGTCTATAACACTTGATCGTTAGCGACGAGCGGCAACCGAGCCGCATCACACGACTCCAATAAATGTAGACCACCCAAACGTCATTTACATTCCGTCGTTAAGTTTTTTTCGCTTATGGATGGGATGCAAATGTTTCGTTGGTCCTTAATTGCTAATAAAATTAGAGCTTCAAACCTTTCTCTGTTCAATTTACCTCGTGTCTAATAGCAGCATTCAATATTCGATCCAAAATGGAATGTTAGAAAAAGATTTCTGCCCACGCCGGTGAATTCCGAGGATCATTTGGGACAAGCGGGAACAATTTTATAAATTACCCTGCCTAAGGGAATTTGATCCGTTACCTGCTCGGGTAACCGCATTAATTAGCGGAGGACAGGACGTCAACTACTACATCAAAGTAAAACTATTCGGTCGTCTTCAAAGACACCGCTTCCTATCCGGATGAATTTTTAAATATCGTCCTTGAACTTCAAAGAAGGCAATCGACTTTGTAATTTTTTTCGATCTGAGAGGCTTAGCCAAGTGACATAAATGAAGTCACGTGCTTTATCAAACACGAATCCTATTTTAATAAACTTCATTAGCTTTTAAATAAAGCGAACAATCTTATTCTGTACCAACTTGTCCTTACTCAATGTAACTAAATTAATTCCAAGATATTATTGAACAAATATTTTGCTGACAATGAAACGAGAATTTTAAAAATACGTATACATGTATTATGTCGTCAGTGATTACGTTATCGAATCTAAGACTTTAATGAAATGAAAAATCACTGTGGAATTACATTATTCAGCCAAATGTCATTGAAATTATTAAAATAAAGGCAGATTTCGAATAGTTTAATTCAAATTCTATTGAACTACTAGCTGTTTCCCGCAGCTCCGCCCGCGGTTTCGATTTTTTTTTATGTTTGAGATTTAAACTATCCTATCTCTCAAGTTGGATCGAACTGCACATGGTGTGCGAATTTTATTATAATCGGTTAAGTGGTTTAGGAGTCCATTGAGGACAAACATTGTGACGCGAGATTTATATATATTAAGATAAATTCGTAGTTGAATCAAGTTGTAGAGTTACGGATTAGGATTTTATTTCCACGAAGATAAAACAAATAATGTTCCAAAAGGTACATTATTCAATTTCGCTTTTTATACAAGTGTGAGATGTTTTCACAAGACGATACATTGAGACTCTTCGCTGCAGATGGTCAATGAATTTTGGAAACGCTAGATGAAATGAAATGAATAAAGTTGTGTGAAAATGTGCTGACCAGCCGCTGGTGGAGCGGGAGCCGAAACCAGACGGTTATCTGGCCCGTTGCACCGCAAATTGTTACAGTATCACTATTAATATGCAACAGAAGGTCAAGGACGCTTTTTATTGAATAGGCGACATAACGGCAAGCACGTCACGTGATGGTAAGCGGACTCGAACCTATGCCTTCGAATAACTTTCAGACCTAAATGAATCGGACCGTTCGGATTGCTCGTAGCCACGTTAGTGCTAGTGCTGCTTCGGTCCCATTCGTTCGTGACGCTCCCATGGTCCACGCGGGTGGCGGAGGACGCTACACAATGACGGCGCCCAAATAAGTCGAATGTCTTTCTTGTCAGTTGACCCTCGTCCCGCACCACACCCACTACCTTATACCACCCGTTGCCTGCAGATGATAGGTGTCCCACGAATTTCCCTTCCTACAGGTTGTATTACGTTACATCGTAAAACGACCACTGAATAGTGGTTAGCAGTGATAACTCTGTTAACACATTGGTCCCTCGTGTATTTTGTAGAGCGCAATGCGACTTTACAAGTGAGAGGTTAAATACTCGCGTAAAGTGTGGGACGGGTTCTAAGTTGGTATATTAAGTACACGATTGCCGCTTGCTGAAGTTTAGAGCAGTAAAACAGGAAATGTAATTTATTTTGAGTGATCCAATGGCATTAGTGCCTTGATATGCTTAAAAGAATTAAGTCAAATGATTAGTTTTTTTGTGCATCTTGTGTAAAGGTTTCAAGGAGATACGCCTTACCTCCTTGAAACTCCTTAACTCCCGGTTGCTGAGCCAGAAACAAACCAAACTATGAAGATGAGTCCATAAAGCAAAATCGACTAACTATATTCTATAGGACTCCACACCTTCTGTATATTTTGCTTAAAATTTTTGCGTCTATTTTCGTAAAAAAACGTATACACCTGAACATTTTTCAATTCATGTCGTGTTAGTTTTGGGTCCGTTGCATCATACGTTTTTGTTTTACGTTAGTTCGGCCAACATTCACATTCGATATACCATACGTATGCATATTTGGAAATAGTTCGACACCATAATACACATGGTGCACCTTTTCTATCGTAGGTACCTTCGATAAAAAAAAGTGTCTTGTATAATATTTTTTTTTATGATTAAATCTTTGTACATTGTTATTTTATACCCATTAAACAAACTTTACTTTTTCTTTCAATTTAGGATGTTCTGAGAATTTTCGGTAATATCTTGTCGTTAGACGCAAAGTCTTCCAATTTGGTCTCTCTTATTAAATTTATGATTTTTTTGCTTTATTTTACGAAAGAGTAAGTGAAATTGCTTGCTAAAACCTTGTTATTCCTAGTTTATACTTGTCTGAAGTTGTATATTAAAGTGAAAGACTTTAACAGTTTGTGGAGCAAACACTTGGTAAATAGTATATAAATAAACATAAATATTGTAACTTTGTAGAAGTGAAGATGGCGGCCTAACTAAACAACTCTTTCTCTCACAAGTAAAGGGTTTCCTAAATCAACTTTGATGCAATGTAAGCAGGCTCTAGGGAATCGACCACAACGCGTATGAAGAGAGAAAAAAAAAAACTTAAATAGTGTTAAACATAAGTATATTTTACACAAAAGATAGCTATCTCCCCCATGGAAAATACAAATTTATTTAATAAGTAATTTCTAGTAAAAAAAAAAACAACTTAATTACAATTTTTTGATAAGCGTCCAGAAGGATCTCTAAATGGATTTTTTTTATAAAGCACGCAAGCAAGCAGTAAGCAGCTAAGGCACTTGTGTTATGGAGTCAGAGATACCGAAGGTACCGCAAACACCCACACCCGAGACCCGTCCGGGGATCGAACCTGGGACCTCAGAGCTGTGTATGCACTCGAAAACGGAGGTCGTCAATATCTGGTCTTTAGGTAGCAGCCTAAAACTTTGGCATATTTACACAAGTTTCAAACATACAGCCAACTGGAACTACCGCGCTCGCCTGTTTAATAAAATTATAACGAAGTTAATTAATTAAATGTGGTTGTACAAGGCTCTGTAATCAACACAACAGTTATTATCATGAGCTTCTGTTTTGTATAATAAATAGCTGACGACAACTGAACATCGCAACTTCGAGGAACTTTTTAGTACTTGATGAAGACAAGGTTTCCAATTATGAAAATGTTTTTTTTAATCAATCAACACTCTGGCGGCTAAACCATTCAACCTAAACTGTTAAAAATTTTAAGAATAGAACTTAAAAAATGCGATGAGGTAGGTCATCCAACACCCACGCGGTCGGTGCTGCTAGCGAAATCTAAGATGAAAAAACTACTGAACATTTTGTCTCCAGTCTCCATCTTTTAAAAAGAAAAAAACCACCTTACGATCTACTTCAGTTCTGCTGATGAAGTAAAAGAAAAAAGGAAAGACCTTTGACATCCAAGGATAAATCGGATTTGTGGCGATACGGACTTGTAATGCAGGAGGCGAAGTCGGTATTCCATCTAAATGAGACCGGGATTAACTGTGGCTTAATGTTGCTGAGTGGGCCGTTCTCAAACTCTACTCCGTTCGTTGATCGTGAGATAAGATCTATTTTTGACGTAAGTATACTGATACCAACAGCTCAAGCGTAATTTGGAAGTATTTTTACTAGTAACCTTACCAAATTCCGTATTCCAGAGCAAAGGTACAGAGCTACGTACTAAAATAAAATACCTATAAACATGTGGATATATTAAAAATATCTTTCTGCTAACTTTGACAACATTATTATTAAACTAATCTACACATCACAAACCAACGCCTCTCTCTATTCATAAACAAAGGTTGGGACAGATCAATTTATGTAAAAGTTTTGAAATTCCTTTAACAAATTACTTTTAGAACAAAGTTTAATTTAAATTGTGATATTTCTAGTGATACCAAGCCCACAACTAAGAACCGACCTAAATCTAGGAAATATGTCAAAGGACCCTTTTTCGGACGGTGATGGAAATTGAAAGTGGAGATGGAAAGTTTGCTGGTAATTAATACAGAATCATAATTTATTGCTTTTGTCGACGAAAATTATACTCTTATAAAATACTCGTATAAAATATAATAACCAAATAAAAACTAAGTAGTTGTTGATAAAAAAACTGATTCTAGGTTTTTCATTATACTTACTTAAATATAAAAACCGGAAAAAAGGTTTTCCTTAATATTCTTATAAAATTAAAAAAAATACTACTAGACTACTTACTAGATATATATGGTTGATAAACATTTCACTGAAATACAGGAATGGCTAGTAAAAGTACTTTCTCAATTATTCTAAGATACCAATGACAAACGGTGAAGGAAAACGTCGTCAGGAAACCTGGATTCAAATAATTGGAATCTGTAATCGCCAACCCGCAATGAGCAAGCGTGCTGATCAATGCTCGTTTCTTCTCTATATTGAAAGAGGGCATGTGCCCAGCAGTGGGACATTTATAGGCTGGTATTATTATTATATAGGAATTGTTACTTCATTATTTTATTTTATAGAATAATGTGATTGTTCTATGAAATTTATTGATACGACCGTACACGGAGTTAATCTCATTCTGAATCTCAATTATTCACAATTCTCACTTACGTAATAAATGTTTCAATGGGTATTGTGAGAACCTCTGTAATATAGAACAGTACCTGTACTTACCTACTTTCGTACTCATTATCTTTATATTCATTAAAACGACAATTAATTGAGACTAACATTATTTTTTATAATAAGCCAGATCCATAAAAGCTAAGATGACAACTCCGAAGTTGTAGGGTTTTCGTTCTCCAAGTTAGTGGCTCATAATAACTCTAGCAAACTCCTGGGTACCGTTCCGAGAAGGTATAAAAGAAAATGGCACCCCTATTTGCACGTTTAAGTAGAACGCTCGATATAAAAGTGCTGGAATACAAAGAACTCGGTGTGAAGTGAGCCGTAACAAATTAAAGGAACCGTAACCAAGTATTCAATAACAAATGTTTTAATTAAAAAAATAATTATAACCTCTTGAATGAATCCGTTTCAATATTTCAGGGTTACATTTTAATTTCCTCTAGGATTGATTTATATATCGGACGGTAGCCATTGGAATGTTATTCCCGAAGTTTTCATTCCTTTCCGGATTTTTTTATTAAAATAATTTAATTAAACTGGGTAAGCCGGTATGATGGATCGTTAGCCTTTAGCGTAGCTGGAATTATTTAATAACAACAATATTATGATCTGACATTGGTTTTTCAAAATAAACCACAAAATAAGAAACGTCAGATTACGTTTTCAGTGCAACTGACAATCTCTGATGGCGAGGAAATTGGAATGTCAGCAATAGTGGAACTGGATTGCAACAGTTGTCATAGTCCAGTGACCTCCTTCATAATATTCCGTGAAAAGTAAAATAATGAAAGAAATTGCATTTACTTTCAAATTTACTTGCAAAAACGAGTTTTGACGTGCCATTTTTATATGCGCCTACTATCATTAGGGTTGTATTCAAAATTCGAAACGTTTTTTTTTTTATTTAACGAGTGACTGGCACAAGTATGCGCCATTCGGCGCGCGAGGAACTAGGATACGTCGGGGCTGTCGCGGTCCTTTCAACGCAGTATTCATGGCGCGCGCTATTCACACTGCCCGAGGCAACCTCATTTAGGACACATTTTTACTCGTTACGTATTTATATATTTTCATTTTGCTGATTGCTTAATTAAGGGTCGCGTAATCAGCAACATTTTGGGCGTTGAATTATAAATCTCTATTAGGTATGTACTTTTCTTAAGGGACTATAATTTGTTGCATAAGGTATCCCACTAACATTATTTGGATGTCTAAAAAGTTGTAGGTACCTAGTAGGTAGGTACTATTTCCTCCTCCAAACCGTTTGTTTATCTCAATAGTTTATCTTGAGGGTGTCCTTACAATCAAAGTCAGTTAATAAATCCTGTTCTATCCTTTAATTTATTTTGTGAACTGTTCACCATATCAATCTTAAAAAACACCTCTAGGAGGATTTTAGCGGGTTTTTGTGAAATCAGCTTCGTCCGTCTCCGTAGTTCGTTGACCTACTTTGAGCTAATCAACGAATTCTTATTTCAAATGTTTCCATTTACATTTCGTGCGGTCAGAATTTCAGATGGAATAATGTATAGGAATGGTACTCACGGTTTTGTAAAAAATATTTATGTATTTTTTACGTGCAAATTATGCGCGAATTTAATAAAGGAGACTTTAAAAATTCGCCTAACAACGTGTTTCGGTAGCGAAATAAAATTGTACCTATTACATTTATTGCCAATCTCCAAGGCTTGAGACTGTCAGAAAAATTAAGCCACCAATTAATTATCTTCAGACTTTTCTCTTTGAAATTTATTTTAGGCTGTTTATATGTCTGTTTCTCACGTTTCCACTCTGTCGCCAGAAAAGTAATAAAAATCTTATTTATTATTGACACGTAATTACTCCGCATTGCGACACCAATTTTATCGCGCATGAAATTGACATGACTGACTAAAAATTATTATAAAAAACTGCCCCAGACACAAGAATTACTGTTTTTACTCCATTTGTGTATTATTTTATGCATACGTTAATTATGCTGGTTAAATAATTTAACCCTTAATTTAACGAAGTAAAAAGTTTCGAAATATTTTAAAATTATAACGTTAGTAGGTAGTGGCTGTCCCTAACCAGCTGTTCAACAGTATTGGTTAATATTTTAAAACTTTAGAAGTATCTGTTATTATTGTTTTAACGTCTCCAGCGTTCTACAAATTTCTGTGTCATTACGTATGCAACTAGCATTGTCGAAAGTGCTAGGCGAAGTTTTATCCTGCCTAATCTGTGGTGTACCTACTAGGGGCGCGATAACCGACCGCGCTGTAATACCGCCTCCTTTATTTTTATAATTTTCTATGATTAGGGTGCTGTGACAATACGACACGTAGGTTTTCTCGAGACAAGCTACTTGTACCTACGCTATTTTTGTTTTGTAAAAATTATTAGAAAGCTTATTTTCTAAAAAGCTTTACTCAATACCTATCTACACATTATTTAATTATTTCAGCAATGTAGTTTAGATGGTAAAATTAACTAATATTTAGATCATCGAGTCAGGCACAGCAAGCAGATATTTACGTAATTATTACCTATACATAAAAAATCATTATAAAATGATTTTTAGTGTAATAAATAATACTTTGCTATTCGCTGTTTAAGAAAACCAAACAAACAAAGTTGGATTAAACGTTAATAGTTTTAAATTGATCCGCACAAGTTTGGACGCAGCTGCCAGCGAGCATTTGACAACTGCCTATGTTCCCGTGCAGACTGCAAACGGTGTCTGTCACCAAGATATATAACATACAGGATTGTATATATAGAGGAGTTGGGGTGGCTAGCGTAGTGCAAGCACCCCCTCTCAACGCAAAACAGGCGCAAGAAAAGTCGTCGATTTGCGGAAAGCAAGCCCGCGATAACCTAACATACAGGATTTACATTCCTTTAAATAAACGCAGAATAAATGTCATTTAAATAAAGTTGAAATTCCAGTGACGTGTCTTTTGACTTGTTAATACGATTATGTATGAGTTCAAAATTAGGCAACTTATTTTAAAATGTACCTATGTGAAATGTCTCTATCTTTGGTGCTGTTGTTCTTATTTTTATTGTAATTGAAGCAAGAATTTGTTTCAAGGGTTCATTCTGTAAACAAATTTACAGAATGAACCTTGAAACAAATCCATTTGAATTATAAGACGTGAAATACATTAAACTTAGGTCATTTATATTCAGCAAGATTTATTTAGTTTGATTAAATGTTCGGAGTTTACTGACGTTGATCCACAAAATGTTTAAAAATCTGTTTTATTTTTCAAGAAATACTTAAAAACAGTTTTAGTAGAATTTCAATTATCAATCGTCGCGTAACAAAACGTGCGAAGCTGAATACAGATTATTACATTATAATAATATTTAACCACCTGCTCTGAACGCTCTTTAACATTCCTTAACAAGAAAGCCACCTGCATTCTCTTCGTTCATTTACAGTTATATTTAAACCGCATCTACTATTACGAACCAAATTATACCCCAAAATATACGGAAACTATTTCTAAAATCTTAACTGGGGTAGAACTCACCCTCTGTATTTTTTGCATTGTTTCTACTGCGCGCAGGTGATGAACTTTTTTTGACATTCCATAGAGACTAATTTTGGAAGGGTATAATAAAAACTATTTAATATGACGTCATTGTAGAGCGGAAGAGAGCGTGCCTAAAATAGTCCGGAGAAAAAAAATATATTTTAATCATAATTATAATATTATTACCTACAGTAAAATATAGCTATAGAGGAAGGTATATATACATAGTTAAGTAGAGACTAATTCAAGTTTTCTTATTCAGAAATGAATTCATTGGAAATTATTATTTATGATTTTAGTCTTTTGAATATTTGAAATGTAAGTTTCGAGCTGTTTTAAAGCGATCTAGTTATTTTTTTTAAAAATAAGCGCGAAAAATAAGAATGTTTACATACAGATTTAAAGCCTTTTCAAGCTGGCCGTGCTAAAGGCGTGCAACAAAAGCTTTTAGGCAAATAAATGTGAGTCAGAAAAATATTACGCTAAGTATATTTATTATTAACCAAGGTTCATTTGTAGATAATACGTGCCAGTAATATCATATACCGTATCATGTTAGTAGGTTGGCTAAAAGGAGGTTTTGAAGGACAAAGGAAGACTGCGGTGTTTTGTCGTAAAATATGCATAACCTCTAAAAGTTTGGCGCGATAAGAGTGTAGGGGTGGTCGTCCCTCGTGACACGAGCGCAATGTGTCACCAGCTTATACAGACGGGACATCATCCCGCTTTGTGTTATGGTTCAAGTTAACAGCTTTTAGTGGTGTGACCGGAAGAAGTACGACTTATTTTATAAAATCAAATGTTTTGTCTCATATTGAATTATCAAAGAAAATATATTACGATCAGCTGCACTTTATAGAAATAAGACATTGAAGAAATTGATTGATTGACTTTTTGGGACAGTGCAGTTTATAAAGCTTTGACTGATATCAGATTTTCAGGAGTTTGATTTTATTTCATCAAACCACAACCTATAACCATTAGCCTTAATTTGATACTAACAACCGAACTACGTAACATCGCGTGGGAGTATTGAACATTTGAAAGTCAAACAAACAGTTTATAAACAATTTGCATAAATAATGCATGTAGCCAAACAATAGCAATACGCCGGCAAAGTTTTGATGCCCGTCATAACTATATTAGAGCTTAACTCTAACTAATATGGCCCAAATACGTCAGTTCAGAACTAACTGTACAACTATCGTATACAAATTCATCTCAGGGACTGAATTAAGCTGTGTTGTGCCTACAACATTTGGCCCAATACTTGTCAAACTTTTTGCTTATTTGTATTCCAATATTTGACCCAAAGTTGGCCAAGCTGCATTTTTAGTCTATTGTAGATTATTAAATTCTTGTAGAGCTACATTGCTTTGAGTTTTTATCTTACGTAGCCACATGCGGTGGTGAATAAACTCAAAACTTTTGTAATTAATATGTATGTCTAACGAATATTTGCGGTAATCGTATCACACAACTCACACTTTAGTTAGCTGTCAGGTTCGTCGTCACTACATAATTATAGCTGAGTTTCCCTTGTTGTAACACTATTATTAACGCCTGTCAAATCATATATTGGTAGAGCAGTTTTCAGGAAGTAATGAATTATATTATAATGAGCTATCATCAGCTCAATGGTATCAAAATTAAAGTTACTGAAAACTTTTCAGGAATGTGTTAACCAGTAAAATATTAATATTCCTTGTATAAAGAGTGGAGAAAATAGAATAATCTTTTCAGGTTATGTTTCTTTTCTTTTTGTATTTCTTTCGGGTACCAAACTTCGTTATTCACACCGAAACTTAATAATAAGTACCTAAAGGAGATTGAAGACAGGCGTAAAGTGCCTGATAACACTTCGACCATTCTATAATAGAATATCAAGATTATTCAGGAGTCAGCAGTTTGAATCGGACGTTGACGACGGTCAGACTTCTTTGTAGATAGTGCCGGACTTTGGTTATACATGTGTATGGTACATGCCGAGAATGAGTTTAACAAACTGTATGTTACACGAATTTAGTATGACAGTTTCGTATGAAAACTGTTTTAAATTAGTAATAACTGACCATACTTGAGCCGAGTTGCTGAGAATCGCAAGAATTCGTAATGGATTTACTTGTTCGTATTTTTTGTGGATAGCTATGAAGACCTATAAAGTTACAATGTACCTATGACGTAGGTACATTGTAACTTTATAATGGTTAGGTACAGCCATGTTATTAAAAAGAAGTGAGAAAAAATGTTAATCACAACTTGTATTAAAAAAAGGTTATACTAGCAATGTGGGTCGCACGTTATTAGTATTCTTGTCGTAAGCTAATATGCTTATGTTATGAGTGGGTTCACGTCGGTAGTGTAATGGGTGGCTCCGCTTTTAAATATAAATAATAATAATAAATAAATGTGGACAACGTCACATACCTACATTGCTCCGAATCCAAAGTAAGTAGCTAAAGCACTTGTGTTATGGAATCAGAGACAATGAAGGTACCACAAACACCCAGACCCGTGACAATGTAGAAAAGTGTTTTTTTTACATTGACCCGTTCTGGGGTCGATCCCGGGACCTCGGAGCTGGCGACCGCTTGAAAACCGGTGTGTACGCCAATCGACAACGGAGGTCGTCAAACATTCTTATATCTTCTTTTTCTATTGATCTAATGGCTTCATATATTTACGCTTTATCATAAATGATGTATGAAATAAAATGTTTGTATGTGGAACAAAGGAGTTATTTAGGTACCATGATGATCCCACCATAGATGTTAGCACGTGGCCATAAACAATTAGCCTAAAAGAAGGTCAACATTGTATTTGTCTATGTACCTAGTACTTATCTCGAGTCCCTGAATATCTCGTCTGCCGTTTGTTAAGGATCCTCGCTTTATTACTGTACATCCGGTCAATCACGTGTTTACAATCTGACTCTCAATTGGATGAGCTTCAATACATTCGAATACGCCATTGTGAATGCGTAGGCAAAAAAAAAAATGTTTTTTCTACTTAAGAATTGTACGTAGGAGGTACTCCTCAGTTATAAGAATCAGAACTTTCCGCTTAGATTCTTTAGAAAAATAATGTTAATTCATTTTCTGATGTCATATCTGGAGCTACTGCATTTATAGTGGTGAACAAAAAAATTGTAGGTACTTATCATTTTATCTGTTTTGTCGACTGTACAATACTGTTATACCTAACTGTTATAATACCACGTAATAATAACAGTTCCATATAAAGTTAACCTACAACACCTGATATAGGGATGTTCGTTAGTAGATTAACAAACACGAAAGTCTGAACAACGTAGTAGGTAACTCTATTATTTTCGCGTGCATCACTAGTCATAATCCAGTTTGGGACTGCAGCGAATTCGCTTATGCGGTTATATCCGCATATAACTGGTTATAAACCGGTTAAATCCGGCTTTGCATTCAGGCGAATATGACTTGGTTTTGTTTGGTTGATGCGGATTTGATAATACTGTTGAGAGCTGAGTTTGCGATTGATTAAATTTAGCTCAATATCTGTTACAAGCATGTATTAAAATATGTTGAATATTTGAATATACACATTTGAGTAAACAAATACTTAGAACATTGCGTTACTTCTTTTGTATAGTGAATTTTAGATTTAGTTATCAGCAAACAAAAATTTAAGGAAGGTGAAGAAAAGAAAGGTGTTCAAGAATATTCTGAACAAGAAACACGTTACCTACAGCTAAAACTTTAGCTTACAAATTGCTGTGTTTCAACAACACTTGAAATTCCAAACATTTCAACCATATTTACAATTAAGATTAAAAAACAAAGCGCTGCAGCGCTTCGTGCCACTAAACGAGCGATCGCGCACAAAATTCGTACTTTTTAAACTTCACAAATTAGGCGCTGCCTAAACAAAGTATTTTACGTGACGCCCTGACTTCAATTACCACGAGTACCTTTGAATTTTTAAAGCAAACTGTCTTAAAAAGGTGGATGCGTACTTTGTTGAACCGAGACAAAAGCTGGAAGTTATGTTCCGTGATATTTATTCAACGACGCTCCTCCAGTGCGGGGCAACCTTCTAAACTTTACAATTTACAGGGAAAAATTCTTTTTAGTCTCATTTATAGTTGATAGCGTCCTTTACCCAAAATATAGGTAGTCACTTTTCTGCTGTCTGCTTTGGTTTTTATGACAACTTATCTCCCTGAAGTTGCTCGTAGGTTGTATTTTAAAATTTTCTTAGTTCAGATAAAAACGATTTCCATTGCACGTTTTGACTCTTGAATTTTTTTCAGATTATATGAAAAAGATTAAGGTAATTTTATTAGTGGTACAATTTTTACTTGGTTTTGGACTAATTAACATAATTACGTCATATCCTACCGTTGGATACTGCGAACGTCAAGCCATTGTCATTTGTATCGCTCGGATAATTAACATGCGTTTCTTGTACTGGTCCCGCACGATGCTGCATGGTGCACGTGCCACATAGCCCGATGATGGCCGAGCCTTAATCCCCTCGTTACGAACATGTGGGTAATAGCAACACGGATAAAAGCATAACCCTACATTTCCTGTTCCGCAGACTGGATAAAAGGTAGACCTGCAGTTTAATGGGTCCTTGTTTTTTAATATTTCTAATTTCGATTCAAAGTGGAAATAACTCAAAAAACAAAAGACAACGGCCTATTTTTTCTTCCATAACATATTATATTTACAGGATCGAGAAATGAGTTTACTTTGAGGTCGTCGTTATTTAAGTTATCTTGGAATCAATTTACGTTATACAAACAATCGTAAGTGAAAGCTGGGGTTCCAATGCGGGATCAATTTGTGCTGCTATTTATGACGAAAAAATCATGTATGTTATTATTTTTGTGTACTGTGTACTAGAGGCCCAAAATTTGATCTGATTCGACCATAATTCATTTAAAATTCAACTTAAAATAATAATAAAAAAAAAACATAATTAAATAATAGCATCCTTCACGCCTTTTTTGTGTACAAAATTTCTTAATCCTCCGTCCGATAAATTTTCGTAAAAAAGGGTACAAAGTTTAAAACAAAAAAAAAACTCCTTAAATTTTTTAAAGTATTGTTTTCGTTTTACACTACTCTCTGTCGGATGATCAAGAATGGTATGACAATGGTTTTACATCATTATTGTCAAACAAATTGTCAGCAGCGTTTCTGATTTATTTACTGTCATCACAATTTGAGGCAAGTTTACAATAATATCCTTTAGTTAGCAAGTCGAACAAAGTAATAAATTTAGTGTGGAACAAAGGGCGCCAAGTTAGCAAGTTCACTGGTTCTAACTAGACTGCTAGTACGTTGTCACATGCAGACTAGCGAGTCTCCCAAATAAATGTTCAAGAGAAGAGTTACTGAGCTAGTTTGTCTTGTCAAGCTAAAAATGTAGTCCACAATTTAACTGTTTTATTTAATGTGACATTATATTTTGCTCGCTGTATCGCCCGCTCCGTCCTCAATAAATAAGCTATCTAACTGAAAGAGTTGTTGAAATCGGACCCGTATTTCCTGAGATTCGCGCGTTCAACCAAACAAACAAACTCTTCAGCTTTATAATTTTAGTAGGTATAGATTATGTGTCTAAAAATAAATATATCAACCTTTAAAGGAACATTTTAAATAAGCTTCGGACCTAGGGACATTAATATTGCAGCTGGCTTTCCGCCTCATTTTATGTAAAAACTAGATGAAAACCCGGCTCCGCTCGGTTTAAATGTGACTCATGATACACAATGTAGGTAAATATTCTGTAGTCATCGGTTCTATAATATCGGTTCAATTGGCCAAACTCAGGTTTAAAGAAAGAACACATAACAAAGAGTTTATCATAAAAAAGTTTCAAAAACAATATTTTCGCGAAACGTCAATGACTGAAGAAAAGTATTAAGTTTTGTTATGATTCAATCAATGTTGCCGGCATTTTCAGGCTACTTAGGCCCATAGATATATACCTTACAGACTACACATATATTTTATAAGTACATTTTGTGTTATTAATATAAACGTTTCGTTTTAAACGGTCAAATGAGTCACAGTTCTTTGTGATGGCTACTTCTTTGGCGCGACGTACGCGATGCGTTAATTGGCGAGGCGTATATTATGCAATGGAACGTAAAAAAGCGAAATAAATATCGCGTTCCGAAACGATTCTGAACTGTCATACCTACGCCCTGTCAGCACTGTAATCACTTCAAGGAGGTTGTATGATAATAAACTCCTTGAATCACTTCGAAGCAGAATTAGCTGTTACGGAACGCGGCCTTATTAATTACCCAAGATGGCTGCGGTTTCTTTGTTTGTCAGTGCCATTAGAATTTAACGAAATGCTCCATAATCCGAATTTTGCGGATATATGTTGTCGACTCGAAATCAATATTTTTTTATGTTTTATTATTCATATATGGTTTCGATCGAGTCTACCGTAGCCCTGAACGAAATTATTAATATAGAAGAAGAAAAGCAAAAGTGATTGTGAAAATTTACCATGAAATAAATTTGTATTCCTTTTGGTAAATTTATGGGTAATTATTTACTCATTGTGCAAATAAACACTTAATTTCTTAAAAGCATAAAGCTTTAATAAGCTCTACGTTTTTTTTTATATGACGTAAGATAAAGTATCGTGCGGGACACCACCGCTCGCTTCTAACGAAAGATATTAAATGTCGGTGCTTCATGAAGTCTGAAATAACTGGAATACCTGTTCAATGGATATTAAACTTTAAAATTCAAGCTACATTTAGTTTTATTAAAACGGAATTTACGGTAATTTAATATGATAACTAAGTTGCATTTTTTGTGCAGTTTGAGTTTATTTTCCGATAGCCCGTATTTTGAATTTTCAGAAAATTATTATTTCTATTAAAGTTTGTAAAGGCTGTCTATATTATTATTTTCATGCATATCATTTTTTAAATAGTTTTAATTAAAACTTTTTAATAACGCGTAATTAGTTACCACGTCCTAGTTTTCGAGTTAAAAACTGATATGTTTAACAAATAATAATATTATTTCAAATACTACATACTCGATTTTATTTTTTTAGCTCACTAATTGTTTATTTAGTGAGAGATATTTAATTAATTTTAATCAAAGTCAGTTGGGATTTCAATGGGTACTGCATTGAGTGAAGTAATGAACGATTTTAAACGTTCATTCATTTGCTTGACCCTTAAGTATGACAGGATATTTCAATTAAGTTTCAATATTTCAGTCGGCTGTTCCCATGCGGGCCGGGTGGCTACTTAAAAGCGGTAATTGTATTCCGTGCGATCAATTTATTTATTTTCAAATGGAAAGCTATTATTTTGAATACGAACTGTTATCTATTTATTTAATATTGAATCAATTTGGAGCAAACTAAGGTTGTTATACACATAAGATTTTCAACTAGCATATTAATCATTTCTCTGTGAGTAAGTACGGTAATTACCACATATTCGTTCATAAAGGTTTTTTAGAGTACCTGTAACTGTGCTACCATTTTTGATTTTGATATTAGGTACCGTTTAATTTAGAAATTATCTACGAATTTTTTTAATATTATTAAATTAATTAATATTTAATATTCTGGACTCGAGTAAAATCATTAGATATATTTTGACGCAAGTATTTAAATAATTGCTTATCTAAGTTTTCATTAGCCATCTTGCTGTCAACAGGGCTATCCAGTAGTTAGGCCGATAAATCATCATGGTAAGGTTAACATAACCCTCGACCTACATTCAAAAGACAATCGATCTGTTACTTTGGCAGCCGTAAACTGATGCATCGGTGTATTGATATATTGAGGCTCACTCTTCAATTTCAATCTGGCAACAAACATATGGGCGTGTAAGGTGGGAGAATTATTCACTATTCAACACTTTTCTGATAAACAATAGTTCTTGTAGTAACGAACAGGTACTTTAATATCAGATATTTAGACTTAGGTGTAGTGTTTGTAAAGTTAGGCTGTGTAAGGTCTGTTCATCTATACTTGTCACAAATAGTAAACAAACCGACGTCAATTACAAATCACGATTTTTTTCAAAAATCACACAATGTATGTTACCACAATTAGTTTACAATTCTGAATAGATCACACAAAGTTTCCCATCACTAATTTTATTGACATTTTACATACGCCATATTTGTTTACATGTTTGGACAAGTATAGATGAACAGACTATAGAGTAAGAAGCTTGGCTCTACATGAGATATGAATTTTTTTTATTTTGAAAATGCAAACCATTGTTTCTTCTTAAAAACATTTTAAGTAAAAATGTTTTGGTGGGATACTTATAACTTACTATAAGACTACTGACTGAGGTCACGGTCACACTGAGGATAATAAGGTCTATTGTCTACCAATAGACCTCTGTCGCGGCTGTTATTTTATGCACAGTCGATTATTTTACGTTTAAGAAGTTACGGTTAACACTTAACTTAAAGAATTATGCAAATAAAATCTCACATAGTAAAGCTCTGTTGTAGGGTGCGTATGCGGCGGGGGAATGACGCGAGCTCAAGTAACGTCAAACCCCACACGCCCGTTCCCCTTACGTACTTGGGGTATTGGGCTTTTTGCATTCGAGTGCGTGAACATCCTCCCCCCCTTGAAAGTTCCTACTTTCAAGTTCTTCAGACGTTGGTAGAATGCAAACTCTGTTTAAGGCTCTCTTAGTGATGCCTCTTGAAGTGGTGAAATCAGCTACCCTGCAGACTCCATCCGCACCAGGATACAGCTTGTGGACTCTCCCAAGTTTCCAGTTTAATGGTGGAGTATTGTCCTCCTTTAAGACTACTAAATCGCCAATCTTAAGCTCCTTCTGCCTCGTCCGCCATTTTGTACGTTGCTGCAGTTCCGTTATGTATTCGGCTTGCCATCTTCGCCAAAAATGCTGTCGCAGCTGTTCTAGCCTTTGATATCTATCCGGGTTTTTCAAAACAATAGGGGGTGACGGCAGCGATGTTAAGGGTCGCCCCACAAGGAAATGCCCAGGAGTTAGAGGAGAACGATCGTTTGGGTCGGATGACAAAGGAGTGATTGGTCGGGAATTAAGAATTGCTTCAATTTGTGTGAATAAAGTGCTCAATTCTTCAAACGTCAGACTGGCATTACCCATAATACGCTTAAGGTGAAATTTTGCAGATTTAACGCCTGCCTCCCAAATACCACCAAAGGTGGGGGAGTAGGGGGGATTAAAAACAAATTTGATTCCTTCATCGTTGGTGAAGTCATAAATTGAATTAAGACTGGACTTAAGTACTCTACCCAACTCATTACTCGCCCCAACAAAGTTGGTGCCATTGTCGCAATAAATCGTGTGTGGCTTACCCCTACGCGAAATAAAACGACGCAAACTAAGAATGAACGCATTGGTACTCAGATCACTGACTGTTTCTAAGTGAATACATTTAGTCGAAAAACAAACTATTACGTTAAGATAGCATTTAGTTATTCTGTTACCTTTTCCCTTTTTACTTGATATAAAGAATGGGCCAGCGAAATCAACCCCACATACTTGAAATGGGAAGTTTGGGGTTACTCTGTCTACAGGAAGGTTACCCATCAGTGGTTCCATAGTCTTACCTCGCAGTCGTGTACAGACGACACATCTTCTGACTACACTGCGGGCCAAAGTACGACCTCCTACTGGCCAGAATCTATTGCGTAATGAACTAAGAAGCAATAAAGGACCAGCGTGCAGCAGACGTAGGTGTTCGCTCTCCAGCAACAGCCGTGTAAAGTAGTGCTTGCCGTCCAGAAGGATCGGGTGTTTTTTATCAAAATTGCAATCGGCGTTCTGAAGACGACCACCCACTCTGAGCAAGCCTTCACCGTCAACGAAAGGGGATAACTGCAAAAGGTGAGAGTTAGATTTAAGACTTTTACCCAGTGCAAGTAATGATATTTCTGAAGAATAAGATTGACCCTGCGCGAGTTTTACCAGGTAGATGAATGAACTTTCAATTTCAACTAACTGTAAGTGACCCAGTTTTTTATTTTTAGGATTTTTACAATTCGATATAAAACGCAAGGCGTAAGCAATAATTCTTTTTAATTTATTAAGTTTAGAATAATTATGAAAATTTATAAAAGAGTCTTTTGTTGCTAAGGTTAGACAATTACTTTGTGTTTTTATTTCAGGTAAATTAACATCTGTGGTACCTATATTATGCGGCCAATTTGACTCAGCTTGAGTAAGAAATATTGGGCCATGCCACCATAAATTTAAGCCCTGCAGCTGTCCTGGTTCGATTCCTCGGGAAGCCAGGTCTGCAGGGCTTAACGCGGTAGGCACATGTCTCCAAGATTCCCTAGTAGTGAGTTCATGTATTTCGTTGATGCGATTACAAACAAATGCTTTAAGAATTTTAGGTTGGGTTCGAATCCAACCTAAGACTACGGACGAATCGGTCCAATATACTGTGCGCTGTATTGAGCAACGTAGTGAATTATTGACCTTGGTAGCTAACCGTGCACCGAGTAGCGCTCCGCACAATTCAAGACGTGGAATGGTACACGTTTTAAGTGGAGCTACGCGGGTCTTAGAACATAAAAGGTTAATATAAACATTATTAAAGCTGTCTATGGATCGTAAATAAACACAAGTCCCATATGCCTCTTGTGATGCATCAACAAAACAATGAAGTTCAATTGAGGTTGGCGCTGAACATAAAGTATGTCTAGGTACCCTTATATTTGCTAATGTTTGAACGTTTAAAATAAATTTCTCCCAAATTTTAGTTATATCTTGGGGAACTGGTTCATCCCAATTTAATTTTAAAACCCATAATTTTTGTAACAATATTTTAAGTTTTATTGTACACGCACTAAGTAGACCTAATGGATCGAATATTTTGCAAGTATTAGACAAAATAGACCGTTTTGTGACATGACGGCATGTTCTGTCCAATTGCACAGAAAACTGTAGTTGATCCCTATCAGGCGACCACAACAATCCTAATACACTTGATTGTTTATTTAAGTCTAATGACTGTGATAAAGTACAGTCATCAGTAAATATTTGAGGACAGTTTGTCCTAAGTTTATGCAAGGGGAAACAAGCTGAATTAAGGACTTCAGTAGCTGCTTTATATATGTAGGCTAATTCATCTTCAGTTTCAGCACCACTCAAAAAATCATCATAATAAAAATCATGATGCAAAATTTCTGAAATTAATTTGTCTTTACATTCTTTTGCTAACTGCACTAGACACCTCGTACTAAGAAATGGAGCAGAAGATGTCCCATACGTAACAGTATTGAGCTGTAATACATTTAGAGGTTTGTTTTCACTGTCCCGCCAAAGTATTAGCTGAAGATGCCGCTGCGAACTATCTAGTGCAATTTGCCTGTACATTTTTTGTATATCACCAGACAAAACGAATTTATGTTGCCGGAATCTAATTAAAATATCAAACAAGTCATCCTGTACTACAGGTCCTATGTATTGAATATCATTTAATGACTTTTCTGAGGTAGTTTTTGCACTACCATCAAAAACTACTCTTAATTTTGTAGTTTCGCTGTTCTCACGAAGAACAGCGTGATGTGGCATAAAGTAGCCAAAAACTGGCTTATTAATTTTGCTTAAGTGACCTAAATCCTCATATTCTTTTATGAAATCGCAATATTGTTTTTTTAACACTGAATTTTTATTTAATTTTTTCTCAAGGCTTAGAAAACGTTTTTTAGCTATACTATATGAATCACCGAGTGATGTTTCAGGTGACTCACGTAAAGGCATTTTTACTATAAATCTACCATCCTGTAAACGTTTTGTATTCTCAATAAAGAGTTTCTCACAAATATTATCATCTTCTGAAATATAAGTATTTGAAGATGGAAGCTCTTCTAACTCCCAGAATCTAGTTAGGTCATTACTAATTTGTTTTGTAAAATTACAATAAAAGTTATGTTTATTGGAACAATTATCACCTATAGGACCTGCAACTAACCAGCCTAATTTAGAGCCTTGAAGTATAGGCTTTTTATTTCCTAATTTTATTTTCTTAGAAGTTATGATTTCAAAGAAAACATCAGCACCCAGTAGTAAGTCTATTTCGGCAGAGCGATAAAATGTCGGATCTGCTAATGTTATATTTTGTGGTAAATTCAATTCTAAAGCATTGATATTAACGTTAGGCAAATTACCTGTAATCTGAGGTACAACTAAGCATTTAACAATTGTGCTGTATGAACTTGTTAAAGATTTTAGGATAGGTTCACAACAATCTGAAATATTAACATGCATATTATTGCTTATTCCTGTTACACTAATTGGTTGTATATTTGTATTTTTAAATCCTAACTTATTTTTTAAGTTTTCAGTTAAGAATGAAGATTGGCTTCCTGCGTCTAGGAGAGCTCGAGCAAGGTAAGTCTTATTATTTTCCTTATTGGTTAGGTTTACTAAAGCAGTACAGAGAAGAACTTGTTTACTCACTAAAGCAGAGCATGATGCCACAGCACCTGTGACTAAAGTGTCTCTTTTAGAATAATTGTTACTATCCTCCGACTGTGTAATTAAAGTTTTATAATTTAAGTTTGTATTTTTATGTAATAATGTGTTATGTTTTTGCTTACAGATTTGACAGGTGCCAAGGCGACACTGCTCAGCTTTATGACCCCTCCGTAAACAATTTGTGCAAAGGTGTAACTTTAAGACTTCACACGATCTATTTTCTACATTCATGTCTTTGAACTTAGTACATTCAGTAATCCTGTGTTCTTGGTGACACACAGGGCACGTTATAGGTTTATGGGTAGAGGACGCCACATGACTCCTTGTAGTCCTACTGATAAGAAATTTATTATCCGGTTTGTCTATCTTGTTCGCTTGCATGGTTTCCAGTATGTCGGCACGATTACGAAGGAACTGTATGAAGTCAGACAAAGACGGTAAGTCAGGTAAGATATTTTTATGCTCTTCCCATTTCCTACCCGTAGTGGGGTCTAGTTTTGTACTAACCATATAAATGATTATGGTGTCCCATTGATCGGTTGGTTGACCTAATGTATTAAGAGATCTTAAGTTTTTTGTTACATGATCAATGAGAAAGCGAACCGACCTGTGAGACTCTCTTGATAAACATTCAATACTAAACAATGCCTTTAAGTGATTGTTAATCAGGATCTTTTTGTTATCAAAGCGTTCACAAAGAAGGTTACACGCAACATTGTAATTTTTAGAAGTAAACTCAATCGACTTTATAACGACAATAGCACCACCCTCTAGTGAGGAACGTAAATAATGGAATTTATTAATTGTAGGAATTGACTCATTAGAATGGATAAGGGAATCAAAGGTGTCGCGAAATTCCAACCACTTTAAGTAATTCCCATCAAAGGACGGAAGCTTTATTGTTGGTAATTTAATGTTATTGAAATGGTTACTACTTTCATGATGGTTAGAACATACTGTTTTAACACCTTCGCTTTCCAGATCCTGACTACTAGTGTAAGAATCAATTAAGTCTTGAGCTGTTGAGATAAGGGAATAAAATTGAGATTCAACCGTCTCTCTTTCATTAATTTGATCTTCTAAATTAGTTGACAGCATTTCTATTTGCGTTTGAATAGAGTCAAACTCAGATAAAAGAGATTGGAACCTAGTAACACGAAGTTTCAATTCCTTTATCTGTTGATTTGATATATCGGTTACTTTAGATTGTTTTAAGACTGCAACATAATCCCGAAATTTAGTCAAACGCATTTTATAGGTACCTCTCTGTTTTATTAATTCCTTACTGTTCATATTGATACGCTTTTCCTCCCTCATCTCAACATCACCAGATTGCGACATTTTGATAAAGTTAAATAAGTAAATGAGGGCAATTAATAAAGTTGGATAAAGTAACTTGTGCAATCAAACCCGGTCACGAAGGTTTGATGCTTAGTGCACCAGCACGTAGGCTTGAAGATAACACACGCGACACCAGATCACTCTCGACACTGGATGCACCGCCTGTGCCGGGTAAATTAACTTGCTTGATAATTACTGAAATGTTCATTAACAATGCATGAGAATCACGAAGCGGCCATTTTGTTATGCAGGCAGCATGGACTAAATTATAATGAAAAGTCGTTCAATTAATGAACCTTTTATGCTTAAAATAAAGGAAATCGTGCTAATTTCTAAGCAAAGCTATGATAGTTTTCCAATTAATTTGTTATTTATAATATTTTAAATTAAATCTTTCAAAGTAGATTCGCCTTTAGGGCATGAATTTAGAAGGAATTAGAACGGCTAATGCCTGTGCACGAAGAATGCAAAACAATATAGGCACATGCATTTGCAGTAAATTTATGTTTTATTTTTTATAAGAAGGGACGGTGCTGTATGTAAAGCTAGCAAATATCAATTTGATTTATCACGTATTCGTGCTATGTAACTGTAATCAGTGCCGTATACTTTAACTTTAAGAATAATGAGTAGGCAGGCACAATGCACATCATAGCAAATTAAAGGCAGAACACGTTGAGTGCAACCCGTCGACCACAATAAATACACCCTTCACACAAAAGAAGTAGGAAATAGGCATTCAAATTGATGAATATAAAGAAATATTAATTAAGGATTGGGCTACTTTCCTGAGGATTGAAGCGATGACGCAGTTTTCTTATTGATTAATGGCGGACGGCTTTATAGCGTTTTACCCAATCCAATATGAATTTCTTGAGTCCTGTCACGGTCGCCATTTGTCGCGGCTGTTATTTTATGCACAGTCGATTATTTTACGTTTAAGAAGTTACGGTTAACACTTAACTTAAAGAATTATGCAAATAAAATCTCACATAGTAAAGCTCTGTTGTAGGGTGCGTATGCGGCGGGGGAATGACGCGAGCTCAAGTAACGTCAAACCCCACACGCCCGTTCCCCTTACGTACTTGGGGTATTGGGCTTTTTGCATTCGAGTGCGTGAACAACCTCAGAATATCTGAAGACTATCATAGCCAATCAAAATCAGAAAGTCAGTTAATGTCAGTATTTGTCCCAAAGCTAGGTAAATACCTCTTCTCGTTTAGATAAGGAAGTTGAACCATGTTGAATACATTCACTCAACTTAATCCGGCAATACTGAAAGCCGTCACCTAGCTATATAAGTAGTTTGTAAAAAAACTAGGCAGGACACAAATATTTAAATAATATGTCAATTAATCTGCAATGCTATATTTTACATCTTTACTTCAGCCTCATAAACGTAATCAAACCTATACTGTAATGATACTTTTTCTTTCAACAATTTGTAATATATAATGTTTACACGAATAAAACAATTTATTTATATTTGACGTTATTTTACACCGTTCTTGTGAAGTTGCAACTGTTGTTTTAATATTTCTTTGTTGTTTAACGTTCTATATATGAGTAAAGAAAAGAGAATAACAATAGAGAGACGATGCTAAATAAACAAAAGACTAGCTCATGTAAGAGTTTCGTAAAATATTAGTTGTTAGGATTCAGTGTTCTAAGGATGGACGTTTTTAAATTAAATTTGTTTAAGCATCCAATCTTACATCGCCAAATTAAACATTGGAAGGTAAGATTTACCTTTGCGCTGATGTATAATCATTTACTGAATGAAGTACTCAAGATACCTACTCATCCAATATTTCAATCGAAGGTTTTTCAAATGGAGTAGTACAAAAAGAAAGAGTATTGAATGTAGAATCAGCATTCCAATATTATTTCGTGTTAAAAGTTCCGTAAATACCTTGCACAAAATTCTACAAAATTATTTTTGTTCTTTTTTGTAATTAACGAAATTTGGTTTAATTTTATCGCTTTGGCACAGATCCCTAAAATGAAACAGGAAAGTGTACTAATGTAAGCACCTGCTTAAGTGAAAAAGTTAAGAGTTTCAGTTTCGCGCGCTTTTGCTGCCTTCGTGTTACTTTCACCGCGATGGGGTTCAACTCGAATTAGAGTTTTAAACAGTCTTATTTATATTATACAAATTTATTAAAGATTAAAGATTTGTATGTTTGTAATAAATAAACTCAAAGTACTGGAAAATTCTTTCACTATTAGACTAAGCGCGCACAAAAACGTTTTATTTTTATAAATCATTCTAGCAATGTGGGTTGCACATTACTGTTCACATATTCACGATATTTTTTATCGTAGTGCGCGCTTGACCCTAAAATGCTACATTAGCTCTGAGTAACATAGGGTATATTTCTTACCAGAAAAACGAGTCCGCAGGCATAGAGACCGCGGGATTTAGTATACTCAGGCATTGAGGTGCATTCCACTCTAACAGTTCACTCTTTACCTACCTACCC
This sequence comes from Plusia festucae, assembly GCA_950381575.1. NCBI lineage: Eukaryota > Metazoa > Arthropoda > Insecta > Lepidoptera > Noctuidae > Plusia > Plusia festucae. The sequence goes on from OX494431.1 coordinate 13,941,498, forward strand.
TTCACTGTACGGTTATGTACACTGGACAGCACAGTGATAACTCTTCGACATTGCCAAAAACTTGCCAAAAACCTTTAACTCAACGCATTAAGATTGCCTTTCGCAATACATAAGAAGTAACAACCTTGTCATGCGGTCGACCTTTCTCTTGTTCCGTTATCGTGCCAAACCGTAATTAAAAGAAGGAAATTAAAGGGTTTTAGCAATAAAAGTCTAGCCTTGATGTTTGATATGTTCGGAGATTTAACGATCTATAAAAGAGAATGGATACTTGAGGCGTGGCGGAGTAACAACTCCACATATCTTTTAAGCCAGGTTTGTGTAGTCAGTTCTCAGACGCTTTAATAATTTTGTAGGTAGGAATCCAACCTACTTATTGTTTCAAAAAACTAAAACAATTCCTGTGCATCTGACCAACAACGGATTTGACGTCATCGAACTACATCATACCTGTATAAATTGAGTAGTTCGTCTTGTTCACTATTTAAATATGTACCTAATGGTCCCCACTTCAGATTCTGAAAGCAAGGAAAGTTTTCTTCCTTATAAAAAAACAGATACAGCATTACTGAAGGTAGCAAAGGAAAAACATATTTTCTTTCCTATTGTCATCATTCTCACGTTTTAGATGTTCGGAAGCGAAAAGTATGGAGCAACACATAATAAATCTCGAAGTATTCAACGGGTGCATCAAACGAAATAGATAGTAGGGTCGGGAGTCTGCGAAACTTTGTGTACAGTCCAATGGAGGATCGCTGAACTACAAAGTAACATTCTATTTACAAAGAGAAAGCTTCAACAACTTTTAATTCGGTTCTCCAATAAATTGCTGCAATATAGATTACACATTCAGATGCATTCGGATCTCGTTTAATACTTATTGATTGAATATGTAAATTCTTTTTTAGTTTTGGATACTGTTGAATAGGTTATAAGAAATGCTTTCCGAGATCGCTTACTGTGCCATATTTAACTTGGAAAACTACGAGCAAAGTAAGGCAAGTAGAGGTTTTTATTGTGCACAAAGATAAACCCACATTCTCCGAGTATTAAATGCTTGCAGTACATAAGATACAAAACAATATCAAGCCCACAGAACTCATAACATTCATAACATACGCAAACACCATATGTGTTGGCTTCCTTCGGTAACAATCCGACTAATGCGCGCGCAGACATTTGCAATAAAAACCCCATTGCGAACACAATACACGTAAAAATACACTCCACATATTTCACAATTTTCATACAATGATTATTGCGTTCATTCAAAATAAGTATAACAATATTCTCTTGAACTTTATGTCCTCGAAATAAGGTTGAAATTGTTATGATCATTAACAGTCGTAGATTTCTATTAAATCGCGGTTCGCGGTTTCACACAACGACTGTGTGAGGACATGTGGTGCAAGGGTTAACTTAAGGGTTAAAACACTGTTGTTTTCTTTATGGTTTAGCAAAACAAAGGGCAAAGGGTAACAAGTTCGCGCCTGCCGCCTGCTGAGCGCCCGTTGTGCTTTTTTTAGCTAAAAGCGGATTAATGTCGGAAAAACTTTGATATCTTTATTTCAAGTACTTTTATTTATCTTGCGAATATTTTAGGGTGAGTAGAATTTGGAACATGTTTGTCACGAACTTGCGATGAAAATTGGTCACTCTTGCAGCTAATTATGTTCAAGTGCTGAATATTTAATGGATCATTTTGAAGCGTTTAATGCTTTCATTTGTATCGCCGCACATTAAGTTCGACAATAGCTTTTCAATTTACATTTTAATTACAGTGCAAACTAAAACCACTCTTGTGGAGGCGTGCCAAAGATCTCTTTTTCATTATACATAATTGTTGCTAAAACTGTCAGATTATACAGTACAGTATGACAAGTGCCACTTCAGGACAATTGAATTTTTAGTTAGCGATACCCTCTTAAATGTATTTTTTAACAAATGTCGCGGTAGATTATCTGTATAGAAAGTGATAGCGGTTTAATATCGCGGGGTGGGCTCGGCCAGACTGGGGCACTTTAAAAACTCATCCGTAAATTAAATGTAATTGTTCGCTTGTTAACTGCGCGAGGGGAGCTTCGACCTTTTTATTTATTTTTCTTATTGCTTTTTGGTTTGTAACAAACGATTCCGAATAGATTTATGTTAGTTTTAACATGGGGAGTTACTTAGTCGAAGATAATAAATGTACCTAATAATTGCATTGTATTTTGATCAAAATATGTAAGCTTTTTTATCCAGGAAGTGATTTTCAACAGTATTAGTACCTATACAGATTTCCGCCACTCGTCTGAGCTTACAAACCCACATTTAATTAGTGTTTTCGTTTTCCATAAAATTTGTCTTTTGCTAATCTTATAGACAAAGCTTTATCTATTCAATTTACCATGATAAATATTTACAAACTTAACTGTATATTTTGTTTACACCTAAAACGAACCTAAAATAAAAATAATAAAAAAACAAACAAAAAAATCTTCTTAAAGTTTAAAACTTACCACAAAGCTCACTATTTACTGTTTATTTAAATACTTACTTAGCTCTAGATAATTATAGAAGCAGAAACAGTGTAAGTACTGGATTTAAATGAATAAATGACTAAGGTATAAACAACTAATGACATTTTGATCTACACAGTTAAAACACACTTAACTGCTGCTTGGGTCGAATGGCAGGAACCTTAATTAAATCACTGGTTTTATTACAATATCAATATTACGACTTTGTAAAGACTGCTCGTTACAGAGGTGTTCCTAAAATGTAAATAATGCAGTGGACCGCAAGCGAACTGCACCTAAATACAATGAAATAAAGATCCTATCAAATTTGAAGTGTTGTGATAGGCTAGCTTATTCGTGAAAATTGTTAGTGACCTATTGACCATTATACTTATTGTAAAAATTGACAAAATTTGAGAGTTTATATGTGACAAACGCCAAAAATACTATAACATTTTCAATAAAAATAAATGAACAAAGTTTATCAAGAGTAGTGCAGTTTTAGCCATAAATGTGTATGCGGCAATTACCCGCGGCTGATTACTGCGCCCGACTGTACCGCCGAGATGTTTGTCTTCTGAATTCTTAATGTGTTTAACCAACGCTACGCTTCCAAAACATTAAGAATATAGCGGGTTTGCTGCAATTCAATGTATTCTTCCAGTTTTATAAATTAAAATAGTTTGTGATATATTTATTTAAATTATAACTGAGCTGGATATTGTTATACTTATCAGTTTATGTGTAATCCACTGTATTGCTCATTATAATGCAAATTAACCTAATACAAATCAATAAAATAGCAGATGATTTATTCTTATATTTACACAGTTGTGTAAAATCGTAATAATTCGTAAAAAAAGTTTTTCCATTACTACATTATTTTTTGCGCGAAAACCCAAAAAATAACACTTGCATTTGTCGAACTAATAAGCCCATTGTCCTGTAGTGATAGGCAAATATCTGCTAATCCGAAAAAAAAACAGTCCACTCGCGACATAAGGTGTGAATGTTCACCAATTTACTGGCCATTGACAACAAATATAAAAGATGTGCCCCTAGCCCAGTGTCCCGTTTGGCCCACTTGACCCTAACCGGCGCATAAATTATGCATAATCATCGGCAGATATCGAATGCGGGGATAGAATTATGGTTGTCATGTTGGTAAGTTGCTGCGTTTATTGGCACTTGTTTTTTTAGTAGTTTTGGTAATAATAATTATTTCAATGTTTTTAGTGTTCATTGATTAAATTGTATAAGTAAATTAGTGATATTGTTTTCTGAGGTTTACGCGAATATTAGACATTGAAAAAAAAAACTACTTTAAACGGATTCTATCTCGCTTTATTTTGATTTTAGTTCCCGACTACTAACTACGAACTAAAATCATAATAAACCGCGATAGAATCCGTTTAAAGTAGGTTTATTTCAATAAATTTGTGATATTTAAAATAAAAACTTTCGTTTGGACAGCGTAGCTTGTTGTAACTAAGTAGTTTAATTCGTAGAATGCGTACATAATTCATTTAAATAGATAGATGGTATGTGTAATATAAACAAATCTTTTTATTAGCGCACCATGAAACACAGCGATAAACAAAAGAACATCAAACTTATCAGAAAAAAAGAAAATAAAGAAGTGTGTGTGTCCCAAGTCTGGGTGTCCAACTCAGTATAACATGTGTTATGTACTTACTTAACAAATACATGACGCTGATTTTCAGACAGATAAATATATTCTAGCTAAAACGGACGTCGTATATAAAGCTTTCTAATGTTTTTTACCAAAATTACATTCCCATTTACAAATAAACGTAGATTAATATCAAAATCAGGTCGCTCGTAATCGTTTTATCATCCAAAAGATCTTTAGTTTTCCCCCAAAAACTTTTTTACGAATAAACATGAATGATTTATTGTCGTTCCAAATGTTTATTCGGGATAAAAGGACATAATCGTGTAACACGGCATTAGAAGCGATGTTAGAATTTGTTCAAAGATATTATCTAACGCAGGTGCAGGGTTTTGCATACGAACATTATGGAGCACTTTCAACTAAACTGCTTTCAAATGTTTTCTATTGAAATATCCTTAGCTTTACGATCAAATGCTTTTGTGTAGGTAATTATTTATCCATCAGAATTAAATTAAATTATTTAATCAGAATGAATACATTTAATCAATTAATTTACACTGTTTAATCATTACATATTACAATACCGGCTTATAAACGTCCTACTGCTGGGCACAGGCCTCTTCCCATATAGAGAAGGAATGAGCATTGATGACCACGCTTGCTCATTGCGGGTTGGCGATTTCAGATTCCAATTTTCGGAATCCAGGTTTCCTCACGTTGTTTTCCTTCATCGCTTGTCAATGATGTCTTAGAAAGATTAAGAAAGTTCATATAATTTTGAAAAGTCACATTGGCACTTGCCTAGGCTCGAACCTGAGAAATAGTAACTTATGGATGAAAATATTATTTTAAGTTTAACAATTGCTTGTAAGTTTAAAGATGTAAATCTTGTATTTAAATTTTGATCGTATTTAATTTTCATAAGTTTAATATATTATAACTCACATTTACAGCCACAAATAACATAATAATATATGACATTTTTAATTTTATATTAACAAAACACTATAGTAATTATAGGAATATAAAATTAAAACTCGTCTAATTTCCCTCGTTTCCTCTTCGGAGAGCGGTGAGCGGTGGGCGTCTCACGCCGGTCGCACTTTTCATTCTAATTAAAAACCGCTAAATTGTTTTCAGTCTCAGCCCTCCTTTCATTCAATAATGAGTCAACGCTTCGAATAATGAAGCATACATTGTTGAATACTTAAGTGTACTTAGATGTTGAGTACGTACAATCAACCCTGCAACGTAAGTAACGAATTGAAACACAAACCAGGGACCTAATATTTTTACGATATGTCATGTGAATCAGAATAGTGACTTACATATCAACATTTAACAAATTCAAGAAGGAATACCAGTAGTGAATGAATTTAAAGATGATAACAAAAAATAATGATTCCTAGATAGATGACGTACATGTCAAATCAATGACAATAGGTTCGGCTTTTAGAATGTACAGTGTACCAGTATTGTATACAGAACACTAATACATACTCTAGGCTAACTATAAAACTGTAATTTTAATAAAGACACATACATAATAATTAACATATTACATTGCTCTTACATGCGTTGCATTTAAAACTATTTGATGGACTTGAATGATAAATAATATTGGTGAACAAAATTAAGTAGTTTTCTGAGGTTTACGCGAATATTAGACATTGAAATAAAACTACTTTTAAACGGATTCTATCGCGGTTTATTTTGATTTAAGTTCCCGCCGTCGACAACTGAAATCAAAATAAACCGCGATAGAATCCGTTTAAAAGTAGTTTTATTTCAAAATTAAGTAGTTTTTTTATGTTTAGCTAAAAAATATCTACTGGTATTTTAAGTTTCCCTTCAAATTGGGGTCAGTAGTAACTAGTAAGTGGGACATCGGGCAGTGATGTGGTCACTCTAATGTACCACAGTGAGCGAGTTGCGAGTTGGGCCGCGCTTCCCCTGTCCACAATGGCTATTGAGTCGCATCTCGGGCGCCCGCCGACAGATAATACTCAATGGACTAGGTACTATGTACGTACCTATAGCACAAAGTAGCTGATAAACTGGCTAGATAATATACACAACTTTTTTTTATATGTTAGGAATATTAATGAAATTCACCCTTTAAATACTTTTCTTATAAATATCCCTGTTTAATTATTAATAAAAAATAGGTAGGTACTGGCGATGTATCGAATTCGGATATGCTACAGAATACCAGGAGAACACGCCTGCGGTTTTCGTTACAAAATACACAACACAACGTACTTAACATACTTGTACAGTCAGCAACAAAGTTGATGAACAACATCAGATTTACAAAACACAATTTAAAGTACATAAATTGATGTTGCGACCAAAGCCTTAGCACAATGTGTTAACGTTTGGATTCCTTGTTAGTCAATTTGTTGAATTTTATTGCAATAAGGTGTTTTGTAAATCTGATTGTGTTCATATAATTTTGTTGCTGATTGAAATACGTTACATTTCCTGTAGCTCACATTGAAAAACATTTATTACATGTTAAAGTAATTTAAAATAAAAAAAGCATTAATTTGCGTGTTTCTAGATTTAAATTACCTAAACCATCAACTTAGAAAATGACTTTACACTGTAAAATATGACCCGAGAAGAGTGAACGTAACTCGTTTTTAAATATCGAATAACTAAAGCGACAATTGCGATGCAAAAAGTTGATACTGTAAGTACAATTTTTAAGCGCGTATACGGCACATCCCTAATTAGTTGGTAGGGTAAATGATGACAATTTGGCTCGTCGTCAGTCACAGCCGGTGCTCCGGGCGACTGCGGCCCAAAGACCCTTGTTGCTCACTTGTTGACCCCGTTCGCCCACAGCTGCCAGTCTTTATTGGGCAACTAGTGACCGGTCCTCCCGCATACAATATTACAGGCATTACTTCATTTACTCATGTCTTTAAAATATAAATATACTCGACCTCGAGCATAGCTTACTTCGGCTTTTTTTCTTCAAATTCAGAAGATCAAGTTTATGCCCGATAAGATTAAACTCTATGGTTTAGTAATTCAATTAACACACTTCAATAATGAGAGTAATATGTACTCGTACGTAGCCACTGTAATTTAAATTTACATTATTTTCTGTAAAAAATCTTTTGACCCACGGCCACGGCCTAATTTGACAGAACTAATAAGTTCAGTTTAAACAATTGAATTCAAATAGCAAAATCAGAATTGATTTTGTTTTACAGAGAAAATAGACATTCTAACGGTATATCCGTGTTCAGAAACCTGTAAGGCATTGTGCAAATCCCCGTCTTAGGTGATGTTTATGTGATAGCTGTAATAAAGGGAGGATATTGCTAATTCGCTGTAACACCTATAATAATAATAAACAAAAATATTATCCGGTGTCTTTGTCTTAAAGAATATATTATTATATACACTAGCTTTTGCTCGCGACTTCGTCCGCGTGGAATCCATTGAGAAATAAACATTTTCAATTTACAACCCTTTTCTCCCCTTTGAGGGGGAAATTCCAAAAATCCTCTCTTAGTGGTAGCCTACTCCTCCCAACAAACACACATGCCAAATTTCAGCTCTTTACGATCAGTAGTTTCGGCTGTGCGTTGTCTGTCAGTCAGTCAGTAACGGAAGAGTTTTATATATATAGATAGATAATATACTAAAAACAGTGGAAGGGTGTAATCGCTGATAGCGATAGCTTATAATTTGCTTAAATTTTGATTTTGGAGTGTCATATCTAACTCTTAAGTTTTGGTTTGAATAAAATAATTTTCTAGGTTGGCTGATTACCCTGTAAAACTTATCAGATTACGAATTTTTCATCGACTGAACCTTTAAGTAATTGTCTCAAATGTTTATACTAACTTCAATTTTGTATTCATACAAATATATCAGAATTATAAAAAGCATGTAGTATAGTTACCTAGTTAAGTTTCTCAGAGTTTATAGAAAAAGCAAAGGTTTACCCCTTACGTCTAATAATAATTAAAGGCCATGACTTCGATCTCGGTTTATTAATACTCTGGCATTTTATAAAGAGCCAAACCTCAGATCATAATCAATATTCACACCTCCGCGTCTCACTCCATCAAATGGCAGATTGCTTTTGAATTCGCCATTACACATTGAAATATTCAAATTCAAACCCGTTCGTTCGTCAGTATCGGCCATTTTGAAACGGAATATCTAAACTGGGTTGCAGGACTGTTGCGTATGTTATGTATAAGTCTATAACTAGGGTAGATAAAATTTACGGACGACTATAGAAAAGAATGGCAAAATTTAAGATAACAAAGTGAAAAGAACTTGGGAGTCCAGACGTAGGTACAAGGTTGTTTGATAAGTCTTTGATCATTCATTGAATTATTTATTATTTACATATTGTTTATTTTTTGTTCGGTTTTGGTCAATCGCAACACATTTTTTTTTCTACTTCATTAATGGCGGATGAACATTTGACGCAAAATGATTATCACTACAACGTATTACGCAACGCAAGAAATGTGATTAATTTGACTAATTAGTGTGTTTGACTAGTGGCAAACCTTACAGCTGTAACACGATTCGCCCCTAGCCATTACCTTTTACCCAACTTCTGTATCCTTTACGGCTATGCCTGTCGGTTTAGTGGTTAGTGACCCTGTCTGCTAAGCTGAAGGTGGTGGGTTCGAATCCCACCCAGTGCATATATTTGTGTGATGAGCGTGATTTGTTCTATGTTTAGAAATACAGAAGTAGGTATATCAGTTGTCTGGTTGCATTAATACAGACTCTTCCTGCTTTCGAATCAGTGTGTGAGTAGTTATTTTAGGAACATTTTAATTTAATCCGTCCCTGTTTTTACGCATCGAATAAGAAACGGAACCTTATTGTTGAGCGAGGACTCTAAAACTTTTACAAATTACTGAATGTTTTTTTTATTGTTTTAGTGTGAGCGTGCCAGGGTACGCGGGCGGGCTGTCAGCGTCGCTGCCGGGCGGCGGCGGTGTACCGGGCGCGGCGTGGGAGCGGCTGGGCGCCGAGCTGGTACTGTCGGGGCTGGTGGCGGCGGCGCACTTCGCGGCCATGGAGCGCCGCTGGTCCGGGGCCGCGCCGGCGCTGCTGGGCGCCGCTTACTGCGCTGCAAGCTTTGTCTCTGTAAGAACACCTCATTTAACCGCGAAGTATACTCCTTTATTGCCTAGCGTATCAAGACCAAAATTATTTTGCTGAAAAACCCAGCTGTTGCACTACCGTGCGTGTTTCTCGGTTGCTTTTATTATATCAGTTCAAAAACTTGGATTTCATATGGAGTTATGTAGAGTCAACATGCATTTTGAATACGACTATTTAAGGTAAAAGTACCAATGGATCCTACTCAGTACTCAAGGCTACTGCAATATAGCTGGCAAATTTGTAAGTGACACTACCGTGGTCTGCGGGGGACAGGGGATGTAGAGCAACGGCCGTAGTAATACAAGAGCGCGGGACGGGGGACCACTGACGGAAGCGTCATTCACCTCATTTGAGCGCCCTTCATTGGGATTTAACTCCATATTCGGTATATCCGAAGTTTTGGACCTGATATAATTAAGTGCAATTGAAGAACAAGCACGGTGATACGACGGTCAAGTTTGTCAGCAAAATTAAGTTTGTCTTGATTCGTTCTTGATCTTTTTTTGTTTAAAGTTTATCTCAAAATACGTCGTCAAACAATTCGTGATATAGCACAGCAAATATTTTGTATAGGTAGCAGATATTTATATAATAATCTAAATCACATAAATTTATTAAATTGGAGTAAAGATGGTGAACAAGACGGTATCAGGTACCGGAGCGAGTATAGAATAGCATCGCAAGGTCTTGTATTGTTTGCTGTCCGTACCATTATGTAGAAGGTATTATTGCGATGCTACCTGCCTTTTGTGAAGAGAATCCTTAAAGACAGCTGCTCATTGTACGCATCTGTCCGACCACAGCAATCCGTCCGAAAAAATATATCGCAATACATTTTCAAGTCCATTGAAATGTCTGCGAAAAGAGGACTCTACTAGAGATTTTTGAAACGATTGATCAGATTTTTTTCTCCTATATAATTTAACTGACGACTGTTTAAATAGCAAAATAATAATGTAATTGTACTTCGTAGAACTAAGGTAGGCTAGCTAAGGCACTGTATACTCAAACAAAATAACGTTGTGTTTTGTATGTGTTTACATGTAGTTTCGGGATCACCCGACTTTTAATTATTGAGAGATTAATAGATAATTAATTAAAGACTTATATTGAGTCTGAAACTAGTCGGGCGATCGTGAGTATACGGATAAGTTAATAGTTGAATCTTTAAAATAATATTTTTTTCGTCTCAAGGAAGTTATTATAAAAATAGAGTTACTAGTAACTTTTGAGCTTGTTTGACATTTAATAATTAATTATAGGTATATTCTTTAATGTCAATTGTGTATTCACAGATGCCCTCTCTGAACCCGGCGCGGTCGTTAGGACCTTCATTCGTGCTGTCTCGCTGGGAGAGCCACTGGGTGTGCTGGGTGGGCGGCGTGGGCGGCGGCGTGGCGTGCGCGCTGCTGCACGAGTGGGGGGGGCGGCGCGGGCCGCGCGGGGGCTCCTCGCGCGCGTCGTCGCCGCGGGACCTGGACGAGCTGGACAAGCCCACCTTCCCCTCGCACCACCACTACCGACACGCCCCCACCTACTGCGCTGCGGCCCCTCGCCCCGATACTGCTGAGCCGCTATACTCCGGAACCAAGTCACTGTACTGCCGCTCGCCGCCTCCCGCCCGACATGGATTGCATAGGTGCGTACCTACCTAAAAAAGACTTTAGTATACTTAAACTACAGTTTGCCTTACAAAAGTATTATTTTCCCAAATTCTTTAAAAAAAGAGTTGATCTAAGATGATAAAATTACTAACAAAATATTAACATCTATTTCCAGGTCTCAGTCAGTGTACAGCAAAGGCAGTTCAGCGACGAGTGGCGCTGCGAGTGCGGCAGCCAGCGGCGTGGCCAGCAGCGCGGCTAGCGCGGGCCCTCTGGTGACGGCGCAGTCGCTTGTGCTGCGCCCGCCGGCACATGCGCACGCGCATCTCGCGCTCGCACACAACCAAAACACACATAACGCACAAAGAGACCCGCCCTACGGCACTGCTAACGGAGTACGACCGGGACCAGCCGGTATGTAGTCTCTAACACAAACTGACTCAAGCAATGTGCCCTAATTAATATAGAATACGCTGAAATGTTTGGGAGAAATAAGTCTGAATATTTAATTTATTGAAAAGAAATGCGTTTTTCACAGTTTTCCATCGACGAAAAACTGTATTACTTTTCTAAGGAGACTTGTTTTTTTTTCATAACTAAACAAGTTATTTTAAGAATTGAGTTATTTATTAGATATATATGAATAAATTAACAATGTTTGTATTCAGGAGCAGCAGTGAGTGAGCGCCGTGAGTCAGTGTACAGTGGCAGCGGAGCTGGCGGCGCGAGTACAGTCGGCAGTGTGGGCGGGGGCGCGGGGGGCGCGCGCGCGGGCGACGCGTACGGCACGTACCGCGCGCACGCGCCGCACGCGCACGCCTACCGCGCCACGCACGCCGCCCACGCTGGCCACGCCACGCACGCGGCGCACTCCCCGCACACGTCGCCGCACGCGCTGCCCGACCACTACTAGCGACGCGCCGAGCAGCACAACATCGCGCTGCTCTTCGACGTCTAGACGTCTACCACACGTGTTATTACATCACAGTTGAATGTGACGCGCGATGTGAGTTCCGAACAATATCGTAGTTACAATTTTAAAGTACGTTTTTGGACTCGTGAAAGAGTACGTTCTACTTTGTATAGATATGTTACCTTATATGTACCTTTTGAGAATGTATGTTAACATTTAACCTGATAAGGTGCGTGCTAAAATGTACCTAAGTAATATCTTGTAAGTGTTTGTGACAACAACTGAAAAAAGTAGCCCATTATGCATTACCTATAAAAGTTTATAACTTAAAACGTATATAATTACCAAACTGTTATGTACCAACTTCACACGTTTTAGATTTTATACCTAAATTTAAAATATCTTAAAAACTGTAGCTGTAATCAAATGCCTGATATCAAAGAGGCTCCCTAAATAACTATGTATCATTTTATTTCAATAACTTGTTCTGTATAAATCTCGATTTAGTAAATTACTCACCATTTAAGTGATCAAACAAAAAAGGAATATTGAAATGGCCTAATTTATTTGATGATTCGAGTTTATACTGTATAAGCAACCATTCTTATTAAATTTACTTTTTGCCGTTTTAGATAAAAAAAATAAATGAAAATGTATTATCAAATGTATCGAGGATCACCTTAAGATAATCAAAAATTACGATTATTACCTATATTTTAAATTCTTTAACAATCATCCAAAATTGTTAAATTATTTAGGTACCAATTTCAAGATGCTTTGAAATTAAAAGTATTTTAATCATGAGTTAAAATCTACTGTTTATTTCAGGGCTCAGATTATCTTTGGATACTAAATTAATCACCAGTTAGGCTCGTCTGGGTGATCGGACCAAAACATTGCCAAAATAAGTTAACACTTATTAAAATAAACTATAAAAATATAGGTTTAATGCATTTGTTCCCAACGAGTAACACCCTCAAATGTCACACTGTTACTCGATGGGATTTTTTTCTGAAAAAATTCCCAACCGGTCACACTACCAGTCACACTGTTACTCGATGGGAATTTCTTCAGAAAAAAATCCCAACCAGTCACACTGTTACTCGATGGGAACACACTGTTACAGAACTTAATGAAAATAAGAATTAAATCGGTTTTTTAAATTTTTATTAAAATCAACAAAATAACAACATTGGTAAATACAGTTACTTAATTACGGACGTTACACGTTAACATTCGTCATATTGCTAGTAATTCTCATTTTAATGTTTTAGTCATAGTAACAATATCTAAACACAATCGGCCTTATATAATATAACAGAGTAAATCATCACATTTTACAATAATTAACAGTCCTTATTTCTAATATTAATTTGAACCTTTAAAGAAGAATTTTCTAAATATAATCAGCCTTATGTTTGTAAATATTTATGTATAGCAAAAGTATTTTTACATTAAATGTGCATGGAAAATAACCGCCATTACACACTCGCGATAACTGATGTTGCCGGCTTATCATAACTTTATTTTGCTATACATAATTTTAATTGTCACAACATACTTATGGCTAATTATATGTATTTGGAAAATTGTAAGTTCAAATTAACATTAGAAATTAGAACTGATAATTGTTGTAAAATGTGATGATTTACTCTGATATATTATATAAAGCTGATTGTATTTAGGTACCTCCCCCCCCTTATTACGTGGGACTTAAATATAGATGGCGAGATGTGGGTGTAATATTACACCTCTGCCTACCCCTTCGGGGATACAGGCGTGAGTCTATGTATGTATGTATGTATTTAGGTATTGTAATTTTATTTAATTATTTAAGAATAAAACGTTCAAAGGAGAATCACCAGCAATATGACGAATAAATGTTTTTAAAGTAAAAACCGATTGAATTCTTCTTTTCATTAACTACTGTAATATTGTGACTGGTTGGGAAATTACTAATAAGAAGTTCCCATCGAGTAACAGTGTGACTGGTTGGGAAATTAGTAATAAAAAGTTCCCATCGAGTAACAGTGTGACTGGTTGGGAATTTTTTCTTAAAAACATTCCCATCGAGTAACAGTGTGACATTTGAGGGTGTTACTCGTTGGGAACAAATGGTTTAATGTGCCATATTCTAAATCATTACTTCCTTTTTGATATTGTTGTAAAAATACTGTTAAAGATAATTACATTCTAGCTAACGTTGAAAGACTTAATAGTTTAGATAATAATAATTAATTAAATGTAAATAAATTATTGTATAGTTAGAAGAAGTAGTTCTTTTCAAATATTGCCAAACCGAAGTAACATTTTTCGTGTATCGACTAAATGCAACGGGTCTCACAAATTGTAATATTATTTTCTAAGTATGCATATCAGTATAGACAGTATATACTAATGTTACTAGTATTTTACTGTTAATAAAAAATAAATGTTTTCAGTAAGCATTAACAATATACTTACTATAATAAACCAGCAATAATCTGCTCATAAACAACCGTGGGATGTTGACTAGGTATGAAAATAAAAAATATTAGACACGTTTTTTTTACTTTGAGTTATTAAAAAGTATAGCAATGTTCTGGAGTGGGGGCTAATGCCGTCACGGTCTTGCACATAATGTATGACATCGTGACGTCATGCGACATTTCAATGAAAATCAATGTAAAGTGGCAAGTTATTGGTTACTGTAGAAAAGATGAAATATGTGCCTAATATTTTTTATTTAATTACTTGACGGATATTAAAAAATGTTCAATCAACAGCCCTACTAACTTTTTTTACTGAATTTCAAAACTTGTATAAATCTTTGGAATTAATTAAAATAAACTTATAATGAAGTTTACTGGCATTTTGTAAATAATTTTGAAATAAATTCACTTAAACTTTCTTGTTCGCTTTAATATTTAATTTCCCAATTCTTGATAAAGATGATATAAAGATGATAGATAAAGCTGTGTGTGGATAAATATTTTTCTAATGCAAAAATGTACCGACGATGCCAAACAAAAAACACTGATATCTATAAATATAATTTTTATTATGTCAATTAATACAAAAAGTTATTAAAATCTAAATACCTACTAAATTGTGATAGATCTATTATGAACTTGCAACCCAGATGATTTCATTTTGGCCTATCCCATTAAATCTTAAACGTTGACAAACCTACATATACTCCATCATGAGATCATTTAATTATGCATTACAAAAATGAGATTACCTGCGAGACAAAAATATTGCAACCAAAACCTCTCATTTATATTTAACTGATGACTCAGCACGCTGAGCGATGACCGTTTGCACAGATGTGACGCATATTTCCCCATTTAAGAAATTATTGCTAGTATTTTTTTTATGCGTCGCAAGTGGGCGAATAAATGCTTTTTCTTTCTTTCTATTTAGCAGACACCCTGTATAAGCTAGAGCACGTCACTTGAAATTGACCATATGACATTACTACAAGCGTTAATGCTGATAGAAGCGCTCAAATGTGTGGACGAAGTCTAACTCACGTGACTTATCGAGAAAAAAAATCACTTCCATACATTTAAAGTCATTTAAGCGATTTCTGCCATCACTAACACTTGTAGAAATATCCAGGCCGATTCACACCGGAACGGTAGAGGACCAGACTCCGGCAGCGGAGCGGCGAGCTCTTTCAATATGAAACTTATCTCCATAAAATAAAGACCATTTTCGCTTGGAAAGACTACGGCGAGCGGCCGATTGTTATTTCGAATTTTCAAGCGATAGTGGACTTTATTCTTTCGAGATAAAGTTTCATATTTAAAGTGACCATTGCACCGCTACACTGCCGGCCTTTGCCATCCCAGTTGCGTCGACCTTAACTTGTCTACTATGTCAGGGCAGAGTTACATAGTTATAATATAATGTTAAAGCTATCGTTGTTACGTGAAGAAAGAGATAGCGCTATCTGTTTTGCATAGCTACATCTCGCTCTAAACCTAACAAATATTGTGCTAAAAAGGAGTAGAGGTTATCACATTAGCATTCCTATTCTGACTGGGTGTAGCGTAAATATTATTTATTCTGTGGGCAACCCAAGCTCACGCATCAAGGCCAGCAGTGGGTTCCTGTAGTTTTGGAAAGCGGCGTCAATTTTCTGAAAAAAAAAAACATTATCAGTTAAATGTATGCGTTATCATGTTATTGAAAGCCGAACAAGGAAGAGGTGGCGGGTCGACCCAAGATGTATACCAAAAATGAAGAACCAAGGCCATGAAGAAGTCCTTTAAGGGTTTTAGCGTTTCTAGCGATCATGTTTTGCCGGTTCAAAACTCACCGACAGCATTACTCACTCGTAACTCAAATATTTATTTTAGCACAAGACATAACTCACATTGCTTTTAAGATAAAAAAACCGGTCAAGTGAGAGTTGGACTGCGTAGGGTTCCGTAAAAAGACCATATTTATTCATGTTTTAATTACAAATACATAGTTTTCAGACTTTGCCCTCTACTTGTGGTATATGACGATATTACTTGCGAAATTTCAAAGTTCTAGGCCAATGGGAATCTTATATTTTTTTACGTAACCTAGAACTTTGTTTTTTTTCACAGGATCAAGGGACTGTAGATGTAAACTAAACGTATGGTTTTAATTCCGACTCGATACCTCCACGCGTTCTCGAGATAAAGGGACAACAAAGTGTTCCTATAAGGGTTCCGTTTTTTCCATTTGAAGTAGGAAACCCTTATAGGACGAACAGACGAAAGGACACGCAGGAAAACGGACAACAAAGTGATCCTACGAAGGTGACGTTTTTTCCTTTAGAGGTACGGTACCTTAAAAAATCAACCATAATACTTACTCTCATAAGACGATCATAGTAGTCGTCATCGTCGAAGTCTTTCCCGCGTCTCTTGCTCATGAATTCAGCAATAGCAGCTTTCTTCGACTTGGCGTGGAACTGCGGCAACCCAGCCAACAGCTTCACAATGAACGGGGCGATGAAGATCGAGACCAGTGACGGTTGGCTGTGCTTGTCCATCTTCGTGGTGTAAACGCCGAACGCTAGTTCCAACGCCTGATTGTTATTGAACTCGTTGATACGGACTAGTTCATTGTACCGGTCGTCGAGGATCTGCAAAAGATATAGACTGATGATATTTGGCATAAACATTTATTTATTTATCGGGAGAAAGGGACTGTTTTCTAGTGGTTCTTTTGGCACATGTTTGGATATAGGCAGGCTATAAGTAACTGCTTTACTGGTAGGTACTATTTTGGACTAGAAGTGTAACTATCAGCTGTCGATATACTGGAAGAACATTGCGAGTAAATATATATATATTTCCTATAATAATAATTATTATTTTATTGAAAAACGTCTCGCGCACTAAGGAAAAAAGTCTTTTATCGCGATGAGTTTCACAAATATGATATAATATAAAATATAATAAAACCAGCAGCCTTGGAACAATTTGTAGATCACACATAAGCTTGTTCCATGCGTATTGAACCCTCAGCACTTCGTGGACAGCGGACCTTTTACCACTCGGTTTTATCCGTGCCGTCAAAAAAATAAAAAGAAGTTGGCGTACCCCTTGCAGTCTCTCCTCAAAATCGTCGTTGGCGCTTGCAGCCCTGTTGGCCAGGAACTGCCTCACAGCAGCCTGCTTGGCCTCGCGGTGCAGCTCCTCCAGCGCGCGCGGGTGGAAGCAGCAGCTCTGCGGGCCCCACGCCGACGAGATGTAGTTGTTGTACTTGTACTCCGCTACCTGCATCGCCATGCGGTTGCTGTTCAAGTTCTGCTTCTCGAAGTCGTGGAAGCAATTTGAGATTTCCTAGAACAAATATGTTACCCAAATTAAGCAATTTATTTTACATGAAGCGACTGCCTATCTGACCTTCATAATCCTTTTCACTTTTTAGTTCACTCAGTAAGACTGGTTGTAGGAATAAGGCTATTGTACAGGGATAAATAAAAAAATAGATACGTATTTTTTTGTAAATAAAGAATGATGAAGATACAGCGAATGGAAATGTTATATGACGTCACTTCTAACTAACAAATTCTACCAAGACGTGGCTTCACAAGCCCACTTCTGAACTTTGAAGCTGCTTAGCAATCTTAACAATCTGAATAATTCTTTACGGCTGCGGAAGATCAACATGTCAGTCGGGACCAACGCGGCAACGGCTTAACGGGCTCTTCGAGGCAAGTATGAGCCTCAATATGTTTAGAAATGGTCACCCATCCACGGACCAGCCACCGCAAGCACGGTTTAACTAACGGTAATGGTTTATGTAAATCTTATTCATCGTCGACACAAGAATAATTCAGTGTTTCATATTTTTGACGTAGTCCTATCATGAGTGAACAGGCTTGGACGATTGTAACTAAAGGAGGTAGAAATAAAACATAACGAACTTCACTCATCACAGCTGGCTGTTATTTTCCACCTAAAGTTCTCTTCAAATTCTTTACTGGATGTGAATAGCTTTCCATACGCCGAATTTGTGAATCGGCGATAGCTTAATGACAAAGGCATCGGACTTGATCATGTGGTTGCCAGTTCGAAACTGACCTATTTCACTACCGACGTGAAGCCACTCGTAACACAAGCATTTAGCTTAGTAAGTTAGCACAAGGGGTTAACAAGAACACAAATAAAAATTTTCAAGCTAAAGTAAAAGTAAGTATAATGCTACGTACTTCAATAAGAGACTCCATGAACTCATCTTCCTCATAGTTGGAGAGTCGGTTCCTCTTGTTGATGAAGTGCTCTGCAGCAGAGTCATGAGCCTTCTTATGGTTGGCGGCGAGCAGTTCGCTGCTGGTGCCGGCCATATCAACTCGGAGCTTCATACTCGTCACGTACTGTTCCCGAGCTTCCATTACTGCTGACCTGTTGTTTTGTACGTTGATGTTGCATAGGTGCTCGTACTGGTTTTCTAACGTCTGAAATTAAATTATGCACCAATTATTAAAAAGTGCAAGCCCATGGGTACACGGTCAATCTGGATCGTGATCTGAGAGAAAA
The DNA here is from genome assembly GCA_950381575.1 of Plusia festucae. NCBI lineage: Eukaryota > Metazoa > Arthropoda > Insecta > Lepidoptera > Noctuidae > Plusia > Plusia festucae. The sequence continues at coordinate 13,960,316 of OX494431.1, forward strand.
TGTAAGAAGTATATTGATGAAACTGATCTCAACAGCAAGAATCTTTAGTTACGCTTGATTTATTTCCAAGACACGAATACAACTACTATTATGAAATAAATAAGTGGAATAAGGTTTATTGCTAATAATCTGAAATTTCCTCAGAATATTGTCAAGTATAGTTTGTAAACATATGAAAGCTTATAATCCCCAGGATTGACAATTTGGCTGTCGTCATCCCACTATTGTTATTTTCCAGGCTAATAATTCTTCGGCCCAATTTGAACTAGGACGTACAAATCCTAAATATGTCACCACCTACCAGCATAAGTCCAGTTCTTTCATCATCTTCCTCGTCTTCCGGCACCTCCCTCGCGGAATCGAACTGTGTGAGCGCAGTGTTAACAGCCTCAACATGTAGCGCCTTCAGGTCATCAGGATGCAGGCACAGGTAGGCCTGGACCTCGCACACGCTGCTGAACGTGTCCTCGTAAGCCTTCTTACAGTTAGCCAAAGCGTCCCGAACCTTCGCGTCGTTGTTCCAAGTGTAGAGAGAGAGGCAGGCGTCAAGCTCCTGAAAATTGTTTATTGTATTTTAAAGATTTTGAAGCATGTTTTATAATTACAATCTTTGTAATTACAAAAAAATAAAAATATTTGTAATTATAAAAAAATATGCTTGATTAAGTTCAAATTACTTTGCCACTGGGTAAACTTGCGACTGGGTCTCTTTTCCCCTACGTCGTTACAGCGTCGCGACGACATAGCTGAGAGGCCTCGTGTGGCCTAAGCTGACCGACGTCGCAACACCATAGCTTGACAGGCGTCGCGAAGTCATAACCGAGCAGCGTCGCGACGCCATTGTCATACAGCACTATTTTTGCGCGATTATTTACCAATCAAATTTTATTAAGAAACATTTAACATTTTTGGAGCCATTGCCGTTGCGGGGCCTCTAGGCGGTTGCCTAACTCGCCTAACGGTTAAACTCGGCCCTGATCGATACGTTATGAAACAGTCCTTTGAAGCCGTAAAAGATGCAATAAAGGCTGATTCGGGCTATAAGATTGTAATTTGTAATTAGATCGTTGGACATCTTACCTTAGTCAGTTGAGTAAGATGGGTGACGATGTCCTCCTGCGCGCCGAGCTTCTTCTTCCCATTGTAGAGGGCGACGGCGGCGGCGCAGGCGGTGGCGTGGCAGTCGCGCAGCAGCTGGCGCGTCACGCTGACGCCGGCGCGCGCGCAGCGCTGCTCCATGCGCGACTCGTACAGCTCGCGGGCTTCGCGGACCGCCGCGTTCATACAGGCGTCGGCTGTAGCCTGGACACATTAAAGAAGTAAACAAATTAAAATAAATTTTGAGTATAATAATAAAATCTTGGAAATACTCATACACGTCCATCTCATTCCATGCTAGGTAGAGCCTGCATTATGGGCTACTAGACAGCCGATAAACAAACTTATACCTACATATTATTATATTCTACCAAATACATTTCAGATTTATAACAACTCGGCACAGAACAAATGATCTTGATCATCACACAAAACTTTTCCTATGTGGGAATCGAACCCGGATGAAATGACCTCCGGTTTAGCAGTCAGGTATTTATTAAATAAATAAATTACTTCAGTGTTTTTGTTCCAAGTAATATAATGCGTAATATGGTAAATAATGTCCGAACTACTAAACAAGTTTTGTTTAGTCTTTAAAATTACCAGCAGTTTTAAATGTTTTTTTTTCTGTGTTGAGAAGATTACAGAGGAGGAAGACGACGACATATGACCCTTGAGAGAACAGTGGCCGGAAAAAAATGAAATGTTGCTTGTACCTACAATACTACGCTAAATTCTACGTCTTTATACTGCATACGTTGAAATCAGATTTCAACATGATCATTTTTTGATAAATTATAATTAATATAAGTACCTTAAAAATGGTGACAGCTTGTGGCATCTCATCACTGTTAAAGATGTCCACGTATTTTTGGAAGTAGTCGAGCAAATCCTTAGCTTTGACTCGGTCCCCGTTGATAAGTTTAGGAGTCAATTTGCTTGGGTCGAAAAGTGAAGGAACCAACTCCAGAAGGGCTAATCTGAACTTCTCGGTGAGATCTAGAAGTACAAATTAAATTAGATTATTGATGAACAATAAAATAAACCTGTATTATTAATGATAGAAAAATTAATTGCTTTCTATTTTACCTTTTAAATAGTAAATCTCATCATTGTTATCGTCTAGACCCGAAACTCTACTTTTCCAATTCTTGTCAAACCAATAAATATATCCAGCAATCATTGCAAGTTTATCATGAGTTTATACTTAAATAAGTAAAAAAATTAAAGAAACAGATTTTATACAGATACTATACGTATATAGCCTGGCACAGTCGCTCGTGACACTCCCATTTTCCGCGTGGGTGGCGGGGGACGTAACTAAACAATGACGGGACTTAATAAGTCGGATGACGTTATACCACCCTTTTGCCTCGTTCTCCCTCGCCTGCATTTGTCCAGCTATCGTAGTACGTCACTGGACCTCAAAATATAACCTAATAATACGAAGATCGTTGTATCATAGAGCAGCACTTACCACGCAGACATCCATTGAAGGCCTTCCTGCCGACGTCGAGACCGGGGTGCGGCATCAAGAAGCACTTGACGTCATCGAAACACGAGCGGATGTGCTCTCGAACCTCGCGCAATTGTGGCTTCTGGTTGCCTTTTGACTATAAAAAAACAAGGATAATATACTGTATTAACGATTGTACAAATATTATAGACGTGATTACACGAGATAGGAGTTATCGCGTGTCGAAAATCCGCTAGGGTCGCTACTGTCGCTTAAGGTCTATCTGGCAATTTCGACCAATTGCCGGCCAGTAGCTTGTCTCTCATTGGGTAGAATGACAGATAAATATTATGCGACACTAGCGACCCTATTTTACCCAATTTTTGATGTGCGATATCCCATTCTGATAAACAAAAAAATTTTATACTCGGATAATTTCATACATACATTTTCACTGCCCAGTAAAAGTAAAGTAGTTCATGTTATTGTTTTAAGGTTTAAAATGTTATCTTTATCCAAAAAAAATTACCAAAGGACGTTAACATTGTGCCCGAACAAAAGCCAGTTAGCCAGTGATCAACATACACGGACTGCTCGAGTAAGTAAGTGAAGTTTGCTTAAAGATGTAAGAATGGCCTTATCTCGAAAAATCAACAGTTTTTGTACTAGAATCATTATATTTTCAAGTGTTTACCTCGAGTCTTCTGTCCAGCAGTTCCTTTCCGCCGGCGAAGCCGTGCGCATGCTCGTAGTCGCTCATCCAGTCTCTCACGAGGAACGTCAGCGTTTGGAAGGCCTTCCCGTCTCCGTCACACGCCAGGCGCCCGTACTCCGTGAACAACTAGAAGAAAGTAATAGTTAATTCAAAATAATGTTTGATCAACTCATAATAATTTAGAATGGTAAAGAAAAAAATATGGGAACTGCCACGCTGACTGGTTCCTTGAAGAAAGCTGTTTACTTAAATCAGTTAAAAAAGTAGGCGAAATATGGCCGGGCATTCCGGTAGTAATTTGTGTAATGCATGTATGTATGTATGGATAGACCACTTATCTTATTATTCAAGTAAGCTATAGAATTTGACTGGCCTGTTGGTCTAGTGGTTAGTGACCGTGACTGCTAAGCCGGAAGTCGTGGTTTCGATTCCCACCCAAGACAAATCTTTGTGTGATGAGCACGATCATTAGTCCTATGTCTGGGTGTTATTGATCTATATGTATGCATTTACAAATATATGATTATGTTTATCAGTTGTCTGGTTGCCATAGTACAGGCTCTGCCTAGTTTTGAATCAGATGGCCGTGTGTGAGGTGTCCCAAGATATTATATATATTATAATTTTACTGGAAAGGGTTTTTTTGCTTTGCCATAGATTCATCACTCTCCTCCCCTTATCCCAATTTCATTTTAGGGTCGGCGCAGCTTGTCTTGTTCCATACATCTCTGATATGGATGGTGATTATTGGTGATCATGACTAAATAGCGTCATAATATGAATGTTAATATGAGCATTCATATTACTACCCAACAGTTCTTACTACCAATAAGTTAAGAACTGTTGGGTCCGCTAAGTTAAGAACGGTTTAAACAAAAACTTTAAACAATTTAATCACTTGTAGTATTCTGCCCAGTCGGGCATAACTGAAAATCTAATGTTCTTTAGTCACCGGTAACCGATGCCGCAAGCTCAACAAACTCTGCCTGTAAGTAAACAAACCTGTAAGTGCTGGAGGTCGTCCTCCTTGATATTTCCCGACAGATTGTAGATCTGTACGGACGAGATGAGTGTGGACAGCGCAAAGATAGTGGAGTTCTCCGCGATCGTGCTCTCCGTGTCGAAGGTGCCCTGCGTATCCATCAGCAGGACCACCACCTGGTAAACAAAGACAATAACAGGCTCATTAACTTCTGCATGATTCTTGATTCCTTTATAAATGATTAAAAGAATCATGAAGGAAAATAAACATGAAGGTGTTTGTAGTGTTTACTTGCCCAGCTCAAAAATAAAGACGAAAGAGATTTAAAAATGTGAGGCTTTCTCAGATTTCGAATTTGATTGTTGACTTATACCAGAGGGGAAAAGGCTCGCTTATCCATTTCCAATATAAGTATAAATTTTTGATGACTAGTCTATCCGAAAATAAAGATAAGAAATAATTACGTAGGCCTCATGCAGACATTACGATTTATGGCATAACACGTTGATAAAACAAACAGTAGAAGTACCTTTATGATTATACTTACCAAAACAAAATTGCCAAAAATAGTATTCCATCCTTACTCTCTCAGTAATCTGTGTGTAATGTATTAAACGATGATCATCCCGAGATATTATCTCAAGTAGAGCCCCAGTATCTATTTTTACCAACTTGCCCTTCTTTATATTAGTTAGATTAAAAGACAAACTGCGCGCCTTACCTTTTCTCCGGTGCGCTCCAAGGTGGTGAGGATTGGCTCCGACCACAAATGGATTCCAGTAGTGTCGCGCTCGCCTCCGCCGCGCCAGTGGAAGCCTTCCAACGGCTGGTCCTCTTGACCCAGCCATTCTCCAGACAATTGGCTTGCACGCTGATAAGCAACAGTTATGTATATTACAAAGACGTATAAATGTATCAAGTATGGTACACTAATTAAGCGATTTCAAATGTGTAGGCAAGCACCAAAAAAATGCTTCAGTAATAAAAACTTTAAGGTTGCCTGCCCACATCCGATGATAATAACCGGCGACCGATTTTCTGTAGGAGAAAATTGAACTTACTGACTGCAATAACGCAACACTACTACATCCTACGAAAACTGGATCAGGTAATGGCCAACCGAGCCAAATCGGACCTATTTTCCGTCCTACAAAAAGTTTCACGAGTGTCAGGCTTATTGGGATGCTGTGTCTTACGAAACAGTTAAAATATCATCGAAATCAATGCCTAAAAGAGTTGCGGAATTTCTCGCTCTGATACTAACATCATAATTTGTTTCTCACACAAGGTTTGAAAACTAACGACTTGAAAAAACTTACCGGCGCGTTAAGATATCTCAGGAAAAAGTCGAGGATGAAGGACTTTCCGCCCCTGTAAGCGCCAGCTACGCTGACCACCACTACAGAGCGGTCTCGGACGTCATCCCGAAGCAGGATGTTCCGCAGCGCCTCCACGTCGACCTGGTAGCGCTCGGAACCAACACCCAGGTTCACAACCTGCACGCCGTTACCACGCCCGCAATGGGTACCCTTGCCAGATGTTGCTGACGACATTATGCCTACGGGATGTAGAATATAAATTAAAATGAAGGCAAATCATTTCACTGGTTCCAATTTCTAGACTAGGACGGACTAGGTGGGCTAGATTATCGTTGAGGACTGGTACTTCTGGTAGGTATATTCCTGCCTACGCAATGTAAGAACACCTTTGAAGTCTTGCAGCGCTGATGTATATTTCTTTACTAGTTTTGAAGATAGAGTCCAACAGACAGACTTTACAATACTTCTCTTTGAAGAATTACAGACTGGAAAAAATATTTAATAAGTTTACCTAGGACTAAATAAACCATACATATAACAGTAAGATGTTACAATGGATGTTTTGCTTTGGGCAAAGCGCCCGGCTTGTTGTTTATTTTAACAGATACGCCAATGTTTAGGAGTAATATTGGATGCTGTATAAATTTAGATTCAAGCATACAAAACATACATGTCCGAATTTTAAAACCACTTTCAAGATATCCCTTATATTCGTATGAATACGATAGAAAATGTATTTGTGCGGTGTCATTAGTAGATAAATATTTGGTAGAGAAGTTTAACATTGAGTCAGTGTCAATGTGCGTCAGTGACGAGAACACCTTACTGCCTTTAAGATATTCACTAGGGTCAGGCATTCAATACGATATTCAATAAGTAAAAAGATAATGAAAAATTATTAGAGACGTATGTCGTTTCTTGCTTCTCGTAAAAGATAATTAAATATGAAAAAGGATCATTACAATACATTATTATATTTCGTAAATATAAATTATATTCTACTCTTTTCGCTAATTTGTAAACTTTTAGATTAAACCGATGCAATATTTTTTGACTGGCCTGTTGGTCTAGTGGTTAGTAACCCTGGCTGCTGAACCGGAGGTCAGGTTCGATTTCCATCCAGGACAAATCTTTATGTGATGAGCATGATCATTTGTTCTGTGTTTGGGTGTTATTTAACTAGAATACGTACCTATGCATTTAGAAATATATAAAAAGATATGTTAATCAGTCGTCTGATTGCCAAAGTACAGGCTCTGCCTAATTTGGGATCAGATAGCCGTGTGTTAGTTGATTATTGGTAAAAAATATTAATTTATTTCCTAATGTCGGCAACACCGGCTCCATGAAGTCTGTTCAATAATATATAAATAAATATAAACAAGTTCATAAGTTATAAGTATCTACAATCTAATCTTGACTAGGATTCAACTGCGTAAGTACGAAAACTTATGATAAATTATTACGATTCCGATAATATAATCACTATTTCGAGTATTAAATAAAATAACAAAATAAAAAGGAGAGTAGGTAAAAAACCTGGTTCACACAGACAGTTTGAAGCCACCATAGAGTCTATAAATGTTGACTCTATAAGATAGCAACGCAAAAGATACACATTGAAGAACGTCAGCTATTCAGAATTTGGGGCTTAAAGAGAGAATTTCAAAGTTAGTCCTTTAATTGGCTTAGATAAACCTAAGCTCCATCCTAACCTCCATCTTAAAATTAGCTCAGCGGTTTAACCGTTAAAGCGTTTCAGACTGACAGACTAAGGCCCAGTTTCAGAACAATGGCTAAATAAGCTAACGAATGGTTTCAAACTTCGGTATGCGTTTATTCATATTTTTTTATTCTAAAACATGGTTAATTAATTAACTCTTCAACTTATTTGAAAGATTAACCATTGATGAAAAAACGTGTTTTGAAACCATTAGGTAGTTAGCATATTTCACCATTGGTTGAGTCAAAACTTTCAGCTAACATTCTTTTCACTTTTCATTTAACTTTTAACAGAAACTTTTACATTAATATCAGTATGGAAGGATTTACATTGATTTGAATAAAATTCACCGTGAGAAGTACTTAATCTAACCTCAGATAATACTTACAGATTACTCTTTGTAAGTATTTAAAAGTAGCCATCGCAGCATCTGGCCAAAATATACAAAAACATACAACAAATTATAAAAAAAATTACATACCTTGCGTACGATATCCAAAATAGAAATTTTAAGATTGATATCACTGATTATAATTGAAAAACAAATGTGATAAAGGCCAACAGATTAGCCAACTTTTATGCCTGGACAACTAAAGTGATTTGCCAGACAACCGATCGTTACCTATCCTTTAAGAAAATGTATTCGCAAACTGCGGTATATCCGTATATATATGCGTAAACATAAGTTTTTAAATAAAATCCTGCTAGCCAATACGCGAATTTAAATTCGCAAACTTTTGCTCATGACAATAGAGTCCATATTAACATATCTTCTCATGCGTCATATCGCGTTTTAAGCAGTGCAATAATGTTATATATAAATAGAACATAACAATATATGATAGCGGGCGTTTTGTGAAAATGTTGCCACGTTGAATTGATTCCTACTATCTTATATTAAAATTACATTTTATTATATCAATTTTATTGATTCAGCAATGTTATCGACGTATTCCATAAGTACATTTGGTAAAACTGACATAATAATATAATATAGGCTAACAGTACCTACCGAAATTCTTAAAAAGTAATGATAATACAAAATATCTTCACAAAAAAAATCTGCTATAATTTCTCACTAGCGGGAAACTGTAATTAAAAATTACGGTAGCTATTTCATGTAACAGGTGTTTTATAGACATGTATTGTACCTATTGTTAATTATATGATGAATTACGTATCTTTCAAAAGCAACAATCGGCGATCATTGCACAAATTTTGTTGTCAAATAACATCGCCTTGTTTTTGCGCGATGCCGAGTAGGTACATTATATTCAACATAACATTACTGTAAGCACTAATATTAAAAAAAAAATGATTAATAAAACATGTATATTTGGTATATATTTAAATTCGCGCAAGGCAACACCCGCGCGCCTAAGTCATGTTGCTCGGTAATTCCCCGGATATCGTGATATCGCGACAGCAGTCGAGAGATTAAGATATATTCTACAACGGGCAAACAACGAAAAAGAATTATTAACCTGTTTCCTAGAACTAAACCGGATTAGTCCACAAAAAATATTTCTTATTGTCGTGTCAATAATTTAATACCAAGTGAACTTAGAACTTCATTTTGTAAGCAAATCAATGTATGTTCTAAATGCAATATAAATTATATAAATTTAGTTCTTTTTGTCACCTAGTAAATTATAGTATATCGGGCGGTACCTATCCCATGTTATCTTCGAAAAATAATGATAAGATATACCCATAATTATTATTTTGTTACTTTATACAAAACATAACAGCAACTTCATATTGCGATTAGTTATAGTCACTAAGTTTTCATTTGTTTTTTTATGAGATCACAAAGGCATTTCACAGCTTAACCATATTGCAAAATGAGACAGTTTAGGAGCAAGACATTTTTATTTACTTATTGATATTATTTAGATCTTCTTGCTTTAAAATTTAATGTTCGCCGCAGTCTGGGTGGTCGAGTATGACGCATCTAAGCTTTGTTTTAAAGCAGCATGTTGCTTCAAAATATACTACTTACATAGCATACAAACGGACTTAAGGTAGGTACTTAATTAAATATATAACAATAATTATTAATAATTTAAACTTTGCAACTAATGACCTCAATTACATACTTACGTGATGATTATGGTTTTTAATATTGTCCTATAGCTCCAATATTATATTATAAATTTAAAAATATGTAGATACCTACTTCCTAAGTAAAATCGGTATTTTCTGAAAATTATTTATTCCTTTCACAAAAGTAGGTATAGGTACGTATAATACTTGTGATTATTTTTGCCAGCCGATTTCATCATCTAAAATTGTAAAATGTTCCAATATTTTGTTTCTTTACAATATATGAAGGAAATTGTGATGCAATAGTATTTCACAATATTTAACGGAGTCCATTTTGTTTTGCCCTTTTCGTCTGGGCCTATGGAACACTCCCTGTTTCCGTGTAACATCTACAAATCTGTTGTGAAATGAAATTTAAACTTGTTCGTTACTAATAAGTATCAATCGTCATTTTGGTGTGTGCTATCTTTTAGCGAAAATAAATGAAGCTTCATTCTATCTTTCATAATTGCTTCGAACAACCCTAAACTAGTTTGAATAGTCAAGGTCACAACGGCAATTATTGCTATTATTAGGTAAAGTAGGATATGTAAGTATAGACAAGAATTAACAATGCTCAAATTTACGTGTTTTTGTTATAGGAATTTAAGCATTTCATCTTAATTCTTTATTTGGTATTTTAATGCCTGTAAATATATAGGCGAACATACGTCCTTCGGTTGAGCAGTCAGGGTCACTAACCACTACTCCAACAGACTATATACTTATATACTTATACTAGCTGACCCGGCGAACTTTGTTCCTTCTCCGCCTTAGAGGTCTTGGTCGCGGCATGTTATTGTTATTAATGAATATCGGCACAGCAACATAATATTAAAAACTTTAAACAAATTCATCAACCGGTCAATTTTTTTTTTAATATGTTCAGCTGTCATTTGCCTTTTGTTATACCATTTTTATTTGTTTAACAAATGATCCGCTGACTTATATTTTGACTGAGTTGTGTTTTGTTATTCTTTGTCAGTTGCGTTTTGTTTTACCACGTTTTTTATCACGTCCCACGGGAACGGGATAAAAAGTACCCTATGTCCTTTTCCTGGTTCTTAGCTACCTCTCTACCAATTTTCAGCAAATTTTTAGCAAATCGGTTCAGCTATTCTTGAGTTATAAATAGTGTAACACGACTTTATTTTATATATATATAGATTGGCATTTTCTAATACGACAGAAAATTTATTTTATCTCGTGTTCTCATCTAGAATGTGGGGAACAACCTGAAAGTAAAGCATCTCTGCATTTCCATTCTCCGCGCGCCCTATGTTAACCCACTTATCTCAATCATATGTTACTTATCTCTAAGTTACTGGATTTCCCATTTATTTCACCCGATGATAAGTCAATGGAATATAGGTACCTACCTAATATCTATACAATACTGACGGTAAAATTTCGACTGGCCTGTTGGTTTAACTTAGTGGTTAGTGACCCTGACTGCAAGCCGGAGGTTAGCAGTCAGGGGGTTCGATTCTCACCCAGGACAAGTCTTTGTGTGATGAGTAGGTACGATCATTTGTTCTGTGTTATTCAGGGGTTCATCCTTGTCATGGTTTTAACTTTCAGTCATATTTGCAAAATAGAAAACAGCTCACTAGGATAACCAAATTTGACAAAAATTCAAACAGCGTAGTTAATTTCGATTCTGAATTGAGAATTAACTATTTTGGAGTGCCCCAGGGAAGCATCTTAGGGCCCCTATTATTTCTTATCTATGTCAATGACCTGCCACGCGCACTTACACATAACTGTCTTGTTCGCAGATGACACAACAATTATCTTAGATTGTAAAAATAGAAACACATATGAAGATGAAATAAATAAAACCGTAAACGATGTTATTAAATGGCTTAACGTTAATAAACTAAAAATAAATATAGAAAATCACATCTAAATATAGGTTATAAGGACACGCTAATACAACAGAAACAGAGTGCAAAATTTTTAGGTATAACTCTAGACACACATTTCTCGTGGAAGGAACATATTAATAGTCTATGCATTAAAATTAATAAATTTGTCTTTGCACTTCGGAAAGTAAAGGACGTAACATCGAGGCATACTTCTATGATGGTCTATCATGCTTATATCTGTTCCTTGATACGATATGGCATAGTTGTCTGGGGAAATTCTTCAGATATCATGAGGGTTTTTATAGCCCAGAAAAAATGCATTCGTGCAATATTTGGGATGGAATGGTCAGAATCCTGTAGACCTATTTTTAAATCAAAGGATCTTTTAACTGTTCCCAGTATTTATATTTACGAAGTGGCAAAATTTGTAAAATACCACAAATATCTGTTCGTTAGCAGCGACAATACACATAAACGCCAGATCACTCATCTGCCCTTAAAAATGCCAGTCCCTAAGTTAGAGCTTTACAGGAAAAGTTGTTCTTATATGGCGCCGCTAATATTTATCTGCTTACCCAAAGGGATTACCGACTTACCATATAAAAAAAATTGTTGTGCCTTACGAAAATGGTTGATTCAAGAGAGTTTTTATTCAACCTAAGATTTCCTTAATAAGAGCTCTTGCAGATATGGAGCTTATTAAAACTTTGCATCATTGTATTGAGTCAATAATTTCTCCATAAATGTTCAATATAAAATTTAGTATGTATTTATTAGTGCTAGCAAAATTCAATTCAATTGTTTGTATACCCGTACTAGGGTGAAATATGTCAAGTTCTGTATTAATTAACAACTTGTGTACCATATTTCAAGCAAATAAATGATATCTTATCTTATTTATCTACAATATGTATGTATTTAGAAATACATTTTATAAGTATGCTTATCAGTTGTCTGATTGCCATAGTACAGGCTCTGCCTAGTTAATGGCCTTGTGTGAGCTGTCCCAAGATATTATATTATTATTAATAATATATATACAAAAGGCTAGGCAGATGGTATATCTGCCTAGCCTTTTCCCAAACTATGTTGGGGTCGGCTTCCAGTCTTACCGGATTTAGATGAATACCGTATTTTACATGGAGTGACTGCCTCTCTGACCTCCAAAACCCATTGCTAGGTAATACAGTATTCCATAGTAACTGGTTCTCAATCACGCAAAAACGGCTGAACGGATTAGGATGAAATTTGGCATGCATGTAGCCTTTGACATGGAAAAGAACATAGGCTACCTTTTATCCCGATGCCTCTCGAGGGACGACGCAATTCTGAACTCCACGCAGAAGAGGCCGAAGGCAGAAGATAGTTATCCATAAATTAGTTCTCAATAAATATTTTTCTAAATACAATATCCTGGCGGGCCAAGTTTTCAAATATTTAAAAATATTTTAGCTGTTCTAAAATAAAGGACTGGGAATATTTAGATGGCAGGATATAAACAAACAATGTCTTATTGTAATCAAAACGCATTTAATATTTAGAACATCATGCTAATTTCGTTTTTTTTTTACAAAACCTTTCAGAATGGCAGTTAAGCATATTTAAACCACATTGCGATAATTATCAAGTCTAAAAGTACAAATCTTGTTACGAGTTAGCGCAAGCCAAAATATCTACTTATGTAATAGTTATAATATTACCCTTCACTTGTAAATGTTGCCTCATTGTGATTTATTGATGAAGTGTATGCGTTACGTGTCGTTAAGAGAAAATTCTCAGTTTATAAATAGGTACACTTCAAAGGATTGTATACAGTTAATTAATTATAGATAAGATTACAAGAATTCTTCTAGATTACGCTGGGTCAAGTACTTAACGTGCATTCCGACTTAAAATCTGTTTTTGAATCCTAGTGACTAAATTGACAGGTGCAAATGTCAAAATTGACGTAAAACATTGGAATCTATGTCATTTTGGCATTTTTACTTGTTTATTTCGTCTCCAGGATTAAAAAACAGACCATACATGGGAACCATACATGGAATGACTATTTCCTCATTCCTCCTTTATAGATTTGATGCACATAAAGCAACACTTATAAACAACAGGCAGCTTTGCGGTCGACCCTCACGGAATACAAAATTGAGCTCTAATTTAGTCATTGTTATATAATTAGTTCGTACTGAAACGTCTTTTATCAGTGACGTCATCCGCGTTAACAATGCGTACTGAATTAATAAACAGCTTTGTAATTTATGATGTCAACACTCGTAAAATAGTTATCGTTACAGAAGAATTATAGTAATTTATTATAAATTAAATTATATAATATTCATATTTATAGCGAGTTACCACAATACTAAAGTTACTGCTGATTAAAAAAACAATAATAAAACATTACATTCTTCATATATATATAAATCATCATATATATATAGTATAAAAAATAATAATAATATCTTGGGACAGCTCACACACGGTCATCTGATCCCAAACTAGGCAGAGCCTGTACTATGGCAACCAGACAACTGATAAACATACTTATATATTTCTTAATACATACATACCTAATATAGATAATTAACACCCGGACACAGAACAAATGATCGTGCTCATCACACAAATTTGTCCTGGGTGGGTATCAAACACACCACTTCCGGCTAAGCAGTCAGGGTCACTAACCACTTGACCAACAGGCCAGTCAAAATATGAAACGAATTATAGTGATGAGATTTCAGTCTTGGTGCTTAAATACTTAAATCAAGAATAATCGTAACAAGAAAAGCTTTACTTTAACAATTTACGAGTGCTGACCTATAGGTTCAGATGACGAGATCTATAACTCTTCAATAGGACTACAGGCTAACATTTTCATTGCATCATCAAGTCTGTAAATCATGTTGTAATCATGTAAACGAGATTTTACATTTATTTCACAATCATTACTATATTACACTAAAGATTGTAAAGTTCATAACATAAGACAGAATGTAGTCAAAAACCTATTGCTTATTTAAACTAAATACAATTATTTAGATCCGATTGCAATACATTTGAATTTATTGTGTGAGATTTTAGTTCAGTAGTTGGCCACTTAATTAAACCGCTTTCATCAACCAATGTCTGTTTTTCAGGGAATAAAACTAAGAATACTGAAAAATTCACAAGTTGTGCTTATACATTATAAATCATATCGTCTTTTAAACCTTTATCAAAGTGGATTAAGCCGCGTCTCGTGTACAAAGCGAACCCGTCATATTAAGGTGCGCTTTCACGAGGGCGGGACATTCAACGATTTTCTGCTCTGAACACTTAATCGGCCATTGCCTTTTCTGCACTTACACGAATAGTTTTATCAATAAATTTCTTTCCAATAGAATAAGACCTGATTACGGAGCTAATCAGGATGTCTTATCGCTCATGAGCGGTGCGACAAGGTCGAATATTGGCCGACATTTGCAAGTTACTCAGACATCCATATCTATTATATTTATTTTAAGGATTAATGTGACGTGAATGTCCCGCCACTAAATTGAAAATGTTTTCTTGTTTCCAAGTCTTTCCAATCATATGAAAAGTGGATGCCAACCGTACAGTGAACATGAAATTGTTTTGTCAAAATCTTAAGATACTACAATATCAATAAGACAAATTAAAACTAGAGAACGTGTTGCTTTTCACATTTAAGTCCTTTTGATACGAGTACCGCAGTATTGCTCTTATAATTGTCATTCGAGGCCGGAACCTCACAGCACTTAGGTACACACACATCGGTTACTGAAAATCTGAAAACAAAATCCGTTACACATCTGTCAAATTTTAAATCAATGGGGTCTATCGCGTGTCAAAAATCCGCCAGAGTCGCTAGTGTCGCATAAGGTCTGCCTGTCATTTTCCACCAATGGGAGACAAGCTACCGGGCTGCGATTGGTCAGATAGACCTTACGTGACATTGGCGACCCTGGCGGATTTTCGTCTGGCGGTAGCCCCCATTGTTGTGATATGTTATAATAACTTAATAAGCGCTTTCGGTAACCCAATCACATTCGTTGACAAGCGGTAAATTCTTTGAAAATCGGACGTCGATTAGTATCAAGGTACTGCCAATTAGATAATAATCGAAAGGCTTAAATGTAATTAAATCACAATCGAGCCGATGTTGGATTTGAAGTAATTTAATAAAACATTTACAATAAACTATATACAATTAACATAAGGATTGTGGATATATTTAGTAATAAACATAAAACGAAATAATATTTACTTAGATAGCGCTTGTTATTTGAGTTGCTAGAATGCAGTAACCGTTACATACTTGTGATAAGAGTTTTAGTTGTTTCTTGCAATTGATGATAACATTTTGACAACTTTTACAGTAGGTTACAGATAAATATTTTAGTCTTGAATAGGTACACTATTTTAAGCCGATGTGCGTTTCTCAACTGTTTTATTTATAAAATGTGATCCTACTCTTTATGGTAGAAGGCAAGGAAGATCAAAACTTGAGAAACCCAACACAACCAGCCCCGATTGGGGGCTGAGACGAGACCAGTCTACAACTCCGAAGGAATAAGTCCAAAGACCATAATTAAGATAAGTCTTGTTAGCTCTATACAATAACATATTAAAATTATTATACAAATCAAGAAAATTAAAGATCTATTAACGAAAAACTAATTTAACGTTTTTACAATTAAAATATACAAGGCAGTAAATAAGGTGTCAATTAACCCCTGATTTGATTATAACATGAAGAATTATCTTAGCCATTTTACAATATAATGGCAAAGATTTTAATAAAAAAAGAGATTTTTATATCGATATAATTATGCAGAACAGTTGTGACTTTATAATCTTCTCAGCTGTATTATTATTAAGTTCCCATAAATCATTGTCTAGAAAAATGAATTGCAAGTTCAGCAGAAGAGTACTAATAAAAGTAATACCAGTCTTGCTTCTACTAGACATTTACTTTTACACTTCAAAATAACATTTGAAGGAACATTTTCCAAGACTCCGATCACAGAGATTTAGTACAAGCCAATATTAAATCATATTCGATTACAGCGACACTATGTAATGCGCAAAGACTGCTCTTAACTTACACAAATTCGTTCAGAAATCACACTCGAGTTGTCTCCTAATTAAAAAACAGTTGGAACACAGTTCCTTATTGCATGCCGATTATTACGGATTACATAGCTGTCGCACGTCAATATTAAAGTCACATGCCATTTCTAAACGTGTTCGATATTCAATATTCAAAATAATTCTCTTAAAGGGTTATTTAAATAATAAAATACAGTAGGTACGTAAAAATATTTCGTATCGATAAGATGTATCGATGGTGGGTGTCCGATGTATCGATACATAATATTTGTGCGTGTAAGCGGTGCATCAGCGGGGAGTGTGTGTTGCGCGCTCAGCACACGCAGCCGCTCTCGTTGCCCTCCTGCTCCGACCCCATCGGTGACTGCGTCTGCAAGTCCACCGCTGTACCCAGAGTTAAGGATATTACGTTCATCCAACTGCTAGTTACACACATTATTATTATTATCGCGAAAAGCTCACAATATTTTTTTACATGAATGAAACCAATCATTTAAGATAATTTATCGATTTTCATTCTAACTCTACCTCGCTTTTCTGCACATGATAGCATTTTTTAGTATCTGAGTATTCTTTAGCGCTTTTATACTTAGTGTTGTGTTCAGCAGATGTGGATTTCAGAGGTGTATATGACTCAAAAGTAAGTCTTTTATATAATGTAAAAAAAAACTGTAAAATGTATCAAGAATTCCCACACATGACAGAATTTAACAAATAATTAATGACTCAATATGGCATTTAGCAGTTAACAAAACAGGCGGAAGTACAATGTCTATACCAAACTCTGGTCTTGTCAAAGTATAAATTGTATATTCTTGTCATGTTCACATGTTTTGGCGGCCTGCATATAAATGCAATATTATTTGTCTAACGGGACGACAGGCAATTGTTAAGTTATACAGTATACCTACAGAGTTAGCAAGGTTAAAGTATGATTGCCTGATGGCGTTACCTCTCGAAACGACTGTTGTACAAAATTTCACTCATGAATAAACAGTACATTGATGTTAATATATTTTCTACATATTTTTATATGGCATCTTAAAATGCTTTGACTATTTCAATTTCAGCATAATTTTTTCGACCCCATTTTGAGAATGCGGTTCTCGTTTTTTTTAATAAGGTTACTTTTTTAAGGTTTTACCATTATTATGTTTTATATGGTTATAAACATGAAGCTAAGCAATGTTATTTTATGACCCCTACGATGTTTTAAAGACTTGAGTCTGGGTCCAAGTTATAAACAGATAGCGGGAACAAAATTGACAATGATTTTCACAACGCAATATTGATGTATTTGGGACTGCGTAAAATACCCGAACGATATGTATTGTGTAACAAATAATAACCAATAGTAGTGTTTTAAATATTTTATTCAAAATAAATCAGCGTGGTATGGGTATTTACAAATTTCAAGGTTAAAACAAGATGGCGCGGTTTGCACTCAACACCTCGTAAACATTTTACAATTTATACACGAACTCGCGTGACTCATGAACAATGATTGTTTGAGGCTACTCTTGGGCCGCTGTATCTTGGTGGGCTTGAAAAGCGATACAAGATATTTTCATCTCTTTCTCACCCACCGATTATGTGACCTTGCAGCTCACACAAACTGTCTTGTATCTCAGACTCGCCAAGACTCGTTGGCCGTAGTGTATATATTAAGACAAATTTTAGAAAAAAAGAATTTGTAAGTATGTTTAGTTTGCGATTAGGTCGGTGTATTTTGAATACAAATAACTAACCTACTCTGATGCTAGTATTTATCTTAATAATTTAAGTAGTTTTGCGTACAGCAGTAACACACAGGCTAACACTAACACACATTTTTATTCTTGCAGGATTTTAGGATGATTTTAACACACGAAAGTATAAATGAATTTAAGACACTTTTTCAAACATCATGATCACTGTCCTGCCGCCTGTGCACGCGAGGACACAAATTGTATAACGCCACTGAAAATGCTGTCTGCCGGCTGAGTACTGGTCCGTAAAACTTTGACTTTGCTATTGATCGACACGCTAAGAAGAAGACTGAACTAGGCAGAATAAACGATATGTAGTGTATGTTTGACATGTTGAGTACAATCCACGGCTGTAACATATGCGTTCGCCTCTACAGATATGTATGTGAGTATGGTCTACAGCTAACAAAAACATTTCGACTGCAGGTGCCATACCATGAGCTTATTAAGCAAGGTTGTTGCCGCTGTGGAAGCGAGACGCTGCTACGTGCATTGTATAGCGCTGTCTCGCTTCCACAGCGGCAACAACGGTGCTTAATAAGCTCATGGTATAGGCACAGGTCTTATTTACTGAGGTTATTGAGCACGTTTTCAAGTACCGTTCGTAATATACAATAATGATCTTAATACTCGTCTAATAAAGATCAATTTAAGTTTAATGCTGTTGATACAGGAAGCGAGTCACTACGCAGTAACACATTGAAAACTACGTAACTATCACTCATTCAAGTACTATGGTATTAACGGTCACGATTCAAAAAATACAGTCGAAACTTCTTGCATTAAAATAAACAGCTGCAACAATAAACAGTACAAAATAATTGCACTTAAAATAAATTATAAAAATAATTTATAATAATTAAAAATAAGCATTAAAGTTATTAAATATCCTTTATGAGGCCAATTTTTATTAAATATTATGTATATTGCTAATATGTATTGATTAAAACATTAACAAAGCACATTGGAATGATATATTTATGAAATAGTGTTATACAAATATATCTAGATTTATTGATACAGAAACTTGAAAGCTAGCTGTGAAAATCTCACTAAATCATTTTTGTTATAAAAATTTAAGGTGATGCACTTAAGCTCTAAGTAAATAAATAATACTAATGTACAGAGGCCGCGGGAACCTAATCCATTTAATAACATTTATCTATCTACATCGTAGATGTGATCTATCGATGTCGATAGATAAAGAGGTACATCACCATGTTACCGACCAATATATTAGGAACCCTGATTTGAAATGTATGGCGGTGTCTCGCGGCCGCGATCTATGTACAAAATATAGAGCAACTCTTAAATGTTAAATTAAATTGCAACGTGCAAGCGTAACGTTCAATGTAATCAATCATTTACGATATATTCTGGGCTAATTCAAGTAATTAAAAAGAAGCAATTCTAGAACAATTAAATAATATTTATGTCCATATTTTTTTTATTATGGCAATCATCTGATGGCTTTAGTAATTATCAGTGCCGTGTAATAAAATTGGGACCATCCAGATAGCTTACTAGCTTGATTAAAACAGTAAATATTCGAAGTTTTTTTTTCAACGACCAAACGTCAGATAAACAACAAAATTTTAAAATAACACTCTTGACGTCATTTCATTGAACGTTACTATTGCACTCGCATTATTTACCATCCGCAATAAACATTTTAATTCTCTCTTAGCAACAATATAGTTGTCAGTACAGTGTCGTACAAGATAATCTGCTTAAACCCAAATATAACAGCTTAATGGTGACAATAGAGGGCTCGCAGTATCAGTCTCATACGAACTTAAATATAAAAACTCGCTTACAATATATTCATATCATATCAAAGGGATAAAACAATGAGGGAATTTAATTTCACATTCGCAACAGAAACCACAGAGTAAATACAGGTTTACTGTCGAGTTAATTAATACTCTATACAAAGTCGCGAAGCTCCTCACATACGTTCTAACGAAGCGTAGAGCGTGATTATAAATTCCCACATAAGTACTCGTTTTCTAGTGCGGCTAATACATAGTGCTTTTGTGTAAATGCGTTGTCAAAATAGCACATCACTACTTTGTATGGACCCGTAAAATGGCTGCCGACTAAGATTTGGAACAATTCTATAATTGATGAGAGAATTGTAGCAAATTATATAGAGGTTGCTTTTTCCTACTTTTACAGACACGTTAAATGTATAAGGCAATTCGTTTCTGTCTGATCCACACAAAATACCACTTGATCTGTTTACCGTTAAATACTTCCCTATTAAAAAAGAAATCATATTAAAGAAAAAAACGGAGTTTCTTTTGAATTCATTACGATTCCAATACAATGCCAATGCAAAACTATTTTTAATTCAGCCGACTATTCAGTAATATTGAAAAAAAAAAAAAAAACTTTTAATGTTTTGATTATGGTTGATACTGTCAAGTTCAAGAAAACGAAACGTCATAATTCCAATGTCAATAGGCCGGCATTAAATTCCAGTGTCCCCTTATGTTCCCTGGTTTTTTTTTTCTTATGTATGTATTTTGTATAGAGCAGAGACATACCGTATTCACCTTACTATGGCACTAACGAGCGTCAATGCACTAAAAGCGTCGAACAGTTCTAACTCCATCCACCATGAATATAGTATTCATATTCAGGATGTTACCAAAAGGTTATATCTGTCCAAGAGGGGTAAAAGTACAACTGTTGAGTTTGTCCACAAAATTTCGGTCTGAAGATGAGTTAATTGACCTAATTATTTACATAAATTATTCGCAATTAATCGCATTACAAGGGTCAATATTTAATTACCGCACACCCTTAATGTTAAGATACATTCCGCAATCCGATAATGATTTTTGATGTCGAATAATTGAGGAGAAGATTGTATTTCTTTTATTTTTAATTATCTTTATTTAAGCTGAAGTTTTTAGTTCTTGTCTGTACCAGATATACTCTTCAACCGTTTCGAATAAATATATTATTTTGGTAGCATCCTATATGAAGGAAACAGCAACCCGTCGCTTAAACATTTTCTTAAACCCCAGGTCCACACAAAACAGTTGCAGTCATAAATATTATGCCTTAATTTGTTATAATTTCAAACTAGTCGAATTTACATTAATACTAATATCACTGTAGACAAACACAAAAGCACGCTAGCACGTATCAGATCGGTTGGTACACCCGTTGGCACGACACACGCTAGCTACCACGTACAGAGGTAGCGTATATTGTCAATATTGAAAATAAAAGTATACAATAATTACAAATCCTGAGTGAGAATATTGAGACTAAATTATCAATGGCAAAGATTTTTAGTAGTAAAATAATGGTTTACAAAATTAGTTTTTTCAGTTGTTTTTGGGGGATAATTATACGACATCAGTATGGTAAATTAGTCCTATAGATTTATAGCAGATATCATAATATATCGGCACGCAACTTGAACAATTTCCAACGCAAAAAAATTGGTATTTTAATTATACACTGACTTAATTTAAGACGTGACTTCATTATGGCTAAACATGATTGCTTTATTATTATTCTTCTTTTTATATTATAACTCTTTAGGTGTTTTTGGACTGTATGCTTAAAGAGAGTTCCGTTTTACGTTAATGCAATCGCCTCGTTTAAGACATTGGGCGCTCCTATCAAAGCTATCAACCAATCAGAGAGCCTAACGCGATAATCGTAAAAAAAAAACTCGTATTAGGCACCCCGAATGAGACGTGGGGGAATTTCAGTCACTAGACAAATTGATCGAATAGTCGCTTCTAGTCACTTCAACTTTAGTTCAAGGTGTACGTACTTGTTCGCTCGGCACAATATGCTCAAGTTACTTGCCGATACTATAGTATTGTACAATATACGCAGCTGTATGGTATTTAAGCTAGGCATCGCGCGCAGTGGCACCGCGGCACTAGCAGGCGCATCCGCTGTCGGGCTCCTTGTTGTCTCCGGGCGCTTGCCTCAGAATCACCTCGTGCACTGTACAAGCACATTAAGGAAAATAAAACTGTAAACATCTTGAAAGTACGCTAGAGGCATCGGTAAGCTGTTTAAATCGAATATAGTTGATTATGCAAGCTGTGATTATGTCTTTAGATAACGAATTGTTTCCTTACCCCCTAGACAAGTGATTTTCAATATATCGGTAACGTTGATCAAATCGATCAAATATATGGAAGTCACAAGTCTAAGTCACGTGACTTATCGAATAGATATTAATTACAGTGTCAAATATCCGGTAGGGGCGCTAGTGTCGCATAAAGTGCATCTGTCACTCTCGTGGGCGTGCACTCCGTACATGCAAAAAAGCAATGCGTACTTTGTAGTCCCATAAATACACACATACACATGCCCCTTCAAAATTATGTAAATAAAATGATTTATAAATAAATAAATAAAATCTTTGAGCACACCATTCTCCACCAATGAGAGGCAAGCTACTGGCCTGCGATTGGTCGAAATTGACAGGTAGACCTGAAGCCCTAGCCAAGTGACGTTACTACAAGCGATAACGATGATAGAAATCGCTTAAATGGCATTAAATGTATGGAAATGACATTTGTTTTCGATAAGCCACGTGACTTAGACTTGTCACTTTCATACATTTAATCTCAATTAAGCGATTTCTATCATCGTTAACGCTTGTAGAAATGTATCTTGGCTAGGGGGGCTGGTGCAACACTAGCCTCCCTAAGGAATTTTTGAAACACGGTATCCCCATTCAGCGATATCTATTATCGTTATGGTTTGTAGAAATGTAACTCGTCTGTTGGGGCTTGTCTGCATTTCCGTAAGTGTGAGACTTATCCTTTATTTTTAAATGTTTTTTCATGGTAAAGTTTAGTGGATGAACTTCTAATAGCTTGGAATTTAATGAGCAGAATTTATTCTAAATCAGGAACGCGCACTAAGTAAATAAAAAGAAAATTGACATGATTACAGCTTCATTATCTTTACTATTATTTTAAGTTTACCGATACCTCCAACGCCATAGCACTGTATTTAGAACCCAAAAACCTCGCCGTAGCTGCAACATATTAAATTAAGATTTCTATGTATCTCTCCAAATCATTCTAGGTTCAAAGGTAAACACTACGGCCGAGTTAAAGGGTACACAAGGTATATTATCAAAAGATTTGAATAGATCACAGAATCGCGAACAAAGCAGTCCCACTTAAAAACAGCGTCATCCACCTTATAGTTTCTAGAATGTTCCATTTCACCTTTCAACGTGCGACAGCCGACATGCTGTTTCTAAGTAATAAAACTAATGTTTTTTTGTGAGAATAAAGCGCAAATAATATGAATAGCAATAACTCAAAGGTATACAAGCCAGCACTTACGGCTGTTATAAATACAAGCGATAGGTGTACAGTTAGCAACATAAGTTTTCATACATCTAATTTATTAGGAACAAAACGGCCGGTTCTGTATCAGCGTGGTGCAAATATTCATTTCCATTTAATATATCAAATATACGGCCTCGGCGATCAAGTGAGATCAGCCATGTACGACATGTATGAGGCATGAGAAATTCCATGCATTGCCATTAGAGCGGTGGAGTTCGTCTTTTTGTTTAAACGGATAATATCTATGCATATTCTCTGAAATTATCAAGCAGATTGAAATAGAAATTGTTACTATGGTAGCCCGATCCATTATAGAAAAAAGGGCTACTTTTATTTTAGAAAAAAAAAGGGTTAAAAAAATATGGAACAATATAAAAAGTACTAGTAAATTATAATGTACTCTAGCTAATTTTTGAAGTCTTATCAATCAATTAAAGAATGTTATAAACAAAATAAGAAAAAATAAAATTTGTAAATAGTAATTTTAGGTGGTCTATCCATCATGTCACATTAAAGGTCATCTAAATTCTAAGAATTGAAATAAAAAAGTCTTATCAATCAGTGCAGTTGCTAACCGTACAAAATATAAAATATTAATAAGCATGGTTATAAAGCGATGTTTTTTAGAATAAATATAAACAGATATAATAACAAGGGCCTTTTCACACACATTATTTTAATAAATTTTACTTGTGTGATAAGGACTTGACCATAGACTATATACCAAACAGGTAGAACTTTATAGACTTAAATAATCTTCTCAAAGTCCCTTATTAACGATTATTTTCAGATGCATAATTTTGATTAGCAAGAAAATTGTTTTATTTCTCTTTAAAATGATTACTAGCAATGTGGGTAGCACATTATTAGTAAGCTTGTTAACCCCTCGTGCTAAGCTGAGATGCTTGTGTCACGAGTGGGTTCACGTCGGTAGTGTAATGGGTGGGATTCGAACCCGCAACCATATGATCGCAAGTCCCGACGCCCTAGCCATTAGGCTACCGCCGCTTCGATGTTTACAGGATGGCAATGTGAAGTGAACTATCTGTAGAGTTTATAATCTATGGTTTGACGGGAGGTTATAATTAAATGAAAGGTAGTACATAGACACATAATATTAGTATCGTTAAGTTTACTTACAACACAGACGTTAGACTGTTATAACCACCACCGTAACACATCCGGAACACGTATCTGGTTTTTGGGAACGAACACGCCGAGTGTGAAAACAGCTGCCATTTTAACTAACTTCACTTCAAATAAACCGCAATACCGAATTCGTTTAAAAAGTATTTTATTTCAAGTCGATAAAACCCAAGTCTTCATCAATCGAATGTTTGAATGTTTTTGGTTATTTACTACAAATTAAAGACTGTTTTTTTATTAGGTATTTAGTGTCTTCATGGAGCAATTCGAATATGTAAAGCAACAATATTTTTACTATCCTTTTCATTTGAGGCCTCTTGGGCCGCACAGTGTCAATCATTTTTAAAATTATGGATAAACATAAAATATAGTCTGTTATATTTAAATTTAAAAGGAGATATAGTGTCAGTAATTCATGAGTTTCAACTTTTATTAAAAAGCAACAGCTGATTTCACACAAAACACGATTTAAATATATTTCCGCTATTATTCCACCCGTCGTCCGATATAAATCAAATTCTAGCAAACATGAGTCGTGTACACACTAAATATATTACTTAAATACGTCAATAATACGTGCGTATGAACGAGCGTGGAGTCTTGATGTGTGAGTTAAAAAAAAAAACATTAGTTCTCCATACCCAATGGTACATTGTTAGCCTGCTTGCACCATTTAACCAAAGTATCAATCGACATTCGCTCTTTTAGACTTTAATATAAGGTTGAGATTCCCAAAACACGAAGCCGTATGGGCCTGTGATTGATCAGATTGATGTATCGTTTTGAAAATTCAGCCTTATTCCTAGCAAAAGAAATGTGAGTTTAGATTAATTACATTACTTCCGAGAACTGACTGATCGGACGCAATGTAAGCAACCTGTTCAGTGGTTTTAGAAAGAGCTTTGAAAGAAAATATAAAAGTTTTTAACTACAATTTTGTTTATTTTATTTCATGAAATATATTTACAAATGTCAACATCTACTATATAAAAATAAGTCGGGTTTTCCTTCCTGACGCTATAACTCCAGAACGCACGAACCGATTTCCACGGTTTTGCATTCGTTGGAAAGGCCTCGGGCTCCGTGAGGTTTATAGTAAAGAAAAAGACCGCGGGCGGAGCTGCGGGAAACAGCTAGTATTTAATGAATATTATACTATGATGTTATATTGACCAATTAAAATTCGTTAACAAATCACGATCAATGTCAGAGCTCTTTCCCAAACAACCATTGTATTGTTTGATTTTTTTATCCATTAATTAACTTGGAATGTGAAGTATTTTCTGTGTACAAAATCTGTGGATCTTTCTGTACAGATCAAAGAATCAAGTTAAAACAACAGACTAGCGACCGCACCAAGTACGACATAATGTTTGAGCTATGTTATTCTTCCAACACTGGGCAGAACTACAATTGGTCCGCGAACAGAAATGACCACTCATGGTCATTGGCTGTCGCTTCTTGGCACGGCAAGCAATAGCCAATCGCAGTTTCACTCAGGCGGACATATTGTGTAATGTCTCAGCGCTTAAATATCATGCAACGTGTTAACTCATCACCAATGCATGCCGTCCTTAAACATAGGTCGTCATTAATGTGTGTGTTTGTGTATAAAAGAGTGTGTTTGTGTGTGTGTGTGTGTAAAAGAGTGTGTTTGTGTGTGTGTAAAAGAGTGTGTTTGTGTGTGTGTATGTGTATGAAAAATAGCGTGTGTGTGAGAGAGTGCTTTTGTGTGTGTATGTTTGTGTGTGCATTAAACAGATGTCTGATATTGACTTTCGTGACTGTGTGTGCGTCCCAGTATGACGTAAGCAAATGTTGATGGGTAATGCGTATGTGTGTTGATCCTGCGTGGTGCATGCGTATGGCGGTACGTCACAAAACACATATTGTATGTGAGCATGGTCTGTCGTGTTAGGCAAAGGATACTGTCTTCCGGCGGCTTGTTCTCGGCGGAGTCCATGCCGGGCAGCGCGGCCGCCACTCGCCGGAACAACTGGAATACATTATGGTTACGTCAATTTCCTCTTCATAATATGTTAGTTGTTACATAATCATAAGCGTTAATGTTATTGCCTATTCTTACTATCTTGAACAAATAGAAATGTTGCACGAATAAATGACATCGGCGCGGAGGGCAGTTTTGCATAGAAAACTTGAGTAGGACAAAGTTTTACTACCAAAGAAGTACATAGAAAAATATCAGCCCAAGGAATATTTCTCGGCGTGAAACTTTCTACCCTGCAGTTACCAACAACATCACAAACTAAATATAGGCAGAACTTATTCTCTCACTAAGTTTTGACATTTATGCATTAACCATTGCGTGTTAGAACAAGCTTTAGAATAGAATATATACTTTATTGTACACCAGCATTTTAGACAAATTGATTACACAAAGAAATGAACAAATCTCATTAATGATTTGTTCACTTTCCAAATCTAAAACGCAACGCAATGTATTACATACTTGAGATAGACATTAAGTTGATTTCAGTGCATCTTACACTGGTATGTTTGGGTGTTTGACTATGATGGCTGCAGGCATGGCTCAGAAGAGAGTTGAACCGGGAATACGCAGAGGTTATTTGGCGACAAGTTCAGAGAACGCGGGCAGACTGCCAGAAAATCCTAGACACAATACGACGTTACAGATATGTTACTGATCCCGAGTATTGAAAACCGTAAAACCTTTAATTTACGTAAAATTTCAACAATTTTGTTACCGACAACTCTTCCTCTTGTTTTTATTTATACAGGATTAATTTAAAAGGAGTGCGTTTATTCAAAGAGGTAATCAGGTGCATAAAACTGAACAGCTTTTCCCAAGAAACATAGGTCAAAATCCTAAAATTGAAAAAACATATTTTCATATTCACGTGACCTAACGCTTTGTATGAAAAGTTCATTGTCCATTTAAAAATTTCGACCTATGCTTCTTGGGGAAAGTTTTTAAATTAATTCTATAAAAAAAATATATGCAATATACACAAATTGGCTGACTCTGATCGATCACACAGAAAAACTATTATAGGCGTAGGTACGATATTCAAATCGATCCTTATCGCGCAAAATCTGTTTAGTCTTCAACGCGATTGGACATTCCGATACCATTATTTATCTAACACTAACACGATTATTGCACTAATACATCAAACGTATCCCTAAGCGTTTACTGGAACTCTGCAACATTCATATATTCTATCTAATAAAGAATTAACGGGTCTGTCTGAGTCGCGATGTGACCCCCAGCCACAAGGTAAAGGTTTATATCGCTTTATTGATCCGCGATGACGTCACTATTGGTCAGACAAACCCACGTTAGCTGGTACCACTAAAACTAAATTACCCATTTCCACCTTGTCATTTGGATAATCTATACAACACAGCAAGTACTAGGTACCTACAGCGTACGGCCAAGTTTATGCTTGGAAACATCTTAAGAAATAGATTTCGGTGCGGGATGTAAAGCAAAGGTCCCTAAGGAATTTTTGGGTCTTGGTTCTACGAAACACGCCAAATAATAAATAAATATGTATATCCAAATGGAAGTTGGTTTTACCTACATCCTCCAATTACATGGTCGACGATGCCAGTTAAGCGATATTTCTATTATTGATCGGCTCTACACATCTACATTATTATAAACAAAAAAGAAGCAACAGGAATTTTAAAACGCTCAAATAAATGTTTTTGTGAGCAGTGCCTTTATTATAAAACTTAAAAATAAAGTATGCTAGTTCCAATGACAGAGAGGTACCTAGATATGAAAAGCTAGCATGTCTTTTTAACGCGGCCCCAGGCGGCCTTATAGCCACACAGCATAGCAACTGCATGTTCAATTAAGAAGGTGAATTATTGACAGGTTTGGAATGCGAACTAAGTCAATCGAAAATAGAGCATTTTATACTCAAACCTTCAAGATCACATGGACATAGTATGCGCATATTTTACACGACCAAAATGTGAATTTCTAGAGGACTGGAATTAATGTAATATGAATAATTAAATTAGCTTTACGTTTAACCTACAGAGGGCAAATCCTGTCTTTACATACAGATAATATTAATGCACAAGTCTGTCTATTTGTTCGTAACACCTTTACGGCTAAAACACACAACCGATGAACCGATTCTGCTAAAATTTGGCGTGACATTAAATAGAACTCCAAGATAGAAGTTCACGCTAATTACTTAGATCATAGGGTACTTTTCCGAGACATCGTCACGAGAAGATCCACGGTCAAAACCAAGTCTTGTAAAAAGCATGGGAACTCAGTAATTTTTCGCTTACCTGTTTTACATTATATCCAGCCTTAGCGCTGGTCTCAATGAACATGACGTTGAGCTCCTTAGCCTTCCTGTCCCCGTCCTCGGTGGACACCTGCCGCTTGTCCGACAAGTCGGTCTTGTTGCCAACCAGCATGATGATCACGTCCGACCCGCGCTCCGTGCGGACGTCATCGATCCATTTCGATGTCTGGTGGAATGAGTTTGCATCTGTCGAAGTTGATTTATTGTAGTTATTGATAGGAAATATTGGAAGATCAATATTTATTTGAATGTTGCCGTTTTAAGTTGAGTAGAAAACTGCTAGTAATCAAGCTTACTTAGATCTGGACATATGCCTTTCAATAAGTAAGGATATTTGACGAAGAAACAGCTAACTGCGTGGTGTATGGAATTCTGGAAGATGTGGAGCATCTTTTGACTGCATGTTTAAGATTTCAGTCTGATTTAGATGTTGCCAAGTTTAAAGGTCACTCAGACAGAAAAATTGCATGTTCCGTCAAATAAAATATTTTGCATTCGCATTCAAAGTAAAAATAATAATGTTGTATAAACTTCTTAGTTTTAGAGGTCTTAGCCATAAAGGCAGGAGAAGTTATACAGTTAGTAACAGTCCATTGACATTCAAGTGAACTTTACCATGTCACGTCCCTATAACTCGCGTATTTAACGTCCAAGAAAGACCTCGGACGTCATTCCTTACATTTTATCGCTTACAACGAGTAGCTTTACGAGCAATTAGCAGGCTTTATCGCCTTATCTACAGGCTCTAGTACTTTTTTAATAATCTGTTTACAGAACTATGCAAAATACGGTCAAGTTTGCAACTGTAACACCATATTTTTTAATATCTTCGTTTTAAATAGGTTGAGATAAGCACAGCAATAAAATGGCGACCTTGTCTTTCAAATAATTGTCATAAATATTTATAGGTTACCCGGAAGGAAGATGTGCTAATTATTAAAATAATTTATTTATAATACGTGGAGCAAACATTTTGTACCCCTTTTTACGAAAATTTCACGGACGGAGGAGTACGAAATTTTCTACACTTATAGCACAGCTTATAGTTTATATAGAGAATGAGTGCAGAATGCAATTTTTATTAATTATTAAAAACAACATAACGCACATTACCATGTATTTGACACACACGCATAATATATTTATACTGAGAATGGATTGACAACCAAAGAAATTAATATTGTTTGCCTTGCCTTTACTGAATTTCATACATATTCTTTATATAAATACGTAAAGCAAACTCTTCGACCACTCTTTCAAACTTGACATAAAAACGAATTATGGACGATATTCAACCACTATTGGGCCACCAGTATAAATAAAAACGTCTCGCATCTATTCCCTTCATGGACGTTACTTTATTCAAAGGAAACGGATAATCGTCGTATATTAGCGACGTTTTAGAAATCTACTATGAACCTTATTAACTACTAACATTATCAAGCAAATAATATGCTTCGAAAACAACTCACGTAGTATTATCTAAATTGAGATATAGTGTTAACATGTGAAATAATCGTACAAATGTTTATTTCGTCTTGTTTTCAATTAATGTAATTGGCATGTAGCCATTTTTAATTGAAATAAACAAATAAAACGAAAGTTTAGAAGAATACAGAGTGACTCTCCGTGAGTTTTTTAACTATTTTTTTTTTCTAAAGCCCCTTGCCGATTGTAGACCCAGGTTTATTCACACTGGTGGGTATCATATTTTTTTCGCAGAGGCACTGGGGAGTATGTTATACTTATGTAGATAGTTATTGAAAATTCTAAACCATCAACAATCCTATATTTGCGCTAAAAATTGAGTTGCTTAATTCAAAGTCTGATAGATAGCGCTGCCACGAATTATTATTC
The DNA here is from genome assembly GCA_950381575.1 of Plusia festucae. Taxonomy (NCBI): domain Eukaryota; kingdom Metazoa; phylum Arthropoda; class Insecta; order Lepidoptera; family Noctuidae; genus Plusia; species Plusia festucae. The sequence goes on from OX494431.1 coordinate 13,991,083, forward strand.
TTATTGATTACAACCGCATTCATTCGTCACAATAGCTTGTAAATTAATTACAAATAGAATGAAGGAAAAATTTTACCCTCCGGTAGGACTCGAATCTGCGACTCCTGGTTCACCGCACCAATCGCTCTCCTAACTAAGCTACAGAGTGCAGAGGTCACTGCCCGAGTGCTCAAATTTTTCCTTCATTATAGGTATTTGTATCTAATTTAATTTACAAGTTATTGTGATGCATGATGCATCACAAGAATAATACAAATAGATAATGCTTTTATCAATAAGAATACATAATACAAATAGAAGTATTCTGCACAAAGATCATGATGAGCAGTCAAAAAATATAATCTATACTAATATACCAAAACTAGTTTTTGAATGCGCTTATCTCCGTAACTACTACTACTCGACGGATTTAAAATCTTTGGATAGGTCAATTCTCGAGAAGGCTAGGTTATTTATCATCACGTTGCTAGGCCTTACGGAAAAAAAAACAACGAGTGAAACCGCGAACCTACAGCTAGCAACGCAATTTTTTCTTTCTTTTCTTTATAAGAATACGTCTGCACTCCCCATCATTATCTGTCTTACCAAAAAATTCATGAAATATAATACAGTGTATAAAGAATAAAATTCGATACAAATTACTCACAATAGCTTATTGTAATTATAATTACGAATAATCTGAAGAATAACCTTGTAAACGAAACTAAATTTGTGCCAATCGGTAACTGTTTAAATCAATAATTAATCGTAGAATACAGTATGTAGGTACATATGAATTCTAACGAACAATGAAACATGTATCGTGGTTTTCAGGAATCCTAGTGAAATTGATATCAAACCGAAACTGACGTAAATAATGTATGTTGATTCACTTAGCTGTTATGTGGAGTGAAGCGACAAATAATATCTGGTATCTGAATCAATGTTCAGTATATAAACATTACTATTCACCACGTACTCAAAACATAGTTATTTTATTTATTTATTTATAAGTAAACAAACTATTTGAATATGAAGGCTATTTCTACATAGATAAATATTGTGCGTGATCAGCAATAATAATACTCACTTTTTTGTAAGTAAACTAAGTAGCTAACCTGGTAACCGTTCTCGTTCTTAAAAAAAATCTGGAGACCGCTATCTCTTGAGGTGTGAAAAATAGACGTTGGCCGATTCTCAGATCTACCCGATATGCACATAAAATTTCATACAAAACGGTCCAGCCGTTTCGGAGGGGTTTGGGAACAAATATCGCGACACGAGCATTTTATACAACTACCTAATTAAAGATAAATTGATTTCAGGTTTTTCTTGGACTAGAAAGTATATAGATACACTAGAATCACATATATCATGTAGACATAAAGAGCCAGGCCAAGGCTCGTCGTAGGGTGGGCACGAAGCAAATATTTGTAACAGACTACACCCCACACAAACCAAATGTTAACCTTAACCTCACAACGCAAAGTCTATATTTGCTTGAACGAATTGCGAGCAATTGATTTAATTAAAGATTTCAAACTGTTCTGTTACTGCCATGAAATCTGAATTATTGTACAACTCCTAATGATTTGACAGGCTTATTAAATTATACAGATTGGGAATAGTAGTAACGCCGAAGTTTGAGTATTTTTTTTAAGTTATATCGTATAATGAAGTAGTACCTGGATGACTGAAATTGCTCGTCTTCTCGGACATTTTCTGAAAATAAATCCTAGCTAGATCGATTTAACGCCCCCGAAAAACGCACTGCACACTGACTGCACAGATAGCCGAGTGGTATCGGTCACCACGCTAATTACCACTGCGCGACGTGCTGCGGGTTCGATCCCCGCATGGAACAAGTATTTGTGTGATCCACGGATACTTGTTCCAAGTCTGGGTGTTCTTTGTGCATGTGATTTGAATGTTTGTGAAACCCCGCAACACAAGGATTAACTTCCATAGTGCGGGCGTCGTTTATAAAAAAAAAAATATCTAAATTGTTGGAGCCGTTTCCGAGCTTATACATATACAAATACAAGAATTTCTCGTTTAAAGATATAAGATAAGCTCAAACATAAAGTTTAGAGTCCATTCTATACTTGCTTTTTAAAAAGAAATAAAATGAGTTTTAATGTTTGTTTTAGCCGCGACAGTAAAGCCGATATACGATCGCGTAAATAACCTCAGGCGCGATGACCGGAGGCCATTGGCACACTTTCAGGCTTTCAGAACAACGCGACGTGCAACGCTGTAACGTCTAAACATTTCCAGGTTGCTGAAACACCTGATGCAACACTTGAAAAAAAAGGGACGCAATACGAACTGGAAATCGAAGTGTTGTGGTTTGAAATGTACGCCAAATGTCAATGTCAAGTGTCAACTTATTTATACTAATCTAATACCTACATATTATAAAGCTGCAGAGTCTGTTTTTTTAATTCTTTGAACGCGCTAATCTCAGGAACTACTAGTCCGATCAGAAACATTCTTTCACTGTTAGATAGCCCACTTATTGCCGCGCTAACCGACGCCCACGCGGGCGGAGCCGCGAGCAAAAACTAGTTGCTGATAAGCAGCAGAACATAACGCTAGATCGGTAAAACATAGGTACATATCGCTCATTCCCGTCGACTTGCGATAAACTCGCTTACTTATAAATCCATCAATTTATTATAATGATCTCCGCAAGACTTACACGAAAATTCGAAATAACTTTCGTGGACCTGACAAAATTCCATCTAAGAGAAAACCATCCATCACTAGTCATTCTAACATTAGTCGCTAAGATACGGTTAACTAACTGACAAATGATCTGATGAATCTGAACCAACAATGTGAACGATTATTGTTCACATTGTTGGTTCAGATTGACGCCTTAAAGAAGGCGTTTTCAATATTGATTTAAAGCGCTTTTTTTAAGGGAATATTCGCTCTTTTCTTTCTGTGTATTCCACAGAACTTCGACCTCAACGTCAGACGGACGAGATATCGATTGCACGAAGCATCCAAAGCCGACCGCTTCGTCCTATAAATTATCAAATTTTGCAGCGCCTCTAACCGTATCTCGCCGGCCAAGAATAAGTTATATTGATGAAGACACACCCAGTATTAAACAAAGAGCACATGGCAACATCTCTATTACTTACGTACAGTAGACCACACATTAGGCGTACGAAATTAAGATCATCGCATCGTCTTTATTTCAAAAAGATAAGGTTCATTTTTGTAATTCTTTTGTTATTACCGATGCGGGCTCGACCGTAACTAACATAAAATATAATGGAGTTATTTTTTGCCAGCTGAGAGCGGGTCCCGAGGGCTCAAGATTATAGTTACCTCGGGATTCAATTCGCGTAACACAACGCGCAATACTTTATGTATTTACTTTAACTTTTTCATGAAACTTTTCAGACAACATTTGCTAAGATATCTCTTAAGTTATGAAAGTAAGATTAAGTTGTTAATCTCTTTTTAAACATCGTTATTAAGATGTAATAATTCGAGCTTGTGTATTATTATAAAATTAATTACGAGAATGGAGGTAACAATTATGTGTGGCAGATAATAAAACGTGATAAATACATTAAGTATAACACTGTATCCGTATCGCATTGCGGTAATAGTTAAAGCACAATATGTATTGATTGCCAGTTTAAGGCTTTCCTGAATCGATATCTATCTTGTGCGGAAACAGGTATTTGAGTGATCGTGTTTCTACAGATAGTGTGGTGAAAATTCTATAGATGAAATACGATGGAAAAGTTAAAACAATGTAACTTAAAAATAAGTTCGTGATATAATTATTATTTGCATCTTTATCGAATAGAAAACAAACTAGTCTTACAGGTACTACTTACTTTAACTGGTTTTTAAATTGAGAATGTCACATTGTAGTCAAATAACTGTGATAATAGTGTGACAGCGTGTGACATTGATCGACCAAGGATAAGTACAGTTGGAAGCGTTATCATGTTTGAATTCACAATTCAGAAAACTGAAATCTTTATTAAGACTGGTGAGAGCGAGAGTGAGAGATGTGGCATGGCAAGTTACAGAGACGAGTAGGAAAAAGTTCAAAAAGTAGAGGTAAGATGTTACCCAGTAGCGGGCCGATATGTAGACCAATGATTTATTTATAAGAAAGATGTTACTTACTAGTGATATCATACACCACGACGGCCACCGTGGAGTCCCGGATATACGAGGGTATGAGGGAACGGAACCTCTCCTGGCCCGCCGTGTCCCACAGCTGGAGCCGAACCGTGCGGTCTTCCAGGTACATAGTCTTCGACAGGAAGTCGATACCGATTGTTGCCTGTGGAAAGAACATCATTATAGAAACAAAAGACCGAAAGCAAGACTATAGAGTCAATGTACTTTGGTTTTAGACCACGTAGCTGTACGTAGCAAATAACAATTTAAACTTGAGAAAAGTTGAAAGAATACCTTCGTTCCTTAAGGTATCTTATGTATTGTATCAAATACAAGTCAAGATGTTTATTCATGAATACTAATTCTAACAGCTGACGCCTTCGAGACACTTCTGCTTAATGAGCTCCGTCATTTGCATTTTGAATCAGAATTAATTGAATAGCCACAAAAAGGGATCTCATGATACTTTTTAGAATTAAATTATTTTATGAAAAAAGAAATAGCAATAAGGTAGAGTGAAAAATATTAGATTGTTACTACTTTTAGTCCCATTTTTGTTACCAACTGAAACTAAAACCTATGGATTTCTGTTGTACGGGAAAGCAGAATCGTTGAAGCACTTGCATAAATGCACATTCCTAAAGTACTCTTAAAAAGCCCTTTCCTTCTGCACGTTAATGCATTCTCACACCTGTGTAATACAAATAGCATATCGCATAGTAGCTACCTATATCAAGTTTTTCAATCATTACAAAGTTCTGTTCGTGAAAAGGGATTCCTTCTTTTGATTTTACTACCTAAAACTTGAGTTATTATTCGACAGCGATGCGGATGAATATGAATGACGCCATTTTTTTAGTTTATGTTTGTTTATTTTATTTTTTTTCGTGTGTATATACAATATGAATATTTTTTTTTGTTTATGTTAAGATTGTAAATATATAAATAAAATATACCCTAGGTACCTAAAAAAAAGACAAGTACATTTCAATCGATATTCTAATTAATTAACACAAATATATTTTCTGTATTTTCCATACCATTATTACAGTAAAATATCAATAATTTATTGACAATGACGATTTCGATAAACGCGTCCATAACAGCTGCGATGAATCACTCCGAAAGTAAAGTTATTAATTATTAAGGAACACACGCAATAAAATCAGAAACTAACACCTTGAAGGCAAACAAAACTATAATATTAAAGCATTACTTATGTAAAAATATAATTATTTAATTAACAGACTTAGGTATTTCAAGGACAGAATGCAATTGCATGTAATTTCCGCAAATTTTATACGAATGTCTATTTCGAAGCGTTGTTCACTTTGTACATGCATATCGAATTACTTTATTGAGAAGTTACTTTAGCGAATACTTTGTTAAATACCTTTAATTGCCTACCGAAGTGGGAGGAATTACTTCGTTACAGGTACAACTCCTATTGGGAATACTTTCATATTATTTAGCCTTTGAGTTAGTTTAAAAAAGTTAGTTCAAAAATCCAATCATATCAATAAAAGTAAATGTTTACGTAGACGATTCATAAATGTCTATAAATATACATAATAAAAACTTTCTCTTGAATCATTCTGTCTATTGCAAAAAAAATCGGGAAGTATAATAAGTAGCTTACAAAATCTAAGCGCACAGGCAACGGAAAGGGCTTTGTTTTATACTAAGTACGTAAAGATAAAGATACTCATATCCTGACTACAGAACAAACAGTCATAAATCTTTTAAACTACTATAAATAATTATGACTCACATATTAGTTTTATATACTCAATTGAAAGTTACACCCCGCAAAAAGTCAGATTAATTTTTCGTAGAAGCATATCGTGTCTTTGAAAAATGGGTCGGCATTCAGAATTATAGTCATAATTTATAGCTTTATAGCCGCAAAAGAATTTACACATAAACGTAGGAGAAATAAAAAAAGGAAAAATATACCCAATGAATTATTATAAGTCCATAAAAGATGAAGCAGCGATGTAATAATTTTAATTTGTCCGTCTTTTTTAAGACGTACGTAACATTCAATATAAATGGAGACAAATAATACAAATTATTATTTCCTTTATTCATTATTAAAGTTTCTAGCCTGCGCGGTGGCAAAAGTAAGTGTTTTATGCATGGTTGAGTCGAGACAACTTTTACTGATACTAATAAAAAATGCCCACAAAACGAGATAATGGAATATTTGTAGCTCAAATTTCGTATCCGACTTAGAAGTAAATGTATTAATTTATGTTATTATTTTATGTTTTTTCGTCCTCCGTGAAAGAAAAGCACCCCGGTATTTAACACCTTAGCACTCAGCGGGGCTGAAAAAGGATGTAAAACAGACATAAAAAAAACCATAAAAAAGAACCCTTCATTCAAGTTAAAAGCGAATTTAACTTATTCACTCGATTGTTAAGTTACCACCTGATCTATTTGAAGTTGGTGCCGGTGCCAATTGAAGTCGGTATATCGAATAACTTTTTTAGTTTCTTCGCAATCTTTTACCTTGATGCCATCTCAGTAATTCACAACATTCTACTTTTCTGGTCAAATTCCAGTGATCTTTCGCGCTGTGTCGCTTAGAATAATTTCTTACACTTGACCAAACACATAATTAGACCGTAAGAAACGGTAATAATAGTTTGTGAGCCAACTTGAATAGATTCTCATTAGTATTTCTAGTATTAGTCTATTAATATTTAAGCTAGCACATACACGGGCCAACAAACCGTTATTAACAAATTAATTTAACTTTATCTGTAAAGAATGAGGTTAAATTCATATTCAAAGCCTAAATAATTCAAGGAACTCAGGTAACGAGGCTTTGTTTTTTAATTTCGTAAATTTATAGCATACTTTTTTAGTACAGGCTGTTTAATTTACGCAAAAAAAAAGTAATTTTGTCTTTAGTTATATTTCGTTTCTTAGATCATATTAAAATATTTTTTAGACGACTAATACTAAGCAAAATAAACGTTCCTTAATCATAATTTTTCACTTCAATTCACTTCTCCTATCGCAGGTTTACTGGCAGAGATTTCTCATGTGCATTTGTTGTCTGATGTATTGTTTTACTAATATGTGTGTAAGTAAGTACGTCTCCCAGCACTTACCCACGTACATAAATTATTAAATAAATAATTAAAATTTGTAATAATTTCATTGTCCGTAAATCAGTGAAGTGATTGGATCAACGAAGGTATTTGAAGAGCGCAAGAAAATAATTCCTCTTCGAATTTTTAGTCAAAAAATATAACCACCGTCATCACTTATACATTAATATATTCACCGTCATCGTACAATGGTAACCATGTGAACAAATCACAAAAAACATATCGTTGATGTAAAAAAGTCGACTATATCAAGATTCCTCTGAGTTCCGCAGCTGGCATGACATAGTATCATCGTTTTGTTTTCAATCCAAGAAAGAATAATCCAAGTGTTCTTTCTTAGGACTGTCATATACCTTATTTACTACAAATTCAAACATAATATTTGTTCAGACGGTTTGTGAACCAACGAGACGGCGCGTGACGTAAAATTATTCGAATTAACCAGACATGATAAAACAAGAAAAAAAATAGCAGATTTTTACCAACAGACACATATTGCATAAGTGTCAGTTACGCGGTTTATAATCTTGCAATGTATGGCTACGCGGAGTCATGATTGACATTACCTAAGACGAATTGCAGGAATGTAAGCTATGAAGTGTTCAAGAATGACTGGTCATAGTGTATTACTAGCTTCCGCCTGCGACTTCGTCTGTGTGGACTTCTGAATTGGGTCCAAAAAGAAATAAAAAATGTGAAAGTAATGAAAAATAGAGAAAAATACAAAATTTCAAAGCTATTGTCTTGGATGGTGGATCTGCCCACGGCTTAGCTCGGAAACAATTTTTAATATTCTCTCGGGAACTACTTAAGGAATCGGGATAAAAGGTAGCCTGTTCTTTTCCGTGTCAAAGGCTACATGCGTGCAAGTTTCATCCAAATCCGTTCAGACTCAGTTTTTCGTGATTGAGTAACAAAGATCTAAACATCCAAACATCCACACTTTCACATTTATAATATTAGTAGGATTCGTCAGTTAAATCATGTGTTATGTAGCGACAGATATACATATAAGAACATCTTAAAGTTAATTTGCTTCCAGTATTCGGCGTGTGTACAGACCGTACAGACAGCGGGAGTGATTTTATTTATACTCTGTAAAGATGTATCCTCCTTTATTATGACCCGGTGGAAATCCTTGGACTACCTCCGCCCTGGGGAAGACGTGGCGTGCGGGACTCACGGTTACACCACCGGAGTGCCAGGCGTGAACGCATAATGTATGTTTCTAACGTAACCGAACAGCAGGAATAAAGGAATTAATTATTGAAGAGTTTCGTAGGAACTAGTGGCCATGATGACACCAATCAAAGCTTACTGCATAAGCTAATGTATCTTAAAAGAGTATTAAAGCCATCAAATAACAAAAATGGTGTAGAAAATGAAGAACTCAATATTTGTAAGTGAAAATAACATAATATTAGGAAGGTACGTGATTAGAACATTATTGCGTCTATTTTCAATTAAACTCATGTTAAGATAATAAACATTAACTGATATAAGAATATCGTACACTTCGATCAACCTTTTTGCCGGTATAGATAAGACTATTGTTTTTTTTTGTTTATACACCTTATGTTTGGTTTTGGGTGTATCATATAAAAAAAATAATATCTCTGTTACAGAAACTGACATGAAATAAAGATTAAAATGTTATTTTTTTTTCTAGTATAAATCAGTGGACTTAAATAATTTGATTAGTCTTTACTTTCTTACAAATTTTACTAATATGATAAATGTGAAAGTAACTCTGTCTGTCTGTGTGTTACGCAATGTCTACTGAACCCAGTTAAATTAAATTTGGTGCGGAGATAGTCTAGAGCCTGAGAAAGGACATGCTACTTTTTGACGCGATACCTGACACCCACGCAGGCGGAGTCGAGGGCTACTGCTAGTATTTAATACGATTATTATATTACATATTTAGTTATGTAACGACCGACCTCCGGTATTAGAATTATAATGTTATACCTATAGGATACTATTACAGCATTCATTTGGATTTAGACATATTTGTTTCAGTACCTCATTAAAATATTACCTGCCATTTCTACATGGAACCAGGATGGACAAGGAAATGCAACAAACAATTGAATTGATTGACTGCACGGATAGCCGGTATGCGCGACGTGCTGCGGGTTCGATCCCCGCATGAGACAAGCATTTGTGTGATCCACAAATGCTTGTTCCAAGTCTGGGTGTTCTTTGTGCCTTTGATTTGAATGTTTGTGAACCATAAGAATTAAATTCCTTAGTGCGGGCGTCGTTTTATTTAAAAGAAAAAAGATTTTATTAATTAAACGTAAAACTTCTGTTGTTTTTTTTAATAAAAAATTATCAAGAAATAGTTCTTTATATATTCTATAACTTGTAAACAACGCGTATTTATTACTGATAGCAGATACTTTTATTATGTGCAATTAATGAGTACTATATCATGTCAGATTACTGACCACAATACCAAGCTGTAGTCACTCATAAATATTAGATATTATCTTCGTACCTAATGATAAAATTATTTTGTTTACTAAGGCCGAAATAAATATGCGTAAGGTGTAACTAGGCGCGTCGACTATGAGATTGTTTGAGTAAGGTGCAGGGATTCATTAAGTGCTTTACTTAGCTACAATAGATCAATATATTGGAAGCGGTAGCCTAGGGCGTCGGATTGCGATCATATGGTACCGACGTGAACCCACTCGTAACACAAGCATCTTAGCTTAGCACAAGGGGTTGACGAGATTACTAGTAATGTGCGACCCACGTTGCTAGTAATCTTTCTATAAAAAACAATAAAAAAATTCTTGTCACTAGTACAATAGGGTATGTTACAATATTTCTAATGACCATTTTTTAGATGACGAAAAAGAAAAGATACAGATATATATTATAACTAGCTGTTTCCCGCAGCTCCGCCCGCGGTCTTTTTTTTTTAATATAATTCTATAAACGACACGGAGCCCGAGACCTTTCCAACGAATACAAAACCGTGGAAATCGGTTCGTGCGTTCTGGAGTTATAGCGTCAGGAAGGAAAACCCGACTTATTTTCATATAGTAGATAATACATATGGCATGTTTCCTTTGGTATCGAAAAAAAAAAAGAAGTTATAGGCCCCGATTCTGTTAAAAACGTACTAAACTCATTTTAGTCCATCTGTATATTTTTCACTTGTACATGACATATTTAGAAAAGGACAGACGAAAATTAGACGTGTCAAATTTAGTTCAGACTTAAATTCTCATACAAATTTATCGGCAAGTAAAAAGTCTACTTCAAAAACACTGTGATGTTCAAGGCGAAAACTAGTTTGTCATTTCTAAGTTAGTTCTTATCTGTTGCCGTCCTTTTCTCACGCTTGATATTAATAAAAGACAGCAATGGTTTATATTATGATTAATTTGCGTACAGAGGAATCAGCATCATAGTGGGTGGAATACTCGCGTGACGTCACTATGTTCAAAAATTGATGCTAACGTTGTTTCATTAAAACTCCAACTCTTGGACTTCATATTTGTTATTTTTATTGTATTGATAAAATAAAAAAATACGTGTTTAATATTTTTTATTCATTCATTTTTTTATAATAATATTGTGACATTCTATGAAGTGTGTTTTACTTCACTTTCTTACAGCTGGGAAGAAACATCCCAGTGACAAATAATGAAAATCAAAATATGCAGTAAAAAGATTACTTTTTAAGTATGACAATCTATAGCTATGATATTTTTATTGCTAAAGATATAAATGCCAAAGAATTTGTATTGCTCTAATACCAAATTTCCTTTTCTAGTTAAGAATCCATGGTGGATAGTTTCAATCAATTTTTAAAACAAATCACATTACCTTACAAGGCTTCATGACATCATCACTTAATTAAGGAAAATTCAAATAAAAATTAAAAGTCATTTTTAAATATTCTAACAGTTAAAACAATGGCTTGATGAATCCCAATTGTTTCTCATTTAACCATACAGTTACTCATCACACAATTAATCCTACAAGCGTAGTTAATTACTGACAAGTTGAATGAACAAATACTTTTACTAAATGAATATTGAATTCAATGCTTGTGTTTACTATATGGGATATTTTATTGCAAGGCAATCAATAGGCAGATTAAAAAAAAACTCTGCTGAAATATGTAAAATGAAACTTCTTGACAAACAAACATATGAACTGACTTTGATGAAACATTATTAAGAATCGCCAATAGAAAATCAACTGTTTAAGAGATATGGTGCCACAAACCACAAACAAATTGGTCAACCTTATAACACTTGTCTTTTTGCATCTGAAGTCAAAATTACTTTGAACATAAAGAGATAACTTTTCAGGGTAAATATAGGCAATACAATAAAGATGAATTGATAATGACAAATATTGATAAATTCTCATTCCATCTCTGTATGGGAAGAAGTCTTAGCACAGCAGTAGGACAATATAGGCCAGTATTATTAAAAAATACAGAAAGGCTATCATCTTGGTCATAATAATGTAACTTAGTTAGCTAATATTTCTGAAATATCCTAATACTCTTAATTAAATTAAAATTGTAATAGACTTTGCCTCTGTTCTAATCAGGGACCATTTCGGTTACCTGTTGAAAGACTTTTCAACAGGGTTTGTGTAAAGTGTTGTTAAAAAAACCATAATCATATTTGTTACACATTAAACGATAACCAGTTTTAATGGACAACCTCTTCAAAACCTTTTCATTAGGGTTACCTATTCAAAAGGTTTGCAATAAGATTTGCTTATAGGACATTTAAAAAATCCATTCTAGGTGGGTTATACTATGTAACAGTAAGCCATTCCGAACGGGTTACCCCTTCAACCTTTTAACAGGGTAACACTTTCAGTGGCCAATTAATGTAATTTGGACCTTCGGGGCTTTTCATTAAGTGCAAAATCGCAAGCATTTGCCTAGCACGTGTCGAGTCGTCACTGCGCTATGAAGTACCTAGTGACTCGATGAACACGCGACTATAGTCCTTAATACAATAGGTTTAAACTACAAAATTATACATTTTGTTGAAATTGGCTGGATTGTTTCATGTACGATCTAGTTTGGTTTAGGCACATATTTTAATGTTTACTTGATAGGTAATATTTGCTTTCTTTACGTCACTTTCTCGAAGGAATTCATAAATTCATAGATTTTATGAATACGATACATCCAGTAATTTATTTATTTATTGAACTAAATTCAGTACAGCGTTTAGCCAATTATGCTGAATTAGATCCATGAGAAAAAAAAAGAAGAAAAAATTAATATAACAATAAATTTTAAATAATACCTTTATTCAATCTTCTTCAACAAAGCAAGCTAATAAAATCGCAAACATTCCAACATAATCGTCTTCCATTCATCAGCAAACAAATCCAAACCTGGGTTGGTCTCCACGAGCGCGTTGAGCATTTTCAGCAAGCCCGGTATGGGGGAAGTGGATCGGGCTACCGTACGACAAAATGGTACATTAAATAGTTTGTGATTCCTGGAGCGATTGTAATTATTTGGAACATAAAATTGACACAGCTCCGCATGCAAGTCCAATGCATGAGTAAAACCATTCAGGATTTTACAAGCCATTGAAATTTGGTCTACTGCACGCCTTACCTTCAGTGAGTTAAAATTTAAGTGTCCCAAAAGAAACTTATTAGGGTACATATATGAATAATATCCAGAAACGCGCTTATATAGATATCTTAGAAAGGCTTTCTGGACTTTTTCCAGCATTAGTGTGTATGTTACCTCATGAGGATTCCATATACAGGCACTAGTTTCAAGCTTGCACCGAACTAAGGCATTAAATAAAATTCTAATAACCGCTTGATTATTAAAACCTTGACAGTAACGTAAAACAAAACCTAAGCGCTTGAATGATTCCTTAGCTAGTCCTATTATATGAGCATGAAAGGTCATTTTACCGTCGAACACTACACCCAGGTCCTTCAATTCGGTTACCCTAGTCATTGTACAGTTGTTCACGGTGTAATCAAACTGTATAATACGCTTAATGCGACCAAAGCTCATGACTTGACATTTAGATGTATTAAATTCCGTTTTATTGCTAATAGCCCACACACATAAGGCATCTATGTCACGTTCAATGGCTAAGCAGTCAGATTCAGACCTAATAGGAGCATAAATCTTTAAGTCGTCAGCATAAAGCAAGCAAGTAGCATGCTTAACCACCTGTGGCAGATCGTTTACCATAATCAAAAAGAGTAGAGGTCCTAAAATGGATCCCTGACTCACACCGGAACGTGTATGATACGCATGCGAGTTGGCGAGGGCCAAGACGAACAAACTGCTGACGGTCGCACAAATAGTCAGCAATTAAAAGTAGAAGATTAGGTGCCATTAACTTTTGTAACAAGATTTCATTATTAATTCTGTCAAATGCCTTACGGAAATCGAAATACAATACATGCACTTGCTGTTTTTTATCTATGTGGTTGGAAATATAATCAACTAAAGTAAGCAGGTTAGTATTTACAGATTTTTTATTGCGAAATCCATGTTGCTCGGGATACAAATATATATTGACTTGTCTTTGAATTTCTTTGCAAAGGATATGTTCAAATATTTTAGCAGGGGCTGACAATATGGCTATAGGTCTGTATTGCTCAATACATGATTTGACTTCTGTTTTCGGTATTGGCGTGACTCGAGATAGTTTCCATTGTGTGGGGTATTTGCCGGTACTTAAAGCTAGGTTAAATATGTGACACAGTGGAACGGCAACAGAAGCTTTAGATAATTTAAGGATATTCGGTGGGATATTATCTGGCCCAATAGAACTGCTGATTTTTAGCTTGGTAATACCGCGTTCTATATAATTGTTGGAGAATTTGACCAGACTGATGAGGTTACTATTACTGCATGCATCTAGTGCACTTATTTCGTTGATATTTAAATTTGGTGTTTCAGGTAAGAAAACACTAGAGAAATAGTCAGCAAAAGCATTAGCGGTATCAACACCTACCAGTGATTGACCTTGATAATTGATTGAGTGTTCAAAGCCTCCTTTACAACGTAGAGAAGATATGTGTCTCCAGAACTGCTTTGGGTTTACTTTGATGTTACTTTCAACACGGTGTAAATACGAGTTATATGCCATCAATACACGACGTTTTACTTAGTTCTGTTCTCATATCTGAAAATGTTCTGTAAGTCAGCAGGCATTTAGACTTTTTCCAAGCAAGATGAAGTTTATGTTTCTTTCGAAGATTTACTATGATATCGCGAGTAAACCAAACTGGATATCGTGCACGACTGATTCTATTTCGTAATTTAAAAGGCATACATTCATTAAAAATATTGTAAATAATTTCATAAAAAGAATTTGTCGAAGAATTAATATCGATCGACTGTAGTACTGGGATCCAGGACTCTTCATTAAGTAAAAACGATAGACGCTCGTGATCGCACTTATTAAAATTCCAATCTTTGGATCGATCATTATTACTAACAGGCATTGGACGAACATGTAAAACTGTGTCAATTTTAAGAGTGATATCAAGCGGAGGGTGAAAATTATCAGGTGGAACCATACTTTCTGTTTCGAAGACAGATGACTCAATGCTCTCGTTAACGAGCACTACATCTAACTTGCCGTCATACATATTCTTCACTACGTTCTTCTCAGACAAACCACAAAAAGACAAAAAATAACATAAGTAGTTATTAATGTTAACAGAAGCACTGTTCAGATTTAAATCGCCACATATAATAACTGTTCCTTTTAAGCTGTAAATAACACTCTCCACTTTGCAAAACCATGACATGTAGACCTCATCACTAGCACTGGGTTTAATGTAAACAACGCAAACAAATACAGGGCGACCGTTTAAGTTCAATGTTACCCAGAGATCTTCGCCACTTTCCGTTTCAAGATCCAGGCGTCTAGCAATGGGGAGGTCCGCCCGCGACAGAATCATAACGCCGCCACAAGGAGTGCTGCGATCGCGTCACATAATGTTGTAGCCATTACTCGTGACTTCCGAATCTTCAACCGAGAGGTCCAGGAATGATTCAGTTACAGCTATTATATCGTGTTGCAGCAACAATAGGTTAGTTCTCCACATTTTAAGCTTAGTCTTCAGCCCTCGAACGTTTTGATAGAAAACACTGAACTCTGTAATTGCTTTACTCTCGGGGGCCGGGGCCACGAAAAGTATTTTGAACATGTGAGGCTTTTCCGTTTAATTTAGGTTTGTAGAGTCTGATATGAGGCGTCCAAAGCTTTATTTGGGAGTTAACAGGCCAGACATCTACAGTAAATATCTTCTCAATGTATGGTTAAGGTACGCCTATTTTGTATGATTTGTAGTGTGCTTTAGGTCTGAGCTCGTCCACTGTGCATGTAGCAGTTGGGCATAATTGTTGAAGGTAATCACGTACTTCTTGCGCGTTCGATTCCATATTCCATACATGTATGTATTTTCGCGTTTCAGCTGCTTTCAGAGTCGTAACATTAGGACCTGCTTTGCCTGCCAGTAAAGTCTGCTGGTTGTGATGTGCTAGGTTTGAGATTGAATCTATGTTAAGTGGTTGCTCCCCGACAGATAGCTCAGGAATGCTTAAAGCTGGGTCTATATCTTTGCGTGTTTGTAGAGCAGGAACAGGTGCGAATGAATCCGATGATTGTTTATGTTGGATAAATGTCGGCTCTTTATCAAATCGAGTATCGGGCGTTCGTGGGAAAGCTTCAGGGCTGGACGTGGCAACAAGCGGCTTGGCAGCCAGGTTATGATTAATAAACTTACGCTTCTTTTGTTTAGGCTTGGATTTAGGTTTAATTTTTTTATGGTTCATTGGGGCTACAGTTTTCTCAGCTACTTTGTTAGAATTCTCTTGTTCAAGAGTTTTCACTGGGATATTGCCAAGCAGATGTTCTCCTTCAATTTTTTTAATTTGGCGTCCATGTTCGTCATTTGGTTAGAATAAGACTCAAGTTTATCATGATAGCATGTAATTAAGGACATAGCTTGGGATAACTGATCACTCAGAGACGACACCTCATGACGCAGAAGCCGTATTTCAGAGTTTAATTCGGAGGAGTGCGACGATTCACTCTCGTCAATTTTGTGTATTGACGAGTACTTTCTCCTCAGAGTAACGTTGCAATAATAGCAAATGCAATTTGTGTGGAAACTATCTAAAGGTACGTAAACGTACGATGAACGTTATTTTTCTAACGATAATAGGTATAGGTAATATCTTCCTGACCGGAATGATTACCTTAAGGTTATCCTATAAAACCCAGTTAAGAGGATAACCACTTCATATGGGTATCTCAAACGAAAGGGTTACCCCTTTAATTCGATAATTTACCGAAAGGATTACTCTTTTACTGGTGTTAGGAAAGGTGTAACACGATCAAGAGGTAACAACATCCATACAGAAACCAAACAAACGGGTTACATTTTTGAAAGAATTAACTTATAAAGGGGGTTGTACGGTCCCTGGTTCTAATGAACAGAATTATAATTAACAGCTTGAATGTTCCTTAAGAAAACTTTATTTTTTAGATTATAGTTTTGATTGTACTGATTGTATACACAATACAGATAATAAAATGGGGTATATGTTAATACATTTTTAAACAAAAAATATAAAAGCTGCTACAGAAATTAATTTTCACTATGAATCCTATTGGAAAAAGGGCTTTTGTTATACTAATGTTTAAATAAACTATTTATACGATAATATTGTTTTATTTGGCTTTGCATTTATTACTTAGTAAGGCCCAGGTTTATACATAAAAATTGAAATGAATTTTAGGGCTGTTAAATTCCTAACTTTTGACATCATTAACATTAAGTTAAAATGAGAGGTTAAATTATTTGCTATAAACAAATAACCTTCTAAGTTAATTTAAAATATTAGAGAAATCTAATTTGTAAGTTATCAAAATGATAAATGTTAAATTATTCTTAAACTAATTATTTCTTTTTATATTTTAATTATGTTAGTGAATATTTGATGCCTTATCTTTAATTTGTAGTTTTATAATTGAATCATATTCAATATATTTTTATGTAAGAATGTATTAAATTGTGTGCATTTTCAAATAAGCAGCATTTTAAAACAAATAAATACAATCAGATGTTAGAGTATCTTTTACTACTTAAAAATATAGTTAAAACTTATTCCAGTCAAGAACAGTCCTGTTTAACAATATAAAAATGTAATAATTTAAAATTTTCCCATTAATATTTTGGTGTTATCAGAAAAAAAATACTTTCAGTTTTGAGCCCAGTCACTTTCATTGAACTTCTCATTTAGAGCAAAAATTATGACTACATTATGATGCTCAGATGTTATGCTGATACAACATTGTTCTAACATACATATTCATGAGGTTAAGTGACTAACTAGTGATGTAATTATAACTGGACAGTGGACACAACTCCAATAAGTTTTCTATAGGATCATTGACAGACTAGCACTTTACCTGTCAAAGCACCATGATGACTCACCTGATAAGTGTTGTCAAAGCTATCATACATGAACCTAGTGATGAGCGACGTCTTTCCCACTGAAAAAATACAAATCTCCGTGTCAGTACACAATCTAATTACTATGGTTCGTTTCTGATCAAACAATGATTGATAACGGCAGATACGCGTGAGAACATACTATAGAAGCGGTTCAACGCTCACAATGTACTCAGAGAGTGTAACCTACATCTCAGAATAATGTAATTCGGCACATAGACGCGGCAGACGATGTTACGGCTGCAAAGTTAAGACACTTAACTCGCAAATACAGCCCGCTACTTACGCCTCTTCGGGCCTATGTAGGTCAGTAATTCGATAAAGTCTAGACGAATCTATACTTACATATCGTAAATTCAAAACTATATACCTATTAAAAATGTACGACGGAGGGGCGATAATTCGCCCTCAACTCACCGCTCTGTTCTCCTAGGAAAACCAGCTTGAACTTGCGTAAAGGATTACCGAATTCACCCGAGGCGGACATCGTGATTGTGTAAATTAGTTCGCTAAACTATAATTTCACAGTAATTCTTATCACAGAAAACTACATGAACAATGACAGTTCGAAGTCACTGAGCCACTCCTGCAGCACACACACGAGCGCAGCGCCGCCACGTTACGGCAGACTGACGGTGCGACGCGCAAGCCAACTCAGCAAAATTAAGTTGATATAAAATAAATAATTAGCGTTTCATGATTGCTGAGTTTAGATTTTTTTACTTAAAGAAATGCAATAATGTTATTAATTTTAAAATAGATATTTTTATAAAATTATCCTTTAATGGTAATCGTAGTCACGTAGAAAGTTTCTGAACGAATCAAGTCATGTTTAGTAAGACTAGAGTGGTACCTTTTATTCGACTTACATTAGTCGAATAAAAGGTTTTAACATAATATAATTTATTTAGTGCAACTAAATATCGATAAGGTAATATTTATGCTTAGATGTATTTAATTATATACTTTTTATAATTATATAGTGAGTAAAGTTTATACTGAAAACTATTTATAAGTAGGTACTAAGTATGTATGATGTCTTGTGCAGGTATTAAGTTTTGGCTACCTAAGTTTGTTATTGAGCCAAATTAATTGAATTGTTATCACAAATTTCATTGTAGCTTATGATATAGGTATTATGAGCGTCTAGGAAATCTTGCCGGAGTGGCGCGGTGCTGGGTATGCAAAACAGCACAAATGATCCGGAGGCTGTGGCTAAGACAATTATGGGACAGGTTTTTAACACGCTTTTATTAGGTCGACCTGTATGTATGTAACTATGTAGTCAAATCTAAGAAAACTAATTTAACCACCTTTTAAAGATCGTAGCGTTATGAAAATTGGCAGTTGTATGTGATTTTGATGACAATACAATAATATGGTACTGTCGAGCTGATCTGATGATGGAGCCGGAAGATATGAACTGGAACTTCATGAAGGATGATCGTATCATAGCCGTGTTTGGACTTGTTAGAAAGGTCTTGTAATGAACATTGACCGTGATTAGGTTTCAAGGTCTGATGATGAAGCCGGAAGATAGGCACTAGCATTCTATGATGAAATATCGTATCATAGCCGTGTTTGGACTTGTTAGAAAGGTCTTGTAATGAACTTTGACCACGATTAAGTAAAGCGTGTTTTTTAGAGTTTTTTAAACTATTAATTTATTTAATAGTAGGTTAAAGTCCGACTTATCCCCACGCCGAAGACATGGGGACATGGGGACCGTGGGATATGTGGACGAAGTCAAGCTAATAAATAATAAAAAAAGGAGTGATTAGGATATAAATATGAAAACTTGTTTCTTGGGTAAATAAGGCACCTAAGTCGAACAATCCTGTTTTCTAATTATTTTTTGGCGACGAATTATTGGCAATGCATTATAATTCCTAGGTATAGTACCTATATGTTTAAAAGAAAAAAAAGCAAATATAACGAGGGAGCATTCAAAGTACCTACATACTTGACAAAACCACAGAATTATTACTTGTTTCTTTTATCTATGTACCATTTATTATTATCCAAATTTAGAAATTGATTCAACATGAAATGGCGATATGTATTCAAAACAAAGTATTGATTTTTTTTTCATCTTTAATTTAATATTTACAATATAATACACAAAAAATAAACATCACAATTTTGTAACTCAGGAATTAGATTAATAATGGTCATTATTAGACCAGTAGGTACCAACCTACCCCTTAAAATATTTTGGTAATTAATTGTAACTTCGTCTACCTTGAAATACCGTACACTGTCAATCTGCGATCCGCGATCGAAATCAATGACCGCACCTGATTTCAAATTACCCATCTAAATTTTTTTAAACCCAAACTGGAGCGCGATCATTGATTTAGATTGCGGATAGTGATTGAGATTTTGTGTACGGGCCGCCTTACATACATCGGATACTTACTAAATTTCTCGACTGACATGGCCTTAGTTATATGCTGTATAACAAACGAATTCACTGCGAAATTAATATTTACGAAGGCTACCGTTAGTAAAAAAATCCGCTAGGGTCGCTTATGCCACATAATGGCCAACACAGACCGGGACAGCAAGGCAAGGGATTTAAATTTATTACAATGGAGATTCAATCGTATCATTATAGTAATACGACACAAATTGCCGTGTCATCGAAAGAGATTTCATTGTGCCATGCCGCGGCCGTCCTATTCTACGTTGGCCAAGCATATCTGCCATCTTCCACCAATGAGAGACTAACTATAGGCCTGTGATTGGTGGAAATTGACTAATACACCTGATGCGCGACTAGCGACTCAAGCAGATTTTCTACTAGCGGTAGCCTTCATTGCGCTAAGTCCTAGACACAGAGTACTTTATTATAATCGGAAAGTTCTAAGGTAAGACTTAGTGAGTGCAGTCTTATTAACGTAAACATGAAGTAAATAGCATAGGTAAATAGGCTACATAGAACCATTAATAAGCCATAGACTGAAAAAATCCTATTCTTTTTTTTTAGTTGCAGTGGTCTAGACTTGCGCTAAAATTACAGATACGTAAAACTCATTGATTATTTTACAAAAGATGATATTACACATAAGGTTCAAATTATTCTAATTAAACCTTTAAAAATAAAATAAAAAAATAAGAACAACTTTTAACACAAAAATCATACATCTGTACATTTCAATTTTATATGTAAGTATATCTAAAGATAATAGGAATAACTTTTAATCCGAATACGTACAGATACTTAACTCTTTATAATCAAAACGCTAGATTTACGGAAAAAAAATTAAAAGCTTTCACAATTTATTGCTATTAACGTAAAAGTATTAGGTTTAGGCTCTACCAACGTGGGAGTATGTTTTCGAGGCAAATAGTATATCTTTTCTTGGGATCCATGCTTACTCCATACTAAATTTAATGACAATCGGTGCAGTTGTTAGCCATAAAAACGTAACAGACGGACAGAAAGACTGAGTTACTTTTGCATTCATAATATTTATGAAAGTATGGATAATAATATTCATCGACAAGCTTCAAAATCGATTATGCAGTTGATTTTTAAGACTAGCGGAACGAAACGGTTTCGAGAAGGTATTAGTAATTTTCCGAATGGTTCAATTTGTCCCGCTCTCGATGTCTATAGTATTATTTAATAAACATATTATTTTAACGTTTTTATTAAATCGATTGAAAGGTACTGTGCACAAGTTTGCGATCTTACAGAGATTGTGAAGCTATCATTTTTAACTCTGCGCCAGTAGGAGATTTATTAAAGTATCCATCAGAAGTTTTACCATCTAGATACGGGTTGAAATTAGAAATTACTTTCGTAAAAATCTTATCACTGGTAAGAAAACCCCGATAGATAAATTATAAAGAAACATTTTATAGTATTACATTGCCTCATGCTTTGGGTAACGTAACGATATATGATTTTGCACTAGAGGGCATCGCGGCGCACGAATTCAGTGAATAGTAATAATATGTAACTTTCGGGACTGCAACAGGCTGGTTCATATAATATTCAATTGCATACGCTATGCAAGGGCTCACTTCGAAGTCACGTATCCTCACGAATGTGACTACATAAATATGCACTTGATAATTTGGCCTACAGTGACACAGTTTTTAAAGAATTGGTCCCAGTTAGTAAAAACAAACGACTTACATTGCTAGCAAGAGACAGATGACAGTTACAAAAATAAAAGAAGGCCTCAATGCCCAACAGTGGGCTTTACAGGGCAGACTATAAAGTACACAGATGTTGACTTTTGATAGCACATTTCCTGTTTTTTAAAATATGTATGTAACAAAATAAAATTTAGGTGAATATGAAGGTATAAAAACAGTAGCGAAAACTTAAGAATTAAAAGGAAATTTGTTAAAAAAATAAATTTGACAGAATTTCGACTCAGATATGAAAGTAACGATTGTAACGACTCTCTCTATGAAAAACTTATTTTATTTTATAAAAATATTATTTTAGATGTTTTTTCAGCTGTCGGATTAATGAATAATTAGTGATAGTGGGTATTATCACTAATGTAGATTATTTGTTGTCTTCCCATTAGTTTAGTCCGAAATCTTTGGTGAATGTTTTATTTAATGTTGCAACACTAGCAAGCTGAGAACTTCTAAGATGCAAAGCTGACAAAATAATAAACCCTACACCTTTAAAATACAATTTGTAATTTAGGATATCGAGCATTTAGTAGAATATGACATAGCATGCATTTAGAGAGGAATTGCGAACACCCTTATTCTTAAAATACAAAAACCTTCGCCATCTTCATATTATTATATAACATTGTATTTAACTTGAGACCACGTATTTGAACTTTACATTTGCGAAGACACAAAGATTAATTAACATTAAACCCTCAACATTCTTATGATATTGTGCCTTAGGCTTGATTTTAGCCCAAAAATACACATTGATAAAAATACATGATTCAACTAAATAAGGAAAAGTATGGGCACCATTACAATCCTATGTACTATGCTAGAGTTAATCTTAGCAATTCAATTATGCTGAATGACTTGTTAGACATTCATTGTATTTAGGAGAAATCATTAATTAACACTGTAGTAATGCAAAAACTACGGGTTTTTGGTAAAAAAAATAAGTAATTTGAATTTGATGTTCAAATTACTATTGTTAGAGCTACTGGGCAGTTTTTGCATATCAACAGTTATTTTGATTCAGCTTATAATGAAAATGTAGCAAATCTATTAGCATAGCTAAATCACAGTACAATAGGCTTCACTAAAGCACAGTCAACAGTACTCCTGATTCCGATACTTGTATTGTTAAAGGCATTCATGGTGCGTTTCGTCTTGGCGGGAACATGTTTTCTTCTACAACAATGACGCCACAGAGTATGTCGTAGCCAGTACGGTTGTGGCGAAAGACGAAGAGGACAACGCACAAAGGAAACAGTAAGGATATGAGGAAATTCTTCATTAATGACCGGAACAAGGCCACTGTGAAGGACAGAGTCCTGCCGGGGTACAGGAGGACCGTCTCCCGCGGCCGGTCCTCGACGGGGATGACGGCGGAAGCGGTCACTACGCGGATGCCGAGTAATGCTTTGCCGGGTGTCGCGCCGCCTGTTCGTCCCACACTGCTGGACAAACAGAAAGCCTGGAACAAGTAAAACAACACACAATTAATTAAGTAATATGTTACAGCTGAATGACTAGAGCTTAAAAAAAATCTGAAAGACTCTTTAGTAAAATCTTACAAGTAAAATTACGAAATTGTGGAAGTATACAGGGTGGAATTTGTTTTGCCACCTGGAGGGAGAAAAAGTACTCTCGATTCTGGAGGTAGCAAATTATGCTCAAGAAACATTCCTTTATTTTAAAAAGAAATAAAACAGCATTCTTAAATTTTTGAAAATATGTTCCATTCGCCGGGTGTAAAAAGTGTATTTTTAAAAATCTATATAGGTATGCAGTTTTATTTCTTTTTAAAATAATAATTATATTCCCTTGGGACAGCTCACACACGGCCATCTGATCCCAAACTAGGCAGAGTCTGTACTATGGCAACCAGACAACTGATAAACATACTTATATATATTTCTAAAAACACATACAATGATTTGTCCTGAGTAGGAATCGAACCCACGACCTCCGGCTTAGCAGTCAGGGTCTCTAACCACTAGACTAACAGGCCCATCAAACTGAGAGCACTTTCCCTCCAGGTAGCTTAAATCAATCAATCAAAGTTTTTTATTTTGAATAGATCTTTTCAGGTACTTTCACAACGTTAAACGACGCTAGTTGCGCGTCCAAGGTGCCATTTCTATGGAGAAGAACCGGCAAGAAACTCAATAGGTTACTCTTTTAAAAATGGTTATATGAATACTGTGTAAAATAATATTGCCTAAAGAAATGCAGGGTCTTTCCTGGACTGGCTTTTTAAGAAAGAACCAGACAACCTGAGCAGGCCTGTGCCAACAGATAGCAAGCATGCCCTGATTAGATCATAAAAAAAAAACATCCTGAATAATTAAGATACATCTAGGTGACTAGTTAATACTCACATATTAAAATGGTTTAAAAATTACCTCAAATATGCACACAAGTATTCTGTAGATGACTTCTAGGAAGAGTATTTCTGATGTCAACTCCATGGCATACTTGTAGTCATCATAATTTTCACTGAACTTATAGAAATCAAACTTGTCGAGATCACTGCAAATGTACACAATAATAATTAAAGGTCATAAGTATAAAAAGTAGGTATCATAATAAAAAAGGTGAAATTGTAATTTTTATTGTGATTTTTTATTGATTATTAGAAGTATTTAAATTTGGAATGGAAGAAAAATACGCATTGTGCCGACCCCATATGAATGGGATAAGGGCAGGAAGAAGATTAGAAGAATTTAAGGTCATAATTAACATTGCAGGGGATTGTGGTACAAAGAGAATGTGTTCCTACCTGGTGAATGAGATTTATAGGTTTTAAACAGTAACATTCCAGCCTGAATCTCTGGCACTTTCCCCTTAGGAGAAGTATATTAAGATTTACTTAACAAGCAATTATTCTTATAAGAAAATGTCACTTTATCGTATTTATACATAAATTCGGAAAAAGTAAATAAGCAATGAATAAGGTAAGAAAGAAGATTGTATAATATATAGGATATACTACTTTTATCAGTCATTTCTGTTATGCTTGGTGATAGGTTTAAAAACATTACAAGAATTCCAGAAATCCCTAATTAAAAAATTCCAACTACAACTTACATTAACTCAAACATGTCCACGGCCATGAAGGTCACTATCAATTTGACAATGAATAACAGCATGAAATCTATGAACTCAGCCAGCAGGCGCTTGTGCAGAGGTGGTATCACATACTCATAGCCTCCATGACGGGCTATCACTGAAAAGAAACCTAAATTACATCACAGTGTTAAATATAAGCTCTAGGTATATAAGTAGATTTGTGTTTGATGCTCCTGCAAACTGCACAAAACAAAATGTTTTGGCAATAATTTGTGTTCTAAAAATGATTATTAAAAGTTTCATCATCTTTATTTGAGTTCACCACTTAATAAAATCAAGATCAGTTTCCACTTAAGTACAACAGAACTACATTACTTATTTTAAACAGATTTAACGAAGAAACATTACATTTTTAGTACCTTCTGCTGGCGTTAGAGCTTCCGCCTGAGGTTGAGTCTCAGGCGCAGCGCGAGGCGGGTTGGGTACTTGAAAGGGCACTTGAAATTGGTAGTTGTTATTTAACAGTGGTACATTTGTCGGGTTGCTCTGTAAGCCTTGAAAAGTCATCATGTAGTAAGGAAAGCAAGTCGATAAGTTCTGATACATCTGTGCTTGCTGAATCCATAACCGAAGAGCTTGAAAATAAGCTTCCCGTTCCGATACCACGGGAGGCGCGTCACCCTCGCCCCTCCTGTCTGCGCCCTCGGTGGGCCCTGCCCCATTTTGAGCAAGTCTTTCAGTCTCCGACATTATGTGTTGAATATCAAATTAACACAATTAAACTGCATTTGTATCTAAATAAAAGTAAAGTACACGTCAGTTTGTTGACTGAATTTGTTTTGACATTTGTGTCTTTGTGACTTTGGATCAGTCATTAACATTTTTGTTTCGGATACACATCCGTTTACAAATAATTCTAGAGATCATATTTCGGATCGTTTAGTCGATTATTTATGTCATGTTTCAACTAACATGGTCAACCGTCAAGTTACGTTGCTTGAACGCAAAGTCTATAAGTTTTCTTCTAATGGCAGCCCATTTTGGTAGTATAAGAGTACATTACAATGTCTTTGAGTATACTAGATTTATGAACTATGTATTAAATATAATCATTGACTATAAGATAGATATTTAACCATTTAATATAAGACGAAACGCTTCGTGACTTAAAATAAAAATATAGAATTTCGAAATTCTAGCAAGCATTCTAGAATCTAGCAAGTTGCTTAGATTGGACTTAAAAAGAGTTTGACTGAAGTCATACATAACATAAAAAATAACACACAAAAAAAAAATACGTAGCAAGGCTGTCAAAATTATAAATTGCTATAAATCTGGTAACACTTCAAATGTCAGCCCGTCTTAGCCGAATGGCCGATGTGAACGTCGAACGAGTAGGTACTGCGTGCGCAAATAATGGTGATGTGAATTTGGGTGGTATAGGATCGTAGAGTGGACATTCATGTTACTTAGTAAATTGTTGTATGACAGTATTAATTGATGTGCCCTCGTGCAATATTATAGTTTAGTGTTGTGTAGTAATATTGCTGATTAAACGTTGATCTTAGTACAGAGTCAGCTGTGGACAAATCGGTAATTTACAGTTTTTTACTGGATACAATACTATGTATTCCATGTTGGACTAGTGGTAAATAAAGAGGCGTACGCACAATTCATCTTGACCGGTTGTATGTAAGTATTGTAGATAAATAATTGAGACATGCTTCGTTTCCTGATACTTACTGTCCGGTTTATTTTTGTGTACCAAAATGTTTTTTTTCTATGTGGTCATAATCTTCATCTATTGGTCTGTAGAGGGCAATCGTAATGTTATCTTTGCAAATATCAATGACGGTTTTGGTAAAATGCCATAATTAAATGCGTCACGATTTTATATCAATATTAAATGGATATGTATGATAATCCTACCTTCCTATTTCCTTTAATTCGGGAAATCGGGACACAGCATATTAAAGTTTTAATAAGTTTATGTCTGGTTATGTTTGCTAGATAAATCTGTTTTAAAACAACTCTCCTTTATTTTAATAAGCTAATCAAAAACTTAAAATTTATTTTATATTACTTCTTATTAATTAATAAGAGTTCAGGCCAATAAATATCTGGTTAAATATCAAGAGGTTTACGTGGAAGAGAACAATCTGATAATAACTATTGGTGATTGATAATACCAACTGATTTAAAAACTAATTTCTTAATTGAGTTGGTATAACACTATTTTTAGCTCGAAAATAGTGTTTTTATTCACTTTAGTAGTAGTATTAAAAGAAGATACATTAAGAATATTTACATACTTATTTATTTCTAAAGATAACATAAGTACATGAAGTTGGTAAAACTAATTTTGATAAACAACTTGCTTACATTGGAGACCACTTGTTGGATACAAATGTGAATATTACATGTCATATTTATATCTGAAAAACATTACTAGTAAAGCCATAATAATAATACCTATCCCGTCATTATATCATATAGCAATATCACATGCTCAAAATACCTCACTATCCTTATCAAGGGACATGAGATTTTCATTGATAAAATCATGACATTCATAAAGTGCTTTTTTATATATATTTCTATATGATATTTTAAGCCTTATATCCTTATTGATATCTGGACAAACAAATAAAAAGTTTGACAGACTGGCTTTATCATGTATCTATATTAATATAATAATAATATTGGCCTTTACATTGCCACACTGCTGGGCACAAGCCTCTTCTCATACAGAGAAGGATTGCAGGTTGGCCATTATAAATTCAAAATTTTGGAATCCAGTTTTCCTCACGATATTTTTCTTTGCCAATTGTCGATAGTCTTAGAATAATCACATTGGTACTTGTCTCTACCGGGTTCGAACCTACAACCTTGTGCACAAAAATCCGTAGCTGAAAATTATTTCAGTGATACATAGCCCATTTCTCAAGGAAGGCAGGCTACTTTTTGCCGCAATTACCGACGCCCACGCAGGCGGAGCCGAGAGTAAATACTAGTACGTCATAAAGCCACTGATAGGATTCCCTAATATTTAAAAATAACATAGAAACATAAAAGTAATTAGATGTAGGGATAACAGAATCGCAAACCTCAATTTAATACCAAAACCCTTATTTTGTCTTCATGTTTGTAGTTGCTCTTCCAACCATACATTTTTTTTAGAACGACTATATATACAAGTTTTTTACTACTGATGTATAATGTCCTTCGTTTTGTTTTGCACACATAAAAAGCCGGCCGAGTGGCGTCGTCCATAATTAAAATTTACATCGCATAGAACTCGACTGCATTAAATTCGTCATTGCCTGCGCATCGTGCTTTGGTTCGCTTATTATTGTCCATACAACCAAATGAATAAAAGCTCATAGGTTTGTAGGTAATTTATATGTCGTACCAGGCGCGGTCCGAAGGGGGGGGTCACAGGGGACATGACCCCCCCCAAAATCTAAGGTCGAATTAAAAAATCTCAAAAATTTGCCAAATAATAGAAGGAAATTTCTAGCTATATAAATAACAATATACAATACAATAACAGCGATAAATTTATAGTTTGCTGACTTCTAGTGGTGATTTTATGAACTACGTACGATGGCCAAAATAACTTTGAAATGACATCTAGTTTAGAAACAAGGAACCGAAATGCGTAGTTTTGGTAATGCTAAGCAAAATCGATATGCGTCATTATGATAAAGATTGTATAACAATACTAGCTGACCCAGCAAACGCTGTTCTGCCATATTAAAAAAATCTGCGTAGGGCCACCCCTAACACTTAGTAGGAGTATGAAAAATAGATGTCCGATTCTCAGACCTGTTAGTACTGAAAAATAATTATCAATTCACTATGAGGATAAAATTAATATGTGAGTTGTACGCATATATCTGTCACTGCTATGATCGAAAAACAAAAAAAAAACGGGTAAGTGGGAGTCGGACTCGCGCACCGAGGGTTCCGTACAAACCTAAGTTTTAAATTATTAAAAATATTTTTATTATACCTACGATGTAATTAAAAATTCCCGGTTTAAGCATGTTTTCCTTTATCTGTGCTACAACGTTGCTTCGTACCAAATTGATAGGTTCTAAGTTCACGGGAAGCACCCTAGGTAGGTTTTGATTCCCTTGCGTGTCGAAAATTTTCGGAAATTTACGGCTTAAACGGCTGTATCTATAGTTTGCTATAACTTAGAAGTTTATTTTTTTTTACAGTTTCAAGGGACAATAGACCTGAGTATTTGATATAAATTTTAGCTTGATACCTCCACGCCTTATTGAGAAAAAGAGTTTTGACAGACGGACGAACGGGCAGCAAAGTGATCCTATAAGGATACCGTTTTTTTCTTTCGAGGTACGGAACCCTAAAAACCGAAAACTGGATAGAGAGTGAGAGAAAGCAGGCCGGCTTCTATCTCACCCGTAATCCGTGATGTTTGCTGGTTGAGAGGTGACGACTTTGATTGGTAGTTGATCAGTTCTCGAACGGCGAGGATTGAAGATTACCTAATTTAAATTGAAGAATTAAAAAAAAATATCGTAGTACAATTATTATATTCGATTGCCAATATTGCCATCATGCGACCCTATTGCGGATCTGTGGATGGAACAAATTAATATAAAAAACGCAATTAAAAAACAGGGGTTGGTCGTAGTGGGGTAAAAATTTAGTATTGTATGTATTTTTGTATGGAGTATCATAAAAATAAAAAAATTGGTCTAAAATTTGAAAAAAAATTTTTGGAGCGGGCCACCCCTATGATTTAGGGGTGTGAACATTAGATGTCCGATTCCCAGACCTAACCGGTGTACACACCAAATTTCACGAAAATCGGTGTAGCCATTTCGGAGGAGTTTAGCTACAAAAAAGCGTGACACGAGAATTTTATATATAGGTATAGATTCTAATAATGTTATTTGTAGGTTTATTGTAAAGATTCAAGATAAAGAGATACCTATTTTTTATTAGTGTAGTGAGTGACCCCCTCCAAAATTTCAGGCTGCGACCGCGCCTGTGTCGTACTAAATAATTATAAAAAAAAACAATTTTGGGGAAATTTTAAATTTGGGCGTATTATACAAAAAGGGCATTGGGGCATGTTATTTAAACGGTGAAATTTCACATTTTTTTTATGAATATCGTATTAAAATTGAGACCTAAATGTATAAACATCCCTTAACTGAATGCTGACGAAGCATTATATAAATTCGTAGCATATTAACGCTCACCTTGATGAGTCGAGGCCCGTATAATGTTTTAAGCTCTTTGTTAACTCGTCGTGAGGTCCCCGGGACGTCACGGCTTTCATCCTCTTTGGGAACTCTTGAACACGTAATCTTATAAAATAGGTGCTAGATTTCTCGTTTCCAAGTAAAAGTATAGACGTCACTCTAACTAACGTAGGTAGGTACGGAAACTGTATTTTTACCGCCATTCCTTTTCTCAGCCTTAAAAATCTGAGGTTCCAACAAATATATAAAAAGTGAGATTTATTTATTTTTAATTCACTCAATACCCTATCATTACAGGTGCATAATGCGACAGTGTGGTCACCTTAATAATAAAAAAATAATGAGATGGATTGATTCCATCTTTAGAGTTAAAGATTTGGAAAGACTACGACATTTTCACCAAATAGGTGAAAGGCTCAGGACATTCTTAAAACTGTTGGCGCCTAAGCGTGGGAAATAGCTACCCCACTATAAAATTAAATCTGGAAATATAAAACTATCTCTTACTGCCTATAAAAGAGTTTCGCGCAATATTTTACAGTCTAATACTTTTACGACGCCATATACCCAATAATTTGGTATAACGTATTTTAAATAGCACTTTCACTGCCAAGTAACAGTTTTTATCATGCAACATCGATATAACCGAGAGCCTTCAAGGCTAATTCTAACGGAATGGTTATTTGGTTATCTCCGTTATGCAATGCAGTGCAGATAACATCCTCTTCCGGTAATTGGATCTGAGTTTAGCAAACGTGTGGCGGTTTCCTGACATGATCTAATAACCTATAAAAACGTAGTTGAGACCAGAACCCTTTTTTTTTTTTTTTTTTTTTTTGGCGGGGTGAAACGCTATTGCTTTCAACCCACGCTGAGGGCACAGCGTGGGGATATGTCGGACTTGCACCGACTAAAAACACCCCGGTCCCGTCCTTGCCCTTGCTGGAGCCACGGGATCACTTACGCAAGCTCTGCGCAACTCCAGCAGGCTGCGGTCTCCCCTGGACCCCTTCCAGAGGGGTGGGTGTATAGTGCCCTCCCCTCACTCCCTACGAGAATAGGCGTGTGGGACCTCGCGCCTGTATCCTCCGTGGCCTGTCAGCTGGTCGGATGACGGGGTGCCCTCCCAGTCACCCGCAGGCCCAACCTCATGGTGGTCTGAGGTCGTGAGACCAGAACCCTACACATACATAATTATCCTTCTAACAAAATTTTATTTCGCATCTATTTAGAAGGAAGACATGAAATCACTCAAAAAGAGGCTATTTAATCACGAACTAGTAATTCTTGTTTTCCTAGATTGCCAGTTACTGTAACTTAAGTTCAAGTCGGTGACTGGTTACTCGGCACCATTAAACCTCCGGCTTTGAGTCGTGAATCAGTCTGGTCAGTACACCGGGCCAGTTATCTGATCTGTGACTCATTGGATCCTATTCGGTTTTGAACAAGATTTCATCGCTAAGCGATTAGTCATTGCCGCATGCCGTGTCGGCACTCCACGCAGCCCTAGGAATGTGTTTAAAATAGATAAAATTATAAACATACTACAACAGTTCAGCTGTTTTTGACGGCTAACAATTTAAAGTTCACAATTCTATTAGTTTCGCAACCTACTCTTTAGTTTAGGAATAGGGAAATAAAGAAGCCAAGTATTTAAAGTATTCAGCCGTGTGCTACGTCACCTCACATCGTGCCGACCATTCCCACGGGTGACGCAAACTAATTTATCCCTTCACTCCAAGGATTAAGGACCTGATTGGTTTGTAATTGCTTTGCGCCGTTCCCAGTTCCCCACCGGCGGTGGCCACAATAATTTGTTCCGCTTTATTTGCCAACGGACACCAATCAGTATAACAGATATTCTGTAATCGATTGAACTAGCGATAAAGCGCACGTTAACAACAAGGTCATTATTCTAATCAGCTAGGTACTTCAAGTTATTTTTCCAACTATTAGAATTTGATTATAATTCTGTTCGTACCTAAATCAAATAGAAACCTATCCTATTCATTTACGATATGTTGACCTTTAATACAGTCATGTTGAAGGCACGACTTGATACACGCGTGTTGTCTGTGTCCCTTGTGAACTTGTGATGTTGCTGTAGCTGGAAGACATCGTTGCATTCAAATGTAAAGGCAAGCTCGCTAAACGTCGCCTTCTTTTATTTTTTGTTTACACCCACCTGGCGCCACTCGACCGGCGTCTGTTCGCAAAAGAGTACCTACCTTCTAAATAACACGAGACGAGCAAGTGCGCACATACACGCAGTCGTCTACTGACCTCTATATATACGTAACCTGAGTATGTCCAATAAGGGAATATTGTATAATGAACGTTATTGTTCGGGGAAAAATGTAGTCTAAAAATCATACAAGAAACACGATTGGCATACACGTTAGTATTAATTTGCTCTCTTAACTAAGTCTGCTGGACTCATTCTAACATTTAATTAGCGCGTAATTTATGTAAGTTTTACGAAACAATACAGTGCGGGGATACAAGATTACATGATCTCGGAGTTCTGTAATGACGCATATTGTGCAGATCTAATCTGACGATGTCTTAATGGTTGTTTAATACTGAAAACAATAATGGTTCCGACGTGTTTAATGTCCCAGTCGACACGGTGATAGTTGATAAATACGAAGTTGTGAAAAACTGAAGAAGTTATCGTAAGAATTCTTGTCACGTTTAATTCTCACGTCCTTTTAGCTGACAAACTTCAAAAGAATAGGGGTTGTAAAGGTGCTTCCATAATCTCTGTTAACAAGGAACACGCTGCATGAATATTGATCACTGTAGACGGTAAACGGTTAAAAGAACAATCCATATTTTACTAACATAAACAAATTTAAAGGATGTGTGAGTTGTATTTGAATGGCCACAATTGGTCCCGGGTGATAAGTCAAGCCCGAAGTTATTCGGATGGAGGGGACTAGGGAGCCAGGCTCGGGTCATCAAGTATGCATGAGCGATGGTTTCCGTCACGTTGACGTGCACGAATCCGAATTGACAAAAATACCGCACCGTATCTCACCTCGTAATATTTCATTTATGGATCATTGTTTTTGGCATTATTTAATTTGAATTGCCTGGTATTGCCTGCATGTAACAATTAGATTTTATATCATATTTATTTGCTTCACTACTTACCACACCATATATACCATCAGCCACACCAGGATATAATAATAACATGATCATCTCACTATTAATTCAAAACTATTTTCGTTACGTGAAGTGTTTTGAATAACCCATTGGATACATTGGGCTATAAATAATAATAACTTACTTGCTGTGAAGAATGCGCTGCGGACCAAAAACAGATAACCGTCGAACACTCATGACCGATGACGTCATACTGGTACTTACCAGCCTACCATCTCTACCGCCGCAAAAGGGCGAGGGGACTATACGTCTGATGAGAACACGAGGATATTATTAACAGCTTTATTTCAATGTACAATATTCCCGTCAACTTTAGAGATATTAATTTAAGTTGTTAAAGCGCTTCGGTTCATTGGTCTGTGCCGTTATAAAAAAAATCTTATGATGAAACCACCGAGCTAGCTTTTCACTTACAAGATAACTAATCTTAGATATGTACCTAAATAATAATACAACTTCGAAGATTTCAGCCCTACATTTATTCAATGAAAAACTGCTGTGGAAAATGAGACGGTAACCCCAGTTTTAGTGAAAGTGTCATATTTCTAACATACAACTGTATACTTATCTTCTGGTCGTTTTATTTCATCTGCTACTCATTCGGCTCAATCAATTTCCGCGGTTGCCGAGGTATGAACCTTACTCTCCCCTATAGCCATTCAACACGAATTATTTTAAGCACAATTAAAAACTTGATCCCATTAGGCTTTTAGATAAAATTTGATTTAGATCTACCGCAGTCAGCCTGTGCCTTGTTGTTGATACCTAATTCTTTGAGTCTTGTTTAGCATTATTAGCTGCAGCTAGTAGGTACACTTGACCTTCTACGCACTGTCTCTCCACACTTGCTTATAGGTGACGTCAAAGACCAAGCTAATACCACTTGTAACCAGTCACGATCGTCTTCAAATAAGGAGCAGGATGTAGGACACTGCGCTTTACAAATGTAAAAGATTATGTACCTACGTAGTACGCGTTCCAAAAACTTCCTACAAATTTGGATTGATCAACATCTGTCATACGCTCGGCTTCTTAGATTATTTCTACTTCAGATAAAGGTATTTAGTTGTTATTTAGGTGTATATACTTAAGTAGTTCATGTCTGATTGTACTTATTTTCTTATGAAAACATATAAGGTTCCTTAGGCAATTGTGGTACAAAAATTTACAATGCAAAAATGAGAATGGAATTTACTCAATCAAGTTATTAACCATGTACCGGTTCTTTGAGGATAAGTTTGATTGGAATTCTGATAATGACGTATTTCGCAGATCCAAAGTTCGTGAACTTTGTATTAAAAGGAATTCCGTAAATATCAAGTCACAATCTATCTGGGTTAGTGTATAATTGCGTAATGCTAAGAGGTTAAATCGTTAACCCCCCGCGAATTTAACAAACAAATAATTATGTTACTGATAGCAAATGAGTTCAGCTAAACCATTCGATTTTTTTTAATTAAGTATGTATATTATACTGAGTAGTAAAAGTGATTTTGGCCCTTAACAGCTCCTAGAAAGAAGAAGAAAAATATCTGATGGTGGTCTATTTTGGGGTATAAAAAATATGTTTTTAGTTAGTCCGTAAATTCTACGCACTCTTATCGTGTATCGTCCAAACGAAGATGCCATTGTAAATAATAGATGTACATACACAGGTAACATAACACCTTAGACCTTCTCCTAGAAAGTCTAGATTAGATAAAACATTCACATGTGCGTGCCCACCTCGCCTCTTGACACAATTCGGCTCGTGCGTCATCCGATGTAACATTGGAGTGTCACTCACGTTTCTCAAAAAATAGAGTGACAACAAAGAGTTAAATACAAGGTTTGTTTTAATGTGCAGCTGAAGTAAAAAAAAACACTTTTCTTGCAGTGTTAGTGTAGTTTTACCTTCCACCTTTAGAAAATCACCTCAAATCTCCTTTGGGTTTGATTGTGTGAATTGAAAGCAAAGCAAAGGCTATTTATAAAACGTTTGAAATTGATCTAAAACAGAATTAGGATAACACTCAATATTTAATGCTGAATCAAAACTGGAGCTAATATCTATAGCTGATGGAAAGAAATCTTTGTTTCTTCGTACGTGAATATTTTATGAGTACGGCAGATTTCTAAGAATCGATCTCGGCCTTACATAAATAGAGTTTTAAGAAGTGTTTTGAGACAGCTAAAATTCTTGCTTTATTTGCTGTAAATATAAAGGTCAATAGGTAAAGTTACGAGCTGTTCGTGGTTTTGAATGTCTTTGGATCAAAGATCATTACAAAAAGTGAAATCTATCAGTATTATGACAAAGAATTTTCGATAGTATTGGCAAAATTTGTTCAGGTTTTGCATTTTTATCAAGGCCGTATAGTATTGTTATGTTTAAGCTAAATAAACCTATCTTGGGGTAAACGTCTGGTTGTACAAATTTTTATCCTGTATCAGAACCGACATAATTACGACCTTCGGCACAGAACGGCACGGGTTGAGGTAACCGGGACGCACAATTAACTTATCTGTATCTGACAACTTCAACTTTAAGAAAAGTAAATAATTATTCTTGATATAATTTTTCCAGGCAAATGGGAATGCTCACAAAAGGGGAATTCTCTGCCCCTATTGATTTACAGTTTTACATATTTTGATTGTTTCTGTCTTTTGGTATAACCTTTTAGTTTAGATGTATGGATTAAGATTTGCGAGCTAAGAACTAGCTATAAAACATTAAAAGCTGGCCAATCATACATTTTATATTTAAAATCAAATGGAATTTTATTGACGGACTGCTTCAGTTCGTGGCAAATAAACATTGTACGTCCGTGTTTTCATATCGGAACTACTTGCCACTAGAATGAATATGTTTTGAGGCAATTTACCCTTAAATATAATCAGTTAATGCTGGTATAAGTACTCTTATATTAATTATACTTCTCTATCATCATACCGTCATATATTTTTATACTTACTATTTTTGCCTATGCCAACCTCCTTGTCTCGATTGCCATGGAACAAGCAACCTTTATTTCATATTTAACGAAGTGTGTACACATTAGAAACCACTCTAGCTAGATTTTGTGGAGTTAACACAACTAGACAAGTTTTGAGCACATACTGTTTGTCCGCAAAACAATCCAATGATGGTAACGTCCTCTAGTGCTTGCAAAAACTCTTTAAAAGCTTTTATCCATTGAAGCTCATAACTCATTTGCGTGGAAAATTTATTTATGCTTTAAAGGTTTTTGAAGTTTGTAAACTTGCTGTGAAATCACTTGAAATAGCGATCTCATCTAGTTAAAGAATGCTTGGTATAAAAATGTTCAAGGAAAATTATATTGACAATTTTCGCTTCATTGAGCATTGATCACGGCGTTTACCGATTGTCAGTAAGCTGTTTCAGATCATTAACTTATCAACACGATCTTTTCCTTAAGCTTAAATGAAAGGAATCTGATAATAAGAGCGGAAAAAAACATTTTCTGAATTATTATCCAGAAAATGCTTTTCCGCTTTTTTTCCCTCTTTTTTCAGATATATGGATATTATATTCTTGCGATTATAAACTTGCTTTTATCTCTCTTTAATGAATTCTTTTTTAACCTTGTCACTTTAAATCCAAACCGTAAGGTTCATTTTTCTGAATCGTAGCTACCACAGAAATGCGATCCACCTTACCTACTTGTCTGTATCACTTCCTAGAGATAATGACCAGCAGATAAGAGCAATTGTTTCATGCTCTCAGCGCATTATCTTGTTTACCAATAGATAATATTATTATTATTCTTGTTGGACACTAGATGCATCCTGAACAAATATAAATTACATCGAAAATGTTTGTAGAGGTGCATAGTATGTACACCTGTTTAAAAGAAATGAAATAGTACATAAAATAAATTTTGTCTGTTGTATTAATAATATGACAGAATTTGATATAAGTAAGTATATCAATCTAAACACAGCCGACATAAACCAGTGCGTAACTGCGTGTAATATTAGGAATAAGCGAAGCGTTGGTAATGTCTTTATTGCCTAAATTGTCATCAGAAACACGATTAGAGATACACGATACTCATTACGAAGGTTCTCACAAAGGTGGTTTTGGAGATGACCTTTATTTGTATTTGTTAATTATGCTAAAACGTCTCAGAAGTTATTTGCGACAAACCTCTATTAAATTTAATTGCTTTTCATCTTATTTCAGGAATTACCCAAGCTGACACAGAATTGAAATTATATGTCTCGGCTTTCCTATAATAAATGAAAGTGACAGAAAAGCTTTTTTATCGCCCTTTCTGCTCATAAACCGTCAACATTAATGTGTTATGGCACATTCGATACCCGATATAAATCGTTTATTGTACGAAGCCAATTTTGTTGCTTATAACCTCAATGTAATGTGTCGCAGAATACTTACATATAAGTACTGTCCCATATTTGGAGTTCGCAAATATTTAGAAGGCAAATGTTTAGTTTGGCTTTTGCCTAGCATGGTCAGTTTATGGGTTCTCCTAAAATTGGAGGCAAGCCATA